>JAYWIR010000018.1:0-1218054 GCA_036172245.1 Raillietiella orientalis | reverse complement strand
CCGGAGCCCCAAGCGCGCGGCGGAAGGATGGGGAGTACCCAAGGGAGCTGTCCGTGCGGATGAATCACCCTATTGCCGGGCCTCTCTTCCGCGAGCGCCCCAGGGAAGGGGACGAGCCGCGAGCCCTGGTGAACCCCTGCGAGGAACGGCATTCTTTTCCGTTCGCATGTCCTTCTTCCTCCCTCCGTGACCACGCGTTGTTGCGGATCTGGCTGGGGACCGTCGAGCGGGGTGCGCAGTGCACGCGGACGCCCGGCGGGATCACTGCTCGTTGCCTCCGGCGGTCATCCTGCCTGCATCCGGCCTGGAACGGTTCCCACCGTTGATCGACGACCATCAGGAAGAAATCAGGATGACCGCATTCGGTAAGGTGTGGTTTGGATGCAGTGGAGAACCAACCGCGTGGCGAAGATGGCCTCCGAGCTGTCTCGCCCTCTCGCTGGCCCCCGACGGCGTCATCTGGAGAGGCGGGATGCTCACTGTGGCATGCTGTCTCGGGACCCTTCCCGTCCGCGTTCACGACCGCCCTCGACGTCTCCTGAATCCGGCTGAGGCTGTCCGACGGTGGAGGCTCTTGAGGGATAGTGGCCACCGGCGAGATGCCTCCCGTGGCTGCTGTGGATCGCGGGCACCATCCACTCCGCCCGCCGTTGTTGGTTGCTCCAACCGCAGCCACCTCCTCTTTCTCTCACCCCCTCTCCTTCTTCCCTCCTCCCTTGCTTCAGCGTCGTCTCATCTGCGCCCATGTGTCACCACTGCATGCGTCTCTTCCAGAAGGGCGGCTGCCGCTCGACGCGTCCGCCACCTCCGTGGGGTCCGGCCGCCTCAGCTTCTCGGACGAACCCGCTGTGGATTCCCTGGTCTGCAGGATCGCTGTCCTGAACGAGCACTCCGGTTCGTCTCCCTCGGGAGAGCGGGATCCGCCCTCCGCGGATTCGCCGCGGGAAGAGGACAGCGACGGCGACGGGGTCTGCTGGCCCGTCGGTGACGGCCGATGGAGCCTGGACGAGGAGTCCCGTCGATGGAAGAAGGTCATCGAGGTCCGGGGGGAATGTAAGTCAGGGACGAACGAGGGCTGAGAAGGGGGGATGGGAAGCAAGAGAACCGCCGCCACTCTGATCACTCTCCCTCCTCTAAGACGCCCAGCTCGAGAGGACGAAGAACGGCGACCCCTTCCGGCGCGGGACCAGGTTGCGCAGGACCGTAGCGGCCACCCGCCTCAGCGGCGACTGCGACAGCGTGTCGCAAGGAAACGGCGCCCGTACGTCTCATCCCCTCCGGACCCGCCCTTCCCCGACTCCCCTATGTCTTTTCCCGATCATTCAGCTGGCTCCCTCGGCGACGTCTGCAAGAAACTCAGGCGCTGCTCGTCCTTGCGGGGTCCTCCGTCCCACGGCCCCACGTCTCCTTTCCTGTGCTCTTTGCCCTACCTTCAGCTGAAGTATTACCGCAAGTGGGCGTACCTCAGACTCACCTCTTTAATAGAGAAGTTTTGGCCCTACAAGGGCACCCGGAGGTGGGATCTTTCGCGCCTGCTTAAAAGGATACGTCACCCCGACTACCGCCGTGAGTCTCCCGCAGCGCGAGCGCCTGAGCGAGAGAAGGGTGGGAGAGGGGAGCAAGCGGGGATGGGAAACCGTCCCTCTCCTTTCCTCCTCCTTTTCTTCTCTTCCCTCCTCCTCTTCTTCCTCTTCCTTTCCTCCTCTTTTTCCCTCTCTCCTCTCCCACTCTTCCTCTTTCTCTTTCCTTCCTCCTCCTCCCCACTCTTCTTCCTCTTCTCCTCCCTTCAACTCTTCACTTTCTCTCCTTGCTCCCGTGTCGCCTCCCTTGGCCCTTCTCCGTCACCTCCTCTTCCAGACAAGCGCGTCTTCGGCATGCCGGTGCACGTGACCGTGGCGAAGACAGGGAGTCCTATCCCGGCGCCCATCCGATGGGCGATGCACTTCCTGATGACGGTGGCTGTCGACCAGAAGGGTCTCTTCCGTCGGCCTGGCTCCAAGTCCCGGATACAGAAGATCCGCGCCCTCTGGGAGTCCGGGAAGTGGACTCCTGATCTTTCGGACGGGACGGAGGCCTATGACATCGCGGATCTCCTGAAGCAGTACCTGCGCTCCATTCCAGGAGGCCTGCTGACCACCAAGCTGGCCGACACTTTCCTGTCCATATTCACCTGTAAGAAGGGCGCGGTCGCGCGACCCTCTCTTTCCCCCTCCCCCATCCGCCCGAGCCCTCGCGTGAGCCGCCTCTCTGCCCCCAGTCGTGCCCGAGGAGCACCAGACGGAGGCTCTCCAGGCCGCCTTGATCCTCCTGCCCGACGAGAACCGGGAAGCCCTCCACTCCTTCGTGTACTTCCTGTCCCAGATCGCCAAGGAGGCCGCCAGCAACCAGATGACGGCGCACAATCTCGCCATCTGCGTGTCTCCTTCGGTGTTCCTGACGCAGGGTTCGGCGATGCGCAGGCGCAGGACGATCGCCGCCCTCGACGCCGCGGACCTGGCCGAGAGCCGCGCGGCGGTGTCTTGTCTTTCCCGCATGATATCCGACGTCGGCATCCTGTTCCGGGTTGGTTCCTTGTGGTTGTCGCCGCCGTCGCTGCTTTCGTTTCCGCAGTTCTTGCTCTCTTCTCCTCCTCCTCCTCCTCTTCTCATTCTCGTGGCCTTCGGTTCCTGCCTCTCCTCCTCCTTCCTATTCTTTCAGCTCTCCTTCTCTCGTCCTTGCCGAACGGTTCTTCCCTTTGCCCTTCTCGTAGCCCTTCCTGCCGTGCCGGCTGTCCTCAAGAGGAGAGAACGCATCTGACCATGTTCTTCAGGTGCCCCAGAACGTCGAACCCGTCTATTCGGACACCACGTGCGCCCTCGACTGGAGCTGCGTCGAAGGTCAGGACTGGGTGCAGATCCTCCAGGACCGCGTCGAGAAGGAGCTGGGCGGCGGCCGGCGGTGGGTACGGGTGAGCTGCCCACATGGGGAGCTGTGCTACCGCAAGCCCGTCGAAGACCTGCGCGTGTGGCAGGCCGCCGTTGAGGTCGATGTCACTCCGGAGGAACTGGTGACCCGGTACATGAACGACAGGTGCGTCCCTGGACCGTGCCATCCCTCTTACCTCCCCACCTACCTCCCATCCCCGCCTCGAGCTGCTCGTCCTTCGCTTCCCTCCCCTTAGGGTGCTGTTCGACCCCAGCACGGTCGCCGTCCGGATCGCTTGCCCCATGCCCGGGAGCTGCGGCGACCACTCCTCTGGCGGCGTCTTCCAGTACCTCTGCGCGTCGCCGCCAGGGCAGCCGCCGAGGGAGTTCTGCCTGCTCCGCCATCTGGCTTCGAGCGCCTGCGGGTACACGCTGACGGAGGCGTCCGTCCTCCACCCTTCCGCACCGTCCCTGACCTGCGCGGTGCGCGCGCTGGTACTGGGGTCCAGACTGTCCGCAGAGAGGTGCCCCGACGGGCGGACGCGAGTGGTCCAGACCTGCAGGGTGGACTACAGGGGTCGTGGAACGCAGTGGGACGCCCGCCTCTCCGGCCAGCTGCTGGCCTTGTGCCTGGCCAGACTCCGGGAGAGTTTCCTCCCTCAGGACGTCCCCGGATCGGAGACTCGAATCTGAGAACCTGTGATACGAGGATCGGACCACGTCGCGCTAGTCAACGCCAAATAAACGTTTATTCTTGTATGGGCATGGCTGTTGGGTAGCTGGGGGGGAGATGGAGGGGGGGAGGAAGGAGAAGGCGAAGCAAGCGCTGTCCTCTCGGTCGATTTCAGAAGCTTCTTCGAGAGACGCGCAGAAGAGGCAGAGAGGCGCCGGCGACCGGGGGCTTCTCGCCCCAAGCAGATGCCAGAAAGCCCCCCTCCCCTCCCGCTTTCAGTGCTGCGCCCTTCTCGGCTTGGGGAAGCCGCCGCTCCTCCTCGTCCTCCTCCTCCTCCGCGCAGCGGCGGCGGATACGGAGCGCTGGCGGGGGATGGGCAGCAAGCGACGCCTCTGAAATTTCGCCCTTTTCTGCTCCGGGAGGAGGAAGGGATCTGGAGGGTGGGTGTGATTTGGGGAAGGACCGATCTCGCCTGAAATGAAGGCCTTCCCATCTCCCACCCCCTTACTTGGAGGGAGGTATCCCTTCTCTACCGCCGGATCAGGCACTGCGGATCACCCCCGGTCGTACGAGCGCGTTTGCTGAGTGCCATCTCGAGTTTATTGTGCGAAATATTTACAACACACACACACTCACACAGCCATATACAATATGGAAATGTCTTTTTCCATGGTGGTTTCACATGACCACTGCGAAGGGAGATGCCTCGGAGGCGCTGCTCCTCGTGAGCAGCTCTCCCGATAAGGTCCGCTCAGGAGAGATGGGGGAAGAGGTAAACAACAAAAAAACACACACACCAAAGTTCAGTTTAAAAGATCTTGAGGAGGGGGTGGGGGAGTGGGAAGGGATCGCATATTTTTTTCTGGCGTCATCGGCGTCCTCTGGAGGATGTTGGCAACTTCCTCCTTTTGTTAGCAGAGATGCAGCCGGCCATCTTCGCCTTCGTGAAGGAGCAGACCATTGCGACGACCTCATCATTCGACCCGCCTCTTTCGGAGCGGCCTCCCGCTGCCATGATCCCGCGAATGCGGCACAGGGCTGCAAGGGAAGCTCAGAGGGCATCGCCAAGATACCCCCCTGCCCTTGTCCGTCGGGAGTGGGAGAGCCGCAGCGGAGCGTTCCGGGACACTCAGAAGGGCAAAACGCAATCCAGCAGCGGGGATGGGATGGCTTCCCGTTCCCTGTTCCTGGAACAGTATGGGACCTAACCACCCCCTCGTCCATTGGTGAGATTGTCCAGTGCAGAAATCGCAATGTCGAGTACTGCCACTTCAGGGGAAGCGCGTAGCTGTCCACAAACACTATGGGGAGGGGGAGGGGGGAATTTGCGCTTCTTCAGAAGAGATGTCCAGGAGCTCTGCCCAGCGAAGAATTAGGCGATTCCTCGCAACGCGCGGGGGATGGCACTCGGCAAAGGCTCTCGTGCGATCGGGGGTAGTGCACTCGTCCCGGAGTGCCCCAGGGCGCGCTCAGTGTGAGTTTTCCGGAGGTGAGAGGGGCGCTAGTGTTCTTCCGGCGTTGATAAACATCAGCGGAAGGAGGGGCACCGGGGCGGCGTCACTCGCCGTCCCTAAAGCAGATCAGGCAGTCACAGGAGAAGGGAAGAAAAGTAGCCGTTTCGGCACCCACACGCGTCTCCTCCTTCAGGGAATCGGTGCGCGCCTCTGGGAGGATCCCCGCCTCGGGTCGCGACCCTCCGAACCGGGAGATGAAGCGGATACCTCCCTCCTTCCAGGCGGACCAAACGCATCATCCCGTTTCGGGAGGGTCTGCTCCCGCGGCCTATTCCCGGTCGATTTTTCGGGCTCCGAAAGAGCCTCTCCCGGCGGACAGGGTAAAGCTGCCCTTCTGCACTTCTTCCTCCTCCTTTTTTTTCGCGTCCGGAGCCTTTTCGCCCTCCTCGCGCCGAAATCCGTCCCTTCGGTGACTTCACATCTCGCCGCCGCGCTCCAGTTCGTCCGTCTCTGAGGACGCGCGCGCCCGCGTGCGGAGCGTCCGTTGACCGCTGCTCCCGTGTCGCCACCTGCCGGCTCGGCTTGCCCCAGCACCGCTCCAGCGGGATGCGGGGAAGCGGGTCCACGTCTCTCGTCCTGGGGGGCGAGGGGAGGAGGAAACCCGCATCCCAGACCGCCTGCCCTGCTCCTCTTCGTCTCCCCCCTATCCTCGAGGAGCAGTTGCCCCAACCCGCGATTCTGGGACGCAATGCCGCGGAGCACGACGGACACTGTCCCGGCGCCCGCGGTCGCCCTGCGGAACAGGGGAATAGGGAAGGAGGGGAGCAGGGAGGGGGGAAAACTGGACCGCAAGCCTCGATGGCGCTCAGGGCCGCTCCAGGGCAATCAGCCAGTTCGCTTCCGCCGCTGCGCGAGACCGCGCGGGATCTGCTCCTCCCGCGTTCCCCCACTCAGATGCGGGAGGGAACGGGACGAGAGGCGCCGCCATCCTGGCGCCTGCCCCCCCCATCCGATCCCTTCGGATCCAATCCCGTCCCGGAGGCGAGACCCGTTCTGGGAGCGGTCCAGACGGCTGAGAAGGAGCAGCTGCTCTCATCCGTTCCTGCGTGCCCAGTCCCGGAACTCCTCAAATTTATGGACACCTCAAACTCTCTCCCCCCTCCCTTCTTCTCCTCCCCTTTTCTCGAAATTTGCCCCCGCTTCCTACGACCTTCTCACCCGCACCTCCTTCAGGGAAGCCTCGCCGGGAGAAAGCGGGCGCGGAGCGAAACCCGTCGCCGCGGCAACCGAGCGAAGCGCAATCAGCGCCGCCCTGTCCCGTTGCCAGTCGCGTCGCCACCTCTCCGCGTGTTCCTTCTTTTCCCCTCGGGATTCAGAGATCTCGAGGGGGAGAGAGGGGGAGACCTCGAATGGCGAAGTCGCTTCGGGCGTTGCTTCGGGACGCGACCGGTCGAACCTCGCCGCAAAGCCGAGGACGTCTCCCGGGAGACGAGGAAGGCTTGACACCTTCCCCTCCCCCTCGTCTCCTCCTTCCGGATCGGTGCGCGCACCTCCAGGAGAACCCCATGCCTCTGGCCGCGATCCCCCGAACCGGGAGAAGAAGCGGAGACCTCCCTCCTTCCAGGCGGACCAGACGCACCATTGCGTCCCGAGGGAGCGGCGCCAAGGAGTCAGCGGATCCCTGAGGTGCCGGAGGTCGTATCGCACCCACACTGCAGGGCGGTGGCGGCGGCGGCGCTTGTTGCCGTAGCTGCCGGTCCTCGGCTCACCGGGTTGCGATCAGCCGCCGTATTCCTCTGGGGCTCCGCAGCGTGTGAGCGACGGCCCGCCGGATGCGCGAGCCCTCCGCCTAAGCGAGAACCGCCGCTGGACCTTGCAGTCGACTTCTCCGCTCGGATGCCGAGAGGCCAGACGAATCAGCCTTCTTCTGATGAGAATCCAAGGCAACGACCTTTCATCCACACCACTGCCGAGAGTGTCCTGGACTGCATGCCGCGGGTATTCTCTTCCGAAGCGCCGAAATGCGGACGATGAGCCGAGCAAACATCCGACGGAGGTGCGTCCTGAGAGAGCGGTTCGCTACAGCCTCAGCAGCGTCGTCGGGTAGCCAGAGCTCCTCATCTCCCAGAGGCTGCCAGGAATGGTGAGGATCCTCAGTATCCTGGTTTCTTGACCTCCGAGCGGGGTCCGTGGTGTCGGCCACCTCGGTCCTCATGGAAGGAGACGCTGGCCACATTTTGCCATCAGGAGCCACTAGTGGACCTCCAGTAGCGAAGACCCCTTTCCTGTACGAGGAACTCCAATCCCTTTCGTCCCCTTCCGCCCGTCTCACCGGAAGACCTTGCGCAGTTGCATCCACGAGGGAGGAGAGCGATGTCGAAGAACAGAAGGATCGCGAGAACGTCCTGGCTGCGTTGTTGATTCCGAGCGCTACAGGTTCTAATCCCGCCTGGGGAAGCACAGATGCTGAGAAATGAGAGGTGGTGAGTCTTGGGTTCTGGGTCTCCTCCCCAGCAAGATGGCCAGTCTTCGGGTTGGCCTGCAGTCTTCGAGTGCGGCACCGGTGAAAACCGGATGTCCCCGTTGGGTGGCCGTGGAATTTTGAAGATGTCCCTCCGAGGTCCTTCCGGAAATCAAGGAGTCCTTTGGGATTCCCCTCCACCCGTAAAGATGGAGGTTCCCTCCCCCCTTGGGGGCTGACTCTCCAATGTGTCGAGGAGTGCGCTGCTCCCTTCGGGAGCGTCCTCCAGAGAAATCGGGAAGCGTTTCTTCGGGGTTCTCTCAGAGGAGGAAACCAAGAGCGGCTCCCTTGCTGGAGATCTCTTCGGAGAAGAAACAACAAAGAGGTTCCCTTTGGGGGTCCCTCCGGAGAAAACAAGAAAGAGATTCCCTTCGGGGGTTACCCCCCAAAAAGCGTAAGAGGAACGGACTCCTTCCTCCGGGGCCTTCCTGGATTCATCTTCCACAGGGCGCTTTCCAGGTGCAGGAAGCCACAGGAGAAGATGGGAGAAGGGACCCTTCCTCCGTGTCGGAGGGGGAGGCCAGGGAAGGGAGGCTTCCATCCCACTGCTTGCGGAAGCGGCCTCCTCGGCCGGTGTTGCCTGGCGCGGCGGTCAATCCACGTGCATCGTGACGCAGCAGTCGAAACCGAATCGCGACGCGCCAGATATCAGCACTGGCGCACTGGGCACTCCGTGGCCCAGGGGAAAGCAGCGGAACGGGGGGCACGTGGTTCAAAGGTCCTTGCTCCACCTGCCTGCAGCACCTGGGAGCGGAACCCCCTCGTTTGAGATGCTGCCGCCAGTCGGGCAGATCCAGCCACGGCTCCAGGCATCGCCGGGTGATGGATGGAGGGAGACCTGACCATACGACATGGGGAGGTTCCGACGATGCCCCGCGCGCCATTCCCACATCACAATGTCCATTCTGAATCTTTCCCAATAAGAGGGAGTGTCCTCCTGAGCTTCCTTCTCCGTGCAGGAAAATCCTTCCAGTCTCCCCACTATGGGGACGTCCTCCTTCTTCACATTCAAGCCGTGCATCTTCCAGATGGGATCTCCTGCTGCCAGTGGCTCCGGGCATTTCTCCTGATGCACACCGGAAGTGTTGCCGACGATACAAAGTGTCGAAGCGCTCTGTGTGTACACCGCAGATGTGCACGGCCATCGCAACAGTCGCGCAGGGTCGAATCGTGCGAGGAGGGCGCCAGAGGGCGCTCCACGTTCCGGCGGAGGAAAAGGAGAGAATAAATCACCGCGGATGTTCTCCCTTGTATCCTGAAAGGGAAACCACGGGCTCCCTTCCTCCTGGGTGCCATGTTCCGTGAATGAATGTAGCGGGGGAAGAATTTATGGGTGCTTATGGAGATAGCGGAAAGATGCTGACTTTTACGACGCCTCGTGGCAGGCGAGCGGCGAGGAGACTCTGGGTCACGTCTGGAGTCAACTTCCCTTCGCCCGCCCATACGAGAAACCATCGTCCATACGAGGACTCTCTAGCCTCCGGACCTGTCTCATCATCTCAAGGGCCTCGTGCCACCTTCCTAGAACTCCCCAGACGAGCTTCTTCCCCCAGAGTGAGCCGGACGGGCCTTTCCTTCCTTCCCGGTCCTTCGCGCGCTCCTAGGAAACTACAGGTTGTGAGTCTCGAGCAGAAACCAGGTTGTCGAACCCCGAGAAGCACGCTGCAGATTCTTCTCCCGCATCCACTTATTCCTTTCCGCAGATTCCCTCGGCTATTCCAAACCACCAAAAATCGGGGTCTTTTTGTTGCATCCTCTAGGCGAGCCCTACTGTCTTCCGTACATACAAGGGCTGCTGAACGCTTGGCCAAGGGCTACTCTCCAGGAAAAGTAGGCCGTCCGTGGGAGGAGTGCACGGAGCCTTCAGAGTTCTCTTTAGAGAATGAAACCAGGAGCGGCTCCCTTGCTGGGGATCCTTCCCAAAAAACGCAGAGCGCCATCGCGTCCGTCAGCCGAAGAAAAAAAAAAGGGAAAACCCGGACACCTCGACGCCGATAGGAGAGAAAAAGAGAGGGCCTGAGGCTCCACGACACCTGCCACTGGAGATTTCATCCCGGTCAAAGCACCTTTTCGGCCTCCTTCATCCCCAGTCCTCTTCGCCCTTCGATTCCTTCTCCAGCTGCTGTACCAACCGCGAACCGGTCGGATGCCATGCAAACGCCCCCTCCGCCTGCTTCTCCGACATCTTCGATCCCCTCATCGCCTGAGGGTCCGCCGTACCCGAGCAACTACATCGAACGCTCTGACTGCTGCGGGCAATCCTTCGGGAAGGGAGAGCCAGCCGGTCCCCCACCATACTGGCTCCCCTACTTCCTCCTCGCCTTTTCCGGAGCCCTTGCTGAGCAGGAGGCAGGAAGCTGAGCGTATGATCATCCCCCGAGGTAGGATAATCCGGGACCATTGACTCCTGATGTCGTGGGCTCCAAGGTCGTGACGTCCTCCGGTGTGCACCGGCTCCCCAGGGATACCCTCCCTCACCACATGCCTCTTCCCCCCTTCCGTGATCGGCGCCTACCCCGGTGGGCGATACCCGCACAGGTTTCGTCGCGTCTTGAGGACGGATCTGCAGCCTGCCAATCAGAGGTGCTGTGGCTGCTAAACAGAGATTCTTCGGACACACCCGGAGCTGCTCCACGCCCCCTCCTATGATGCTCTTTGCGAAGAAGGGATGCTCCGTGCTCCGGATCGCGGCGCATGCTAGCAGCGACGGCACCTTCCCTTTTAATGTGCGCAGCAACCATGAGGTCGCCAAAGGTGATGTCTGGCCAGAGCCTTTCCAAAAGTCCATGTGACCTCCGTCTGGCCAGACTCTCGCCTGCCCGCCGTCCAAATGCTCTCGATGGCGCTTCCGAGACTGGGGAGAACGCCCCCGCCTCTATCTTTCCAGGAAGATCAGATGAACGAAGATGCCTTCCTGATCATCAGGGGCCATATCTTACCTTGTTCAGACGGTGCTTCTAAGTCACGAGGCGAAGTCTACAAAGAAAGGGCGGCTCCGATCAGATGACTGTTGGTCGAGGTTGCCGTCCGCTGCTGCCTCGCGGCCGGTGATCCAGACGGAGCTTTCAGGAGACTCCTCGGCGCAGCTGGACGTTGGAACCCAACGTTTCCTTTCCAGCACTGCGGGATTCCCAGTGGGACCCGGCGCTCCCTAGGTCTGGGGTCCCAAGAACCCTGTGACCAGCGCCTGTGGAGGGACCGGAACTTCCTCGGTGGAGACAGGAGAGAGGGCCGCCTCTGCTTCCTCCACATCGCTTCTTGCTGCCTCGAAGGCCTTTGAGGGGCTTCCGACGACGCAAGAGATATCAGGAACGACGGCTCGAACCTCTCCAAAGCAAGGATTCCGGTCAATATTGGGAGTCGACTCCAGGTGTAGGCCAGACTGTGCAAGCCGCTAGCTCCTATCGTGAACACCGCTCTTGCTGTCTGCTCGCCCCTTCCCCCACTCTCTCCGGGACCCAGGTTCACGAAATCTTCATACGTTGGCTCGCGAAGCCGCTGCGTCACATCTGAGTCTTGCCATGGTTACACAGGCACATCAGAAGAAGCCATCTGAGTCGTGGAGTGAAAGATCGCAGCAGCCCTATCTATTTCTTCTTCCTCTTCTTTCCCCTTCACCTACGTTATCAGTGCACCACATTGGTCTGCAGAAGTTGATGGATTTTGTACTGAGTGTGATGTCAGTGGGCATTCCAAGCTGGCGATTGGCCTTGTAGGGTCGTCTTGGTAGGGTTGGCCTGGGTGCACTGAATTTCTGGAGTGGTCAGCTGAGTCGCAAAAACCTGGAGCGTGCCGCTCGGCAGTCGACGGAGTCACTCAGGCAGTGTAGCAAGTTGCCTGCTGATGTCCTGTGCATTCTGTCAGCATGCCTGGTTTCCTTGGAGTCAGATGCCAGCCTGCCTGCTGTCTCTGACCAGTTCACTTTTGACGAACCCTTTCGTCAAAATAGTGCCAATCATCCATTGTCCACATTAAAGGTCTTTACTGCCTCGGCAACGACTCAATCTCCACAGGGAACGTTTTAACAGGAGCACATCAATTCGTTGGATTCTCTTACTATGGGATCCGATGTCGAGAGCGACGCTGACTTTCTCAACGTGTTGGACCGAAATAGAGAATTGGGTGCTGATGGAATGGATGGGACGTTAAACTTTCTGAACGTTGGTCCTGGAGGAGTCATCCGGATCTTCCCCTGATGGCTCCAAACGTGATGGGAGAGGGAACTGTACCGATATTACGCCCGGCCGAAAAAGAGATAACAGTTGGTCAGTCGTTGATCCCCTGGAAGGAGCTGGTCAGCTATTACAACAGCCCCTAGAGTCAGGGGTTCGACAGTGACCACAGGAAGTGTGTCCCGGTGCTTCTGGACTTCCTGCCCACACTTGGAGCACTGTGTCTTCCTGAAATCTTCCCTCCATGTAAATACATTCTCCTGCTGTCCGATAGCAGCACGATGATTTGATGCAGCATAACGCATGTTCCGGATTCCCAGTTCCTAACGGTTGCGTTGCGTCACGTGTTGGATTGTTACCCGGGCGCGCCAGGGGGTTTATTTCATATAAAAAAATAAACAGTCATGGTCTCTGTGGTAGATCGACCGGTAGTTTGACCACGTGCAATTTAACGGAAACCTGTCGGGTAGCCGGTGCGCAGACCGATGGAGTCCACCACAGCAGAAGAGGGGAGAGGGCAGACAAGAGAAAAAAGAAACAAAAATAAAAATAAACAAACAAATCTGAGAGTGCGAGAAGGGATCGCGTTCTGCTGGGGGCGCTCCACTGCATCCTTTGCAGCATGCCGGCACGTCCTTCAGGTGGAACCATGAAGCTGATGAAGCTGATGGCAAAGTAGATGTGGCACCCCTGTCGCTCGGTCCTCCTCTTGCGTCGCTCCAGGTAGCTACAATCCCGCGTAAGCAACAAAGAGCTGCTAGCGAGGCTGCCGGTCGAAGGGCGTCTCGTAGGGGAAGGGACCTTAAAACGTTCCCGAAGTTGCCCTTGGGGATTCCGAGGGTCGCGGCGAAGCGTTCCCAGAGGGGCCGGAGGACAGCACAATTCACAAGCAGGTGCGGGAAGGATTCATGTTCCCCATACCTGGCACAGTTCGGGTCCAGTGATGCCTGCGGGCATCGCACGGGAGACTCCAGTGCAGCAGCATCAACACAAACTCCTACCACTTCAATGAGGGAGCGTGCGCGTCCAAAAGCACTAGGGTCCACTTCAGATCTTCCTCTGGAATATCCAGTAGTAGCTCGCACCAGCGCAAAAGTCTTCGAGGCGGGGCACTCGGGGTCGCAGCGTCCGTGAACTGGGCTCTCATCAACTCACGCAGCCTTCTTCTCCTTCCGGAGCTTTCCGGAGGTTTCTCCCACGTAGCCGAAAGACTGCTACCCATGTAACTCCCTCAGGGAGGGCAGCGCTGCGGCAAGGGAGGTTCTTTCTGCTCACGCACTCTTCCCTGGATCTTGAAGGATCTCCCGGAGCGAGCAGCTCCTGTAAGGACCGTACAGAAATCGTTGCGCCTGTTCCAGGCATCGCTCCTGGTTCCTCGCCCACGTGCGAACAGTTTCCTGCAACCAGGCACTACTATCTTCTCACTACCGTACCAGGCACAGCTTGTTGAGTCTTGGAATAGGGCATCGATGTGGCGAGCGTCAGTTGTCTGTCCATCCACACCCAACTTCCCTGCACGCTGATCATATAATGGTGCATTAGTTTGATGATGGCTATTGCTAGGTGCAAATGACCAATATGTACATAAGATAGATGCATTTTGAAAGTTAGTATCCAAATATCCAAACTCCTATCGTCATCCCAAGTCCCAGAACCTATTTTATATTCCTAACTATGGGAGGTTTTTGATATTTATTCCTCTTCAAAATCAAACGGGGTTAATCCCGTTAACCCATGCCCGCCTTGCCGCTTCTCAGTTGCTGGGACTCACATCCTGAATCCCTACTGCCCGTCTGATCTGAAACGTCTACCTCGAAAACCTTTATTCTATCCGGATTTTCGTGCTTACCCAGGATGCCTCCCGTCCTTTTCAGAAATTGTTCCTAGTTCCAGGAGCACCAGCGCCGACGGTCGTTTCTTGCTAGTTTGCCGCCTCCATCTAGCCTCGCACCCGGACCCCTTCGGCACCCCACTTTGACGACATCCTCGGGTGTGACGCGACCACCGCGACGCGGACAGGACTCGAGACAATAAGCCGCCATCACGTGAGGTCAGCAAGAAAATCGGAAAAGTTCATGCGGCCGCAGTCTCAAAGCCTTGGGTGCCTCAAATTGCTTTTTAGTTGGAGCGCACCAAGCCAGGTAGGATGATTTGGAGATATCCCTCGTACAGCTGGGAGGGAGGCGGAAAATACCCTCCCCCGTCATGTGGCAGCGGCGTGCGCTGACCGAAGGCTCCATCGCGCTGTCGTCTGCTACACGAGGAAGGAGAGCAGGAAACTGTCCAAATCCTTCAGAGGGATCGCCGCCCCCTTTTCTCGGAGACTCAGATGGTTCCCGACGCAGCAGCCGTTGCTCCCGGTGTCCTTCGAGCCACCGTGTTAGCCAGGGGGACACTAAAAAGCCTCAGCGGTCTTGCAGGCAACGCAGCTCCGTTCCACACACGCGGCCCGATTGAACCCGGAGCCAGAGCGAGCCGCGCCCACCAGGAGGAGCGACGTCGATCGTACGCGCGGGCGGGCAAGCATCCTGTCGTCCACCTCACGTTCGAATGCTGAGCCACCGATGCCACCGCCCATCGCCGCGACGGTGAGCAGAGCAGAACATTTGTAGCTTCCGGCAGAAGCTCAGCCCTCCCAGCCAAATTTCCAGCCTCCCAACAGACCTGGTCCTGCAGGGCGGCGAGCGCGAGGTTGCACCCGAGATCGCTGGCCCGTCCGAGGGTAGTCCCTCAGCTTCCTGGAAGGTCCCAGGAAGGGAAAGACTGGAGGCTGGCCGGGTCGGCACTTCACCAAGGCGGCAGCGGTCAAGATCCGCGATAAGTGAAAGTGAGAGGTCGCGCCGAGTACCTCGAAAGCGAGGCGGAGTGCAGCAGCATCCAATGCACCTGGGAAACGCACCACAACGGCCTCACGTGAGCAGCAGCAGGTGGACAGAAAACTCTGAGCTACCGCTGCTGGAAAAAGCTGCCAGGTGGCGGAAAATCCTTGAATTCTCTTCCCTCCGCACTCTCAGCGTCCTCAACCAGCGCTACGAAGACGAAAAGGGACAACTCTTGTCCTGCCTATTGTCAGCTGCTGCTGCTACTCTCCCTGCTCGTTGAGAATGCAGAGCTGCCCACACCGCCTTAAGCAACAGTGTGCGTGGGGCCGCGGGTAGAGGACCGTTGGTCGCGCGGAAGTGGGTTCGAAACCCACTGCAGGGTAGAGAGGTACTCTTGCCCCTAAGAGTGAAGGGAAACCGATCGATGGTCACAGCAGGGCTGCCTCTGAGTGAGGAAATCAGCAGTTGTTGTAGGAGCAAACAGGAAGTGGGGAGAGAGGGAGCCCTCAGAGCGTCCTTGTGAGCAGGTGCCCCCGACTTTCGAGTCGTACACGGCGAATGCAGCACCACGGTTAGAAAGTATGAAGGATGTGCGAGGGGAGTCCACTTGCTGCGGTTCTGCGTCGTCTGCAAAAAGTGGTCTTCCCAGGCGATCTGCAGAACGTACTTCGCGTGCATCGCGAGCACCCAGGAGCGACGCGCGCTGAAGCACGCAGGTCATCTGATTGTCCCCTCCAGATAGGATGAGCCACCTGCATCGGAAGGGGGGGAGGCAGAAGTTTCAAGGTTCGTTTCCAGCAGTGACCGAGTGGGAGTCGGAGGTTCTCACAACAGACGGCGCCCAAGAACATGACCAAGAATGTGACCTTTACGACTGGGAGGGATCCACAAAGGGAATCCTCCACCCTGGTTGTCTCCAAAGGTAACCCAGAAGGGAACCTACTTCCTCATTCTCTCCGGACAAAACCCCGGAGGGGACTGCTCCATTTTTGTTTCTCCGAAGGGAGCCGGTTCTTCTAGATGTTGAATCCTTTGTCTTCCTCCCACCCACCCAACCCACTCCCAGTGCCTCAGCTACGGAAGCACTTCTCTTAAGGTGTGAAATTCCATCCTTGCTGACTGGAGAGTCCTTTGTCTTCTTCGTTCCATCTGCCGGGGATGCAAGCAATGTCACCCCACTCACCCCAAAAAAAGACATCACGTGGCAGGTTCAGAAGAACTCTCGCCGTGACGATGGACCTCGGAAGGGAGCAGCGATTCCTCGGGAGCTCCGAAATGTTCGAGACGGATGACTCCTCCATGCTGATCTCTTCCTTTTCCTCGAGGAATCTCCTGGAGATGCGCGGAAGGATCCAAAGCGTTTCGAGCTTTAGGTAGAGTCGGGTGTTTGGAGAGATTCAGGAGCCTCTAGTCCAAGCGGGTGCTCACAGCACTGCCGAAGTTTTTCACTCGGTCGCGCCCAGGGGTATTCATTTGATGAAAAGAAACCAGCTGGGAACACTCTGGCTTACAACCGTAGACGAAAGTTCGTCTATCAACACGCAGGTAGGGATATCCGAAAGTCCGGAATGGAAAGGAGGGGAAGGGGTACGAAAAAAAAAAAATGAGGAATCACGAGGAGGGATGGGCAGAGGTCTTTGATCCCGCTCCGCATGCATCGGGATCAACATACAAGATCTAGAAAAGTTACGGAGCGAAAGGGAGTGGGGAATGAGGTGAAAAAAATAGAATAGAATAGAATAGAGGGGAGCTAGGGACAAGGGTCAACGGTGTCCTCCGTCCCTTCCTTCCAAAACCGGCGCTATATGCCGACGATCGCCTCCTTGTCTTCCTCTTGCAGCGAACGCCACCTTGAAACTGCCCTCACCTAGTGGACCGCCATCCCAGTGACCTCCCTTCGGTGCGTCGTTGTCTCCAGCATGTGGCGGGCCGTGATAATGGCGCGGACGCGATCCACCGCTGCGATCTCGGCGCCCGTCGAGAGTTCTCCCGGCGTGAAGAACCTCCGCAGCACATTTCGGACTGTGTCCTCCCTCCTGTTGCAAGAGCGATGATGCCAACCAGCCTCCGCCACCATTCCTGGAGGCCTCCACATTCCACAGATTGGGGCACAGTTCAGGGACGCGACCCCTGCGGGAAGGGTACCGCGAAAGAAATGTGACGTTGGCGACGCCTCGCATCGGATGAAAGTCCGGCTGAGATGCGAGGGAGGAGATGCTGGACCACTACGTGAGGAGGGAGGGGAGTGATGACTCCAAGTCGGAGTCCTTTCTGCACAAGAATGCCAATTCCCACAGAGGTGAGGGAGTCGCTGCGTAGAGGTCTATGCCGCGGAGCGGAAAATTCGCAGCCTCGCTCTCAGCGCCGCGGCCCTGCTTCCGCCCGGCGCAGTTTCGGCTTGGCACGGGACCGGAGGTGGTTCGCCGTCTCGACCGAGCAGGTCGGCGCTCGGTTCACCTGGAGGGTGTCTCCGCCGGTGTGTCAACCCTGGTGCCCCAGGTGCTGGAATCACCGTCATCGCCTTGCCGAGCCATCTTGAGGGCATCCTTGCAGTCTGCAGCTCTCTCATCTCCCAGTCTTGAGATCTCAGGACTCCGGCGACTAGAAGGAGAGAGCGGGCGACCAGCGCACTAGTTCCTCCCGATGTTCCGACATTTCCTGCCTTCTCTTTAGCGAGCCCTTATGTGACTATGCCGACGTGTTTTCGGGCGGTCAGACGGCGAGAGCACGCGTTTGCTTTTCCCTGGGATGAGTTCGTTTTGCTGAGATGACCCGGATTCAGGAGTCCCTGGGCTGCCGTCCAGGATCTCCCATCGTCAGCGTGTCGCCTTCTCGACGCGATCCCGTAGAGGCGTCGCGTCGCTTGGTGATTCATCGAGGCGGCTACTCCCCTCCCCGGAGTCTCCAAATGCGGCCGAGCGGCTCCTTCGGGGAGGAGAATGCCGATCGGTAGCCGTGAGGCCATGAGGGCGTCCATCATGATCAGTTTCGTCTCTCATCTTCCACTCCACCCCCATTTCCCTTCCTCTGCACTCCTAGTCGTGCGTTGCGTGACGCAGAAAAGCATGGCCGCGGAATCTCGTGGAAGGTCGTGAGATCTGGGGATGACGCAGGCAAAAGTGACGTCGGGCAGATCGTGACGACCACCGCTCTGAAGCTCGAAAGCAGTAGAGAAACTTGCTCGTCCGGTTGCGGGAGATCGGCAGTCGGACGCTGCTGTGCTGGAGTCTAGGTCCTGCGGCTGCGCTGACTTGCTTGGCCACTATCTTCAGGGCCAGCATATCCAACCGCAGCTCTACCGGAGTGGCCAGAAGATCGAAAAGAAGGAAGCGAAGGAAGTCCGTTGGTCCCCGAGTGGGGAGACCGCAGGAAATACCTCCATCCAGAGCGAATCCCGAAAGACTCGGCCCGCACACAAAAGCAAGAGTCGGGTGGACTTCCCAAAAGTCGCCGCCGGTGCCTCCATCATCGTCTTGGGAGCAGCAGCATCCGGTCGGCATTGATGGCGGTTTACTGCTTAGCCTGCCAAAGGTCTGGCGATTTTCCCGTCGCCATGGAAGAATGGAAGGAGGAAAATGATGTCAGTAGTTGGAGATGTCTTTTCACCTGGCGTTCTTGCCCTGAATCAGCCAATCAGCAGTCGCGCAACCTGATTTCTCACATCGACATTTAGCAGCAGCAACAGCAATGATGACGACGATTGCAAGGGATGCTTTTCGGCTCATTAGACTCCTCCCTTGCTTTCTTCGAACTTCTCTTGCCTCTGGATCCTGGGATGACTTGCAAAAATCTTCCCGATCGTCCAGGTGGCTTTCAGGAACGGCGGCCTACACAGAAGCCTTCCCCCCCCCACACACATCCAGTCACAGAAACCTTCCCGCCCACTACTTACATGGCTGCGGCGGCATTGCTGCTGCACCCAAGAGAACGCTGTCTTTCTGCTCCTCCCTAACAGCCTACCTACATGCCTTCTGAAAACCGTACGCACTTCCCGTGCCCCTCGAGCTGAATATCAGTGTCTCCACCCCACAGAGCCGGGATGGACCTCGGTTTCCTCCTCTCCTCCTCATCCCAAAGTTTCCCACACCGGAAGGATTTGCCCGACAGCCACCCAAAAAGGTACATCCAAGGCCTCCCAAAGGGGAGGAAACAGGAGCGCACCCAGCTCTCTCCCCAGTCCTCAAGGATGAAGCGATGCTGGATCCCAAGGACCAGCTTCCCGAGATGACCCTTGCTCATCATGTAGCTTCCTTCTGTCGTTGGTGCTTTTACTCTCGCTGACTTGGGTAGCTCAAGACGTGACCAGAGAAAGCAAGAAAATGACGACTTGGGATCCGTGCTGGAGTCGAGACCGAGAGATGGGAATCGGAGAGAGGCTCCTGCAGGAACGTCAGGGTCCCGGCAGAGTGACAGAATTTGCCTGAGGGAGCCAGACGCGAGGTTTGTGGAAATCTTCACGGAATCTTCTGCTTCGCTGCAGCTTCCCCTCCAGATTTTTTGCTTTGTTTTTTCAGGTTTCCCCTTTTTGAGGGATTCCCCACGTGCCGAAGAATCGTCCGCCTCCTTGTCGGGAGGCCCACGGAGCTCTTCAGCGCTGCCCATGCCACCTCTGCGGGCTCGAAAGTTAAGGGACAACCCTGGATGGACCATCCTATGAATCCAGGAAGATTCCGGAGGAACAAGTCCGTTACTCTTACTCTTGCTAGGGAATACCGAAGAGCACCACCTTTTCCTCTGGAGGCATCCCCGGCCTGTGGGTCCGCCCCTGGAATTTCCTCTCCAGAGGGACCCCTGGAACCGCTCCTTCTTTCCTCGTCTGAATAGAATCCATAAGAAATGCCCCCAAATTTCTACGAAGGGCGCTTCCCGAAGGGAGAGGGGAGCTTCTTGAAACCCTGGAAAGTCATCAACCAGCTCCGTGGTACTCGATGAGGCTCCACTTCCACAACCGGATGAGAACCTCGGAGGACTTCCTGATTCCCGGAAAGGCCCCGAAGGGTCAACTTCCGACCAGTCAGCGGGGACTCCGGCTTCCATCGGTGCCGCACCCGAATAGGCCGACCAGCGTCATCCTGCCGGGAAGGGGACTCGAAACACGCGACGCAGTTTCCGGATGCGAAGGCGATGGTCTGCGGACGCCTGGCCTTGGTGAAGCCGGCGGAAACTCCGGGAGAGGCCCTCAACGAGTCTCGGAACGAGAAAGAAGTGGGGGTGAGGGGTGAGGACGGATCGAACCCAGCTGGTCTCCCTGAGGACAGGTGGTGGCGAGGCGCCCTTCGAAAGGGAAGGCAAAGAGGAACTTCGGCCGGTTGAGCAGATGACCTGGAATTCGAAATGGTCTCGACCTGCTTCCAGACTCCGGATGGGTGAGGATTCCGGCTGCGTGAGCGCTACCGGATATACAGGATCCCTCCCGGTGGATCAGTGTGCGCGGAGCGGAACCGGCGCTGGGGAACGATGGACCAAACATCGGGCTACCTCAGGCCGGTGCAGCGCTTGCCACCTGGCAAGGAGCGCGTCGGTCGGTTTTCATGGACGGGGAGCGAAAGCGGGGAAATGGAGTGGGGGACAGGAATCCATGGCAACCGCGGAAGTCGGAATCCTCCGAACAGACCGTCTCTGGGAACGGGTGGCTCTCGGACGCCGGGAGCCGACACCACAACAGCCGGGAGAGGACCGTTCCTGCCTTCCAGAAACGTTCGCTGCTGCTGGAGGACGGCGCAGGTCGCTCGTGCTCCCCCGGCAAGCGGTCCGGAGAAGGAGGGTCGCGACGGTGAGAGGAGAAGGAAATTCAGACGTGAGTCTCTCCCGGAGCCTCCGCTGCTAGCGCAACGCACGACGCGGTCAGCCTTCGAGCGCGGTCCAGCCGATCCGACACGACCGCTGGTTGCCGGGAAACGCACTGCGCTTCTTGGGAAATCCCTTCCGAGTGATCTCACACAGCCAGGAAACGCTCCACGCGAAGAAGGGGTGGGTTGAATTTGAGCGCCCGAAGAGGAACCTCGGCCGATTGGTCCACCACACCGAATCCTCCGGTGTAGTGACCGAACACGTCGCTCGTTCCTGGCGAGAGTTGCATCCGCAGAGTGCAAGCAAAAAAATAAGCGGTCTGGGTGGGGAGCATGGGACTTGGGCCGCTCTGTGTTTCCTGGAGTCCAGATAGCGTTGGCCTGCGGATGGAAGGTTTCGTCGCTTCGACGGGCGCCTCTTCGGTCGGTCCAATCGCAGAAGACTCGGAGAGAGGAGCTCCATCCACAATCTCACAGTGCGGCGCTCGAGTTATTAACGTCATCAATCATCTCGGTTGCTGCGGTGATGCGAATGGGTCCCTACTCGCTACACTGCTATCTCCATCGTCATCAGCATCTCGTTGCTGCTGAATCATTACCATTACTGATGACCTCTGTGATTACTGTAATTGCCAGTTGCGACGCTGAAGCTGTCCTCATTACTCGTTGCATTGCCGCTCATCACCACCATCTTTCCCATCATTAATCATGTCGAACTGTTTTGTCTAACTTCTAACGTATCAGATAGTTATTTGTCTATGAAGGTATTGTCAGTGTTGCCAGCAACCTCGCTAATTTTTTCGGTCCCCTCTCTCCCAATCCAGTGATTCTCTGCGTCAGGCATCGTCGTGCCTGCCGAAGGCGTTCGACCGAAAGGGTTAGTGCAGGGATCGAGATGAACGATAACGCACCGTTCCCTTCATCCATTTGAACTTTAGAAGGAGGAAAGATCTTCCCGTGCGAGGAACCTCTTGTGTGTCTCACTGCTGCTCATTGCATCCTACTGACATTGAGGACGACTACTGCCGTCGTTGTGGTTCAGCATGGAGTTGTTCCAAAAGTGGCGCCGTTCCGTTCCCGCAGCATTTTGTGTCCCCACACGGTCGGGGGAGGCTCTCCACGACTTCCACCGCTTCCAGACCGCATCCGGTCACCCAGCGGGAAGCTCTCTGGCAATCTTTCACTGCCGGCCGCGACCTGCCGAAAGGTGCGTCCCTCTCCCCGCCAACTGTATGGCACTTGCCTACAAGAAACAGTTGGCACACGTGTGGCGAAGATGAAGGAACCCAGCTCGGAGACATTTTTTCCGCTGCTCTGAGGTCTTCCTTACGACTTCCTCACTGTACACTGGGGAGGATGAGTCCGGGATTGTCGCAGGTGCGGGAAACGGGAATCTCCCTCCCGCACCTGCTTGTGGACTGTGCTACCCTCCGGTCTCTCTGGAAAAATTTTGGGACCCTAGTTGGCAATCCCAGGGACGTTTCACGTCTCCTCTTCCTGCGGGATGCCCTGCAGTCAGCCGCAACCCCAGCAGCTCTCTGCTGCTGGAGCTGCGGATTGCGGCGGCCTGGAGTGACCCTGAAGCAGGAGAGAACGAAAGGGAAGCGCCATCGAGTGTGCGCTCCGGTTTCTGCGGATAGAAGCAAAATGGCTCCCACCTGGGCGTTACTAGGACCTAGCCGGCATCCTGGAAAGGATGCAGAGGACCCCTTCCAGTGGGGTAGTGATCTCTTTTCGGCCCTCCAGTTTCTTTTTTGTATTTATTTTTATTTTGTTTCTTTTGTTTTCTCCCTCCCCTCCTTTGCCAAGGTGAACCTCGGCAGTCTGAAGACCGGAAATCCGGCAGGTCCACTGTCAGTCTTGGCATGGCAGGACCACGTGTGCCCTATAACAACCGTTGTAAGTTTGTTGTCCTTTTTACAAGAAACGTTCCGGCGTGACCGGAATGTGTGTCCCTGACACACGTCCCGGCTGTTACGGATGACGTCGTCGTACATCACCGCCACCATCATTCTCTCTCCTCCCTGCTTTTTGCCCACGCACGAGGAACGTGGGGAGAGGAGGAGGGGAATAAAAAATGGAACGGAACGGAAAGCGCAGCGTTATCTCGAGGAATCTCTAATTAACGGCCATTTCGACCAGCAGAAGTCTGCGTCTCGGGGGTTCTTGTCGGCGCGCCAATCGGCAGCTTTGACTCCCGCGCGTGGTGATTTCGATGGCTACCTTACCTTTCCAGCGGGGGCACAGAAGTCGTTCCTTCTGGTTCCAGAGAGAAATCCGAAGTGCTGACCAAAGATCGCGTCCGTGTGTGGCGGAGGCGGTAGTTTTTTTTCTTTTTTTCTTCTTTTTGGTCTTCCTGGAGGTGTCGACGGCCAAGACAGACACGGAGCTCAGTCGCCGCTCTCGAGGCCCAGCGACCCCGGCTGCGCGGAAAGCCCGCAGCTCGAAGCATTTAATTTGCTTTCCGAGTCACGGATCCAAACCTTTGACACGTCCGATCGGCCTCCGATCCAGAAAAACCGAATGGAATCCGCTTCCGGCGTCACGTTTCTAGGAGACACCCGCAGATGGAGCCGCGGTCACGTGCTTTCGCAGCCCATGGCGAGTCCCGCGCGTGAGCCTCCGCGGCGTGACGGGCGACACCGCCGTTCGCGATTGGGGAGACCCTGCTGCCGCCTGACCCAGAGTCCCAAGAACTCGGGAGGGAGGCTGTAGTCAAGAGCATCCCGGTCTATCACCGAGACGGAGACGAGACTTTACGATGGCTGCCGGCAGCGGGAGCTCTGGTGGAGAAAGGGAGCGGGGAGTCCCCTTTCCTTTCGGACACAATCGTTCCAGGAAGTGTCCTAATCGCCGAGAAGGGAGATAGGGAGTGGGGGAAGAAAGCTTCCTTCCCCTTCCCCTCCTCATCCATCGCGGACTCGGCCACCCTCGCTTACATCTCTCCGCATGCCTCCTCAATCTTTCGCTCATCGGACGCTTTCCTTTTCGCGTCTTTTCATAAGGTAGTCTGCAATTCCGGTTGTCGGCACCCCACAAGCTATGATTTTCCCCATTCCCACGAGGGGTGTGGGAATTTTATTTATTTACATTCACTCAAGACATGGCACAGATCAACTGTTTCCTTAAGTTCATTTCCTTTGGGGGACTGCACTTGGGCCTATACAATAGGGGGGACTGAGCGTTAGGTGTGTCTGGACGGTGTACGTCCAGGACTGCACTATTCCACAGCCCCTAATGCCAATCTAACTTTGGATAATCCCTTTCAGGATTTCCAGGAGAGATATAGCTATGCTGTCTTTCCTCATCTTCCACTATCGCATAAGGTGATGAATAGGGCGATAGTCGTTTTGACCATCGGGGCACGTTTGCAGTTCTCTGGAACATCCCGGCGAGGACTTTTATCTTCTTGTTGTTTGGCAGCCCTATGAACCTCTTCAGGGTTTGCCATTCTTGGTGCATTGTGGAACAGGTCAAGACGTGGTGTCTCGTATCCAAGTCACCACATCTCCTGCAATCCTCTTCCATTCGGTTGATCGTCCAGTGTTTCGTTCTGGAACCATTCAGTTTTCCTTCGTGATAAAGCATTAGGAGGTTACCATGAGTGTCCGGTAGCAGATCACTCTTCCAGAATGTCGTTCCAATCGGCAACAGGTTGACGGTGTCACTTCGATGGCGATTGGCAGCTTCCTGGAGGGCATGGATGTTCTTATCCTCTTCAGGGTATGAGAAGGTAAAGGTTTTTCTTGTTCATCCTGGACCACACATAGTCACTGTGGTTTTTCCACACTTCATGCTTCCTGTGGGTGAACTTCCCCCTCACCATCTCGATGTACCTGAGGATGCGGGAGTAGCCTCCCTGCCTCCATTACACGGTTCTATTCAAGGTAACTCTGGGTCTCTGGTAGATCCATCTCCCTGTGTCACTAAGGACGGGAAGCAGCCAAGGGATCACCGGCATGATTCCTTCTGCCAGAGTTTCTTGCTTCTAGACACGATTTTGAGTTGGTGCTTTCAGCTGGGTGCCTGCTTCCTTTGCCACGTAGGGTCAATGGTAGACCGTTTCCCTGCTCGACCTAACAAGGCAGTCATCAGACCTCTTGGTAGTTCAACACGAGCTATTACCCTTCTTCGTGGACCACATCCGTCTGATCTCCTTGTAACGTGTCTCATTATCTGGTCCACGCGCATCATCCGATGACGGCGCTCAAATTCAACCCACCCCTTCTTCGCGTGGAGCGTTTCCTGGCTGTGTGAGATCACTCGGAAGGGATTTCCCAAGAAGCGCAGTGCGTTTCCCGGCAACCAGCGGTCGTGTCGGATCGGCTGGACCGCGCTCGAAGGCTGACCGCGTCGTGCGTTGCGCTAGCAGCGGAGGCTCCGGGAGAGACTCACGTCTGAATTTCCTTCTCCTCTCACCGTCGCGACCCTCCTTCTCCGGACCGCTTGCCGGGGGAGCACGAGCGACCTGCGCCGTCCTCCAGCAGCAGCGAACGTTTCTGGAAGGCAGGAACGGTCCTCTCCCGGCTGTTGTGGTGTCGGCTCCCGGCGTCCGAGAGCCACCCGTTCCCAGAGACGGTCTGTTCGGAGGATTCCGACTTCCGCGGTTGCCATGGATTCCTGTCCCCCACTCCATTTCCCCGCTTTCGCTCCCCGTCCATGAAAACCGACCGACGCGCTCCTTGCCAGGTGGCAAGCGCTGCACCGGCCTGAGGTAGCCCGATGTTTGGTCCATCGTTCCCCAGCGCCGGTTCCGCTCCGCGCACACTGATCCACCGGGAGGGATCCTGTATATCCGGTAGCGCTCACGCAGCCGGAATCCTCACCCATCCGGAGTCTGGAAGCAGGTCGAGACCATTTCGAATTCCAGGTCATCTGCTCAACCGGCCGAAGTTCCTCTTTGCCTTCCCTTTCGAAGGGCGCCTCGCCACCACCTGTCCTCAGGGAGACCAGCTGGGTTCGATCCGTCCTCACCCCTCACCCCCACTTCTTTCTCGTTCCGAGACTCGTTGAGGGCCTCTCCCGGAGTTTCCGCCGGCTTCACCAAGGCCAGGCGTCCGCAGACCATCGCCTTCGCATCCGGAAACTGCGTCGCGTGTTTCGAGTCCCCTTCCCGGCAGGATGACGCTGGTCGGCCTATTCGGGTGCGGCACCGATGGAAGCCGGAGTCCCCGCTGACTGGTCGGAAGTTGACCCTTCGGGGCCTTTCCGGGAATCAGGAAGTCCTCCGAGGTTCTCATCCGGTTGTGGAAGTGGAGCCTCATCGAGTACCACGGAGCTGGTTGATGACTTTCCAGGGTTTCAAGAAGCTCCCCTCTCCCTTCGGGAAGCGCCCTTCGTAGAAATTTGGGGGCATTTCTTATGGATTCTATTCAGACGAGGAAAGAAGGAGCGGTTCCAGGGGTCCCTCTGGAGAGGAAATTCCAGGGGCGGACCCACAGGCCGGGGGATGCCTCTGGATGGAGAAAAAAAAAAAAAAAGGAAAAAGAAGAACTCAGTGAACCTTTCGCAAGAGCCACTCAGCCGGATACCACCTAACGGAAAGTCAGTCAGCCTGACTCTGAAGAAGTTTCGGGTCTCAAAAACGGGTCTTTAAGGTGCGATTTCTCTTTTATCTTTCTGAGTTTCACCCGTCTCTTGAAGTGGTCATCTCTGCAGAGCCCACTCGTGGAGGATGCGTCGTCTCCCCGAACGGCGGTCCCTCCACCGTGGTTCCAGTGAATTTCGGTCCAACGAAGCCCCTTCCACGCGGCGCCTACCCGGCCCTTCCAAGGAGCAGGTAGGCCGAGGGCAGACCCATGCCCCAAGACACCGAGTGGCCTTCCCCCCTTCCTCCCCCTCGATATCCTTGCTCTGCTATGGGGAAAGGGATGGAGGGTTTATTTTCTCCAATGAGTCTCGATGCCCGGCATCCGATGACATGACCACTTTCTGGATTCCGATGAAAATCGAGATGCGGGGTGGAGTCTGCTGCCATCTCGCAGGCAACCGACGGGTCCACAGCGGGCAGACGACGCCCTGCGGCTCTCGTTCCTCCAGAAAGGAGGAACGCGGCGATGACCGAGAGTAAGGGAAAGTCAAACCCGTGACCCAAGGTCTCCAGGACGCTTCCAGCGTTCGGGCCGCCGCGTTGTACGGGAGGCGGCATGCACGGCTGATACAGAGTTCCGCTCTCGGAGTCATCCCGCTTTCATCGCTCGAGGAGGGCACGGAGGCAGAACTGCACCAGAGCGCAGTCATCGTCGGTAATGATCTTCGATCATCATCAGTCACGGTCCGAGTGCTATCGCGGCTCTCCATCGTCTCCTCTTCTGCAGGGGCGCCCAGCTTCCCGGCCTGGTGCAGAGAACCCGCGTTCGGGACCCTGGAGCAGACGTCCGCCGTCCGAGCAGCTCTCTCTCTGCAGGGAAGACGGTTGTCGAGTGCATCCTGAACTGGGAGACCGAATTTCCCCTCATCCGCACTTTCCGCTGGCAGGAAAGGGGTCGCGCTAACGGAGGAGGGCGTTCCCGCGCGCGCGCGTGTCAGTCGGTTGCCTCCCCGAGTTTGACGGCCCGACGGGGAGTCACGGACCGCTGCCGCTACTGCAGAGAGAGCCTGGATCTCCCGCGGGATCCGCTCCTGGCGTCCCGCTCGTCCCTTTGCTCCTCCTAAGAAGCTCCGCTCGGACTAACGCCCGCTCGTCCGGCTCCCCACCCTGCGCCCGTGGCGAGGGTGGACGAATTTTCTCGTGCGGCGCCTTGAAAAAGGTCTCGGGCCGGATCTCAGACTGAATTCTTGAGGTCAAATGCGGTCCCCGTCTTCGACGATGCCACCCGGATACGCCGGGATGTTTGTTCAAACTCTTCCAGAAATCATAACAAAACGTAGTACAAGGCCCCACTAACGGCCAACATTTAACAGGACCTGCCAGGACTCCGGGACGCAGACCAGCGCGACTCTCCTCGGCAGTGGAGACTCTCTTCCCGTCTTCGGCGGAGGCTCGTCAAGTGACGGGCGGCACGCTCCGAACATGCCGCTTCCGAAGAGGGTTCCGACGCCCATCCTTTCCGGTCCACGACCTGGAAGCTGCCGAGCAGAGGGTCCAGACCGGATCAGAGGCGTCAAGGTCAGGTTCGTTTCCCCAGAGACAGGACTACTGCCGGAGAATTTCTCCGGAAGGAAACGCGAGAACACGCGCGTGTGTTGTACGCGTACGTACGTACAACATTGGCTCTGGATGATCAAAGCTCCTCTCGAAAGAAGCGCAGAGGGTGTTCCCGCAACTCGTGTAGCCCCAGGCAGCGTGCGAAGTGCAAACGGCAGACCCTTGGTGATCACGGAAGCAGCCTGGGATCCTTCCCCCCTCTTTCTGAACCCCATATTTCCCGGCTTGCCTCAACCCGGCGAGTGGGGAGCTTGGCGCGCTTCCGCCGCTGTCCATCCCCGTGGGGGTAGACGGATGG
Source organism: Raillietiella orientalis (assembly GCA_036172245.1). Taxonomy (NCBI): domain Eukaryota; kingdom Metazoa; phylum Arthropoda; class Ichthyostraca; order Raillietiellida; family Raillietiellidae; genus Raillietiella; species Raillietiella orientalis. Next base: position 1,190,275 of record JAYWIR010000018.1, on the reverse strand, counting down.
AGAAAGAGGCATTTCTGTGGCTGCCGCTTCGATCCTCTTTTCTCCCGATCTTCCGAACGACTGCGGTTTCCTGTCCTGGTGATTTGTGAGCATCTGCGGTTCCTCCGGCCCTGAATAAATCTCTCCTTCATCCCCAGGGAACAGGGAGTTCGCGTCGGAGTAGGGGACCGTCCGCATAACGGGCATGTCCGCGAATTTGGCCCACAGGCTGCCTCGAAGATCCCCCCTCCCCCCCTCCCGAGTGCGATCTGCAGTTGGCGTGCTGGAGGGAGGGTCCCTCGTGTCACGTGGGTGGCTTCCTTCCCCGCCTACCCGGCCATGCAGAGGATCAGGTCAGCGGAGGACAAGCTTATGCTCAAGACATCGGGTGATCTTCTTGCCCCCCCCCCCTCCCCTTGGAGTCCTCTCCCTGCCGGAGGGTTCCAGAGGAACGGGTTCGCTCCCGAGTGTCTCCCGTTCAAGGTGTGGAAAACCAATCCAGGAAGCTTCCGATTCAACAGTTCCTTTTTCGAGAGAGGAGGGAGATCGCCGGGAGAGGGGCACCGCGACCCTCCTGGACGTCCGCTTTTCTACTTTTCCCCTACCTAGCCAGCGCGAATGCTTCCGGGCCGTTTCCGGTGAAAGATCTTGCGTTCAGGAAGACGGTTCGACCTCTTGTTCTCGAGAGGAGATTCAGGCGCGGCTGCTAGTTGACTCCCGGTGCTCCCTCGAGGGACAACTTTCCACCTCCCGTGCGATGCCTTGGCGGTGCGCTTGACAACCTCATCGTGGCGTCTCCCGGAGAAGCGAGGATAGCGTCGGCAGTGGCTTCTCAGGTGTGCGGAGCAGCGCCACGTATCTGCGGCGCTCTCGATCTCCAGATGCCCGCCAGGGGGGGGTTCTTGGCACCGTCGGGATCGCGTGACCTGGACAGCAGTCAAACGCTCGAAGGCCCGGGGACACCTCGATCCTGCACCAAGCTCCTGAGAAAGTTAGCAGCGTGCAGACAGATGCAGGAGGGGAATCCGCTGGACCCACCCCTTTCTGCGGAAGATGAGCTGTCAAGTCCACTCGCAAGAAGAGGCGATCCGTCCTATGCGCGCGGGGGCTGCTGGCAACGTGATCCCGCCAGAGAGGAGCTCTGGTGAGCCGACGCGGCTCGCGAAAGCGCGGGTTCAGAACTCGGAGGCGCCGGAGGCAGGGAGTCGGAGCCGAGGTTTCGTCTGGGAAACCGGGGACCGAACTCACCGAACGGGCGTTCCCTTCCGATTCCGCGACGTGGGGGCTGGAAGAAGCGGGACCGATCTTCGACAGCGAGCCTCAGAATCCCCTGATGGGGACAGAACCCCCTAGGCGGTGGAGTGTGGACATGATGCGGTACGCGGCCTTTCTTCTCCTTCCCATCGCTCGTTTCTCGAATATTTTCGGTGATTTTCTTGATTCGTTCACTTCGAGTAGGAGTCCCGGCATCCCGGAGAGAGCCGGCCACCCTGAGGACCTCCCGTACAACTTTTCGCCGCAGCTGAAACCAGACCCGCACAGAGGGAAGGATGACCTCGATGCTCTTCCTGTAAGCATCGTGACCTCAGCTCCAGGATCACCAAGCAGTCCTTTCCGGGTGAAGGACCCTTCTCCTAGTGGCGAAGCTTTAAAGCACGAACTGCTGCGAGCCCGCAAGATATCTGGTCAAGCGAGCCACCGACTACACAGAACTGTCTTAGTTCCTGGTACGGCAGACACAACGTGTCCAGCTGCAAACTGGAGCTCGGACGAGTGGGCAAGCTGACCAACAACTGGATCTTCTGCCGGCTCGCAAACGGTAGTGCCTGGCTGCAGGAAATCGTTTGCACGTGGACCAAGAACAACGAAGCGAGCCTGGGGGTGAGGCTGCGACTGCTGCACTCCTTCCACAACAACCGCTCGCTGCAGGACTGAGGTCCTGCAACTCATCACGTGTGCGTGAGCGCAAGGAACCTTTCTAGCCTCAGCGCTGCTCTCCTTCAGGGAGCACCTGGGCAGTAACCAGCCAGTTAAATGGGAGATCAGTTGCAAAATCAGTCAGAAGACGAGGGAACTAGGTGGCTGGACCACGGGCCAGCTCACGAATGCTGCAACTCCAAATGTCTCATCGAAAGGACTATTGCGCTGGGGTGAGCTGCTGAGAATCTCACAAAAAGACCTCGAGTGGCCTCCAGAGCTGAAGAACAACCAGACTCTCCGCCTGAAGTGACACGAGTCGGCACTTCTGCTGCTGCCCTGGTGTCTCTCGTGCAACGCCTGCTGGTTCCACTGGACCCGGGATGGTGGACCCGAACTGCTGCAGCTGCGGGGAACGGGAATCCCTTCCGCACTTGCTTGTAGACTGTGTTGCCCTCCAGCCTTTGTGGTTGCGTTACGTAACGGTCCTTGGCCCACTGACGGACAATTTCAGGGATATGATGAAGCGCTTCTTCGTGAGCGACGCCCTTTCGCCTGCTGCATCCCCAGTAGCTCTTTGCTGTTGCCTACGCAGGATTGAGGCGGTCCGGAGCTACACAAGAGGAGGAAGGCGCGACAGGGAGGCCATCTGCTTCTCCCTGTGCTTCCTGCGGACGACAGCGAGATGATGTATCTGGGTCATACTCGGCTGAAACTTGTCAACATCCTGGAAAGGATGCAGAGGATGCCCTCCAGCACCCGGTGATCCTTTCCCATGCCCCCTAGAATTTTTTTTTTATTTATTTTTATTTTTGTTGCCTCCCTCCCCCTCTGCCAAGGCGAACCTCCTTGGCCTGCGTGCCGGTTACTCGGCAGGTTCCGAGCATTTTCGGACAATATAGGGCCGATGACCCTACACATGTATGTTTATTTTTTATAATAAAGTCCCGGAATGACCGAGTGATAAACAAAGGAGTCCTCTTGCTGACTAAGGCGCTCCAGTCGGCAGTCCACCGCAGTGTTGCGGCTCCAGTTGGACTGACCCGAAGAAAGCCGCCAGGAAGCGTCGGGAGTCTGCAGGCCCGAAGCGACAAAGTCCGAATCCCTGTTCAGGAGGGAAGAGTTCACGAACGAATAGGGACGGGATGCGTCGACCTCTCGGTGACGACCACGATTCTTTAGAGAACGAGACGCTGCATCCGCACGCCATGGTGACAGTCCGCTCCGTGATGGAGTCTCGCTCTCAGCGAAGGGAGGCCACTTTCACGGTGGGCTCCCTGGGATGCAAGCAGGGACCGCACTCTTCCTCCGCTTCGGCGACCACCGCTGACCTCGTACGCGGGCAGAGGGCAGCCGGTGAGGAGGCAACCGTCACTTCCGGAGGGGCGAACGTTTCCCTGGGCGGGTCACGAAGCCATCAGGCAAAGCGCTCTCGATCATCCGAGCTTCGCTCTGCTCAGTATGACCTCCTGGATCATCTGCACCGAAGCAACGCTGCTCTGACCTCCCCTTGTACTTGCAGGCGCGCCACCTGGAATTTCCAGATTCGTAGGAGATTTCTGGTACTCGAGGAGGCTGACGCTGGTGCAGCGGGTGTTGATCTGAGGCTTGCCAGCGCTGGAGTTGGAGGGGCGAGCACAAAACATCTGGAGGTGGCGTGAACATCCTGTTCGGGATGCGCTCATTATCACGAGAGTCCGAACCACCAAACAGAGCGAAGGAGGACTCGGGTGGTCACGTCGTCCGAGGTCAAGTCTCTGCACTTATATCGTCCGGTGCTATCGTCCTTTTGTCATCCGGTCCGCTGCCCTTGGCGCCGCGCCGGGGCTGAATCCTCCGCAAAGAAATCGCGTGCCCGCTGACGTGTTCAACAGACGTGCACTCGCGTGTATTTATTTTCGAGTGTCGTTTCCCGGCAGGGCTAGGAGGAAGGGCTGGAACTGGATCGATCGATGAGCGTGGGTCACACACAAACGATATTTACCGCTCCATCAAAAATGTGTACAGCGCGTCCCCGTATTTTAGGAAGCAGTTCTGTATACATTTTCGTAAATACACTGTACAGCACGTGCAAGGCATTTCGGATACGTAGGGGCTGGAACAGGACGAAGTCTTCTGCTTTGTGGGTTTCGCAGCCGGTCACGTTTATAAACCACAAGTGAGGGGAGCGCTCTCCCCTAAGATGTCAGGAAAAAAAAAAAAGTTCATTGGGGATGACCGCCGGCTGGCTTCTAAGGAAGTGAGGAACGGAGGGAAGGAACAATAAATAAAGTAGGAAAAGGGAGGACGGTATGAACAAGGACTTTTGCTATCAAACGTTCCTTCCTTCCTAAAAGCGGTTGCGTGTGGTGGTGACCTCCCTAACGACTTTTTGCAGGTGAGTCCACCGTGCAGCCGCCCTCGTCGAGGCGTCGGCCACACTGGCGGCCTCTCTGAGCTCATCCTACTTTGGCCTCTTGTGAGACCAAAGAAGAATGAGTTGAAATTCTGGTCAAAGCGTGTGTATGAGACCAACCGACTCAAGAAACTGTGCAGTTAAAGGTCCGCACTGCTGATCCAATGTTACAAAAAACTCCGGCACATCGCGATCTTCTAAATCGCGTTCGTCCAGGACATCTCCCTGTTCCCACAATTCGTGGCAATGGTGAAGCGAGAAGAGTTGGTAGTTCAATCGTAACAGACGAGCACATGCGTCCACGGTTGATGTGATCACGGGAGTTTCAGGACAAGTGCCATCCGTAGGAGCCGCAGATCCTCTCTGGAGCTCTCCGGAACTGTATCCACTGTTGTGAGAACCCACGCTGGCCACGGAACTAGCTAGGGAAGGAGTTGGTGACAGGAGAGATATCACATCCACAGGTTTTGTGCCTTGGTGAGCAGCTAGCTGACACTTGTGTAGGTATTCTCCTAAAACACGCTGCTCATTGGGGAACTTATTGCAATCCATGTGTCCCAATTTTTAGATACAATAGTGACCGACATCTTAAACTAAGCACTGCTAGCAATCTGTCTACAGGACCGCCACCACCTCCTCCATGGAACAGAGATGAAATGCATTTGATTAGATTAAGGGTCTCTTTAAACATGCGGTGGGCAGCACTTTCAGGATCGCGTTCCATGGCATTGCCGATCTCAATAAAGTACAGAGTATGGTAACAGCTGCTGCTAAGAGCGAAGCGAAGATGAGGAGGTCGGCGGTGATGAGAATGGGTCATGGGAGAGAAGTGGTATATTTCAGAGGGCATGTCCGAAGCTCGTATGTTGGTGAAGGTGGTGGTTAAGTTGACAACTCCTGGGGTTGGATGGGATTCCATCCCTATGGGTTTCCATCCCTATGCATGAGATGGTGCTATTTATAAAGTGTATCTTAGACGTTATAACATTAGGATATAGGAAATTGCAAACAAAGAGAAAACAATTTAAAATGTTTGTTTATTATTTAACTTGGAGTAAAAGAAAAAAAAAGACTTTAGAGCTTAGTCGACGTGTAATTGATCGGAATGGTGGGTTTCAGCGCTATCGTGCTCGTTGTTGAAAGAAGCATCCTCTCGCGCTATCTGCCTCATTTCACGAAAATTTAGACAAAATAGGATTCGACCCACTTAGATCGCGTGTTCGTATGCCTTTCGAAGACGGCCATCCAACGGAATCGAAATTTATCCACAATGTCCTGGAGGGAAGGGGCTGATTTACCGATTTTATACGAGGACGGTCGCCATTTTTCCGTCGCGTCACGTGCACGCGGGGGGTTCACCACAATGGGTTTCTTCCCTGCGTCTTTCACCCGTTGGTAGTTTGCATTCTGTCTCGAGGACCACTGAGGAGTCCTCATCCGGAGAGTGCATGGCTCGTTTCGGAAGGTGATTCCACCTGTGGCCTGCTTGACAAACTTTCTGACCTCACCTATGATATTGCTTGGGGATCGTCACAGGTTGTCCCTCGGACGGCCTGAACACAACCCCGTTTTTGCACTGCATTGCCAACGTTGCGTCCTCACCGGACGTGGAAAATTCGCGTCTCCGCCGTTCGAGACGCTGACGCGACATGAAGGTTCGGCAAATGGCAGCGAGGGTGTCCGTTCACGGAGCACCCGGAACCGCCGGGTGACCGCCGGCGATCGAGGGCAACGAGGCTTGAAGGGAGAGCTGCACAAAGACTTTCAACCACCTCGTGAGGATCATTCTCTCCACCAACATCCGAGCCGCAGCGAGAGAGAGAGAGACAGAGACTGGACGAGGAGACTTTCGACCCGATCGGCAGCTGTCGACGTCTGCTAGAAGCAGATTTCGTGATTGCCCCATCCTCTGTCTCTCCAGGACTCCAAGTCAAGCACAAAAGGATCGCCGAGAGGCGAAACGGAAAAGAAAGGGAGAAGGAAAGGACCGCTGTCCAAGTTAATCGTGAAAGAAAGGCTTCGACTTCTGCTTGTGCTTTTGGTCTCTCCAATGGTCTCTTGAAGTCCTTGACAAAAAAAAAATTCCTGCGGATGAATGAGAATGATGGATCGCAGATTATCACATATGAAGCGGATTTGCTTGCAATGTGCGAATTCATATGTGGAATTTCCGAATGGCTTTCCTGTCTTACGAATCCAATGACTCCCCTGGAGATTCATCATGCGCAAGGTCGGGTCTGCAACACCAATCCAAGAAGAAGATTCAAGGAAAGATAGAGATCGGAGCGCGAAAAACAGCCGGGAGGGACGAAGTCAAGGAACTCTCTGGAAGAGAAGGCTCCCTCTGCGCACTAGAATAAGTTCATTCATGAGACCATGTGCTCGTCTTCTCCGAAAGAGGTCTTCAGGAAAGGATGCAAGCTGGAACCGCACCGATGCCGGCCAGCTCCCCACGGAGAGGCATTCAAAGAGGAATTGCAAGAACTGTTCCGAGGACAAAGCGTACCAAAGAACTGACATAAAGAACTGTACTGAGGCAACAGAAGCGAAAGGAGCAATAAATTCTCGTAATGAGCAGAGGGGACTGTGCTGTGGTTGACTGAGCTACACGGGATTTGGAAACTCCAGGCAGCAACGGGTCTTCGAGACTGGACGAAACATAAATAAGTGACTTTTGGCCATTCAACGAAAGCAATGGCAAGCGTGTGGTTTGGAAAGTAAATTCCATTGATGATAATCCCTGGAGGAAGGGGAGGGGGAAGATCATGCGCTCAAATCTTCACGCTAGAGTTTATTTACTGGAGGTGTTTCCACTCAAGTAGATAATCGTGGACGCTGGACCAGATAGGTGTGCGCGGATGTACCATATGCATGTACACACACATATGCATGCATACATGCACATACATATTTACATGCATATACATATACGTGTGGGCATAAACATAAGTATACGCATACATGTACACATGCACATGCATATGAATATAAATATGCACACGCATACATGTTTACACATAGATATACATGTGCACATACACATCTACATAGACACATATATACATGCGCATGTATATACTCATACACATACATATGTACAAACACACATATATACCTATACACATAGTCAAAGACATACACATACATATATATATACACATCCGCATACGCATGGGCATACACATGCATAAACAAATGGATGTACCAACATATAAATATGCATACACATACACATCATATATACACACATGCATATGCATATAAATATGCACATACATATAAGCATACACAAGCATATACATACATACACATGCATATGCGCATACATACACTCACACACATACACATACGTATGCATATAAGGATCACCTCTGAACCCGTATTCCGGTTTGATACGTGATTTTCACGCACCTGACTTTCACTGACGGGCAGCACATTCGTTCCTGCCCGAAGCCCCCCCTGGCTTGGTTCGCTTGCACTCTTCCAGAGTTTTCTCTTGTTGAGGACAGAGGACGGACGGGCATCTTCATTGTCTCTGATGGACGCGAACGTGAAAATCGCCTTTCCTTTTTTCCCTCCCCCTCGCTCGTGCGTGGATGAAAAAATGGAAGGCACCTCGGTTTGCGAGGGTCATCGCTGCTCCTTTCTTTCGGACTTAGAAGTTTCGTGCTTGCAAGAAACTTCTAAGATAGCCCGAAAAAAAAGGCAGGGACAGGGTCCTACAGGTGGCGCAGTTCATGGCACCGGCCTCGGTCGCTGCTACCCCGGCAGCCGCGTGATTCGCGCAGTTTTCACCCGACCCTTCTCGGAGGGAAGCGACCAGGATGATGCGAGGGAGGGCAGCACCTGCTCCCCTCAGCACCTGTGCAGCAAGAGGATCTCTTGTCTCGAGCTGCTGCTACGTGCTATCTGTGCGGTCCGAGAGAGAGAGGTCTTGACACGGGCCGCCGACCACCGATGACATTGGTAGAGAGAAGTCAATCGGCCGCCGGGAGGGCGGCGCACTTGTGGTCCGGGGCGCAGCACCCCAAGCGCGTCGCCATGCGGGTGAGCGCGGGATGCGTGGAAGAGTCTCGGTGGCGAGAAATGAGAACAGGAGACAAGTGAGAACCTCTTATTATTCCCGAGTTCAAAAAAGAAGGAGCGTCTCTCGGTACAAGGATCTGAAGAACTCAAGCAGAGAAGTCATCCAGAGGACCCCGCCGAGCTGGGCGCGCGTCCCTGATGCCTCCTGTATCCACCTCCTGATGTGCTTTTTCTCCAGGTTTCGAGCTTCGATCACAGAGGACGGGTCATCCTCGTGGCTGCTTCTCAAGTCCAGGTGGTGAGCCGCATCTGGTATCAGTATGGAAACCACAGATTCGGAGACGGAACTCTGAACCCCGCCTCCTCTCCAAGGATCGAGCATCCCGTTGCTAAGGAGCGCTGTTTGCCCCCGCCTCCTGCTGAAAGGCCCGAAACTCACCTGAACACGATGTTGCTGCTCGCTTGCAGCCTGTCGGATCCGTACATTTTCATGGCCATCTCGGGATCGGGGCGCACGCCGTAAATCTGCTGGCACCGACCAGCAACCTCGTCGAAGTTCCAGCTGCTGGGCTCGAACATGTCCTTGATCCCGTCGGAACACATGGGCATGACCATCTCGGTGCACGCTTGGAAATTCCACCCGTCCACCCCCAGGTCTCCGTCGGGGGTATTGTTCAGGTCCAAGCACTTCATCTGCCCGGTAAAGTTGTACAGGACCGAGGCTGCCCTCATGATAGCCTCGATGGAGTCCAGAGGGTCCTCTTGCTCGTTGAGGAGCATGGAGCACGCCACCTGGCGAGAGGAGGGGGGCGGCGCACGTCCGGAGGTCTTACGGACTCGGCGCGCTCGGAACTCACGCGGACGGGTTGGGCAGGCAGAGGGGACAGAAAGGACGTTTCGTAGGGGTAGTTGCACATCGCCATGTTGAACCACACGTCCTGCAGCCAGTTCTTGAGCAGGCGCGTGGTGTTGTCATTGAAAGAGAAGCACAGGTTGAAGGTGCCTTCCAGCCACCGCCTCCCTTGTTCTGCAACGACTCCGGTTTAACGGTCCCACTCAGCCCGCGACGTAACCGGTGGACGCCACGTTGTCTATCAGGCCCCACGACCCGCGGATGCTCCTTTCACACTTCTCTGACTCGTTCCGGAAGACCTCGGTGATGATGAGGAAGGACTGCTGGCAGTCGGTCACCCCCATGAACTGCAGCACCGGCGCTGAGGAGGCGATGGCCCTAGGGAAGCAGGGAAAGCTCCTAGGTTCCCGGCGCCGTGATGGGACGATGCTTCTCACCCGCTCACCAGGTGAGGATACTTGACCCGGAACCATGCCGCCAGCATGCCCCCATAGGAACCCCCGAAGGCGACCACGGAGCTGTTTGTTTCCCACTTCTGCTTTATGTGCGAGACTAGCTCGGCGAAGTCTTCCAAGGCTTGCTCCGAGGTGAGGTATCCCAGGTAGGTGGTGTTCTGGAAGAGGAAGTGTTCCGCTTAGTCTGTTCCCCCCCATCCCTCCGCGAGGCGGATTCCCCTTGCCTTCTCCCTTCCCAAGAGGTTGAGTTGGTTGGCTTTATGGTGCCTGCTCGCTCCCAAATCCTCATGCGAGCACGTGCAGGGGAATAGGGTCACGCAGTCGCGCGCACCATTCGGGAGCTCACGCACTCTGGTGAAAGCTGTGGCTCACAGTCCCTACCCACGAATAGAGACCGCGAGCTGGATCTTCGGGAACTTCCGTATCTTGTTCTAGGTCTTTTTCTTCTTCGTCTTCTTAATGGAAGATGAGATGCGAAGAGTTGAAAAATTGATACGGAAGAGATACGAACTGCTTCCCCTCGCCCGAAGAGACCCCAGGTCAAGGAGACAAAAAGGTCTTCCAGGTCGGACACGAAGCTCTTGAGGAAGGAAAATTCGGGATGTGGTTTGCGGGCAGAGCAACGCCATGCGCCGCGGCTGGAAGTGCAAGTCATTTCCTGGTTCCCGGATTCGAGAAGAGCCCAGCGAAAGAGAAGGGGGAAGGGAGAGGGAGGAAGACGGAGAAAATTTCAAACTGACGAGGAGGATGAGGAAGGAAACGAAAGGTCCGAGGTCCAAGGGACGCTCCTTTCAAATCTCCAGTTCCCGTCTCCAGCCCCTGAACAAAACGGGGAACGGCACCGAGTGCCCGGGAGGCGAGTGGCGGTATCTCCTCCTGGAGAGAGTTATCTCTCAGTGGCTGGGGGAAGCGACGGCGGAGCGACCGCCACACTCGAGAACAGACACGTGGGACGTTCCTCCTCCTTCTTCCACCTCTTCTTCCTCTTTCGTCATGGAAGTGAATGCATCCCTTGCGAGATGACGAGCGGTGAGTGGCAGGAGCTTCTGAACAAACCAGAAGATCCGGCAGTCGTCAGATTCCGTCGTCTTCGAGATTGCCGTGAAGTCGGCGTGAGAAAACAGAAGACTGGATGCTCTGACGTTCAGATCCGGCAACGGCTTTATCTGAGTGCATGCCGTCGGCGACTCAGAGATTCGTTACTGCGACGTCAGCTCCATCGGCTCCAGCACTAGCTCCAACGCGAGACTCATCCGCGAGCATTCGTTTGCTGATACGAAGACCGAGACGCCCGCGTTGGCGGCCTGTGATTGAGGTCTGCACGCTCGTGGCGTCACGCGTCGCGGTTTCGAATCCGAGATTGAAAGGATCGACTCCAAGAAATGGAAGGGGGTGCGTTGTTGATTTCGAGTTCCTCCCGCAGGATGACGCATGTCCGGGTGCAGCACTGGTGGAAGCCGGAATCCCCTGTTTACTAGCCGGAACTGCTCTAGGGTCCTTCTAGGAATCAAAGAATCCTTCGGGGTTCCCCTCCGGTTGTGAAAAGGGGAGCCGTACCAACATGGAGCTGGTTGATACCTCCCTCAGGGGGTCTCCCCTCCTGAGCGCAAGAAGCGCGCCGCTCTCTTCAGGGAGTGCTCTTCAGAGGAGGAAACGGGGAGCAGTTCCCTTGCCACGGGTCCCTCCGAAGAAAAAATTTCAGGAGTGCGGATCCTTCCCCTTCGAAAGAAGAAATGAGGAGCAGCCCCGGCAAACCGGGGAGTCCCTTCGGAGAGCACAAGGAAGAGGTTTCCGCCAGTTGTGAAAATGGAGCCGTCTTCCCCTCCCTTCAGGGGGACACTCCACCGCGTACCGGGGAAGCTGGTTAATGTCTCCCTCGGGAAAGAAAGGGGGGGGTTGCCTATTCAAGGTGTTAAGAAGAGCAAAGGCATCTTGAAGAGTTAACAAGGGAGCGTTTTTCCTTGCTCTGAAAAGCAGGAAGCGGAAGCGTTTTTCTTCCGCACCGATGCCGGTACACCTGGGGATGCAGCTTCCGGATAACGGAATAGAGTACCACTTTCGACCTGGACGATTCTTTGGGCGGAAGGTGACTCGAAGCAGGTCGTGTTCTTCTGCGAGCTTCCCATCTGCAAGATGGGCGGCCATCGGAAGTTCGCTGGTGCAAGACATGCCCAGGGGTAGGCTTGTCCGGATCCCCCGGGCGTCAGCTGAACAAACCCAAGCAGCGGAAGGGATTTTCCACGGCTCCGGAAGAGCAGACGGAAGGGCTCGGCAGCTGAGAAGCTCTTGACGCAAACCCTCACTGCCTATCTCCCCCCTCCCCCCCCCCGTCCTATCAGAGACTTCGAACTTTCCACGTTGAGGGTATTCAGCAGTGACCTGCACTTTGTTCCCGCTTGGCATCTCTCGCATCGCCGCCTCCGAATCACGTCCTCCTCATCATCCAAAGACGACGACGACGACGACGGCGTCTTTGAGACGATGTTTTGGCTAATCTTCGCGGACCCCAGGAGATCTGCACAGGGACGAGCGAGCGGAGAGGGCGGTAGAAGCCGCGGCACTTGTCCACCGCGGCTGCTTTCCCTCTTATCGAGGGTTTGCATCCTGGAAGGCGGGGAACCCATTCCGGCTCCCGTGCAGACCGACCACTGCTCGCCGTGAGTTGCCCGGGCGACCTTGCGAGGAAGAGAGAATCCCAGTTCTCCGGTGCGACCCACGTTCAGCAGCGTGCCCGCTGGCGCTGCACTTAATACCGTGCAGTTCTAGACTGCCTTCCCTGCTGACTAGCGCTTCCAAGGAAACGAACCTTCATCATCAGGTTGCTGAGAGCACACCGAGGTCTCCCCTGATTCCCTCCTGTTGTCGAAGTTGGGAAGCTCTCCCTCCCTGCAGTGGAAGCCCAGCGGAAGCCTCCCTCTCGGTCGCACCGCGCAAGGTCTGATGCCCTTCGAGGGAGCGGTACCATTTCATCTTCCTCCCCCCACGGTCGAGGGACGCTGCATGTTTTCTGGGCAGACTCTCGTCTCCAGGTCGTTTGGCTCGCGACCCTGCGCCCAGTCCAGGGGTCCTTTGGATCCCTCGAGGGGATGCCACCATCGTCGTCACTGCTCTGTCCCTGGCGTTCAGCGGTCTCGTGAAAGCCGAGGGCGATGAAATCCGGAGGGCAGAACCGACCCAGAAACCTCTTCCCGTCAGTTTCGTCTGAAACGGATGGCAAATGGCGCTCCCTCCCCTGCGGTTCGGTCAGCCCAAGACTGATCACCCGAAGACTCGCTCGTTCTGTCACCCTCGTGAAAGAATGAGCGACCCCATGCATTCTCCCCTACCCCCCACCGCGAGGAAAATCTGGAGCCAATGTCTCTCCTGCCCCCGTGCCGGGAGAGGAATCGCGCTGCAGGTGCTGGTGGCGGTTCCTCCTCCGCTTATGAATACCATTTCCTTGCGTCCGCGTGACCTGCCTCGATACGAGGGTGGCAAGAGTTCTCCTTCCCGGTGGCTGCTTGGCGCTTGTCATGGAGCTCTCCAGTTACCATGCCACGCGCGGAGAGACCTCCCACGGAAGATGAGAAGACCGCACTCCGCCGCTGGACGCCGTCCGCCTGCCTCGGCTCTTCGCGGTTCGCAAGCAGTCGAGGGACGCTGCCCACCGGCCCGCGGGAACACATCCTCGTGCCTGCGGGAGCTCCGCAAACGCTCTGCCCGAGGGATGAAACTCCGCCTTGGGGGAGTAGCGCGCTCTTGAGCCATCTCCAGGAAGCACTGGCTGACCTCCCCGTTCCGGAGGACTGGGGGCCGCTCTGTGACACGCAGAGGCCTGCTTCGTGGTGTGCCAGCCCGAGCCGGACGTCCTCACTCCGCCCCAGGGTAACTGTTTTTGCCCCGTGTCTTCTGAACAAGCCAACTCCCTCGTTCCGGGAACGCAGTCCAGGAACTTGGGACCGTCTCCGGAAGCAGCAGAAAGGTCGAGGGACCAGCCGCGCGTCATGACCCTGACCCCGTCGTGGACCATGCTGCGCAGAGCTCGGGGAAACTTGCCTTCCGGCGACTCGATGGGGAACCGCGTTCATGTCCACCTATTTCAATCCATCCCGACGCATCAGTCGCGACCCGGTCGGGGAGGTTCGGAAGGTCTTCTCCCGTCGCTGGACTCGCAAGAACTCCTGACGACCGTCCCGAGGTCTCGGGCGTCCGGCCACTCGCCTCGCCTCCTGCTGGCCGTCGGGCACCACACGTGCTCCGCTCAAGGGCGCCCTCCAGCAAGGGGGGAGAAGTAGTCGCCTCTCGCCCGAAGCAAAGGAATTCCCTCTGGACTGGAGGCAGAGTCTGCGCCGGTGCTGCCTTCCAGGCCGGCGGCGGCATCGAGGGAGTAGCGGTGCGGCGTGTCATCCGGGAAGCAGGAGACGACGTTCTTTCAAGGATTCCCGTCCTGCAGCACCCAGAAAGACCTTCTTTCTCGCATGCTGTAGGCTGCAGGGCCACTTGCGGAGAGGACTTCGACCCTGAGCCGGACAGAGGTGTGGTCGCAACAATGCGGGAGGGGGGTCCGACCGGCCACAGCGCGCGATGCCCCTGTTCCGGGAAAGACGGTTCTAAAACCCTAGGCGGCCTCTTCCGTAGGCCCCTGATGCAACTGACTGCGCCTCCCGGTCATCGATTTCAGCCTCTCCTTTTCAGATTTCCCCTCCCCTGGGCTCCCGACAGTCAGTGTCCCGAACAGCTCCCGGGAGGAAGCGGCAGCGGTTCGTCTGCAGCTGAGGAGAAGGAAAAGGACAGCCCTATGATCTGGGCCTTGCTTGCGAGCGGACTGGCCCGCGCCGGACCGTGGGGCCTTCCAGGGAGCCTCCCAAGGACACACACACCCGGCTAAAGAAGGCGAAAGGAACGGCATTACCCGTTCGGATCTCCGCCGATCTCGCCCGTTGCCTGGGAACGAGGTCGTCCCGCATCCGGGAACGCTCCCTGCCCTAAGAGGCGTCCGAGAGCGAGGAGCTCGCTCTCCTCATCCCCTAGGGCCGAAGAGAAGGTCCTTCCTGGGACGCTTCCAGGATTTCCGGGGGCTTCTCTTTCCCTCCCCTTCTCGTGATGCCACCTTCCCCCCCCTCCAATCTCCGGATCCTCCGGGAGGGAGCGGGAAACTGCCTCCTGCTCTCTTCCGGTGGAGGCGCGGGGAAGGGTCTCCCCGCTCTCCCTTCCCAGGGAACGAAAAAGATGCCGCGCGTTCCAGAGGAGGAGGGAAGGAGACGGCGAGGCGCAAAGGCCAACGCCTCCGTGAGAGGCCCCTCTCCCCCAGGGCATCTTTCCGCAACCCAAAACTCCTCCCTTCGACCGCGGAAAGGCCCTTCTCTCCTCGGGACGGAAAAGGAAGGAGAGGGTCCCTGCCAAAGGGGGACGGTCCTACCTCGTACGAGAAGTTCCCGAAGGGTAGGCTCTTCCCGTAGTATCGGTGCTCGGCAAAGACCAGGAGGGCGTGGAACTCAGGCGCGATGTCCCACATGAAGCCCTGGAAGCAGAAGGTTCCCCTGCATCTCGGTCGGGGGGGGAGGCTCCTCACTGTGTTCTCCAGGAAGATGCCGACGTCCGCCTCGTTGCCGGTGTACAGGAAGATGGGGCCTCCCTTGGGATCCCAGAAGCGGTCGCTGACCAGGAACCTCTGTGGGAAGGTGTGCTTCCTCTGGGGGGCGAAGGAAAAGTGGTCCACCTGCGCCGGAGGGGAGAGGGGGCGGTGTGGAGGGGAAGGTCGGAGAGAAATGGAGGAAAGCTGTTACCGTCTGGTCGTAAAAGTAGGTTTCGTAGGGCCGCTTCTCGGAGGACGCCTCGGAAGCGGCCTGCTGCGATGGCGGCAGCAGCAGTAGTAGCAGCAGCAGCAGCGGCGGCGGCAACATGGCACTCTACCTCCGGAGGAGAGACTGCCGTGACGCCGGTGACGTTTTCTGCAGGATGTCGGGGAGATAAGCAGGAGGAGGAGGAGGAGGAGGGGAGGAGCGAAAGGGAAGGAAAGGAGGGAGAGTGAAAGAGGGATGAGGGCTTGGACGGAGGCAAGGGGAACCGCGACTCCGCTTTAGTTTCATGGACGGCAACCGGTCCATCCCTTCCCTCTCGCCCAGATGGCTCGCGGGCGTGGGTAGTCAGCACGCGGAGGACGCGACCTCTCCGACGGAAGTCGCTGTCCTCTCTCCCTTCCTTCCCCTCTTCTTTTTCCCACCTTCCTCGCCCCTAGGATGGAAAATGGGTGGGGAGAGGGTTCCGATCGCGGGGGAGGGACACTGATGACCTCCTTTGATCTCGATCACTCTGCGCTCTTCAGGTTCCCCAACTCCTTCTCCTCTGCTCCCTCCCTCCCTTCTTACCTCGAGGGAGGGAGGAGGGTAAGGAGCTCCGGAAGCGCCAGTGGCGCTACAGAGACCGTTCGTTATGACCTCTGCTGACCGAGAAGGCAAGGAGGAGGTGGGGAGAAAGACCGCCTGCAAGACGGAGGCACCCTCGATGGCCGGTCAGATTCCCGAGCGAACTGACCCCAAAGGTGGTTTCCTGGAGCTCCTGCCTACTTGAGATGATCGACTTCCGATCGAAGGAAGCGAGGGAGCAGGGGAGGCGAAAGGAGAATCCCGAGGGGTGGACAGGGCAAGGGACTCCGCTCTAAAGTCAAGGACGGCTATCCCTGGAGGAGCGGCTCCGCTGCACGGTCATGCCTGACGGTAGGACCGAAGCTCGAGGTATCGAGACCGCGTGACCCCGACCGGTAGCCCTGAGAGCACTCTCAGTTGGGCGCGGTCCGCAAGGCCTGGTGAGCGGAAGGAGAGTGAGGGCTGGGGAAAAAAGTGAAGGAAACAGGGAAGCAGCGCAGGGGGAGGTTCCATGATTTCCATCCGTGCACAAAAGCGAAATTCCTCTAGTAGAAATGCGAGAGTGCGAGTCGGATGGGATGGGATGGATTCCCACTAGAACCCCTCGCAGTGGGGAGTGGCCCCACACTACGAGAAACTGCGAAAAGACGGCGGCGTTCGCGCCTCGTCCGGTCTCCACGCGCGGCGACCGTGTCCTGCGCACGGATCACGAGGCAGTCAGGGGAACGCGAGGCGAAAGGACCTTCAATGGCCGGATAGCGCGGCATGCGACGCGGATGCTGTGGTACGTATCCCAGAGACGAGATCGAACAGGCGCCTGCCCTACGTCGAAGGGTTCCCAGACGAGTGTTTGCCGCAAGGCAGAGAGCGGTCCCTCCGAGTTCGCTCCGAGGAGAAGGAGACCATCTTCCTCCCGCTGTCGCCGTTGGCAGACAGCGACGTCCTCGGCCGCAGAGCGGAATCGCGAGCATCCGGTCGCTCCAAGTCGCCGAGGCTGCACCTTGGACTAGCCCGAAAGCGACACCAACCACATAGACCCAGATGCCTGCGAGGGAAGCCTCGCCAGAACGGCATGGTGCACCCCCCCCTCCGCAGATGACCCGGCACCCGCGAAAGAGAACACACACCCGCGCTCAAAGACTTGGAAGCTCCACATCGGGATACTGGCTTGTCCTGAGAGAATCGGACTGCAGACGCAGTTCCCAATGCTGCTGGCACTCTGCGCCAAGCTGTGGAACTTCCCCGTTTTGTGCGCCAGCACGGCTCATTCTGCGGGAATTTGCCAGCAGCAAAGGACGGCTCTCGTTGCTGCCGCGCTTCCGGTACGGGATGCCGGGGATTGAGCTTCTTCCTGAGGCAACTCGCCTCCCTTCCGGAAGCCCATCCATAGGTCTCCTGCCTTACGAAGGGGTCCACCATGGCCCCCGCACATCTTGCTGCAGCTCTGTCTTCCCCAAGCGCAAGCGAAGACAGCTGCCTACCGGTGAAGTGAGTTCTCCAGCGTCGTTGCAAGAAAGACGAAACTCATGGGCGGCTGGAAGACGCATGAGTTGGAGGATGCTGCGACTGCGTGTATCCAGGCGAAGAGACTCCTTCGGCGATGCAAGCTGTCAATTGTCGTCCCCGAGGAAACTTGTAGTCCTTCCTCAGCATTCGGACCCTTGTCCTGGAAGCAGCGGTAACTGTGCTGCTCTTTCTGCACTGGGGACACCACAGCAGTCAACGCCTCTAAGGGAGGGAAGAGAGAGGGGCGTCTAAGCTACACCGTATTGTGGCAGAGGAGGCCGACTTCAGCGCTCCTGCACCAGCAGGACATCTCCCGTGACCTGCCAGGGCGGTTCTTCGGGCCCGACAGACTCTAGACCGGCGCTGTGATCGCGACGGGATGTGCGTCACGGTGTCCCACGTCTTGGAAAAGGAAGGGTAGTGAAGGGGAGCCACTGTGATGGCAGCAGCCTACATAAGAACGGCTTCCAGGTGGCCTCAACCTCGAAGAGGAAGTCAAGGAGGAGATCGCCAGCATCGGGACTCCTTCTGAAGAGAAGGAACAGACGAAACCGGTAACCCCTGTTCCCACATTCCCCTTATTTATTTATTCATTATCTCCTCCCCTCTGTCCCCTATGTTTAGATGTCACTACCTGTGTCGGTGAGCCCTCTCCCTGAGCTTCTTCATCCTTCGGTCCGAGTTCCCAAAAAGTTTATTTTTACCAAATAAACACCCCTGCGTGACCGGGAGGGAATACACCCGCGCTGGAGAGAAGGTTTCGTTAGACAGGTTCGAACCTGGAACCCTCCGTTGAGCGCCGGGCGCTTCCGCCCGTCGGGTGGGCAGGACCCCAAGGCTGGCTGTCCTCTCCCGGCCAGCCACCACGAACTCGCTAGGCAGGAAGGTTCTCTAGCCGGTGCCTCAGCATCCCTGCCCTGCTGGCTGTGTCGGATGCTGCAAACGATATGATAGCCGGACCGAGCTGGTTCGAGGACTCCCTGGAAATTTCCGATCGCCGTACCTGGCATCCTCAGTGGCTTTCCGAACACCCAGCAGCGCATCGCACCAATCGTGCCCGAGGGCGGAAGTGAGAGCGTCGGATTCGTTGCTCCCGGGAACCTGCAGCAACCTGGTGAAACGTCTTTACGCCGGCGAGCCTTCCCTGAAGAGCCTCAGAGGCTCCAGCTTGACTCTCTCGCTGGGGCGTCGCCGGGTCAGTACTCTCTTCGGCGGTGTGCGCAAGAACCACATCTGTGCGTCCAGCGCGTTGAAGCTGTCCCGCGCCAGCAAGACGAAGATGCTCCGTCCTTGCTCGCCTAGACTTTGTTCCTGAAGATGAAGAAACGGCCTCCCGTCTTCTCGAAGAGTTGGTGATCGGGCATGGCAGCCGGCTGGAGTCCCCTGAGCCTCTTGAATGGGGCTCGATAGGGACTTCCCTGCTGGGACGACACTGAGAGGAATCCCGAGTCCCCACAGTACCGCCTAACGGCGGAATCCTTGCTGGGCTATCAGCAGATGCCCTTGCATCCACCTTCTGGTTCTTTCGTAAGTGACCACCGACTGTGGATTCCTTCCTCGAGGCTCTGCTGGTGATCTAGGGAGACAGAAAAACAACAATAGTAGGACACCACCTGCTCCTATGAATCCTCTGCTGGAGCACGACGAGAGCTGCAGGCACAGTTTGCTTGACTCCGCGCAACATCCGGCAAGAGCGGTCGCTGCAGAATTCTGAGGACTGTGGGGTCCGGCAAACGAGGGAGTCTTAAGGGAACCTCAGCGCGCGTCGGCGTCCGTGAGGCTGCGATCTCCTCTCGCGTGGCACCACGCGTCGCAGGTTCAAATCCCTCCTGGGTAAGGATCAACGCCGAGAAGGGGAAGGTGATGAGTCGTCGGTTTTGATTCCCTTCCGCAAGATGGCGCTGGTTGGCCTATTCGGGTGCGGCACTGGTTGACAGATTTACAAAAACAAACGTTTGTGGCAGGACATTTGATCCTGCCACGTTACTTATAACTACGAGAAGGAACTGCTGGGAACTGGCACGAAGGATAGCGGGTTTCGTCTCGACAGCACAGAAGGAGGCGAGACGAGCAGAAAGAAAAAAATAAAACAAAAAACATACAGTAAAAAAATGGGATGCTCTGATGAGCTCCACATCCAAAAGGTTAAAAAAACAGTATAAAGGGTAAAAGGAACGAATCTCTTTTTCTTTTTTTTTTAAAAAAAGCAGTTTGCTCTTGGATTTCATTCGGAGAAGAAATGAGGAGCGGCCCCCACGAACCGGATGGTCTCTCCGGAGAAAATGAGGAAGAGGTGGTTCCCTTCGGAGTTCCCTCTCAAGAGTAAGAGGAACGGACTTCTTCCTCCGGAGTCTTCCCTAATTCATAGAATGTCCCCCCCCCCCCCGGAGTGCCCGCTTACTTGAAGAGCTACACGCACCCTCAGGGGTGATGTGGACAGCATTAAAGATCTCCTTGAGTCCCCCTTTAAGAACGCGAACGTTCTTCAGCGTTTGGCGGACCAAAAAAAGAAATCCAGAAAAAAAAAAAAAGCCGGAAGAGCAGCAGCGAAAGCAGAAAAACCCGAAAGGATTCCCGTCATCCTAGGTCAGCAGCAACGATCTTCCTGTGAGGTCCTTATTAGCCTTTTAAAGCGGAGAGTCTCGAGAAGGAGAAGGCGCGTCCCGGAGTTGGCTGCCCGAGGAAGCGCGGACCGGTCGGACCATAGGGATCGAGGAAGTGCACACATGCTCGCGGTCCTCCTTGAGATCTTCCGGCGAGTCTGCTGGGTCCCGGATGCTGTGAAATGCGCCTGGCTCCTCTCCTCCTCCGAGGATGACCTGTGGGTATCCCCTCGGCAGCCGGAAGCAGCGTCGGACGCACGTCCTGGTTGAACCTGGTCGGCGGACGCAGCCCTGCGCTCCTCTTCAAAGGTGGTTTTGGCGTGCGCGGGTGGCTATTCCTGTCGACTCAGGGACGAATGCATGTGGCACATGGTTGATTTGGATGAACAGCTGGCGAGAGAGAGGTCAGCAAGGGCGAACCTGCAATCTCTGTCCGCGATTCGCCTTTCCTTCTCTTCTTGGATTTCCCTCTACCCCGAAAAACGGTCCATTCGTGCAGACTCGTTCAGAGGATTTTGCCTTCGAGTGATCCGCTCGCTCGAAGAGCTTGGATTCACCGACATCCCCAGCGAGACCCTGTGACCTCCTGTTCTTCTCTCCTGCGCCTGGCCGAGTGGTTCTCTCGGAACTTTCTGCGCGGTGTGGCAGAGCACTGGCGTGGTCGACACATCCTCAGTGGTCGAGGGGCACCGAGAAAGATCGGTTCCTCCATTGGGTGTGTCGGGAGTGGCCCTCTGGCTGAAGGGGTTCTCCGCTCCATCTGTAAGCCCGATCTGGCCCTCTCGACGTTCGTCGAACCCCCAGGTCTCACTTGCCACAATGCAAAGAAGCGTGCACCTCGATGAGCTTTAGGCTCAGCTTTCTTTCATGCTAAAGTTGCTCGCCGCGCGCGAGAAACCACGGAAGCAGGCAGCGTTTTCTTTCCCGACTGCCCCAGAACTTGGATATTCCTGACATCTATCCCCAAAGAGTGGAAGCTTCACGAGACGGTTTCTCTATGGCTCTCGAGGCGACCAGATGAAGGCTCGGATCTTTCACATGTGTGTGTCAATTTCGAGGATCCAGTCTCCGTAGGCACAGAGATACTTAGTGACACTCATTTTCCGGGTAACAATGTGTTGTAATCTTCACCGATTGCGGCGTTCCTTTCGAGATTTTCGCGGATTTTGCTACCCTCGCAACGCGTTTGGACATTAGCCCTATGGACGCATATATGAGTCCGACGAAAATTATCAGCGTGGACTATGGACTCATAGATTAGTTTGGCAGATTTTTTACCTTATACATGCAACATAAGTTAACACTCTCAATGTTTGAGATGGGCACATACACCTGCGTTCTTATAGTTACCTTAGCAACGACAATAAACAAAATTCTATTTATATTGGCTAACGATTCTCGGCTTTACAGAGTCACCTCTCTGAAATACCGAGAATGAAAATATTTTATTTAATGTGGTGTGAATAAACAATTACAATAGTAACTTTAATCAGCACTTTATGTAGTAACTCGACAGAGTACGCGTTGCACGAAAAAGCATTCCGTCCACAGGGATCTCCACTGCGACTCTCATGCCGTCAAGGCACAACGTTTAAATCTGATGAGCTCCACATCCAAAGGGTTAAAAAAAAAAAATAAATTAGCACTGATAAAAGAAAAGAATCTCTTTTCCTTTTTTTTTTTTTTTTTAAAAAAAAAAAAAAAAAAAAACATACATCTGTGTCCAGGCTGCATGGCACCACATGCTTCACGAAAGGGCAACCGAAGGAATACTCACTTCTCCTGATGAAGCAAGTTGTCCTGAGGGACGCCATCGAAAGCCAGCAGTCCGCCCTTGTGGCGGTGGCTTGGATGGAGGTCGCAGCTAGCCAGACCGAGATAAGCGGAAAGATAAAGCTGCCGTTCTGATGGGATCCCCATCCGGCCGGATGTCTGATGACCTGGAATGATCCCCTCCGGACTCCCACCGAGCACAGGTCAAGTCTCTACTCTTCGCTGGATGACCAGATGCGAGTAGCAGCCTTTAAATAGCCCATTTCCCGCAGCGAGAGTTCCCGGATCGAGAGTTTTTTTCTGTCGACTGCCTCCTGTGGTCTGCGCTACGAGGATGCTCTGATGCTCTCCCCCGAAGGCGCATCGAGCACCTTGAATCCGGGAGGGGTTCAGAAACTGATTCTGGAAAATTGCTCTGATTCTTTCGTTGGCTCTCATCCGTCTTTCGATCTTCCTGTTGTCTACTCGCACATCTTGGGCAATCCGGTATCCACTGACAACTAATTCATTAGGGAAAATCACATCGCTCTCAGCATGACATCTTTCGCAAAAAACAAAAATGAATGTCAGGGATTCTTAAGAATGCATCCTGTTGCAGCATCCCCGTCCCATCTCCAGTAGGATCCTGTGACTCCCTTCTCCATCCTTTGCTCCTGCTCCTGGCCAAGTGGTTCTCTCGGAACTTTCTGCGCGGTGTGGCAGAGCACTGGCGTGGTCGACACATCCTCAGTGGTCGAGGGGCACCGAGAAAGATCGGTTCCTCCATTGGGTGTGTCGGGAGTGGCCCTCTGGCTGAAGCGGTTCTTCGCTTCTGGCCACCCAACTTTTGTAGACGGGGCATTCGAAAAGGCCGGGTGTCATCGGAGGAGGAAAGAGAAATCTTAAGGTGAAGCGGAAGGGTTCTCCCGGGAAACCAGGAACCTTGGCCGTCAGGGTCTTCGAAGAACAGTCTGTTCCCTCCTTCCACGGAGGACACGAAGGTCTGCGTGCCACTTCAGAGATCAGGAGGAATAAACTCGCACCAAGACTGCGCAAGGGGTCTATCCCAAGAAAGCATTCCAGGCTGGGAGAATTCCCTGAATGATGGGTTCGTCCATGTCGGTCGCCCCCCGCGTAAGACCCCAGGTCTTCCCTATCGCTTGAGAGCGTGCGGGAGACCACGCTGAGGCTGCTACGCGCGTGGCGTCACAGGCTTCATAGTTTCCTCAGAACTCCCACCAGAGGCGCTTCGAACCCGTCAGTTCAAAGATTTCACCTCCCTGACATCACCCCTCAGTGTTTTGGATGACCGTCGTGCAGCCATTGACCGACGGCTCTCGATTCCGATGCGCCTATGGACGATGTCCCCTGCCCATCCCGCAACCGTGAACCGTGAGGAGAAGATGGGATCTCCTCCAGAGTCCAGTGATCAGAGGAAGGAAAGGTGGACTCTGGCACTCGCGTCTCGGAGGTGAACCTCAGGCTGCTCCTGCTGAGAGGACTCTCCAGCCGACGCGGTCTTTCGTGTCTTCCAAGAGAGAGGAAAGACGAGAAGAGGGCAAGGAAGGATGCATGAACTTCCAGCTGTGGCTCTGCTGAGAGGTCTCCTGGATTCCGCGCAGCGGATGGCGACCGTCGGCCAGAATGGGTGAAGGAGAAGGGCAGGGAAGATGCCCAAAAGCGCTGGGCAGGACCCAGGAGCCAGAAGGCTGTAGTCTCCACTTCGAGGGGCGACCTCTGCGGTGGTCGCGTGTGTGACATATGCCATCCTCAACGAATGCAACAGAAGATGCTCCGATCTCGGAGCGAGAGGCAGCATAGACCCCACATTTCCGTGCCGAGTGGACAAAGGCGCGCCTCCTCCTCCCTCGAGTGGCCACGTCGAGACACCGAGCGACTGCGAAACCCGTTGGAAGGGCTGGAGACTTTGAAGGCGGGATGGGAAAGGAAAGGGAGGAGAATTTCCCTCCTCCGGGCCGGTTCTGGTCCTTCCCAGTCTTCCCAGTGCCTGCTTTTGCGATGATCCATACCTCCAACCTCCTGCTAATGGTGAAGCATTCGGGCAGACGCCAAAGAAGCCGTCCTTTCACAAATTGATGGTTCCTCCCTCGTTTTCTTCCGAGGAGTTCCGGATTTCTCTACCTTGACCCACCCCCCACCATTTCTTTCCACAAATCTCTTCCACACCTCTTCCGGATCCTCTCAACTTCCCTTTTCGGACGCCAACATTCCACGGAATCGTGCCCTTGCAGTGCAGGAATGAAAGTCTTTCTTTTCTGCATCCCTTAGCCTTTAGGTTTCGTTTCTGGAAGCTTCTGGAGCGAACACGTGTCTGCCACGCTGCGGAGAGGATACTGCAGGACTCCTCCACCTCACCTCCACCTCTGCCCTTTCTCTCCTTCCTTCTCTCTTCTCCTCCTCCTTCTCTCCCCTCTTTTTCTCTCCTCTCTTTCCTTCCTCTCTCCTCTACCTCCTCTCCTCTGTCTTCTTCATCCTTCTCCACCTTCCTGCCTCCTCTCTTCTCCTCCTCCTCCTCCTCTTCCTCGAAAGGAGTCCCCTTGGAGTTCCGGTCCCGGAAACTCAGCTGTACCTCGCTGCCAGAGGGGACCTCGTGCTAGGCGACGTTCTTTTGAGCCGTCTGGAGATGGTCTGACGCTCTTCCTCGCTCCTCGCGATGAAGCAGTGAACCCGGAGAGTTCGAGGTCATCCAGAAGACACTGCTGTGTCCCTCAGGGATGAGTTGAACAGGTTCGGGGATGCGCGAGTCTGGAGGGCTCTTCTTCGAGGACGGGAGAGGAGCCCTCGCAGAGATTCCAACATTGCGCGCCTCCGTGAGAACGCCGGGGTCGTCGGAGTCCTCGGTCGCCAAGAACGCCCGCTGAGAAAGGATCCTGGAAAGAGATGACAGAGTCGGGAAGATCATCACTGCAGCGTGCTAGCTCTCAAGAAAGGGCAGCCAGGAGGAAGGGCTTACGGCGGAAGCAGACTCGTTATCGGGACCCACGCGGGTTGCTGCAGACGTAGGTGCCCGGGAGCTGTCCGTGGTCCACGGGAAAGACTTGGAAAGAGAACCACAGAGGAAGCAGTCGGAGATGGAGGGGGTGCCAGCTCAACAGCAGCGACAACAGCAGAGCTGAGAGGGTGCTCCAGGAGAAGAGCAGAGCTTAAGAAGAGGAGAAGCGCAGTGTCCTTAAGGCTGTTGGATCGTAAGAGACGCCCTGAATGCCCGTCTAATGTGGTTCCTCCTCCGGCAGCTGACCTGCAACAGTTCACCTGCCCCTGCCTTAGACGCAGCCGCTGCTGCCCCGTCTAGGATGGAGGAGGAAAACCGCTACTCCCACCTCAGAGAACACAGCTATTCCCGGAAGTCACAAGGCCGACGCGACCTCTCGATAGAGGAAGAGGCTTCTGCACTTCTCTTCCTCTCCCTCTCTCGAGAGAGGAAGAGGAAGAGAAGTGCAGAAGCCACGTGCGAGGAGAGCAGTAATGTGGATCTCCAGTGGTCCTCCCGGAAGGGCAGGAGGAGATAGCAGCCCGCCGCCCTCGAGGCGCCTAGAGGAGAGTCCCACCACTCGCGTTCTCGTCTCCGGCCTGCTCCTTGCGAGGGAAGGTTCCGAGGAGGTGCTGCAGAGCTCTCCATGCTTACGCCGCGCCGCTGCCGCAGCGCCCGACTGAGGAGCGCGTGAGCAACTGCCGGAAGCGCGGAAGAGGAGATCCGGGAATAATCCTCTGGCTGTCCGGCACCAGCGAAACAGAAGGTCATTCACCCCTACTTCGTCCCCAAGACGAGAGGAATCGCAGATCGATCCGGGAAAGCTTGTCTCACCTCCCTCCCAGCGAGGCCGAGTGGTACAAGGTGCCTCGGGCTCGAGAACGCACCGTTCCGCCTCCCAGAACGGGGATGCATCCCGACGCAACGCTGCCCCGCCGGGTTCATCATGGCGACGGCAACCCTGAATCGTCTGCCTCCTCCTGCTTCTTGGTGCCATGGAGAGGGTCCCCGTTGCTACGGAGCCGGCCCTTGGAGAGAAATCGCGTGACTGAGGGCTCAACTCGCGCCCTCGAGGCTCCCGGAATCTTTGATAAATTTTCTTTTCACTCTCCTGCTGCTCTTTCGGACGGGCTCACCCAAAAACTCTGTGCCGATGGCAACCCGCTCCGCCTGCTGCCGATTCTCTTCCCTGCCCCGCTCTCGACGCGCACCAGGAAACACTCCTTTCCTCCTGAGGTATGGATGTGGGGGGAAGGTGAGGGGAGCGAGGGAAAACGGCCAAGGAAAAAGAGCTGTAGACGACCGAGATGAAACTCGCCCTTTGTGCTCTTCCCGTTTTCCCTTCCTTACCGACTTGGGAGGGGAGAGCTTCCCGTGTTCCCTTCCCGAGGAAGATTGGTCCCGAGAGTGAAGCTGCTTCCTCCAGAGGGAACCTCGGGAAGGCACTGAGGTAGAACAACGATCGCTGTGGACGCCCGTACTGCACCAGGAGAAGCGAGCGCTTCGTCCCGATACAGATAGGAAAGAATGAAGAAAGAGCAGACGATGACGACGACGGTGATGGCAGTGAGGAGATGATGATGGAAGGATGGAACGCGAGCTGAAGCGGGACGCGCCTGCCCGTCCTGTACCCCAACCCGGCGGCCAGTCCCCAGGGACCGATAGGTCGGTCGCAGATTTCGTGGGAGCTCCGAAGTCCGCAGCGAGCGCGCGGTCTCGGGAGACCGAGAACCAGACCGACCGTGCCACCTGAGCAAAAGTACGCATAGAAGGAAGCCAGAGGTCAGCTCGGGAGTCGGTGGCAGGCGACACGGTCCGCCTTCCTATTCCCTCTACCGCGGAGAGCGCTCGAGAAGGAATTGATCCGACGCTGGTTCGACGGTGAAGAGTGGCGAGGCCATCTCCGAGGGGAACCATACGACCGCTCCTTTCAAGGGGTAGGAGGAACGAGGGATGAAGGGCGTCCCTTTCCCAGTCGACACCAGCTGCACGGTGCTGCACGCGTCGGATGTGTTCCTCTCCTCCCTGACTTTTTGGGAAGCGGAAACGAGGGCGCGGGAAAGCATCGCCGCCTCGTCGAGACAGCAGCGCTCCACAGCATTCTTGAGAGGTGCAGAGAGACAGCGCTAGATGTCTCGTCGTTACCGACCTCCGTCTTGGGAGTGCTCAGCTCAGTGTCGTCCGTGGCAGGAAGGCTCGCCCCCTCAGGTGAGTGCTCGTTCCCAGTCGCCTTCACGACCGGGCAGAGCCACTAAAGAGTCCAAGAGGGGACGGGAAGGCGCGCTTTCGGCCATGCCCCCCCTCCTCTCTCCACGCCTCACCCTCTCGCCTTGAAGAGGCATCGCCTCCGCGCACCAAGATGCGGTCCCGGATATCACCGAGCTCTTCTCGAGGTTCCTCCCGTTCCCGGATTCCCCCGCGCTAAAAGCGGCACTAGAAGTCCGGACAATTGCGACGTCCAGATATCCTTCTACATGGGCAAAGCGTTCTCCTACATGTATCCCCTTCTTCCCGGTCAGCGGAAAGCTCCTCTCCCATCTGGTGCGCAAATCCGCGGGCTCCTTTCCGTCGCTATCCAATCCCAACCGTCTGGTGGCCTGGACCTCAGCGCTCTTCATCTCTGAATTGAAAGAAGCCCGGTTCGGTGCATCTACCTGGCTGCGAGCGCAGCGCCTCCCGCCCGACGAGGCAAAGCTGCTAACGAAGGGAGAGGAGGGGAGGGAAACTCGATAAGAATCTGCTCCGAGGGTCCACGAGGACTGAGGAAGAAGTGAAGGCGTCGATGCAGGAGACCGCGAAAGTCTATCCGCGGACTCATCCTCTCGAGACGAAATGACGGAGGGCGTGGCTGTGAGGGGAGGAAGCTGGGAGGCAACAGCTTTCCGGGAAAGGGCAGCCGACGCGGAAGGGGAGCGGCTCCCGCCGAGAGAGAGCCCACGAACCGGCTCTCTGCCGCGCTCCCTCCGCCCGAGGTCGATTGCCCCACGTGCCACACAGGGACGCACACGCGGGCGGGCGGCGCATTCCTCGCTGACAGGAAACAAAAGACCGGGTCGAGCCCACCCAGCGGAATTCCTGGCTTGGTGACGGGCGCCGCGCGAGGCCGGCCCTCCTCCCCATTGCGCTGGGCCGTTCGCAGCGTCCTGGAACGGGGGCAGCCACCCACGACGGTGCCTCTTCCCGCCTCCGACCGTTGGTTCTGCCGGAAAGATCCCAGAGCGCCGTGGAACGCCGTGGCAGGGAGGACCGCCTTCTCGGGAGACAGTGAAAAGGGAAATCGGAAGTGGAGAAAGAGGAGGCGCTGGCCGACAGCGACGACGACGATGACGATGACGATCAATTCCGGGCAGGATGACCGTGGACTCGCGCTTCGCCTCGACGACCTCTCTTTTGTGCGACGAGGAGGTCGAGGAAGGGATCTGCCCTCATCTGCTGGTGGTCCGGAGAGAACCCGCGTTCTCGCCGCGAGGAGAATCCAGGGCAGGAGAACAAGGCGCGTCACCGGCCTGCCCCCTCAAGAACCCACGGCTTTCGAGAATCAGGAACGGGCGTCCCCGAGGGATCCTGGCGAACACGACGGGACAAGCACCATGAACCTCTTCTCGGGGCGCAGCAGAGCAGCTCTGGATGCAGTTTGAAGAGGGAACGAGGTCCGGAACCGGCCGAGGATCAGGTTTCTTTCCCATGCTCATGACGTCCACGTTAGTGAGTCGAGGAAGCAGCACGAAGAAACAAGATAGCGAAGTGTTGATCCTTCCGCTGACTGACAATGGTCGCCGGCGACCCTACGAAGAGCAGCTGCACGGTGGCAACCCCCCTCCCCCTCCCAAGAAAGACTCTCGGTGAGTGCGCTCCGTGTGTCGCCTCCAGGTTTCGAACCCGCGACCTTATGCTGCACGACGGCAGTGATCTCCACGCGATCGCCACCGCGGCACGTGGGCTACCAACAAATACACACCGGGTTACTCATTCGTGATAAATAAAATGTAATCAAAAGGAGGGTCGAGTCTGCAGACTCGAGGTGACAGGGTCCGAACCTCCACCGGAGGTATGATCAGGGAGGGATGGGTCCATGAACGAATAGGAGCTGGATGGATCGGCCTCATGGTGATGGCCAGGGTTCCCGAAGATCCGTCTCTAACAAGGATGGAGTACACGAGTGAGCATCTGGAGAGATCTCAGTTGTCCTGAGGCTCCCTTTCATTGAGCATCCCAACTGGCGCCGACTCGTCGCGCTCCGCTCTCGGGTGCTACGGCAGTTGCCAGTGGCTCCCCGAGATGCAAGCAGGATCCGCACTCTTCCTCCGTTTCAGCGACCACCGCTGTCGGTGTGGGGCGGCAGAGGGTAGTCGGTGAGCAGGCAGCGGCATGCCCGAAGGGGCGAATGTTTCCCTGGACGGGCCATGGAGAGCAGGCAAGGCAGAGATGAACCTTCCTGCTTCGTCTTGAGAAGATGCGATTCCATCGCCACCGGTTGCTGGAATCGCATTCTCCGGAACACGAATCCCTCGGACACCCTGGCTGCGGTGTTTGCGTTTCTTGAATGAGTAGTGCACGCGCTGAGGAACTCTGGCAACGGCCGTACGGTCCCTTTATCGGCATTGAGACACCACCGATCGATGAGTTCTTCACCTCCTCCTCTTCCTCCGTTGAACCTCGGTCCTCCCCATCCGGATGGACAACCCCAGCGTCAGTTTGGAGACATTCTTTGTGCGGACTGCCATGCCGCACGCGGCCGCAATCGCAGAGCTCTGCTGCCTGCGCGTTGCCGAGAGAGGACGCAACGGCGGGGGACCCCCACCCTCTTCGCCACCCGGTTCCTCAGGAGGCGTCGAGGTGGTCCGACCTGGAGCTGCCTTGAGGAGAAGCAGCGAAGAGATGCTGGGGATCCTTCCCTTGGCCCTCCCTAACCACATAAACAATCCTTCTTGTTTTGTTCGGTTCCTTTTGTTCCCTCCGTTCCCGTTGAAGAACTCCCCAGCACTCTCTGGGATCGACTCGGCTGAGCTTCACTACCTATCCAGTCTGAATGCTTATTTATTTATTTATTTTTGTAGCAAAGAAACATCACCGGCCTCGGCATGACCGGGAAAAAAATTCTCGTTGCGTCGCAAGTGGGCTGCCTGCCACCCATGACTAAACCGCGGATGTTTATTGGTCAGGGGACAGCATGGAACGAAAGTGAATCTTCAAAACGAGGCCTGATCTGCTCCGTGTTCAGCCGACCACATCCGTTTCTGGAATACAGCCACTGTTAGGTGTGTTTCAGGATGCATGTTAAGAAAACCCCGCTCCATTAATCTTTGTTTATCTCCTTGAGAGTTCTCTGCTGCTTATCAACGGGGGATTAATCAGAACTGGCCTACATGGACGGTCTCAATTTCTCGAGCTAACGCGATGCCGCTCCTTCATCTTGAGACATCCCGCTCGGGGACCTCGCCCGCTCTCTTCGGCACTCTTTCATGCGTTGCGCGAGGTCACGTCACACTATCATCACGTTTGGAGGACCAGGGACCCGCAACGCATAAGGAGAGAGATTCCCTGCAGGACAAAAAATGTACGGCATTCCTGTGCTCTCGCAAGTTGTGTCCGTCCCGTGTGCATGGCAACGGACGACGCGCGGCGAGTGACTCTGGCATTGTTGGCACTAGGCTGAACAAACGCGTAGCGCGCGCGCAGCGGTTCAAAATGAGCTCGAGATCATTTTCTCCTACCTTTCTTTTTTGAATTATTGGTGAATGCTGCATCACCAGGAATAATATGGTGTCTCTGTGTGTGTCTGTATGTGAGCTTTTTAAAAGTTTTTTTTTTCTTTTTTTCCAGTGATAATCCTGATTTATTGAATGCGTCTACTTCCTTTAGTGATAACGCAGACATGGACGGGTTAGACCATTTCCGGACGAAGCTCCCAGTGCAGAACTCGTGTTCTCAGTGTGCTAAAGAGAGTGGGATCCATCACAAGCCAGGCAGACAAGTACTGTCTACCTGCAAGCGATCCGAGAATGCCGTTGTTCTTGCTTCTCTAATGACACATGAAGAGTGTACACGAGGAAACAACAGTTCTGAAGCAGCCTCCGCTGGAGCTCGGAGTGAAGACAAGGGTTTGGGTAGTTGCTTTACCCTCTATAGGCCCGTGTGATTGAAGTCACATGCTAATTTATCGATATTCTATTGATATATTTAGTTTTTTTCCCGCAAGGTGGCATATACATCTTGTTGTATAACGTCTCCTTGGTAACCAATAGCAGTCTTGGTAACGGATATCAACTCCAACCCGAGTCATCGAGGTAAATGCTTTTACGAGTTTTCTATAGATAAAAGTTATTTTTTGTTCTATCGGTGTTTCTATAAACAAGAAAAAGTCTACGTAATAGCTCTTGATCTGTATATCAATAATATCTTATTTATTTGTATTTAAACAATCATTTTGTTATTATTTTCACATGATATAGCTTTGTGACTTTCAAGTCACACAATGAGCTATAATGGTAGGATTCGGTGTATTTGCGATAATGCTTGTTTTCTTTTTTTCTTAGTTTTATATACTAAAGGCCTAAAATATGAATACCAAAGCATATAAAAATAAAAGAGTAGTAAGAATAAGAAGCATTTGCGGTAATAGATCCGTGGATTCTTTATTAGAATCTGACTCGGACGAAGATCAGCCCATAGTATTTACCCGACGGCGTATAAATATTATTGATAGCGACGATGAAATTAGTGGTGAATCATCATATGATGAAAATTTAAAATCACAAAAAAATTCTTGGCAATCGGTATCTCATCCGAAAAATAGTCTTCATATTCCTTGCAAAGGAAACTGTCCTGAAGGTCCTGAAGCACCCTACTCTCCTATGACCTATTTCCGAAAATTATTTGATGACGAAATTATCAGTAATATAGTTGACCATGCCAATACATACGCACTGCAACGTGATCCAGGAAAACCTAAAGGTTTTTCATCTAATGAGATAGAACAATTCTTTGGTTGTTTTTTTGTCAATTTACGGGTTGTTTTATGAAATTCCATCCTTGAGCTTTTATACGCACAAGTGTACGCCGTTGTAACCCCAAAGTTACAAAGCATATTCGTTACAGTAAAACCATTTAAACTACTGAATTCATTATTAACTTGTATCTAAAGGTTGATATTTGTTAATTTCACGTTGCATAATTTTTTTATAGCCTTGAAAAAAATTCGGACTATAGAGGGTTAAATTTGTATTGACCGTTTTTTGTGTCTTTTTGATTTCTGGTTTTCCGAACCTTTCTTTGTCTCTTGATTCTTCCTCTTGTGGATGATACGTGTGCTCCACGCACCATCCTTTCGTTCAGTGTAGCCAGTTCCAGTAGGGAGCCCAGGAGAAACTCCAATGTTATAATATTCGAGAAGATTGGCTTCGCCATATGTGAACGCTCCACTGCGATCTGCAACAAATTTCTTATCGAAAAAATATTCTGCTGAGAAGTTCTTGCAGGGCTGACGACATGTAATTTTTGCTGCAATGATGACACGAATGTTGGAACAACCAGTCATTCTGAGATCTTTGAGTCTGTCACAGTCATTGCACAGCAAAAACGAGATGCTTCGCGCCTGCAGAGGCAATACGCTAAGAGATCTCGTTTGACCTCTGTTTCTTTTCATTCCTAGATATCTATCTGTCCATGTTCATAAATTAAGTTAGAATACCTGGTCTGTCGTTGCTGCTGCCCAACGAAAAAAAGATTGTCATCTCTCACCAAAGCAAGTTATACTTCCTTACACATATAATTTCCACTTTGTTCTTCCTAGCTATGCTGAACGCCTCTTTTCCACCCTCGAACGGGCAGCAGATGTCCAGCACTATTATTCGATTCAGCGTTATGAACTGACCTCTTTGAATGCGGTGAGTTCATCGCGATGGAGGCTGACTCGTTACAAAGACGCTGCTATATGTCATGGCCTCTTCTAATCCCTAGTACAGAAAGAGCATTTTGTTCTTGATATCCCCATCATAGAATGGATCTGGTGATTTGGGGATTGAATTCTGGAGCCACTTTGAGTCCACTCCTCTTTGTTGCTGCAAGAATAACAAGTCGCAACTCGTTGACATATCCGAGACCTTTTCTTTGAATGCTCAGCGTTCGAAGGTTGCTTGCTTCTTTTTTGCTTCTTGACACGTGTATCCTGCATCCTTGGCGTGGTGCCGCTGAAATCTCCTGTCTCTAAAATGGAAAGCACCTTTATGGTGCCTCAATGGAAAGAAACGCGGCGCTTACCGATGATGCTCCAAAAATTTTTCCTGGAGAAATGATTACTCGGATGATTGGATGTGTTCGGTGATTCGGTGTACCTTGAGATGCAATCGGGATAAAAATCACCCGTTACTCCGTAACTCTGGTGAATTTCAGAAGTTTCTGGAAGCTTCCTTTGCTTTCGAATGGAAATGAAAATGAGAAAAATAAAGGTACTGAGACGTCGACGGAAGACAAAACACATAACCGGATTGAGAGTGATGTTTCCCCCCACTATCAAGAACGAACGTGAGCAAACAAACATTCGGATAAAAAAAAAATGAAAGTCGGATAAAAAAACGTGCCTGCGTTGGCGGCCGTGCGTTTGCGATCTCCACGCGTGGTGCCGAGCTTTGCGGGCTCGAATCCCACCCAGAGAAGGATCGACGCCGAGAACGGGGTGCTTCATAAATTCGAGTCCCCCTCGAAGGACGACGCCGGTTGATCTGTAGGCTGTAGATGCAGCACTGGAGGGAGCCGGATGCCCCCGTTGACTGGTCGGGATTGGAAGCTGACTCTCCGGGGTTCTTCCAGGAACCAAGGAGACATTCTGGGTTCCCCTCCGGTTGGGAAAACGGAGTCGTCCTCCCCCTCGGGAGGGACACTGAATCGAGCACCAGGCAGGTGGTTGATGCTTCCTCTCGGAGGGCTGCCTCTCCAGAGTGCAAAGAGCGCGCTGCTCCCTTCAGAGAAATTTGGGAGCGTCCCTTCGGGGTTCTCTTCAGAGAAGAAAACAGGGAGCAGTTCGCTTTCGGATTTCCTTCGCAGAAATGAGGAGGGAACCGGCTGGTCCCTCCGGAGAGAATGAGGAAGAGGTGGTTTCCTTCGGAGTTCCCTCTCAAGAGTAAAAGAAACGGACTCCTTTCTCCGTAGCCTTCCCGGATTCATAGAATGTCCCCTCCCGGGGTGTCCGCTTGAAGAGCTACGCGCACCCTCAGGGGTGGCTTGGACAGCGTTTAAAGATCTTCATGAGTTCCCCCTTAAGGAGGTGTGCATTTTTCCGCACTTGGTGAACCAAGAAAACGAAAACCAGAAAAAGAAAAAAACAAAAAAAAAAGCGAATGACTGCGACTGGATGGAGACGGTGTCTCCATGCCGAAGAGACCCTGGAAACAAGATCGGCCACGGCGTACCTTTTTTGTCCATTCATTTCGAAAAATACAGGTGCCTCGAGTTTTGCAGCAGTCCAAGCAACGGTGTCGCGCTTTTTAGCGCGAACACGCGCACACATACTGAGGGGGGAGGGGGAGGGGGGAATCTTTAACGCTTCAGATGTTATCTGCACATCCTTTCCATTGCTTGTGGACTTTCCGCTGCTGCTAAAATTTATCACACTTCCTTCTCGCCCCAGTATCCTTGTTTGCACTGCCCTACGATTACCTTTGAAGAAAGATCCGCCTTTGCTTCGAGAACGTTCCTTGACTGCAACAATGGGACGAATGCGTCACGAAAGCTGAGCACGTGAGCGCGTCACGTGCTCACGTGCTCACGTGCTCGGCCCGTCGAGACGGACGAAAAACAGGACGTTCGGAACGTGCATTAGTGTTGTGCATTGGGTGGTACGCACACAGTACAGCGTCGCTTG
The DNA here is from genome assembly GCA_036172245.1 of Raillietiella orientalis. Taxonomy (NCBI): domain Eukaryota; kingdom Metazoa; phylum Arthropoda; class Ichthyostraca; order Raillietiellida; family Raillietiellidae; genus Raillietiella; species Raillietiella orientalis. The sequence continues at coordinate 1,155,594 of JAYWIR010000018.1, read as the reverse complement.
TACTGTGTGCGTCGAGGGCTGGAGAAGCAGGCGATTCGACGACAGGCCACCGGAATAGCAGACGAGAACATGACGTCGGCTGCCGAGTGGGCCCATCTTCCAGAGGACGTGAGGAGCGAGATCTCCGGCATCCACTGCCGGTTCTGAAGGAAAGGAACGGTCGAAACCAAAGACCCCTGTCCCCTATCCTCCCCATATCTTTATTTATATTTTTTATATGTGTATTTGTGGTCCCCTTCCTTCCGTTCCGGACTTTCGGTTTACCGACCTGCGTGTCGGGGACCCCTCCATTCGTTATTGTGTCCTTTGTCCGGGAACTCTGTTCCCGGATAGTTTAGTAATAAACCCCCCGGCACACCCGGGTGGGAAACATCGTCGCTTGTGAGCGCGCATATACACAACCGTGTACAGCTGCATCGGATGTATTTCCCGTTTGCATCATCAGTAATCCCTTGTAATGTGCAGGATTTCTTCCTCCACTGCATCTTGCCTTGCATCCTCTCTGCCGCCGACGTTTTCAACAAATGCATCCCACAAGGACTGTGAACAAACCAGCCTTCCTCTGCATCCCGAAGCGGGCACGTTTCTGAACACACCTCTCGTAGGATCACTTCTTGGGAACCGAGCTCAATTATGCGTCCGTTAGGAACAGGCGCACATCCGAGCGCCCAAGCACTCATTTGTGTACCTGGAACGGAATGTTTTGACCCCTAGGACGTAAAGCATCCTGTCTAGAAGAAATCGCCTCAACGATTTTTTTTCTTTTATTTTCATTGTCTTACTCCTTTTCTAAGAAAGCACTTCGCGGATTTTCAAACAGGTACTGCGAGTTCTTGATTTCCAATATCGAACGACCAAACACCACTCGGAGACACTTTCAAGTCAACCGTAAGGTTTCTGTTTTCCCACGACATGCAATACAGAAGCGTACCGATTGGTAATTAAATAGAGTACTTTTGCTCACACACACAAAAGAAAGCACACGTGCAAGATTCATGCATAAAAGATTCACGCGTGTCACTCGAGTATCTTAACAAAGCAAGGGAACAAGAATACCAGTACTCTTTGGAACAGATTCCGAAGAAGAAGACTAGCGCTTTAGGGAAAGACGCAACAATCCAGATTGAAAATAGGCGCCTTTCGATGCCTCTGCAAGATGGAGGACCCTGGAATTCTACTTGACGATTTGAAACGGATCGTTTCTTGCCTCTAAGGAGGATAGAGGGGAATTTCACTTAGCTCCACAGGAGGCCATGATACTGAGAGTTTTCCAGATGCGAGCAAAAAAGTGGCTTCTATCCGGGAGATCTGTTCTGAATAATTTCCGAGGATAGAAAAAGGAATCCTTTTAGATTGCTTTAACGCGAGGCAGGCCTTCAGACAAGCAAGGCATTCTAAGAGAATGGGGATCCCTCTAGGACTCTCAAAAGCCCAGAGGAACAGACTTCCCTTTTTCAGTAGCTCCAACCAAGCAGACTTTTAATGGGCATCGAGGAGGACAATGATGCTATGTCCTCGAAAGCTCAGGGAGAATTTTCTTGTTTCTGAAATGCACACTTGAAAGGAAATCGAAATACCACTCGGAAGACACAGACGAATTTCCTTCCCAGTGGCACTGCTTGTAGCGTTTCAGTAATTCGCTCAAAAGAGTAGAGGGAGCAGCCATCGAGCAGTTTGTAAAGAACAATTGCGAAGGAGGATGGAGTAGTAGAAAGAAGCTCTAGGAAAGAGAGATACAAAAGGCCATTCCCTTTGAAGAACGGCCATTGTCCCATAAGGTGCGCCAACTCGTGAGAAAATGGAGTCCATAAAATAGCAGCAAACGAAACTCGGATGCACTTTCCCGAGCCAGAACACCGATCGAGATGGAAAGGCGGAAGAAGGATTCCCTTGTTGCGGGAAGCAGGGAGAATTGTCAACCAGTAACGCTGGGGCGTTTCTTGAATTAGAAAAAAAAAGCTCTACAGTGAAAGAGCCAACATATCCAACAGTGCACCATTCCTCCGTGGGCTGGATTGCAATCCCACCACTTCGGCAAGAGTCATCAAGGCTATCACTGCTCTCATGAGCTTGCCGACAGAGGTCCATGCAGGAGGAAAGTCAGGGGGAGGGAGCAAACACAATAAATAAATAAATAACAAAAAAGATGAAAGTTTCAAAAAGCGGTTGGGCGACCAGGGAAGGGATCACGGTGACCTCCCTGGGGTCCCCAGCATCCATTCCGGGATGCCGGCACAAGTTCCTCCCTGAGATGCTGTCACGTGCTGCGATCTCAGCGCTACTTCCAAGGAAAAGACAACGAGCATGGTCGTCGCTGCTCGCATCCGCCGCGGCTACGCGCGACCGCGATCGCTGCCGCGGGCGAGGCAGCGGAGAGAACAAGAGAACTGGACACTGGTGTGCTTCCAGCACTGCTTCGGATACTCCCGAAAGAACGGCTCTCCAACATCATCGACCATTTTTTTCCTGCTTTTTCAGCTGTTTCTTCAACCAATGAAAAGGTGGATGACCTGCACGCGGTCACGTTCGCATCCGTTAGAGGAAAGGAAGTCCTTCCGAGAGTGAGGACGACGAGGACGTTGCGCAAGCTTTCCTGGAGAGAGTTCATAAGATGGAAGACGAAATGAAAAGAAAAAGAGAAAGGGGGAGAGAAAGAGAGGTTTCCAGCAGGACACCGGATCCTTCCAGAAGCATCCAAGAGTACCAAGTGAACCCTCTGAGCACAAATGACCACGAATTCAGCCTCGGGGTGATTTCTGAGTAACCGAAAGCACCCATGCCGCGATCGAAAATCTTCTCTCGGGCCCTTGGGTCTGATAGATCCTCGGCTGTCCCGCGCCGAGGTCTTCGGGTAGGAGAAATCCTCGCTTTCTTGAACTAGCCATAGGAGAACCCCCCTTTCCCCTCCTACAGAACGCTCCTGACATTCAAGAGCCAGTGGGTTCTCGGGTCTTGTGAAGGATTTTTTCCTCCGTCCAGAGGATGGCTGGTTGTCCAGGAAGGGGTCTGGAGAGAGCCCGAACCTCCAGGAGGTGGTGGAGAACACAGCTAGGAGGAGCTCTAGCCCCAGCGCCTCTCGGCTGCACCGCCGGTTCGAAGGCCTGCTGACAATCCCGCGGAAATACCTAACCGCTCGCAGCTGCCCCAAAGGGAAGGGACTTGGCGCCGGGTCGGGCGCGTCCTTAGAGTCGGACTGTGTGGCGAGGTGCCGATGGAGGCACCCTTCGCTTGACCCTACGGTACTCGTGAAGGCCAGACTTCGTTCGAGCGCGCTACGAAAGTGGAAGGGTAGAGGAGGTGGGGGGAAGGAAAGGGACGACCCACCTTCGATGCCTCTTTCATGAAAGTTCGGCAGGAGACCTTGGCTGCTCTCCAGACCAACAACAGCCGGTCACCACGAGAGCCTGCTGGCATCGCATGGGTCAGCGAGCACAATCCTGGAACCCCACTCATCCTGGGGTTCTCTCTCTCCCCTTTTTCTTTTTGAAAAGGCCGGTAGCGACCCTCATGGGGAGGTCGTTACCACTGGTCTGGGACAGTGATCCTTTCGGGTTTTCTTTTTCTTCGTTGGCCAAGTGCTGAAGAAATTGGAACTCTGGAGACCTCCTTGAGGGGGGCTCACGAAGCTCTTCAGCGCTATCCACGCCACTCCCGATGGTGCGTGTCAACTCTTCAGGTTATAGGGGGTCCCCTGGAGGGCACCACCCTATGGACCCAGGAAGGGTTCCGGAAGAATGATTCTGTTCCTCTCACGCTTGGGAGAGAACTCCTAAGGGAACCTTTTTCTCACTCGCTCCGGAGGGACTCCTGGCAAGGGACCCGCTTCCTGTTTGCTCCTCCGAAGAGAACCCTGAAAGGCCGCTTCCCGATTTCTCTGAAGGGCGCTCCCCGAAGGAGGTAGAGTGTTTCTTATACTATGGAGAGGTATCAACCAGCTCCAGGGAAGCGATGGAGGGTCTTCCCTCGAAGGGAGGGGAAAACGCCTCAATTTTCACAATCGGGCTAGAAACCTGAAAGGAACTGAACCCTCGATTCCTGGAAGGACCCCGGAGAGTCAACTTCCAATCCCGGCCAGTCAACGGGGGCTTCCACCAGTGCCGCACCCAAAGCTAATCGAGGCGAACCAGCGTCATCCTGCGGGAAGGGGGGCACTCAAAACCCACGACGCGCTCCATGTTCTCGGAGCGTCGATCCTTTTCCCCGGGAGGGATTCGAACCTGCGAGGCTCGGTGCCACGCGCGGTGGAGACTGCAGCCACATGGCCGCCAACTCGGGTCTCTTTCTTCAGGTGCTCCGCTTGCATAAGGGTGAGGTCAGCCAGAGAGTTCGCCACCATTCAGCGCCAGTCACAGGGATGAACGGGCGGCTCCTATGAAGGACCCCTGACCCAACCCTCCGTTTGCATGCCGGTGAACCCTCCTGCTTTTTTTATTATTTCCTGTCTTTTGGGAACTCTTTTGGTCGCCAACTCCGGCATCGTCGGGGTAAAACGAGAGGGGGTGGGGTGGGAGGAGAGCAGGACGAGGCAAAAAAAGGTAAGCGCGAATCAGTTGCGCGTGTGGGAATCCGGGAGCCGATAGTCGCTGTGCTGATGTCTGAATGAACAGAATCAGCAGAAACTACCGTGGCAAGGATAGACGCGAACCTCCCGTGCAGAGTCCCCACCCCCAAGAGTGCCACGGATTTCTCGAAGAGGAGAAGGCTGAAGCAGTCGCGACCTGCATCCATCCCGCCTGGTCAGGAACAGGTTCTTTGTTCGAGAGTATATCGAATGAGCCGCTCACCCGATCCTTTCTGACCTCCCTGCTGGCAAAATCGCCACAAGAGAACGTCCCGTTCCTCTTCCTCCCTACCTTACCTTCCTCTCCTGCTTCCTTGACCGAGAAATCGAAACCCAGCAGCTCTGGCTCAGGGAGCAGGGGAGGAGCTCATGTGGTCCTCTTGTAGAGTCCATCAACGTTCTTCCTTTTTCTCCTTTCGCCTCTGCGTGACCAAGATTTCCTCCTTCCCTCCAGCATCTAGATTGAACCCGGAGAATACCTTGCATCCATCTTCAAAGCGGTTCGTCCTTCGGCAGCACATCGTTCGCCTTCTTTCTTATCCTCCTGCCGAATATGTGTACTTCCATGTATAGATCCCAAGCAGGGACACGTACAGACCCTGGTGCTCTAAGATGAGACACTGGAAAAGCAGAGCGAACGAAGGGCGCCTTTTCCCGAGGTCAGTTTCCCTTATCTCCGAGAAGTACCAAACGAGACTCGCTATCGCTTCCGGTTTGCCTCGCCTCCCACCGACATCTGGAATGTGGCCGCTCTCATGAGAGCGGCTTCGAACCGTCAGGAGAGACAGAGAGGGAATAGGGGGGAGGAAGGGAGTGCGATTGGGGGAACGCTTAAGAAGAGGGATCGCTGCTCTCATAGTGGAGGGTTGTTGTTCTTCCGAGGTGAACGGGAGACTTCCGCTCAGACCAAGAGGTCGCGCGCGAATATCGGATGCTTCTTGCTTCTCAGTCCTTTGGGCTGGCGCGCGCCACTCACAGCTCCCGCTCTTCTGTGCTCTGGGAAAATCAATAAGGAATCGCTCGCGGCCTGCCTGTAGAGGTCATCTGATGACATGTGGGAGTGGGACCCTAGCTCTGCAGATTCCTTCGAGCATAGAAAGATTGCAAGTGGTGCCAGCTAAATATAGGAGAGCTGCGCGATCAGCGCCGTCTTGAGCGAATCGGCCAAACAAAGAGCATCTTCACTCGGTAGGAGGAGTCAGAAGTTGGTCTTCTTTGACTCAGTTAATCAACATTCTGCAAACCGCTCCTCAACTACATCTGTTTTCCGAAGGTGGCATGAGAAACTGAATTTGTGGGACTCTGGTGATACAGTACAAATCCATCCCACTCTCGAAAAACGAGCACACCTGGCGTTTCCCAGGCTACCTCAGCAAACTGACAGCCGGCTACTAACCAGTGCGTGGTCGGAAGGAGAAAGGATGTTCTGTATGCATCCAGTTCATTAGGAACTGATTTCAAAGTTTCATGAAAGAATTTGCTTCATCTCCCTTTCATTAGTCGTTCCCAAGGAAACGCCTTCTCAAATGGTCCAACAATTCTTACTTCAGCACTCTATCCGGTCTTCGTCCATTTCCTCACCATGTTTCGTTGCTGGACTATTAAAGTCCCCCTTATTGATTTCCATTTACTTACTTCAATTATGTCAGTGGGTCATGCGAAGATAGCTGCCCACGGACGCAGAGGAACCTAGGAATGTTTCATAGAAACACAATTTCACGCCAACTTGTTGTGCTTCACGCCAAGGACATCTTGGATTCTTCATGCTTCTCAGCAGTTTCTGTTATTACATGTTTGTACTTTAACTGCGGAGAGATGTTCACGTTTCTCAAGTTAATAGCACAAAGTAAGTAACCTGTGACTGTGATTCCTGGAACCTGTGATTCCTGAATGTCGGGGACTTTTTGCGAATTTTTGTTGCTGAATAATGGTTATCAGATGGTGGAGTTTGAAAGGTTTTGTCTCAGCGGCCTTTTCTTTCCAGCTCTCCAAATCTTTTTCCGTCTCCTTCCTAGATTTAAGAAACAGCTTGCATGCTTTCCAAGAACGGATATCGTAACTTTCCATTCTTCAATAAAGTCAAACAAATTATTCATGTAAATAGAATCAGAATATTCGTCGATTCATCCTGAACTTTCACGGTTGCTTGGCTTCGGAGGGTCTTTGACACTCATGCCCAATTTACCCTTTATGTAGACAGTCGTTTTGTCAGATCTTTTACAAAACTTCCAACTTTTTTTGTAAACGTTTTGTAAATGTTATACGCAGACTTCTCCGGTGCATCGGAATTAGGTACATGTTTACCAAGGTAAACTACATTTCCAACTTGATAATAACGAATAAGTTCTTCGAGATTATTCCAAACTAGAATTTATAGATTTTCATTTAAAATTAATTTGATTTAAAGAAAGCCAAAATGTAAAAAGTTTCTCGAATACGAAACACTGTAATTCTTTGGAATTTTTTGGAATTTGATGCTCGAATAGAAGATGCTTGGATTCATCTTTGGTGCTAGTTCGCATTAGTGAGCAGTAAAATCTTTAATGCATAATGATGCAAACTAATAGTTACATTATTTATAATCATGTGTTGATTATCAACTGTGATGGATAAATAAGAATAAAAAGCAAATCGTTTTGAGAGTATTTTAAAGACTCAACCTAGATGTATGCATCTTTTTCCTTCTTAGTACTTTTATTCATTTAATCGGTGCTCATTTGAATGTTTTCCATATAGTGCAAAAAACCATGTTTTTTCTTTTTTCCTTAGAAAACTACAGAGGTCACAGTTGTTTCTTGATCTGAAAAGGCGTAACTGAGAGTCTGGGACTGAGTAAGATCTTTTGCTCAGGGGCTGAGACCTGAGGCTTTTCTAATGTATTTCGGCAAAATTCAACTGAATTGAGAATTGCAAAATTGCAAAACACCAGAAAAATACGAAAATTTCAAAATACTAACCTCGTTACTATCCTGCATGTAGCTTTCAAATTTGTCTTGATCTTATCTTCTTGGATTTTTGTTTCTGAATTTTTTGTGGGGTTTTAAAAAGAATAAAAACTACATTCTCGAATAATTTAGGAGTCCTGGAGCATTAAATTTCTTACCCCACTCATTTCTGAATTTCCTTGTTAGCTAAATACTTTTAATACATTAGCAAAAGGAAGTGTTCGTTTGAATCGTTACTAAACATCTGTTCATGCTTTTAATTTTCCAAAGTTTCAATCTTTATTTATTGTTGTGCTTTTTATCATGGCATTATCACTAGCTTCCGTATCGAAAATTAAAAAAAAAAAGCAGAAACTAAAAAAAAGTAGCAAAAGTACGTAATACTTGGTTTTAGTTATTTTAAGGGAGTATTTTTTTAGTGCACTTAATTACACTTTATCATGCATTTCAGATACTTTCTTGATTAATTCCAAAGGGGTATAAAAATTATGAATGAATGTGAATTACAATAGCGTCATACAACAGTTTGCTGGAAAAGTTGTTTAAAATAAAAAATGCCATCTTTAACTAAAAATATTTGATCAGTTTTTAGTATTAAATCAAACTGGATTGGTCAAGGTAGACAAGCTTCCAAATCAACAAGAAGGTTTTATTAGCAATTTGGTATGTGGAAAAAGTTGCAATCCGGAATGGGATTACTGTTTAAGCCCTGTTTGAGATTACTGCAATCGTGTTTTAGGGGAAAATATGCAATCAACAATGCTCAGTGATAATTTTTCGAAGAAAAACAAGCAAAAATTGTTTTAAGAATAGCATAAGATTTGCATAAGAAATGGTAGATTGCGGTCAAATTGATAAAAGATCTGTATATTGTAGAAAATTGCTGGAATTTGTCGTCGTTATTATTTTGTAGATTGATATGGGTGATTGATATGTGTCGTGGATGGCTTTTAATGCAAAAATGTGTAACTTAATTGTGATGAGAGTACCTTCCAAAACAAGATCGATTTGGAAATTTTAATTTGTTTAAAGATGTAACTAAGTAAGTTGACTAATGGTGTTTCTTTGGTTAAATATTTGCTTTATTGTTACGGCCTATATGAAATACAAAGTAATGAAATGTACATTATATTTGGAAAACTAATATATGTATTGAGTCAGTTTACATGATAGTTGAATTTTGTGTATATTTGATCTTAACGATGAAAACATTAAGGAGTGAATTTCATATGTATTGGAATATCCGTGTGTTAAAGAGTAGGAAAAGGATCGCGTAGATTAAGCACCCGAGTTATCAAGCATCATAAGGTCTCAAATTTTAGATATTGTGGAAAATAGCATAAAGTTAGCATTTGATTACCTTATTGGATGTCTGTTCTCAGTTTTCCTTGTTACTATTACTTCTGGACGTAACAGTGTTAATTAATAATCAAATTATCATTTTCGATTCATTTCCCTGTTTGTGTTATGTGAATAAAACTAATGACAGTCTCTGGAAAGGACTGAGTTAAATGAGGAGGTTAAATGTTATGGTAGGTTTTTTGATTTGTCCACTTCAAACACATAATTCACACTTCAACCTGTATTGCCTTATAATTCTGAGCAGTTGAACTTGAAAATAATTTTATTGAATCTTTCTTCACTAGGTCAGGCTAGTGCTGTTTTAAAAGGAAAGAATGGACTGAAGTACTAGAATGTCAATGAGCATTCAAGACATTCTTAGTGATGCCAAACAGTTGGCCAACCAGATCAAGAAACGTGACCGTTTGGCTGATGCTCTTATTATAGAGAGTGAACTGCTGCTTGGACAAATCAACAATATGAAAGAAGTTGGTTGTAAAATAATATTCAATCCAGAAATGTCTTTACAGTATAAAGATGAGGTTGCTCAGTTGAATCAGCTATCTCAGCAACGACCCCATTCTACTTTAGTATTTGGAATTCATCAGGAAAATCGTCACATCCAGCAGTTACAACAGGAAAATCGACAACTCAAAGCAACGGTACAAGACTACCAAAGTGTGCTGGATATTATCATGTCCCGCTATCGGCAACAGATGAGCCAGCTTATTTCGATTGTGAGTAACACTCGGGAGATTTGCAAAGATCAGCAACATGTCAAAATGTTGCAAGAAGAAAATCAGCATTTACAACAGGTAAGTGACGCATGTAACCAGTAAAGAGTCTGTGGATGCTGTAAGTTACTTGAGGCCAAGACCCAGAAAGTAGAGGAAATGGTAGGAATCATGCAACAAGCAGTGAAATTGGATTCCCAATCAGACAAAGCCAATGAACAATTGCAAGCATTGATGATAGAGAATAAGGTGAGCAAGATGAATGTGCACACCAGACTGCATAAGTTTTTAAAATTTTCAGGGATTGCGTGAACTCTTGTTCATTTCCAAAACATATGGGAATTTCATACATCACTCCACAGAAGATAAACAGACGCAAACAGATAATTATTCTCCCCTAAAAAACGGTCCACATTTGGTCAATTGCTTTAACCATGCAGACTCTATTAGTATGTGTAGTCTAAAGAGGAACTGTCTTAGTGTTTTATGTGCAGAGGAGCAGCTGACTTCCTGATGCCTTTGTTGCCCCAGTGCCCATATGAACAAAACAACCAAGTAAGGTGGCGTGGGTTGCAGAACCTCTGTATTCTGACGCTGATGCATATGATAAAACATTGGTTCAAAGAACCACAGCAACAGTAACAACAGGGTGCTGCACAATAGTAGCAGTAGACTCCAGTAATAATTTTGACTGTGCTCCTGGATATATCCTGCAAAATTCATAGTGCTAATACCTTCTGCCCTCCCATGTACCTGTCAGTGTGCCAGTGGTCATGCATACAAAAGCTTTGCCTATCGCCACCAGTCCCAAGGAAGAGGGAAGCAGATGCAGCCCAAAATACTGAACTTGAAGTGGCACAATGAGGCTCATGGATACTCCACTACCCCATGCAAGCACCAAAGAGGAAGCTATTAGTCCAGCTGGCTCCTTAGCATACATTATCCCTAAGAAGTAAAAAAAAAAATACATAAGGATACGAATAAGAAATGTTTCTGACTATTACCTAATAATCCAGTTGATAGTAAAAAGGGTGCCATAAAAAATGTTCTCCGCATGTTGAGTAGTCTACAGTCATGAAGAGATGGGGAAACAATACGGCTGATTAAATCAGCCACAGGCATGATGGTCAGCAGTAAAACTCCAAGATGTGGATAGTTGAGAGCATCTGTGTGATAAGGAAGTAACATGGATATGTTTAAGGACACCATATATGAGATGGAGTCAGCCAATATTACAAGTAAGAAGATTGGCTTATGGACCAAGGACAAATTCATACTGGGCAAAAACTTTTTACACAGCTGAAAGAAAAATGTTTGTTAGATAAGCAGCATTTACCTGACAAGGAAAGAAATGAACTCCTTGTTCTTCTGAAAGTTCAGATGATAGTTCTTTTTGTTGGGTTGATGAGGGATGAGGGCGTAAAAGCAAGGCACACAGAGTGGTATGCAAGTAAATGCTGGATACTAATAGAAGACTTCCACGGAATGTATATTCCTCCAAAAGACATTTAATCATGTAAGGTCCAACAAAGCGGCCAAGAGTGATGCTGGCACACATTATGCCCAAGACTGTGGCTTGCAGACGTCGGAAGTAGATAGCAGTCATTAGATAAGCAAGAGTAGCTGTGATACCACTCCCCACTCCTGAGCAGGACAGTTTTATTTAAGGAAAACATCATCTCTGCAGTTTACCATGAATTATTCCAAAAGTGAAAAATAAGTGGATGCTCCGAGTTGCAAACACAGATGCAAATACACCTGAAAATGCTAGCAAGGAGAAAATGAATGTGAGTACTCGGTGACTGCTGTGCTGTAGCAGAGGTCCACAGAAAATGACTATTAAAAAAAGTTTGCATTATTTGCAAGTAGAAACAATTTACTTACCTGACAGATTGAATGCACATATGTGAGAATTGAACACCCACGATATGACAGAAGGAGTTGCATGAAATTCAGCTAGCATTGATTTGAAGAGAATACTGAATGAATGACTAATAAGAAATACCAGCATCTATAACGGCATTACATAAATGATTAAGTTTTAAAAGCAACAGGGTAATTGCTAATTTGTTGAGGCTTACCAAAGAAAAACCATTATGTTACTCCCGTCATTTTTATAATTCCCATGTCGTTAACAAACAGAATTTTGTTTCACACACGTTCTCGTAACACTGCTTATTACTTACATCCTTCCCAGCAAAAGCCATTGATAGTCCGTCGGAGTTTTTTTTGTGCATGTACTGAGTCAGTTCACGTAAAGAGAGTTGGGTTTATCGGTTATTACATATTTGCGTTGGGCGAGTTTCCTTATTCGTAAACAGGATTCACAAAAACGAGTGTACATCGAATCGTGCAAGGCAAGTCTCCATGGACAATTGCCATTTTTGAGGTACTTTACTTTTACAGCACTATTTTCCAGCACGGGATAGACCCTCTGATATTTTGTATGTTCATTTGTTAAATATGGTGCACAATGGTACTGCCACCTAATCAGCAGCAAATTTCGTGTACATATGAGCCTCCTTGTGCAACTGCCCTACAAGTTACATGCTTTTGTACGTTTCCTTACGTAAGTGCGTGGAGCTTGTTGGATCTTGCACACTCCGATTCGAGATAAATCCTGTATCGTACCCTGTACTCCATGGATTTCAGTCGAGCTGCTCTCAGACACCAAGTGGGTGTACTTTCATTTTCCTTATCCCGCTGGTTTAGCCACACATCTGGAATCGATGTTCCATCGTTCTTTGAACTCTTGCTCTCTCAAAAAATAATGCTCCGAAGGAGGAGGAGAAAAAAAAAAAAAAAAAATCAAGATGATAACAAGATGACTTCTGGCTCCACTGTTTATTGACATTTGTCATTTCTTTCGATTTACTGGTTGTTGGGAAAATCTTAATTAAATGTGCCTTATTCGTTCGTGTAAGTCGGAATAAAATGAATAAAATTTGATTCATCTTTTTGAGGTTAATTGAGTTTAGTTTGCAGCTTTCCTAGGCTTCCAAGGGCTGATTAAAAGGTGGACTGATAGTTTAAGGGGTGAGGAAGAAGGAAGAATTTCATACATCTATACATTTGAATTTGATTATCGTACCTTGCACTTTGTACTCGTATCTATCAGCTGTTTTCCATGTCACGTTCTCTTCGTTCGGTAATTTCAGCTAATAAACTTTTTTTTTCTGCTGGTCATGGCTTTTCTCTTACGTGACTTCTATCCAAGAGAATCCCATTTGGGATCTTGGTTGGAATGATTTTATTCCACTATTTATTATGTAGCTCTGTAAAGCGAAGATTTAACAGTACAGACAATAGTAATTCTCTGATGTTTTAAGAAAAGGAAACCAGAATGGCAACTACGTGTGCCGTTGGAAATTTTTTTCATCGCGTTTTTGCACTGCTGATTACCTGATCACATTGCTGGCAAATCCATTATTTCCTCATGTTGCAGTTTTAATGGCATTGGATTTTCGTAATGTGAAATAGACATGTAATAGATGGAATCATCCACGAATCGAGGAAACTTAAATTAAGGGAAAGTGAAAGCAAAGTTAGCGATTGTTTGTTTGTTTGTTTGTTTTTCGTTTGCAGTAAACCGCCCACTGGAATTTACCGGGTATCGATGCATCAGAATTACTTCCGTCATCCAACTGACTCTTCAGTCCTTCACTTCATCTTCCAACCGAATCGAGTTCGACGTACATTTCATGATGATGCTTGGACCCGCCCTTGCCAACCAGTGCTTGGTGACGAAGACGTTCGTTCAGGGAGCTTAGTTTTTTAGGAAATTGCATCTCCTTCTTACCACACAGTTTCATTAGAAACAATCGATATACCCAGCAAAGAGAATCAGCATTTTGTTTTTTCTTATATTAAATGGGAAAGAAATGAAGGGATGGCAGAAGAAAAATTCGGTGAAATCCCTAGGCTAAAGGTAATCTTGGATCTCCGGTTGATGCCTTCCATTGCTCAAAACAGAACCACACAGAAACAGAAACATTTGCAGGTGATCAAAATGAGATATGTTTCCATCTTCTTTTTGAATGCAGTGGCCGATCAATCACGCCAATGCAAGAAGAACTCATGAAAGAAGCAGAGTCAGTAGCGATCCATTGACGGATCTGAACGATAACCTCTTAACCAACATTTCTGGGGCAAAATGATTGTTTCCTGGTTAGATGCTGCTCGTCTGCTACCGTGAAATCTTTAGCAAATGCAAGTGACGCGTTCCTGTTAATTTTCAAGGACATCAGCTTCTTCGTGAAAGATTGCCATGGTGCGTGCATGTGCGTTCTCCTCCAAACGTGCAAGTTTGGGAAATCACAGAACGCGATGCTTGTTTGTGAAAAATCCTCAAAAAGACACAAAACAGAAAGCAAAAGAAGGCTTTTTTTTTTTTTTTTGTATGCGTGTTTTCGTGCAGAGCTCTTTGAAATTCATTTCAAAAGTTTCCTCAATGCAATTATCTTCATATCAAATGAAAAACATCGATCGTGTTCTTCCTGTTTTTCACCTATTCCTGACGGAAACGTAAAACATTGCTTCCATGCAAATTACTCGTTTGCATTTTTAAGCAATAGATGTTTTTGATGCATGCAGTCTCTCGGACACGCTCATGACAGTGAATAGCTCAGCATCAATGCTCACATGGCAGTTGTTGTTTTTTCTTGCTCTTCCTCATGATCTAACGAAAGCTGCCATTTCTGAGCAGGAAAGATGAGGATTCGGTCCCAAGTCCCGATCGATACGAGGACCAAGTAAAGAAAATGGACTTTCTAAAATTGAAAAGTTCCATAAGAGGAAATGAGCGCTCATAAAAGTGAGAAAAAGTTGTGTATTTCACAGGAACTGTTTATTGTTCACTCTATCAAGATTCGATTTTTTTTTCTTTTTTGTCTACGGAGTTGGATTTTTTAATGCATGGTCCGCATATCCCTAGTAAAACCCTATTCCCGACTATGAAGTGTTCTCTTTGCTCTTCACCGAAGCCGATTGGTTCCTAAGACTCCACGCAGTTTTTGGTATATCTTGTTTCTTTTTGTTTTTTAAAAATCATTTGGAAACTGTTCATTTGGAATCTTTTCGTTTCCGAATGACATTTCCACTTTTTTCATTTCGTGTCCTCTGTCTAAGTTACGGATGGATACTTGTGATTTCGATTTATGTGTTGCATAAGCATTGTAGAAGACTGTTTCAGTGTTTTACCATCGTGCCCGTGGATCTTTATTTTTTTTTGGAGGGAGAGAGGACACTCCTATTTTTCGATAATGAACGTACCAGCAGATGGACATACCGTTCATCATGTACCAGCAGACTCGTTAATGCTGGGCTACAATTTTTTTGTGCTTTTTTGTCTCATTTTTCAACCTTAATCTTTGCATCAGAAAGCTGTGATTTTTCTGTTCCTGCTCGACACTCCAGTTCTCGACAGCAAGCACGCGCCCACATAAAGGGTGTCTGCCATTTGACATATCGCCGACTTTCAGGTAGGATTGCTTCTTGAGAACCTTCCGGCTGTCTGATTTATTTTTGGGGTATTTGCCGCCCTGCTTGTTTCGCTCTTCCATCCCCACTTTGGGAGCTTTCCCGGATTAATGCTTGTGCAACTGGGCACCTACCTATATTTTTTTTCGGAAAAATGGTCAACAACAAATGCCGATGTTGCACATTTAGCATCTCCAAGGCATCCTGATCATGATCTTGAAATGGCACCTGGAATTTGCGATGAACTGCCGTCTCCTTCCCTTAAGAATTTCGGTACATATTGTGCACATGTGGGCAGCTCAAAGCATGTAATGAGATTCTTCTCGCTCTTTGGTTCGCTCAGCTCCATGAGACCAGACTTCTGGGGAACCAGGAGCGAATTCTTCCTAGCTCGACTGCCTTTTTGAAATAACAAAATTTAAAATCTATTTAATCAATACCAAAAATATTTTAAGAATATCTCCTTACTACGGAGTTGTGCCACTTCAATGCACACTGTCTAAAGAAAGACATCCTGTTGGCTTGGATTTCCGCTGTGCTCATCCCAACTCGGGAATGAGTATCTGACCCGCGACTCGCTTTCCTTTGACCACACAGTAGAAAAATCCCATGCGTTGTTTGCATATTGCGTTTCAGTAGCTCAACGCTGCACGAAGGAATTTCCGAACAAAGATCAGCTTATACATTGCATCCTCGATGCTTTTAAGCTCCGAAGGGAATTCCGGAAGAGTTGGCGTCGTTCTCCAGAAGGAAAGCTTTTGATCGGTGCTGTGGCTTCAGTTCTCCGTCGCTATTTTAAACGACCCCCTTCCGTGTAGATTCTCTTAACCTGACGTGGACGTCTTGCCTCTCTCAGCAAGGAAGAAGCGCTTCTATTTTGCTGCTGGATGTCTTTTATGTGGATGTTCCCGCGTGGGTGAAGGGATTTTTCCCCATGAATTTGCCTTTCTCACGTAGCACGTGGCGAAGGAAATGAAATTTGGACCAGATGCAGCCTTTTCGCCCGTCTTCAAAGTGGAATGGAAGTTTTGACCTCTTTGAAAAGAGAAGGAACAGAGAACGGTGGCAGGAGTGGAACTGTGAGAACCCAGAGAGAACCAGGAAAACGTGAAGCTTTCGATGCAGCGTGAGCATGTCAAGTTCATACCCACAAATTCTCTTAATGTGGCTCCAAGTGGCACAAGCGTTTCGAGGAACGACAGACGGTGGACATTCAGCAAGTACTTGTCAAAGAAGACCCAATGCTTTCAGCTGACCGCCAGTATTTTGAAATGAAATGAACAACCGCAATAGGGTATTGCAGGTTTTCAGGAAAAGTTTTTCGACAGACGCAATGGTTGGGAAGGATGATTTATAGAAGAAAAAAAAAAAAAAAGGAAAATGAAGACTAAGAAGTAAGGACCGGTTTTTACATTTTAACTCGCAGCTCTTCGACGAGAGCTCAGTTGAATTTTCCAGCTTATCGGAACTGCCATACAATACAGGAGTGATGACTAAACACAGCAGCACTGTGACGGAAAAAGTATCCCACGAAATAAACAAAAGTGACCGTTTCGTCCATCTTTTGTTCGGATTCCTCTTGCTCCAAAATTCACTAGCCTGATTCGCACACTTCGAAAAACAAATCCATCGTTTCTGTGCATCTGCAGTTGGCCTGGCATACCTAGG
Source organism: Raillietiella orientalis (assembly GCA_036172245.1). Taxonomy (NCBI): domain Eukaryota; kingdom Metazoa; phylum Arthropoda; class Ichthyostraca; order Raillietiellida; family Raillietiellidae; genus Raillietiella; species Raillietiella orientalis. The sequence continues at coordinate 1,138,867 of JAYWIR010000018.1, read as the reverse complement.
TCCCATGTATTCTTAGAGCGTAGCCTATTTTATGAAAGTATATATATATATATATACTTTCATATTTCAGAGAAATGTCAAGGGTGGTGCTAATGCAAACACGGAGAATGGAGAGCAGTGAACCAGCATGGCAACATAGAGCAGGATGCATGACTGTCAAGTGATGCGCTGAGTAACCACCAATTGGAAGTATTTTTTGTTCGATTGACTCTCGCCTGTTTCCTCACTCTTATCTTTTATCCTTGTCAGAACCGCAGGCTGGCAAAATGTAAGCACTCAATAATGATGAAAATCCATCAGGGAACGACGCAAAATCAAATAGCAGAGTTGAAGGATTCCTGCGTTCTTCTCAAATAATCCCTATGAAAATCACACGATCTAGCCAGCTGCACGTCCGTTGATTAACTTTCCAGTTACTCTTGGATCTCCGATTCCTCGAACCGGAGGCCCGAATCGAACCAAGGGGAGAAAAGATTGGGGGGGGAGGTGCATTCCCGGAATGGACACAGAAGAGACAGTTCTTCGACAACGTGGAAATTTCGGCAAAGCAGGAAGCTGAACTCTGCTCTCAGAGGATGGCAGCGACGGAGAGACTGGGTGCATCCCGATGAAAACAGCCCTCAGGCTCTTGAAGAGCAATTGCAAGCACTTGGACAGTCTGGTAAACTGGAAACGCTTGGCAAAAGCAGCAACAAAAGGCAACGTCAAACATGCGGGAAAGCACCATTAGCTATGTGGACGGGGGAGATCGCTCAATGAGAAAAGCGAGTGCTGGTCGTGATTGTTCAGCTCTAGATATTAGTGCAGTCCTGGACCACTAGACAGATCCAACTAGAAGTTCGGTCAGAATGCGATTCGCAAGTGGAGAGCACGCTGAACTTCGGATCGTTTCAGAAGCACTATAACAGGTCTTCTAGAGGAAAGCTGTTTTTCTAGAGAAATCGCAGAACCGATGGGATGTGTGGATCACACGCGTTGGAACAGTCTGCCTCGTCCCCAAAGCCAAATTTCAATGGAGGAGCGATTCGAGAAAGAAAAGGAAAGGCAGAAAGGCAGGTTGAAGAGCCGAGCTCCCCTCCCCCCCCAAAGTCATCAAGCCCATCAAAGCGGGGAATCCCAAAATTGGATCGGAGGAAGAATCTTGGTGATCACTCAGGGAATCACACGAAATCTCGCCCCACATCGCTGCGGAAAAGATGGCATTTCGTGAGAGAATCACGAAAGAAAAAAGTCATCCGACTGAGCGTAACGAACGATACGCGCGTCGTTTGAAGGTCCGACATCTGATACGAGAACGACTGGGGGTCCTGAGGCTATTCCGGGGACAACATGAGGGATTCACTTTCTGAAAATCGTACTCGAAAAAAAGAAGAAAAAAAATGAGAAGTGACTGTTTCGATCACGGCAGTGAAGACGAGCTGATCTATAGGTCGTAAAGCAGCCCTGCTCTTGAACGTCCAACTGCTTAAAGACGAACGACTGCAAAGTTCCCGCAATCGCTTCACAGATCGGTTCTGCGTTTTGAGAAGAGTGCTGCGAAGTGTTGCATACAATGACTGGACGTGGTAAAGCTGGCAAAGGTCTCGGGAAAGGAGTCGCAAAGCGTCACCGTAAGGTATTGCACTCAAAGAATCATGAAGCCTGCTATCCGCCATTTGGCGCGCCGTGGCTGAGTGAAGGGCCGACCTACTAGGGAACCCGTGGTGTTTTGAAAGTGTTCTTGGGAACGTTCCAGCTATGCTGCTGTCCAGCAGTTTCCAACAAGTCCATGATATTGAGGAAATGGCATGGAAGCAAACGACAACTGAACTCTTACGACAGACAATCCAACCCAGGAACCTTCCACAACACACAAGCAAGCGAGTTGACGAAGTTTCCCGATGGCCATTTTGTTATTGGGAACCCTGTGGTAAACAGCATTTGGGATAAAACTGTAAGATTTCTGATCCAAATGCTTTCCTGCGTGATCTCGCGAATCCAAAACTCGTCGGCACCTCAATTTTCACTTGCTTCAGGAACGCGTATAAAAAAATATAGATCCAGTGGGCTCCGAAAGACAAAGCTCTGGAGAAACAGGAACCGTACTCTCATTTCAAAAAGACGCAGTTCCTGATTAATTCTCCGAGACTCGCGCTGATTTTGCTTTGCGTGATTCCCTAGGAAGAACATGAGTCGGTAAACAAACTGGTATGAAAAACAATATTGAGGAACAGAATACAAATAACAGTGACGCAAGATGAAAAATAAGAAAGGAAAACAAACAGAGACTTGTTATTCGAAAGTTTTTAGAACTGCGAAATCAAGGATAAAGCATCAAAACCAAGTGTTGTTCTTTTTTAATATTTCAAATGCAGAAAGAAAGCAAGAAAAAACAAGAACTTTTTCGGGATGATTCTATAAATACGACCGTGCTTTTTTTGTTTTTAGCAAGGGCACTATTGGCTGCATTCTGAAATTTGCCGAAAACATCTTTATCTGCATAGTTAAAAATGCAAACCACTCTTTGCAACTAAGTTCCAACGAGTTGCAACTGTTTACGTAAGATTCATGTTTTAGGGATGATGTACCCCGGCAACTCTGCATGCACGCGAACCCGCCATCCATGAAAATTGAATGGAAGCCTACGGCATGATTGTTGGCCCGCCATTTTGCGGTCTCTCTGCGGTTCTTCGAACCGCAATGGACTCGCACGAGTAACGGAAACTTCAATTTGCATGCTGCGAACGATTTACCATGAACCGATACATTTTTATGGATTAGGATGTCTACGAAACGAGGTTGTTGTTTTTTTGTGTGTGTTTTGGTTTTTATGAAGAGCAATGACGGGGAGACTTCGAGATTACGTAAAAGTTGCACGCTTTTTTCGCGCGATCGAGGACCCCCCCCCCCTCTCCTCCGGAGAAAAAGAAAACTTGTCAATGGAATCGGCAGCTCATTAGCATATATACCAGTGTGAAGACAGATCCGTTGCAACCGTGCATTCAGCAAGAGATAGACGGCGGCCAACACCTTCCGAAACAAAGTGCCACTGCGGTACTGCGCAAAACTCGCCCAAGAAATTCAGCACTCCCCCCCCCTCCTCCCCCCTTCTTTCTTTGACTCGTGCGTATAGCAGTGGTGATGACTGGGACTCCTTCGTGTACGATGAAACTGAACAGCGGTTCGGGGGGAGGGGGGGGAGAAAAAAACAACAACAACGTCTCGTTCGAAAGTGCACAAGACAAACTGCAAGCGGTTGCCACTCATCACCATCTGAGGTGCGAACTGAGGCCGCTGAATCAAGCATGGTCCGATTCCCATCGCCACGTGCTCTCGAGAGCGCATCCTGCGCACAAAACAAACACTTTCTCAACATTTGAAACGCCGAGAGACAAGAAAAAGACGTTTCCGTGGTGATTCTACAAACACGATGGCGGTGCTTTTCCCTTTCCAGCAAGAGCACGGTTGACTCCATTCTGAAATCTGCCGCAAGCATCTCTATCTGGGAGTTTCCGAGACCACGTCCCCCCCCTCCCCCGACCCCTTCCCAATCCCTTCCCGTGAGACTCGCGGTTCCAAAGGAAGTGCCTTCCCGCAGGAGCAGATCCCGAACGATCAGTGAAGAACTGACGGTATTTGTCTCCGATGCGAGATAATGGCGTTGTGATAAGCGACGCGCGGCGATGCTGCGAGGCAGAACGAGCGGTTCCAGCGCGATGCAACAAAACACACAAAGATGTACCAAGATGATGCAGCTGGCTAGAAGAATCACCCACGCATATCCACGGTCGCAGTAGTCTTCAGCAGGTTGGCTGTCTTTTGGACTCCTCTTCCAGAAGGAGCAGGTTTTTCCAACGGTCATCTGGAACGGGAAAGACACGTACGCATCAGGAAGGGCGGCTTCGACCCCACCCACTTGGCCTACGAATTCTAAACTACAAGAAACGCTCTCTCGGAAGATGGCCAGCTCCACATCCGGGTCTAGCCCGCATCCGGAACGGCATGGCCGAGAGATCGCATCTTCGGAGCAAGGGCGCCGCGTACCGAAGACTCGGCCGAGGTCCTCGGGGAAGAGTGGCGTTTCGTCACGCGTGCAGGCTCCTAGGACGTCAGGAAACCGGGCGAAGATGCGGACGGAGTCGGGAAGTGGAAGGGTAGCGACTCATCGTACCCGCAGGCGAGACCGCCCACGCAGGGAACCACCGCGTCCGTCCCAGCCCGAAGCTCCTGAGCTCCCTCCCTGAGGAGTGGGCGGGAAGTTTTTTCCATGAGTTCGTCGGGAGACTGCCGCTCCCTTCCTGCTCCCCCTTTTTGAAGGGCAGAGACAAGCGTGCCGCTCCCTTCTTCCCTGAACTTCACTCCAAACTCGTTCGTCGTTCGATCCTAGGGGCAACAGGAGATCGGAGGGAAAGGGAGGGAGGGGCACTCCCACAAGGGGTGAGAGGAAGAAAGAGGGAAAGGGGTCGCATCCTTCAGAAGCGGAGGGTTCCCTCGGGAATGTCTGCCAACGCTCCGGAAGACTGAAGGGAGGCTCAAAAATTTCGTAGAAACACTTCGTTCCCTCCGCCTCCTCACTAGCAGCGACCACAGCAGCATCGCCCCCCTCCCGCTACTACTCCTCGCAATCTGCATCCGCATCGTCCTCACCATCAGCATTCTCAATGGCAGCGTTCTTCTCAAGAAGCGTTCTCTTCATCCTCATCATTCTCCCCCTGCTACATCGACATCCTCAACGTCCCTGTCGATCCTTTCGGAGAACTGCGCCGAAAAATCCGGGATGTCCGAAAGGCGCAGCCTCTTCGGCGAGGATCATCCGGAACGGAAGCGACAAGCAGCCGTGAGACTTTTCGGGGCAGCGGACGCGTCCCGTCAGGGATGAGATGCCGAGGGGCAGTAGACGGTGCGACTGTGGTCCACCCACCGACCGGTAGCTTTTCGTGTCCCGGTCCGGCGCTCGACGAGTCGCTGGGACTTCTGGGAATGGACCTCCCGCGTGCTCGAGGAGGGAGCGCTTCGGTCCGGTCTTTGCAAAGAGGACCCTCTCGCTCTGACCGGAGTCGAAGCGTTCTCGACCTGTCTCCCCCGGCCCGGAATCTTCTGGCGTGTAGAATAGGGCAGATCCGTTGCTGGAGAACGCGGCCGAAGGACGATGGAGGAAAGGGGGGAAGGGGTAGGCATCCTTCGGAGAAGTGGAGCTGCCATGCAGCTTATTCCCGCCCCACTGACCCTTTCGGTTGGGCACGAGCGCGGGGGCGACCGAGAGGGAAGGACCGGGGCCGCGTCCCGGAGTTTTTCCTCGGGCGGGTGCGCGGTGGGCGATTCCGCGGACGCGGCTGGGAGCACGGGGATCTTTCCCGGCCTCATGGCTGGAAGCAACGGAGTGGGGAGGTCCACACCACCACGTGATTTCCCAGCCGGGGGGCGGGGATGGGGCGACCCACCTCCTCCCTCCAGCAAGCTTCGAGCTGCGCACGAGGCGAGCGGGGTGAGAGGGGCCTGCTGCCTCCGGCAGACCCGCGGACCCAGCGGGAGGAGTGGGGGCTGGTGGGGAGGAGGAGAGGAGGAGCTTACCTTGGGCGCTTCAGAGCACGCTAGGGGATTTCCACTAGTCGCCTTCCTTCCGCTCTCCTCTGCAGCTGGGATGCGGGCGCCCGCGACGCGACTCGGTCGCTGTTCGTCGGCGAGGTCACCAAGGGAAAAGAGGAGCGCGCCTTGACGCCGCTGCTGCCTCCACCGACGACAACCGAACGAAACGGGAAACCGACCGACCTACTTTATCTGCTGCCCCTCCCCTCCCCCCCCTTTCTCGGAGGCGGCGTCCAGGAAACCGGTATCTCCTTACGATCCGCGGTGAGGGCCTTGATGGAAACAAGACGTGCACACGGGGTGCGCACAGGGGTTCCCAGCATTCATCCGTCCGTCCCTGCCGCGGGTCCCTCCCTCGAGTCGCCTCTGTCTCCACTCCCCCGCTTTCCGTCCCAGACGGGTGCGTTCGGGAAGGGAAGGGAGAGCAGTGACGTGCTTCCGGGGGCCGGGCCTGAGCTCGCGGTTCCCTCGGAAACCGCGAGACGCGACCTCCGACAAGTGCGCGAGGCTGCGCGCCTCCTGGGAACGCGACGGGCTCCTCCCCTTCGCTGCCGTGCTCTTCCGCCCAGCAACAAACAAACGATAAATGAATTGATAAATAATGGGATGCGGGGAACGGGCGGGAGGTTTGGCTGCTTACAACCCTTCCCCGAAACTTTCCAGACACGGAACAGGGATGCACCGCCCGAAGCTCCTTGCAACCATGAGTTTCCTCTCTGAATCGTGCAGCAGGACCCCCCGCCGACTCCTGCTTTCCTCCCGCGGGAGGAATGGGGGAGGGGGCACGCGCTCAGGGAACCGCTACCCAGTGGAGTGGTCGCCGCGGTCTTCCTCCGCGCTTCCGGGCGACGCCTGCGGACTCTCCCCGCATCGGCGGCTCCTTCCGGATTCCCGCTCCTCCCTCCCTTTCCCCCCGCCCCGGCTTCTCCTTCTCCTCCCCGCCCGCACGGATGGCCCGGATCGGCCCGTCTGCATGGAGACCTTCGGCTCGCCTTCTCGCACCGCTGCGAAACGTCAATTCCCTTCGCTCCGGCTTTCCTCCTCAGCACCGCGTAACCGGCTCGGGGCTGCCTGTGATCAATCTCGGCGGGCGATGAAGCAGCGGTACGGCAGCTAATCCCACCCAGGCCCCACGGTGTCTTCCACGGATGGCACCGGGATTCCATGGGACGCAGAGAGTTTCCTTCCCCCTGGTTCTCCAGGAGTGCTGACGAGTGGCAGCCTCCTTGCGGTGGGCTCACGAAGCTCTTTAAGCGCTGTCCACGCCATCGTGCAACAAGTCATAGGGGGCTCCTCGGGAGGGAACCACCTGTGGATCCAGAAAGAGCTCTGGAGGAACGGAGTCCGTTCCTCTCATGCTTGGGAAGGAACACCGAAGGAAGGAACCCTCGCCCTGGTGGTCGCCGAATGAAGCTCCGAAAGGAATTACCTCTTCCTTAATCCCTCCTGAGGGGACCCCCCAGTTTGTGGTAGCCGCCCCTGATTTTCTTTTCCGAAGGGAACCTGGAAAGGATCTGCGCTCCTGGAATTTCTGCTCCGGAGGGATCCCCGATCCCTGTTTGTTCCTCCGAAGAGAATCTCTAAGGGACGCTTCCCATTTTTCTCTGAAGGGTCGCTCGCCAACGGGAGCAGCGCGCTTCCTTCTTCACACTCTGGAGAGGTATCAACCGGCTCTAATCTCGCAACCGGAGGGAAACCCCGACGAGAACCTCCTCCTTGGTTTCTGGAAGGAGCCCGGAGGGTCAGCTTCCGATCCAGGCCTGTCAACGGGAGCATCCGGCTTCCATGAGTGCCCCACGCAAAGCCTTCGGGCGAACCAGCATCATCTTGCGGGGGCACCGGCACCCATTTCTCTGGTGTCGATGCTTCCCTGGGTGGGATTCGAACCCGCGACGCCTGGTGCCACTCTCAGAGATCGCCGTCGCTGCATGGATGCAACGCGGACGACCCCAGAAGAGAGCGGCCAGCAGCCTGGCTCTCGCGCGTCCCTCCCACGCCGGATCTGCGCCGCAAGAATGGAGCTTCCAGGACGGCTTGGGATCTTCCCGAGGACTACCCGAAACATGGATCTCCTCCCCGAGGGAGAATCTAGGGTAGTGAAGACTTCTGGGCTGACGAGAAAGCGAGGAGCAACAGCAGCAGCAGCCGTCTCCTTCCTCACCGCGTGAACCCACAGCGGGCTTCGCCTTCACCAGCGCCCGATCATCCACTGGAGGTGCAGCTAGGGCCCAGATCCCCCATTCCTTCAACTCACTCCTCTCCCTCAGGGCAGATGAAAAACAAAAAAAAATTTCATCCCTTGAAAAAACAGCGGGAAAACAAATTGGGGTAGGGAGCGAGCATCAAGGGAAAAGCAGCATCAGGCAAAGAAGCGCCACCCTAGAAGCGGCTGCATCTTGTCCACAAGGGAGACATTCCTCCTCGTCCAGAGCAGCAAGTTCCAAGTACCTCGATCTGGTTTCCATGGAAAACTTACACTCCGTGTCAGCCCGTTCCTGGTTCTTCCCAGACCAAGGAAATCCCCCCTTCGGCCGTAAAAGTTTCTTTCTTCCGCACCTCTTTTTCCTCTGGCCGGCAGTCCGAAATTTGTTGTCACGGAAACAAGTCCAGAAGGATCTTTGGGGACCCACTTTCAGACGGGACTTGGGAATGGACAGCGGCGTTTGTGAAGCGCCGTGGTTGGTGCCAAAAGGAACTCGCCTTGCTAAAGGTCAAATGCGAACGGGCTGGGGACAACGCTCAGGAGAATCGGCGAGGAAGAATGTCTGTGATTTGTTCTCCCGAGCTCGAAACACGGAACTCCTGGTAGCTAGCCAGGCAACCAGCCGTGAGGTTGCAGCTTGCATTCCACTGAGTACACGATAAAGCACGCGGGCGAATCAACAGATAACAGCGGATGAGAAATAAAATAAAATGGCCCAGCAAAACGAATGGGCTGCTGCTGTGACCCTAAAGGAAAAAAAAATAAACTTGAAACGACACCTCTGTCGAAATTCTGTATACATCACGGTTTCTTCACCTTGGATTGTGAACTCGTCGCTCAGTGCAGAGTGCAATGCGAAGTGCGAGAGACACGACAGCAGCTGTCGAGTGCTCGGAAAATCCGAGATCGAAAAGCCGGATATCTTTGATCTGGATGCCGGAGCTGCTACCCTTGACACCGTGGCTGATAATGCACGGGGGTGGAGGAACACGCGACCTTAGTCCCGTGCGCTTTCGTCAGAAGGGGTTGGTTGCCCCCAGTAACGTGGATGGAGCACCGAAGACCGATTCAGACGGTTTCAAGCGAAAGTCAATGAGAGAGAGGGGGGGGGGGGGGGAGGGCAAAACCTGCTGCCAGGTAGGGCAAGTTGATCGAGACGGAAAAATCAGATCGAAGCGAACGCGGAACAAAAGGACGGCTGCTTGATCTATCCGTTGGAATTATGGAGACAAATAGCACGGCTAGCCAGAACTAGCCGACGTTTCGACTTCTTCCGACTTCAGCGCTGTCACTCCGGTTGATTGAGGAACTTTTTGCCTCTTGATGGAACACTTGATGGTGTTTCCGCGTGCCTCCGCCGTCTCGGAGCCGCCCTCTCTCGCCTTGTGGCTTTCCAACGACCCTCCCACAGGAGCACCGGGAAGGCATGTCTCAAGAGGCTAACGGGGATGCAACAAGGGCTCACCGTGCGGCTCTTGGGCAGTGCTTGTCCGCCTACGGCGAACCTCGTTGCCGGGAACTGCATGGAGAACACCCGGTAACCCAAGTGTGGGGGGGGGGGGCACACTCGAGCACGTTCGATAAGTGAAAAAGCGTGATTCGCTGACGCGCAAGCAGCCAGGCCACCTTGGACGTCGAGTACGAAAAGAGCTTACCTTTTTATTCTTTTTTGCAGACGGCGGCCTTCCTGCCTCCGAGCATCCCTTCACTCGGTCGTGAACAAGGGAACGTGCACGGCATTGTTCTTCATTCCGGAGTGCACACTGTTGGGAAATGAAGTTCCGCTGGATCTTCGAACCGAATTAACCTCAAGGGATATCGAGCCAGAGAATTCCGGTTTATATTTACACTCAACTTTCGGCTGCCGCAACCGGTGAATACTCCTCCTCCCTAGGCATCAAGAATCTACCGTGCACGGTTTGCCTTGGGATCGGCGATTTTCCGATATTCGCTTATCACGAAAAAGGCGAGCGTCGGGAAAGATTGGGATCTGCTGTTAAATCAAGCACGTGAGGGAGGGGGGGGGGGTAGGGAAGGGGGGGGACATTTTTTGGAAAAAGACGATCGACGATAACCAGGTTATTACAATCCGCGACATGGAAACACTATGCTGCTGGTTCTTGTTAACCAGAATAAATGGGGAAAAAATAGGGAAACGGCCGCATCTCAAATCTGCTTGCAGAAAATCGTTCCTTGAATGATAAAGATGGCGGTGCTATCCGGATTCTACTAAGCGACACCAGACATAAGCAAACGACACGAACTGAATTCGCTTTCCATGATAGTGCTGCTCTTTGTGTACTCATGCGTGTGTACGTGTGCGTTTGCGGCACGGTTGGCGGCCCCCTCCTACCTATGGCCCTGGTCCCATTTTCTTGATCGCTGATTCCAAATCTGCCCACTCGATTCTTGCATCCCTGGTAAGTACACGGTACCCTATTCTCTTGCGGACTAGCTCAGCGTCAAGGTGCAATAAAGTAAGGTGCAAACGGATTCGTTTCCGTACGGCTTACTCAGGGAAGACCTTTGGGTGCCGTTGAATGCCGGCGTGTTGCTGCTGCACCTCCTCTGGAAAGCGGTCAGTGAGACGGTGAGGCGAGGACGAGATGCTACGGATCACCAACGGCAACGACTAAGAATCATGATGAACCTGAAACGGCGAACAACGGGAAGTCACCGTGAGGCCACAAGATCACACAAACCTTTGGAAACTGGCGGTAGTGAACAGAAAGGAGACAGACCGATCCGTACAGAGAGGAGGGGAAAAAATGACTTGCTTGTCCCTCTCCCTCTCTGCCTCCGTTTCGGCATGGGCCTGATGAAAAAAGTGGAACTGCGCATGGATAACCAAACATGAAGATCAAGGAACTTTGAAACTAATTATGAATTAGACCATCAAGCAACCCAGCGTGCTATAATTGTCATGACACGTAATGTTACAAAACCATGGATTGCATATGGTCCCAAGATTAGAGTCGGAGAAGACCAGCGATTTTCAAAAATGTTGACTAAACTGATGAATTTAAGGAGACACAGGACCGTGCGCGAATAGCGTGCATGCAGCGGAAGCAAAGGCATTGACACGAAGATTGCCGCAGATGGAATCGCCACTACAGAAGCTCCGTGACGCTGAGGTGGGAGAGGAAGGTGTATTCAGGGAAATGCTTGAGATGGAAGAAAGAACATCCTTTTGGGAGAGGGAAAAGCTGGTATGGACGCACCTTAGCAAGTCAAGATTCACTCTTCTGTTTGTCGCAAATCCTCAAGCACTTAAAGTTGTAGCTACTTTGGTAAGATGCACCGGTCCCAAAGTTTTAAAAGGACGAGGAAATGGCTCTCTAAAAGTTCAAGTGGTGGAGAGAAAACACGAGAGCACCACATACTTGATTTAGGGTGAAACAGAATAAGCGCAACTCTTGGTTCTTGGTCAATTCCTTAAACAAGGATCCAAGTGCGGAAGATCAAGTTGGTGTTCCTATTAAACAGCTGTAAAAACTTATGGCTGTGTGGTAACGCCGCTAATGGTTCATCCCGCAATAAACCAATGAAGAAGGCACAGTCTTGTGCACACTGGCAGATATGTAATATGAAATATGGCAGAAGTAACATGAACGTTCAGGATGCCCTGATGTCGTCGAAATGCCCAATCAAACCGAGGATCATGTCCTTCTTCGAATATGATAGCTTTTCCTCGTAAAATAAACAGAAAAACAAGAAAAGGGGACTTGAAGGAAGAGCAACCTGGGAATCACAGAAGTTTTTTTTTTTTTTAAATTTGGAGTGTTCTCAGATGATGCAGCTGTAGAGGACAGAAAAGATAGTGCTGAAGTCAAGAAGGACTTGGAAGTTTCCCGTGTTGATCGATCAGAAAACAGTGCATCCCTTGTCCCTTAGGTTCATTCGTGGTAGCTGTCAAATGAAACGAACTACTCAGATGAAGAAGAAAAAAATAGACTAAAGGAACAGGCGCATAGCCGAATACCTGACTTTGGGACAAGAAAGGGCCGCCATTCGAAATGGCCATTTGAAAGGTGTCCACCACATATGCTCATGCAGTGGCTGGATTCGGCTGCCACATATCCATGACTCTGAACGTCCAGCTGAAGCTTCACGAAGCTGTATTTTTTTCCACTAGAGCTTCATCCCTCTCTCATCATGGTGGACGGTCTTTTTTTCTCCTTCATAACATTGAATCAATTGTTTCACGCTGAAATCAAATTCAACTGTGTTTCCGTGAATTGTAAGGATGGACCGCAGCAACCTGCTACAGCTACACAGAAAGTAGAAAGACCGACAAAGACGCATTTCTTGTTTTGTGCTAATCGTCTTGTAAGACAAGCAACGTGTTGATTCAGCTAATCGATGTGCTCGCTCTTTATCGCATCTTGCTTAGCGCCTTTACATACTCCGAAATCTGAGAGAAATTTTTCACGGCCAACAAGTACCAGTAAATTCCAGAAAAACTGTACAGATGGTTCGGAAAATGCTTCTTTGGTCAATAATGCTCTAGGCATGGCATGTAAAATGACAGCGAGCATTCGTTACTAAAGTGGCACGTGAAGACTACGCAGAGCATTGGATGGACGACGCCCTTCCCCTTCCCTAGGGGGGACCCTCCTAATAGTACCAGGGAGCTGGTGGATTGATGACACCTCTCCGGAGTGCAAAGAAGCACGCCGCTCCCTTTGGAGATGTTCTTCTGAGAAATTCGGAAGCGTTCCGTTGGGGTTCTCTTCAGAAGAGTAGAGAGAAGCGGCTCCCTTGCAGGTTCCCTTCGGAGAGGAAAAAATGGAGCGGACCCCTTTGGGGGTCTCTCCGGAGAGAAAAAGGAAAGAGATTCCCTTTGGGGTTCCCTTCGGAGACAACCAGGGTGGAAGGATTCCCTTCTGAGGATCCCTCCCCAGGCTTGAGAGGGACGGACGCCCTTCCCCGGAACCCTTCCTGGATTCATAGGGTGTTCCCCCCCAGGGTACCCACTACCTTGGAGAATTACAGGCAACCTCGAGTGGCGTGGAACAGCGATAAACGGAAGCAACGTTTGAGGGCGCTTGGAAAAACGAGGGGAATGCAAAAAAAGAGTTCCGGTTGGCAAGACGGAAAGCGACCATCGTACGAACATGCGAGTAGCTGTGGAGAACAAAATGATTTCTCAGAATAAACCCATCCAAGGGAAGGAATTTACGAGAATTCAGAAGCTCCAGAGGAAGCGAATGTAAATCCAGGTCTGGAAAATAAAAAAGTTATTTCCAATAAAGACGGAGACTTTCTCTTCGACAGTGGCTCGACACACTTCGACACACTCAAACGGCATCCGACCAAAAAGCAAGGGCATCAAGGATCCCGATAGAAATCCAGAGTATCAGAAAGAAATTTTGCGTTATCGAAAGTGAAGCAGCTTTTCTTTCTCCGGTGCTGCATTTTTTATTTCGAAGAATAAGAATCTGCGAACAGCTGTGATGGAAACTGTGAGCGACACAGGTACTGCTAGCAGGTTTATGAAAACTCCCAAACTGGTGAAACGATGTAACATCTTTGATTTTGGTATATTGCAAGAATTCTGAGGAAAAGATGTGGCCATCTTTTCCGGACTTTGATTCCTGCATTCCCTGCCATTTCGAAAAAATCTCTAAAGTTCCTCTAAGGAAGCTCCTTACCTCTAGTTTTAAGAGCTGAAAACTAATTAATGAAATTTCTGGAAATTATTGAAAGGTTTGCTAGCAAAGAATCTTGAAATTTCCAAACAAAAGAATTTGATGAGTTCCCAACTCAGTCAGTACGTCGCTTTACGAAAAATGCCCCTTATTCAGACCATCATTATCTTTAATAGTGACTGGTGGTTGCGTCCACAAAAAATTGAAAAAAGGAAAACACAGAACGATCCTGGAAAATGCACACGTTCAGTGTTCCCATTCCACAATGCCTCCTTTTCCTTTCTCTCTCTCCCGCATTCACATGCACAAGCAGTAATAGCATTCTAGTCCTGAGTTTTCACCAGTAGTAAAAAAAAAAAAAGGAAAGCTCGGCATGGAGAAGGAAAAACCTAAACCCACAGGTATTAGATAAGACCCTCGAGAATTTTATGCCCTCACTTAATTATGATTTTGTTCGTTCTCATTGTCAGTTGTAAAACAAATTAATCACAAGGGAGTCTTCTATCCATGTGCAAACTGTTACTGACTCTGCAGTTAAAGCCAGTGGATATTCTGATGTGGATCTGGTTCCATAGATTCCTCCTTCTTTCAGAAAATACATCGCAAAATATATACTTTTTACATCCTAAAAATCAAAACCAACCACGTAAAATGTAACACTCCCAGAAATCGAGTGCAACTGGTTTAAAGATTTCTAAGAACTTTTCTAAGTTGCTAACAACGGATGATCTTTGGAGGACTTGCATAAGCTATCGGAGTTGTTGAAGGAAACTTGAGAATCTGGGGAATTAGCAAGTAGAAACTGGAGAAAAAGATAAATATTACTCAGATTATTGAGTAGTGCAAAACTTCCTCATAGACACGCCATTCACAATTGCTTGATGTTGCACCTTGTATCTACAATCGCCTGTCTCTTAAGAACATGGGTGTATTTTTGTAAAACTGCAAGTCTTGATTTCAGATGATAGGTCAGATTTCTTTTGTCCGAGAAAATCATCTCAAACGACCAAATGCCATTACCCCCATTGAGTGTTCCTGTTGATCACGATCATTTTATCGATTTGTATACTTCCCAAACTTCTGATATATTAAGAAATCTTTTACTTTCTAGGCCCTCTGGTCCATGACTTGTTGAACTGTTGGAGTAGCTCATGGTGAATCCTGATCATAGCTTCTTCATTACAGCAAGAGGCATCTTAAAACCTGCCAAATGATCTTTCTTCGTTCGGAAATAACATAGTATCAAGTTACCATTGTCTTTTTAAGAATTGCTTGGTTTCATTCTAAATTTTGAATTCGCTTTGCTGATTCCCTATATGACGTCTATGTCTATCCTGTTTTGTTGGTCAGTTTTCATGTACTAGTCCTTTTGCGTTTTAAAAGGAACCCTTCTCTTTTCTTTTCCTAGTGCCCTCCTTTGAGGGCTGAAAACGGGTGATCAACAAGGATTGACTTTTGTCCATTGCCACACCTTATTCTGTCTCAAAAGGCACGTTTCCGTCTTTATTTCAAGGTTACCAGTCTTTGCTTTTAATTGATAGACTTGCATATGTTTCTGCTCTACTTTTTATCGTGCTTTTTATTGATTTTGCTGTGATCTTCCTTTCTTTCGATTCCATTCCTTGTCTGCTGGATGCGGGGTTTCCAGGGCGCCTTTCGGAAAAGCTCCAAAACAATATAGATCAGTATTTTACTGCCGTATTAATTATTAAATTACGATAATGAGCGGAGAGAATTGCTTGTTGGTTTTCATCCAGTATCCTGGTTTCAAGCCCAAACCTAACTTCTCTAGGTTCATGGACGTTTCTATATTGAGAAAGCTATCCATAGTGGATGGATTTATCGGTACAAAAATTCCTATGTAGAAAACTGAAGTGGGATTCCACAAAGTGCAAAGAATCGACTCTGCGGATTTCTGGGCAGGTCAGAAAACTCCCAGCATTTTGAAAAATCAAAGTTCGATGTAACCAGCTGGTGCATTCGTACATTCGAAATAAATTTCACATTCATTTTCGTTCCATCAAATCCTCTATTAAAACATGAGGGGTGGGTGTGGGTGCCGGAACCCAGTTTCTTTAATAATAGAATGCAAACAATCTTAGGCAAACCAGGAAATTTCACCCCACGCAGTTCAGCGTTTTACAAACTTGGTTGCCCTGATTTGGTTTTGAAGTTGGTACGGGTCAAAATGCAAGTGCAATTCTCAAACTTGCGCGTTCATTAAATTACTGTACGTTGTAGCGACCATCCTGAAAGTTTACACCATTCTTGGTTCCACCTTTTCAGACCAATGGAGCTCTAAGAAATACCTGCTTTACGTTAAGCACAAAACTAACGTATCTGACTGAATGAGAATGTAACTTTTTTATGCCATTTTATGTTGAAAGTATGCTCCAATGGTAAAACCTGATGATTATGTTCCATGCTGAAGGGATGGTTGAACATTTGATTAGGATACATGGTTTCTTAAACTCTTTACTTAGTAAAGTTTCTTAACAGCCTTATTCCTTTTCATCTGTTATGCCCAAATCAACCAACAAGAAGGGTATTATTCTTCCTGAAGGATTTTCTCTAGCATCAGGTATGTTAAGGAAGATGACTGAATTCAGTATTCTGTGATTCAGTTTCGGAAAATGCAAAATCCTTGGCCAGTAACAGCTCAACAATAATACAACGTCAAATTAAGGACCGTGTTGCAGAATGGTATAACTATGTGCAACAGTGGAATACACATGTTGCAGAAGGAGCCAGCACTTTAGAAAGAATTTATAATTGCAAAATGGAATGCTTGCCAGAAATTTTGTTGCCAGATTCATTGAAATCACTTGTGGAAAAGCTTCAAGAGTCAACAGATAACTTGGTATGTTGGAACTGAGATCAGGGACAACTGTTCCATAGAGATGTGTGATTGATAAGATGACAACCTGCACAGAACGACTGCAATCCCTTTGCACTCTTGGAAAATTGCATGAGGTTGAACAAGGAAATAAGCAAATCATCTTTCTCACTTGGGAAGCCAGGCAGTTCGGTGCGGTTTGTTGATACTTGATACAGTGAGCACACAGTTTTGCTTTTATAAATTCACATTCACAGGTGAAGCATCATGCACTCTCCTACAAATGTATCAGAAAGAATTTCATTTACATAAGTCCATTCTACAAGAAATAGCACATCTTGGTGATGAGCATTCACTAAGAGCTTATGTTGCTGCATGGATTCATCAACCTTTTCTACTACCTCAAGAACATGTTCTTTTGGATGCTATGATCATGGAGGCAGGATTTGAAAAGCCATGTTAATTTTTTTCCTCCAGATTATCCCTGATGTGTATCCCCAACATTCTAACTTTTTTGTTTTGGGACATTACAAAAAACAAAAAAGCCATGAAAAATGAATTTTCATCCCTTACATTCTCCTCATAATCTCAAGTGCATTCTTAATCTGCCATGATCAGTTGCTTTTGTCATTACTTGCTCCTTGGAAGAAGTTTTGTTTTCAAATGTAGTAATATTATTATTAAGTGTAATTATGTGAAGTTATTAAGACAGAGAATGGTAATAGGATGTGATGCAGGGTGCTTCCCAAATGAATAGCAAATTATTTTCTGTAATCCAAGATATCGTTAAGGGCAGAGTAGTGCACACTGGAACAGTGCAAACTCCAGCAAAATAAAAACAGTCAAGTGGATCCTGCTTTAGAAAACACTGATTTCTAATCTTTTTTTTTTTTTTTGGCTAGTACATTTTCAGGAATGCTTGTTTATATGTGAAAATGAGAACCCCATGTTTAAAGATGTGCACTTAACTAATCTATCATAACTATCATGAATACATGTGTTTACAAAGAAAAGTTCAATAAAATAAAATTATATAAAACGTAAGTGACGGATCTAAATTACCAAATAGAAAGCAAAGTGATTACGTTATATCATTTTAAAAGTAGAATAAAGATGTAAGTGTTCTGACAGCCAGTTCATTCAGGTATACATTGAATTCATGTACTGCAGCACAATCGGAAGAAAAAATTGCACCATAAATAACTTCATAGGAAAACCGTTGAAATGCAACTTGGGCTGGATTTTCACACATTCTTCTGTGTGAAAACCCAAAGGTCGCTGCAGCGGATCACGCTCATGGTAAAATACTTTATTTCACACCTTTCATAGCGACTGTGCAACCGGTGCTGCAAATCCAAGCCATTCTCTGCAGATGTGGTAATGCTTGCGAGGTTGCGGTGCGTGCCAGGAGACGGCCCTGAGGGTTTGACCACATTTTCCATCACACGCGGAACGCACACCATTTGTAAACTTTATATTTGTTTAGACGCTCTAAAATCCCTTGTACACTTGAATCCCATTATAAAGTACAGCAGGAGAGTTTTGTGTTCTCAGGTTTTGACGTTGAGAGCAGGCCCCCACAGGGCAGCTGTTTGGATTTCACAAGTTCATTTCCCCTGTGGAGGGAAACGGCTGTGGCTTTTGCCCGGAATTGCCCAAAGATCATTTGATCATTCAGCGGCGTTGACTTGCACACGTGAATTTGTGTTGTGCTTAAAAACAGAAGAGTTCCCCACATCCAGTCTGCTTTGCGGGGTTTGTTTCTGCTTGTGCAGATTCTTCTAGCAGGCTTTGGGCCCAGCAATTTGCACCCCGCCATTCGAAGTTGAGGCGCCCATTCTCAACTCAGAACTCAAATGAGTGCTCACGTGCTCATCGGGGTGGGTTAGCAGTTCTTTGAAAGGTGCCCCGTATCTTGGAATACAATCCTGAGGGATACATGAATGCACTCCTCGGTTGGGGAAGCCGAACGTTTTCATTTTCGTAAGATTCAGAGAAACACTTAAGAAACAAAGTTTCTAAGTATTAACCGAAACTCAGTGATGAAATGGCAATATTTTCAGCACGAAAGAAGATACTCAGAGGAGCAAAAATCAAACATTGACACTGAGGGTCAAACACAGGTGTAGTGCGTTCCCCCCCCCCCCAGTTATAACAGGGGGTGTTCATTAGCCATTTTGTTTAAATGTTGTTGATATTTTACACATCAGTAAATCGTTAAGAAGCAATCAGCCGTGCTTGTTTTCTATTTCATATACATTTTTTTTTATTTAAATAAAAATAATTTCAAGTGATTGAATATAAAGATGATACTTGAAGATAATTTGGGGCAATATTTCCTCTCGAGCTCCAGTAGCGTATGCTTTTATTGCGCACATCTGGCTCCTGGGAAGGGACCTAAAGGGTGGTCAAAGTTCTGATCTACAGCTTTCACTGCGTGCTTCCCAGAATCAGCTGCGAGGAACCCCCAACCGAACCGTTTTCCATTCACTGGGATTGAACTCCTCCCCTTCTGCCCCCCTCCCGCTATTGTATACTCAGTCCGAGGTCCAAGATAAAAGCACAGTCGATGTTACCAGGGTATCTTAACCAAAATGTGCTCGCTGTTCCCACAGTGCTGCCACTCTCACGTGAACTGACAGTCAAGGAAAGCGGCGATTGTGTTTCGGGAGCATTTTGACTACAAGAAATCCATAGATTCACTAAAGATCCATTCCTAAAGATACTGATTGATGGAACAAGGATCCGGGAATTTCCAACCACTGAATGCTAAATGTCTGTCGAAAAGCTGAAAAAGATCAAATAGAAATGTCAAAATGCTAGGGGGATCTGCATTGCTACATGCTGCTAAGAACACTAAAGTAATTCGGAAAAACACCAAAGCAAGAAAATTCAGGTGCATAAGCTTCCCTCCCCCCCCTTAAATATGTTATATCTGAGAAGAATTCTGGGATAACAAATCTTTGTAATTTTTGTGAACACCGACATTTAAATTATTGATGAATGATTACTGGTGCAGTGCCAGCATGTTAAGGAACTTGATTATGCATGTATTAGAAATGACAAATTCTTGCATGAGTGTTTTCCGTCTTATGAAGCAGTGCTGTGTTCAAATCAAGTGTTGTTTTGAGGATGCATGTTCAGTGTTATTGATAATGAAAATGAATTACGGTGTTAAATACTTTTAGAGACTTTTAAAGGCTTGGCTAGCACCCGATAAACTTCAGCACAAGATTACAGGTGAGAGCTGAAAGTACTCGGAGGCACTTAATTTTTTTTTGTTTGAGGAGGTCTGAAGTGACGACAGGCAGATAAGCATCAGTTGATCTTGCTTACCTGGCAACTTGCAAGATGGTAACATAAACAGGATAAGGTAGTAGGCAAACAGTGCGCTATTTGAAAGAAGTCAGCAAAGCCAGGAAGTTCATGGCTCCCAAACTCGAAGAAATAATTTAATAGTCGTAGCAGGAGTCTAAACTCCCCAGAAATCGAGGCAGTTGAATGTCAGCAGTGAAAATTGCTTACCCAGGAAGCTGTTTTATCACATTCAAAACAATTCGATTTCGAAACCATTTCGAAAAGTCGAATTTGTGAACTCCGGCTCCAGAGGCCACAATAAGATGGAGTAAGGTAGTCAGCAAACAGAATAAGCGTGAAAGCGGTTCCTTGAGTCTGCATGAAGCTTAATGAGAGCTGTTCCGCGAACAAGTCTAAGCACTAGCAAGTGATGACGGTCCAGGAGGCAAGTCAGAAAGGATTCCTGGAAGCTGTTCGTCGGAAAGAACAATCGTTGTGAATGCCATCACGCAAGAAGTTTCCCTACTAATCAAAAGTATCTCAAGCGCTTCTACTGTTTCAGTATTTTTAGAAACGACCACTCGTGGGCGCACAAGTTCCATCCTTGCTCTTGTAGAGTCAAAAGGAAATTAGAGACTCAAAGAAGAACCCAAGAATTTGCTTGCGTTCTGTGCCTTGCACGGTGCTCGGATGGGAGAAGTGCAGCTTGAATGCAGCCCAAAGAACGAGGCCTTTCAAGCGCAGCGCAAAGGCTTGCGCGTACATCTCAGACACCTAAGGCGAGCCGCACTTTGAGCACTGCGATGGGAAGGGTGGCTGCGGCAAGCCTCACCATGACCGGGTGAAGGAATTCTTTCGTTGGAACGCCCGCTGTCGCGGGCCGGTGCCCGTGTCAGCAAGCTCAGGGTTCCATCTGTGCTTCCCGACTTCGCGACGAGAGGGAGTGCGCAGCGACCGCGCAACCGTTGACGACTTCTCTTGAGGGATTTTTCCGGACCCAGATTTCCCCTTTCGCTTTGTCCTCCTTGGTGCCTGGTGGTTTCCGCGTTCGGGCAGCCGGAGGTTTGACGCCTCTGCGGCGCGAACCGGGCGTGAGCAAACAGGCAGCGAAAGAATCGATCCGGGGTTCCAGGGTGTTTTTTTTTCTTGTCTTCGAGTATTCTTTGCCAACTCCAGCCGCACGCCAAGGAGCGCCTTCTGCGCACTAGATGTTCAGAAGAGAGGAGCGCACGAAGATCCTGGGAGGGGGAGAAAAAGAAGTTGGAGTTGGGTCCTCGGCTCAAGAGATTCAGTGGCCGCTCTCGACGTCGTTTTTCCGCAGCAGATGAGATAGGAAGAAACCAGCACGCGACCTCCGCTCTGCTTCCAAGCCACTCCTGTTTTGCGTACTGCCGATACGCGCCGTCCAGGCCAGAGCCAGAGACGAAGGTGAACCCGGCCGGTCACCGAGGGTGGCAAGAGACTCGAGTGGCCTGGGTATCTTGGGAAGGGGGGTTCCGGTCCTCTCGAGGAGAGAACCTGGAGGGAGAGAACGGCGCCACCAAGGGAGAATGGCGCGAAGCATCCTCTTCCCCGGACCCGACCAACCGACGGTCCTATGGATGAGGTCCGGCACCCTCGACCAGCGGGGGCGAGTGCCCGCTCAGAGGGACGGGGAAGTCCGAAACCCCCGGCAGTCGGGAGAGGCGGCAGCAGTAGCGGGGAAGGCAGCCGGGGACGGATGGGAGAGAGGGGCTCCGCTGCTTCCCTCCTTGGAGGAGCAAGAGAGGAGTGCGCGCCATCTCTCGAGGAAGCGCGGCTATGCTCACCCTCAACCGCGCCCCCGCAGATGGAGTATGTTTATTCTCTTCTTTCTGTGTGCATCTCTCAGACCACCTGAGGCGGGCGAAGGCGGTGCTGACCTTGGAGGCGACCCAAGGAATTTCTCGGGGCAGTGGCGAGGAACGGCGGTGGCATGCAGGGGGAAGGCGGCGGAGGGGAGGGGAGGAAGGTGACCGAATCGTTTAAGCCCCGCCCCTTTCCGAGAGATGGGGGAGGGGCGTAGCCGCGTCCAGCTACCCGAGCACCCTGGCGCAGTGTTGCCATGGAGCTCGTCGTTGTCTGCGCGCTACCCCTCTGTGCTGTGCTGCTACTTCCGCCTGTCTCTGCGGACGGCCGTCCTGGCGGCCATCCCCTCCGACCGCCTCGCAGCGCACCACCTGCCGACCGAATGAGGTAGGCGCGGGGCGGAGGAGGAATAAGGAGGGTCGAGAGAGCCGATGAGGGCTATGGGGAGGGAAGTCTGCAGGGAGAGGAAAGGGGCGATAGAATGTCACTCTCTGAGGTCCCAAGGGAATCAGTCCAGCCCGCAGACACCGGACCAGAGCGCGAGCATCTCCGCACACGCGGCACACCGCCTGGGCTCCTACGAGACCGTCGAGAGGTTCCTGAGGGAGCACTTGATGGAGCATCATAACGGCCTACTGGGGACGAGGCACCAACACGTTTCAGCAGGTACGAGGAGGGGAGGACGGGAGGGGTCGTCCTCCCCGGCTGCGGGCGCCTCCACCCCGGATGCCCGCCGTGCATGGGGTGGCGGTAGGTCCACCCTTCCTCCCTCCTCCCGCGCCCTGCGCAGTGGTGCCCCGCGGGGAAGGATCAGGACGCCTCCTCCGTGTCGGAAGGGGTGGGTGGGTGGGATGAGGCAGGAGAGTTGCCAAGAGAGCGTGCGGGCGCGTGGAATTTGCCGTCTCATCCGCGTGGCGCCGGGAGGCGTTGGAAACGGCGCGCGCGCCATGTGAGCCTCAGTTCCGCTGCCACCGCAGCAGAACGGAACCTTTTAGGAAAAGGCTCCAGCGAGCTTTCGCGATTGAGGCACGGGAGTTCCCCATTCTTCGTCTTGCCGAGCTCATCGCGCGGATGGCGCCTTGCCTCCGGGACCGAGGTTTTGGCTCTGCGCGTGCCATTCGAGCCTCGGTCCTACCGCCGCCTCCTTCGCCACAAAACGAAACTTTTCGGGGGATTTCGACCGCCACCGCTTGCAGGAAGCCTTTTCCTGCTTCCGAGGGAATAGTCTCTTCGGAAGTTCGGGTTGGATGAGGAAATTTCCGACGCCGGAGCGCGGGTGCTCGCAAACCGAACCGACCGCCTGCGTCCGGTAAAGTGACCATCGAGGAAGACGGCGATCCTGCGCTCGAAGAAAACTCGGGTTCAAGTTCCTCTTTATACACTCCTTGAGCACTTGCGTCGTTCCCCAGAGGTGGAGAGGCTTTACGGGGCATCAGAAGACCCGGGCAATTTGCGGACCCATTTCATGGTACACACCCATAGGCAACCGCCCAGACAGCGGCGGGCGTGACCGAAAGGAATAGGCTGAGAGGCAGGAGCCAGGGCGGCAGTTCCTCAGGAACTGCGGAGGCGACAAGGTACATACACACCCCCATAGGTATATGTATGTACCATGGACGCATATGTACGTGTATGCATGGAGTATCTGATCCGCGGCACGCAGCATCAGCAAAGACTTCCCTTGAAATCGTGTAATCAGCATTTTGTACGAACTTCTCGTGTGCTGATAATTGGTGAGGGAACGAGTCTGAGATGAACATTCATGAATCCGGAGTGAGCTCGTCGTGGCCGTCGGCAATGTAGCGATTCCCGCGAACTCACCTCAGCGAGGTAAGGACGAGTGCAAAAGACGTTACGGGCAAGCATGCTGCGCGAATTTCTTGCCATCTTCGATCGATGGCTTACGAATAGCTTCCGTACGATGTACGTTATGGAATGTGAAGGCTGTCGCGATGTGCATTCGTCCCTAACAGCCCCTGGAATTCGCTCGCAACCGTCGGAGGCACGGTGACCATCTTTTCGCCTGCCTGAAAAAGCGCGGACCTTAGAAAACCTCCCACAACTGGCACTCTGCCTCCCAGATCAGACCGCAGCAGAGGGGCAGGGGGCTTCGGAACAAGGAGGGAGAGGAACGGGAAGTGAACCGTCAGCGGAGACCTCCCCCTCCTGCGGGATTCTGTGTCTCCCGCAGAGTTTGCCATTC
This sequence comes from Raillietiella orientalis, assembly GCA_036172245.1. Lineage (NCBI taxonomy): Eukaryota > Metazoa > Arthropoda > Ichthyostraca > Raillietiellida > Raillietiellidae > Raillietiella > Raillietiella orientalis. The sequence continues at coordinate 1,115,285 of JAYWIR010000018.1, read as the reverse complement.
CCGCCCAGTGCCAGCCATCAGACACGCTCGTCGAGCTGAAGCAAAGCCCCAGCCCAAGCGTCATCTACTGGCCGTCGTGCACCCGGTTGCCTCGCTGCAGCGGCTGCTGCAATTCGGATCGTCTGGAGTGCCGGCCGGTCGACTCCCGGTTCCGCGTGCTGCAGGTACGTTTGCAGGGACGCTCGCCCGAAGGCCGCGCGGCATGGCAGGTGGTCGCCACCGAATATGACCCCGACGAGGGCTTCCGCGTCATGGGTACCGTGAACGTCACCGTGGAAGAGCACGTCTCCTGTTCGTGCAGCTGCCGGACCCAGGCCAAGGTTCCGGCCTCCGGCTGAACGGGAACGGGCGGCGTGACTCTCGTTTTAGGACTGCGCTCCTCCGCGGATATTCAGGCCGAACGAATGCGAGTGTCTGTGCTCCAACAATCAGGAGCGCCAACTCTGCACGCACGACCCCGAGATCCACTGGTGGGACGAAGACAACTGCCGCTGCAGTTGCTATAGACACCACACCTGCTCCACGGGCAACCACTTCAGTACGAAGGAGTGCAGGTGAGAGTGCGCGTAGCCGCACGACCCGATGCCAGGCTAATGCGCGTCTCGAAGGTGTGTCCCGTCTCTCAGGGAGCATCGCCACAGCCACCATCACCGCTAGCTCCGCTAGGGCGGGATTCGAAGCCTTCAGCTGTCTCTGGGAGCAGCCCGCCGGTGCCACGCACCATGTGGAAATGTCGATTGGCTACCAAGAAATAAAGTCACCTCCAGCCGCGAGAGGCGCTCCTCCCCTCTGTGGCGGAAAGACGCCCTTTTTCGTTCGCGCCCGTCCGTGGCAATTTGAGAGTGCTCGGGACAGGGATGTGCGCAGAGGTGGGGAACAGAAGTTTCTCGAACCGTCTCTGCATCTGGTTGCTGATTGCCACTGCCAGCACGTGAGCGATACCCGGTTCGCTGAGTACCTCGAGATCCGTCGTTCTCCTGGGGGCTCACGGAGCTCTTGAACACCGTCCACGCCACCCGAGGGTGCGTGTCGACTCATCCTGTTATAGAAGGTACCCCGTGAGGAGACCACCTATGAATCCAGAGAGTCTCCGGAGGAAAGGGTCCGTTCCTCCCACGCCTGGGTAGGGATCCCCGAAGGGAACCATGTCTTCTTCGTTCTCTCCGGAGGGACCATCCAGTTTGTGGGATTGCTCTTCATTTCTTCTCCGGAGGGACCCCTGACAAGGGAACTGCTCCTTGTCTCCTCCTCCAAAGGGAGCGGCGCGCTTTTTACGCTCAGGAGGAGCAACCAGCTCCATGGTACGGCCCCCTTCTCACAACCGGAAGGGGGAGGGGAGAACCCCGAATGGAACCACTTTCTTGGTTTTCCTAGAAGGACCCCAGAAGGTCGACTTCCAATCCCGGCCAGTCAACAGGAGCATCCATCAGTGTCGCACCCGAATAGACCAGCCAGTGTCACCCTGCGGGGAGACTCGAAACCCACGACACACCTCCCGTTCTCGGCACTCGGCATCCTTCCCCGCGCGGGATTCGAACCCGCGACGCTTGGTCGCGGCCGCCTCCATGATCAACATGGCCGCCAACGCAACGCGGCGGTCGGTGGCAACACATGGCAGCAGTTCTCCTGCATGAGGAGGACTCATCCGGGAGGATCCTGCGGAGATTCTCAAGGAGCTTCGGCCGACTGGATTCTGGCCATTCCATGCTGAGTCCAGACAGCAAGTGGAGCAGCGGCCGCGTCGGAGGAGGACAGCCGTCCCTCTGTGGTGACGCGGGCAGGGCCTGCGGCCCCACCTCCGACAGGAAACCAGGGAGGATGACGCAGTCTGGCTGCAAGTGGAACGCAGGACGGGAACTCGGCGACCCTCCCTTCTCCTGCTGGATCCCGTCCCAGAGACCACAAACCTCGGTTTCTCCATGTGTACAGGCTTTGCTCATGTCGTATATATACATGTGTTTATTTTGATTCACCGCAGCCCTTCCAATCCTGGCCAGTCAACAGGAGCATCCGGCTTCCACCAGTTTCGCATTCGAATCTTTCAGATCAACCAGGGTCATCTTGCAGGAAGGGGGGAGAGGACTCGGAATCTACGACGCCTCCCTTTCCCCTTTTCTCGACGTCGATCCTTCTCCGGGCGGGATTCGAACCCACGGCGCGTGTTGCCGCACGGCTGCCATCGCGATCTCCGCACCTGTAGATGTGTTCCGGGAGAGGATGCGCCCCGTAGGCGCAACAGAGAGGATTCCTTTCGCCAGTCTTGGACGGACGAGAGCAGGGGCTCGAGCTGTGCAATCTGACCCACATAAGTCACGGAATACCAAAAGATGGTTTCGAAGTTCCGTGCACCGCGGAGACACTGGACTTCAATGAAACTTGGGATTGAAACGAAAGAGCTGGATGGATGGTGGTTCGGAGTGGTCGCAAAAATGAGGGGAGTCCGAAAAATCGGAATGCAACAGAACATTCAGAAGGAAAACGTACGTTCTCGAATCCTCTTGAAAGATCTCCGAGAAAGGCAAAGGTCAAGGCTTTTAAACACCGTTCGTGCTGCTCTTTACGTTTCGTGTGCCTCCTTGCCTCTTTGAGACTATTGCAAAGTTCTTGCAACAGCTGAGACAGTTTTCGTGCTTCGTCCGGAGTCATCAGATCAACATCTTCACTCAAAACATCAGAAAGCGGAATCGCCGCTGTTTCTGGAACTTTGTTCCCTGCTTGATTTCTGCCTTTTCTTAGACACGCATCCCCCGGATTCCCTTTTCCCCTTTTTTTAGGGTGACTCTCTCCTGCAAGCTCCAGCGCTGGCTGATTCGCAAACAATCCATCATCGGAAGCAGGCCTTCCCCCACGAACCTCCGCTCCCGTTGATGAACTCGGTCTGACCAACTTTCACGATGCTTCCGCTTTAGCTTGGCCATTTATTCTATCGTTCCGTTAAGGTGCTACCTGTCCACTCGGTCCAATTCGAGTGGACTCGGTGTCCTTTTAGCTTGAGATTCGTCCCATTCCCAATGCCCTTAGTGGTAACTCCGCAACACAACAGGGCGAACTTTGCATCTGAGGCATGCACGAAGAAACTCGCAGGGAACAGGAATCAGCGATTGTGGCAACACCCGGCTCGGCGCATGCGTGCGGCGAAAGGACGCTGCGGATGTGCACACATTGGGCAAAGTGTCTACTGCTTGGGACAGTGTGCACGAACGTGCACATGCGTGCAACGCATCGCCTAGTGCAAGTGCGGCACTATGGGCAGGCTTTTAAACCCTTCACATTGCTATCCCTAAAGAGAACTATTATTGAGCCAAAAACACTTCAGGACCTGCGTGAGGAAATCAACAAATGAGAGAAGTGTACGGAAACACTTCATCTGTGTGCTACAGACTCATGGCCGCAGTGAACAAATGGAAAAGCACTCTTTAAATTCGTGGCTTGCCTTGAACACGGCTGATACTCGAAGGTAAAGCTCTGTGTGGTGGTTAACAAGTTGAAGATGGAAGGGAGTCGAAGGGAAACCTTCCAGTGCCCTACGAGCAAAGAGACTCACATTGGAAACACTTGGCAGTTGGGTTCAGATCTAAAATCAAGCCGGAAGTCCGTGCCGGGAACGGGAGACGGAAGGAATCATCTCCAGTCATCCTCCGCAGGCGATGTGAGGTTGGATTCGAGAATTCAACCCCTCGGTACCAATGTCATCAAGGATGCCTCCTTTCTCAGTTGGATCGACTGCTGGCAACACTGTGACGAAGAGAGGGAGGGATATCACAGCAATGGCACATTCATTTCGGGCAAGCGAGGAGGGATGGCTTTCTTTTTTTGCTGTTGTAGAGAAAATAAATGAGTGAAACTCTGTGCTATCCCAGTCGCATCACCTACACGTGTAGTGCAGACATCAAAGCACGCACTCGAATTGTATGCAATTGAAATCTTTCTCTCTTTTGGCCGGGTCAGCTTTCAGGAAACCGAGACCGGTAGCGAGGTAGAATTACAAACAGAAAACATGAGAAAGCTCCACAGCAGCAAGAAAAGCAAAAAAAAAATGTCGAGACCTGAAATGAAACCCAAATCGTGAATTCTACATAGTTCGACGAAATGATTCCATGATTCCAAACGGAAACTTGCAATAACTTCAATGCATCAAGCACCGATGTCTGCCGTTGTTTATCTTAATGAAAATGAATAATGGAGAATTTCGCCATTCTTTTGAGAATTAACTGAATCAAATGTCGGAAACAGAGTTGAAGAAAAATTCCCCTTTCCCCTTCCTTACCCCCCAAAAACTAAATACATGAGTACGTATGATGTGTTACTCGATTCGTCAAGGCAAACATCCCAGCATCCGGCCAACCTCGCATCCATGAAGCCACGAATAGACAAATATGACAAGTGAGGTCCACATTGAAAAAACCAGAATTCTTTGTCATAGCACAAGACTCATCTGGAGAGACTCATCGTAAACAAAAGATCAGACCAATTACGTATGGAATGTACCACCGGAACTTCGAAAACACTGCGCGCTACGGGTGTGCTTTTCGTGTTTTCCTAATTCACAGTGTTTATGCAAGAAATAAATTCTTTTCGGTATGTCAAACAATGTACATGCTAGAGTGTACCTGCCTATTTAGATTATGGACGAAACGCAAAGTATGCGCGTGCCTGGTACAGAAAAACGTGCTCTTTGCTCGAATTTCAATTCAGTTCGAAAACTTGTCTTCTTCATTGAGAGAGGTCATGTCACGCAACTGTTCCTGAAAAACGGACATGAAAATCACAAAAATTATGAATGGTGTTTCTGTGTTAGTCGCGAGACAAGTGCTTTCTCGTTTTCTTTCAAACTATTATATTGTACAACATAATTTTCATAGCTTTTGCCTCGCCTCAGCAACAAGTTCGTCTTTGCTTGTCTGAAGGCTTCCTCTCCTCGCTGGACTCTTCACCAACTTCGTACTGACGACCTTAGCAGTTGACGCTAACAGTGTACTCAAAGACTCACCTGCTGTCTTTCCATTCATCTTTCATTCCTCCTCAGGCTTCACCGAAAAAGATAACTTGAAAATCGCCTTCCCATGTCTGAATCCGAACGGCAATTTGCGCATTCGATCTCGAATTCCCATTTTTCATCCAGGTTTTTGGAGAGAGGATAATCAAAATTTTTTCTTAATCTCAAGGTTTCCCTGCTTTTGAATCGTTTTCACAAGACCTTCAGTTGAAAACAAGGTTTAGGTGATTAAAAGTCCAAGTGCTGTTCATCACACCAGCGTCGGGACACCCAGTAACTAATCACGACGATAGCGGCGGCCATGTTAATCGATCAGTATCTCCTTATTTTGTATTTCCAGTTGACCCATCACGCAATTTCCTCTCCGGTGCCCGGTGAAGATCAGAGCTTTGCTCAAAATTTAAGCTTGCAGCAGAATTCCAAGCAATCTGTTCCTCGAGTATGGTCCACAGCGATCCGTAAATTTGCTGACAATTCTGCTAAATTTGAAAGAAAAAAAAAAAAAAAATGCTGGAAAAGACCATATAGCTTCACAATCCACTTTTTTTAATTTATGGGAGATAAAGTTGGGTTTTTTTTTTGTTTGTGTGTTAAAAGCAAACAAAAAAACTTGGAACTGCTTGACGTCTGGAACCACTGAATGCACTTCGATGAGTAGTGCACTTATATAAAGTGGTTCACTTTGAAAATTAACATTCATAGCCGCCCAAACAACTTTTTAAACACCTGTAAAATCGATTCACCTATAAAAAAAAACTGCTTTATTCCTCAGAAAATCCAATTCCTAAAAAGTTTGCAAAGATTCTTCCTGCTTTGAGGTTCCACTGCGACTGATTAAATGCCAAATGTCTTATAGAAACATTTTCCCTCAAGCTTGAAACCATAAAGACCAAGCATTCTTCGATCTGTGGCATCTATTTTGCTATCATTCGAGACTTGAAAAAACTGCTCTGTGCTTAACCATCAATGAACGAATTTTCTTTCAAGAGAAGGAACTTTGTCCATCAACAGACAAATTTGTCCACTTGCGAACAAAATGCTTCCTATAATCTTTAAAGTATGAATACCTCTACTTGAGCATACTTATCTGTAATTCGAAAATTCTAAATCTCAAGACATGAATCCACTTTTTCCCTCTAAGCTTCAGTTGAATGCATGAGAAACTTTGCAGTTTTCTTCGACTGCATCCTCTGAATTGGTTTCTTTCATCATACTAAATCAAGTTATTAGCAGTTCAAAATTCCACCATAAAACCGATAATCAGGGGGGGGGTTGATACAAAAAAATGTGGATTGACGACTGCTGTTAATGTCAAAAATATTAAGCAGAACCAAGCAAAAATATCTGAATGATACTCTTTCAAATTCTTGTTTCGGGAAAAATTTCTTTTCTTCTTGTTTAATCAAAGGATCTTCTCATTACAAGCGGAATCTCTTTTCAAGTCGGAGTTTTGAGCATCTAAGCAGCTGAATACTTATTAGGTCCTATATAAACATTCTTTCAAAGTTCACGGTCACTATTCACAACTGGAGACCGAGTTTGGAAGAGGCCCAGACCACTCGTGGATTCCCTTCAACCCGTGTTACGTTTCGACGGAGCTTTCCTTGTCAGTGCCTTTAGATCTAAAATCCTGCTCCATTCTTCCATCGTTTGGCTAGAGAGTGTGAAAAAAGAAAAGCAAAAAATAAAGTTGTTCATAGGTGAAGCATTTCTGTTGTTGAGTCGGAATCTGTAGGACATTGCTCTCAGTGTTTCCAACTGTTGCAACCTCCGCTGGTGTTTTTTTTTTTTTTTTTTCGTTTATTGCATACTTGGATGAACCTCCGGTCCATGAGCATCTGCGGCATCACTGTCGTGTGTCCGCATGCTGGATAGTCTCAAGGGGAGTTTCCATGCATGGACTCTTTGTTCTCTTGAGTCCGGGAAGTCGGGGAAATGGAATGGAACAGCAATTCTGCAGCTTCCACATATGTCCTGGCTTCTAGAGGAAAGTTTTCTCCTCTATTTTTCCATTCCGTGTTCAGGTCTGTCTCCTGTTCCGTGATATTTAAGAGAACCGTTTTCCATTTTTATCAGGGCCTTGTGAGTTGTTTTCGGGTGTGGAAGGTCAGGCTAGGATACATAAATATTTACATAGAAACACTAACAGGCATTCGATATTTTTACATATTTTTTGCGCTTAGGATCCTGAATAAATTGATAGTACTTATAGAATTTGTTATATCATGCTTCAGCAATAACTGTCATGTGCATGCTATCTGCTATTTGAGCGGTAACTACTCATAATTATTATTTTTTTCAATTCTTTGTACGTCTCGCAGTGTTTATTATTGCGTTGGGATTATTCAACTCGATTTTCATGTGTAAAACGGTATCAGGAGGTTGGGGTGGCTAAACATGAAGGAACAGTAGAAATGCTGTTAAGTAGGAAAATTAAGGACGGTAGGGTTATTTTCAGTTGCTTTCATTTAATTCTGACTTCCTTGGAGAATTTGGTTCCATTGGCATCCGTTGAGGTCATCTGAAAGCTCGACTAAACACAGCAGGATGACATTTGAAAACCACAAACTATAAGAGGAGACAGCAAAAAAGCATGAGGGAGGAGGGAACTGCCGTTACTTACTGCCAAACTGATCCTAAGTCTTTTTCGACTGTTTTCTCGAAGTCAGTTTCACTCGAAGAAGGAAAAAACGAACATCTGCCTGCTGTCTTATTTTGCCAGTATACTTGGGTTTCATAATTCCAGAATCAGTGCTAAATTTCAAGCTAAATTAATACGTGTTTCTTGCAAACTCTGTTTCAATTCATTTGTAGCTCGTGGTTTCGTAGCTTCCTCCCCCCCCCCCTCCCCAATCCCCCAACAGTAGCCATGGTAGAACCTTGAAGTGGGTACCCTTTTTTTCGGAACCTCTTCTTTCATTGTGTTGACGGGCATTTTTTGCCTCATGGAAATAGAAAGTTGCCCTGTTCTTGTTACGATGGTTTCCCCACAAAAGGCCGTTCTCCACCACCCCGGCTTTGCTCGTTGAGATTAAGCTCGGATGGAGAAGCTTCAAAAACACGCACGAAATGTGTCAGGTTGAATGTACAAGGGCATTCCAATCCAGTGGATGTTAATTCGGATACGATTTTGTTTTTTTTAGAGGTCACATAGGGAAAAGCTAGGGTCTGCACTCCTACTTTCTGGAATACTTTGTATTCAGATGAGGAAACGTCGCAATGTTTGCTGTGGTGGGGTACGAGTGGTCGCATAAACGCCTTTGCCCACGGTACATGTCGATGTCTGTACGTAAACGGATTTAAGAGCCTTCATAAGCATTTTTCTTGTGCACATTTGTTTTTTTGTTTTTTTTTTAGGGGGGGGGACTGCGTATTCGCTATTTTTCAACTACCTATTTTCATGCTTTCGTTACTTGGACCGCAGTTCCAAATGGAATAGTAGGCAAATGCCCGATTTTGTTTTTGCAAGGTATTGTGATTTGGGTTCCCATTCCTTGAAGGTGCTTAACTAGTTCCTAACATAGAAAATAGCATGTGAATACGTATTCAGGTTCACGTCATCATTATGTGTTTCATCTCATAATGTTGTAACAAAAAAATTATCGCTGTTTGTAATTGGGTTACCGATAATTGCTGCGTGAAAAGAAACCCTAAGAATAATATAAAGGATAGTCAGAAATAACAGAGTCTGAGTCCATGCAAACTATCTACAAGTATGTATACAAAGATGAATGCAGAAGTTTACTTTGTTTTTCTTGATGTTTTGTTAATCTTTGCAGCGAATGATATGCTAAACTATTAGAACTGTGAAGATGCTCTCAATCATGAAGTTAATTTTATGATCATGATGGATCGGTTTGAATGGTGTGATAAAGTGCTGTCATTGCCAGAAGAAAAGTATATTTTTTCTGGAAGACAAGCTCATTTATACGATGGCAACACCAAAGCAAGTATATCATTTTAGTTTTCTTTGCATTTCTTGATCCAATCTGTCAGTGCCCTCTTTTATGCTTTTCCTATTATAACAGAGTCTATATGCAAATGGAAAGGTGACTGTAACAAGCCATCGATTATTATGGGAGAATGGAAACTGTTTCATGGCTCTTTTGTTGTCATATGTAATTCTTCTGGAAGAAGAAAGTGGCAGCTGGCTTCATAGTACTCCAAAGGCGATTCTACATCTATCATCTCCTTACCCTGATAAGAAACCTGGACCCATAGCTGTCAGTCCAAACAATTTCATCAAAGTGAAAATCAGCATAAATCAATGGTCAGAGTTCATGAGCAAATTGCATGCAACATTGGAAGCCAAAGCATGGCAACATGGAGTGCCAAAGAAGGCAGGAATTTTAGGCATAGAAAGAGCACTGGAATGCAAGCAGCAAGAAACCCAAAAAACTGTTTCTCAAGCTTTCAAGGATCTTGAACAACTCATGAAAACTGCTGAAGACATGGTGGGAGTGGCCAAGATGGTGGCTCAGAAAATTAGAAATTCTCAGAGCAGTGTCAGTGAAAATGAAACTGTTTGTTTCCAGTCATATTTGCTGAGTCTGGGAGTAGATGACCCTGTGACACGTGATGTTTGCAAATCTAACAGCCAATACTTTGAGCAACTAGCTCAACAAATTGCCACCATCATTAAAGATCCCCTCAAGCAAGCAGGTGGAACCATGACGCTTCATGAAGTATATTGTCGTATCAACCGGGCCAGAGGGCTCTGCTTGCTGTCTCCTGATGATCTCTTGCATGCTTGTGAGATGATGGCTAGTTTACAGCTTTGCATGCAAATGCAGTTACTTCCGTCTGGGGTCCTGGTGCTTCAGGATGATGAGCACAGCAAACAGCATTTGGTTGAGGTTGTCATCAAGCACATCAACAGCTACCACACTGCCACAGCTGAGGAGCTGAGCCATAGAGAACGTTTGCCTGTGGCACTTGCTCGGGAATCCCTACTGCTAGCAGAGTGCCAGGGTCATGTGTGTCGTGATGAAACCGTGGAGGGCATTCGCTTTTATCCCAACAAATTGCTTTGGGAATAATAAAGATAGAACTACGACATCAGCTAGATGAGGGTTCATGGCCCAAGTCACAGAGTACTTGGGCCAAGGTACGGGCTGACTCCTGGTTGCTCATTGCTAGTTGGACCAGTTTTGGTTCATGGGCACGAAGATAAGAACGAGCATGAAATGAGTAGATGCCCAAGTTTCGCAGAATCAGTGCTGCAGTCAATCGAATACTCTTAGTCACGGGACCCTCATTTTCATCCTGTTAAGGGAATTACAGCATCGAATAGACTTGTAGTCCTGATCTTACTGGGCAATCCTTGGTTGTAAATGTTTCCAGAGCATGGCGCCGAATGGCTTGTAGGGCAGCATTTGGGGCATACCCAGGATGAACAGTTACAGAAGAAACATCTAATGATTCTGTCCTAACTGAAGAGGGGGCACTCCGCCGTCGCCGATTTTGCTGCAGTGCCTGAACAATCCACAACAATTTTGCCAAAACATAAACTTCAGAACTTACTTGTTCACCACAGTGTCGATCTAATAGGTGCGTCATGAGTGAAAAACGCCGCCTCCGCATCTGATCACATCCTTCCCACATGCAAGCTTGTTCTTCTAAGTGAGCAGGGCAATGCATCTGGCAAGCATGCGAATACAGAGCTTGAGAACTTGCAAAGGTGACATTACAGCCATGCCATTCGCACACAATTTGATCAACTGCAGCCTGGGAGGAGTCAGTGGGAAAACTGGCTGGTACATCTGTAGATGTAGGAGGATTGTGGGGGACAATTGGAGGTTTATCTAGCTGCGGTTTTTTCCTTATAGCTTTGGGTTTGGGAAGCCGTGTTCCTGACATTGCACCCGTGTCATTAGACAAGCCTGATCCAGTTATTGCAGATGTGGTTAAAAGTTGCGGTTGCAGTTGAATGCCTGCTGCAGGGAATGTCTGAGCTGGTAGCATCACTTTCTGACCTTGTGAGGTCATTAGAATCACAGTTTTGATGTTTGCTGAAGGACTGGGGCTGGGAAGGGATGCTGAAGTGATGCTATTAGTCAATACTACAGGACTGGATGGAGTACTAGTCACTAAAAAGGACTGAGGACTTTGCACATACACCATAGGGCGGCTTGTAGTAGGGGCTGTAGTTTGAAAAAACACTAATTGGCGTTGGCCCTGCCCAGGGCTCACTAGCATGGAGTTGTTCTGTCCAGGGAGGAGGAGCTGCCCAAGTGAGGTACTAGGAGGAGGAGGTGGCGGTGGCAATACCACAGGACTTGGTTCAGCAACTTCTACCATATCAGGAATGCCCACTTCTCTAACCAAACTTTCTAACAGATTTGAGGGGGCTGTCTGGTCCACAGTGTGCACCTCTCCATTGGCTTGAGGGTCTCCATTGACCAGTTTATTAGTGCCACTCCTAAGATGGTTTACAACCAATTCTAAGCCACGCTCACTGATACGGATTTCCTTGCCCACAACCCCATTTTGTGGCTCTTTGGACACTTTGCGCTCCAGCATTTCGGCTAGGATACCACGTACTTTAATTGGATCTTTGTGCAAAGTTTCCTGTTCATCTAAATCACCATTCAACTCTGCTGAAACCACTTGAGGATCTTCCAACTTTATTTGCTTGACAGGTGGTGCCAGTACTTCCTCCTGACGTTGTTTCTGTCTCTGGCTTACCTGAAATGATCAACATGAAAAGACATAACTGTATAAGGGCAACTGAAAAGATATGCAGAGGGACAATATGTGCTTGGTTAATGGTAACTGATTAACTTATTAGTAGTTGCAGGGAGCTGACCCTACCTTAGATGCAAGGAGGGAACGGATGAGGGAGAAATTGGCGACCGACTGTCCCTGGGATGGCCCTGTGCTGCTGCTGGACCCGACCTTCAGCAATGATCATAAGTTTCAAGGATACCCGGGTCCCTAACTATCAGGACCCCCCTAAGGGTATATGGGAAGAATGACTGACCTGTAGTTGCTCTTTCTTGGCACGCCCATTTGAGAAGCCTAGCTGAGCCTTTAGGATAGGTGACGCCCTAGGATTAGAATCACTGGGTAGACTGTTTAAAGGTGTCATCACAGAAGGCTGAGTTTGCCGCCGAAGCCCCTGATAATGATACTCCATAGCCCCTGAGGGTAGAATTCGCTTGACAGGTCCAACATGCGTACCAAACACCAATCTACAACATTTTTGTAACTTGTTGCACCACAACATGCATATCTCACCGCACAGCACAGACAAAATCTTGTGCACTCAACACATGTTTTTTGCCTTGCTGAGCCATAGATGCTAGGTATTCTCGATATAATTCAGCTTGCTCCATACTTGATTCCACATGTTGATCCAGATAACTTCTTAACCATGAATGGATAAATGTTTCTTTTTCATCTGAACTTGATGTATTCTGGGATAAAGAGCGGGCAGACTGGATTATAGTAGATCTGGGCATTTCGGAGGGCTTTGGAATCTCTTCTTTACAATCTCCAGATTCTACCACTTTCATGAGGATACAGGCACGAGGACCATAACTTTGACCTTCCACAGTCAAAAGAGAAAAAAGAGATTGCAAAGCTCCAGGAGCATTGCTTATAGCATTGCAAGCCAATTCACCAAGGGCACTCAGAGCATACAGACACTCCAGAGTGTGAATTAATAGTAAGATGTCAGGTAAGGCCAGATACAGACACACCTGATGATATGTGGGGACCTGCAAATGGGCCAAAAGCTCATCTTCATTACGTTCCTGCTGGGCCAGTTTATTTAAGCACTCGAGAGCCATGAGCACGTGGGCACGATCTGAGCTATGAATGCCCTCTTCTACTAAACTAAGAAGCAATGCAGAGGGCAAATGGGTGGAGGAATCTTGAAGCTCCAGATCAGCACACAGATTGGTCAAAGTATCCAGGGCAAGCTGGGGCAAACACCCATATTGGGAATAAGCACAAAGTAGTAGAAAGCATAGGCATGCATTATTTTGCGCCAGTACCAAACGATTGGGTTCGTCGAAACTCAAATTTCGAATAATATGGGCAATTTGCTGCATACGCGACCCATCACGCTCTCGAATGTCTTGTTGACGCCTCTTAGCAAACAAGTTTTCTTCTTGAGTTGTATCTTCCTCATCTTCTTCCAAAAAATCAGTAGGAAGAAGCTGCTGTATACTGGGTAAAGAAATCACATCTCGCCAGAATTTTGTGGCTGCTGCATTCCGAGATTCATATAACTGCCATACATTATCTGCAAACCACCTTTCTGAGTTGCATTTCTACAATTCCCCCTTACCTTGGTCACATATGCCTGTGAAAGCCAACAGAAAGTCCACCAGCCTGGGGCACCGGTCCAATCTCAATGTGTGTTGTCCTTCATTAGATAACAGAGTACACACATTGATTGAAAAATCCTGATCATTGGGCAGTGGACAAAGTAGGGACAACATCAACTTTTCATAGTCACAAGACTGATGTAAAGTAGTGGACAAACCAAGAGACGAACGAGTAACATCTGTAGAAGTTTTATGGACAGCATATAGGTTAGTATCCCACCAGAAATATTGTGTTGGCTGCTATTATAAGTGAGCGAAACATTATGATAAGAAGAAAGAACTTTTCTTTTGTGTCGCCCCTCTATGTCATCGCCACGGGATAAGGTAGGATCTTCTCCATGAAAATGTATTTTTTCATAATGGTCCAAATACCTATGGAGGAAGGATATGCTCAAGTTGGCACGATGATCATTTGGTGAATCTTATTGAATCATCCAATAGCAACAATTTCCAATATCAAGGCAATGCAATCGATCCCCTAAATATGTTTACCTCAAGTATATCTGCTTCAACGCAACACCGCCATTTGTGCAAGATTCAGGAATATGAAAATGTGGGCACAATCTTTCCCATTCGTTGCGATCGTTAATCTGGAAATTCGTAAATTAAGACGTAATTAGTCCATTATTATTTATTTATTCCTCCCCCCCCCCCGCAACTTGGCATCAGTAAAACACGAAACAAAAATCTCACTACGGAAAGACTTCGGCAACGAACATCGGGGCTACGCCCGAGCTAACGAGATCTTCGAGAAGTCCTTTCGAAGAAAAGTTCATTTTCCAGCTACTTTAGAAAAGTTAGATAAGGGTACGAAATTATTGGTGCAAGGTACATAAGTGGAAGCGCGAAATGTACCACATTCTTCGCCATTATGTAGTTTGCTTAAAGCTGCACGTTACCGAGGCCTGAACGCAACCCTTTAATTCAAGTGTGAAACGAAGGGGGTGACCATTGAATAGAACTCTTTAAAATATATATATATACTTCGCGTAATGAAAAGAATCCGTCTTTACTTGGTGTGTATGTTTGCGAAGTGATTTCTGCGCATACATTGCTATTTTATACCCATAGCGTTTCCGTGTGTTCCGACAACAAATACAAAAAATGAGGAGGCTCTCTGGACTTGGCGAGAAGCCCCCCCCCCCGCCCTACGCGTATCAAAAACAATAGGGGGACGGGCAGGGGTGGGTGGGAAGGAGAACTGATAATAAAGTCGGCAAGTGTTACTGATTTCATCGAAAATTAAGGAGGATCGATCAGCTCCCACTGCAAGACGGCGGCACCGCTCGGCGCGCGTGCGGGATAACCGGCAACGTGAAGGGTAGATGGGTGCAGAGCGTGATCACACGCGGGGAGAGACAAATCATTTCGCTACGGCGCGGGATTTAAGTGTTTCGTGACGTTGTCACAAGCGCATGTATGGTCACCACCGATTTCTGACCATCGGAAATCAAGGTTCGTCGCCAGCCGGCCGACCTTAGAAAATCCACTGCCAGCCAGAAGAAAAAAAAAAAGGGAAAAACTCTTAGGAGAGAGAGCATTACCTTCTCCCACCCTCCTTGGCTGGTTGCTAAGATGTACAAAAGATACAAATCGATCTCTCTTCCATTTATTCGTGGAACGCGTTTGAATGACGTCCTAAAACAGAACAGGGACATTAGTTTCATCAATTCTAAAACTACGTCGGCAATGCGTAAATACCCTCTGAGTTCATGGAACTGCTTCAGCTCACGGAGAAATGAGCCATGTTCTCTTTGGTATGTGTAGGGATCCTTGTTTAATAACTTGGCCATTTCTGCCTTAAGTTGGCCACTGTCTCCCACCCAACATCACATTTAATTTTTGCACCTCATTTAGTAAGCAACTGAGTACCTTTGTATAAAGAAATGTGGCATTTCAGTATATGACTTATAGGCAGCATAAATAATTTACAAACACAAACTCTGGAAGCAATGAACACAACTGAAAATAGCGCATCATGCAAGGGGTTACAAAAGTTGCCTGGTTATACATAATTTATCGAAGTCACAAAATACAATTGTAGTTTTTGAGTAGTATTTGTGGAATATTGATGTGTTTAAGGGGATAAAGAAAAACAAACAAACGAACAAAAAAAAAAAAAGGGGCACACGTATTCTTGATTTCATAATAGTAATGAACAAATAAATTGAAAATTTCACCAAATAAAATGTGTTTACTGAAATTCCACTAGAGTTTACCAGTGTGACTAAGTAGTGAAACGCTTTCCATTGCTGGAAAACAAGGATAACAAGAACACTGGCTGTAAATAAAAGTGTGCACCAAACTATGAACACAAGTACAGTGATCTAACATGACACTTTTTAGGATACCGTGATGTGCATCCTGACACAATTGGTCCTATGCAACTTTGGTTTTTCATGAAATTACTTTTTCAGTAAAATAATGCACAAGTAAAATGCTCCAATCCACCTATTATGGGTTTACAAATGCACCATTTGGATGATTACACTGTTTCACAAGTCATCCTAATTTGGGAATAAAGAGGAATTCGCTTTTATGCACATTTATGTCAAGGAAACACACAGGTTTCTTTCATTTAAGATTAATTCCATCTTCCTACATTCATGACAAACCAATTTTACACCAACCATAGGTGCATGGAAAAATGGAGAGAGGAGATGACTGCACAATGCTTCACAGTTCCCAAAACACTGTTCAGAAGCAGAGAATGTTTAAAACAACACTTACAATACCAACATTTACACTTTTGATGTTCACTTTTCAAAAGCAATGCTTTGCATAATCGCTTGTTAGAACTGCTATTAAATATGCGATGAAAAGTGAAATCAGGAGAAACTACTAACTAAATAACAATAACGAATCCCTGAGATAATATGATAATGTTTACATCAAATGGTTATGCGATCGAAAATGTTCTACCAATACCAAATTAAAACATTTTAGCCTTGTGATACTCATAAACGGAATATCGACATAAAGCTGAATAAAATTGAATCTAAAGACACTCAAATGCTTAAAATAAAAAGCAATGAGATAACCACAAGTAACACAGCAGGGAAAGCAATTGCTTTACAAATTTGAAAATACACAAAACAGATCTAGCATACCTTTACTGCTTTTAATAAAAAATTCATTTTTCAAAGAATCTAATGCTTCCCATTCATATTTTAAGCATCATGTGAAAAACTATTGAAAAAAATGCTTATGCACATTTTGAAACCACAATATTTTTCACTTAAACACACTTTCATTAACATTTTTTCCCTTGAATCCTTTCAACTTCAGTTATTGTCTGAATAATTAATGAATTAACATTTGCTTTTGGTTATTCATCTGAATTAAGAGTAGCGTTACAACAATTTATGGCGAACCACATGATGTAAGCACAGGGGGGAGAGAAAAAAAAAAAAAATCCCAAAAATCAATGTATTTTCATGGTGATAAAATTAACGAATTTCACACATGGTGAAAAAAAAACGCAACCGTCACATATGAACCGATTACTGAAGTTTCTGGGAAGGAAACCGTGGTGGAGAATTGCTGCATTCCTTCTGTACGTTGTGTGTGTGTGTGTGTGAATATGTGTGTATTCCACAAAACTGTCGTACAATCCAGAGTCAGAAAACGTGCAGCAGCGACATGTAAAGAAGAAAAAGGGGGGAGGAAACAAGAGAAAGAAAGGAAAAAAAACAAAAAAAAAACAAAAAACGAAAAACAAAAAGAACAAAAAAAAAAAAAAACAAAAAAAGGAGGCTCTCATTCATCAAATGCAGCGATAATAATTCTGTGGAAAACGGCTGCTCTCGCAGGGAAAGCAGGAGTGGATAATAACGGCATGAACAGTTCAGTCACTCATAGTCGGCATGTTCCTCATAGTCGGCATGTTGCTTGCCTGAATACATGTGCATGGACAGTGCCACAACTCATGTTAGTCGCGTACCAGCATCTTTGGAGGAGGTAGCGGTCGGCATGAAACCAAAGGAAGATTTGGTGCAGGGCCCATGCCAATGCAACGGTTGCAATTTCACAGAATCGGCACCCACCACCACAGCGATCACAAGAGTGCTTACCCTTTCCCCAGGTATTCGCTGCCATCCTCACACACATAACATCACAATTCGATTTGTACAACGATCCAAGTCATCGAAATGAGTTTCCACCATTTTAGCTTTGTCTCGGTTATTCCATCCATAGCTTATGGTAACGTACGTTCCTGCCATCTATAATACTCGCTTCCAAGCTTCATAGCCGCGGCTCGTGTAATTTGCTCCAAATATCTGCCTCACGCACGACGACAGAAATACATAGCCCCCCCCCCTCCTTTTTTTTTTCCCCTTCTTTCCCTCCCCCCTTCCCCCCCCCCTGCCCTCCCCCCCTCCCTTTAATTTGCTGTTCGGAAAAAAAAAAAAAAAAAAAAGCGAGAGCACTGAATTAACACAGAGCTTCGAGGAAATTGAAATTCTCCGTCGGTTCGTGGGAAAAGTAATGTTTAAAGTAATACACTAATGCGTAATCGGCCAGCACTTTGAAATTTCGAAGAAGAAAAAAAAAAAAATTTTTTCCCTTCCCCCCTCCCGTTCTGTTTTATTTGGGAAGCAGATCCAAAGGCAGCATCGGCTCTCGGAGAAATGACCGTGCTCCGCCAGGAAGCTGCGACGGGGTCGTGAAGATTTTGAAGCGGCGTTTTCGGTTATCGCGGAAGCATCATCTTTCCATGGCCTCAAAGTGTGCGACCACTTTGGGGTAAATGGCAGCCGCGAGGCTTCGTCATTCCGGTGCGACGACGTGCGCAGCGAATCACCCCACGCCACCCCCACGTGAGGGAGCGTACATGTACGCGCGTAACGTACGTAGGTGAGTGAGTGGTGATCGATACGCTCGAAAAACCTGCTTTAGGTGTTGCAACTCGTGCCGCATGCTGCCATCCGCCGGCACGCCTCGTGCAGACAAGAGAGCGGTTACGTAACAACAAGCACGGGAGGCCCGGCGACTCTGGAAGTGGAACCCTTGCGTCCAGGAGACACGGGAGATCCCGAGCGGCAGTACAATGTTTTCCTGTTCGTTTGTGAGCCTCGTGCGCTGATCGCTTCCCTGGCGGAGCCGCCGGGACCGAACGCTCCGGCACTTCTCGACTGGAGTGTTATGCAAATACAGCAGTAGCGTTTTGGGAACACGCGGTTTCCATCGAAACTGCTGCAGAGTCTGTCGAATCGGAGTTTGCGAAGAGTGCGGGTGGATTGGACTCCTCTGAAACGGCTGTCCATCCCGGTCGTGCAGACTGGTTTCCCCACCCCCACCCCACCCCTGTGAATACCGTCAGGGATCTGCGGTCGCTCGGTAAAACTCGAAAAAAGAAGTTGTCTTCGGGATTCAAACACATCGAAATTTTACAACTAGTGAGCGTTGAGTTTCCTTCCTTCCCTGCTTTTTTTTTTTTTTGGATTTTCGAACAAAGAAGGCTTACGCCTTGTTTTTTGGATACATAAGGAAGAGCATAACTTGCGATGGTCCCGGGATGTTACAGCAGCATCCCAGGATCCCGAAGTCTCCAATAATCCTCATCTCTTGTGAGACTTGGACTTGGACTACGGACTGTTGAGGAGCTTCGCATCGAAGGCTGGCTAGAAATCGTCGGGTACAACGGATGAAACTGCAGATGTCCCTTGGTGAAGCTGTTTTCTGCCCACCGATCTTCGCGGAAGCGGTCCCGGTGCGCCCGTGCTTGCTATCCTCCTTTCTATAGCTGCTAGCCTACGGACCAGTTCCGCAGGAAGGAGCTCATCACGGTCACCAAGCAGACCCCCAAGGAGCTGATGGACCTGCTGAACCAGGACCGCTTCCCCTTGTGCAATACTCGCCCGCACAGCATCCTGGAGCCCAACATCCAGAGGAACCCGACGCACTTCTCCCTGATCACCCACGGGTTCGGCAGCCCCGCCATCGTGGCAGCCATGACTGCCATCCAAAACTACCTGAACGAGTCCATGAAATATCTGGAAAAGCCGTACGCGACGTGGAACGCCCACGTGACCACACCATCCCTCGACACGAAGCCGGAGCACCTGGAGGTCAAGAAGTAGAATAGGAGGGGGAGGATGCCCCCCGGCGGAGCCGGCTGGCCGCCGCCTCTCCCCCCGCATCCCCACCCCGTCTCGTCCCCCTTCCCAAGGCGCGCCCTCCCTCGCGCGCCGGGAGGGCCGGGGAAGGGCGCTCAGCCGTGTACAGTACTGGGAGGAGCCTCGCCAAGTTATTTGCACATAGGTGCGTCTCTGCCATACGCGAACCCGCATCTCAGCAACAGTATTTATTGGTGAAGTCTGGAAGGAGGAGGAGGGAAGGAGCTCCATGGTGATGATCGATTTCACCGAGTAAGAGGAACAGCTTGGCGCATCAGGATTGATTTTCAGCCGGCGACCACGGTGAGTCCAAGGGAATCACCTAGAGAAATCCCGAGCTGGCTCCAATAGCGAGCATTCTGTTTCTCACCAGCCCCGGCGGAACCTGATGTTCGGGCGGAGGACGAACAGAGAAAAGCAGAGCATCCCAGCTACGGGAGCTGCGATACTGCGCCGGGATGCTCGCACATCTTTGAGGTTTGCGATTTCTCACGCGTGGTTTTCCAAGAGAACATTTAAAAAGGGGAAGGCTTCCAGTGGCAACTCGCTCTCGACGCTGCCACTGGATAGTCGGTGCAAGCGATTTTCATCCCTGTTGCATTCCCGGGGAATTCGTGAACTTTTTGAATTGCCTCACGGATAAATATTACCGCTGTCGATCCTCGTTGCCCGCCGCAGAATTCGATTTAGCAATTGCTTTCCTCCAGTTTGCACTTTAATAAAAGAAAACCTTGTTGTTGCTGTTGTTGTTGTTGTTTACCGATGTCAGTGATCTGCTCGGAATCTATTATGCTTTTTTTTTTTCTTTTTTTTATCTTTTTTAAAATCCCACCTAAGAAGATTCCTGAGAAAACACCTTTGTGTGCACGCGCGTATCTGTTTCTCGTCGAAAATGGTATTTCCAAGCAAAAATAATGAGGAATGGATGCCGGGCGTCTCGGCACTCTCTCGCCAATAGCAAGCAATCAGTTGGAATTAGGAAATCCAAGACCTGGAAGCGTTGCTATGAATATACATGCATGGACGGCAGAATGCTGGACACTCGGGTGTTTTGTTAGGGGTCCTGCAGAATGTGAGGGACTGCGGCAAAAAAAGGAAATGAAAAGGAAAGGAAAAAACTGAGTAGGATTAAAATCAGCCAACGAAAGTGAAAGCAGCGAAGCGGGATCTCAGCATCCGCGGATTTCCCACAGCTCAGCCCAACTCAATCGCCTCCGCGCAGGATTCGGGGAACACCTCCTGTGGATTCCCGATTCTTCCCGCGTTATCTCGGATCGCCATCTACACTTTGGCGCTCCACCTTCCGGGGTGACAGTGGGGCAGAGCGCATCCCCCACTCTCTCTCGCTGGGAGCTATTAATAGACATTTGCATTCGCTTGACGCGCTCGGGGTAACGATAAACGAACGTGATAATAACGCGTTCGGCTGGATCTCCCCGAATTGCCTCCCTAAGTATCATCGGAGCAGATCATGAAAACCCCGGCGAGCCTCCTCCTCCGGCCATCCTCCTCCTCCTCCTCCTCTTCCTCCTCCTGCGGACCCGCTGCGTCGCGCGGCGGCGCATCGCACCGCGCAAGCCGCGTGGTCCGCAAGCAGCGAAGCAGCAGGCGTCCTTCCGCGCCGCACGAGCCTGGCGAGCGCGCCTGCCGGCGACGACCTCCCATGCGCTCGCGCGCGCCGGCCGAGCGAGCCGTCAGGCCGCCGAAAAGCGCCGTCGGCCCCGTTCCGCCGACCGGCCGGCCCGCGGGAGAGAGCCAGTCCGCGCGGCGACTCCCCAGCCCTTCCTCCTCCCGTCTTCGGCACGCCTCGCTTCCGACGCGCGCGCTCGTCTTCTTCCCCCCCCATCCGCCCCGCCAGACCCGACGCCGTCTAGGAACCCCATCCTCTCTTCTGCGAGCTCCGTCTTCGCGTTTCGCTCCCCCTCCGCAGCTGCCACGTCGAGGGGAGGCGCGGAGTCTGGAAGCAGCGATCCGTCCGTGGCCCCCTCTCCTCTGACGGGCGAAGCCGGAGCGAGGGCTGCCCTGGATACGCGCCCTCTTCCTTCCGCCTCCACCCTGACGACCGGCCCCCGGGCGGCGGGACGGACGAGGCGAAGGGTCTCTCCCCCCCTCCCCTCTCCTTCGAATCCGGCCGCCGCCGCTGCCACGACAACCCGACGCCCAAGCGTCCTTGCGGCCTCCTGGAGCCGCTGCTGCCCTGCGCTCGCGACCGCGGCGACCCGGGAACGCCTGCCTTGTCCCGGAACTCCGCGAGCGTCAGGAAAGGGACGGTACGGGAGACCGGAAGGTTCTTCCCGCGAAGGTACGCTCCGGCCGGCCCCCCAGACACCCGAACCCGCCGCGTCTCCAGAGGTAGCCTCGGGCCCTGTTCTCCCGGAGGTCGAAAAGCGGGAGGGCAAGGCTTGAAATCTCCGGAGCGGGCTAAGCTTCCGCGATGCGCCGCTCTCCCCGGCGCGCCACCGACCGCCACCCCTACAGCTGACCTGCGTGGCAGGGTGAAGCGCTCCGGAAGTCCGTCTGTCTTTTCACTCCCGGCGATATTTCCGAAGGGCTCGGAGATCGCCTCGGGCGCTTCGTTCCCTAACAGGAAGACAAGCAGAAACCGCCGCGTCTGTCGAAGGAGCGTCCGCCAACCCGTCCCTCCCGCGGATCTCCCTTCATCCCGCCCTCGCGAGTCCCGCCAGCTGTCT
Organism: Raillietiella orientalis; assembly: GCA_036172245.1. NCBI lineage: Eukaryota > Metazoa > Arthropoda > Ichthyostraca > Raillietiellida > Raillietiellidae > Raillietiella > Raillietiella orientalis. The sequence continues at coordinate 1,093,144 of JAYWIR010000018.1, read as the reverse complement.
TCTCCCTCCTCCTCCTCCTCTCTCTCTCTCTCGCGCGCGCACGAGAGAGAGCTTCCGGAAGACCCCTCCTCATTGCAGGTCTTCTTTCCTCGTTTTCCCCCCCACCCCACCCCATACACTCCTCTCCGCTCCCATCGCCTTTTTCCTCATGCTTCGTTCCTCATCCCTTCCACTGCGTCGCCTCCTCCTCCTCGGAGACGCAGCCTAGGCTGCACGCTCTCCACCCCAGCGGCCACATGGTCCGACTGCAAGCCGTCGTTTCTGCGCCTGCGCACCCTGCCGGACTTACCCGGCTTCCTGCCTTTTCCTGGATCCCGGACGGCGGCCGACGGTAGCTCCCGACAGTCCTGTCCGTTCCAGGTCCCCCTTCCCGCTCTCTCTCCTCGGCTCCCTCTCCTAGCGGTGTTCCCTGCTTCCCCTTCTCGCCGCCGGCGCCGTGGGGTCGGAGGCGCCTCCTTCGCTCCCCGCTCCCAGTCGCCAAGTGTTCCTCCGCCTCCCGCGGTGGTGGACCTTTCCGAGCCATCCCGACAAAAGGAGCAGGGGAAGGGGGACAGGAGTTGCTCTGACGTGTCCTTCACCGGATGCCGCGCGCGGTGACACTCGCGCTGGGATTTCCTTTCGCCCGTGGGGGCGGGCTCATGACGTGTCCGCCAGCCGGTAGACGAGAGAGCGTCGCCAGCCGGCAGGCTTCCGCGAATTCCGGAGCGTCGCGCGCGACTCCCTGGGAGGAGGAGGAGGAGGGGGGGGCGCATGGGAGGAATCTTCCCGTTCCCTGAGGGCGGAATCTCGCGATGGGCGTCGGGACGGGAGGAAGGCGAAGGGTTATTGGCGCTTTCCGGCGGAAAACCAAACAGCCCTCTCTGCAAGCGGAACGAGCGCGGCGGCAAAGGCGGTGCTCGACGAGCGGGCCCCTTCCTCGGCTCCTCTGGAGGTCCTGACGTCACGACCGCACCATGCCGCCGGGAGGCTTATCTGACGTAGCTCACAACGTTCACGAAAGTCTTCGAACCCTGCGGAACGCGTTTCATTCACGGGCCTCTGGTTAGTGCATCATCACCAAGAGCACGCGCTGCTGCTGCTGTTTGTGACGCAGGATGCTCACCAGATTAATACGCTCGGAACGTTGCGAATCCCTGCGCACTCGCGAAACAGCCGTGCGGGGGGGGGGAGACGCTTGTTACGTCACAGTTCGTCGCGGAAGCGCAACAATGACGATCTCTCTCGGAAGCGGATCTTCCCCCCCCCCCCTCCTCGGCGGGATTGGCGTTCGAAATTGCGCAGTTAGCATCCAGGGATTCGCGCGCTGATCGCTAATTTCGTCGAGTGCCGGGTGATGAGGAACGACACTTCGAGCGCGCGAGATAAAAGAGAGATCGCGGCAGAGTCCACGCTCCCCGTCTTGGCTAGAGCGGCGCTCTGCGTGCTGATTTCTGCGCCTCCGGACGAAGCGAAAAAACGACCTTGCCGGCTTTTTCGGAAGCTGAAATGCATCTTCCATTTTATCCGCCCAAAGAGAAGAAGCGAGGGGCGGGGGGGGGGAGACGAGAACTCGAGCACTCGCTGCTACTGCTGCTAGCGACACCACGAGCGTGAAATGGGAACGATGCGAGGAACGGAGGCAGCAGTCCGCAGCGGCGGCACAAATTCGTCGCACGGGCAGCAGCACCAGCAGCCGGGCGTAGGCTCCATTCACCCGCAAGGCGGTGTTGGACGCAGCTAATTAAATTAATTAATTGACTGATAGCCTCTCGATCGGCGAAGCCCCAGTCGGAAATTCCTCAGCAGTCGGCCCGCGCGCCCCGCGTTGTTCATGGAAGGAAGGGGGGGCGCACGTGCGTTGCGGTCAGTCCATCCGTCCGCCCGCGCGCGTGCCTTCCGCACCCGCACGCGGGCGCTCACCTCCGCTACTCGCCGGGGTTCCTGTCGAAATGGAGGCCCCCTGCAGCCTCCGGAGCTCCTCCCGCGCGCGCGGCGCAATCGGAAGGAGATGGCGATTGGCTGCGAGGGCGAGCGCAATCACGTCCTCGTGTGCGCGCACGCACGAGGGGGCTGGAAGAGGAAGAGCCGGGAAGTCGAGCCCTCCGACTCCACGGAAGAGAAGCTCTCCGGGGATGGCGGAGCGGTCGCCCGGCAGACGCTTCTGGCTCGCCGGAAGGCGACTTGGAAATGCATCCGCTCGCTCGGGGCGCCGGCCGCTCCCGCCCCGCTGCTCCGCGCATCCAAGGGCGTCCGTCGGCCCTCGGGGAGCGAGAGAGCCCGGGCGGGCAGGAAAGGCAGGCCCTGCCCCTCGCGACGCCCCGGCGGGCGCCTTGGAATTTCCGGGTCTGCTTCCATGCGTTCCCCACGGAACCTTCCGGTCGCGTTCTCCGCCGCCGCGGGCTGGGAAGGGAGGGAAGGGAGAGAGGAGGGAGGTCGCGAGCGTCCGATTCCCCGGCGCAGGCCCTCAACCCTCAGGCACTAGCCGCGCGGCAGCAGCAGCCTCTGCTGCTGCCGCGACAGCGGAGCGACACCGTGACCTCCCTTGCTTCGGGGCACCCGCTCCAGACAAACCCGGGAAAGCCTGCAGGTGCACAGGGGAGAGGGCGTCGAAGGGACCTCCGCGAGGGAGGGAGGCCACCGGGGTCCAGGGCAGCGGCGGACGGAGTTCCTTTCCGGCCCGCGGCCTCTCGCAGGCGACATCCTGACCGGCGGTGGAAAGAGGGGACTGAAGGAAAGCGCGTCCATCGTCAGTCTCCATCTTTCCCCCGAACGGGGAGGAAGATAGCTTGCCTCAAGATACCCACTCTCAGGGAAGCGGGGGGCTCGTGGCTCCCGGTTTTCCTTCGACCCTGCCCCCTGGCGCTCCGGGATAGCAAGAGAGTCGATCTCCTTCCGAGGTCAGGTCGTCCCGGGACAGATCCTCTCCCGAGCGAAAGCACCCCGATCATGGCAACTCCACGGTGAGCGGGCGCCTGAAACAGAGGCAGCTGCGGAGAAAGGAGGGAAGGGGGGGGAAGCGGGAAGATGGGGGGGGGGAGGAACTTCCTCCTGTCGCTCCAGATTGCCAGCGGCGGCCTCGAGAGCGTGCGAAACGGATCCCGGTCCTCCGCCGACCATAGCAACCGCGCTGCCATCCTCTTGGCGACGGCCGTCTCCGCGCGCGCTGCGATGCTGCAGAGGCTCGCGCTTCATCTCCCGAGGGAGGAAAGGGGAGGGGGGACCTCCTGGCGAACCTGCTCTCTCCGGGAACTCCCGAAGACGTCCCGCCTCCCCGTTGCCATGCCGAAGAGGAGAAGCGGCGTCTCATCCTGGCGTCTCCCGAGGGCCTTGCCACAAGGGAGAGGCGGGAGCAGAGGGTCCCCGGGAACACCTCCTGCTATCCAACCAGGGTCGGTCCACGAACGTTTCCGGGAGACCCCTCGGAACAGCCGCTGCGCTCCTCTTCCGCCCCATCCGCGCCCCTGCAGCCGCTCGAAAGACGGGGCGAGCGTCGCCGCAGGTCTCAGGCAGAGGTCCCGGACGGCGCGTCAGATCGTCCGGGAAGTTTCCCGACGACGCGCTCCCCGACCCCCCGGGACTTTCGCAAGCAGCCTCGGGGAGGGCGAGGTCATCGCCCGCGGACAGGGCTCGCCTAAACCCCCGCAACAGCCGGGGGCAAACGCCGCTGGCGCGGAGTCTGCCCTCGGCGCCATGCGAGAGGATCGAGCATTAGGGCCAGGGTGTCACGGTGACCCCACCCTTCCGCCCTGCTACAGCTCGGCGACGCCCTGAACGAGAGAGGAGGGGAAGGGGACAACGTTGACTCCTTCCTGGCTCGCCCGCGACGTGATCTCGGTGTCCTTCCCCGCTCCGCCCCCATTCGGCTTCTTCTGACCCGAGCACTTTTGAGACCTCGCAGGAGGTCAACGGGAGCCCCGGCGGGGGATCTGCTGCTGCAGAGAAGAGCGCGCGTGTCTACCGTTGCCACCGCTCCAGGCAAGCCTCCTCCGGCCAGGACTCCTGACCTCCCCTGGCGGGATGGGCTGCTGCTTCGGTTCGAGCAACCCGCCCCTCGTGACGCGCCTGCGCATGGAGCGCGGGCAGCGTGCGGGCGCGCGAGCGGAAGCGACGCCGACCGCCAGGGGTGGAGGAGCACACGATCCGTGGGCGGTGGGAAAGCCGACACGCGACGAGGAAGAGACCAGGAAGGAAACGGGAGGAAGCGCGCGATCACCCGGGAGAACGCCCGTGTCCCCCCGAACGCGCGCCCCCTTTGGCTCCTACGGGATCTGGGCGTGAGCTGGGAAGCCAGGCGAGCGGGACAGTGCCCGTCGCCCTAAACCCGCTAGCCTGGGCCTCAAGGGACTCGTTGACCGACGTCCCAACCTGCCCTAACGCGCTTCGTCGCAACTGCGGTCGGCAGACCTCTCTCGACCCCGTCTCGGCACCCCAGGAGTCTCCTGCACCCTGGACTCGCTTGCTCTGGTCTCCACGGCAAACTCCTGCATGAAGGGCGGGGCGTCCGAGCTCCCCGGGGCGTCCGGCAGCCTCTCCGACACCTGGCGGCTCCCTCTCGCCTTCCTCCTGCCTACTCCAGGTCAAGGTCGTCGCCCCTGGGGGGGGGGAGGGGGACACTCGCACGGGTCCACCGTGAGCGCTTGCCTCCGCAGCTTCCTGAGCCACCCGGGAGGGGAAGGTGGGAAGGGGGAACGAAACACCGCTCTGACGCAGCTGCGGCCTCGGGAAACTGCTGACGTCATCGACCGAGTTCTTCGGCATCCACGCCCACCCAGCGGCCACTGCAAAAAGCGGAGGAGGGCGCGAAGGCGGCGGTGCCTCCTCCAAAATTTGGGCCGGTGCGGGGCGCCCGAAGATCGCCCATCCGTTCCCCTTCGGTAACTCCGGCTGTGCGAACGCGACTCCCCTCCGTCCCTTCGGTACCACTGGGTCTTTCTCGGCGTTGAGAAACGCGCGGGAGCGTTGCGCCAGCGCATCCCCTCCTACGGAGGATGAGTTGGACCCTGTAGAGAGGAGGAGAATCGGGGAACCTTTCGGGCCCCGCTAGCTCCCTCTGGGTTCCTTCCTCCCACTTCCTCCTCCTCCTTTTCCCCTTCCCCTTTGGAGGAGTGAGGGGGGAGCACGGGCGGATGCCTCCCCGGAAAAGCGTCCGCGCCGCGCGGGCGTTTCCAAACTGCGCGCTCCGCCGCTCCTTCCTTTCTCGCCCGTCCCCCTCCGCCTCCTCCTCGGGTTTCCTGTCCTTTCCTGCCCTCCCTCTTCTCGCCGCTGCCGCCAGCTGAAAACGGGGGTTCCTTCGGCAGACGGCAGCAGCTCCGCTGCGCAGATGCAGCTCCCCCCCCCTCCCCCACGCGTCTCCGGCTGGAAGAGCCGCCTCCGCTTCCGGCCGCCCGCTGCTGCTGCCGGCCCTGCGCCGCGGCTCCTGCGGGCGGCTTTCCGCGGACGCATTCCCAACGACTCCCCTCTTTCCTCGTGCCACGCTGCTGCTTCTGCTCCTGGCTCCGGGAAGAGAAGGTGTAGGGGAGAAAGAAAGTTCCGGCGCGGTGGCCGCCTTCCCAGTGGGATCGACCTTGCCCTGCCTCCTCTTCCGGTTCACCCCAGTCTCCGGCAGGAGGGGCTTTGCCTCCGGCAATAGGCGGAGGAAGACGGTCTGTCCTACCCACCCTCGTATCCCTCCTTCCGCCCTCCCGGGCATGCCGACGCGCCCTGGAAGCCGCCGGATCCCTGCCGTCCTCCAGCGCGAGCGCGGGGGGCCCACACGTGATCCCTTGCAGCTCACGCGGAAGTGGACGATTGCGGCAGTCCCTGGGCATGGGACGCGTCCAGGGTCGCTTGCCTCCCGGCAAACGGCGGAAGAGCGGAGCGAGAGATAGAGGTGCGCGCGCCCGACGCGGCCGCGGACGGGTCCGGCGACCGATCAGCTGATCGCGGAGCGCGCCACGTGCGCGCGCGTGCGCCTGCCGGCTGGCGGCAGCCGCGGGGAAACTGGGCGGTCGTGGCCGCCGCAACCCACGGAGCTCCACTCGACGGCGACGGTTCGCGCGCGCCGTTCCGACACATTGCGCGTGCGCGCGCGCGCCGCGCATCCCTGCGAGCGAGCGCATGTCGGCGGCTCGACCCCGCACCTGCCGCGGAGCCGGCAACGGCGGCGGCGGGACTCCGGATGCCTCCCGCGACCGGCCCTCGCGCGAGGCTTCCCTGCAGGGCGGCCTCCGAGCCGGTCGGTATCCTCGCAACGCCTCCTCTCCTCGTGGTCTGCGCGCGCGCGCTCCGCTCCGGCCTTCCGCCTCGACGGCCTCGAAGCGACCTCGCCGCGGCCGCGGCCGCCGCCTTGGCGTGCTCTTCCTGAGCGCGAGATGTTGCGTCCCGGTCCTCCTCTCCAGAGAGAAGAGCGGGAGGAAGGATGCGCTATCTTCAAGGGATCGTCGGGAGGGGAGGGCATTCGAGAGAGACCCGTGCCGTCTCCATAAGCGGCCGAGCTTCCTCTCTTCCTCCTGGAGGAGCGGTAGAAAGGGTCACGAGACAGCAGGAAGACCACGAAGGCGGGAGGAATGCAGGAAAGATCGGGGAGTCCCTGACTTGCTCTCCAGAGCAGGGGTTATTGCTCCAGGCAGCCCCGTTGCCACGCAGCCAACTCTGCAGCGATCGTTCCTTGCCGCGAAGAGCAAGCAACCTTCGGGAGCCGAGGATTCCTCTCCTTTTCCTCCTCCTCCTCCTTCCTTAATCCTCCTCCTTTCCTATTCCTCCTCCTTTCTTCCTCCCCTTCCTCTTTTCTTCCTTTTTCACTTCCTCCTTTCTTCCTTCTCCCTTCCCTCTTCCTCCCCATTCTTTTCTCCTTCTCAGCGACACCACCCCCTTGCTTCTCCAACTTTTGTCCGTTCCCATTCTTTCCGGCCGCTCCGGGGTCCTTCGCTCTGCTGCGCCAAGCAGAGCCTTTCCGGGAAGTGGGGAAGGAAGTGAAGAACTGGGGACGGCGGCAGGACCCCAGTTCTGGGGAATCCCGCACGGCATGAGGAATATCCCTCCCGGCTCCTGGACGACACGGTCTCCATCCTTGGAGGAAGCGCGACGGGTGCGTCCGAGATGGGTCGCAGCAGCAGCGGCAGCAACAGCGCGCCAACGGGGCCCTCAGGGCATGCCCTCCCCTTTGCAACTCTCTGGGAGGCGACTCCTGATAGGCGTTGGTGGGCCATGGGCCCGTCGGTTCCAAACGGAGACCGGTGCCGGCCCTGCGCTGTGGGGATCACGGCCCTCTGCCGGCTTGTCAGGTGCAGTCCGGTTCACCGCCACGGGTCAGGGAGCGCCCTCGGCTCTCCCTCAGGGAGGGTTCGAGATCAGGAGATTTCGAGGGAGGGAAGGACACGGCTAGTCAGCAGCTGGACTTGCCAGAGGCTCTTCCGGGAGAGGGAAGCGCGCGCGCGCTGACCCCCGCTAAAGCGAGGCTCAGCCCGGCCGCCCGTGGGAGGGTTTCGACCTTGTCCTCGTACGGGAGGTGTCCGGCAGCCATGACTGCGGGAGCGCTGCACCGTCTCCTTCGCGCCCCTGAGCCCGGGCGCCTTGTCGAGCACCATCGGTGCGTCCACGCGCGGCGGATGGCACCCCAAGGAGCTCAGCACGCCGTAACGGGAAACCCGGACCGGGGCATGGCAGAGCGACAAAGGGCGCTAAAGGGATCGTGAGACCTCCCCACCCCTCAGGGGCTTCCGTGGACTTCTCCTTCCCCCAGGTTGTTTCCGATGGCAGACTGAGCTCGTGGTGTGGAAGGGCAGGGGGAAGACGCGGGAGGTGCCCTGCCTTCGTCCAAGGAGCGAGGGAAGCCAGACCTCCGAGGACCGGTCCGTTACTGAGGCTGTCGACTCCTGGACTAATGCGCGCGTGGGCTCCTCGGCCTGCCTGGATGGCGCCCGCGAGACGCCAGTCACCGCAGGGTCAGCCGCAGGAGAGACGGACCGCTCCGCCCCTCACCTTTCCTCTTACGCTGTAGACTTGGGCGGGACGAGGGCGGGCACCTCCTGTGGGCGATGGGGCCTCCGCGGTTCGCAAGCGGCTGGACGACGCCATCTTTGAGCGCCCGACCACTGCCGTGTTTCTCCTCCTCTGCCCCCGGGGGCAAGGAAGGTGAGGAGCGCCTGGGGAGGCGACGGACCGCGCTGGCGAGCTAGCGCGAGCGACCCCGCCGCCGGCCGGCAGCGTTCCGACGGCGTTCGCGGACAGGACGCCGGGAGGCTGCGGCGGCGGCCTCCGTGCACGCGCGGACCCTTCGGAGTCCCGCGGCCGCCTGCGCGCTCGCTCGCTCGCGGGCGCGGTTTTCAGCTGCGAGCGGATGAATGGCACGCGCTGGGGCTGCGCGCGCGCCGACGCGGGAAAGACTGGCGCGCGCGCGCACCCCGGGGAGAGCGGGACGCGAGGAGGACAGAGAGGGCGCTGTCGCCGGCCCGCACTGTCTTCGGGGGCTTCCACGGACTCCTTCGCCGAGGCAGAGGGAGAGGGCGGCGGAGTCGGGATGCAGCTCCGGCGGCGAGGCCCTTCGGGACTCATGGCCGCTCAGGAGGGCGTAAGGGAGCAGTCTTGGCGGGGGGCGAAGAGGAGGTTACTGAGACGCGCGCCGGCGCCGTCTTCCCGGGCGCGTTCCCCTGCGCACCGTGTGGCTCAGCCGGAGGAACGGAGTACGACAGTGCCCCCGCAACCTTCTCCTTGAAAGGGATAGGAGGGAGGGGAGCACAGGCGACTACATTCTGGGCTACCGGAGTGCCTTCCGTGCACCTCCCGTCGTGCGCGGGCGCTTCCCCTCCTCCCTGGTCCTATTTTGCCTTGCCCGTTCCTCCTATCTGGTTGCTGCTTCCATGAAAAGCTGAGGGAGCATGTGTGGAGAGAGAGGGTCCCGCGTCTTGGGAGTGGGATGGTCCGGACGGACAAGGGAGCCTGCGATAGCCCGCACGTGTCGCAGTAGCGGTGCCTCGCGCGCCATCTGCTAGGAAAGCTGCCAACCTCGGCAGGGGTTGACTGCCGGCCGCTGGAGGACGCAGAGGTGCTGCTCTGAGGAGGAACGCAAGTAGTCGTGGAAGAGGAGGGTCAGTCAGCACCTTTCCCTCTCCCGTGGATCGTCGCTGACTGGAACGAGGAGAGAAACAGGTGCTTCGTCTGGCCTCTGATCCCGTCGCCGCGATACTGCGCGGAAGAGAAGCTGCGTCCCCTCGTCCAGGCTTCTCGACGGATGCAGCCGGTGCATTGATGCTGCTGCCGCTGCTGCTCCACTGCTGGATGGTTGCGCGAGAGGAAGGGTACAAGCTTATCAAGGGAAGGAGCGAGAAAGGAATAGAAGCAGCCCGCTGCATTCCTTCCCCTCCTTTTTCCCCTTCCTCCTTCCCCGGATGGAAAGTCAGTGCCTCCTTCCCCTTCTATCGATCGGGACCAAACTCCCTGCTGCTGCTCCGACCAGCAGAGGGGAGATTTCCCGGACAAGCAATCTCTCCTCTCCCCTCATACCCTGCTGATGTGCCTCAGCCCTGCCAACACGTGCCGCCATCCATCTCCAACGCGATCAGCCGCGAGAAAGCGGTTCTTGTGCAATTCCTGTTTACGGCGCCAGCGGCTGCGGGTCGAACTGGAAGGGCAACTCGAGGTCCTCCCGGGAAGTCCTTCTTGCAAATGACCAAGCTATCGACGGCGGAAGAAGGTGGCTGGAGGAAGGGAGGAGGGTGGGGGTGGGAAGGATTGACGGCAATCCGCCTGCATTCCTCGCAGCTGAAGCGCTGCCCAGCCTCCTGAATGAGAGGAAACTGGCGGGCCTTTCGTCGCTTCCGAGGATGTCCGTCTCTCGGGAAGCGGCGCGGCAGCCGCCTCCTCCTCCGCACGCCCAGGACCCACCAGCACGAGATACACGCGGTCGGCGCAGCGAGGAACTCAGGAGAGCGGGGAAGGTGAAGGGATCCTGACCCACTCGAGCTGTGCTCCCGCGTCTCTGTAGGAAGGAGTAGATCCCGAACGGGAGAATGGAGAGCCGAGGCCGCTGAGCAAAGATCGGTCGAGACCAGGTGCGGCCCTCTTGCGGAAGGATGCCGCTGCAGTGAGAGGGGTGCGTAGGATTCGTGTCGGATGCGGGCTCCCTGAGAACCCACCCGTGCGTGTGGAGGGAAAAGGAGGAGGAAATCGAAAGGATCTCTGAAAGGAAAGCTCCGTCTCCGTGTGGCCTGTGATGCGGAAGAGGAAGCTTGGGAGGGAGAGGACGCGGCAAAACATCGGCGCGGGGTACCTGGAAGACGAGGAAACCAAATGACCAGCGACTTCACCCTCTCCCCCACACCTTCACCCCCTCCTCTCTTCTCCCTCACATCCTCGCTTCGGGATAAAGTTGGGAAGAGGGGTAGCTGCCTCTGAAACGGCTGCCCAACAACAAGGTCTGAGGCGGCTGCCCTTAGAGCCACGGCACGTGATCGTTTCGGCTTCCTGACGCTAGATGGTTCTTTCGTCGGCCGACACAAAAGTAGGAAAAATAGAGTTCCCGAGTTTCCTGCGTGGGTGCCCCACGCACTCGAGATTGCTTTTCGTCTGCGCGAAACTGCAGAATCCGTGTAACTGGAAGACTCCTGTGGTCAGAGGAAGCGCCTCCGCCCAAGACGCAACCCAGCCTCTTTCGTTACGCTCGTAACCAGTCTACCCTCTTCGTTTTTATGGCAGATGCGGAACATCACAGCAAAGCCCGCCTTCCTCCCTCGCAAGCTTCTGGTTACTCCGCGAGAATACCGCAAAGATTTCATCATGCGGACAGACGGAACCGCTCCAACGAGGGAGGAAAAGCATTGCTAATCGCTCTCCACTGGCCACTGTGAGGTCGGCAAACGATTCTTTTGTCAATACCCCGTGGAACACCGGAAGGCAGTCCTTTCCATCAAGACGCAAGAGCGGCAAACGGTCACACTTCGTCAGCATCCCCAGGAGGCGCGTCAGCTCTCCGCTTTCGGTAGCTTGCATCATTCTCATTAACCAATCACAAACGCCTGTTCCCGAGCCTACGTCATCGTAATCTCTGTCAAACCTTCCTTCTGGAAGATTCCACGAGGTGGTAGCAAGCGCTGCTTTAGCAGGGTCGTTTCAACTTCGAAGTGTCGCCCGGCAAGCATTTCGAGTCTCAACGTGCCCGAATAGCACAGATTGTGGTGTTCTGCGTCTGCCGCGGTAAAGTCCGTCCAAGCCGGCGCACCACGGCTCGGACGGATTACTCGCCGTCAGCCAGCGAATGACCGAACACTGGAAAACACATTCGTTAACGTGACATATCGTTTGTGAAAAGGAAAACAAATGGCCTGCGGTAGCCGCCGTAAATGGAAATGCAGTCACCTATACAGATATAACGGTATTTACTGATCAACCCTTTGAGTGTTATGGACGCATACATGCGTTTGGCAAATGTTTTTTTACCTTATACACGCGACAGAAGTCGACACTATCAGTGTTTGGGATGGGCACATACACTTACGTTCTTCCCTTAGCAACGACAGTAAACAAAATTCTATTTATATCGGCTAACTATTGTCGCTTTTTCAGGGAGTCACCTCTCTGAAAAAACGAGAAAGGCATAATATTACAGTCGCGTCGTATGTAATTTATTATGGCGTGCCACACCCGAATGAATTATTGATTTTCTTGGAATGGCAATTTTTAAGTGAATACTATACGTTTGGGAAGAATGCAAACGTTTCCTTCAATGTGGTGTAAATAAACAAGTACAATGGCAACCTTAACCAGCACTTTATCAAGTGAGTCGGTGGTACCCCTGATGGAGTACGCGTTGAGCGAAGAAGCGTTCCGTCCACAGGGATCGCCGCTGCGACCCGCGCGCCACGTCCACGTCTGATGAGCTCCGCACCCAAAGGGTTAATGACGAGCGTTCGCCCGTATTGGCAAGTATACAAGCGTGGGCAATTTTCAATTTGACTTCTGCGACTATGCGATGTTTCCGATGCTGAGGTGTTTCCCATGAGGAGGCGTGTGCCACTGTAGTGGATGCGCGATCTCCACCCGGACACACAGGGGCGTGTATTAAGATTTAAAGTAAACTCATAAATCGTGGCAGGGCACGTGATCCTACCACACTCCGTTTGTCCATAGACTTGCCGGGTCGCCGGTATGCAGACTAGCGGGGCTTCCCTCAACAGCGGAGAGAGATGGGAGAAAACAAAAAGGAAAATAAAATAAAGAGTAAATAAAAATCTTTGGGAGGGTTGGAAAAGACCACAGTTCACTGGAAGGAGTCTGCGTCCTTTCTAAGATGCCAGAGCTAGGTCCGTTCGAATAAATCCCAGGTGGGGCCATTTGACCGCCATCGGCAGAAAGCGAACTGCGAACTGGACGACGTCCCTCTCGTTCCTTCTGTCGTCTTCGCTCCAGGACGCCGCACTCCCGCGGATGCAGCAGAGCGCTGCTGGGGCTGCGGCTGGCTGCAAGGCATCCCGCACAAGAAGGAGCCGTAAAACCTCCCTGGGGGTACCAGCCGGGATCCGAAGGGTCGTTCCGAAACATTCTCATGGGGGCCAGAGGGCGACATGTTTCACAAGTAGGTGCGGGAGGGATTTCCCCGCACCTGCGACAGTCCGGGCTCGCCCTCCCCAGCGTTCAGAGGTGTCGGCGCGCGTTGCCGGGAAGACCCCAGGGCAACAGCAGAAGTGCCGACTCCTGTCACTTCGGGAGGAGAGGACGCTGCTGTTCTTGAGTACCGGGGGCCACTCCAGGTCTCCGCTAGGAATACCGAGCAGCTCGACCCAGCGCTGCAGTCCTCGCGGAAGGAAACTCGAGGTCGCAGCATCCGCCAGCTGCCCCATGGTCCATCCCCACTCACCAACCTCTGCCTGCCCGCGAAGGTTGCCAACCTGAAAGGAGGAATCTGCACCGCACTGAAAATCCGTCGGTTCCATTTAAGGAGGTTTGGAATTCCAGACTCGTTCCTACGACCCACGAACTGGAATCCAGAGGTATTCAAGGTAGATGAAGATACGTGAGGAAACTCATAGCGGATCCTTTCCTGATTTTCTTCAAAGAATACGAGGAGTAACCTCTCCCTCCGGGGGGTCCATCCGTATAGAAAAGGGAAGAGGTTCCCGTCAGGGTTCCTTCCAGTGGACAGATGGTGATATGCGATTGTCCCGAACCCCATCTTTCTTCTTTCTTCTGCCACTCGTCGTTGTAAGGTTTGCTTCGGTGATGCGGGGTGGTCCTCTCGCTATGAGACCGGGCGCTCCCTTCCCTCCCTATTGGTCACAGTGGACCGCAGCGCGTTGCAGGGAGCGCGAACCAGCCATGGCACCTGCCCGCCATTTGTTCCTCCTGGTTCCCTCCACACCCTTTCGCACCTTCGGCCGTGAAATGGTTCAGGAGCGTCGCCCACCTTACAATTCTCGCCTGCGGTCAGCGCCGGATCCTGGAATGCTGGAGCTCCCGCTCCTGACCGATGCGCGGCTGCTGAAGAGGGCGGCCAATCTCCGGGGCGTGCCAGGAAGAAATTTCCTTCCCCTGCTGCCTCTCGTGCACGTACGGAATTCCAGTGACTCCGAGGCAGCAAGAAGGGCGGCAGTCGCGCACGTCACCATCTGTCGCGTCCCTCCTGCGCGGGAGTAGCTCCGGCATCTCGAGCTTGTCACGTCCTCCGGAGGCGAACCCGGCCCTTCCAAGCAATTGCCGTGGGGTTTCCAGTCTTGGCGATGTCTGTCTTTAGTGCGCAGAAATGCAGGGAACTCCAAGGGTATGGGAGGGAGGAACTTGACTGACTCTCCTGGGCACAAAGGCACTGCTCCCTGCCGCTGCTCCAGCGAACGATTAACAGGCCGCGTGGCTGAGGTCTCCATGCGTGGCACCTAGCGTCGAGGGTTCGAATTCCGCCCGGGGAAGCATCGACGCCGAGAAACGGGTGCACCGTGAGTTTCGAGCCCCTTTCCCCTCCCACACAGGACTACGCTGGTTGGTCTACCCGGGCTCAGCACTGGTAGAAGCCGGAGGCCCCCGTTGACTGGCAGGGACCGCTGCGGTGTCCTTCCCCGAACCAAGGAGCTGCTTCCCTTCCAGATTCCCCTCCGGTTGTGAAAATGGAGCCGTCTTTCCTCCCCTCGAGGGATGACCCTCCATCGCTTCCCTGGAGCCGGTTGATACCTCTCCAGAGCATCAAGAAGAGCTCCGCTCCCTTTGGGGAGCGCCCTTCAGAGAAATCGTGAAGCGTCCCTTTGGAACTCTCTTCGAAGCAGCAAACATGGAGCGGGTCCCTTGCCAGGGGTTCCTCCGGAGAAGAAATCCCAGAAGCGGATCCTTTTCGGCTTGCCTCTGGAGAAGAAACGAGGAATTCTTTCACCTTCCGAGGGGATTCTGTGGAGAGAATAAAGAAGAGGGATTCCCTCCCAAGCAAGGGTAAGAAGAACGAACTTCTTCCTCCAGATCTTTCTTGGATTCATAGGGTGGCCGCTCCCGGGGCACCCCCTATAATTTGAAGAAGAGTCACACGTGCCCTCGGGTGGCGTGGATAGCGTCGAAGAGCTTCGTGAGCCTCCCGCAAGGAGGCGGCCGGTTCTTCAGCACTTGGCGAATAAAAAAAAAACAAAATTCGAAAGAAAAAAAAAAAGCTGGAAGGGAAGCGGCGACGCAAAGCACAGTGGTGCGGATAGGAAGTGGAAGGGAAAAATGACGATGGCACTTCGACTATGGCGGTCGCTCGTCCTTCGCTTCCGGCGATGAGTTGTCACTCGTATGTGCCGGACCGGGGTTTACTTCATATATAAAATGAAATAAAATTACAATTTTCTCTGTGGCTGGAACGGTGGTCCAACCATGTCCTTTTCAGATGTGATCTGTCTAACCGGTTTGCAGACCGGTGAGATCCCCCACGGCAGCAGAGGGGAGGGGACGAACAAAAGGAACAAAGAAACAAAATAAATAAAAATAAATAAGCAAATTTGGAGGTGTGAAGAAAGGGATCCCATAATCTCCTGCTGGATGTGGTTTTCCAGGTGGGACAATCTTCTTGCCATCCTCATGAACCGGACGGCAAAGCGGATGTGGCACCACTGTGGCTCGGTCCTCCTCTTGCGTCTCTGCAGATAGCTGCAATCTCGCGTAGGCAGTACAAGGCTGCTAGCAACGCTGCCGATCGAAGTGCGTCGCGTAGGGGAAGGGATCTTGCAGAGTTCCTGAAGTTGCCCTTGGGGGTTCCTAGAATCGTAGGGAAGCGTTCCCAGAAGGACCGGAGGGCAACAACCCAATCCACAAGCAGGTACGGGAGGGATTCACGCACCTTCCGGCGATGAGGGACGTACTGTCGGAGCTTTTGCTTTCTCCCGCGGTCAGCACGAGCAAGATAAGGGACGATGGGGATGAGATTTCCCCGTCCTTCTTCGGTGCAAGCAGTCGGAAGCGGGAGGGAGACGGCGGTGACCTCCCAGGAGACTGATGTCCATGACGACCAGGCTGATAGTCGCGGGGTGAGTGGGCCATGACTGTCCTCGAATGGGACCGACAATGGCGTCTTTTGCCCGGTCACCCTGCAAGCTGGGGAGGAGCCGCTCTTCTGGGCGGATAGTGTTGCGGGAGGGTCACTGCTTACCTACCCAAGAAATGCCGACGAGGGATTCCGGCGCACATGCCTTCGGGGTGGGCAGAGCGCGGATGCTGGAGGAGAAAGGATCGATCTCCAGGCACGAACGGCGATTCGTACTGGGAAAAAGAAGGGAGGAGCCGCGACGCCTATCGGGATCTGGGAGGAATGGGGAGACGAGGAACCAGCCCTTTCGGAGGAGACTCGCGGAACCCGTCCGCTCGCGCCGGCACGGGACCACGCTTCCAGGAAGTTCCTGGGCAACTTCCTCTTTTCCCCGTCGACTCGGAAAAAAAAATATATCTCCCGGAGGAAAGGGCATGCTTCGCGTCAGTCACTCCGAACCCTTCCGTTCACGGGGACCGCGAGGAAAGGTGGGAGCGGTTGACGCACCCAGGTCGAGAGTGGCCGTGCGGACGCGCGGGAAGCGTAGGGCATGGGAGAGTCCCTGCGCCGTATCCGCCGATTCACGGCTCCAGTAGTGAATCGGCGAACGGGGATCATCGAACGTAGCGGCGAAATGACCCGCACTCCTTCCTTTGAGGTCCGGACGCTGCGCATCTCCATCTCCCCCCTCGCAGTTCTCCAAGGGCTGGTCAAGAACGCTGGCCCGTTCTCCGTGATGCTGAGGTGGCGTCCGACGGCACGGAGAACTGCTGTGGCCCCGGAGCGCACGTTTGAGCCTCGCTATGATCTTCTCCGGTGGATCAAGTGGGGAGGGGAAGTTGGGCCGAGCGTCGCCGTGAACGGATTCCGAGCGTTCCCAGAGAATCCAGCCTTTCCGGTCCCCGAGGGTGGGCCTCAACCGAGGGGAGGGAGGAAGAGAGCCGGTCCGCACCTGAGAGCATCCTGCCCCGCCTCTTCCGGTCGCTTCTTCCGCCAGTGCTGCCACCTGTGGATCCGAGAGGAGGCGGAGCGGTCGACGGCAACCCCGGAGGAGCTTCGAGGGAGTGTCCTTGAAGGAGAGGGAGGCCTCCGGCTCCGGAGCGGCATCGCCTAGGTAACTGCCCTTCTCTGTTCTCCTCCTCTTCCCCACCTTCTTCCCCAGGGAGCGGAGCCGGAGTCATCCGCCAGCGTCCAGACGGGACCTCATTGAGGGTCGCGGAGATGACCCTGGGAGCTCGCGAGCTCCTGCCTCCAGCTCCCCCCAGCAGCGCTCGCGAGGCCGGGTGCGGAGATGCCTCGAGGGGGAGGGGGGCAAGGAAGTGAAGCCTTTGACCCCCCTCCAGAGTAGAGAGAACCCGAGAGGACGAAGGGGAGGATGTTCCTAGCGCCATCTTCTCCTGGGACGTGGAAGATCGGAACGGTACTCCCGAGCTGACCTCTTGGAAGACCGCATTCCGAGCAAGGTCGGCTCTTCCCTGAACCCCCTCTCACCGTCTGCTTCCAACGGGGGAGAGATTAACCCACTGATGGCAGCGACCAGAGGAACCCTCTCCCTTCCACTCCTCCTTGCACGCAAAACTCGACGTCTCGCAGTGTCCCGTCTGGGCAAGGACCCTCTGTAGCAGCGACCTCAGCAAGTTACCGGGAGGCGCGACACACGGGGAAATCCCTGAATTCGGACCGCACTGTCAAGCAGGGTCTCCAGCTTCAAGGAGTGCCGACGCGCCCTCCCCCCCCAGGCCTTTCCCCAGTGGCTTTGTTTCAGGGCTAAGATTTTTGCTTGCGGCGGCGGACATCAACCTCCCAGCGGAACTCGGCAGCACCCCGCTGCCGCCTTCCTGGGAACGCCCGAACGACCGCGAAAGTTCCCGAGGATTCTCTCATTCTTCTTTTAAGTTCCTTGACCTCGTGACACAAGGCTCAGTTGTTGGCAGCGCTGCAGCACCGTCGACATCCGGGGGTCTGGTGGGAGCCCTATGAGAGCGGCGGAAGCTGATGAGGGAGTCTGCGTTGAGAAATAGCCCGTCCTCTTCTTATCGTGCAGTTTTCTGAAGCTGCGGTCCTAGCCACACTCTCTCCATTTCCATGGAGACGCTCCCACCACGCGTCCACTTGACATCACCCTTCAGCGTTGGAGGCTTCCAGGCAACACCGAGAACACGCCTACGTGCTGCCGAGAAGTGGGTCTGGTGCTTGATGGTGCCGGCTGAGGTTTCTCCCCTCTTTCTGGTTCTTCGCCACGGTTGCCGAGGCAACGCCCGCGGGCAAAGAACTCCGGGGGAGTACCGTCTCCTAGTCAGATGAGGATGGGATTCCAGCTGCATTCCGATCACCTCGCTCGGCAACGCATCCACACGCATGCGCGCGCACACACAATTGCTGCCGTCCTGGCGGGCTTGCCGCGGGGTTGGCGTGGCCCCATTCGTTGCCATGCCCGTCGACCGATCCGGTGTTTCATCGCATTCCTCGCTGCTGAGACATCGGATGCATCCGCCATCTGTGGGAAACTGACCGTTACCACCATGAGGAATGACCCGGAGGGGGAACAGGAAAATCTGCAGCGACGGAAAGGTCTAGAAGATTTCAGAAACAAAAATAAAAAATCTCTTTCTGAGTGAGACTCCCAGCCGCCACCACTTCTGGAATCTTCTGGAGTCCTGGAGAAACAGTTTCCGCGACCTTGACCGCGGTCGCTGGAGCATCCATCCCGCCGTTCGCTATCCGGACGAGACCCTGAGCACAAGATGAATGTTACCATTAGGAACGAGAAGATCACTTTGACAGCGAGAGAAACATCGAGAGAAATCTGCTGTGCTTAGGGGACCGCTTGCTCCTGCTTGTGCTTGCTGCCTTCCAGAGCGAGCAGAAAGGGATGTTTGGTCTGGAATCCCTCCTTAGATAAAGCGGGGAGATAAATCACCGTCCATGAGGCTAAACATCCTGTTCCTACGATGCAAAACAAACGCTTCCTCCGCTCACCGCCGTGCCGTTTCCATGCAGGAGCACGGGATTCCCGAAGTGGAGGCAGCTCGGCCCTCGCGTTGATTTTCTGCCACCGACTCCGCTTCCGCCGGACTCGCTTGCTTTCTGACTCGGGCGCGTTCCCTGCCGGTGAGACTCGGGCCAGCGGCACGCGTCCTTTGACACGACGGTCACGCTCTCGGATTGCCCGCGTCTGCGGCCGCCGCGAGTCGTCCCGGGTCCTTCATGGGATCGACTCAGGAGTCAGTCTCGCAAGGAATCGATGCCGAGCTGAGTTTCGAGTCTCCCCTCAAGAAGATGCAGCGGTTGTCTTCCAAGCTCCGGGTGTGCATCGCTAAGATGCGTTCGCGTCCGCGTCCGATGCCCCGTTGGCTACCAGACGGGAATGGAGAGCGGATCGATTGCTGTAGCGCTCACCCCAGGTACGTGAGCAGTGGGAGAGACCCTTGCGAACCCTCACGGGGGGATGTTCTTCGATACCCTTACGGGGTGAGGTGATGCTTCTTGAATACCGGGCAAACCAACAACAACAACAACAGGTGGATGAGCGTAGAATCAGGGTTCCCTCATTACCTTCATAGGGCATAGATTTGTGTCTTTAAATGGACTTCCTTGCAGGACCAGCACTGCTGACCTTTAGAAACGTAGGTCAGTCTTGAAATCCTGGACTGTTTCACGGAGAAGGCGTTGGGAAAGCAATTTGAGGGTCCTAGAAGGTCCTTCTTCTTCTGGCGACACCTCGAACACGTTCAGGACATAGTTCTAGGGATTGATGAGATGTCAACGTGACTTTTCCTGAAATTCATCGAATACGTAGAAGCTCTTACAATCCATAAAAATCCAAAGATCTTCAAGGACAGCCATCCTTAGATCTCTTGCAGAGCCATCAGCCGGTAATGATGAGGCTTCTTCGCACCTTCTGTGGCTGCAGCGATCTTGAGCTTATCTCTTTCGTTGCCAACCGCCTCCTCGGCGTCTTCTCTTTCGAGCTTGCGTTCTGTCTGTTTCGTGAGGGCTGAGGTCGTCGTTCATAACTAGAGCTTCTTTCGGTTACTTCATCTTCAGCTGCAGAGCCTTCTTTCCCCCTTCTCCTTCCCGGAGAGACGAAGCGCGTGCATTTGGTAGACGCCGCCAAAAGTGCGCACTTGTCCTTGCTGCTAGAAGCTCACCTGTGGATTTCCTGCTGGTCAAAAAACTGGGATGCCTGAAGGCAGGAGGCGTGGAGTCCAGGGTTGCCACTCTGGATTTTGCGCCCAGAGCAACTTGGTCCGCTACGAAAACTCCCATGCAAGTCTCTTGGAGATCCCCCGCAGGGCTGGCTGCAGTAGTCCCGGATAATCGTCACACCCCTTGCCACATGCAACTGTCGTTGCATGCCCTCAGGGCATGCAATGAATGAAAGCAGCCAACCGGAGGGGTAGGAGGTCTTCTGCAACATTGCAGGAATCGAGAGACTCCTCGACGCTGCAGGACGAGCGAGTTGACCAGTGCCTACGCTCCTGGTTTTCGTGCAAAGAGGCTCCAGCGGCAGAGAACTTATGATTCCCCCCTTCCCTTGTGTCTAGACACTGCGATGCTACCTCTACGGTGAAAGTGGGACGTTGTGCTGTTTCCACGCTGCAAGGATTCCAGCTCAACCTTCTGGTTTCCTTCCCAAACTGTTTGAGGTGCGGGACCATTGTCCGAATGGACCAAATTGCGACGTTCGGAAAAGCGTGAATTCGGAGGAAGAGCAGCGAGACTATGGGTCCTCATGGGGGCAAGAAGAGATCTCCATAGCAAATGCCGTTCAAGTGGGTGAGAAGGAATCAGGAATAAGAAGGAATCCGATTCCAGGTCCCTGAAGTCCACTACCAGAAGTAGTGGGCAGCAGGACAAGGGAAGGGGAGATGGATCGTGGAGGCAGTGGGGAGACCGAGGGCCAAGCAAGGCAGATCACGAGAGACAGGCAAACAGAGTAGGAAAGGTCAAGATGGGATGCACTCGAGGGTTAATGGTGAATGGGTGGAAGAGTTTCCGGAAAGTGGAAAGTGGAAAACTGGAAGATATGAGGATGGGTGGAGAAAGGGGAGCTGGAGCAGGCGCTCACAAGAAAGCCCCTATTTCTCATACATTTGCAGGTCAAACAGAGCTCGGCTGGTGCCAGGAGGCCATTCCCAACCGTTCCAAAGGTGCTTTTCCCTTGTTCTTCTCGGCTGTTCTCACTCCAAAGTGCTTGGATGCTAAGTTGCTAGGAGGCGCAGATAGCTGCTGCTCTGCTCCCTTACTTTTTTGACTCTTCCCTTTCCGGTCGCAAAACACCTGCAGGCGTCCGCGAAGTCCGTCTGTCTCTTCCGATCACTGGAAAAGGGCCGCAACGGTCTGACTTCGATCCTCATCGCTAGCCAGCGAAGCCTAGCCTTCCGCGACTATCAACTCCGGCAGATGGTTGCCTTGGCGGTGGAGGAGAACGTCTGCATCTCCTGCCTCCCCGCGCGAACTACACTGCCCGGCTTCAGGAGTCAGCTGACGCCTGGGAGAAGACTCATGGGTCGAGCGAGGCGGAACGCGCCTGCCCAAGGTGGTGAGCAGTCCATGCAGGATGCTATGGGCCCTGTTTACCCTCCTTGCCCCCGTGCTGTCCTCCTTAAGGGGAGCAAGGGACAGAGACCATCCAGCAAGGTGGGAGGTGTCCTGGTGCATTGCAGCTAGGAAGAAACTTGCGGGTGAGTGGGCAAATCGAGAGATCACGGCACTGTGACTCCGAGTGTCCCCACCCAAGGACTTTCACACTGGGGCGAGCTGCTCGCCATCCTTCCGGTGGACATGAAGTGGCTCCGGCGTGCTGGAACAGTTGCTGCCTCCTCCTCAAGTGGCGGGAGTGGCGTTGCTGGTGGTGCACGATTGAATATCGTGCAAGGTGCGCCTTCACCACTGGATACGGGGCGAGCGTTGGCGTACAGTGCGATACAGGCGCGGGAAGAAGGAGACCCTTCCACACCTGCTGTTGGACTCGAACTCCTTCGGGATTGCCTAGAGTTGACCCTAGGAACCCCGGTGAGCGACCCCAGGGACATTTTCATACGCCTCTTCGTTCGTGTTGCACTGCTTCCACCCGCGTCTCCCGCAGCACTCCGCTGCCCTCACGGGATCCTGGAAGCCTGGAACTCAGGAAGAAGAGGCCAGAATGGAAGGAACACCATCCACTGGGCAAGAAATCTTTTTGAGGACCTCCACGAGATGGCCCCACCTGGACAACATCCGGAACCAACTTCTCATCATCCTGTGGGCAGGATGCAGAAAATGCCTTGCAGGGAACAGTGACCCCCTCCTGATCCCCCTTCCTCCAGGAAAACCTTTTCCGTTTTTCTTTATTTTTTTGTTTATTCCCTCTCCCCTCCGCTGCCGAAGTGGACCTCGCCGGTCTGCATGCCGGTACTTGGTAACTTGAATGTGTTTCCTTTAGCACGTGGTAGAACCACGTGTTCTACCACATCCATATGTTCTTATTATCGCTCTTTATAATGAATGACCCCGCGGAACCGGGTGAAAAACCTTCGGCGGTGTCTTGGACGCTTGCTCCCCGCCGCTAGTTCGGGACTGGATGTTGGCGCGAGTCGCAACGAACGTGAGGAACCGATCTGAGAGTCCCCACCCGAACCTTTTCCCCAACGTCAAACGGTCTGGCAGCGGTTGTCCGATCAGATGACCCGATGGGTCCGAAGCCACTTAGGGAAAAGTTGATGACGCCTGATCACATCTTACAAAAATCATTGCACTTTGGCCAAATGCAAGTCACTCCGACGAGAATGAATGGATCGCATCTCTGAAAAGGAAGGTAGGCTGGAGGGGGAACCTCACGAGGTCAGCAGCCATTTCGTTTTCACGATCAACCTGACAGACATCTGGGGCAGCTCCTTTACAAAGGGAAGGAACGGCAAAGGCCTTGTCAAGCGACACCATGCTACGAAGCATCGCAGTTACTCTGACTGCGCTCTTGCGACGAGTTCCTGCGGACATGTGGGAGGGTGGAGAATGTGCCCCACTTTCCGTCCCTCACAGTGGACTGTTTTTTTTTGTGTGTTTTTGGTTCGCTGAGCACCTCAAGAACCATCGCGCGCCTGGTGCCTCACGCAGCTCTTTGACGCTGTTCCATGCCACCCGAGGGTGCGTGTACTCCTTCAAGATAGGGGTTACTCCGGGAGGGAGCCACCCTATGAATCCAGGAAGGACTCCAGAGAAGGGAGTCCGTTCCTCTGGCAACTGGGGAGGGAACCCCTTAAGGGACTTATTTTCTCCAGAGGGGCCCTCGGAGGGGTTCGCTGCATTTTTCTTCTCCGAAGGGAAACCGGAAAGGACTTGCTATTAGGAATTACTTCCCCGGAGGGAACCCGCTAGGGAACTACTTGTTTTCCCCTCCTCTGAGAAGATCCCCGAAGGGACGTTTCCTAAATCTCTCAAGAAGGGCACTCCCTGAAGGGAGCGGCGCGCTTCTCTGCACTCTGGAGAGATACCACACCAGGTCCACGGTACAAGACGGAGGGTCTCCCCTGAAGGGGAGTGTCCACTCCTTTCCACAACCGGAGAGGAATCTCCACTCTTTGATTCCTGGAAGAGCCCGGAAGTCGACTCCCATTGTCCCGGCCCTCATCGGAGGCATCCGGTTTTCACCATTACCAGTGCCGCATACGAATAGTTTGTAGGCAAACCAGCGTCATCTTGCAGGAGGAACTCGGAACCCACGATGCACTTTGTCGATTTCTGTAGGAGTATTCGAACCCGCGACGCATGGTACCATAACCACAGGTGACCGTAACCACAGGACCTATGACTCGGGCCGGCACAATGGATGTCGACCTCCGGGTCCTTCCAGGAACCAAGGAGTGGGAGTTCTTCCCCTCCGGTTGTACACGCCGGTTCCCAACCGAAGACGAAGGAAGTTAAGGGGGAGAGTCCACCGACATGCAGGTGGGGACATCTGAAAGTTCGGAACGGGAGACAAGGGACAACAAATACACGTGAAAACATGGGAGGGGTTGGGCAAGGGTTTTTGACGTCCCTCCAGCAAAACCGGGATAAATAAATCAAAGAAGGAAAAAAAAAACGGGAAAGGTTTGAGGCGATTGGGAGGGGGCAATGAAAAAAAAGAAAGAAAGAAAGAAGGGAAGGAAGGAAGGGTTGCCGGTGTCGGGCGTTGTTTCTTTTCGGAACCGGCTCTGGATGCCGACCATCTCCGCCTTGACTTCCCCTTCCAGACGAGACCACCTGGCAGCCGCCTACATGAGGGCGGCTGCCATCCTCCCTTCACTGCGTCTGCGTCGCGAGTACACGACGGGCCGTGACGATGGCGCGGACGCAACATCCTGGAGCGATCGCGGCGCCTGTCGAGAGTGTGCCGGGCACGAAGAACCGCCGCGGCAGGTCACAGGCGGTGTCCTGCTGGTGCAGGAGCACCGCTGCCAGCCAAACTCCCCCACAGTTGTTGGAGGCCACCACAGTCCAAAAAACCGGGGTGCGGGATCGACTCTACCGATCTGCACCTGACCCGCACAGCTCCGGGATGCAATCCTCCCCCTCCCTTCCGGAGACGAGGTTAAGACGATGGAGTCTCCAGTGCAGAAAGAGCAGCACCGCCTGCTTCGTTCCAGCTAGTGTTCGTTCCAGCGACGGACGATGGCGCTCAGTCTGCGGAACGGGAGCTGCCTCTCCAGGGATTCGAGCAACATCCAAGCCAAGCGTCCAGAGTCCCTTCCGGTTCCGTGCAGATGTCTTTGAGACGCACGCGTGTTGTTTGCCTTGTCACGCGGCAAGGCCATGTGAGGACGGCCTGAAGAGGCTGCTGGGACCGAAGCACGGTGCTGCTTCACCGTTCCTCCGGAGGCACCCCGGCCCTCGCAAGAGCGTCGGGGTGCCTCTGACGGAACTCTTCCATTCATTCATACTCTTCCGGAGGAACTCTTCCATTCATCGTAGTCAGTCCAATAGACTGCGGATCTTTTCGTTTGACGAATCGCTTACAACTTTCGGGTTAAAACCATACTCTACAATGATTTCAGCTGATCGCACCATCTCATATTCATGCTTCGAATCGCCATTACTATAATTATCACCTAAATTGGGGTCACGCACTGTACCGCACAATAGCCTCATGGAAGCCATCTTGCTCGCACCATTCGCTAGTCAACGGGGCATCGGGTGCCGGCGCGAGCGCATCCTGGCGATGCAGGCCCGAAAGCTTGTAAGAAGACCATTGTTGTTGCTGAGCAACAGAGCTCGTTTCGAATTGGAGCGGGAAACACGAAAAAAAAAAAGAAGTGGTACCACTGCTTGCCTTCAGTCGGGCATAATGAATTATGGCTTGCTGCAGCAAGCAACCGTGAGCTGTGGGCACGGCTGTTCTCGACGGGCGCGAAGCTTCGCTCTCGCAAACAAATCGTCCGAAGCACGAAAGAGGAAATAGATGGAAAAAGATATAAGTGGAACAGCGAAAGATGTCTACAGCTAGCGATGAAAGTAAGGCTGGATTCCCAAATGGACATTCAGGACCTAGGGATGCGCTAAGCATGCGCACGGCACTGCGATTTTCACGCCGCCTAACGCTTCATTTCGAGGCGTTTTCCAAGGCATTTAAAGATCTATGCCCATTTTTTGCTCCAAACAGGAAGACAGCGGTATTGCGTGATCCTTTGGCCAGAAAAGAATAAGGGATTGAGTAAAGAATAAAGAAAGCACGGAGACTATTTATGGCTTTAGAAGGAGCAAAACGGCAGGAAAAGATCGTAAAAAGAGCTCGTAAGCTGAGGTCCAAATCCTAAGGCCCCAGAGTATTTAACAAGCAAGTCGTACAAAAGGATGGGAAACTTTCGAAGAACTCATCTTTGAGGGCTATTGATTGCGCCTGGGAACCAGCAAGATGAAGTAGCCAAAACCGCAGCAAGGGTTACAGGAGGAAAAGGGTGACTGCACGAAACACTCTCATCACTCTTCCGAACCTGTCCAGACCCTGTGAAGAAGGGCATCTCCTCAGGACACGCGCGCGCTAGAGCGAGCCCCCTTCACGAAGGACGTGCTTGCCAAACATTCGATGCTTCAAACGCCCGTTTTATGTTTGTTTAACATTTGATTTACATAACGCCTAGGGATGAAGAAGAATTCATCTTGTGAATAAAACCCGCCGATGTGTGCACAACCGGATCGTAAGGAAGGGAGAATGACTTTTTGAGGGAGGGAAGATCTGCGCGGAGGGCGGGGCTATGTACCGAGCTGCATCTGAGAACCATAAATAAACATCGCATCAGCGCATCCGATTCAATCATCCTGGACCACATGGACGCACGGAGCAGGGAGCTGTTCACCAACCTCCGCAACGTCCATGGTGTTCACGGACCTTTTCGGTTGCACGTTCGGCAGCTGGATGCATCAAGAATCGAGAGCTAACAGGCACCGCTTCCGGGAAAGCAGGATCGGCTCCCTAGCTGTTCCAGATGCTGGACGATCAAGTCCGTTCCCGCACCTGTTGATGGACCCGGTGCCCTCCAGCAACTGGGAAGGAGGCTGCCTTTTGGCTGCTGCTGCACCCGGAGGGCACGGCGGCGCACTCGTCTGCGACGCTTCGCATGCGGAGCGCGCGCAAAGTGATGCGCACGCGCGCGCGCGCCATCTTGGCGACCCGTCTCGTCGGTCTGGAGCTGCTCTCGCAGCAACGGGATGCCGCCAGCCCAGCAGTCGCCTTTTGCGAGGACTGCAGCGTGGCCGGACCCATTTGTCCCGAGAGGCCGCCAGGGAGATCGCCCGCGCCTCGAGAAGGCCGTAGAGAAGAAGGAACGATCCCTCCCAAAGATCCCTGTCTCCTCCCTACCTATTCGTTTTTCGTTTGTTTACTACCCCCTGCCTTCCACTTCGGGCCCCGTGCGTGCGTCCCACCTACGTATCGGTGAACCTTTCCCGCGGCGGACTTTCGTGTGCTTCCCTCGGGAACTTCTCCCTCAATCCCCTCCTTTCGTGAGTTGATCTTCGAAGAAAGAAACGCCCCGGCCTAACAGCGTTAGAAAGAACTCGGATCTTGCTTGCTGCTGCATCCCCGTCCACACTGCAAGCCATAGTCTGCTGTGGCGCTGGCCGCCGAGTTCTCTGGTCGCAGTTTTCGGTTCTGTGCCTTCATGTCAGTGGCAACTGACATCTGAATCATGGCGTTGAAAAAGGGTCCGCTGTCCAGCTCCGGGGTCCATCAATTCCTGGCAACCGCCAGTTCCTACAGCACTGCATTGGCTGCAAAAGGATGTTCTCCGTACTGCCACGCAGTGTCCTCGGAATCAACTCATGAACGGCTGGTTTATCACCCAGTCACTCAGGGACGTTTATTATAAAAAATGAATACGTGTGCAGGGCCATCGGCCCTACATTGTCCGAAAATGCTCGGAACCTGCCAAGTAACTGGCACGCGGGCCAACGAGGTTCGCCTCGGCAGAGGGGGAGGGAGTCAACAAAAATAAAAATAGAACAAAAAAATATATACAAAAAAACTGGGAGGGTTAGGGAAGAGATCACCGGGTGATGGAGGGCGTCTTCTGCATCTTTTCCAGGATGCCGGCAAGTTTCATCCGAGTGTGTCCCAGGTGGACCGTCTTGCTGCCATTCGCAGGAAGCGCAGGGAGAAGCAGATGGTCTCCCTGTCGCGCCGTCCTCCTCTTGTGTAGCTCCGGACTGCCGCAATCCTGCGTAGGCAACAGCAAAGAGCTACTGGGGATGCAGCAGGCGAAAGGGCATCGCGCACGAAGAAGCGCTTCGTCACGTCCCTGGAATTGTCCGTTGGTGGGCCAAGGGCCGCTGAGTAACGCATCCACAAAGGCCGGAGGGCAACACAGTCTACAAGCAGGTGCGGGATCTCGTTCGGGTTCCCGTTCCCCGCATTTGCAGCAGTTCGGGTCCACCACCTCCAGGTCCAGTGAGAGCGGCAAGTGTTGCACGGGAGACCCCAGTGCAACAGCAGAAGTGCCGACTCCTGTCACTTCAGGGGAAGGGCCCGGTTGTTCCTCATTGCTGGGGGCCACTCGAGGTCTTCCTGAGGGATTCCCAGTAGCTCATCCCAGCTCAAGAGTCCCTTCGGTGGGACACTTGGGGCCTCAGCGTCCGTGAGCTGGTCCGTGGTCCGACCACCTAGTTTCCTCGTCTTCTGACTGATTTCGCAACTGATCTCCCATCTGGCCAGCTGGTTACTGCCCAGGTGCTCTCTGAGGGAGGGCAATGAGCGGCTAGGGAGATTCTTTGCGCCCACGCACACTTGATGGGCTGAGCGATGACGTCCTGCAGCGAGCGGCCGTTGTAGAAGGGAGTGCAGCAGTCGCTGCCGCATCCCCAGGCTCGCTCCGTTGTTCTTGGCCCACGTGTGAACGATTTCCTGCAGCCAGGCATTACCGTTTGCGAGCCGGCAGAAGATCCAGTTGTTGGTCCTGATCAGCTTGGTCACCTGCCGGAGCTCCAGTCCGCAACTGGACACGTTGTGTCTGCGCCACCACTCCAGGAACGAAGACAGTATCGCGTAGGCGGTGGATCGCTTGACCAGGTATGGTGCGGGCTCGCACCAGCTCGTATTCCAAAGCTTTGCCACTAGGGCAACCGTCCTCCACTGGAGCTGACGCTCCATGCGTTCCAGCGTCAGAAGACCGAGGCCTTCGTCGCGACGCGAAGCGAACAAGTCCTTCAGGCGGACTCAGGTCCTCTCTGGGCCCCGCAGGGTGATTCTCAGGAGGTCCTTCGTACGCCTCTTTGTACTTCTCGGTGGGGAGCAAACAAAAAGCAGGAAGCAGAAGAGGTCCTGAGCGGCTGGCTGTGCCGCTTCACGGACCTCCACTCGTGGAGCATTGAATCCACATCGAGGACGAAAGCTGAAATTGAGGCAGCTGATACTCGGGCGCCTCTTTACAAAGGTTCCCAGATTACTTGATCTTAAGACCAATTTGCAAGTGCGGGGTCGTCGGGCTTTCCTCCAGCTTTGTCCTGGCCAGCTTAGTTCGATATCTCCACCAGGGACAAAAGTCTCAGCAAGAGTCTCCCAGCTCGTTTTCCACGTTGGACTCAACCGATGTGCAGCTGCCATCTTCGAAGGAGGGATCAAAATTCGAAGACATGGATCAGCTGAAATGGAGAGCTCTTT
The DNA here is from genome assembly GCA_036172245.1 of Raillietiella orientalis. NCBI lineage: Eukaryota > Metazoa > Arthropoda > Ichthyostraca > Raillietiellida > Raillietiellidae > Raillietiella > Raillietiella orientalis. The sequence goes on along the minus strand of JAYWIR010000018.1, from coordinate 1,064,600 downwards.
TGGCCTGAATCGAATGATGGGCAATCCCTCGATGGTGGCGTACAGCAAACAGCCGGTCACTAAGCTGAACCACCTACAATCGCAAGGATTAGCGCCTAGAGAAAAAAAAGGAGGAACCAAAGTCATCAAATTGTAGTCTAGGCGTATTGTATTGTATTTCTTTATCAGTAGCATCCAGGAAGTTCCGAGAATACCAGGTGTCTGACCTTCGCGAGTCTGTCACCAGTTGAGTTCCACAAATATAGCAACATCAGGCTGTGTGATTAGACTCCTGAGAGATTTTGACGAAATGATGAGCAACTTTTAAGGAATTGTGACCGTGGTTAAAAACAAGATCTTGAAGCTGCAACTCTGAGAACAAGCACAGTCTCTTCAGTGAAGATATTTTCATTCACCTTCAAAGCAATCAGTTTACCAAAAACAGAAGTTATTTCTTTATTTCGGTTGGTAAGGTATTTTTTTGTATGCCACCTCCATCAGTAAATTATGGTTCGAATACTCGGAAAGAATCGACGCCGAGAAATGGGGGTGCATCGTGGGTTCGAGTTTCTCCTGCAAGATGACGCTGGCCTATATTCGTTCAGGTGAGGCACCGGTGGCGGTTCAAACCGGATGCCCCCGATGAGTGGCCGGAGTTGGGAGTCGACCCTCCGAGGTCCTTCCAGGAACTGAATCAGGGAGTCCTTCCAATTGTGCAAAGGAGCGGATCCCCCTTCGAGGGGACCCCCGTCTCGTACCATGGAGCTAGTGGATTCATGATTCCTCTTCAGAGTGCAGAGAAACATGCCGCTTCCTTGCGGATTCCCTTCGGAGAAGAAAAAATGGAGCAGACCCCTTTGGGGTTCTCTTCGGAGACAACCAGGATGGAGGGTTCCCTTCGATGCGTGAGAGGAATGAGACTCCCTTCTCCGGAGTTCTTCCTGGATTCATAGGATGGTTCCCTCCCGGGATTACTCCCTACCTTGAAGAATTACATGCTCCCTCGGGTGGCATGGACAGCGTTTAAGAGCTGCGTGAGCCTCCAGGCGCGCGGCGGTTCTTGAGGTACTTGGCGAACCAAAAGAATGAAAGCCTGAAAGAAAACACTGGAAGGAAAACAGTGAAGACAAAAAAAAAAAAACCCCGAACCCCCAAAGGGACTCCATCTCCATATTTCCATCATCCATATGGATCCTATGGATAGAATGCTGAGTAACTTCTCAGTCTCGCTTCAAGCTTCCCGGTTCAATCTTCGGATGTGGTAACGAAATGGTTTGTCGCTATTCCTCCTTAAACGGAGTCATCTAACTCTTTGAGTACAATCTGACTTCAGGGAAGTAAGAGGATGTGGGAAGGCTATTTGAATTTTCATGCCTGGTCAACCGTAGGTACTTCATCCTTTTTTTAAAAAACCCTTTCATAATTCGAGTACACGAATTCGAATCTTTCATAATTCATAATCACTTGGCGGCGCACCAAATGATTCATCTAACAGTGATTCCATCTTCTCAACCTGGAGAGGCTGATCCGAAAATTTTCGTAACGTTTTGTACTATACCATTCAGTTTCGTACACGGATCCTTGCACGCTCTCATCAGTCGAGCGTTTTCTTTCTTACGTTACATTCTTTCTACTTATTTTATTGATTTGCCTCATATGCGTTCAATTTGGACTTGGTGCTGTGTAAAACGCGCATACAGAAGAATTATTTCGGTTGTAGGTATTTACCAGTTTTTTTTCAAAGAGAAATGGGAAAGCAACACAAAGCTTGTATTTAATGGATGGTACGGAATGCAGTGTACAATAAGCAATTCCACGCACAAGCAGCATGTGAGATTTCGTTTGCAGAGTGCGCGTGAAGCTGACGTCGTGCTAACGTGGACGTTGAAGTGCTTGAAGTTTTTTTTGTTAGTGCTAAAAAAAAAAACGCATTCAATTTAAGATGTTGAGCCGTTTGATTGTGTCAGTACCCAACGGTGACTAAACAAACCAATGCTCCGAAGCTTTTAGATGGAAGTACGTCTGATTTAATAGCAATGTAGCTCATTAGAACGGAATCCTTGCTGACAGGAAGAGTGCATGCTTTAGATGCCTATAAAAAGTGGCATGCGATGAATTCTCCATTAACTAGGATGAATTGAGTGAACCAAGGAGTTTTTTTTCAGAGTTGTGCTATCTGCCTTCAGGCGAAAATACAGTGTGTTCATTTATTCAGCAAAATCATCGAAATTGATTTCAGGCAGCTAATGTGATGTTCATTCATAATGTTAACAATAGTCTTCACACAACTATTGAAAAACGAGTTTATTGTTAGGAAATGCTCTTAGCAGCCAAAATGCTGATGAATTATGTGAAAATCGATTGAGGGAATTAAGTATTTTCATGTCCTACAATAGTTTCAATGGACAGGCAAAAAATGATGTTGCAAACTTTTCTTTTGGACAGAATGAAGTGGCTTCTTCACCAATGTCCAAAGAAAGAATACAGGCCTTTTGTAATGATATAGTGACTTCAGCTGTTCAATTACTGAATGGATTTGCTAGAAAATGTGATGCCCAGCTAGAGAAAGCAAACCATCAGCTCCAGGTTTTGGATGCATCCCTTCAGCTTTTGGAATATAAATTAGCTTCAATTGATTTGAACACCATCTCAGCCATTTCCAATGAAGAAACAGTATCAGTTCAACCTGCAGAACCATTAATTTCAGGAAAGCAACAGACAGAGCAAAACCCTGCGGAAGAAACTAATGCAGATGTTTTGTCTCCATCAGAAGGCGTTGATTTGACTCCTTACAAAAAAATGGTGAATGTTGGGGTACCCATTGCTGCAGTGCAGCAGAAAATGCAGCTTGCAGGATTAGATTCAGACAGCATCTTCCAAGTTGTTGGTCAAAAGCAAATGGAAATGTAATATTTGCATTGTAGAATATTGTAGTTATAATTATAAGAAATACTGTTGTCACATATGTAAAGTATTTGTAAAATTTTTAGGTATTTTCAGTATTCCAGTGTCACAAACTTGTGATAACCCTTGTTATGTGTGAGTCAGTAGATATTTTGTGGAAATTAGCCTGTGTCAGTTTTGTATACTCAGTATGGGATATGGGACTCGATTCTTTGCCAACTTCAAAACATTTTCTTTGCTTTTGGTACTCATCCAGATTTCCATTCCATAAATGTTGAATTTCATTCTGTTGGGTTGCTGCATATTCAACATAATAGTTGCTGCCTGCTCGACTTCCTTGGTTTTCTGATGTGTGTGGTATGAAATATTTTGGTTTCTGAATCGTATGTGGTTTGATCAGAGGTGACATTGGATTAATTAAATTCTGAGTGCATAAAGTCTTCCTTTGATTACTACTTGAACCATTTCTTGAAGCCCATGCAAGGAAAGAAGTTTTCTTTTTTCCATACATTTAAGTTGAGTAGATTATATTGATATGCTTTACTTTCTGAATGTTTATGAGTTTTCTAATCAAAGTAAACAACACTGACATTACCATTTGTCATCACTGTAATTAGACATCAATACAAAAAGTTTGAATATGTAAATTAAAATTGTCTACTGCATAACCTTAAATATAAAGTCTCCATTTTGAAAAAACATTTGTTTGGCCTGTTTGACATGTGTGCTGAAACAAGATTCCGAACTATACAGCCAGTGGGAAAAAGAATGTTTTTTGTACTCAGTTCCCCAAAGGATGGTGAAATACGCAGTGGCATGATAGGTTGTGATTCTTCATTAAAAACTGTCAAACATTTTCTTTATCTTAAACAAACTTGTGTGAGGCATTCACTAGGTAAACATTTTGGTTTTTGCTTGCTCCCTTGGTTGGATCAACAAAAAAAAACAATGCGCCCGAAAATGGACCCTGCTATGTATCTGCAACCAATTCGAGAGAGGCAAAAAAAACTAAAAAAACAACACATTCATTATTGATGAGGAAGTGAAACAGAACACGTATTTTATTTCATTCAGTAATGCTTGAAAACATAATTCATGAATATTGCATGTTTCTTGGAAAACTTCAAGTGAAAATTTCAACTTTACCACTTACATTTCAGGAGAAAAATATATGTAATTACAGCAGAGGCCACCGAAATCTGTAAGCACAAGACACGTTCAGACTAGATTGAGAAGTGGTGAACTCGGAGATAAGATTAGTAAAAATTACGAATCTCATTTGTGTGTACTTGTATTTCAAATGAAACTGGGTACACTTCGGAGAATTGTTCGAATGGAAAACTTGTTTTCCCTCTTAACTGTGTTGACATCTGCATGCTATAGGTTTTTCGTTTTATTCCCTATATTCATTTCTTGATTGTTCTGAAATATGAACTTGAATTTTTTTTAAAGCAGTACTTAGTTTATAAATAAATACTAGTTCAGCATTTAACTACTCTGTACTTTGATCCAAAATGGCACTTATTCATTGCTTTAATGTTTAGTGATTCTCGACATATCTGTATTTCACAGATAAATACAGACAAATATTACAGCATTTTCTAATTATTTTAATTAGAAAATGCTGTAATTATGAAATCCTATAACTACTTTCATTACTCCTACTACTACAAAACAAAAACAGCAACTGCGTTGGAGTTACTATGTGAACTCGGAGGGGTAACAACCGTGAAGTAACCATTTTGCAAGGAGTCTGAAGAATATTTTTCACCTCTACAAACTTTGAAAAATGCATTTTCTGCAATTAGGTACTATGTAGACGAAATTTTCTGTATCTTATATAGCCTTTCGAGCAAACCTGTGTGCACTCAGTTTTAAACCAGAAGAATTTGACGTCAACAAAATTGGAATTTAATACGCTAGGGCTGAAGTTACCAGTCCTAGATGTTAAATTAAAATGCACTTGGAATGCTACGAAAGGAAATGATTTGTTTAATAACTTCAATATTTTAATTTAGATGCTTATTCCAACTGTTTCTTTCATTTTTTAGACCCGAAATTTGCTCCTTTTCTCCTCGCATTTTTGTCTGTATTGCTCAAAGAACCTCTATTAACCTTGCTTTTTTTTTTTTGGAAAAAAATAATGATGATTGGGAATAATCATTAGATGATTACTAGATGCTTCCATGATTGGGCAGTTCAGCTTTGTGATCTTTATAAAAAAGTAAGTTTTGATCTAAAACGGATATTAAACACATCCTAACAACCACTATTGCATAATGAGATTCTTGGGTAACCAGAGTAACGTATATATATATATATATTTTGTGTGTGTGCGTGTGGAAATTCACTTCAAAAGCAATGTTATTACTGGAGTTTCCTGCCTATTTGTATATGGAGAATTCTGTAGAGAAAACAAGGTGAGGCAAAACTGTCTTGAGACAACATTCACTGTATTCAAGAAAACGGAGCACACTTGCAACATATGTATATAGTTATACTACAGATATAGAGTAGATTATATATCTATTAATCAGTAGTAATTCAGTAGGAAAATTCATGGATCAGAAAAGAAGACTGGTCTCAGGTATTCACAAATTTGGCAAATATGTTTTGGTGCGGAATTCGAAGTAAACGTTTGGTTGTCGTGATTTGATTTTTGCGCTTTTATTCGGGATACTATTTGCATGGGAAAGGTGAGGAAATTGGGACGATGGAAAGGTGGGAGAAAAGGAAATACATTAGGGGACCTGAGTCATTCTTCGTTCTTAACTTTACACCTTCGATTGAAGGAGTCTTCCTTTCACGCTGTGTTGTGTGTGTAGGTGTGGGTGGGTCTCTGCCTAGATTCATGGCAAAATGTCTGTTTTCATAATTCAAAAGCCAAACATTTGGTTCATGATTTTTTTGAGACGAACTCTTGAGTTTGTTTTTGTGTGATTCAGGTTTTCACTTTCTTCTGGAATGCTTATGCTTTAGCGTTGTTTGCAGTTGCCTCAGAAATGGAACTGAGAGCAAAGAATAGCAGCAAAAATGCACCTCGAAAGAGGACACTTTCTACCTTTCGCCATGAGTGCTCATATAAGGAATGAGATGCGTTTTTTTTTTTACACATATACTTATCGATATTCTTGGAGCTTAATCGCACTTCTCCACGAATTCGATCTGTTGCAGTCTACAACTTATTTGTTCTAGTCTCTTGGACCTCTTTAGACAATTTATTTCGTTATGTAGAAGTGGAGTTCATCATCTTGCACCTTCTGTTTTTAAATGAAAGTTCTTATTTTGATTTTTTATTATAAATCAAAATAAGTACTCCAAGCCGTACTATTATAAGGCTTGGTGTTGAACGATGTACCATGTTCATAGTATTCCCTTCTAAAAACTCTTTGTCTCAAGGAGTTTCCTAATGCTTTAATGACAGAAATCCTTCGTCCTCTCTCGTAGTTTCTCTTTGAGGGCACTTTCCATTTCCTGCAGTTCCAGCACAACCCGAATAAAAAATCTGTTTGCACCTAGCTGGGCATTTCACGTAGAAGATATTCCACAGGTACGCCGAGCACTTGTATACCGAAAGTTATTGCATTCAGCAGGGGCAATAAAGGACCCCAGAATATTTATTACATCCTGCCGAACTTGCATTTTGAAAATAAGGATTTTGCGGAGACTCTGACTCCCACTGTTACTATCTCTGCGAACTCGTATTTAAGATGTAGAGTAGCAGCCTGAAAAACTGAAGTCTTGCATACAAGAAGACATAGCAAGGTTGTATTTTACATGATCCGTTGTTCATTCTTGTTCTGATCCGTGTGTACGTTTGATTCAGAAATGCCTCTTGACAAATGTTGTGCAACTGAAAATAATGATTTGCGTGCAGGGTGATTCTTCTCGGAGTCGAAAAACTTGTTCATTGAGAAGGAAAGAATGTAGGAGTCGATAACTTCTGTGGCATGTTTCACATTGAGCTAGTTGTCTACGGGGAGTCGTACAAATAGACTTCTGAAGGAGATACTCACACATCTCTGTCGTTCACAGTCGGTGGGTTATCTGATGAGGCAGTGTGAAGTACTGCTGCCGCGGCAAATTGTGTGTCCTGATAGGACAAGAAGAGAGAGGCCAATGAGGCGGACCAGTGTGGGGTGCGGAACGGGAGAACCTCCACCACCTCCAAACGAAGAAAGGATGATGGAGAGAATGGAGAATCTTAGAGGACGAGCGACGGCGACAAGGACATCGGCGACGGTGAGTAGAGTGCCGACTTGGTACACGACGGTGGCAGCGTCCTTGCTAACGGGAGCTTCCGCGACAACCGCCGAGCGCGGTGTGATCGTCAGAGAGAAAATCGAAGAAACGAGGGAAGACTCGTGCGGGATTTCGGTCCAGAAGGAACCATCGTGACGTCCTTCATGGGATCCTTTACTAATAATGCGGTGCAAGATATATATTTCACCGTTCACAAGAAGGGGATCGACTTTGCAGGCATTCAGATGATAGTCCCATCTGTCGGGGACTTCTCGGTTTACACGGGCATCGCCCATCGTTGCTAAAACTATCTGATTCTCAGCAGAAGAGCGATCGGGGAAGTCTCGGATTCCCATCCACCTGTCCGGAATCCAGGAACTCACAACCAGAGGGGCGGTTTGGAACCTAATACAGGGGAATGATCCCACTAAGGGAGAAATTGCGCAACCCAATGTAAATCAAATCGTCGTGGAAACCATTCTGGACACGACAAACGTTCTACAGCGTGGACGACGAATCACATAAAACATGCAGTCTACTTATTTTCGGACATGCAATACGGGGACAGGAAGCTGAGGGAAGAAGCATACTGGGAGGTGCAAAGAACATCATCTTTCCCGTTCCTTGTGCTGGGAACAGTACCAGAGAAGGTAATTAGACCGGAACGTCAAGAAGGAAATAGAAGTGCTGGAAAAAGTGAAGCTAACAACGGTCATCTTCCACATTCGTTACGAAAATAGGGATTGCAGAGATGGAGCCTTCCCCATCCACGGCACCGAGCTGTTCCGGAGACAAATCTAGTCAAGGGGCCAAGGAGAGGATCCTCTACTGAGTGATGAAGCGCCTGAACGCTCAGTAAAGAAAACAGATGGATGAGGGCTTTACCGACCGATGGAATCGAGACGGCTTTCCTGGAGTTGCTCAAGGACGTGATGGCGAGTCCAGATGGCGTGCCCATTACCCACTATCGGCGGTACCTACCACCTTCCCTGTTCCTGTTCAGACAGCTGCCGACCCGAGTTCCATCCGAGTTGCCCTGCGGACACAGGAGAGGGTGACCGCCACGGAGGCACCGCAGAGGGAGGAGGAGGGACGGATGTTTTCGACCAGTATCCCGTATAGTTCCCTTAGGGAACACCCCTATCCTTCCGTCACTTGACAACGGTCCCTGTTTCGAAAAAGGCCCCGGCGAGGGTGTGGCTGCGGTCTTTGCGCGCGGCACCAGGCGTCTCGGGTTCTAATCCCTCCCGGAGAAGCATTGACGCCAGAGAAATGGGTGTGTGTTGGGTTCGAATTTCTCCCTCAAGATGACACTGGTTGGCTTAGGCTGGGGCGCTCGTGGAAGCCGGATGCTCACGATGAGTGGCCAGGATTGGAATTTTGTTTTCCGGGAATCAGGAAGTCCTTCGGGATTCCTCTCCGGTCGCGAAGATGGAGCATCCATCTCGTACCATGGGGTTGGTGGATGGATACCTCTCCAGAGTGTGAAGATGTGCTCTACCCCCTTCAGAGAAAATTGGGGAGCGTCCCTTCGGAGTTCTCTTCAGGTCAGGAAATGAGGAGTGATTCCCTTGCCGGTCCTCTCCGAAGAAGAAATAATGGAGAGGCCTCCTCCTGGGGGTCCCTCCGGAAAGAATAAGGGAGAGGTTCCCTTCGGGATTCCTCTTCTAAGTGTGAAAGAAACGGACTCCTTCCTCCGGAACCTTCCTGGATTCATAGGGTGGTCCCCTCCTGGGCACCTCGTATCTTGAAGACTTGACACGTACCTTAGGGTGGCATTCACGGTGCGAAAGGGAGGTGCCGGTAAAGAAGGAGCACGGAAGAGTGAGGGGCGGTTAGACCCTCCCGTAGCGGCATTCCCTTGGCCCGCATTACCCCGTTGCACGCGTCAGATGATAGACCACGCGCCCGCCTCGCCCGCGTCGAGGAGAGTGGAGAAGTGGTTCCATCTGCAAGAAGCAGAGAAGGAGAATACCTTCCTGAATTACACGAGGACTACAGAGGATGCGACCAGGTGGACTCCTTTTCCTCCCTCGCTTATATGTCGATTCATCGACCCTCCCTTCAACCGTCCCTTCCTCTTTTACGCGGCCGATCTGCCGGGACATTTGCCACTCCCTTTCGTGAACCCTGTTGTTGCATAGAATACCACCAGACTCCTCCTGCCCCTGGGTGTTTATTTTCTTTAAGGCAAGAGCCCAAGGAGTAACCTCATTGCCCCGGGTTTCCGGGTCATTTATTTGCGATGAACAAATAAAAGTTCGTACAGTCAGAGAAGGGCATAAATAAATAGAGAACGCGATGGGTCGTCCTGACGGTAATAAGCATGCTTCCTGAGGGCCCGTGTCGGGCAGGAAAGGGTGGGGTTCATCCATCGGTGTTGAGTTCCCGTCCGAGGATTCCCTCTCACCTTACATGCAGGAATGGAGCCACCATTTCGTTGATCTCTGTGGGTCCCGTCCTCCTCCCCTTGTTTTTTCTTGTCCGCCCCCCTACTCGACCAAGCTCCGGGCTCAGCGCCTGTTGCAGCACGCTCTGTAGGGACCTGCGAGGTCCAGGATTCGCCTCAAGGACTGGGCGGCTCCGCGTCGGCATGCCGGCTTGGACAGCCTGACGCTGGACAGAACCGTGCTGCAAGTGCAGTTCCACTGTTTATCAAGCTGTGGAATTCCCCGATGTGTGCACCTGCACACATCATCCTACGGAGATGCACCGGCAGCGAAGGACCGCTTCTGCTGCTGCTGGGCACCCACTACAGGATGCGGTAATTCGGCTTCCCCCTGAGGCAACTTGCCTCTCTACTGGAAGTCCACTCGTGGATCTCCTGCCGCCCGACGAACTCCAATGCTTGGCGGCAGGAGTTGAGTCCTGGGTTCTGAAGATCTTTACCCCCTTCGGTATCTGCTACCGCGACCGTTGGAAGTGGTGATGCAGGACGCAGCGAAGTGGTCGACCCTTTTGGGCTGCTGGCCGCTACGTCCCTTGCCGCAGTGCTGTCTGCCCTCAAGGCCAGAGATGACAGTAGCCTACCGGCGATGTGGAGGTTTTCCTGCACCATAGTGCGAAAAACCAAACTCCTTGTGACTGGAAGACGGGCGAGTTGGAGGATGCTGCCATTCCACGTACAATTGCGACGGGACTTCTCCGGTGGTGCGAACTGTTGAATGTTGCTCCCGAAGAACTTGTGGTCTCGCCAAACTGCGTTAATGCATCAGTGTCCTCGCTTGGTTGGAGACCGGACATGCTGCTCTTCCTGCATTGGGGATTCTAGTGCAACGAAAGGCGGCACCGAGTTTCCAGAGGGGTTGTATCTTCGAACTGTGCCAGGTGCAGGTCGACGGAGTCGATCTCGCACTTGCTTTCGGACTGCGGTGTCCTCCAGGAACTGTAGCGGAGGCTGGCAGCAGTGCTCCTGCACGAAGAGGACGCCGCCGAAGATGTGCTGCGACGGTTCTTCGCACCGCGAGGACTCTCGTCTGGCATGTTGATCGCAACCATGGGTTGCATCCGCGCCATCGTCGGCCCGACACGTGCTGGAGACCACACTCAGCGAAGGAAGATCACCAAGATGGCAAGCACCTACATGAGGGTGAATGCAAGGTGGCCTCACCTGGAAGAAGAGACGAAGGCAGAGATCATCGGCATACAGCGCCATTTGGTGGATCGTTAGGAGTGACCGATCCCGTTGACCCTGATCCCTTGCCCTCCTTTGTTTCTTTATTTATTTTTTGTTCCTTATCCCTGTTCGCTCCGCAATTTTCCCAGTGTTTTTTTGTTTACATTACGGTGTGCGCGGAGCGAATCCAAAGATCCCTACCTCGTCCCACCTAATTAATTTATTTTTGTTGTCCCTTATCCTTCCCTCGTTCCGGACTGTCCATTATCCCGCCTGCTTGCCACTTCTTTGTTTTTTTTTTGTCGTTGTTTGGGAACCAGCATGTTCCCATTTTATTTTTTTTTTAGAAAATAAACGTCCCGGCGTGACCAAGTAACAAATTTCGTTGATCTTCTCAGGTCGTCTGAGGCGATCGCAAACGGTCCGTCGGAACAACGGCCACGTCCTTCCCTCCACTCCGGCAGTCGCCTTTGCTCGCATGTGGCAAAAGATCGCCCGCAGGGAGGAGAAAACCGGCAAGCCTAGAGAAGTGGACACTCCCTTAAGTGGGGGGTCTCTGGCTTCGGAGAACCGGAGTGCCCCTGCTCCTTTCTCGTTCGAGAGGTACTGTCCGCGCCGGGCTTTCGGATTTAGAAAGGACGCCGAGAGAGGACGACACGAAAGGGGAGTGCCACCACTCTCTTTGCTGTCCGGTTCCTTCGGATCGCAGCGAGGTAGAATCGCCTGCCAGGTCACCCAGAGGAGCTCGCCCCCAGCATCCTGCAAAGGGTGCAGAGGACCCTCATCGCGGGATGTCACCCCTTCCCTGTTTCCCCAATTTAACCAGACTGCTATGGTTGGACTTCGTAAGGGGCACCGTCCCACCGAACTCCGTTCATTTATTTTCTTCTCTTTTGTAAAAAAAAGAAAGAAAGAAAGAAACGCCCAGCGCAAACGGGTGACAACGCATTCGAGAGGCACGTGCGGCAGGGTTCCCTCTGTCCTGCACCCTGCACTTGTCGACCCGCCGAGGCATGGCGACGTTCCCCACCACAGGTCAAGCAGCGTGACCAGGTGAGATCTCGAATCATTTTGTGAGTGCCGCTGGAACCGACTCAAATCATCCTCTGCTTTTTGCTATGAGCTCGTGGGAAAACCGTGACCCAACCCGCAATGACCCCTGCAGTTTCCGCCGTCCAGAACGGGGTCCAGATCGCACCACAGTTTGGAGCGCTGCTTTCGTTTGCACCTGAAGGAACGAAAAGTTTTTGTGGATCCTCAAAGAAACACCTGCACGCTGACGCGATCTTTCCATTCCAGGGTCTCGAGTTTCGAGCGGGTCGGCATGGGCCAAACCAGATCAGCCAGACCATGATTTCGCAACGTGCTAGGGTCCCTGCTAGAGTCCATTGGCAATGCTCCCTTCAAGACTCCTTCTCCCTTGCTCAGAGTGGCAGACCTGCTTTTCTCCCACTAGTGCGCTTCGCTCTTTCCACCGCTCCCGGAATTCGCAACCCGTTTTTCCGAGATGTCAGCGGTTCTGGATGCATCTCTCTGAATCAGACAGTGATCTCAGCAAGGAATTTCTGGCCAGTCTGGATCATCGAGAAAATCTCCTCCGTACGCGGCGAGCTGCATCTGGGAGTTCCCAGCCCAACTTCCGATTCGTTTCCTGCTTTCCTCTTACAGACATGGGGTCGGGCAACACACGGTCTCTTCGTTTCCTGGCACACGGCAAGGCTCGACGCTTTTAAAACTCTCAGGCTGGCAGAGTCGTAGAGGGTTGCATTTTGTATAAGACTTGTTAGAATGAGGATGACGGCTGTTGGTAACAGGGAGTTCATGGACATAGGAACCAGTTTCGGTCATGTTAAAAGAATGATGGTTGACAGTCATTAAGAGTTATCAAGAACGGGTAGAAGTCAGCGGTGGAAGAGTAGATTCTATAGTAGTTTCAGAATGTTGATTTACGAAATGGATGGAATAGAAGAGAAGAAAACGAGTTGAAGATACAAGTGAACCGAAGAGTGGTGATGATGTTCGAATGAGTAAGTGTTCCGCTGTGGAATGGATGCACAATAGAGACGACGGAGAGGAAACAGTGGAACACGTGAAAATTCAGTTGATTTTCAATCTGGGTCAAATCATTGACCAGCTATTCGTGGATAGTGTAATTGATGTTCTGAGGAAGATAAGTGGTAAGAAGAGCATCGTTTATGGAAATGAGATAAGGGAAAGAGAGGAATCGTAAATGGGGTACGGCCCCCCCACTTTTATTTAGTTTATCTTTGATTTGTCCCCAGGTTCGACAAGCGGTGGCGTCGATTTATGAAAACATACTTTTAACTTTCAAAAAGCTTTAAGCTTTTTCTGTCCTTTCAATGTTTTCATCACTAACAACTGCGTTGTTTTTGCACTGTTTATTTCACTTTCCGTTTCACTTTCACACCTGCGCATCTTTTGAAGTTTGGGTTCAGGGTGGGTGGGGGATTGTTCCTTTTGCCTGAACGTATTCGCCAAGCTTCCTCAGGATGTAGCGGTACGTCCAGGCGGGGACCCTTCCACAGTTCCTGATCCCTATCTCCTTCATCACGAGTCCTTTCAAGATTCCGGACGCCGGTGTTCCTCATCTCGTGTTTTGCATCCTTGCCCTTCTGATCACCATAGCTGTGATGGAAAGGGCAAGCGTGTTTGAACCATCGGGTTGCACAGTTGGACCTTTCCGTTCCCCTGAAACAAACCCACCACCATCCCCATATTTTTACTTCTCTGCAGGTCGGTCATCGCCTTCACCGCCTGCCAATCAGGTCGAAGCGTGGGGCAGGTGAACACTGCGGAAGCTGCGTTTCTTCCGCCCCACATGCCTTGCAGAGTCCATCTTGGATGCTCCCGGTCCAGTGTCGAACTCTGGAGCTACTCAGGATCCCTCCGTGATAGAACAACAGGAGGTTGTCCTGGGTGTCCGGGGGGAGGTCACTCCTCCGGAGTGCATCCCCGACCGCCTGCACGTTTGCGTGCGCAAGTCCGTAGCGGCTCGAGGCTGCATCGAGGGCGTCGTCGTCTTGGTGTTTCTTCAAAGTTTCTTGCTTTACATTGGCTTTGGTCATCAGCAGCCACGCCTGATGTGGCAGCTGTTGACAAAGCTCCCGCGAACTTCTGTACTGAGTCTCCTTTTCATCTCCATGCTGAAGCAAAACTGTCGCACTTGGTGGCGGTTCTGGCGAACTGATCGCAATGCTCCATCCTCAATCATCTCCTCTGGTGTATCCAGATGGAGGTCTCCCTCGGAGCTTTAGCTTATCTTTCACTGACTTAGTAACGGTACTGAGCATGATTCGTTCATTGGGGAAACCTTTTATTGAAGGTGCGTTGCTATGGGCAGCATTCGTGGCATCATTGAGGTTGGGTTGAATTTTTTGTTTCCAGTGGGAAAATGGAATTTTTATGTGAAGATATCGAAACACTATCTTTGAATTTTAATAAATACTAATAATGAGAATAGATCAAGTTGGAGGAGAGTTTGGAATCGGAGCAGAGTTGTATCCGTGCTTATTTGGAAGATTTTTATAGTATTTAATTTTTACATTTTTAGTTACGATAGGTATGTTTTAATTTAATTTAAAATGCTCATCAAATCTCATTTTAAAGTACGAATCTTCATTAACTAGTTATTAATTAATGAAGCATTTTATTTTATACATATTTAAAGTGTTGTATTTAAAATAACATGAACTTTTTAGAGCAATATGCTTGAAATATATAATACCCCAAATGTTTAGATTAATAATGAATAATTAATAGTCTGTAACATAGCAAGAGCACATGAACGAAACAATAAAGCTAAAATTTTTGTGAGATATGGAAAATCTTAATTTTCAGACTTCAGAACATGTATGTGTCTCTATGTTAATTAAAAGAGGGTGAGATGAGTTTATTCTCAAAAATATTCTTCTATTTCTTATGTGGAAAATTTGGAATTTTGCACGCAAATCAAGTAGTGGTTTAATGAGAACGTTTTGCCTACCACAGAGGGAATGAATTCTTGATGAACTTCGAGTTGATTGCCTTATTGGCAATCAACTCAAAAATGGGGAAACACATGTATTAAATTTAGGATTTAATTATGCTTTGGCTGCTAGCAAAAAAATTGTGAATATGATTTGTTATTAATCTATGCAATGATATATATATATATGTATATATAAATTTTAAGAAACACAGGTATGTAGCATTTAATTTCGATTAGGAGAGAAAACTCGAGTTGGTAATTACCAGGAAATTTTCCAATTCCGTGCCAGCAGCTGTGGTGAAACGCAAGAGTTGAATGAATATTGGCATCTCTTGGTGTAATGGTAACAGTAGGTTTAATATGCAAGTGCTATAAAATTTCAAATTGCTGTTTGTAAAGTAGAACTCTAGCGTGGATAGTGAATAATAAAGGGACAGGGAAACATGATTTGGAGGAGGTAGGGAGAATTCTAAGGGGACTTTGGCCAGGAATCGGTGGTCCTCCAGGAGCCTGCCTGCCTCTTTCGTGTTTGTGCATCGTCGTTTTGGTGATTCAGGAGCGACAGACTTTCTTAGTTCAATGCTTAAAAGCTTGGAGTCGTTCGTTCCACACTTCTTTCCTGAGAACAACTCGTCTTCGTTGAACGGAAGCGATCAAGTAGGCAGCAGTGCTGTTAATAAGCAGAGCACTACGTGTTCCTTCCTCAAAACCGGGAGTAGGCTGCCTGAAACTGGATTCGACAAAATTTTCGAAAATGGAAGCCCATCTGCTTTGCGATTTCTCTTCTGAATTCACTTGACCTCTCTGATTGACCTCGTGCTGACCACGAGGCTGTTCACATCAATGCCGAAGCTTCACAGGGCTCATCCAGGCGCTCTGGCAAGCTCCACCCAGGTCTCCAACAAGAAAAGAACCTTCAGCACCCTTTGTTTCTTTAGGGTCTGGTCGGAGGGCAAAGCGCGGTAAACGAACCGCGGGTTCGTGGAGCACCTATGAACATCAGGAGGTCTCAGCTAGCGACAGAAGTCTGGATAGCATCCGGAGACGCAATCAGGACCGTCTCGCAGAAGATGGGAGCTCCAGAGACTTTCCAACGGCCACGCCTTCCTTTTCCTACAATCTTGAAAGAAGTTTGCTTGAGGGCATGCCCATGACTATACGTTGAAAAAACCTTCATTAGCTGATAGCGGTCGCCGCCCAGAGAAGGCGTCGGCAGCATCGAATCCTCTTCACGCTTCCGCGCGCGTCGCAGTCACACTTGCTGAGAGAAAATTTTCTGGAGAAAATCGGATCGAAAAACTGTTTTCGGAAGGCATATCTCTCGCATTCCAGACGCAGGCATTTCCGGATGCAGGACTCGATGGTTGTTTTTCCAGCATCCTCTGCTGAGGCATTTCGTTGGATGGCCAGTTGCCGTAGCAGACGATGACGTGTAGTGTGTCGAAGAACTCGATGGAACCTTGCGCTTGGGGTAAGAAATCACCTCGTTTTTTTTTTTTTCTTTTTTAATGATTCTACGAAGCAGTATTGCGCGGTTTCCTTATTGTCTCTGATGAAGTTCACACATATGATGGGATCACTGTTGCAGAGGTGCACACAGATTTTCTGCAGCTTTTCATGTAAGCTGAGTTCTCGAGACAGAGGTATTTCGCCATCGTTGTTTTCCCTGTGTTTCCGACGGTGTCGCGGACGTCTTGAGGGTGTGAAGGTTGTTGTTGTAGTGATTGCAAGAGTTGCCACTTCCTCAGTCTGTATCCTGCCAGTGGGTTTCCCCTGTTGGTGTAGCGGGTTAGTGTGATGGCCTCTTCCACGAAGATATCTGTGTTTCGAGGAGAATGCTGTGTGATTTTCCATCGTCCATTTCTCGTCTTGTCCACGTGTGGAGTATCTGGAAGGAAGCACACGAGGGCAGTTTGTGCTGTCCGACAGTTTTTCAGCCCCCAGTTCCAGAAAATTTTTTTTTGTACTAAGAGCGGTCGCAGAGCAGCCGAATGCCGTGCACATGATAACCTACCTATGATGATTACCTGGCTTTCGTAAGATGTGGGGGGTGTTGGTGTTTGGGGTAACTGTTGTCTATGTGTTGGCGTCGGTTTCTGAAGAGTAGCTGGTGTTCCTTGTTGGTGGTCATAGGAATTTTACAAGATGTCCTCTTTCGAGGGGTGTAGTCTCGAGTTGTAGTGTGCTTTTCGGTTCCGGGAGTTGTGTGCATTCCTCCATGTCGAGGTTTCCCTTGCCGATGATGACGTGTTGCGCGTGGACTTCCAGTTATGTTTGAACTCGCTGGTACTGCTCGTCGTTGGGGTTGTTGACTGCGACACACTGGAATTGTCTGCCGCGCAAGGCATGGTTACCGATGAAGGGTTGTGGGGTTGGATTTATACGCAGCGCGCGGTAGCGCAGCATCACCCGCCAGCACGTGTGTGTACGTGCTGTACGTCTGGTTTCCGTTATCTCGTTGGGAAAGTGCTGAGGTTTGGTGCTTGAAATCTGATAAGAGTGGGAGTTTCTTGACCTTGGTGGTCGTGCGCGTGGATTGTGGATATGCACACGAGGGAGGTTCGCCGGTTGGATATATAAGGTTATGTTCTTTGTTTGCTCTCCAGTCCGCGTTGGCGGCCACGTAGTTGTGGTCTGTGCGCGTGATCTCAAGCGTTACGGGTTCGAATTCCCCCACGTGGAGGATCGACTCAAGAGGAATGGGTGCGTCCTGAGTTTCGAGTTCCCCCACAAGATCCCCCAGGCCTTTTTGGGTGGGGACAACGGTGGAAGCCGGAGACCGGATGCCCCCGTTGACTGGAGGGATCAGAAGTTGACCCTCTCGGGTCCTTCTAGGGACCAGAGAGTCCTTTGGGGTTCCTCCCCGGTTACGAAGGTGGGATTCGTCCTCCCCTCCCTTCGGGGAATCCTTCATCGCGTACCAGGGAACTGGTAGATGCCTCTCCAGAGTGTGGAGAAGCGCGCTTCTCCCTTCGGGGAGCGCCCTTCAGGGAAATCGGGAAGCGTCCCTTAGGGGTTCTCTCCGGAACTGTGTTTCTCCCTTTAAAGGTTCGATTTCAGGGACAGTACTGCACACTTGCTTTTGTTTCCTTCAGAGGAGGAAATAGGGAGCGGTTCCCTTGCCAGGGATCCCTCCGGAGAAGGGGCGGATCCGTTTCGGGTTCCCTTCGGAGAGAAACGAGGGAGAGGTCCTGTCCGGAGGGTCCCCCTGGAGAGAATGAGGAAGAGGTGGTTCCCTTCGGAGACAACCAGGGTGGAAGAGGTGGAGGTAAGAGGAATAATAGGACTCCTTCCCTCCGGAGCCTTCCTGGATTCATAGGGTGGTGCCTCCAGGGTTACCACCTAACTTTGAAGAGTGATCCTCACCCTCAGCGGTGGCGTGGACAGCGTTAAAGAACTCGGTTGCCCCCCCCCCTCCTCCTAAGGAGGCGAACGAGCCTTCGGCACTTGGCGGAACAGAAAAAGAAAACCCGAAAAAAAAAACAAAAATGGAAGGAAAGCAGCGTAAACAGAACCTTAGAAGATTTCCAATCGTCAAGGCTGCCTAGTAGGGATTTCCCCGTGAGGTCGCTACTGGTCTTGAAAAATAGGATCTTTGTATATCTTCAAGAAGGAGGTTAATGACGCTTTGCAGGGCGAAGAGTGGATGTGTGTTCTGACAGTTTACCTGGATATTATTAATGGTGGCATGGTTTTTCTTGGTGAAGTGGGTATCTGGTTTTCGTGTTCCTAAGGACTGGAAAGGGTGTGGGACCGGATGTGGATCTGATAGTGTTATTGGGAAGCAGGTACATGGGCTGGTTTCAAAGGGGCACAAATGGTTGTTTTCTAAGGGTGTAAGGCGTAATAAGAGTGAATGTGTATTCAGATGCATCTTGGACACGTTCGGTTGTGCATTCTCAAGCAATCGCAGGAGGAAACGTCCAAAGCGAGAAACGTTCTTGCAAATCTGCACGTGTCCCTGATCACCAAAGAAGAAGTACGGAAGAGAAACACTTTGCTCAAGAATGAGCGGTGTTGCTCTGAAGCACAAGTACGGCGGCTGAAGTTCCGTTCACTCTGGAAAGTCCATTTTCGAGATCAGCTTAGGGTCACCGGTTGGCTGAACGGAATCGGAACGGAATCCTGTGTGCACAACGACTTTCGAATTGTTTCCGGTCTTTTTCTCCAGATCAACTTGCTACCAGGGATGGAAGTTGAATCACCACCGTGGCCTTTGTGCGAGCAAGCAAACCGTCTTTGCCCTTGTCTTCAGCTGATTGCGCTACCATTTAATTTCTGACCAGCTGTCTGAGCTTTAAAGTGATCGGTAAGATTTATCGACTATGCAGGTCAATGGACGTCTGTTCCCGTAACGACTTTTCTCGATGGTTTCTGTCTACTGAGGATTCGATTTCATCTCCAACTCTTCCTCTTTTGCATCCGGTTCTCTGTATTCCCAAGGCAGCTCCAATGGAATCGGCTGCTTCCTGCTGGAATTTTCCCAGCCAAAGTCAGAGAGGCTTTTTCAACCAAAATTTCAAGTCTCGATGGCTCCGGAAACCAATGGATCTTTCGGCGTTGCGCGCGAGGTGTAGCATTATACTCCGGTGTGCTTGCCATTTCTCAAGCGAAAGGCTCTCTTGCTGGTGGTAGTGGGGATCTCGAGTGCACAGGAAGGAATGGAAGCAACGCGTCTGTTCCCTGCCAATCCATCAGAGAAGTGTGTTCGACACTCATTTGCGCTCCAGAATCCCCCCCAACGGCTCCAGAAAGCATTCTGATTTTAAGTCACAGACTTGAGGATGCCAAAACTACAAATGTACAGTTCCCCGAAGGAAAAAAAAAATTCATATTAAACACATAACTTCCTTTCATTTGCATATACAAATTCTATGCGTAAACATACCTCATATATCCGAAAAATGAAGCCGCGCTCATGCTCTCACATGATCTCTGAAAGACCCAGTTGAATGAGCCTTCAAAATATGCATATTTTGGTGTTCCAGACGTCATCTCCTATCATATCTTTAGTGCTGGAGCCGTCCTTCTGCGGCAGTGATAGCAAATCGAAATTTTTCGCCATGGCAACATTAGAAAAACCTGGCAACAATTCAGGTATCGCAGCACGTCATCATGCGTGCCCTTCTAAAGACATCACAAAATTTTAAATACTTAACCTATTACATATATTCAAGATAACATTAAAACACAAAATCTACTATTGCATAATTTGCCCGCATGTCACATGAGTAAGCGCGTGGGTTATCGCGTGAGCACTTAATTTATACATATAGAGATGCAAGTTATTTAAAGTACTTGAAATTCATTTAATGCTTGATTTTAGTTGATGCATTTCTGACGCCAACTTGTCGGTATTTGGCTTGCGTTTTGCTACATTTAAAGTATTGCAAAAAATTTCCAGAATGTTTGGTGGTTCGTCTACATCTTTTAGAAATTCAATAATGTACAGTTAAAAGCCAAGTTTCACATAAATGCTCTAAAGAATCGCCAACAATAAAAGATAGACTAATACTTTGGTTACAAGCTTTAAAATAAATAAGGGAAAACTCTAATAAAATGAAAAGTCGCCCTAAAATTTACTATGAACTGCTGGCATGTCGTCACCGTCCTACAGGGCTTCCCCATTGTGTGTGTCGGTGCACCACAGCTGACTACGAGATTTGCAGAATTGCTTCCAAGAATCGGACTCGACTTGAAAAGTGTTTTTTCTTTATCTCAGGCTCTCACCGAATAAACGGTCTGCCTCTGGAATACGTCCGGTAAGGCTAATGGTTGTTTGTCCCTATTTATTTTCCATATTCGGTTGCCGTCTTTGACAGGATACCTGGGTCTGTATCAAAAAGATGCATTTCTGTGTCAAATGTGCTTTCGTGCCCTCCATTCCCTTCGGTACTTCCTTGTTTGCTGGATTGAAGCCTTACCACGATCTTGAGATTCCTTGTTATCCAGCTTGGATTTCCTAGTTACTCTATTCTGGGAAGCCTGCCATAATTTACAAGCGTGTCAGGAAGGCCTGCAACCGAAAGCGATCCAAGCAAACCAAATTCCTCGCGAAGGGAACCTCGGAAAGATGAACTCCCGCCAAATCGGCGGCAACGTATCACCTCTGAAACGCCTGATCTCTACCAGACCGAAGACATTTCAGCAAAACCTTCGAAGATGATCATCCTTGTGCTTACTAGCTGCTACAATGCAACCGGTAACTGTAGGAATAGAAATTCATGTGACTTCTGGATCAGCGAGCGTCCTCCTTCCTTCGCTTCTCGGCCTTTTGGCTAAGATCAAAGTGTCCTTCCCTTGAACACCGAACTCCAGCATTTCCTTTCTTTTCCTTTTTTTTTTTTTTTTCGCAACCGCCAACATCTGTTCCATACGGCAGTTGACCAATGACTGAAGAATGCACTTGGCATCCAAATTTCTTTCCGACACTTCACAACACTCCTTTTGAGCAAATTTAGGGTTCTTGCACGGCCAATAACGTTAGTATCTCAAGAAACCTCCGTTTTGCGTCTCCTGTATTTCTCACACAATCGGTTCTGCATTCCTTCCTCATTGCAATGAAAGCCTTCCCGTCTCGTGGCCTCGAAGGGTCAAAGTGATCTCTACTTCTGCGATATCTTTGACGGCTAACAAGGCAATCACAGCATACTGAAATTCTGGTAAATCATTTAAAGTCTCGGTACAGATCCCGTATTTGCAGGCGGCGAATCGGGAAACCGTCCTGCCACGTGTTCTTCCGAGCTGCAAGTCTCCCGCTCTTCGAGTGTTGCGGAATGTGAGGGTCGGCGAAGCGAGCGAAAAACAGTCCTTAGAAAACCAAAAAGAAAAGGCGTGAAAGAAACGTGTTCGTCAAGTCATGTGTTCCCTAGAGTCGTTGCATCCTAAGTTACGTGTTCTTCCCTGCTCGCGAAAAGTTGCATCACGCTGCATTCGCTACGTATCACCAACGGAGTCTGGACTTGCCTTTCAGGTATGCAAAGAGAACGTGCAAATTATTGGGCCTCAGCTTATTTTCCTTCCATTTCCCTCCCCCCTCCGCTCGACTAGAAGAAAGCTGGCTCGTAGCGTCCTCGGGTTTCACAACAACCTGGATCCATTCCCGTCCCTCCTCTCAGCTTCCCGCCGCATCTGCAGCGTGCAAGAGAGGAGTGCAAATTGAAACGAGTGCGTTCAAGGTCAACCTGGGTGCTTGCTCGGTTTCTCGAATCCTCATGCCAAGGAGGGGCCCGGGTCTTCTCCATGCTCACACATAACCTCTGCGTCTTCTGGCCACTGCGTAAGACACAGGCGGCGTCCTTCCTTGTTTTATTACTCTTTTTTGATAGAGGACACTTCATCCCACATTTTTCATTATCGGCAAGGAGAAGGGTTTGGGAATTCCCTTCTTTGCTGAAGAAGGCACCGAATCCCATTGATTAATAATTAGTAATTAATAGATGAAATACGGACGTTTGTGATGCAATTGGATGATTGTTTTTAGTGAAATCAAAATAAATTTTTGTACATAAAAACGTACAGATTAAATACTATGAGTACTTTTCGAATTTCGCTGGAAGGGGAACGCGGAGCTGTCCAAAATAAAACGAAGCGGCTTCCGATTCCGACTGTGCGTTGTTCGATGTTCCTCCCAGAGGAGCGCTCCTTTCGCTCGGGAGCCGGTTGTCGACTCTTCGACCATCGGCGTTTCGCTCGTTACTATGGACTTTCAGAGTCATGGCTTTCTCTGATAGGAAAGCGCGCTGACCAGGGCACCGCCGTGGGCTGCGTTGCCCAGCACAGATGCTCCCGGTCGCTCCCCTTTTAACGGTGACCGCATGCGGTTCACGGACTATTGCGCGCGGTTCGATTTCGATCCCTCGTGACGCGGCGCTGCCCTCCTTGAGGGAAGTCCTAGACGGTGGCACGCAGGCAAGGTGGAACGGCACCCGCAACATTGCAGGAAAGAAGAAACCTCTTGGTGAGCGGTCCACATGTCAGATGACGAATGCTGCTATCCCAGGTGCCCCGACAAAAGGACTGCTCTGCTGGGGGGCAACTGGGCATCCCCCACGAGATGCTCCAGTTGCCCTCGGTGCTGAGGGACAGTTCCACCCCGATCCACTCCCTTGAAGTGCCAGGAGCAGGCGTTGTTGGTCGTGCATCGGGCAACGCATGCCTGCATCACGGAACCCGGGAGAGTGTGGATCTGAACTGTGGCAGGAGCTGGGAAAGTGGAACCCTCCAGCACCTGCTCGTGGAGTGAGTTGTCCCTCCCGCTACTTTGGGAACGTTTTGCGATGGGCCTCCACAACTCCGTGAGCAGCCCCAGGGATGCAATGAAACGCTTTTTGGAGAGTGCTGCACAGCCGCAGCCGCGTCCTTAGCAGCTGTTTGCTGCCGTCGAGAGACAGTGGCGTCCTGAAGCGCTGCAAGAAGCTAGAGCGGGAGGGGTGCCATCCACCGGACGAAACTCTTCATGGGGATTGCCACGAGGTGACCCCATCCGGAAAAATTCAGAGGAACTCGCCGGCATTCTTGAAATGATGCGGAGGACGCCGCACAGCGAGCCGTGATCCCTTCCCGAACCCTCCCTAAACAGGCTTCCCGTATTCGGTTGTTTATTCATTTCTATTTCGGTTTTTTGTTTGAGCGGACCTCCGCGGTCTGCGCACAGGCATCTCGGCAGATTGCGTCTTTGAATGCGGTGGGACTACCAGTCCTAGCACCAGTGTTGGTGTGTTCGTTTTCGTGATAAAAGCTACAGCGTAGCCGGACGATACACCTGACGCCATCACGAGCCACGCCCGGCAGAAGAAGCTGTGTCCACCGCAACTGCAGGGCGATGCGTAGTGTGGCAAGAGTGCTGTCAACCGCCCCACGTTCGACTCCCAGGCCACGACCCATCTCTGTGATGAGTCGTTAAACAAATTCAAAAGGATGGCGACAGAGGACTGGGAGCTGACTGCTTCCATCCAACCGGTTTCTGGAGAGGATTGCAGCGTCCGACCTGACCTCGCGTTGCCTGCTCGATGTACTCTGATTCTCCGAAAGCAACTCTGCAATCCCGAAACACCTTAGAAAAAGGAAGGGTACCGAATCTGGGAGTTTCTCTCGGCATCTTCCTCCTAAAGGATCGCCCGCCTTGGAACGAGACAGCGCCGTAGGATGGCTCGGGTCACGGAACCCGGATTCTACAAGAACTTCGAATCCAACAAGGTTTATCATCCGGCCACGCCGGGGCTGTATTCAAAAGGTGAGAAAACATGTTGCGGACCACGAAGTTCCCAAAAGAATCTCGAAGGGAAGCTGCGTCTACACGCAGGTCGTCCGCTCCAGAAGTCCGGAACGGTTGGGCGGGAGGTGGTCATAAACAAAAATGCAAACAAATGGACGGAAGGAGAAAGCAGGAGGGGTCTTTGGCCTTTCCCGTTCCTTCTCAAACACCGAGGAAGACGGGGACGGGAGGGAGGACACAATGACTAAATAAATAAAAGGGGAAGGATGAGGACAGTGGTCACCGAGTTCGACCATTCCTTCCTCCTAAAACCAGCTCTGAATGCTGCCAGTCTCCGCCTTGACTTCCTCTTCTCGTTTTTTCTCGGGGTTCGCCAAGTGCTGAAGAAACGTGCGCCTCCTAAGGAGGAGGGGAGGGGGGCAACGGAGTTCTTTAACGCTGTCCACGCCACCGCTGAGGGTGAGGATCACTCTTCAAAGTTAGGTGGTAACCCTGGAGGCACCACCCTATGAATCCAGGAAGGCTCCGGAGGGAAGGAGCCTTATTATTCCTCTTACCTCCACCTCTTCCACCCTGGTTGTCTCCGAAGGGAACCACCTCTTCCTCATTCTCTCCAGGGGGACCCTCCGGACAGGACCTCTCCCTCGTTTCTCTCCGAAGGGAACCCGAAACGGATCCGCCCCTTCTCCGGAGGGATCCCTGGCAAGGGAACCGCTCCCTGTTTCCTCCTCTGAAGGAAATAAAAGCAAGTGTGCAGTACTGTCCCTGAAATCAAACCCTTAAAGGGAGAAACACAGTTTTGGAGAGAACCCCTAAGGGACGCTTCCCGATTTCCCTGAAGGGCGCTCCCCGAAGGGAGAAGCGCGCTTCTCCACACTCTGGAGAGGCATCTACCAGTTCCCTGGTACGCGATGAAGGATTCCCCGAAGGGAGAGGAGAACGAATCCCACCTTCGTAACCGGAGAGGAATCCTAAAGGACTCTCTGGTCCATAGAAGGACCCCAGAGGGTCAACTTCCGATCACGCTCGGAGACTACAGTCGCACGGCTGCCAAACCCTTCTAGACAGGTGACCACCAAGAAACCTCTCTCGTGTAGGCAGCTTCCACGCGGGTGGACTTCCTTCTCGAAGACGTGGAGGAGCGTGATGGCGGCGCGGACGCAACGTTTCGTCGCAATCGCGGCACCTGTCGAGAGTCCGCTGCGCATGAAAAATCGCCACAGCAGGTCACAGGGCGATGTCCCCCTGGTGATGGAGCGCGGAAGCCAGCCTCTTCTAGCTTTGTGGAGGACACTGCAGTCGAAAAGCAGAGTGCAGGATCGCTTCCACCGACCCTCACCTGGTATGGTCCAGAGACACAACTCTTCCAGGAGCTGGGTGCAGGCGCCGATCTCACTTGAGCCTTCGGTGCAAAAACAGCGGCACAGCCCGTTTCCAACTCAAAGGGAACGCGGAAGTGTTCAGACATCCGGGAGGGACCACAAGTTCGTCGGGGACACACGTGACAGCTCGGAGCCATCGACGCAAATCCAACGAGGTCGAGCAGAGGAGGAAGGGGGAGGAGGAAGGATGTGGCAGCATCCAGCGCGCTCCTGGAAACCGTAGTGGCACATTGGCTGTTCTGCCGCAAGTGCGCAAGCGACAGGAGGGAACTTCTCGACGTCCCATTCTGAGAAGAAACAAGACTTATCGAAGCCACCGATCCCCTCTAACATTTTGCGCACCATCCACCAAGACTTTTTTTCCCCAGCAACCATCGGCGTTTTGTTTGTGGAAAAAAAAGAAAAGAAAAAGAACTCCCATTCTAAGCATTCTCGTTTGCAACTGCCGTTGAGGAAGGCCCAGGATTTCCCTTTGAAAGGACAGCGATTCTGGAAAGGGAGTGATGCATGCGCGTCTCCTTTCGATCCCGGATCATCCCTGCGAGGGAAACTGTTCCTCGGTAACTAGCAGGAGTTCGTCTTCCAGGCTTAAGTCACATATCTGTGTCCAGGTAAGAGTGGGTTCCTGCAGCCACCAGTTGTGGCTGGCGGGGTGATTGCAGGAAATCCGGGGATCTTCCTTCTGAAGGAATGATCCTGGTGATATTCCGATATCGTTCCTAGGAAGGGGAAAGGAATGGGGTAGCTCTGTCAAAATGGAGACATGGTAAACCGTCTCTTATCAGTAAAGCGTTGGGGAGGGGGGAGGGGGAGGGGGAATTTTCTCCGCCCCAGAGCATCTGTTGGCGGTTATCCAGGTGACGGGCATCACCATCGACATGCCGCAAGACGCAGCGGATGGCTGAACTACCAACGTTGCTCAGAACCCACGTGCTCAGGATGAAGCGATTCCCTACTGCCTCTTCATTCTTGGAACTGTTCAGGGTCTCCAGTAGGTCGGCCCAAGCGCGTGCGGCGGTGGCTTACAGATCGGCGATCCCGGACATTGGCTGTGAAATCCCAGTGCGCGTGGCACGTGAGCAACTTAGCGGGTGCCGGAAACCTTCGGGATATGCCAGAAGATCCGGTGCCCCTTGCGATCAGCCGGGAAGATATACGTGGCCACTGCGCGCCTCGTGCAACGCTGCGCTTCGCTGCGACGAGCGCTCAAAAGCTGCGGCGCCGTTGTTGAAGGGAACAGGCTGCTCTCCGCTTCTTCATCGGGGATTGGAGGGGGTGGGAGGGAAGCGATGGGTTGCGCTTCTAAAGCAGGCGTTTCATCCTCGAATTGGGAAAGGGCAACTCGCGGCGGGGAACCTGTCCCGAAATGTTGTCGCGAAGCAGCGCCATCGCCCGCAACCAACACGACCAGACAAGAACGCTCTCAACGGGAGTTTCGATCGCTGTGCTCAAGATCCACGAAGCTGTGGAGGGGGGAATGATCGCTGCCGCTGTAGCCGCCTCATCTATGCGCGCAAGCCCGATCAGGTGTCCTGAAATCGTACGGGGCACGCACAGCGACACCAGCGCTCCCCTCCGGGAAGCGCAGGTGCGCTGCAGAAGAGTCAAAGCCCGGCGGAGATGCACGCTCCAAAGCTCCAAGGAGGGATGCCATGCGCGTTTCGGGGCGACTTCGAGCCAAGTCTCCCCAACGCGCCTCCGGAGGAGGAAGCTATGGCAACGTAACTTCTGGGGCTCCTCGAAAGGTGAAGCCGATCCAGCAGCTGTTGTGAGATTGTGCAGAGCTCCCCCTCTGAGAGGAAATCAAGGCCAACTTCCCGGAAGTAACATGAGGGTTGGCCTCGCAAACTTCTCCTTCTGGCCGCATAGAATAGCAGCCTGTGGAAGGGGCAACCTGAAGATGTTGCCAATGATTATCACCCGATTATTTTAGAGCATTTATTACATAACGTGATGAAAATACATTGGTGTGGTCGAACCGTCGGTTCTACCACGCGCAATGAACTGCCGAAGAGCGGTGCGCAGGCCGGTGAGGTCCGCTTCGGCCGCTCGAAGGAGGGGAAAACAAAGACGAAAAAATAAACCAACAAAACAGGAGAGGCGAAATTATACACGGGAAGGAGGGGGGAGGGGAACCGAGGAAGGGAACACGACACGCTGTCCTGCGTCCTCTGCATCCTGTTCAGGATGCTGGCGCGTTCCGTCCGCATAGCGCCCGGGTGGAGCCATCTCGAGGCGGTCTCCAGGAAGATCCGAGCCCAGTGGATGGCGTTCCTGCCATTTCGGCCTCTTCTTCTGGCGTTCCAGGCCGCCGCGATCCCACGAAGGCGGAGGAAAGCTGCGGGGGACGCGGCTGGAAGCGGTGAGGCACCACGTGTGAAGAGGCGTTTCAAAAAGTTCCTGGGGTCCCCCACCGGGGTTCCTAGGGTTCGTCGCCAGGCGATTCCAAAGTGATTGGAGGGCAGCACAGTCCAACAGCAGGTGTGGGAGGGTCTCCTCTTTCCCGCACCTGTCTCACTGACTGTCTACGCTCCCCCCCGTGTCCAGTGGAGAAGGCGCGCTTTGTACGGGATTCCTCCATGCAACACCAGCAATGCCGACGCATGCCACTTGAAGGGGAGGGCGCCACTGTTCCAGCGTGCTGAGGACCACTTCACCTCCTCTGGAGGGATGCCGAGCAGCTCTCTCAAGCGTAGAAGTTTTCGGGGTATTTTGCTCGAGGTCTCAGCGTCCGTGGCCTCCCGAGTTGTCCACACCCCCAAAAGTTCCGTCTTTGCTGCCATGCAGCATGTCACTTCCCACCTTGCCGGGATTGCGCTGTCCCCTGAGTCCCTTGGGGAGGGCAGCACTGAGGAAAGGGGGGTGTTACCGATGAAGGAAATACTTTCGGGTTCCTCTCCGTTTCGCTGCTTCCACTTCCAACTTTTTTTCCCCTTTTTCTCGTTCTGAAGAACCGTTCGCCTTCTTAGTAAGGCACCTTCAAAGCTCTTTAACGCTGTCTATGTCACCCGAGGGTTCATGAAACCCTCGCCCTGGTTGTCTCCGAAGGAAACCCCGAAGGGAACCTCTTCCTTATTTTCTTCGGAGAGACCCTCTGGAGGGGCTTTCTCCTCATTTTCTTCTCCAAAACAGAGCCCTTAAAGGATCTGCGCTTCTGGAATTTCAGCCCTGGAGGAACCCGCGAGGGAATCTCTCCCTGTTTACTCCCCTGAAGAGAACCCAGAAGAGACTCCTCTCGATTTCCCTGAATGGCGCTCCCCGAAGGGAGCAGAACGCTCCTCCGCACTGTGGAAAGATATCAACCATCTCCCTGGTACGTGATGAAGGATCCCCCGAGGGGAAGGGAAGGCGGATCCACCTTCACAACTGGAGGGGAACCCCGAAGGACTCCCTGGTTCTTGCAAGGACCCCGGATGGCCAACTTCCAATCCCGTTCAGTCAACGGAGGCATAGGCATCCGGTTTCCGGCTTCCACCGGTGCCCCCATCGGAAGCAGACCAATGGAGACCACTTAGCGTCGTCCTGCGAGAAGGACTTGAAACCCACGACGAACCCAGTTTCTCGGCTTCGATCTTCCACGTGTGGGTCCGAACCCGCAACGCTTTGTACCACGAGAGGAGACCGTAGCCACACGGTAGCCAGCGTGGGCCGACGCGAGGAGGCACGCGATTGCGGAATCCCTGAGGAGTTCCGACAGTTGCTTCTTCTAAGGATGCACGGATGATTCGTGAAATCGAGGACTTTTCAGAAAGAATGCTTGAGGCGGACTAGGGCTCGGCACGTATTTGCGGGATCGCATTCTTCTTGAACCCTCACGCGGCAGGACTATGAGTTGTGAGTTTCGGAGAGGATGGTCATAGGGAACAGCTGGTGCCCATGAGCTCGGACTCGATGAACCTTGTCAAAACGAACATTCACTCATCCTGCTCCCCAACTCCCAGTTCCGCCGAAATCGAGCGGACTCTTTGTGGGGTGTGCAGTAGGACTGGCTGCAATCTGTACACTCAGGGGCCGCTCATCTCATGGTAGGGGACTTTAATGTCTGCCTGTTCTCAGAAGAAGCTTCCTGAGTCTGCGCGAAAAATCCAATGTGCAGCGATGCGCATCACGAATCTGCTGGTAAACGAACCTGGGATGTTCGACTCCATCGTCCATGGTTCCTCGGTGACCACCTCTGCTGGAGGATGGGACAACGAGGACGAATGCGGTCTTCCTTGTCGAGTCATCCCAGGATCTAATTTGAGCTAGTTCCGCACAAAAAGGACCCTGAAAGGAAGATCTGGAGAATTTCAGGAAGCTTTATCAGCAACCTGGAATTGCGTAAAGAACTCCGAACCTTCCTGGCAGACTGCACCATCAACACAGTGAAAGTTCGGGATCACATTCAAGATTGTGCGCGTTTCTTCCACGAGTGGTGCTTTCTTCATCTTCCTGAAGATGCTGCCGAAACAAGGAGCTCAGAGAAGCCTTCCTGCAAGCCATCATCCTAGGCAGGCAACCGAGTCAAGGGCCTCGCGAAGTGCGCTGTGTAGTCGGTTCTTACCCGGTTGCGCCGGAACGTTTATTAAAAGTGGAAATAATCTGGGAACAAAGTTCGCAGGCAAAGGGAACAGAAGTTCAGGGGGAGGGTTCTCCGACACGCAGGTCGGGCATACTGAGGGTCCGAAACGAGAGGGAGGGGAAAATAAATAAATACAAAAAGATATGGATGGGTACAGGGGTCTTTGGCTTCCGACGTTCCTTCCTCTCAGAACCGGCGTTCAATGCCGGAGATCTCCTTACTCACTTCTTAGTTGATGCGAGGCCACCTGGAAGTCATGCCCATGTTGCAAACACCAACGTTCACACTCACGACTCCAACACGTGGCGTGCCATGACGATGGAGCGGATGCAACAGATCATTGCAATGACCGCACCTAGCGAGAGGCCGTCGCGCGTGAAGAAGCGGTCCATCAAGTCCATTGCGGTGTTCCCCGGATGCAGGAGCGCTGAAGACAGCCTCGGCCATAGTCCTCGGACGGCACCGTAGTTAAAGAGCAGGTGCAGGAACGATTCCGTTGCTCCTCACCTTCCACAGCTCGGGGACGTAACTCCCCCGGAAACTAGATTCGCTCGCTGATTGCAACGGAATGCACCAGCAGAAGCGCGTCCTATTTCCATCGGAAGGGGAACATAGACGTGCGCATGCACGAAGGAGGGACCGCAATTTCTTCGGGGGTCACACTCAGGAGCTCGCTCCGAATGCACTCTGTACACTCAGGAGCTCGAAAGAGTCCCTTAGCCCAATTGCGAATGGCAGCGTCTGCCAGCTCGCTAGTTCTCCTGCCGGCCATGGGTCGAGTTGTTCCTGCGATCGTGCAGGCCACCTCCCACCCCGTCGGTAGGTAACTGTCATCTCTTGCCCTTAGGGCAGACAGCGCTGCGTAGTCAGAGAGCCGAACCTGGCAATGGGGCGCGACGGGTCTGCTGAACTCCGAAGGCCAAGTATGCGCATCGGCTAAGTACATTCGCCACTTGGTGAGAAGAATGCTCTCAGCTTTGAACGAAGGTGTCTTGAGGAGGAGGCTTCTAGCCGGATGGGAGCATTGCTAGCCCCCCACGGTCAGCAAAATTGTCGCCACTGCACTACGGCTCCCATTGAACAGTGAAAAACGCGAAGACATCGAATGTTGCACTGCTTTGTATCAGTCGAACCTCAGTTAGTAAGTGTAAGATGAGAATTAAGTTTTATACTGTTTTAAGCGATTTATCTGCTATCTTCTGAAATTTTTTGGTTTCTTTCTTGGCTGCCTTTCAGAAGGGTTCCTTTAACTGCGAGAATAAGTACTTATTTTTCCAGAAGTGGAGGAAGAATCTGTTTACGAAATCACATATGACCCGAATCCTTTATCTCGCATTTCAAGTTATCATCTCTGGTCTCTGAACGATGAAGAGTTCAAAGAAGACCACGACTAGTCATATCAGCATGCCACGGTTTGCCATGGAAACTGAATTCGTCCCTAAATGAAGAGCAAAAAGAAAAAGAAAAAAAGATGGCACTTTGCTTCAGTCTGAAGCTTGCAGATTCTTAGTAAGCTTAACAATTTGAAGCTCAGTGATTGTAGGAAGAGCAGGATTATCAATTAGGATACTTCAGTCTTTGCATTTTGACTGCCCTGATTAATTTCGATGCTAAAATTACAGAGAAGGGGGTGTAAAACAGTTCATGAGAACTTAATTTTAAACCAATAGTTTTCGGCAGCTTTGGTCCACCATTGTGGATTGCTTCGTAGTTCTGTGAAACTGTTCTCAAGGATTTGCAACATTGTTTGCTTTGTTTGATTAAGAAAAAAAATGGGTCCTATAGGGCATCTGAGTTAAAGAAAGTTTCGATTCGGTACGGTTTAGTCTTGAGAACTAAAAACGAAGAACTGGATGCTAAAAGTATCCGAAGATTGGGGAAAGGAATAAGCTAACTGGGACCGTGTTCCTTCATTTGTATGCACGTTAAAAAAAAAAAAAAAAAAAAAGATGATGATGATCTTACCAGTATCAAGTATTTCGAGTTTCGGAAAACTAGGAAATCTGTTCCGCTGACAGATTTTGCATGCCCTTCATTAAAGGTCTGAATTTTGAAAAAAAAAAACAAAAAACAAAGCGCAGAGGATTTATGCTTGCCTTATAGATGAACCGTATAATGACCGTGTCATCTTCCTGTAGCCGCCGTCCATCCGTGGCTTTGCCGTGTCTACGTGCAGTCCGTGTGGAGTCCATGTGCTGGAGGCAGTTTCTGCTGCCAGTCCTTGTT
Organism: Raillietiella orientalis; assembly: GCA_036172245.1. Lineage (NCBI taxonomy): Eukaryota > Metazoa > Arthropoda > Ichthyostraca > Raillietiellida > Raillietiellidae > Raillietiella > Raillietiella orientalis. The sequence goes on along the minus strand of JAYWIR010000018.1, from coordinate 1,032,485 downwards.
GGTGTTTGCCGGTGGCCTACTGTTTTTTTTTTTTTTTGTTCTCGCGTAATAGTAGTATGTGTTGCCGGTTTCCCAGATGCGAGCATGTGGCTAACGTTGGTTCCTCATCTGTTCAAGCTCTTTGCCATAAATTATGCATTTCTTCCACGTTTCTTCTTCTGTGACTGCCATCATACAGGGATGCCTTCGGATAGTTTTGCAGCCTTTTTTTTTTTCTTTCCACGTCTCCGTTCTGCCGCTCGTTCTGCAGGACGTGGGACGTCGTCACCTGTTTTGTACATGTAAAATTTGTTGCAGCACAGTGTGCTTGTGTGGCAATTTTGGTGTTGGTGCTGTGATTGCACGTAGCTGTGTGTGTCTTGCTGGGATTTTTCGATTTTCAGTGCGCAGGGTAAAGACCGGAATCTGCCATTGAATTACCAAATGTGGCGTTGAACCACGACCATGTTCATGATTTTTTTTTTTTTTACAAAAAAAATTCTCTCTTTTTCGACAGCGTTTGTAATAAGTCCAACATGATGCCCATCACCATATTTCTGATTAACCATGCAAAGTGCATCAGTGTGGTTCATACAGCTGTGAAACAAATTAGTAAGATTAAATAATAAAATAGGGCAGTTATGCCCTTTGAAAGAGTGGTGTGGCATTTGAAATTTTACATATAAGTGTGAATGAAACTTCAAAAGTATGTGCTATATTCAGGAATACATGTTATTACTTATCGAGTAGAAGTTTTATCCAGATTGATCTGATGAGATGAAATCATATGGTCTTGCGAATTTCATAATTTTTCAGTGCGTCTATGGATGGATTGATACTTTCATATTTTTATATTTTTCAACTGGTATAAATTCAAATGTTGAATGTATGCCCGAATAGCTGATTAATTAGAAAGGCACAAATATGTGTTGAGATATGGAAATGATAAGGTGAAGCAAGATTGCTAAAATCAAAAGTTTAGTTTGAATTCAAACAGTGAATCGTATGACTATGAGTGCAATTGTGGTGCCATGGCACAATCATTCCAAAGACAGCATTAGATGTAGCAAGGTTTATTATGTAATCCTTTAGTTGTTGTATATTGGCATATGTGTTTTTATTAGTAAACACAATTTCCTTCAATGATGGTAAGTGTAATTTTGTCATGGTCTTAAATTCATCTTCATTTAGGTTTCAAGTGATGCAAATAATAGCTTGAGTCAAAAGCTGAGGTAAGTTTTCCTATTAAATAGAATACCTACAATAGGATTCTGCAGATTTGAAGAACAGCATCATGGTCATGAACCCATGCATGCTCAGATGTTGTTGCTTCTTCTTCTCTTATTAGTAATTTCCCAAATGCTGTTATTAGTTTGGCGTCAAAGACATTTCCGCTCTTATCAGGTATTTCTTAGAAATTATGTGTAGGTCATGTGTCCAGATGGTAACCCTAGTGGGATTGTGGATAGTACCTTTCATAACCAGCATTCTGCATCATTGGTGGCGATTTGTGATACTGTGGTTTATGTTTACAGTTGCTACAGCATTGATAGCTTGGAAAGCAGTGGAACATCCCATGTCCCGAGGGACTCCAAGGTGATTGCTTATTGTTATGTTATTCATGCAGTTTTTCAGATTGGTGTACAAATTCTTTTATGCCATTCACAAGGTGACCTGTGCTGTAGGAGTAATCAGCTATGCCTTGCTGATAATAGCTTTGCTAATAGGTGTGCAAGCATCTAAGTTAGTGGATGTTGGTCTGCTGCTCTTATTCTATGGAGCATACTTTGGGGTTCTGGCAAGGGATATAGCCAATATATGTGCAGGAAAAATGGCATCCACTTTAGGAGTGAGTAGGGAACAGCCATCTAGAGTGTGTGTAGTATTATTGTGCTGATGGTTTGGTCACGCGAGCCCTCCCACCCAATGTGTGTGCCTTATGTGCCCAGCCCTTGATGCTCCCAGCAGGTCAGCCTGGTCTGCTAGAGACAACTTGCAGACTACCATGCTCTCATGAGTAGGTATATCATAGTTCCATTTTCTACATCTGTTACCTAGATTTCATGAATTCTGTATCCGAGGTTGGTGCATTGTTGGCAAACAACATGTGTGTCCACACTGCAAGGAGAAAGTGGATCTCAGTCATGTCTTCCTTCATTTGTATCCTTTTTAAAACTTCGATGTGAATTCCTTAGCTCATAATAGTTGGCAGCAGCCTCACATTTTATATGGACAGTTGCTGGATGCTGTGCGTTGGCTAGTTGCTTGGCAGCCCCTTATTGTATTATGTGCCCAAGGTGTTAATCTCATCTTGGGGCTAAGTTAAAAAGTCACATACTTACATGTGTTTTGTTAGTTTTTTTGCAGTATTATCAAATGCCAAATGTGGCTGTGCCTTGAGATATATGCATGGTCTTTTATGGATAATTCTATGAAGTTCTTTATCCATGATTTGCTGCACATATTTCTGAATCTGGGTGACTTCATGCTCCCAGTCTGCTGTTTGCGTTGATGGTTTCCATAATTGTTTATCATGAATAGTATGCAGTTGAGTCAGGGATCCTGCTAATTTTGGTTGATTCCGTTCAACAGCATTTCGTAAGATTGCATTGTCATGTGATTGGCTGGCACATTTTAGCTGAGAGTAAATTTTTGCGACATCGACTATGTAAATGGGCGAATTTTCTTTGGGAAACTTGAGCTGGCAATGTGCAAGCCGTCTAGATTGCTGCAAAGGGGGCTCAGGTTTACGTTTTTCCATTATGTGGGTATATTGTTGTGCATTGTCGATTCTTTTTCCGTAAATGTAAGTCTCTGCATTCGATTTTGCATTTTGTGGGAATGCCTGAATTTGTATGTTCATGTGGTTCTGGGTATCAGCAGTCCTCGAGTCTTGCTCATGCTTTCTGTTAAACATCAGTATCGGTGACCCGGTCACTGGGAAGACTTTTTTTGCGTTTGATTTCCGTGTTTTCTGCAGCTTGTCATGCAATTCAGAAAGATCTGGATACCAGTTTATGGTATTCTTTTTCCTTTCCGTTTTCCTGTAATGCTGCAAAATTGCTAAAGATGATGGATGTTTACCAGAAGTCTTTGACCTCTTATGTAGTCGTGCAAGCAAGTTTGCACCACAATCCATAGGGAATATTTGAAAGCACAGGTTCCTTTGTTTGGAAAGATGGTTAGCATGGCTCATGCTGAAATTTTTAAGAAAGATAAAAAATGCAAAAAAAAAAAGTATCTGGATAAACATCACAGTTATAATACACAAAGATTGCGATTTTATTAAAGTAAATTAATTTATTTCCCAATTCATTAATCAGTGTAACATAGCCGTATGTTGGTTCATGATCTTTATGCTTACAGTCATCGAGACTTCCCTGTTATTTGCTGCTTTGGAATTGCATACCGTTTTAATTTTTCAAGTGCAGACGTGTGTGTGTGTCCCTTGAAATGAGCGTTTCATACGATGATGAGAGTAAAGGGATACCTTGCTTCAGATTCTTCAGAACAAGCAACTGTGACGGTAGAGATTTGTACAGTAATTCCCGATACTCGGCTTACTTGCATACGTGATGAATGTGGCTGCTGGACCTCCCCCTTCCCCTCCCCCCGGTTTTCCACACATTCTTTTACATCCTATCAATTCCAGGGTCACAGTTGCTGAAATTTCATTTACTATTTTTTTGGCTTTCCAGCGCATTTTGATTAAGGCAGAAGTTATGAGCAGTCAGCGGTGTTTCCGTGAATTTGTTTTTCCACTCAGCGGTATTTATGCATGAAATTGTTTTTTTTCTTCCTCACTTTTGGTACCGTACATTGCACGGAGAACTAAGTCGCGCTGGTCTTATCGTCTGGGAGAGCCACCATTCGAAAATTCGAGTCTGGTACGAATGTTGTGTGCATGCAGTAATTTTTTATAATTATGGTTCCGTGTTGCTTTTAAATTTTTCACCAGTGGATGAGGTTAGGCAGGAAGCGTGGGAGCAAGCCAGCTTTACGTGTTCCGAGCTGCAACTTTCTGTTCCTGGACGAGGGCAGCCTGGCTGAGGTGGTCTCCGGAAAAGCTGCGGAGGAAACGTTGCCAGGCAAATGTGTCAGTTTCTTGCCCAAGCGTGAAGTGTAGCTAGGAGATTTTGGATTGCGGTCTCTGGCAACCGGTTGAATCTCGACGAGATTGCAGTTTCCGATCAAATGGAAGAGTTTGGCAGCTTTGTTTCTCTGATTTCTGTTGTTCAACCGACTTTGGACCAATCAAGTTTCCGTGCATTTTCCTCCTCCCTTTTTAAAGACGATGCTTTAAAAGAGGAGGAGGAAAATGCACGAAATCGAAGACGAAACACCGTTTTCTGGGTTCGAACAAAACCTTTTCGTTACCACTGTTAATGAAAAAAACTGGGCCAGCCATTCGAAACTTCCTTCCGAAAACAGGGTTGTGTGTGTTTTTTTTTTAAAATCGATGGCCCCCTGAAATTTTCGAAGTTCTCGTAAAAGTTCGCCTTTTACCCAAATTGGATTTTCCGACGACAAAATTGTCACAAAAGTTCAGCTTCGATTTTGCTCGCGTGTTAAAAGCTTATGAAACGCCTTCCGCCCGTGCAACAGGAAGTTATGACAGAAGAGATGTTCCGTTGTCTTAAAAGAGACGAATGGCCAGCAGCACTGAGAACCGTAATGGTCTCTGTTTTAATAAATCATTGCTTATGTTTTATGGAACGGATTACCTTTTGCTTTCTTTTTAATTACTTCGCCGTTTCCCTAAAGCCAAAAAGAAAAGTAAACGCACTGTTTCTTCGATAACACACGTCTTCTACTTTTGCAACTTTTGAGGTCCTCGGTGCCCACAAACATGAGACGCTGGGACCTTTTGAGGCACCTCATTTGAGAATCGTGGTTTCCGTGGATCTCGGTGTTACAGCTTTCTCCACGAGAGTTCCCGTCGCCTCCATAAACATGCATAGCTATTCAGCTAGAGTTTCGATAGGGGAGGGACCGGGAAAGAACGAATCAAATGCGGTAACGTTGCAAAAGTTGACAAAGTGTGTTTGTGAGCACGAGAAGTCTGGCACGCCTGGCAAAGGTATCGATGACTTAATTGAGAGAATGGCAATGACAGAGGGCTTTCAAAACACCACTTGTCAAACGAGTGGTATGCGGAAGAGGCCAAGGAGAGTGCGCCAAAGGAAAACTTCCCCTCCCATCGATCAGAGCGCCTCTTGGATGGAAGCTGATCGGAACCGCCCGCCCTTTCGTCGCTGCCGGGGTGTGTCCGTCTCTCGGGAAGCGGAGCGGCAGCCTCCTCCTCCGCGTGCCCTTCGATCCCCCAGATCTCGCGCGTGCCCCCGCCTCCTGAGCTGACCACCCGGACGGGTCCTGCGTTCCTCCTGCTCTTGCACACGCTCTCGGTCGGGACAGGCTGCCCCGCGGCGCGCCGCAGCCTGTCCGGCCGCCCTCGCAAGGCACTGCGGGTTGAGGCGAGGGGCCGCTACCCGGGTGCAGACAGTCTGCATGCTCGTGCGCGGGCGGGCAGCGTCGCTAGAAACTGCGGTTTGCCGGAAGGAAGTCTTTCGAGGGCGGGCGCGCCTTGAAGGAAGGACGCGGCGCCACCGCATGATCTTCGGCGCGCTCGGCCGCCGCTGGCGGCGCTCTCGTTTCCGGAGCGGAGGCTCGCTCGGCTTCGTTCGACGGGAGCGGCAGGGTGAGGTGGTGGCACGTTTCTAGAAAGAATCTTGCAAAGAAGGAACTTGCAGAGTATTTCATCTTCACGAAATAAAAGTTAGGAAGAGTTACATTCCAAGTCATTCCATGGCACAGTGTACACCAAGTTTACATCCTTCACTCTACGTGTTTCGTAAGGAATGCTGTGTCGTGTGCTGCTGCTGCTGTCTTGCATGTTCTTCATTCATTTTGTGTTCTTCATGGTCTACGAGGGACTCGGATGCACTCGTTTCACCACTTCGTGTTTCTGTGACTTCCATCGAGTGACCAGGCTGTTCGGTCGGAAATTATGCAAAACTAACCAACATTTCAGTTACATCTTAAATTCCAATGCTGTTTTTTTTCTTCTTTTTTTTTCGTTTTAATGACTGAATGTGGACACGCAGCACACACCATCTGCCCTTTTTTGACACAGGCTTCAATAGACATTCTGGTGTCCTCTCGAATAACCTCGGTGTTGTCATTACTCATCGAGTGTCGTGTCATTTTAGAAGGCGTGAATAGTTGTCACTTCACAGGCTAGGCTTCCGATCTTTGCGTTCATTCATGATAATAACGGAAAAACAAAGTTGGTGGCCTTTTCCTTGTTGGTCCAGTTTGCCTTACTTTTAGCCAGCGTATTTGAAGGACCCATGTTTTTTTTTTTTTAGCTTGTAAATGAAGCTCGTAAATTCAATCCGTGGAAACGGACTTTCTAACGTTGTACTTTTTCACATTACTTACCGTAAAGCTATAAAAGTCATTTTTTTTTCAACTTTTGCATAACTTCAATCAATTCCAGCATTGGAAACAAAAAAATAAGCAAATTGTCAATCAGGGACACTACAGACTCGGTTATGTGGTCCACTTGAAAAATCTACGATGGCATAACGCCTTGGTAGAAGACGATACTGAGACTTGGATCACGTCGACTCGAGTTTTTTCCCACAAGTCCATTAACGTGGTGCACCTTGCCAGAGTTTTCAAGACAATCGAAAAAAAAAAAACAATGACCACATCGCCGCCGCCGGCATTAAAAATGCGAATCGCCATCGTTCTTGACCTGCGTATCGGACAAAACACTTGTCGAACTCGAAGGATTTGTTTCGTTAATCACAAAGCAACTGGAGGGACCACAGCTGGACTCGATTCCTAATATTTCGTTACTAGCTCCCATTTCCAGATTCATAAGAATTATTACTGTGACCGTGGAACTTATTTGCGAGCAGGTGTGTGTGTTTTTTTTATAATGTGTGGTAAATATATATATATATATATATATCGACCTTCAAGTTGATGGAAGTACTTTGAATTTGAAATAATACTTGCCCTTTTAGAAAGATTACAGTGCTTCCATTGTACATAGAGTTGCTTCTTGCAAACCCTCGACAGTTTCCTGCAACGTTTTCCGAGGTGTACGCTGTCATTACAGCTCTGAAGAGATCCTTGGGAATGCCGTTCGGAGGAACTTTTGCGTGATCTTTTTTTTGTTTGTAAAGGTGTTCGCTGTGCGGGTCTTTAAGCAGGCCTTTATTGTATGCCTGCTGAAGAACAGCTTGAGGTGGCAGTTTATTATTCTCCTATTCCAATGAGACTAGTTCATGCAATGTGATGTCTTACTTTTGCTTCAATTATGGCCAGGAACGCACCGTTGCGAGTCGGAGACAGAGGAATACTTAAGTACGAGTCAGTGACGAAATCGATTAGGTCAAGATGGACGGGGACTGGAGGAAGAAGCACGAATTTCGTTTCTGGCGACTCCTAAACCATAGCAAATGGTATTACCATGTTAATCCTTCATATTTGGGGGAAAGCTTCGTGTAGATATGTATGTCTGTATGTATGTATACACACATACGTACATACATATGCATATGCACAGAAATATGCAAACATTCAGCTAACAAACCTCAAGCTGTACGAGAGGTGTCTCCATTGACCGCTGCCTTTGCATTTCTTGTTCGTGTTTTTCGTTGGCGGATGACAGGACATCATGCAACAGACGAACGGTTTCTTCGCTGCGATTGGCGTGCACGAAGTAAACCACGTGCCTGATTTCAGGCAAGGACAGTGCCTTGTCCAGAGTGAGCTTTTGTTTCAGGCACAGGTTCGATAGCATCGTCCTGTCTGTTATTTCGCCCACGGTCGTCAACGCGTGCAGGATCTGTAAGTCTGTCAACAGATCCTGCCTCAGCTCTTCGCACACCTAGAACCAGCAACTTGCCTCCGCCTTCCGTGCAGTATAACTTGAAAGGGTCGCAGATCAGAGTTTGAGAAGATTCCGGATGCGCCAGGACTATGCTGATGTCGTTCAGGGAGCCGTCCAGCTCGCTCTCTGAGAAGTCTTGCTCGTGCACGTGTACATCTTCGACAGCGAGCTGCTTCAGATGGTACAGCACTTTGGCCTTCCTGAAAGCAAAAAGCAGAGGGCAGCATCAGGTCTCGTGGTCAGCGTTTGGAGTGATGACGAGTTTAGCAGCTGGGAAGCGTCACATCGTTGATGACTTCGGTGCCCACAGCGAATTTTCACGCTTGCTCCGGTTGACAGGCTGTTGCTGCCTCTGTACCCCCATCTTTAAGCACAAAGGCGCTTACTCCTCTATGATGTCAATCACCTAACCCAGCGGATTGAGCGGGATGTTGGAAGGGGACCATGCACCGGTAGCAGGACGATTGAGGAGCTCGCGACAGGGGGGGTTTCAGGCTAAGGGCGGGCATCTCATGGAATGTCCAAGAGCTCGTCTATGCACAGAACATAAAGAGTATTCCTCCTACATGCACAAGATGAAGGGTGACTGATGCAGCTGAGGGGACGGGGATGGATGAAGCGAACGAAAAGGAGCCGAGAGATGGGTGGGATGCTGTGAGCGTCGAGCTGGAGCGAAGAGCAGCCGTCTTCTTGCGCTTTCAGCCACCGCAGTGACACTCTTTTTTCCGAACTTCACTCTTCCGACCGGCATTAGTCCGTTCGAAAGCTGTCCGTTGCCATGAATCTTCCTCCTCACTCTTCAGCATTGGATGCTTCGTGCGGTTTCGCATTCCTACTACTACTCGGGACGGATCGCATATCAGCCACTACCATTCTCGTGCTTTCTGGCGGTTCTGTTCAACGGTCCAGCTGTCCTTCACAAGTTCCAAGCCTGCCCAGTAGGAGGTGCAGATCTTCACTGGTAGAGCGAGAGCTTCGCTCTTCCAGATCTTCGGATGCCCAGCTCACGGAAACGCGGAAATTTTCCTCGATCCCACGAGAGCGAGACGCTGTGGTCGATGATCGAGCGACGACAACGAATGGGTGGGTGAATACCACGTGGACGCCGTACTCGGACTGCGGCTGCGCGCGCGCTCCAAAGGGAATGAGCTCGCACCCACGGTTCCCGGAGGGTCTCGTGTCTTCCCTTCCTCCTGAAGATCCCCCTTTCCCTCTCTTCCCTGTCCCCAGGACAGAGACAGGAAGCTCTTGAAACCCTTCACAAGGTGCGAATTTCCAGGTGCGTTTCCAGGGGCATCAAAAATCCCCTTCGAAACAGTCTCAGCAATCCAAGACTTTTCCCCGGAAAAAAATCATGAGGAATGCTGGGTGCCTTCTAGCCGGAGGGGCCAAGGGAACACGTCGCCCTTCCTCCGCGGGCTGGCTCATGCCGTCAGCAAAGGCAGGAGGCCCCCTCTCTCCTCGGGTCAAGAAAAGCCGGCAGGAAGGAGAGCTTCGGGTCGGAGGTGTCGATTCGCTCTGAACCACCCTATTCTCTTCTCGGATTGCAGAGAGGGGTGAGACCTCCTGGGAAGGCGCGCCGCGCCGACCTTTCAAATTTCTTGTTGCCCCGGCTCCAGCTCTGGCGCCGCTGGACCGTTTGCAGACTCAGCTGGCGGGCGAGCGCGCGTGGCCTTTGCACTTGCCACATGCTCTTAGCGCGGTCTGGTCCGGGGATCACGAGGAAACCAGGAACAAGGAACTGCGGTGCTGGAGTCGGGCGCGCAGAGTCGCCCCTGGAAACGAAGGCGCGCTTGAGGTGTCGCGTCCTTGAGGAGCTCTTTCGCAGGGGAGGGGAGGAGGGCAGTTAGGGTGAAGGTTAAGGTCATTTGGGGCGCGCGCCGCGGAGACCCTCGGAGAGCTCGGGTTTGAGCGATGGGCTCCTAAGCAGCTCCCGAGAAGGGAATCCCGCCTCTCCGGCCTCCCTCTGCTTGCTCCAAGGGATCCGGGATTCTCCCTCCTCCCGCCCCTTGTCCCGTCCAGGTCGCTGGGAAGGATGAGAAGAAGAACTGGGCTCACGGTTGCCTTGTACGCTTAATCCACGCCACGCGACGGGAGGTGGCAATCTCTGGAGCACGGAATGGGTACGAGAGTCGCCTGAGCCGTGGTCCACATAGGAGCCAAGACACAGACCCCTTCACGAGCTCTTGGGCGCTTTTTCTCGCCCTGGAATCGTCCTAGGATGACATCTCTTCGGCATTTATAGAATGCCTCATGAGGGCTGTCTTTGTGCGGACGGATGAACACTTTCCGAATCACTATGCCGTTGCCATGGAGCATCACGCATCGAGAAGCGCTCCGTCTATTTTTTCGCCTCTCTTCTTCGAGTGATTAAAGGGACGACGGGCGACGGAAAGGGGTGGAGGAGGGAGAGAATGTCTTCCAAACGCGACCAGAGTGCGCGAGCCATGGCCGCGACCGTCGTCTCGGCGAAGCTTGGTCACGAGCCGGCAGCAGCAAAGACACGAAAGGGGTGGAAAAAAAGGAGAGGAGGGAAGGGCAAATGAAAATAACAAAAGGCGACAACCCCATCCCTCCCCCCTTTGTTCTCATTTTCCACTTTCTCCCAGCAGCTGACCTGCTTCGGCTGACAATTTCTAGGGCAGGTCTCCTTCCTCATCCACCCGCAGATGGGAGAAGAGGAGGGAGGAGAGTGCCTGCGTGCAACGCTCAGGAAGGAATCCGTTTCCTTCAGCAGGGTCCCAGAGCGCACCCGGCACGTTTTCTGGGCTCCATCGGTCGCTTCTGCAGCCTCCCCTTTCATCCCGGGCCTTTCCGACTCGCGGAGCACCGCCGCGTGCATCAGCACCTACTGGACGCGAACTCTTGGCTGCAGATGGCGCGGGATCATCGGGTCTTCCGCGGCGGCACTGCCAGCTGCCTCTCCTCTTCCCTTCTTCTCCGTCGGGTTGTTTCTCCGACCGAGGCGTCGGCCGCACAGTTGCGGCTCGTTCCCCTGGGAACGGCGGTCGGTGTTCGCCTGGAACCTTCAGCCACCTCTCCGGAAGCCCACCGACAGGACGCGATGCGATGAACCTCTCTCTCCGTGCCGGACGGACTCCCGGCGCCTGACTGCCGGAGCCAGGACGGACGGTGGTCTCCCCTGACTTTGCATCTCTCTCCCTTCCCGCCTCCATACGGAAGGGCAAGCGCTGCAGGTGACCTCCCTCCTCCTCGTCCTTCAGCGTCAAGCTCTCGGAGCCACAGAGGGAGCTTGCGCGGCCCCAAGCACGGAAGGAGTCCCTTCCTCTCGCTCTCCCCTCCCTCCACCAGCAGATACCATCGGCGTACCTTTCCTTAGCGCCGAAAGCGTGGACTTGGAGCGTCAGGCCCGAGTGGTGCGATAGGCTGGAGAGCAGGGCTGCTGTCTTGCCGTTCCTGACGTGCGTGACGGCCACGCCCCTCCTGCACGGTGGCGACCTGCCCTCTCGCGATGCCAGCATCACGACGTACTGGACCGCGAGGTATGTCGTCTTGTCCTGGAAACCGGAACCTGCCCGTGAGTGAGGGGGGAAGAGGAACGAGGAGGTCTTGGCAGCGAACCTGTAGGACGATGCGGTTGTCCTGGACCAGTGGCGTGGAGGTGAGTCGCTTGAGGTCGTCTCCGTGAAAGACCAGGAGATCGCCGCTGCATGACTGGCTATCCCTCTTCACTCTCTTCGGGAGCAGCTCGTCCAGATCGCCAACTAGCTGCCATCCCGCGTCCATCAGAGATCGCAACACCTTACTCCAGCTGGAGGAAACATCCCTGGGCGTGGCTGCGGCCAGGCTCACACGCTCAAAGCAACGCGCGCTTGAGAAGCGATCTCTTGCCTTGCTTTGCGATGGTTTACCCACGCGTAGAGCGGGGTCGCCTCGGCGCTGTGGCGTCCTGCGGAACGGGTGCCCCCGGGCACGAGCATGCAGACGCTCCTCGCGTTCTTCTCTATGCGCTGCCGGGCTATGCAGGCCCGCAGCTTAGTCTGCATGGCCAAGATGGCGCGCTCGATCTGCAGGAACATGAAGTCCAGGGTGCTCCCTGCGTGCGGGATCCTGCAGCAGAAGCAACGGTCCAGATAGTCTTGGAGCACGACCATGACTCGGTGCACCTGATCCTGAAGCTGCAAAGAGAAAGAAAGGGGAGCATTCCCCTCGTCTTCCCCTCGGAGAGCAATATCTCCTCGTCGCCTTTACGTTTGGGAATCGCGAAAAAAATCCAGACTCCTCGAGGGCGCGTCGCAGGACGCCTTCATCTGAAAGGGAAGCGTCTTCGTCCCTGAACGTGTCTTCCTCTGCTTTATCACTCACACTTTATCACGGCGAAGTATAGCTCCAGAACCCTTCCCTTCGTGTCGTCTTCGGCTGCGACCATGGACTCGAGTTCCTCTGCGGGGAATCCGGCGACGTCGCGCTCCTCGCGCCGCTCCAGGTACTTCCGAATCGTCTTGGCCACCTTCTCGTAGGTTTCGTGGCTGTGGGGCTGTGGGCCGACGATCGGGCGACCGGCGCGCCTGTGGTACTCGTCGAGGAAAAGGCTTAAGGTGAACCGCATGTCTTTCTTTTTGTTTTTTTTCCGGGAATCTGGGAAGGCGCTCTGAAGAAAAAAGAAGTGCGATCATCGACCACGAGGAAAGAGTCGACGGAGTGGGCGGAAGCGAGCGAAGGAAGAGACTGCGGCGCCACGCATTGTTGAGGCGCCATGAATGGGCCTCATTGTTCTCGCCGGAAGCTCATTATTCTCGAGGGAAAGCAACAGTGGGTTCGGCTCGTCAGACTGAGCGTCACGTCCGGCAGCGGAAGACGGCTGGCTTGCGGTCCTCCGACGAGACGGGCTCTCGTTGCCATGCTCCCTTCCCGCCCGGCTCGCTCTTCGCGTTCCTGATCCTCTCGGTGTTTCAGGGTGGGAAAGAGTCCTTCGCGCCGCGGTCGTTCCCGGTTGCTTAGAGGGAGCTAGCATGCCAGCTGAAAGCCTCATCGCCAGCGGCGCTCCTGCTGGGGGCACGACAGCCGTCGAGTCTCTTCCTGCCACTTCCGGGAGGAGTTCCGGTTCTGCTCCCGATGCCGCCCCGGCTGCTGGTCCGTCCGAAGTTCGGGAGGGTTCTGAGAGTCCAGCCACGAGCAGCGCCTCCTGCGGAAAGGAGTCCGGCAGGAGGCGCCGCTCCAGGTGTTTCCAGGTGTAACATTGGGTATGTGCATCGTTCTTAGGGCATAGTGCGCTCAGAAAGTTCAGTAGGGCAGATCTGGTAGTGGGAAGGAGGTAAAGAAGGCGGGAAAAGCTCAGGAAAAGCATCTCGAAAGGTGAACAAGAAGAAAAAGCGGAAGAGGAAGGAGAGTTACGCGATCTACATCTACAAAGTGCTGAAGCAGGTGCACCCGGACACGGGTATTTCGAGCAAGGCTATGTCGATCATGAACAGCTCCGTGAACGACATCTTAGGGCGCATCGCTGCAGAGGCGGTTCCTTCTATCTCACAACCACAAACGCACGACTTTCACCATCCGAGAGATATAGGCGGCCGTGATCCTGCTGTTGTTGCCCGAGGAACTGGCCAGGCACGCCGTTTCGGAAAACACGAAAGTCATGACCAAGTACACGAGTTCGAAGTGAGCGCCATGCAGTTGTTGCCCATCAGCCTACTTGGCCAATCGCACACGTGCTCTGGCGCATGTCGCTCCAGAGCACGTGTCTCCGGCGCTCGTCCGCGGCGCCGGAGAGGACTCCAGCCGGAGTGCAAGCGCCTCCGGGCGAACAGCCGGCGTCCCGTTCGTCTCGACGTGGCTGCTCGCGTTTCCTCAAGACCGGTGCAGAGATCGGATCAGCGGGTAGCAGCCATCGCGGCGCGCTCAGACAGCTGGACCATCCCAGGAGGAGGATCACGAATGCTCCCTACTGTTTCTGCCGACGCCGAACTTTTCGATCGCCCGTGATGCTCGGGTGGCTCGCGCCTTTCGCGCTTACCCGGTGAATGCACGAAGGTGCGTGTTGACGGTTGCACCCGAGATGCAAGAGGTGTCCAGATGAGCTGTCCACGAGGCGGGTTACTTGGATGACACGCACGCGGGGCTGCTGCGGGAGGATCCAGGCCGTACCTTCCGTCTGTGGATTGGGTCTGCTTGGCTCTTCGGGTCGTCGCTCACACTTAGTTTAGTCGCCCCCCTCTCCCTGTCCTTGGCTGTCGGGGAATGGGGGATTACCGTGACCGCTAGACGCAACCCATGCCAGTTTCTTGCGAAGGTTGGCCTCTATCCTGGAAAACTGCTTAAGAGATGAAACTGCTCCTCTTTGTGAGGAGTGCCTGGTCACCAACAGCTGCTGTTGCCCACGCGCTGTGCCGCCTACGCGGGGCCAGGAACGCCTCCGGGAACGATGCCGGGAGTGAACGGTTTGACGGGAGAGACACCTTCTTCGCCATCCGGTTTCTGCGGACCACGGCGAGGTGGAACCAACTGAGCTGCTCCCGAGAGGAGCTCTCTGGCATCTGGGAAGATCATCAAACAGAATGCAGAGGACCCCACATCCCTGCCTCCTCCCCTAGTTCACCCAGACTGTTTTTCTTTTTCTTTTCTTTTTTCTTCCTAATTCCCCAACTCCTCTGTGATGTGGACCTCGTCGGTGCTCCTCGGGCTAGGCTCGGCTTGCTGGGACGCACAGTTCCACCGACTCCTGTCTTTTATTTTTTTTTGCAAAAGAAGAAACGTCTCGGGCAACTGGGTGGAAACTCTCGCTTAGTTGCATGGAAGAAATGCTAACAGGAGGGTCCCCGATCCGCTTTCTGTCCATCCAGCTCTTGCAGCCATATGGTCCAAGGGGACTTCCATTGCCTTGGGGGTCCTCCATTGCGGCTCCTGAGGTCAACATCGGCTGTCGGTGGCCCAACTGATGCACTCAACCCACGAAGCCGCAGATGCTGGACTACGTCTTCCTTCAGGAGCTTCGTTTGCTTCCGGCGGTGGATCTTTGGATCACCGATCACCTCGTCGTTCTTTGAATCCCAGACTTCCAATGACCCTACGACCAGGGTTGCCACGGAATCACGCCCTCTGCTGGAGGAAGGCATGCCCCTTACTTCCTCCACTACCCTTCCTGCAGAGCCGCCGGTGACGCCTTGCGCAAGCAGGAGACGTCGAGCCGAGATGGCGAGCCTCCCCTCGCTCTGGAGCACCAGGTTCGGCCGGGGTCTCGAATCGACCCCCTCGTGCTGGCTGGCTATCTGGAGACCAGCCTGTGTCCACTGTCTACTAAGGCTGACGTCCTCGTGGGCTAGTTCTTCGTGCGCCCACAGCACCGACGGGGTTCCCATCCGAGGACATCTCTCTTCGTCAACTGCCCAGTGACCATGCCATGTTGGTGTTCAGTGTGCACATCGGGACACTTTCCGCATGCGTGCTGTATGACCCTTCTGCCAAACTCCTCTCCTTTTGCCAAATGCTACATTTTTATTTCCCCCCAAAGGATGCCATTAAGAAATGACATTTATTCATTCATTTATGTTCTAAACGTTGTGGTAAATTAAGGCATGCTTTCATTTCTTATTTCTCCAAAAGATATTATCATAAATATTATCTTCTGTGCCAGTTGTGGCATGCATTTGTTTAATTTTGGTGAGGAAATCGATTTGCCCGCCACTGTTGCTTTCGGTCTGGGAATGAGCTTTGCACACGCGCAACATCCTAGTCAGGGACTCAAGCTGAGATGGGGCCGTTGCTAGTTGAAAGCTTTTCTCAGATGAGCTCATTCCAGAAGCAGCAAACCCAATGCTTGCTGAAAACCCAAGCAGGAGTCCTGCATCCTTTTATTAACGGCCTGCTTCCCGGAAACACGGGACGATTTTCCTCCTCTGGATTTTTTCCAGAATCGTCTGACGGGGAATGAAAATTCGTGGATTTGCAATGAAACGAAACACTTTTTCGGAGCTTCCGGTGCTAGCACAGGTTCCGAGCAGAAACTCTTCATCGAAATTTCATCGAGCTGAAGAATAAACAGCATGAATGGCTGGGTACCAAGAAAAACTCTCCTAGCCCAAGGATCAAGGAAGAATCCATTCTATTGGCGGTCCTCTCGTTAGTGTTTTTCCTCTCCATTTATGCCACGCTGTTTTTCGCACTTGCAAGCAACGCGCACTCCTCTCTTATGAAGCATTCTATTTATAGCCTTCGTTCACTTCTTCCTTCACGCGCGCCCCAAGACTCCGTATGAATTTTCACCATCAACCAGGAACTCTTTCCGTCTTCCTCGATGAGGTTCGTCCTCTTCCAGGGCAGAGAATCGAGCTGTGGCATCCCGTTCCCTAAGAGGCTCTTGGCTGCTCGGGAGTCATCCTCTTCCGAAATGTTTACCGCCTGGCCACTCCGGGGCGTTTATTTCATGAAAATGAACTAGCTGGGAACACGCTGGTTCGCAACCAGAGACGAAGGAAGTTGAAGGGGAGAGTCCACCGACATGCAGGTGGGGACATCTGAAAGTTCGGAACGGGAGACAAGGGACAACAAATACACGTGAAAACATGGGAGGGGTTGGGCGAGGGTTTTTGACGTCGCTCCAGCAAAACCGGGATAAATAAATCAAAGAAGGAAAAAAAAACGGGAAAGGTTTGAGGCGATTGGGAGGGGGCAATGAAAAAAAAGAAAGAAAGAAAGAAGGGAAGGAAGGAAGGGTTGCCGGTGTCGGGCGTTGTTTCTTTTCGGAACCGGCTCTGGATGCCGACCATCTCCGCCTTGACTTCCCCTTCCAGACGAGACCACCTGGCAGCCGCCTACATGAGGGCGGCTGCCATCCTCCCTTCACTGCGTCTGCGTCGCGAGTACACGACGGGCCGTGACGATGGCGCGGACGCAACATCCTGGAGCGATCGCGGCGCCTGTCGAGAGTGTGCCGGGCACGAAGAACCGCCGCGGCAGGTCACAGGCGGTGTCCTGCTGGTGCAGGAGCACCGCTGCCAGCCAAACTCCCCCACAGTTGTTGGAGGCCACCACAGTCCAAAAAACCGGGGTGCGGGATCGACTCTACCGATCTGCACCTGACCCGCACAGCTCCGGGATGCAATCCTCCCCCTCCCTTCCGGAGACGAGGTTAAGACGATGGAGTCTCCAGTGCAGAAAGAGCAGCACCGCCTGCTTCCAGAACAGCGGGAACACAGACGCGTCCAAACATTGGGGAGAGTGAGAGATGATGAAGATTCCACACGGCTCACTTCTGGCGAAGGACGTCTTTTATCTTCCGTTTTTTTTTTTTTTTTTCCACACAGTTCCGCATGGCACGATGGATTACTCTGGGGACTTGGGATCGACTGGACTGGCCCGTGCTTAACCCTTTGGGTGCGGAGCTCATCAGATGTGGACGTGGCGCGCGGGTCGCAGTGGCGATCCCTGTGGACGGAACGCTTCTTCGCTCAACGCGTACTCCATCAGGGGTACCACCGACTCACTTGATAAAGTGCTGGTTAAGGTTGCCATTGTACTTGTTTATTTACACCACATTGAAGGAAACGTTTGCATTCTTCCCAAACGTATAGTATTCACTTAAAAATTGCCATTCCAAGAAAATCAATAATTCATTCGGGTGTGGCACGCCATAATAAATTACATACGACGCGACTGTAATATTATGCCTTTCTCGTTTTTTCAGAGAGGTGACTCCCTGAAAAAGCGACAATAGTTAGCCGATATAAATAGAATTTTGTTTTCTGTCGTTGCTAAGGGAAGAACGTAAGTGTATGTGCCCATCCCAAACACTGATAGTGTCGACTTCTGTCGCGTGTATAAGGTAAAAAAACATTTGCCAAACGCATGTATGCGTCCATAGCACTCAAAGGGTTAAATAAGTTCTTTCCCAAGAAAAGGACCGGAAGGACCATCAAGGAAGTTCTCCGCTGCAAACGGGCTATTCCCTGCAGCTGAGATTCCCATGAGTGCTTTATCCGCTGGATAGAGGCGCTTCGGAGTTTCCGAGGGAAGCTTACGGCACTGTTCCACTTTGGTGTTCATCTCCGAGGAGAATTGTGTGACCAGGTTCGGTATAGGAGCTGCCCCTTGATTCACCAGACCTGAACGGGGTTCGACTGGGATGCGGAGAGGAGAGCAGCTTCGAACTTGCACTGCACTTTGGAATCCGACGAAGAAGAATCTGACAATCCGACAATGCAGTTCCCTTGCAGGGAAGCTGGGGAAAAGCTCTGCAATCTTTTCTCTCCACGCCCTCTCGAGCCATTCTGGACGATTTTAGAGAGCCGTCGAAGGGACATCCAGGATCCAGCATTCCGGCTCGACGGACTATATCAAGAGCCGGGTCCGGAGGCAGCGGCGGATCGTCGCACTGAGACCCAGTAGATCTCGGGTGGAGGTTTCCAATTTTCCTTCTGCTGCTTCTGAGATGCAGTCGGGGGTTTGGTTGCACGACCAAATGGGGACGTGGGAACGCCTCTTGCAACGGTCAAGAATCCATCTCCTCAAACACGGCGCGCCTACAAGAATTCCGATCTTTGGTTTACCTCCTGGGCACAGCGACCTCAGCAGTGGGACGCGTCCTTGGGACGAATCCGGTCGCAAAGACTTACTGCTCTGCACGTGAGAATGCTCCCTCAATCTCCTGATGATTTAGCATAGGCAATCCTGTCGTCCGTCGTGGGAGTTTTCGCAATCCGGTTGCTCATGAGCTGCGGTAGGGGGATAACGACGATCATCACAACCTTTGTGTTCTGGCCGCTGGAGGCGGTGAGCTGTCGGAATTTCTCTGCCGCACATGCGTATTTCATCTCAATCCGTGCCGACCTGAGCACGATCTCGAGATAGACCTCGGTTTGTCCCGTGGTTTCCCCGTGAGGGCACCATTGCCACCCCTCTCCCGGTTTCGCCCTGCTTCGGTGCGTGGAATCTGGCACGGGGCTCCTCAGGGCTCCGGAAAAGAGGCGTACACATTTATCGGGAAATCCTCTTCTTCCAGGATGGTCCTCAGCTGCTGCCGGTTGCAGCGTTTGGCAGTGCGGTCCGGTTCGCAAGCTGAATGAACCTTCAGAGACATTGGATGGATGCGAGCAATCGCATCATCCCTAACGTTGGAGGAATTCTCTCCGGGACCTGAAAGGCGACCCTGAAAGGAAACCCCGGCCACGAGGCTGTCCTTCCAGACAAAAGCGCTGGCCAACTACGACCCCGACCCGTCCTACGACAAGATATGACAAGATACGTGCTCCCCTCCTCCTCCTCCTTTTCCTCCCTTCTTGTCCCAAAGGCACCGTCCGCTTGCATGCACGAACTTGTAATCTGAGAATCTGAGATACCTCCGAAAAAGAAAGTGGTTGGACACGCGTTGAAGCCCTTCTCAGAGCATCGCCTCCTTCTCCTTTCTAGGTGTCCCTGAATCAGGGACACTAAGAAGGGTACGTGATGGCAATCAGGATCAACAGACAAAGAATGGGAATTTCCGAGAAAAATTTGTTACACTGAAAATGTGGAGGGAAGCTGGGTTTTGCTGCGCGGAGGTGAGCATGGTAACCATTCACTCCCAAGAGGAAGTGCGTCAGCATCAAGTTTTGCAAGCTACATAAGTGTGAGCCTCAACATGGCATGACTTCCTGGAATCTTTCTTCAGCAGTGACCACAACACGGGTTGCAATAGAAATGTGGCCCTATTCTGTTTGCAGAAGCTTCCTTATTCTCGGAGAACCTCGAAGAACAGGCGTACCAGATTCATTTTTCGAACCTTCAGGAGTGCAGAACGAAGAGTTGGCCCTGGTTTACGAGATGGTGGGTTCCCAAATCCTTGATTCTTCTGCTAAGGTTCGAGTGGAGATGACTGCTTTTGCGGCATTCTAGGCAGTTGTAATCAATTTTTTGCTTACTGACACTCTAGTGCCAAAGGAATGCTCTTCGTACCCACAGGAAATGTCCATCTCCTGATGTGCGAGCAAAAGAGTGTTCATTTACGTATTGAGGCGACGCTTTGGAGGAACGAAGGCGAGGAAACCAGGCAGCATAGCTGAGAATAGCAGCATTCTGGAACCGGGAAACAGTTACGGGTGTACTTGTCCCTCACGTCTCATCCCGGCGGGTTCAAAACCTGCAACCAAAACTGAAGGGAAACTTCCCAAAACGGCCGTCAAGCGGCATATCGTCGGTGTTTTCTCATTGACCCACCCGAAACAACCTGAAAGGGGGGGAATCTGGAATGTTGATACAAACTCCGTTCTATCCAAGACCTGAAAAGTGATCCGGAATGAGAAGTATTCGTCACGATCGCTTCGAAATTGCGTGCATTTGTTAGCACTTTGTTCCTCGTGTGTTTCCAGATGGATTCCTGATATGCTTACCTGCTTCTGCTCTGAAGATGGGTACTGTGGCTGAGCGCAAAGATCTGCGAGTGACTTTCGACTTTGCAAACGTGGGGCTCTTTGCGAAAACAGCGGATTCACTGTGAACAGTGGATTCACTGTGACGCATTTAACGTGCCCTCAGATGACTTGAGTCAACATCCACCCACACACCAAGTACTAGCGAAATTTTAGTTCACTCTGCCTCCAAGGAGCAAAAGGTTGATCTCACAGATGTTCGGTGAGCAAGGATGCAGGAGGACCCGTCAACGATGAAGTGAAAGTGAAAATGCCAAAGTCCAGTGGACGGTGACGCAACCGACATGAAAGCTGCGATGACGGTTTGTTGGTTATCTCACCATTCACAAAGTAGGTACATAGATTAAGTCCAATTAAAAATTGATTAAGGAAGCAACTTTTACTATGTCTTACTAAAGGTGCATGTATAAAATAAATCTTTATGGAAAAATGGAGTATCGTTCGAATGGATGTTGTATTTACATTGACTCCAGACGAGGGCTAGAACGCGAACGATAAATTTCATGCCTTTGAAAAGAAATGGAATCTCGGACGAAAATTCGATTCCAGCAAGATGCATCCAGCATCCAGGATCCTCCTTTCCGTTAATAGTTGCCTGCTTAACCTTCTGCGCTACTGCAATGCTTAAGATCCACCATCCGTGTTTGTTTACCAGCCCTCGTCATTACTTTCACCGTTTCATTCATCCAGCGCACCGAATTAATGTTTTCCTTCCATTGCAAGATTTTCTGGAGTTTCGCAGCATCACGAAAAAACAAAAACAAAACAGAATCAGTAAAGGTCTTTTTTTTTTTTTTTTAAAAAAAAAAAAAAGGTGGTGCACCTTTCACATAATTTGGCTATATGAAATTATGATTTCGTTTATCACATTCAGCGATTACTGGGCTGCCGTTTGCTGTGAAATTCAACTCCGTCAGTCGATGGAATATCGGGAAAAAAGAAACTTGAAGGTAATCTGATGGCTGCGTAAGCCGAGTCAGTGGATCCTAACTTTAATCCCCTCGAAATCATCTGCTCCCTTCTCTCTCTCTCCCCCTCCCCCCCTCTCTCAACCCCCGATTGGAAGGCTGCTTTCCCGTATTGCAACTCCTTCCAAAGTTTCCGTCGGAAGTTGGATCATATTTTGTTGTTTCTCGAAGTTGCCCATTCTGTGAGCTATTTGGCTATTTTAAGCAAAACCGTTCAACTCCAAGATTATTCTCGGTAGTTTTACTTTGCTCCTTCTTTTGAATTTGGGTTCTCCTGAAGGCTCTACGTGGTATTTTGTAGGGTATTACGAATTCGTGATTGCGCAAAGCAAAGATGATTTGATTTTTGCACTTGAGATCCATAAATCGAGTTTTTGTCACACTTAGTTTGATGGGTACACAGGTCGGCTTTTAATCTTTTTGTTTCGAGCAGATTTTTTGAACAGGATCCTCAATGAATTCTCCTTTCTCTAGTCTAAATCGTCCAGCTCCATACATTACATATGAATATAATCTTATTGACACTAAATGCCGTGTTACGCTTGATTTCCGTGGTCTTCATGTACACAGTAATCAAGAAAAAACCAAACTGTTGCCGTAATATGGCTCAAACCTCAAATCACGCGTGAATTAAGTAAATAAGAAATTTCCTCATACATAAATTAAGAAACATATTCCATATGAATGGATTCGATTTGAGAAAAAAAACAAGTGAATACTAATTTTTCAGAGAGTGTCCTCAAAAGCACATGTTTTTTTTTTTTTTTTTAAAAAAAAAAAACACGCATGGCATCAATGCATTTGACGTAAGGAAGCCTGATTCATGTTTCACTTCGGAGTGAATAAAGTTTCTGGATTTTTTTCTTAAACCTACTTGATAATTTCGTGTGCAGCTACTGAATCAGTCAAAAATCTTGCGTATAAAGGATGAAGAACGAATCCTCTGTTTACAATTGGGAAAGCATAAATGGTTCATTCAAGGAACCTTGGATTTCCATGCCTTTTTGTTTCGTGAATTCACGTGTGAATGACGTTTAATTTTAGTTATCAGATCTGAATGACGTAGCATAAAACAGTGCGACTGTGCAAATAGAAGCGATTTCTCTGAACAAAACTTTCGAAGACTGGTCTCATTAGACAAAACTTGTTATAGTAGTGGATGTACGTTATCTAAGCTAAATAGAATACAATAATCAACAGGCTTTATATCGCAAGTTGTGTTCAATAAGATTATATTCCAGCTGGTTTCTTTCAAAAATTTATAGATTTGAAAATGCGTATACTGTTCTTAAACAAAACATCTCATAATTTCTTATTAAAAAAAAAAAAAAGCACATATAATACTGTTGCAATCTTCAAAGGGATACCAAGTGATAAAACGAAAATTTCAATCCTGGAATGTCTGTTTCCTGCCCTATAAATCCAAGATAGTATACAGATTTATTGTTGCCCTACTTTACCTTTAGCAAAATCTCGCTCTCTTCTAGTGAAATACCTAAGGTGCTTTCTGAATGCCAGCTATCAGGTGATTCAGAGAAATCGCTTATGATATGTGAATTCCAATGAAGCCAGAAATAGAAAACACACACCTGTCAGTGCGTCCTGTTTCAAAATAACCTGATTTTTCCCTTCAGCTAAGAGCCCCCTTGATTTAGAGATAAATATAAAAGGTTTTTTTTTTTTTTTTTTGCTGGAACAACGAATTTATTGCATAGCAATTTTGTTTCAATTGGCACCAATCATTCATCACCAAAAAACAAATATACTACTGATTTTCTTTGACATTCAACCCAGTTTTTCAAAGACTTTGTGATCGGCTGATGATAAAACCATATTTCATGAAAATGCTTTCTTTTTATTTTTGAATGCAACCTTTTCGATGAACTCTGCAGTGTTATAGTTCGTTAAAATTTTACCACATTATCTGTGTTGTTTTGGAAAATTTGTGATTTTTGCCTTTGTGACCGTAGTAAGTTTGGAACCTTATGTGCAAACCATAATAGAAACACATTTATCAGTTCATAAAACGAGCCAAATTGTTTTCGGGGCCATGCAAATTCGAGAGTAAAACGATCGTTCTGTCTTTATTGAAAAAGTCCTCGAGGGCAAAGAATTTTAATGCAGTCTGGTCTGATGTGAATTCAACTGGCTGGTCGAAAGGTGCAGACCAACCAAAGAAATAGCGAGCAGTCAATTTGTGTTTTGACAGCGATTTAAATTTCAATTCTAAAAAGGCTGAAACGTTTTGATGATCTTTCTGGTGTTTCCCAATGCAATCTTCCCGGCATGGTTCTCGGAACGAGTTGTTGGTGGTTGCACACCTGCTTGTCCGTGGGGAACTTCCCAAATTCGTTGGGATTACTCGATCAGCTGATTCCTGCGTACGTGGTTGTCGAGGCGAACTCCATCAATATCTTTGTCCCATGCACACACACACAAACACACACACACACACACACACACACGCAGAGCCCCCCCCCCCCCCCTACTCTTACCTGTGCCCCTGCCCTTTGGTGGTTTGTGGTTTTTCATCGGGTGGATTTTCGATTTGCGTTCGAAGAATCTCGTAGCGATTTGTAATGTTTGTGTCAATCGTATTCAGAAATGAAGTTTAAATTTCAAAGGTCATGTTTTGGAAACTAATAATTTGTGAATTCTTTTTTTGGAATCCGATAGGTAGCTCTTGACGAAATCCGTGCAAGCACAGGAAATGCACATTTCCTGCGATGGGAATAGTTAAGAAAATGGACACGTAGTAACAATTCAGATTGATAACGTTGAATTCATTTATCCAATTTCGTCATATTTTACCGGTTGATATACCCCAGTTTTCAAGGCGGTTGTGCCAAAATGAAGGATACTGATGAAAACTCTTCATCCTCGTCCTCCACGGATGTGGAAAATGTTGAACTTGAATATCTTGAGACCCAATTCAAGCAACAGCAAGATAAAATACAGGAGTTGAAAGAAATTTTCCAGAAGACCAATTTTATTCAAGACGTATGTTCATTTAATATAGAGTTTGTATTTTTTTGTCGAATAACTATAGCATTCCATTCGATTAAAGAAAATGAAAACCAAAAACTCATTATAAACTCTTTTTTGCATGTGCTAATGATAAGTAAGATTAAAAATGCGTCAAGACGTGCATCCCACATTGTATGATCTCAATGCCCAGTACAGAGAGCTTATTCACATAGCACATGTCAGATTTAAGGTTTAATGTATACACCTGGTTATAATTAAGGTGGAATTAAGCGTCTTTAGAGAGGTCCACTTTACGTGAAATTTCGTAAAGATGTTTTGTATTAATTGTGAATTTCAGGTAATTATTTAATATTCTTTCATACAAAATTTAGGCACCGAAATCGTTATAAAACTTATAGCCTTGTACTGAATTTGCAGTTTAAGCTGCTATACCAAGGCAGATTAGGATTATTCCTTAGTTGACATACTAAGGAATAATACTAAAGGATGATATAATAAGGATCGATAAACATTCAGGAATTATCATTTGTAATGCAGTGGAAAGTCAATGATGTATCGACCAGATTAAGAAAAAAAAAAGAAGCAAATGAAAGATAACGTTGGCTTTCACATTGAGATGAATATAATGTGTGTTGATGCTTAAATGAAAAACAATTTAAAGGAAGTCGTCAAACTGTGCAAGGAGGGATGATTGTGGGAGAAATAGTGATTTAGTTTTTCTTAAATTTCGATAATTTCTTTTGTGGTTACAAGAACTTAATAATACTGAATATAAGCTTGAGTATTTTTAGTTAATTTAAAATTTATGTAATTTTTTGCAGATATCAGTTTCAAAGGTAATTTCAAATATGTCTAACTTTAAAAGGGGAATGTTTGAACTTTGTAGAAGTTTTAAGTATATAGTTATGCTGTGGGTGGAAGATTGTAAGGGAAATTCGTCAAAAAACTCAGCTTTTGTGTTCAAACATCAAATTTTTTTGAGTTGTCCAGATCAGTCATTACGTTATGATTTTGTTGCAGTTTTTCAGTACTTAAAAGTTTAATGATTATTCAAAGTTTGTTTGAAAAATATAACAATTATCATATGAGAGAATGAGGTAATCACTGAATAATTTTTAGCTGCATGAATTTCAAAATACTAGGTTGATGGAATTTTTTAAATGCTTTTTAGGTTAATGTCTATCTTTGCATAATTTATTAGCATTTTCCTTTTTCTATTAGCCTTCCTTTTTCTATTAAACACCTGGGATTTTCCCAACGAATTCAACACATAGATCACTTTTGTTGCAAAAATTAATCTGTCTTTGAAATGAATATGCATAAACATTGATCTGCATAACAAATTGTATTATTATGAAATGATCTTTTAGTATTTAATTTAGCTTTGCTACTTTTCTATTCTACTTGAAAATTTCTTAGTAAAAAACTGTAATTACCCATGTAGTTTTGATTCATATGGCATTTTCAAGATACCAAATACTCAAAGTAGATCGAGTGTTGACAGGACAAATATTACTCTCATCAAAAAAATTTTTTCTTATCGGAAATGCTACTATCTTATACAGCTCTGGAATCAGTCTCACATTTATTTCAAATTTCATGTCTTTCCTTCCATTAGTGAATCAGAAAACTTAAATAACTATTCTGGTTTTCTGATCCTATTGTCTGTTTGGTAGCAAAATTTTTGGTTCTTGTACAGATCTTCAGAGTTATGATTCAGTTTGGGTATGCAGTTGTTTTCATTCTTTATTTAACTTGAAATATTGAGATCCACAAATGTTGAGATCCAATATTGAGTTTTAGGAGAGTCTAGTGTTCAGCTTTGCCTATCCTTTGTGATTAGCAAAATACTATGAAGAATATCATGTAAGTAATGATAAGTCTTAAAAGCTTATGAAAACATGACCTCCGGATATTATGCTCCAGTAATATTATTTTGCATCGTTTGAAATTCTAAAAGTGAGTCTATCTTATGCAAAGCCAAAGCAAATGCAGCTTTTCACAGGAATATTGATGACTCAGAGCAAAACTAGAACAAGTTCAGACTTGTACTAGTTTTGCAGTATATTGGATACACATATGAAATTGTCTATTTTCTTGTTAATGCAAATTTTTTGCTGCATTATATTCATTCTAGCTGTTACTTAAAATTTACAATGTACAAATTTTGATTTGCAATTATTTTGCAAATTGCAAAACAGTGTTTAAATGTTGGTTTGACCACTCCCAATCACCCAGTCTTGGATGTTATTCTAAACTGCATTTTTGACCTCTATTCATTTATATATTAAATATTTTTTAAAGAATGATATGTAAAATTTTTGGAACTTATCTTATTGTTTTGAATATCTAATAAAGTTAATAAATGAAAGTGGAAAGTGCCTTGACGATATTTCCAAAGACAGCAGACAGCCAACAAGATTATATTACTTTGAATTTTCTAAAATTACACAGTGGTTTCATGGATTGAAAAGTAACAAATGTTCTTTATTATTAGAAGATCAAAGTTAAATATTGCAATTTTACAGGCTCAAATAAATTAGATGATTTTGTAAAGTCAACTCTTAATATCTGCACATAAAAAATACAAATTGTCAGATATATACATACATGTATCTGCAAAGTTTCATAATTTTCAAGAAACATGCTCAATTTTTTTTTTTTTTTCCAATATCAAGATATGTAATATTCGTATGTAAAAATTTTTTTCAAATGCTTATTAGACTAATTATTGCAGAGGAAATTATTGAACTGCCGAGCTGAGTTTTGTCTGTATAAAAAATTATTTGTTGCTTGAATTTTCCATTCAAGAAACGGGTGCTATAATTATTGTAAACAGTTCTTACGTTTTCATTTTTTAACTGCATTATGAAGTATACCCATCGATTTCGTATGTAGCCTGAAACCAGTGAGTCTAGCCCACAATGTGAAATAACCACACCAGTCCATGATGAGCAGTCTGAATATATGCCGAGTTATGAAGGAGATGGCTGGCAACTAGATGACGAAATACACAACAATATTATAACATTACGAAAAAAATTACAACAAGATAAAAGTGATCAAGATCAGGTAGAAAATATTCTCCAGCACCTTCAAGAAAAATTGGACAATCACAAATTGTTCATGGCTGATCTAGAAGATGAAATGCAATCTGTACAAAATGTGGTATGCACTGTTTTCATATTTTGGTGACCCATAAAAAGGAACAAGATGGTAGGAGGATGGGCAGTCACCTGAAAATGAATCACTTCATATGGAAGAAAGTCTTGCAGCTAAAGATCGGCAGATTGAGCTTCTGAGTGATCAGGTGAAGGAACTGAACCAACAGCTAATTTTGTTACAAGTGAGTAAACTGAAAATAAGGTGCAAAGATCATAATTTTTCTGATAGCAACTACATAATTCAAAAGAACTAAGTAGGGTTGAAAATAAAAATCAACACAATTTCGTTAGGTAAGAAATGCACAAAGTTATCACATGCAGGCATTAATTTTGCTGAATCATCTGCAGAACAAAACCAGATAGTTTGAGTAAGCGTCACCAAGAAGGAAGTCAATGTGACCAAATGCAGGATTCAAAATTAGATAGAGATCAATTACAAGTTTTAGAACAGGAAATTGAGATTCTTAAGGTATTAAGTATTTTGAGTAAGAGTTTTAGACTGATCTATTTTGAAGAAATTATCAAGTAGTGAAGAACAGCAGCAGGAAAGATTAAATCAAATTGCAGAACTGGAAGAAAGAAAAGGCGCCTTGCAGTTGCATCTAATGGAATTAGAAGGAAGTCCAGGTAATACAGCATGAATGCAGGAACAATTCAGATGTAAAAACAACTTTTTTTAGCTTCCAGCCAATCTCTCAATCTCGAGCAATCACAACTAGAAAATCTTCATATGGAACTAGGTTGTCATCTTCGGATGATAGCTATGTTGGAAAAAGAAAAATTACAACTTGTTGAAAGTAAGTGATGAACATCAGAAACAAGAGTACTATGATTGTCGTAGATTTGCAGCAAATCACAGATGAATTGCAATCAGATAGGCAGTCTCTGCACCTTGCATTACAAGAAAAACATGCCTTGGAACAAGCAAAACAAGAGAATCAAAGCGAAGCTGAACTTTTATCTTCCCAGCTTAATCAAATAACCAAGAAGTGGGAAGAATCGTGTCTTGAACTAGAAAAAAAAAGCATGGCATCAAATCAGTTGCTTGCATACCTTCAGGAGTTTCAAACATTTGCAGATATTCCTGCAGAAGTAGAAGCACTAGATTCCTCACAGCAGCTGGAACACTTAGTTAGGAACTTGATTATTTATAGTAGACAAACATCAGAGCAGTGTCAGGTGTTTAAACAGCAGATTACTGATTTACTGGAAGAAAGAGATGATCTAACTAGAGAACTACGGAAGATTCAATGTGATCTCCGTTCAATGCAGGAGGAAATTAAATCAGTCGAAATGGAAAAAAATACAATTAATAGTAGATTGCAACATGTGGAAGTAGAGTTGCAGAGAGCACAGACCGATTTCAAGAATCAGCAAAATTGGAATGAAGAATTATTGATGCAGCAAGAAAGTGCTAAAAATCTTTGGGAAGAAGAAAAAGCCAGACTTAGACAGGAGCTGGAAACACTGGAAAACAACTGGGCACACCTTATAGAACAACATGAAAAACAGTTGGATTCCTTAGAAAGTCAGTTGATTGAAAAAAATAATTGTTTGCAAAATGCCCAAGAACAATTAGAACGTGAAGAATTAAAAATTGCAACATTACATGCATGTAAACAAACAGCAGAAGATGAAATCAAGAAACTGGAGGAAATGCTGTCTGATGAAAAGAATCAGCTTATGCAGTTTCGTATTGAATCTGAGAAAGCAGCCTGTTATCTGGAAGCTATGAAACAGAAGCTTAAAACCATGCTTCAGAATGCACAGGAAGAACATAAAGAATGCTTCATGTTGAAGCAGTTTGTGCTGCAACAACAAAATATTTATACTGAAACCGTGAAACTTTTCGAAGTTCATTTTCGAGATCTTATTAACAGTGCTTCCAGCTATATTGAAAGAGCTGCACAGATAGATGATTCATTGAATATTTCCCGAGAAGAAATTCATTCACTTCGAATTACAGCAAATGAACTGAAGAACTCGGAAGAACAGCTGAAAATAAAAGTACATGCTGCAAATCAACTGCTAGAAGAAAAAGAAAAAAGCAATTTACAGCTTGCTGAACAACTAGAAGACGCATCGTCTTCATTATCGTCTACCAAGGAAGAGCTTAACACTCTGATGCAAAATTTAGAAAGTGAAAAAAGTAAATATGCTGCATTGCAGAATCATCTTCAAGAAGAGAAATTCGCATTTTGTGCACAATCTGAAAGTTTAAATAATCAAATAGAACAGTTGTATTCTGAAGTTTCTAGCTATGCTGAAAAAGCTTTACATGCTGAATGCTTATTAGAATTTTCTAAGCAAGAAATCGATGGTCTTAAAATTACTTTAAACGAAATGGAATACATCAAGGAGAAACTGCATGCTAAAGAAATGCAATCTGAGCAGCTCGAACTGATTATTCAGGAACAGAAATGCAAGCAAATGGAATCAGAGGCAGTGATATCCAATTTGCAATCGCAGAAAGAGTACTTTGAAAATCTATTGTCAGAAAATCAGAAAATCTTGAATAATCTGCATCAAGAAAAAATTGTTGTTATGGAGCAACTTAGGGTCCTGGAAGAAGAAAAAAAAATCTTGCAAGAGAAGCATGCAGGCGAGGTAATTAAACATCAACAAGAAAAGGAAGAAAAACACAAGCTAGAAGCAGCAGTCTCACTTGCCAATCAGCGCTTGTTAGAATCACAAAAAAGCAAGGAAACTTTACATCAAAGGATACAAGAGTTGAGCCAGGAGATTGCAAATTCCAAGTATCAAATAGAAGTCATGAAAGGAAGTAAAGAAGAGCTTTCTGTGGTGCAAGGCATCGTCGGAAAACAAACAGATGAAATCATGCTTTTGAAGGAACAACTAAAATCCTGTGAAGAACAATTTAAACACGAAACATTGAAGCAGAAAGAAGTGATTGATGCCCTACATATTAAAGACCAAAATCTGAACCAGGCTTTGATAGAATGGGAACGTTATTCAGTTGGCTTGCAAGAAAAACTTAATGAGAAAGAAAGCCTTCTTCTGCATTACATCAGCGAGAATAATCATCATTCAGAGGAACATGTTAGCTTGACTCAAGAGCTGGAAAAACAGCAAAAAGATTTTTTGCAGCTGAAAAACGAAAAAGATAAGCTCCAAGAAAAATTTAATAATTTAAGTATTTATTTCGAAGAAGAAAGAAAAAAATGGGTCCTACAGATGGATGAGATTCACGAAAATACGAATCTTACTAGGATTCATGCAGAAGAATTTAAAGCAAAAAATGCTCTGCTAGAAGAGCAACTGAAGACGCAGGACGAGAAAGTAAATGAATTTCGTCAGTCAGCTGCAACCTTTGCTCAAATCAGAGCTGGGATTGAAGCCAAGAATGAACATCTAGTCACTGAAAATCAGGAGTTACTGGCAAGGTGCAAACAATTAGAGTTACAAAACGTTGACTGTCAGCCAATATACCAAGAATTGGAAGCGAAAAATAAAACTTGTGAAACCTTGAGTCAAAGACTCCAAGAAAAAGAAACCGCATTGGAACAGCTAGAGCAAAAAATACTGGAAGAGAATCATAAGGAAGCGTTTCTACTCCAGCAGCTTCAGGAGAACGAGGACGAGAAACGCAAACTCCAGGAAGAAATTAGACTGCAGCAAAGCGATTGTAGTGCTTTTGAAGAATATGCGCAAAATGCTTATAAGGAGATCACACGCCTCCAAGAAAAACTGTATTTGGCATCTACGGAAATCGAAACTTCAAATAAAGAAATTCAAGAAAACAGAGTTCAAAAAGAAGAATTGCTGGAATTAAGGGCCGCAAATGAAAAGTTAAACCAAACTTTACAAGAAAAAACACAAACGCTCACTGAGTTGGAAGAGAAATTAGCTACCTTATGTGCTGAAAGTCCAGACGATGAAATTAAACATACAAATTTTGAAACTCTTGCATGTGAAAATAAACAACTTTACATGGAAATACAGAAATTGCATACGGAACTTCAAGAATCCAAAATAGTTTTAGGAAAAACTTTAAGACAAATCAAAACCTTGAAAGATAAGAATCATCAGCTTTCAAAAGAAAAGGAGTTTTTGCAAAGTACAAAGGTGGAACAACAAAAGCTTAATGATCAACTCACAGAGGAATTAAAGGCATTCAAAGAAGTCCAAGACAAGCTTGAGCAATCAAATGCAGTTTTGTTGCATGATAGCAGTGTTCAAGCATCGGAGATAACAGACAGCTCAAGTGCTAAGGAGTTGAATCAGTGGAACAAAGACTTTAAGGAAAGCCACCATTTAGAAGGAAGTAATGAGCAGTTAGAAACTCCGTTTCATGCTCTGGAAATAGAAATTACTCCTGGTAGTAAATCTTGGACTTTTTTGAAGGAACAGTGGAAAAATCTAAACGATGTATTCGAAAAAATTGAGATGAAACAAACGGACTTAGAACACCCTACATCTTTAACTGACTTTTTTGGCTTGTTAAGTATATTTTTTAAACAACATATGGTTCCAAGGGCAGATTCATCTTTAAAATCTACATCAGCAATTCATGGAGCAACAGAGAATTCAGTGTCAGATGAGGTCGTTTATTCCAAGAGTATGATTAGATTGCAGCAGCAAGTCGACAGCTTAATGAGTGACAACGAAGCTCTGCATGCCGAAGTAAAAACTTGGCAAGATCATTGCAACTTGCTTGTTGATCAACACAGCACAGGATTAAAGCAGAATAATTGGGATTTGCTTTCTTCTAAATTAAATGAGTTGAGCATTCAGCTACAGCAGAAACAAAAACAATGTGCAAATCTAACAAATGAATTGAGCCAGGTAATTAATTAAACCAAATATGAATACATTAGGAAGATATGTGCAGTTGCTGGTTGAACGAGATGTCTTACAAATTCGTCTTTCTACAGCTTTGAAAGAAAAAGAAGTTCCCATGTTGACTGTTTCTTCTGATTTGAACAACAAGTATGTTGTATGCATTACTTGCTGATTGTGAATTGTTTTGGTAGACTCAGAATGCTGCAGGACCTTAATTACAGTCGAGATATTCGTTTTCAGCAAGATCCGGCAGCCAAGCATACGGACATAGGTAAGACTGTAAATGATCATACGACTGTAAATGATCTTGTTCAAGTGACTGGTACAGCATTCAATCCAAGCATAGATCTCCCTCCAAATACTAGGTAAACAAGATGATTTTATTACTAATAACTGATTTTCCGTCTGTTTCATCTGATAGTCACACTTGCATACTCCATGTGTGATAAAACCACCTGTTTTTGACTTGGGATAGGGACTAGCTACGACAGTTGGGAGTACTCAATAATCGACTGAACTCCTGTTGCAGCAACATACGTGCTTGTGTGTTTTGTGTTGGTATTTGGAGTGCCAATGATAACTGAGCAGCATCAAAACTGTCATCTAGAGCTAACAATGCACCATGGACTCCAGATTCCAGAAGATTGTTAGCATAGTCACGCAGACCAATGCTGACCACCCAACGGATAACCCGATCATTACTCCATACTAATAAATCGCGATCTTCCGTTTCCGCCCTGTGTCTTCGTTCTTCTAATAGTTTGCGGTCGTAATTGAGGCGTTTTAAGCAGAGAATTCCAAAACTTAAACTAGTTCTAACATCTCATTACTAAGAGTTCACATATTTTTAAATCTACCTGTGAAATCCGTCTACCATTTTCAGCTGGCATCGTAAGTCCTTCTTGGTTAAATGATCCAGCATACGTGCATCCACCAAACACTCCATAAACGTAGATCGGTATTGGGGTAGACCCAAAGAGGGTAGCCATATGTTCCCAACCCATTCATGATTCATATCACCAAATGCCAATGTAGTTCGTGATGTTTGTGGGGCTGATGGGCTTGTAAGTGATACCATTTCTTGAATTGCTAGTCGCAATTTGAGACGATGTAGAGGGTTGCTGATGCCAATTTCTCTTTGAATTTCCGTATCACTCAAAGCACTCATGATAGCTCCAGATTTAACATTGGCACGACAAGCTGCCACATACCAGGCTGGCATCCCAACCCATAACTCTAGCCATGCTACAATGGTTGGACCATTCCAAAGTGGAAAAGGAGTATTGGCTTTCATGGCTTCTGCCAACAATTCATGTCTGTAATACATCTGTGCAACTATCCCACAAAAGGAACTCTCACTTTTTTTTTTTCCTTCTGTCAAAATCTCCCTTGAATCCTAAAGTATCAGTGCTGCCTATTTCCCCATCACTCATATAACTGGGAGCCAAGGATCCAGGTAAGACACCATCTCTAGATTTTGCACCAGGAAGGGCACGTATGGCAGGAGGGCTGGCTAAGGGGCTGATAACTCCTTTTTCCTTCTTACTGAACAGCTTTCCAAAAGACGACCGTAATCCTCGCT
Organism: Raillietiella orientalis; assembly: GCA_036172245.1. Lineage (NCBI taxonomy): Eukaryota > Metazoa > Arthropoda > Ichthyostraca > Raillietiellida > Raillietiellidae > Raillietiella > Raillietiella orientalis. The sequence continues at coordinate 998,733 of JAYWIR010000018.1, read as the reverse complement.
TCTTCACCACATTGCCTTTGTGAATTGAGTCCTGGCTAAAAATATCGTCGATATATTAAATTGACTTAATTTTACTTCTACTCACTGTTTGTAATCTCCAGAGAAATCAAGTGATGGTGAAGTGATTGTTTTATCATAGCGTGCAGCAAATGATGCAGTAGGGCTTGTTCCATAACTTAATAGAGGCAGATGAGTATTATCTTTGGCATTCGATTGCACACTTAAATGGCCTGTTGGTAAAGGACCAGTTGTACCAAGGTGACTAGAAGAGCCTGTAGATTCAGATAGTACGCACAAACGTTCGGTTGTTGACCAGTGATGCTGATAATGGTGAGGTGACATTGCTGGAGGCGCCTAATCAAACACCGTAAATATGCTAGAGGTATGCCACTCCTTACTGTGTGATATTTGTAGGAATATTCATGTGGAGGACTATGCTGCATCTGTGGAGTTGAAGGACTACTTACTGGTGGTGATTTACCCCGGGAACGAGAGGAAAAGTTTATTTGTTCTACACTCCCCAAATGAGAGTCTAATTCTTCAGGTCGTTGCTCTGCATTTTGCTTTTCTTCTTGGATCATCCTGAGGAATCATTTTTCTACATAGGAATCACTCTTTGTATCCTACCGCATTTCCTTATTTATGGCATCAAGTTGTTCCTGAATCATTGATGCTAATGTTTGTGCATCGGCATGATTGGTAGGAGATACCACATCTAAGGTACTAAACAATGGTCCATGTTCCTCATTATTTTCAGCATCAATGACAGAGTCATACAGTTGGGGTGAAGCATTCTTCTCCCAGGATCCTGCCTATGTAATAAATGGTGGATGAACAAGGCAACATACATTGATTTTACTTTGGTTGTATCTAAAACAGTGGTCCATGGCTTGTTTCTACGATTTAAAGAACGTGACTCATACATGGGACTGCGTGATACATCAAGTACATTTTGGGGAGACATGTTTCTGAAAAGCATGTTGCAGATGTACATTTCCTGTAAGCAAACTGTAAGGGCTCACCTTGGCAAAGTTTCTGTGTGAATAGCTGCATCCTGTATGAAGATGTGCCTCCTGAGATGCTCTAATTCCATCTGACACTTAGCCAGTTCATCAAGTATCACAATCTAAAAGAGATTAAGTTTTTGATTTAGATAATCCTTCTGCTCGTCCAACCAAAGTTTGGATTCCTCCACATTAGTGAGTAAATTAAAATTTTCGCAAAATACAAGTTTGAAACTCTAGGGCAAACCTCTCACTACGGCATCTGGTTGTTAAAATAAACAAATACTGCGTAGATAACAAAAGCCTGTTGTATTTACAAGACTCATTCATTATCAGCGATATTATAAATTATCAGCGGACCGTGAATATAAAAATGATATACACTGTGATGTAAATGATCTTATGCTTTAAGTATTCAGCAACAATCCATGTGTAATCACAAACAAAAACCTTAAACAAACACAAAATGCAATAAACGTAAAAAACAACTTTATGCAACAAACATATAATACACTAATTTATTAATACAAAAAACATACCTTCTCCTTCCTTAATTCTTCCAGATTTTCTTGTGTTTTCTGTAATTCTTGGGTCTGGATGTTCTTTTCTTCAAGAGCATGCATTCTTTCCTTTAAATGTACCTGCAATCGTTCATTGGATTCTGCAAGCAATGGTAAGAAAAAAAAAAAAAAAAGATCACTTTTTCTTCTTGCCTGATAGCAGTTTATCCACAGTCGTTGACAAACGGCTATTATGCTCTTCGTTCATTCTTAGTCTCTGATTCAGCCTAGCCACCTCAGCATTTTTCTCATCCAAAATGTTTTCTAATCTTTGAATACGGTCATCAGAAGATCCATGTCTTTCCTGTGCTTGCTGAATATGAATTGCTAAGCAATAATGTTACTGAGGCACTACCTCCAGGCGCTGCTGTAATTCTTGGTCCATTTCTGGAAGTCGAGCATACTGTGCGAGTTTCTGATCAGAAAGTTCCAGTTTTTCTTCAATAGCACGAATTTTTTCTTCTGCTAACTGCAAGGTTAAACAAAGAGTCAGCTTTTGCACCACTCTCAAACATGCCCATGAAAAACAATTCAGATTTCAGAAAGATTAAAAAGTACGATAGATGGAAAGTAAAAACCAGATTTTTGACAAACAACTTAAAATGTAACTAAAAAACCAGTTCCCATACGCGCACCAAATTAGCTTGAAAATTCTTTCATGATACCGATCATTATCATCGAAAAATAGCCTTGTTAGGCTTCAATCAATAATTTTAAAATGTTTCTTTGTATTTGCTCATTATGATCTATGATTTGATTGGTATTATTTCATATTTGTTTTCATTTGTTCCCACTAATGTTAATATCCCTCAAGAAGTCTTGCTAATGATTTCTCCAAAAAAAATTCAATTTGCAAATGCTATGTGGTACTGAAGTGTTCGAAATTTTTTTTGAAGAAAGTTTTGACAACCTTTGGAAGTATAAGGGCAGAAATGTTTACTGGAATAACGAAATGTTAAAAAACTGCCTGCTGGAGCACAAGAGCGTAAGTTAACACTTGCTTCTTGATATGGTTCAGGAATATAGACATCAGTTTTCATTTGAGGGAAAACTAATGATCTTTATGGATGAAATAAAACACTAAATACATATTTTGACGATATAAAGCATCTTTTAACCTCAATGCTGACGTGGACGATCCAGAACTAAAATACAAATACCCAATATGGAACAATGGAGTTCTTAAAAAACTACCTATGCAAATAAAAAGTCCCTGGCTGAATTCGGGAACTAAAGCTCAGCACAGTGTTTTTCACAGCAGAAAATCTTAATCATTCAAACTTAAAGCATATTTTAATCAACCTTTCATTACAGATGTGAAAACACAATAGCTTTTTAAGTTTGTTGTACCCTGCTACTTTAGCAAAACAAGATCCAACCATTTAGTGTAACTGGTTAGTTACAAAATTTTTATAAAAAAGATGATGACCTTGGAAGCAATTGCGATTAGGATATGAAAGAACTCACAACTGAGCGAAGGTATTGCATCGTTTATGATAATTAGATTGAAAAAAAATAATTATCAATAAAGTCAACTTTTATTCTGGATGTAAAGAAATACCGCATGGTTCAGTTTAATTTGAGAATGTTTGCTTTAAGCAGGAAAGCAAACGATAATGAAATCAGAAAACTCCTCATTAGAAAGTCTAACAGCATCCGATGTCTATAAATAAAAATAGAAGAAGACAAAACTCTAATAAACAAAGCCACTGAAAGAAGAAATTTTCTTGATGCAGAAGAAGGCATGAGTGTATGTTTTGAATAAGCAAAACGATAGTAGTTCCTTGAAAGCACAGAACTGAGAGAAACTAAACAAGGGTGGGCAATTCACAAGCAACCTTCGGGATCTACAAAAGAAAAAGGTTTGAAACAAATAGCTACCTGGAAATCGCGAGCATTTTAATTTGCATTAAAGCATCTGAACTCTGTGTACTAATGTAACATCCAAATATCTTAGAACAGCTAATCTAAAATGATGTAACTCTAATAGATTGTTCTATTCAATTAAGAGTAGAATAATAAGCAGCTATCATGGGGAAACATTTGCAGGTAAAGAAAGAACTTTAAAATATATAAAGGATAAGTCAAGATAGTATCACAAGTACATATGATATATTTTAAAATACGTCAGTATGGATAAAAGATTATTTCTAGATGAATACTTATCAGGCAATGTAAGGTAAAGTAATGTGGGATAATGGAATTAAAGGACTTTGGAATTCATAATGTAGAAGTTCGTTATCTAAAAACCAAAATTCAATGCAATTAATAACCATGGGAATAAAGCAGAAAGTATAGAATTAGGGAAAAAGCAAACAGTTATTCACGTTTCTTGAGTTAGCTAATTTGAGATTAGAACATTTTGACGTGTGAGTTCATCGGAAGAAATTCATTTCCCGCATCTTGGATAACTTTTGAAAGTGACAATTTTTTACAGATCGCAAGTTGCTGAACCCTTCCAGGCCATGTGTTGTTTACAAGTGTAATTTTGATGTTCATGATGCACAAAATGTAAAAATGATACTCTAAAACGTGAAGATTACATTAGAAACCGAAATAGCTCTTCACTTGCACTGTTGCATTAACTGAGGAAAAAAACTTTTGTTGAGGTTCTTAAAAATTCTTGAAAATTTCCAAATTCTGGTAGGCGGCTATTCAAACGAAAATAATAATTATATTATTATTAGTATTATATTATTAGTTTTCCAAGTATTGCACTTTAAATGTTGAAAACGGACCAATGCTAACTGCTGATTCATACGAAAATATATTAGTTATTAGTCTTGGCATTACAAACAAGAATGAATCACAATAATGATGAACAGTTTACATCTTTTGATTTTTCCCTAGCAAGTTGCTTATTTCAAGAAAAGAAAAAGAAAAGGGGATAGAAAAAATCTAAATTCCAATCAAATATGACGATTGATACATATATGTTCAAGAACTGTTACATTTGTAAACTTATCAGTGAAGAATAATGAATAATTTATCAAATAGGAAATTATCATAGTAGTTACTGTTATTATACAATTATTATCAATTAAAGGTTTCTAGATCTTTCAAACATTATTTCACCTTCAACTGTGCTTCTTTATTTTTCAGTTCTTCTTCTAATTTTTCATTTAAATCGTGAACTGAGGTTGATTCCCTTTGAGCATTCAAGTATCTTTTCTCTAGGGTGGTTATTCTTTCTTCCTATTACAAATGCGAATTTATAAGACATTACAAGGTAAAATCTCATACTTGATCTTGTTTCTGTGCAGCATGCTCTTGTAAATCTTGTTGTAAACGTGAATTTAGCTCCTGTGATTTCAAAAGATCTCTCTGCACAGCCAACAACTTTTCTTCCAATTCTGAAATCTTCTCTGATGCATCAACTGATCGCTAAAATCAATTTGTAATTCCAGATTTAAAAAATTCAATCTCTGTATACATTATGTAATCAGCAAAGAGATCAAAGACAAATTCTTAATGCTTTTTAACGTGAAATAAGAAGTGCTTCAGCACTTTCAATCCAATCAAATATACATGGAAACAGTTTCATTGAATCACAAAGTAAAAGCACAAGTTCAGAATAAAAACTATGAAAACAAAGCAAAATCTGTGCAAATTTGATAAGAAAAATATATATTTGTAAACATATAAATATTTCCGAGTTCTAAATATTTTAAATGCTATATGATTAACCTAAAAAAAACAAGCAGAATAAATTGCTGATGTGCAATGGGATGACATATATCTGCAAAACAAAAATTGGCACTAAAATACGAGGATTAGGACTAAGTAAACACCAAACTATATACACGAACCTTGGAAACACCCTCTGAAGAGTCTTCATTTAATTTATATTCGCCATTTTCTTTCCCTTCCTTTGCCAAGGATTCACAATGTATTAGTTTCTGGGCCTGGAGCTATAAAAAAGTCACAAATGATTTACATGCATGTAGGCTAAAAACAATAATAAAAACAATTTTAATGTCTTACAAAAATCAAGTATGATTGTTACAATGGATAACCAACTTACAAAAATTCTCTAAATGAACAAACATGGTACTTTTTATTGAAAAAAAATTTGACTGTTTATGCAAATGATTCACATCCGTGTTGGGTTTATTCACTTATCAATATAATATTCCAATTACCACATAATATAACAAACATACCATTTCATGGTCATTCCACTAAAGCATAGTAACATCATGAAATTCGAAATTAATTATTCAAATCCAAAATTTGGTTCATTATGAAATTTGAAAAGGTATCAGTACGTTCATAAAACATGTACTTGGATTACTTTTAATATTATCAGACTTAATTAATCGATTAATAGATGCAAAAATGTCCAATGAATTCTGCTTTGGTATTGAAAGCAACTGGTAGGTACAAAGGCAAAAATTTTAAGCATTTGCTGAAGATCATAAAGAATCACAATGGCAAAACTGAAACCAGTCAGGAAATTGTTTTTCGGTTTTATTGATAGCTTTGATCATCTTTTCCAACATTTGAATCGCTCATAACACAGGATTTCAAAAGGTAGTATAGTCCAAAACAACCTCAATGACAAACACACGAACTTTGGAGCCACTAAGGTTTGAATAAGTGTTATGACAGAATGACAAAACGAATTCCACAAAACACAATCCTGTAAATATAATAACTGCAAGAAACAGCATCAGTTCATAATCAACCAGCACCTTAAGCACATTTAAGGCTACTATTAGTAGCTAATTATACCCGATAATTTTTAGAGGAATCTGGTAAAGGGAATTCGCAAAAACCCAGCTTTAATTATTTCTCTCACTGAAGCCATGAAAAAGATTAAATCATAAGTAATTTGTGATGGCAAAAAGTAAGGTGCAGTATAACACAATAAAACGACTTGCTCTTGGGGATGGTGAATCTAAAAACAAAAATATATGGATATGAAAGAAAAATATCGAACAATTTGTGTACTTTTGCAAATATCGAAGTATCCAGCCAAGAGCTGTGAAAAATTCATGCTACATAAATTTTTATATGCATACTTAAAATAGAGTTCTGAAATTTGGAAATCAAACTGCAAAACTGATGCATTCCCAAATTGATCTAAATCAAAAACTGTACATTATTTGCAGAATTTCGCTTATATGATTATTTCTTACTAGTCAACAACTATGCAACATAACGACAGATACTACAAATGAATTTCTAATCAAAAATCTTCATACTCAATCTTGGCATTTTTGAAAGACGTCGTGGAGGGGCAGGCTTTTTGAAATTATAGAGTCTTTAGAACTTTATAAAGAACTGGTGGTGCTAGGTCCTACATCTGCAACTTCCAGAATAGCTTTTGTTCAACACATACCGGAAGGCTTCAAAGTAGTATAAATTTTTAGAAAATTCTTGACTCACTATCACAAGTTCTATAAAACTGGGATAGTGGCAAAGTTTTTATTTTTGAAGACTCAAATTTGGTAAGTGGAATACTAGTGGAAATGCCAACACAAGCAGTTTAAAACCTGGCTACATTTTTGCCACTCAAGTAGACTATCCAGCATTCGTGAAGATACATGTTTTCTTTGTTTAAAGTGAATTTCAAGTTACTTTCCTACTAAGAAATTCACTCCAGGATGAAGATGTGCCCATTTTAAAACAGGAGGTTACAAAAGAGGCATTAATCCGGCCACTTTCGGTGAGAGCTAAGTGTTTCATTACCAACTTGGCTACACTGAAGCTTGAATGATTCTTTAAGAAACTGATATGAGTAAAGCATAGTGACACAGAGTTCCGTACTTTTTCGTGCAAAGATCAAAGCAATCTAATCCATATCCGCATACCATACTCCAGGAATCGCTTTTAGTGAAACTTTACCGACATTTGCATAAGCAACTTCAATTACCTATTGGTGTCCATATCGAAATGCTCCAAAGTTGGAGATTATACGGTATCTGACTGAAAATTGCTAGTCAAACTTTAATAGTATGTTTAATCTTCAATAACAAACTGAGATGGGTACAAGCTGTTCTTGATAAGTAACGTGCCAAAAGAAAGACTTATTTCTAAACACAATTTATTATTTCAGGCTTATTTCAGAGTCTGTTTTGTCAAGGATCTTAAAATTTCGATCCTTCTCTATCACACACCTATTGCACTTATGCATCCTTTCCTAAATATCCGCCAGTTATGGACTTCTTTTGTTTACATGTAACTGATAAGTATGAAACCTCAAGCTGTAGATGGATGGACTGAGTGTTGAAGCTCTAATGGTAATTCCTTCCTTAGAAAAGAGAAATATATGATACGTAGAACAGTTGGTGTACTTCATATGAACCATGAGAAAACCCTAATGAGGCAAACGTCCGCACAAAACATGTGCTACAACTACAATGTGGTACAAAACGGATGCCAATTTGTTAAATTTAAAATTCATAACAGCCGATTTTTCAATATTCAGAATTTTTTTTATGTTATATAAATGTTGATTTCATTGCTCCAGCTGTTGTTGTTTAATTATCTTAAAAGAATTGCGAATGTTGGGAATGGACTTAAAGGAAAATGAAAAAAAGATACAAATATATGCTTCTTCTAATACAAAACACATTCATGAAACATTAAACAAAGAAATTATGGAGGAGAAACCAAAAGTTTACAACTCTAAATAAAACCCTCGTAATCGCTCATTTCTCAACTGGATCAAATTTTCAGATGTATTCAATTTTGTTATTCATAATGTCTCAAGTAGACAAGTATATTATTAGAGTTCCCTGTGCTTGTGGTTGCAAAAACATTTAATAAAGCAACATAAAATTAATTTAAATTTATCACATATGCTTTATGGCATTAATCACCCTTCTTGTAATGCGTATGCCAATAAAAAAATAATTAAACAAAATGATATAAAATATTGATTTTTATTAATTGATCGTTTACCACTACTGTTGATTAGAAATGCATTTTCATGAGATTTCTATATGCATTTCTCTTGTGAAGGCGTGTCTGTATGAGCACAGAATTGAGAAATACGGGACTGGTCTTGAAGATTTTCATCTCCAAGTAGTACTATCTTTCCAGTTTGCAATGGTGATTTCTGAATTGGGCACACATCGTTAAAGGCCGTTTTTTTTAATTTTTTTATAAAAGGGCAGTTTTCTATAGGAACACAGGTCTCACAGAATTCGGACAGTGCAACTGAACTGAATTCAGTCGTAAGTAAAATATCAGCTTGTTAAACTGATTCAAGCTGAAAATTCTAAAAGCCACCAAGAATGAAGTAGAAAATAACTAAAGTTCCATCTCAACTTCCTTGAATACTGCAAACTTGTTCTCAAATTATTCTCTAAGTTCTCGACGTTTCTACCCATATTTCACATAAGATGTTGGAATTATTGACTGCAGCGTGCAAAGATGTGTTAAGTCGCTTTTAAAAAGCTAGATTTCTCAAAATTCAAGTTTTGTTGAAGAGCCACTGTTTTTGAAATTGGCCACTGATATTTCAATAGGGCGAGTCGACTAACTGCATAGAACCCTTAAGTTCGATATCCGGTTCTGTTAAACAGGTAGTAATATCTAAGAGAAATGCTAGGTCACAAAGCCAATCGTTCAATTACATTCCCGAGACCAAATTACCTTTATCCATAAATAACTTAATCCCCTTCTTTGAGTTCCGAAAAACGCTTCACTGAGGCAACTGAAAATGCCCATCTAATTTAGATAGAAATCTCCTAATATTTTGACAGAACTTGACCTTGCCCAGGCTTAAAATCTCATCAGTTGTTACAAGGCATGTTTTCACAAACTATCCTCCCGAGAATGTCTAAACGTTCGATTGCCCCACTAACTGCGTAGCCTGGAACAATATATTGTGATTTTCGATTCAAGGTTTTGTGATCAAACGTGTAGCCGCTCGGTCATTTTGTCAGTGTTGCACTTCCAGAGTTTGTTCCAAAGTTTACATTTTCACATTGAGAGCTTCATCGGTAAGACTTTCTGCCTGCTCTGTAATGCCTTTCCATGGTAGCAGAAAGAAATGTTTGCCCATTTACTCCCAGGAAGAAAAATTCTCGAGTCCAAGCAGAATTAAATTGCTGGTGCGCATCCTACAGATTCCTTTTCTTTTCCTTACTTATGTTTGATATTTTAGAAAAGGATTATTATTATTGATTAAAAATATCATTGCTGAAATCCGAAACGGAAAAAGATTACTAAAGACAGTAGACGAATTTACGCACACTTCGTATACATGCCTTTAATATTAAAGCTCTCCTCAAAACTAACAGCCTGTGCAATGGTGGCCTCCTTTGCATAACTGGAAGTTAAGTACGATGAATCTTCATAGTTCACTTATAAGCATGGGAGCTTGTAGATTCCAATCATCGTGCTTCATAGTTGGAAGTTGATTACAACTTCACAAAAGTTTCGAGAACCGCACCAAAAACAAGAAGTCATTCGGATCCCAGTGTTACAAAAAGTAAACGGCTTGGAGAGCCCAGATGCTAGCTCACAAATCGGTCATGCAACCTATAGGCTTTCCAGAAGATTCACAAAACTTTCAAATAGCAGTTTCAAATAGCATGCATGATTACTTTTGGATAAAAATCGTGCATGGTCTTCAACTTAAAACATAACATAAAGTCTAAGAGAAGTGTTAAAGGTATCCACCACCCAATAGTATTCCTCCCACATAAGCAAAGAGTTGCATAAATAACCACACATGGAACTGACCAGCTGTTTAGGGAGTTCAAGTGGCGAACCAGCACAGCTTTTAGAGTGCACACATACACATACACACAAAGTCTATATCGACAAAATGATGCTAAAATATGATTCAAAGTTGGATATGGAAACGGGTTACATCTGCCACAAATATGAACAAAACTAACATTACTTATTAATAAAGAATATGAATATCAAGCTTACATAGAGCTTAATTAAAGTTCACATTTTTATTCCATTCAAAAATTTAATGAACGTGGTGTACTACTTATTCACTTTCTCAAAGTTTGCCCGTCGTACACGCTTTTCATGTTTGTACTCAAGGTTTTCGTAATTTTATACTTCAAATAACAATGCAACATACTAATTACCTCTTGTTTGGATCGAGACAATTCCTCTTCTAGTTGTGATTCTCTTTCAAGGGATGCTCGTAGTCGTTCCCTTACCTAATTGATAAAAATGAAAATACCATTAAGGTTAGATAAAAACCATGACTAAATTGTGCAATAAAGATCATTGTTTCCTTGTACTCGATCAATTCGACAGCTAGACTAATTATTAGTGTTCTCTATATGGATCTTACACAGATGTTTTGTGATAATCACACTCTATCAAAGATCCTGATGAAGTATGATTTTACACAAATGTTGTGTTCACTGCTAAGAAAACTGCACATATATTTAATATACTTGCATTAGTAGCTGTTGAATGGAACATGCAATCTACAGAAAATTTTATTCCGACCAAAGATGTGAGTAGAATGATAACATCAAATGATTACATCTCCATTTCGAAATATCACTTTTCTTCGGCGATGTCAATTATAATTCTAAATAATTAGGGATACCAAAGAGCATGTGTTTTTTGTTTTAATGCGAGAAGAATTTCAGCATGATAACAGACTGTTCTGTGCTTAATAACAATGTGCAATCCAAAACTCATCTTCACAGGCAAAATATATGGGCAGAAGATTACATGGCATTTTTAAATGATTTGTGCGATACATGTTTGCTTCTAAATACAATTACTTGACAGTCACTTTCTATATTTCTGAAATTTGTTCAGTTATCTAGTTCTCAAGATACATGAGACTCATTCTCATTAGTGCAAAGGCAAAGCATTAAATTTTCTGATCATCATCAACATTGCAGTATCAAAATTTTTGAATTACCTTTTCATCTAAAGCTTTGTGGTGTTCAAATAAACTCTTTAAGGCCTTAAGAACTTCCACTTCACTTGAAACACCGGACTGAGACTGAGCTTGCCTTTTAACGACAGTCATTCTTAATGACCTCTCATGGCGAGAAACCAAGGATTCTAAGTGTTCTAGTAACAACTGGAATAAAAATTATACTGATAATAATAAAGTACAACAAAGTATTTGCAATAATTATCGTGACTTAGGTAATATGGTATACTGTCTAGACTTTTTCACATGATTCTGTGCTATGCAATTTACTAGAAAATGTCTTTATAAATCTATTCATGAATAAACAGTGCTAAGCAAGAAGATTCTAAAATAAAAGGCAACACCAAAATTCAACATGAATGTTAAATAGAAATTTCAAATATTTGAATTCATAGTGAAAGCATGTTCTGAATATCTTTTGGACGATGGTAAAAGAAATATGAAAATACCCGTGTATTATTGCGTTCTGCTTTCAATTCTGCAATTTCTTCTTCTTTCTCTAAAAGACTTTCTCTTGCTTGATTTACTTCTTTGGTTAATGCAGCAAACTCCTATTCCCAAAAATATTGTTAAATATGAGAAACTATTTCAGTTATTTTAAAATATGAGGAGTTCATAATCATAAAAGGTTAAAACAGCCACATAAAATCAATAATAATGGCAATGATATTATTGACAACAAAACAAGTCGGAAAAAATAATTCACAACATTGATACATAATCATCGGAGAGCAATCCGTTTAATAAATCATCATGCAACTCTCCATCGTACTAGTAAATTATTTACACTATTTTGATTTCTGTAGAGCATCAGAAATATAGACAATGTGATATCTTGATTTTTTTCTAAATCTCCAGATTAATTTTCAAAATTAAGTTTCACATTTTTGTGCCCAAGGAAATGCTCAATAAGTTGGGTTATCTTTAGAAATATGTACTTCTGAACAACTTCAAAAATTGATGCATTCCATTCTGAATACTGCAAAGTCAATCACATAATTTTAATAATAATAATTCATTTTGACTCTGTTTTTTATAATTACATCATCGAGACAAATATTTTTCAAAAAGCCACTTACAGCACATTCAGGAAAAAAATACAAAAAAGAAATACAGAGATCTAAGAATGATTCCTACAGAATGCACAAATCCAAATGCTCATTATAAAGAGAAAAAAGATGATTCACACGTGTGCAGAAGTCCATCTAACCCCAAATCTCAGTAACACTCAAGAGATTTATAAATCTGATGGAACACAACAAAATTGGACTTAAAATACAAATCTGTATCAAGTAAAATCAAAAAAGAACATCCCTCATTAAAACTTTCTTTGAAATATCTGTAAAGGTGAAAACTGTATCGTTAATTGAAACATGCCTCAGTTTACAACTCCCTGCAGTGTTGTTTTTATCATACCTAAACAGCATTCTGATCAACTGTGTTGCATTTATATGGCAAAATATTGTTGTATTGTTGGTTACGTCCACATAATCCATACATAGCAGGTAAATTTTCGTATGATTACAATACATGTTCCTAGTAATCGCCATAGTTTATCTAAAATATAACAATTTGCCAGGAGAAAATGAATCCTCTTTTAAGGAACTAAATTGATACTCAATTTGCAAAGTTGCAAAATTAAGTTAACTTTATTACAATTTTATGTAAAATACTACTAAAACAAGCCTCTATATTCTCTATACTTTTGCTTAAACTTTCAAAATTATTCATTATTTTTGGAATTAGTACACAATAAATTTTGGAATGTGCTTGGATGCTATCATTCAAACACCCAGTTGCACAGTGCTACACTTTCAGCTAAATCCAAAAATTTGAGTCAAAGTTCAGAACTCACAATATCTCCTTCAATGTTTGAAATACTATTGATTTCGATCCTTAATTTTCAGAAAGTGTACAATAACACGAATTCACAACTGTTTCAAAATTAGGTACATAGGAAGTAATACATTGTATTTCAAACAGTTTCATGTCAAAAAATTAACTCCTTCAGCTCTGATTGCTTTCCACAGTTGATTTGAAAGAGTTTAACTCTCTATTAGACGGATTATTTTCTTTTAAATGAAGGATAAATTACATGATTGAATTCTGAACAATTAATATGAATAATTTAATGCTGTCATTAGAATATCCCCAGGATAAATTTTTACAATCTCTGCATAATTTTTGTACTCTCCATTTCATTTATTGTAAATGTACAAAACCATAATAAAATTCTGGATCATATGCCTCAAAAACATGAATTTTAGCATCCTAAAATAAATGAACCATCAATAATTGCTTACGTCAAATTATCTTGTATTAGCAAACAGAAAACAAATCTGAATATGTATACGTCCATGTAGCTTATTCAACAGGATGACAGGATTCTTCTTTACTTTCTCAAATGGAAACATGCCTACAAAGAACATTTATATTTACATTTACACTTTTCAGCCTTTTCGTCTATCCACATTCTGTTGACTAATATTCTGTCAAGTGTTTCCTACATAATTCTGTGCTTACACATTTCCACATTTTGATTTCCAAAAAACAAAATCAGTCTTTCTTGAGGCATCCTGCATCTAGTTCCCTGGTCCAGCACAAAAAAGATTTAAATATATTTAAGAAACTTGCAGAAAATTAGGACCAGTTTTACAAAGCCTATAAGCTTAAATAACTCGGAGGATTTAAATCTTGGATACATTTGCTTTCCTGCCAACAATTTCTTAATACTTCTCGCTAACAATCAGCTTTCGAGATTCTGTGATTTCCCATTGAATGACTACACTCCTGTACACAGTGGGGTTCACATATCTTATTTCATTATCACTATTTCTTGGATACATAATTTCAAATACACAAAAAATCCTTTAATCAATGATAATAGAAAAAACAAATATGCATGAAAAGTTTGAGATTGATGTTTTCGAATCATCAAATCCCCTTTTTTTTGTTTTTGTTTTTTTGTAACACTCCTTTCTGTTCAGTGACGTTCAAGTTTAGTATCCTTAAAGATGATATTAATCATATAAATCATCCACCTTGAATCAACATCGTTGTATGAAATAGCAACTGCAGCCAAATTGTGATCTATCTCAGGGAGTAATTTATTTCATTAAACAAATGAGGCTCTCCAACAGTTTGAGAAAAAATTACAAAAAAGGTTGAGTCTTTGGAAAACACATAAAACTAAAAGAATCTAGAAAACTTGTATTTTTCCCTCATACTTCCGAGTTTTCACATTTCAAACAAAAACCTTAAAATTAAGCTGATATCATGAATCACTTATATAAACTTCATTATGTTCAAATGATGAACTAAAACCTGGCTTATAAATGCCTTCAGTGTTTTCTCCCTTAAAGAATCTCATTCTACATTTAACATAAAATGTTCTTTTCAATAATCGATGAATATGGCTGTTTCAGTCCATTGTAAATGCTGGAAAATGCATTCGCATTTCACTAACAGATCCATTTTTGTATTTGTAGACGACAATGATTCATAATAACTAAGAGTTTCCTAAGTTGACATTCCTTTATTACCTACAAATTACAGTGAAGATGCTGAATGCACTTATCTGCATTCATTACCTTTCTCATTCGCAACAGAATTTTTCTCTGGGAGGATACTACCACAAGAGCAAAAGGCAATTAACAACTAAAAATGGTTAGCAATTCTTGTCAATAGCATTCAATGAGTTCATCAAGTCTTAGTTTCCTTTTATATGCTGAAACTTTCATAAATCAATCATCAGTTTTTATTTATGTATCTTTTCTTAAGAGGAAATTTGAAATCTGATTTCTTCACTGCATCTTGCTAACTTAGATCCTTGAACATTAATCATTGTGAAGCCAGTTATCTGTTTTATCAGGATTCTCTAGTTCTGGCTTGCAGGCTACAAAAAATCAAAACATATCTTTGCATTTAATTATGAGCAATATGCTCTTAGTTTCTGTTTGTAGCTGTGCGACTATGTATTACCCCCTTTAGTCAAAGTTTCTGGATTTATACATCTCTGCGCCTTAAAATCTGATCTTTCAAATTGTATATCAAAAGGAAATGACTGTCCATTTAGTGAGTTCAAGTGCTTCAATAAAAATTAAAAAGAAAAACATGTGCCTGTTTTATAATGTATTCGTATGTATAATATATGGCAACAAAATACAATTTCAAATCAAATTATATGTTTGAATAAAATGAAAAAATAAACTGGAAATTTCCTATAAATATAAATTACAGATGAAAAAATATCAATCATTCATAATTTCATACAATCAAACTGAAACTTGTAGAATCTAAGACCAATTCAAAACGAGATAATATGATCTAATTGATGATAAACACCCTACCAATAATCATAATCATTTTCTTGTATTTATACACATTAGAAACGAAATTTACTGCTGCCACACTTGATTATAATATCTTCAGAGCAACATTAATTCTCTATTTGTTTTCACCACTATCAACCTTCTTTCTCAATGAATATTTTAAAATAGCTTTAAATTATTCTGAAGTAAACAGATAATGCATTACTCCCTCCCACTTGACTCCATACTTGAAATTCATACCTCTAATGCTGAGAAACTCATTCTGTTTCATGATTTACAAAAAAATTGAAAATATTTGTTGATTGGTAAGTTTGCCATCTGCTGCAGTGCAACAGTAAAAAAGCACTGGAAAATGCTTTTGGACATTTTGTAATGCTTTTTTCTTACTGCATAAACTGGCATAATGTATGATTCATGCATAAAACTGAAACATAGCAAAGCACAAGATGAAGAAAGTTTATCACTAAACTTAGACCTAGTTTTTCAGAACCCTCTTAAATTATGTAAGCTTTATCATCAATCGATGCATAGGGTTGCCTTAAAAAAGTACCCAAAAAGCAAATTTCATTGGACTCTAGGAGAAAAAACAAAAAAAAGGAAAAATAAATTCATCATCACAAATAGGAAAACGGACCCTACAAACGATATGAGGGCACTACGTATTTTGCTGTTTCTATGCATCTAGATAGCAATGACAATGTTGATGCTCCTCCACCCTACTCTAATTTTTGGAGTATGAAGCAAGTGGAGATATAAAGCTATCCTGCAGTGAATTCTGCCAGTGGAAATGAGGTTTCCACATATCGCAAATGAAATATAAAAATTGAGTACATTACATTATTAATGCTAATGTATATGGTATATGATTGCACAAAATGCTGAAAATTATTAATAAGTTTTTACTAATTTGAAAATTTTAAATCCTCTACTAAATCCTGCTGGTTATATTTCAAGTACTCAAAACTGCTTTTTCAACCCTTCTTTACAAGATAAAGACATGGCAGCATTGATGCAATGCAAAATAAATGAATACAAAACCTGTGGAAGATTTGCATTGATCTGCCTCTGTAAAGCATCTCGTTCTTTGGTTACTTCTGCCAACTTGATTCCAGACTCATGAAGCTTATCCTGCATTACTTTCAAGCTTTCCACCAGTTTATCCCTTTCATCAAGCATAGTAACCATGAGTTGCTCCACATCTCCATTTCCTCCATATTGAGAACTACGCTGTGATAAACTGTCTTCTGATATAGTAGGCATTACATCACACATCATGTTCCACATGGTGACTTAAGTTTTAAACCACAAACATGATCAGCTGATTAAAACTTGAGCTTGAGATTATGGAAGCAGGAGCAAATTTTCAATTTTACTTTCTGCTTCATTACAAAAAGACTTTCTCCATAAATAATTGAAAAGCACTTTAAACATCGTGAAGCCTAAAACCAAATTTGAAACATTAGTGTTCACAATTAAGAAACTTTAACAGATACTACAATGAAAAAAAAAAGGTCAAACTTCTTTAAAAGGCAAGTGTATACAAATGTCAGACTTATTTAATGTAATGAGATTCCAATGTTATTCTGACTTTTAAAGACATGGGAACAAACTTTACTGTTAAAAATAACAAGAACCATCACAGAAATGTTAAATTGCTCTAACAATGTCTGATGAACAATTCAGCTTGTCATCCACGTGCACCAGGGTGAACAAACTATAATTCAGTTGCACCATGTCATGATATTCATGTTCTAAGTTTACTTTTACAGTGTAATTATTATTTATTAGAATAATTGACGCTAACAATTATAAAGAACTACACTTTTATTGCTAAACATTTTGGTTATTTTTAAGGTATTATTAAAGCATATGGTTAGGCATTCAAAATCACATGCATTCATGATATTTCATTTTTCCAGACTAATCTGATCACATGGTTTCGAAATTTGTATAAAACTATCCTATTAATACTTCTTAAATTAATGAACCATTTGTCAATATGAAAAAAATCACAAAGACCATTGTATGTAAGTACATTAAACAGTGAGCAATAACCTACATGGATGTTTTCTACTGGCAGTGATGTAAAGCACATTAGATCAATGGAAACCACACGTGGTCATAACAGAAATGTAGACTGCCATGAGTACTTTAATGAGGAACACAAAGCACAGATGTCCCAATCCAAATAACTAATTTGCAACGAAAATTTGAATGACATGAAGTAAACAGATCTTTAAAAACATGATGAACAGATGGAAGAATATGATAAAATGCCTGATTACCTTAAAAGAATTTTACATGGAGTTTAGTTGGAACATGCAAGGATGTTTAAGGGTCATAGTTCAACAATGTATTGCACTTAGAAAAAACAGAAATACAAGGAACATGATTAAGGCATTGAAACCTTTTAATCAAGAATATTTTTACACTCAAATTACTGAAATATAATACCATCTTACTGAAAACATGAATTTTAAGAAATGCATGCAAAAATGGCAGATTATTATCATTCTATCCATCCATTATGCTGATACTTCTGACAGAGTTTTCCTTAATTATCAATATAGTTTTGTTAAAGATACCACTGTATCTGTCACATTAGTAAGATGTATTAAAATTATTTGAATCCTTTATTATAATGCTTTTGCTGATCCCTCATGTTTAATTTCAGCTGTGAATCATTCATCTGTCACTTATTCAATTCTGCACCAACCTTAGATGCCTATTTTGAGTATTTTTAGGAAAAATTAATGTTCAGAATGTTTTTACAAGTTAGGCATACTGTTTTCCTAAAATAAAACTTTAAATTTTGCAGAAAATCAAAATTTCAAAGAAAAACGAAAATAAATTAATCTGAGCAAGAATTTTTACTTCATAAATAAACCAAATAACAAAAGATCCCATAGACAACCATTTCCATATGAAAAAATCTTGAAGGACTTTAGCAGACTGAGAGCAAACTGACAGCACTACATTGAACTGAAGCATTCATCTTTACTGTAAATAACTTTGGGGAGGTCATTTAGTGCAAAACAAGCAAACATAGGATATCATAATTATGTTCCTGAAATCCAATCAGAATATAATTGACAGTTATGATAAACTGATAGCATTAAAAACTTAGAACATAATGAACCCAATGGAAAACAATGAAGAAACAAGAATCTGACCTAGAAGAATTACTCTGTCATGCTATCAAAATGGTATGGAAACATAAGATATTACTTCTCAACTTCCTATCTAACTTGGCATTTCTATTTTATTCCGTCTCAATTAAATCCCTTTTCACTTTATAGGATTACTAAAATATATCAACAAATGCACCAATAGGAGCAAACAGAAATATCAGGAACTAAAACTTCTGAATGTAATTAAGAAACACATAATTTAAATATAAACAAGCGTTTTTTTGAACCCACAATAGTTTGTTGAAACTGTTTTTCATATTCTCGTATAAGTGAACTTGATTTTTGCATTTCAAGTAAATGATTCAGAAAAACTATGAAACTGAAATAATTCTTTTATTCACTGAAGCTACATTGCATAAAAGGTTCAACAACGCAGAAAACTTCAAGTCATGTATAGAGTTTTTATGTATCAAACTGATAACATTCTTCAGTAAACTCAATGAATGATGCAAGCAGACGAAAAATTCAATTAAGAGCACACAAATATCTTTATAAGATTTACAAGGTACTCTTACCTTTACTTGATCCTGGCCTCAAAATCCAAACAAAAATACTTTAAACTGTTTGAAAATGTATACAGAAAAATCCACTGGCATATGGACTATAAATACTTAATAAATTAACCATCGTATACATAAGTTGTGTTAATTATACGCTAAATTCCATAATATTTTAATGAGAAAATTTGTGACTGAGATCGACAATTGCGTACAATTAGGAGGAGTTTCTAGTATTACTTGAGTTCTTAATAAGCACAATCCCACACTTCATAAACTACAATTTTCGGTGCTAGTGTTTGTAAAACAGTCGATCCAATGCAACATCATACGAAAAAACGTATGCAGAGACGATTTCCCAGTCCTCTTCCATTAGGTAAAATGGAAATCACTTCATGTCTTATAGTTTCTATACCAGGAAAAACAAAAAATTATTGTATTTCTAGTTTTTGTACTCATAAAAATTACTCTTTCATAATTCCGGCACTAATAAAAGGAAAATACCGATTGCCAGAAGCTCTCTTGACTAAAATAACTCTTTAAGCTAAATATGAGAAAATCTGAATCATATAGAGGAGAAATGAAAAAATTAACCTTAAGAAACAACAAAAATTAATAAAAAGCTCCAAATTTTTGCAAGATATAGTCTATAATTCAGCTGCATGATTGTTCATGTCAGAAACTTGATGTCTCCTCTGGTTAAATGTTGCAGCTTAGCTTCGGACAGAATTACAATATATCCCAAATTGTGTTTATATTGATGTTTACAGGGTTGCTTATATTACTTGAATACATGCATCGGCATTAAATGCAAGCCGATGAAGTTAATGCGTATTCGTGATGCCCTTTCCTGAATTTCCAAAAAATACAAGTTGCAGAGCCAAGTTGCATCTTTCTTTTTCATTGCTTTTGTCAAAAAAATAAGAGCTCCTTGTATTCTTTCAGATTTATTTGTTTTTCTCACATTTCATTCCATTAAAATTGTGAGTTTTATCCAAATACAGATTCCGAAGGTAGCTAAAACTGGCGAAATCCTATGTACAAAATCATGCTCCACCATTTTAGTTAAGCTCTTTATCATAATCCATAATTAACCATCAAAGAGTTGCTGATTATACAGGACACCTTTGGGAATACACGGGACAAATGATGAGGATATTCAATTCGATGATGTCGATGTCATCTTGCTTCGTGATATATACTAACCTAGGTAGGTGCGCTTTCCATTTGGCGGTTTTCAACATCTGTGGAGTTATATTGCGATGATTATATTGTTGAGAACAATTGATAGCAATTTCTTTCCATCTCCCAATATGAAAAATCTTATAAAAGATCTCTGGTACACACTGTGCTATTTTGCTCGTAGCGCATTCTTCGAATGGTTAGTGATGCCAATGGTTCTGTCCTAAATTTTCTCTTTGCCAACATGTTGGCAATTCCTTTGGCTTCAGCAATCTCTGAACTTTCTTCTTAATTGCTTCACCATTTTCTTCGCAGTTTCTGTTAATTTTCCATCCACATGACCAAATCCACTTACAATGTTCCAATGTGAAATTTTGGGGATTTTCATTGGCATAACAACCCATCAAGTAATGTTCAAGAGAAATCAATATGGTTGGTTATTATTATTTTAGCAAGCAGTTACAAGTAACACACTTCTGTTCATAGAGCTTTCTTGTAACGATGTTTAAATTGCGCGTGAATCCTTTGCCGCATTTCGGATTACCATTTTTGAAAAGTCATGGACAAACCACTAGTTTTTATGGGATATTTCTAAACATAGTGATTTCTTTACGGATATTAATGAAGCAAGACTCATTCGCAAGCTGATGACATGCATAAACTTCATTTACAAGATATATGTATTATATAAATTGCATAAAATATTTTTAAACAACAGTATGAGTAGAAATAAAAATTTCATCATTTTTAATTCGGTATTTCGGATATTGACATGACTCAGGTTTACAAGAACAAGGATAGATTTGAAGCAGTATGTTGTGTTTATTTCTCGTAATGTATTTTGTTGGAGCTTTTGCACTCTTAAACGACGGCTGCTGGTGAAAACGAAATGAATTCCCACGTTGCTTCTTCATTTGTTTCAGAGGAGTCATCAGATTTGCTTCCCTTCGGAAAAGTGTGCTTTGTAAAGAATAACTTCAAGATTTACATATGAAGATGTGACGGGTGAAGTTGAAAGTTTGCAACCAAATTTCGAGACAAAGAATCCCATCTTGGCAGCGTGCATATTTACAAATTGCTACAGAGGGAGAAGAGTCGAAAGATGAGGAAAGTTTTATTGCTTAAGTTTACAATTTTACATCGCCTTACAGAAGAGGCCTTTTGACATTCGTACGGGATTCCTCATCTACTCGTCGCCCCTTAGCCTGTTGCTTCCTCAGCTTCTTGTCTTGCGCCTCGCGAGGGCTGACCGCCGGGGTTCTCCGGCCGTATCTGACTGTCGGTTCCTCGTATGACGTGGGCTGCACAGATGTCCCTGGAGTACTGGATGCACGAAGCCACCATCCAGTGTCTTATCTTCTCCAAGTGCTTCGTAGGAATTCCAAAATCTGCAGCACTCCCTCGTTACCTGGATCCCAGGCTCCCAGTGAGCCAACGATGAGAGCACTCACCCCTGCATTGCCTCCCCCCTCCACCTAGCTGGAGAGCTGCTTTCCTTATACTCAGCTGGGAAGACATTGAAGACTGTAGTCCATGTGACGATGAGATGATGAACTCATCCAGGAAGATATTGAGGTCTGATAACAGAAAGTTGCCTAGCCTACTCGAAGTTAGTTAGAAAGAACTTGAAAATATGGTTGCAGTCGTGAAAGGAATGATCAAACATGCCACCGATTTAAAAGTAATGTACAGTATAGGTTTTACAAACGAATCTTTGATGTGGACTTCTCATTCAAACTTTCATTTGTATTTTGATCTTTCCCTCAGTAAACTGGCAATTGCTGGAAATATCCACATTAGTAGCTTCAAAGCGGAAGTGAAAAGTAAAACGCTGCATACCTGAAATATCCTTGGGTTGAAAGAATCGATCGAAATGAAGATTGCAACGATAGGAATGCCTCAGGAGTGTTTACTTGGATGAAATTTATGGGACGAGTGAAACTGCGGGAGAACTGAATCATCGTGAAAGTGACCATACCCAAAGGCAACCCCAAGAGGTTGTCTGTGGAAGGAGTTCAGGACAACTGAGCTTGTGAACTTGCAAACTGAAAGATGACCTTTAGCGCTCGTTTTCAAGCTCTGTTCGGGGCGCCGCTCCGTCGTCAACGATGATAATAGTATCCTTACTATAGATCATTAAATTTGAGCAATGTTGATTGAACATTAGCTGAAACTGAACCAGCAACGGAGTACATGGATGAAAAGATCAGTCGCTAATTAACGCTAATCGCCAGTTAATTATCACAGTGTAGCAATCTTTGTGTGCGTGCATTTGCTCATTTCATTTGCTCATCGCATGCACAGGGCTCAAACGGGAAAGCCTTATTCAATCCCTGACTTCGATACGGCTGTAGCACTGTCACTGTAACACAAGTTAAGACCCTATACGGCTGAGAAGAGCTTTGCAGCGTTTCGTCTGGACAACTTTTGGCCTATGCTGCTTGCTTACCGCAATGGAAATGCATTTTCTGGGAAAAGGGGGAATGTTTCAGCAACCATGGCACGTTAATGTCCCGGGGGTGAGTCATTTACCCCACAGCTTTTGGCTGGAGCTCTCACTTGAATGAAAGGATAAGAGGAATTCGAGCTTCCCACGGGTTGCGCTGCGGTGGTCGGGAGCACGCGCGGTTCCCAAGCAGGAAACCACCACGCTCGCGCAAAAATGGGAAGGAAGAGATGGTTGTCAGGGGAGAAAGATTGACGGTATGAGGGAGCCCCTCTCACTTCGAGCCTTGGAATGCTTTTAGACGCATCTCAAGCGGCAGACTCGGAGAAAGGCAAGAGGATTAAAGAAAAGAAAAAAAAGAAAAAACGGAACAGAACCGAGGAGCACTGTGGAAGGAAGGGGGGGAAAGAAGGAAGGAGAGAAGGAAAGCTCGGGTTGAATGGGAGTGCACTTGGCATGCTTTCCCGATTTTTTCGAAGCATCAAAAAGGATTGTTTCCAGCAGCTGAAGACCATTCAAATGTCAGGAAGGTTCTCTCAGCCTTGTGCTGCAGGAAAAACTAACTTCCCGGAGCGTCTGTTTTCAGATGGGTCACTGAGATGAAGATCTGATGCGCTCCGGAGAGCAGTGTGGCGCACGTTGCACGCCCTACGGTCACAAGCTCCTCCGTCTTGATATCCGGAGGACCTGCTCGAGTAACAGATAGGTTCGTTTTGAGCTTTCCTATGTGACGACGAGCTCGGCTACGAAGTCCGAAATGAATGGGAACGCCGAGTCCCGGGGAAATCGGGAAAGGGATGGAAGGAGCAAGTGCAGCCCGGTATCGAAGATCGGTGGCTGCTCCCACGGAGGAAACGACTCGCGATTCCAATTACCAAGGGGGCCGCCAGATCGGAGGCGAATCGAGATCACGGGGGGGAGAATCGAATTTCCTCCCACCGCCGGCACCTTTGGCGTGCTGCTTGATTTCAGCTGCTGTTCAAGACCACTCGGAAGGTCGGGTTCCCTTCCAGGTAAGTGAGATGGAGAAAAGAGAGGGAAAGTCCTTGTCACTTGAGGAAAGCTTCCCTCGGATTGGATAGAGTCCCTTCTTCGTTATTCTTCCTGGGAGGAGACACGCTGATGCTTTCTGTTCGCGACTTCCCAAGTGACCTTTCCTCCTTGAGGACACCCCGACGCAAACGGGAAGCAAAGTTTTCAGAGAGAATAAATCTTCTTGGGTTCTTCGCAGAGGGATTGTTCGCCAGTTCCGAGTAAGCAGGACGAGGCAGGACCAATTTCTTCTTCCAGTGATCATCCTTGTTTCGTCACCGCAGCAGGATGCGCAAGAGAGCATCCTCCATTCTGCTTGCCCTCTCAGCATCTCATTCGTTCTGCTTGTCGGAGCCTGGCCGCCTGGGATTTTCGGACCCGACCTCGCTCCATTCGGATCTCACCTATTCGTTGAAGTCTAAACTCCACATCGTCCGTGGCACCACGGCTCGGCTGGTGGGCAACGCAGCTTTCCGATGCTCTCCCGACCTGTCTTCCGCTTCCATTCTTCAGCCGCTCGCGAGCAGCTGAGCAGGATATCGACGGCAGCGCCAGAGATGGTCGGCTCCAGCCAGTTGCGAACTCGTGTCTCTCAAGTGACGGTTCCCCTCCTCCGGCTAGGCGGCCGTTCTTTCCTGATGGGCACGCGCAAGGTACTCCTTCCTCCCGCCATATCCCCCAGTGAATCCTTTGTCTTGTTTCCTCTCCGACCTGTGGATACTCTCGTTTAGCCGCTTTGCTGCCGCTCGTTGCACGCAGCACCCTCTTTCCCTTACTCGCCGCAGTGCAGCGCGCCATCGCAGATTTTCCGCCTCTTCCGCTTGGTGGCACACGCTGTGCCCTCCGGGTTCGTCAGCTTCACGCAGACTACTTGAAATAACGCAAACTCTTTGCTGCTTGGGGCTTCAAGGAGTTCTCCAGGATCTCCGGACTCCACTCGCAGTCACGCAACACGCCGTCAGTGTCCCGGCAGAAATTCAAAGAAGCTCCCAACGCGCTTCCTCTTTTTGCAAATTCTTTGGCACTCCTGAAGAAATGAAGTCCGAGGAACTTCCTTCCCTCTCCCATTCGTCTGCTTGATTCCCAGGAGCAGCGGAACCGAACGGCTTGTAGGAAAAGCGGGGGAAACCTTTTATCTACACACGGCGTATTTCTTTGAGAAGCACCACTTTGGCCGCCGCTCTCTTCAGGTTATTCATTCCTGGGTTCCTCGTTGTCCCACTGAGGCATCCTTACCGAAGCGTCTAAGAGTGGATAGAGTGGGAAACCCTCGAGGGAAGAATGGACAGCAAGGGAATGTTTTGCGTGGAAGAACCAGAATTTCTTGTTCAGCAATCTACACGTGGTCATCACGCATGATGTGGGTTCACGTTCAGAGGGTTTACTTCACCAATTAAGGATTTTTCAAACAACGCATCCGGGATGCCAGAGAAGAAAAATACAAGCCAATTGCTGACTCTTTCAGACAGGAAGGACCTGTTGACCCACAGTAGTGCAACTGTCGTTAGATCCTTTGGCTCGTGGGACCCAGAAAATGATAAAGTACTAATGCTTGCCGGGCTCCCCCAATGTCCAGTCTTAAGGAACTTGCACATTCAATCGCAGCTGAGGTGATTCGACGGTCCAGAGGCATGTACATGAACCATATCGCTTCCACAAGGGAAGGGAAGGCGCGAGGTGAGTCTCTTGCTCGTGCATTTCCGCGCACTTCCTAGCAGCACGCAAGAGAATGAGTATTTACGAATACAGTGTGTCCATGCTTTTTGTTTCCTTTTCTGGTGGATCAAAAAGTTCACGCAACGGTCCAAGAGCAGAATGGGTTTCTTCTTGCGTTGGGTGACTTTTCCACATACCTCCGACAGCCCGCCAACTTGTCACCGATGCACGTGTGGGCGGTTTCCGTTCCCCACGTTCAAGTGAGGATGCGAAGCGTTTCGCTATTATCATTGCTAAAGGGAGATGCTGCAGGTGACCTTTGCCTTTGGGAACTTTTTGCTTGCTCAGCTTCTGATTCCACACCCTCACCAGACTACCAGTGGAGGGATCCAGGACGATTGGGAAAAATTCTAGGTGTCGGTATGCTTCCTCCTACTCGAACCAGCAGGGGGTTCGAAGAAGCTCTCCCGCCCACTCTTCCCCACATAAATCCAACGAGGAATAGGCCGGGGCGAAGCGCGCAAAAAACGGGGGCTCGGAGATGGGCCCCCGACCGGCCAAGAGCCCAGGGACTGGCGGGCAAAGCTCCGGCTGGAGCTCGCAGGGGAACCCGGAGCCATCGAAGGCGGACGGTGCACCCCAGCAGGGATCCGACCGAGTCTGGAGCATGGAGAACCGGTGTAGTTTTTTTCCATGCGCGCCCCCTATGCTGCGCGCTGTCGAATCTCTGCAGCGCTGTCTTGTGGCCATTTTCCGCGTGCTTCCGAAAGACCCGTTGTCCTTCCATCCGTGGTCCTTCGGAATCCTTCAAGAAGACTGAGGCTGGCTTCCCAATCGTTTCTCCTGCGTGCATCAGAACGCTCGCAATACAGAAGAAACGCGCATGCCTGACATGCTCAAACGATTCTTCGCTGAAACTCTTCAGGAATGCAGGGCAGGAAGGGCTCTCCAAAAGAGAAGTGAGCGCTCCCTTTGGAGGAAAATCTCAACTAGAGAAAGTACCAGAGGTCCGGATTTCGACGAGAGATTCCCGATTTCGCCGAAACTTCGTCATCCCCAGGAAGTGGTGCAATCCATGATGTTTTATCAGGAAGCCGGTCAGCGCGAAAGCTCTTTGAATCTTTGCTGACGGCATCTCAAGCTGTTAGTCATCTCAGGTTGACTCGTGATTCGAAAGCGAATCCTCGGAAAGACCGCAGTGCTTGCAGTCACCACTCGGACGAAATCGCGAATCCACCTTTTCGATCCGTTCTTCCCCGAGCTGCTGCGCGTGCGAGCATCTCTGCACTCTTCTCTCTGAAATTCTCATCTACAAGTTTGTGAAAAGTTGGTTCCTGGGTTCAGACGCTCCCGAGACTAAAAGCATCGGCATGCATTCAGTCTCCCATCTCCTAGGTACCCCTTGAATCTTCTTGCCTTTTCCCGTGTTTCCTCAGCTCTCCGTCTCGGAGGAAGAGGTCCGAGTTTGGCTTGTGCCACTCCTTCTTCGAGCCAATGATTCCCGAGGTACACTTCCTGCAGGCTCAGACTTCGGTCCACCTTGGAAGCAAGGCAACACGGCAGCAACACCTGGAAGGGCTCTGCGAGTGTTTCTGGATGTGCAGTCTGCCCGCCGTCCTCAGCAGTTGGAATCAGTTGCAGCTTTTTCGAGACGGAGTTTGCCTGCGATTGCTTCTGCCACGTCATCCCGAGTACATCTGGAAAGATGTAGATCCAAAACCAGCGCCAAGCTTCCTTCGAGCTGCATCCGCCGACTTCCCACTCCACCGGCAACCGATCCGAAATACCATCTTGGCTCTTAGTGCTAGCGAGCATTTGTCCGAGTCTTTACGTTCCCTTCCTAATATGTGGTCCATTTTTTTCCCTTTTTTTTGGTGATGGTGGGTCTTAACAGCTCAATCCAATGTCCTTCATTTCCACGAGCAGCTGTGCATGCTTGCTCGTAGCTTCTTTCGCAAGCCTCTTCTTCCTGGCACACATTTACCCTTTCATCTTGAAATCAAAACTCTTTGCCACACAGCATGCCTGGCAAACAAGCAGGCGAAGCATTCCAATGATATTTCTATGGAGGGAGACAAAAAGCATGCAAGAGAGATGACAACTAAGGGCCGCCACGCGCTGGGACCCACTTCTTCTTCGGCTGGTTTCATTTCCTTCTGTCGACTTTCTTCTTTCCGTGCGCCTCCCAAATGGAAAACACGTATTTGCACAGCCGGTGTGAGAAAATTGAATCCGTTGTGTGTGCCAAAGATTCGATCGTTTCTGCTTCGCTTGCCACAGGTTCCATCTTTTCCACGAAAAGACTTTTCGAGCTATTTTCATAAGCTCCAAGAACTTCAAAAACATACACACACATACACACACAAACACAAAAAAGGCAGGTTCCTGC
The DNA here is from genome assembly GCA_036172245.1 of Raillietiella orientalis. Taxonomy (NCBI): domain Eukaryota; kingdom Metazoa; phylum Arthropoda; class Ichthyostraca; order Raillietiellida; family Raillietiellidae; genus Raillietiella; species Raillietiella orientalis. The sequence goes on along the minus strand of JAYWIR010000018.1, from coordinate 970,565 downwards.
TTTGTTCAAAGGGAAGACTCCAAACAAGTGAATTACAAAAGACGAGCAAATCGAAAACTTGGCATTCCTTGGAATCCAGGAAATATCTTGAAAGTACAACAAAAACAACTTCCAAGTTCGCGATTTCCATAGAAACCTGCGTTGCGAATATCCTTCTGAAAGCATTCCAAGGTGGACTTGGAAGAGTGCGTGGGCAGGATCTCCAAATTCCAGGAAGATGTAAGGAATGGACTTCGATGCTAGAAAGATGTTTCAACGAGTTGTGACTTACATGCAAACTATAGTCGTGTAGGACAGGACGTCACAAGTGAATGTGGTCAACCAGAGGGGCACACAAAAAGCATCCCTCGAAGGCCATCCGCATGCTTAAAATCCGATAGCGACAAATCGAAACCGTAAAGCGGGGGGGGGGGGGGACAACGCTGCATATTGAAGAAGAAAAAACATCGATTTCTTTATAATTATCTGATTGATTCAATAATTATTTAATGAATGCCCCAAAATTCGTTTTTCAAAAGGAGCTTAACGCGCTCACACATGGGACGATTGGATATGATGGTGATTCATAGGACGGTGGCACCTCGTGATATCCCATGGCAATAGGATTCTGCATAGCAAAACTTCAGCTAGAAATTCCTTTCACTGCCTGCAGCACCGACTCTCCTGACCTGCTACATTCCCGGCCCGGACACTTCCCCGAGAATTGCTTGAGCGCAGTGCACGGCATATCTTGAGCAGTGTATGCCATATCTTGAGCCGTTCCGGGTAAGTGGCTTGTCACTCCTCAAAATGAAGTGCAGCACCTTTTCCAGGAAATGTTCAAATTCACATGGCTCATTCCTGGAGAGCCCTCTCTTTTCTCGTGATCCGCGGCTAGAAGGCGGCGGTTCCTTTGGTCCTTTCTTCAACGTATTCCTCTAGCTGATCGGCGCGAATTCAGTGCTTCAAGGGCACATAATGTTGATTTTTATGGAAGCCGCATCAGTCGGGTTAGTCCCGAAACAATCTAATAAACCACGTCCGATATTCAGGAGAAATTTCCCTCAAACTTCATTAGATCCAGGAAACCGCTAGATCCAATAAGCCCTTCTGTGTTATTTTCAGAGATTAATTATTCGTGACTAAAGCTGCCAGAGCATATCTCAGGAAGAGGGATGAAAGACACATGTGAACATTGTGGGCATTGTGGAAGGCCCAGCAAACAGCGAGATCCACACGGGCATCCGATCCGCGTCGGTCTTTCTCGAAGATTCCCGGGTCCGAGCAGAGAGCAAAGAGATGATGAGGCAATGCAAAGCAGGAAGTAAAAGCACGAAGCAGCTAATGGAAGAACCATCGCTTGCAGAAGGTAACCGAGAGCAAGGCTGAGCATGTCCGAGGCTCACGGAGCTCGTGTCGGAAGCTTTCAAGACGTCATGCCTGTCTTCACAGGAATGGGAAGGAGCAAGAGGCAAGTCAACCATGGAACACTGACGTTCTTACGTCACGTAATGCACACTGCTGCACGGTACACAGGCAAATGACATGGAATGCTCCCAGCTAATTCTCTGTGTGTGTTATTTCTTCTGTTCCTCCCTTGTTTCGCTGTTTATTGATTCGAATGGTTTTTAACGAGATGGATTTCAGTTTTTCTTTCTTTCTTTCTTCTTTTTTTTAAAAAAAAATGTGCAATATACATTATGCTATACTTTTGTGTTCTTCATAGATTAGAGCTGTTCGACTTTCGACCTTAAAAATATTGTGGTTAGGATATTAATGCGGAATTTAATGTTAACAAAATTATATTCACTTAACCTTATGTGTTATTGTAACATTAAAGCTATTATGAATTGAAAGTGAATATTGTAAATTCTATAGGATCCGATTCCTGGTGATTATAAAATCGGTATTAACGTTCTAAATGTCGTTAATGATGCCTCGGTACCTCTCGTTATGGGAGATGCCGGTGATTCGGTCCAGATTTCACAGCGCCAACGATATTCCCACGATGATTGAACGGAGTAGGATTTTTGCATCTTTTAGCAGCTTCACAATCGGAAAACGAACTGCCGTTTCTTATCTTTTCTCATTATCGCTTCTCGTAAATCAGTGGGGGGGAAATAAAATAACATAAAAGCTAAGAAAAAAATGGTTAGAAGAATGAAGAAACAGGCATTTTAACGGGGTAAAGACGAAGCTTTCCTGAAATCCTACGCTGAAAACGGATTGTTTTCCTTCTGAAGTATTTAATTCGATTTCTCTAAGTGCATTTTTAGTGAATGCTTTGGCAAGAATTCCGTGCTTTCAAAATAAATTGATGATCACGTAGCAATTACATGAACATATTGAGGGATTTCTTCGGGAGAGATTAAATGTTATTAATTCTCCCGCTATTGCTTCAGGACTGTTTAATGATTTACTAACTGTCACTTACCAAACGTAGCGTAAGCTTCGGTGAGGAACTTTTACAAACTTTTCCTATACGGAAGTCCAAGAGTTCACCAAATAAATTTTCCTGGAGGAAAAAAAAAAATTTTTCAGAATACAAGTCGAGTCTCTGCTTCCGATGCAGGAGATTCGCTGTTGCAACGGTTTTTTTTTTTTGTGTGTGTGTGTTTTCAAGAGCAAGAAAAAAGGCTTCCCCATAAAAAGCACGAAAATTAAAGCTTGGCTCTGATAAAAGAAAAATAAATAAGCTACAAAACTAATTGCTAGTGCGTGGCACCTTAAACTTACGTTCAGAGTAACCTACATTGTAGTTCTTTGTTCACTCGTGGGACTCTGCTTATGTCGAAGATTCGTGGGACGAATTACCTACAAAACATGATCAGTCAAGTTGCGTGGTAATTACCCGTAAATTGCAATTTACGCTTGTCGGCAACTTGCTCTTGCATTTGTGATAACACTGGGTGATAATTTGTGAGCAGTAATCACCTGAAACACTGTTTGGGAAAGCACTTAATAGTTATCAGAACTAGGAACCAGGAAGTTCATAGCAAGTGCTACAAGTTATTCTGTGCCTGGGGTCCTCAAAACTAATTCGCAATGGAGGAATGCAGAGATTATTGCTGCAATGGAATCATAAAGTGTTTGGCTTGCTTAACGTGCAGCCTCATTTCAATATAGGTTCAGGCGACGTTATGGGGGAGAGGGAAAAAAAAAAGACCCAAAGCTTTTATCCACTTCTCCGCGGTAGTAAAAGTAATCATAGCAATAAGGAATCACAGGAAAGATCTCCGGGAAATGAGAACGAAACCCTGGACTGGAGCTGCAGCGTGGCACTTTTTGCATGCAGCCAGTGCTCAAAGGAATGTTACCGAGTAATTGCTTAAAGTTATTAATAAGCTCTTTTTTAGATTATTATTTATTTATTTTTTATTCTCTCTTTTTGAGAGCATTTAGTTTATGCATTTAGATGAGCTGTTTAGAATGCTGTAAATACTTGCTTGCTGTCCATCGTTTTTGCGAAAGCTAAAAGACAAAAAAAAAAAAAATGAACCATTTTTCAGAGCGAAAGATGAAGCTTCCTTCCATTCCTTTTCCATTAAAAGGCAATTTAAAGAATTTGAATCTGCTATTCGGATGCACGGAACCAACGATCTCCACTGATTCAGAAGCTACTCACATACCAAAAGCTTCAAGGAAGTAATGGATGAACTCGCCGTTGTCATCCATATTATGTAATCATTTTTACATACTTGGCATATCATAAACAGAATTCAAGAAAACCTATTCTTCTATACTTCTGTATAAAGAAGAGTGTGAAAATTCCTCCAGGAAAACTTTGGTCACTCTACCTTGAGCCAAATTACCAATATGTTCAATTGGCCACAGTGAGGAAAACCACGAAAGCACAAATGATGGGAGCTGAAATGATGCTTTAATGGAAACGTTTTCAAAGTCTGTAACTTTGCATACTTTGGAGAATAGCAGATTTGGACATCGCCTGTTCATTTGAGAAGGAACATTAATTTACAGCCATTCACTGAACAGTTTTTATTAGAATTTTCCGTTTTCCTTGGAATAAGTTGATGCAGGGAGGTGGGGGAGAGAGAGAGAGGGAGAGGGAGAGGGGGGGAGAGAAAGAGAGAGAGAAAAAAGCACGGGACAAACCCACGGAATCGAGTCAAGGATTCTTTTAGCATACGGTGAGCAGAAAAACCGTCGTCACATTTCTAGGCAACGCGAAGATGAGTCTATCAAGCAAGAGTTTATCCAGGTTGAAATCAAGAAGTAACGAAAATCTCATGATGAACTATAAGAAGCCGGAGCTGAAGAAGCAGATGTCGGGGATGTTCATGGAAGATGAAACAAAAAAAAGTACAAGCTTTCATGAGGTTCATCATGAACACAATTATCAATGTATTGCAACAGGTTGAAAGCTGTTCGGTTTCACTTAAAGAAGATGGGTTACCTTAACTGGATTCTGGTGTCAGAGATGAGTTTTGTCATCTGAGATGCGAAATTTAAGAAGGAAATCATTCAATCGAAAAATGCTTCTTTTGGAAGCCAAAGTGGATGAAATTCAGCTGGAATGATGATAGATAACTGTTTTTATGTATCTCTCGTATGTGCACAAATAAAATTATGATGTCCCAGAAGTTATCTAATAGTTTGGTAAAGGTACCTGAATGAATATGAACGCTAGCGAATACCACTGATCTTTAAAAAGTAATGAATTTCCCGAGAGGCTCAACTGTAGAAGAAAAAAAAATCGATTCCTTACAGCCAGTTTTGAAAGCTCTGTGGCCACTTTGTACGATAGTAACATGGTGATATTGAAGTTTTGAAATTTGCTTTGATTCAATTTTGAAAGTATGTTCGTTGTATGAAAGAGCTGCCAACGTTTCAAAATTCATACCTCTCAGAGAAAAGCAAAGAGAAAAAAAGAACGTTTTCTAAATACTGAACCTTAATATAAGGTTTGAAATAATGTCAAACATTTCGAAAGGCCTTTTTTTTTTTTTTTTTTTTCAAAGGATAAATATGAAAGCATAGTGAGAAATACTTAAATGTAAAACCAGCAAGGTGTAATTCCTGTATTTCCTCTAATTTCCTACAAAGAACAAATAAAATACGCCGTGACCCATAACTGACTCCCAACTTCGTTTCGTTCCATTTCTTAACGTTTTCTTCTTCTCCGGTCGAGGCGAATAAAGCTGTTGCTTATTTCTGTTATTGAATAATTTGAAATCAATGTATGAAAACACTATGTAAAAGCATGTTCCTTATTTGGGTAAGTGTGACAGGTATCCAATTACTATGGTACCTTTAGGATTAAGATACTTGATTTATTTTTTTTATTAAACATGGTCTGAGAATTTTAAATGAAGGTTTTACTTTTTGTTTTATTTCATTTTTTTTTTTTTTTTTTTGCGATTGCAGGTCAAACCTACTTATGACGGTTTCAGCTCTTCTTGAAAAGCTTTTCTAACCAAATGAATGCTTCTTTATCACTCCTTCTCTGACCTGTTAACTTTGAGTCTGGAAATTAACTTTTAACAGTAGACTTTTAGATGCATTCCTGTGCAATCACATTGCTTTTGCTCTCCTATGGATTCTCTGTTTTCCGGGTTTCAAGATTACTAAATACATAAAAAAAGATTGGTAGAGATGTTTGTGGTTAATTAATAGAAATTTCACAGTCCCCCACACCAAGACAAGAGGATGCCAGCCTCAGATGACTGATGGAAGCTCCAAGTGATCCGTCAGCTGTTTGAAACGCGGTGCTTTTATAATCTCAAGTGTGAATAACAGCAAATCTTTGATTGTCCTCGGTCATCATGGTGACCTGGCTTGCATGGGAAATTTGGTTCTTAAAATAGTCACATGGTGCTTGTTTGAAAAGCAACTACATGATCAATGTGTTGTCAAGTAAGGTATACATGCAAAGATCAACCCTGTGAAGTGCTGTTTCTGTGAAAGTTTCCCGTCTACTTTCACGATGTATCATCTGTTTTTATGAAATTTGGTACAGTATTATTTCTCATCTGCAAAGCTGACTAAAATGGAGGGATTTCATCATTTTAATAATAAGGTATAATCACAAACAAAAGAGATTCAAGGAGAATTACATGCTGATTGTGATTTTATGATTAGTTTCCTATTTGACAAAACAATATTGGAAGTGAGGGAATTGAAAAACGAAAAAAGGAAAGAGGCAGTATTTTAGTAAGCTGCTCGTGAAATGCAAACTGAAGAATGCACAGTGACCTGCTGTTGCTCAGAGAAAGAGTGAAAAGTTTAATCAGTGCATAATCAGTAAGTTTGAAGTAAACCCATCAGCAGTATTCACCTTCAGCATTAGGATGGAATGACTGTGGTACAAATATGTGCACACAATTGGTAAATTTTGTGTTGAGTTTGCAATTCTTTTTGCAAACATGCTTTATTGAAAAGTATGTCTGTGACTGTAGATGATGCACAGTTTACATTTTATTCTACAAAACATTTTGTGTGAGTTTATCCACTGCAATAAAGGATTTTAACATGCATGAATCACTTACAGCATCACATGTGAATGAATTTGTGTGTGATTATATAGCACTAATGTTGTAAAACACTTTCACAAGGAAATCATAAAATTTGGTGCCAACTTGAAGTGAAAATTTCAGATAGCTGGGCCTTTTTTTTTTTTTTTTTTTTTATCATAAATGCATACAGAAAGTGCTTTAGTTTTTATAATGTTTAGCCTTATTGCGTTTCCTTTTTTTATAGGCTGTAGACTTGAATTGCTCAGAATAATGGGCTGTGAATATTCAAATGGTGTATGTAAACTTTGTGCACATAATGTGAACGTGTGTGATGCATGATGTACCCAAATATGGATGCATGTGCTTTCCTTATTTCTCTACATACCCATGCAATGTGTGGAAATGTGTATTTAATATGCAAAAAATAACCCATACCAGTTTTAGAAGCAATGAATTAGCACAACATAATACTCAAACAGACACACATTCTGTACACACATATGATGTGGGTAAATGTGTAATTGAAACGTCGTGCCGTCAGTTTGATTAGGATGGTGAAACATGCACGGTGGGTAGAACGTTAATGTGATACCAATACCAAATGGCTTTCATGGCTGAGGCAAGGATCGTGCAAAGGGTGTTGTGGACTGTTTACGATATTGAATTCTCAAAATTGGGCAATACAGCAATTTGTGGTAGATTCGTTTTTTTTTTTTTTCCAGCCCATAACCTTTACCTTGGGTGTTTGCTGATAAGTCTGGCTACTTGGAGAATGTGAACGTTATTTTCGCGTGGGCTTGCATTTTAAGGCACTTCTTCAATTTTGCTACAGACGATCAGATTCCCACGTTTGCAGAGCAAAGCGTCACTGCCTTGGATGCTGAAGGATGCTTCGACTTGCCATGCATTTCACCGATTCATGTGAGCCGTTAGGACAATAGCGGACAGCTGAAAGGAGAACAAAGACTGTTAACACATGCAGTACTACCGGAAGGCTCCCCGACGAAGCGTTGCCTTTATGTGTTCTTTGAGAGTTTGGAGGTTACCTCTTGCTTCAGAAGTATGCGTGCCTGTTCCGTGATCTCGACGTGCCGGGCCCCAGAAGCTTCCTTCAAGGTATTTTCTGGCTGCTCTTTATTTTGTCATGGGTTGTGTTGCTTGAAGGACGTGTAAATAATCGGGCCAAGGTCACGCTTTCCAATTATTGCAGGAAATCGAAATTGCACGAAATGTGGTTTGGGTTAAAGAAGTGGCTGTGTGGCTCGTACGTGGTGGCGCAGTGGTTTTCCAAGTCGGTAAACAATTGTGTTTGTGTGTGTACAAACGCGACGTCCCAGGGTGCCATTAGGTTCCCTCAATGAAGCATGCATGCATGTACGTGGGGAATTCTGTCGTGTTGATATGTAGCCATGTTTGTGTGTCTGTTCCCCCCCCCCCTTTTTTTTTTGTTTTTTTCTTTTTTTTTTCCTTTTTGCACGAATGTTTCAAAAGTTGATTTTTCCCTCCCTTCGCACTCGAGTCTTGGGCGACCTTGATTAACAAAATTGCGTGATACGTCCCATTACGTCACCGCCATAGTGACAAATTTCCAAGCCCTTGCAATAGTAGCTACTCGTATCGGAAGTACGGAGGAGACGGTGTGGTTCCCTGGCGCCGGTGCTCATCGCAACCAGCGTCTGTGGTGGTGGTGGTGGTGGTGGTGGTGGTGGCTGTGGCTGTGCTTTCCTTTTTTCCGTTGTGCAAGATTCGACTTTTTCCTTTCCCGACGGCCATGAAACAAAAGTCGAACCTTTCAACATGATTAAGTAAAAGTAAAGACACGAAACATCTGCGCGGTGCGCTGCTGCAGTCCGAAGCGTGGTGATGCGGTGCCCTGCTCTTTCGGACGCTTTCGGGTCCGGAGGCTGCCTCGCAAGTTTCGGGTTGGGGATCGAATGCGTCTTTTGTACGACAGCAGCCGTTGCCGCCGCTGCCGGAGGCCTATCCTGTTTTAAAGTATTGAGGATTAATGCACTCGATCTATATTCTCTCTCCCGGGTAACCCTCCATGCCCCGTAAAACCGAATACCGTTGCTAGTTGGGTTTTATTGTCGTATTTGTAATTTGTCTTCCTTAGGTTTTGTGGAAGGAGTGGGGGGGGGGGGGGGGGGAGTGTTTCCTGTGGTTGCGTTCATGGTGCAAACGTGAGCGGAAAAAAAAAAAAAAATCAGTGATATTTCGTTTGCACATTCAGTTGACAGTATGTCAGTTTCACTTGAGGTGCTTTATAAGTTACGTTGTAATCTTAAGAAATTGCAATCAAATTCGAAAGATAATGTAGAAAAACTGTGTTCCAAAAAAGATCCATAACGGGAAGAGTGTTAGAATGCTCGCCTCAAGTGGAAGCCATGGTTCCCTCCCTCCCTCCCCCCCCCATTGATGGTGTATGCAGTGGAAATGTATCGATTCTGTGGCAATGCATATCTATGTATATGTATATATATTTTTCGCATATCTGATTCGAGTAAGACGAATGTGAAAAAGGAATGCTGTGGAGTTTGTATTGATGATTTCTGTAAAGGCTTCGATGTGAAAGCGGATGAAAGCTGTATGGAATCCATACTGTGGAAAGTTTCCGTTTGGGTTTTTCCGATCTGCTCGCTGATTTTCAGCCGATGGTGAAGGGGGTGAAGAAAAGTGTGCATGCCCAGAGGGTAGTGAACGCTCACGCGGTGTGCACACTGCGGAGTGTCGCGCATGTGCATGTGGGTGATGTGTGTATGTGGTGTTTTTGCGTGTGCGATGGATCGAAAAATTCAGCCGTCCGCGTTCGGGCGGAAGGAACCGAACGGACTGACCAGGGAATCCCCCCCCCCCTCCCCTTAAAAAAAAAAAAAACAAAAAAAAAGGAAAAAAGGAAAGTTAAAATGTAAGAGAACAAAAGGAGTCTTCGTTCGTAGGAAAACAACAAAGCAAGTTTTTATCATCAGCGCATAATGCCATCCGTTCGATGTTTATCAGTTGGTGTAGGGACACGTCCGATCGGAATCTGATAAATAACGATAATCCTGCAGAAGGGGGGGGGGGGATCGGATGGGTGATTCCCGCGTGGTATTTATTAGACGCCGTTCTTAAACAGCTGATTTCCGATAAATTATGGGATCGAACAACTTTGGTCGCGAGCAACAGTTGTCAGCTTGGGATAAGCAGGAAAAAGAAAAAAAGGAAAAAAAAAAAAAGAAAAGTAGGCATCGTCCTGCCTTGTGACAAGTTTTTAGCGACCGAGAAATTTTCGGATAACTGTCTCGTGAAACGCATGCCTCGATTTTTGGCAAGGTGTTTCCCCTCCCTCCCTCTTTCCCTCCCTCCTCCCCCCCCCCCCGTGTCGTCTGTCAATATTCGGACTTTCTGGAACCGGCGCCCTCCGAGCCGGTTGCCATAGCAACAAGTTGGATATCGGAAGCCGAGTTTCGCTTGGCGGGAAGGAAGGAGGAACACGGGAACGAGGATTAAAGCTGAGATGTGCGCAGAAGCGGGATTGCGTTAGCTGCTTCTATGCCTTCCCTGTTATTTATGGTGAGCGCAACCCTGCGTTCCTAGTGAGCGTTTTTGGAAAGGGTACTTGTTGATGCGAATCGCACGTAGTTCTTTGGCTACATGTCACTGTTCCCATGCTCCTGTGCTCCTCTCAGCAGCAGCATCATCGTTCCCTTGTTTCCCGTTCGAGTCTTGTGAATTCCTCCTGCTGGTAGGAGTTTCTCGACTCAGCCACCCCCCACTCCCCCACCCTCCCTTCTCTTCTTTCTCTTCTTTTTTTTTTTTTTGCCTTTAATAAAGATGAAAAAAAGAATGAAGCAATGACACGGTAAGTTTTCTTTTTTTTTTTTTTTGTCTGCTTGTTTGTTTGTTTGTTCCCAAACAAGTTTTCTTTTGCACTGTGCTTTTCGAAATTCTTCGAAACCGTTTTCCTCCTGTCGGATTTATGGTAATCCTGCGAATGTAGCATATGTCTGTGTTACATACCATATGTTTTCTCCTTTTCCGTTGGAGTAACGAATTCGCACAAAGGATTTCTTTCTAAATTTTGACAAGTCCTCCCCCCCCCTCCACTGAAACAAAAAAGGGGGAAAAAAGGAAAAAAGAAAAACGGCACACGTAGCTTGCATGCGTTTATCGTCGGATTTTTTTTTTTTTTTTTTTTTTGTGGAACGCTTCCCAGTTTACGATACATTTTATTTCAACTTTCGGGAATCGTGCAGTCTTCCAGATATATTCAATTCCTCGAGTCTCTGACGGTAAGCAAAGAAAGGGTGAATCCTCTCTTTGCTTTCGATTCAGAAATTGACCGCTGTCCGTCTGCATGCAGCTCATTCGGCATTCAGTCTGCAAGTGGTAATTCAATCCTTAATTGCCAAAATAAATTGGTCGAGGCTGACAGCCAAAAAAAAACAACAAAAAACAAAAAACAAGTCATGCGATTTTTCCTTTGCATTGATCACATGTCTTTTTTTTGTAAAAAAAAAAAAGAAAAAAAAAAAAAGAAAAAAAAAGGGTTTTGTGCCAAAAGTCCATCATTGCGAACGACCAGCGTGATACGGAAAACGTTAAATGTGTGTGAAATTTGCAATTCTGCGTTCGAAAGATTTGGAGCGACTCTCCTCGCGACAGAATAACGGTCCAGATGGATCCTCCGCTGTGCTCCTTGCCTGCACGCGTCGTCGCTGGTACACCACGGAGAGCACGCGGAATGCTGGCCATCCGAAACCCTGCAGCAGCAACAGCAGTTGTCTTTTTGTGACCACCCGCCTGAGGTCTCTCATTTTGCATTTCTTGAGTTTGCCTACGTGGTCCGCGTAAGGGGAGAGTGCACGCACCCGCCCTCGCCCATGGGAAGATCCTCCCCAACTTTCGAAATCCCTTTTCCATGCCAGAACTGGTGGCAGTAGTAGTTCTTACAGTGACTCGAGCAGTCTATCGGACCTTGTGTGACTGGTCCAGCTATGGCGGGGACCTGCATCTCATTTCCGATCTTGGAATGCCTACGTGTAATCGTCTCGTGGAATACGAACGGCGTATTTTGATCGGGAGGAAGTAATGGATTCCTTGTGATGCCAATCTGCGTGAAAAGTAACGGCTTTGTGAAATTATCCGAGTCCAGGCCACTTGCTTCCCCGAAAGGAAAGTTCCTGCTCCAAGAGTGGGACCGTAGCGGAGGGTTCCCCCCCTTCTGCTTCTGACGGGGGGAACCCGAGGCGAGGATGTCCGAGATTTCTCGTGCAGTGCGTGTGGCAAGCAGCCCGGGTCGAAGTAAAAAGTTTCCCCCTCCGCAGCTTTCTGCCTTTCGCCCGGTTGCACAGAGCAGTCCGCCCTCGACCGAGGTTCACCTCTCTCCGCAGCGGCCCCCCCGGTCTTGCGTGCCGTGTGGGACGTGGGTTCGACACCGCAGCACGCCGTCGGCATTTGTCTGTGTCGGTGGCACCTAGGCGTCCCAGCCTTGATGGGAGCAATCAGCATTTTTACGAGGGTGCACGTTTTACTTTTATCTGCCACATTCACCTCCCCCCCCCCCATTTGCGGATCGGAATCGAGCGGAGAATAAATTGCCATTATTTATAAATGTCATGATCTGTTTATAATAGCTTCGTGAAGCTCCAAAAGGTTGTGAAGGGTACACGAGCCTTCGAGTAATTTCGTTTCTTACACATCCCAGTGGAATACGTAGACGAATGCTAAGTAATTCGGAGGAATAAGTTGTGCATTCTGGGATTTCTGGGACGTGAGGGGGAGTCGTCCAGGAATGGGCGATTATTGTTCATCGGAAGCTGCTCATTAGATCTTCCGGTATGGATAATCGTTTCGGTGTTTTTTTTTTTTTTTCGAGCAGATGTATTCATGTGTTCTAAGAGATGTGACTTGTCGGTAATCTTTCTTTCCGAGTGATTAAAGGTGTTTTCCCGCATTGGCTCACTTTCGAACTCTGCGTCGTAAATGCTATGCCCAGATGTGAATTTTGAACCCGATATTCCACTGATTTCATGCATGATTTCGTGAATTCGCTTTATTTATTATTCATGTCTTTGGTGTGTCTGTGTCTGTGTTTCACCTCCCCCCCCCCCCCATCATGTTTTGCTCGACTTAATTGTGCTTTGAGCTTACTTTGCATGGGATAATCATTCCAAACTCCTATCGCTGTTATTTTGCTTCGGGATGCTGCTCGTGGCAAGCGTTTCAGAATCCCTCCCGTCTCTCGATAATCATTGAACTGGGAGATGTTTCATGCTAACATCAGTGCCGTTTCACGGATTATCCAGTACGAGGCGAGGCCGAGCTACCAAGTATATGCCACTACTACTACTACTGCGAATACATGTGTATCAGGCCATGATACGAGTGGAAGCCCATCAGCTTATTGTAGAATTCGTGATGCTGCCGGGATGTCAGTTCACCTGGTTTTGAATTTCTCGTGCTGCACGGGAACCAAAGCGGCCATCATCTGCATCTTCACGTTAACAGGTGTCTGTGGATGCGGCGCTGTGGTCGCCACGCGACCACTCGGAAACGTTTTCAAAGACCCTCTCAGGAGAGCAGCCGCCCTTCCTGCACCTCAGAGAGCAAACCTCAAAGGCCAACGTGTGTTTTCACGTCACACTGCTCCGCGTTTTCGTTTCGCCGCGTTTTTTTTTTTTTTTTTCGCATTACTTTTTGAACGAATACTTTTTCCCAAGTTCGACTGCATGGTTTAATGTTCGTTTTCTTTCCATGTTTTCAGATTTTCCAAAACTAAAAAGTAGTAAGGACTGTTTTCTAGTTGTTGGCCACCTTTGTATTCCACGATAACGAAACGGCTTCGTCAGTCGAACCGCCTCCCAATACCCCAAGGCTAATTTTGCATTTGTTCTCTGACTCCCGACGAGTTTTCTCCTTTTGTCATTTTTGCTATCGTTTGGTATCCTAAGCATCATCATGTCTGCAACCCTGGTGAAATCCGAGCCCGGCCCGTAACAACTTGTGAAAGTAAGTTTTGCTTTTACGGAGGCAAAATTTGAAATTCACCTCGAGTGTTCGCACAAAGGGCAGGAGATCTTAAACGAACGATCTTTTCAGAGAACTTTGCAGTTTGCCGGATCTTTCCAGGGCATCAGCATCTCTCTAGCGTTTCCGCTGCTTCAGGTTGTCGAACGCCATCCTGGAAATTTGACGTGTCCGATTTAGATTGCTCTTTCTCGCTGGCGGGGGACTGTCTCCGGGCTCCGTGCGCGGAGGCTGCGTGGAAAGTTTGTCGCCAGGGAGATATTTTTGCTCATTCTGATTGCTTGGAGAAATCTTGCGGCCATTCCGAATCTAAAGGTAACCAACCTACGGGTTTCCTCCCCCATCGTCCTCCGAGCCGATCCGGAACACGATCCCTTCATTTAGAGAATCCAGCGGGTGAGCTCGGCGGTTGGCATGGCGAAATTTGATCGAGTTGGCTTCACAGCATATGCGTGGGGGGGGGGGGGGGGGGTCTTCCGCATCTTTGCGTTACGTGGTCAGTCTTCTTCTCTCCGACGCTTTTGGCGTTTCGTTCATTTTCCAAGTACTTCATGCAGAAGGGATGTGTTGCACGCCCCGGAAGGTTGAAGGAGGAGATCCCACATCCTAGGTAGGAGTTGTCGGTTCAGCTCAGGATCGGTCCGCCCGACACGTGTACGTGTTTCAGGAACGTTGGGCGTTGGAAGTGCTTTGGAATGTTTTTCGAACCCTCAAAATGCAAAGGTCCCCGATTCGCAGTCGCGATGCGCCCGTCTCGCCGCGAGTGTATTCCTCTGGTTTTCTGGTTACCAATCTACCAGGCACTCTCGAAGCAGCTTCCTGTTAGCCCAAGTCCTTCGGTGGTACTCTTGAAAAGATTGGTTCGCGTTCCGTTTCGTACGAGGGCTTTTATGGTGAAAGAAAAACGCCTTGCAGGAGGACATGGCGTGTCCGGCGGCGTGCTTTGAAATCGCCTTTCGCAGCACATGCCGGTAAAAAAAAAAAAAAAAAAAAAAAAAAAAAAAAAAAAAAATTAGACTGTAAACAAAGTTGTGTTTATCGAATCAGCCCGAATACTTTCATGTGACTCCAAAGTAACCCTAGCGAGGGAATCTTTCGTGGTTGTGGAGCAAGAGTTTTCGAGTTCATTAAGCGATCAGGTGCCCTCGTATCCACATTAATGCTTACATATAAAAACGGAAATGAGAAAATAAAAAAGGGCTGCTCGAAAATTTATTTGCATTCTTCTTCTTGCGGAAAGTTTTTTTTTTGTATAAAATTTCATTCAAAATTTTTCCGTGGGGGGGGGGGGGGATGCATTCCCTCTTGGACGATGGGATTGCCTGTGGTGGTGGGGGTGGTCGTTTTTTGTAGTTCATTGCCAAGCGAGGCACGGCACGAGATTAATGAGAGTGCTCTCTCCTCCTCCTCCTCCTCATCTCCCGTGATCATTTCCTTCTGCGAAAATCAGTGCTCCCATCTCCTTCGTATTCCATATCGGGTACTTTCGGTGATGCCCGTTCGATTTTGTGTCGCCGTGGAACGATTCTTCCCTGTAATCAGATTCGCCAAAAGTTTCCTTTTTCTTTCTTTCTTTTTTTCTTTTTTTGCCTGTCTCTCACCCCCCCCCCCCTCTTCCCCCCTTCCCCCCCTCCTTTTCTCTCAGCTGTTATTTGCATGTTCTTTTATTTGCATGCTCCTCAGCTGATGGATAATAATCGCTTGGGAATTTCTGACCAAAAATTAAGCAAATTACGTAAATTTCCGAGGGGTTTACTGTGAGGCTGAGCTTTACTGATTGAGGTGAATTTTCTCACTCAGAGGGAACAAAAATTAATGAAGACATTCATTCATTCATGTAGATTGGATGTTTATTCATCCGCTTGAACTTTGACTTTTGCTAACTGCATGGAAAAAATGCCCTCAAAATTCCTGGAAGAATCGTGTGTGTGTGTGTGTGTGTGTGTGTGTGTGTGTGTGTGTGTGTGTGTGTGTATTTTGCATCTGGCAGAGTTGAATTGATGTTTTACATCTGCAAACATTTTCTGATTGGATTATTACTACTGCCACGATATTGGCATTGCTTGCGATGCTGCAAGGAAGGAAGGAAAGAAAAGGAAGATGAGGGAAGATCCGTGCCCGCTTAACCAGAAGATGTGCAAGCGGAGTCTTCTTGGTTTGCGAAAATGCAAATGTTCGCGCACCCAGCAAAATCAGATGTGCTTTTCCGTTTGCAAGAGAATCGGAATGAGCAGGCGGATGGAGGTGCGAACGGATAATGGCAGCTGGAGCATATACTTTTCCCTGATCAATGTCATCAATGACACATCGGATAGCGAGCAAACGGGACGTCCAGGGAGAGGAGGGAAGTGCAACCATCAAACTGAGAATTTGTCTCCAATTTCTGCCGGCAGCGACCGGAAAGCAAAATCCATTCTGCTTTTGTAGGAACTCTCAACACTTTGCTCTGTGTCTGTCCTTTGTGTGTGTGTGTGTTTTTTTTTTTGCTCCCCTCAGAAGAGGTGTGTGTGAGGGCTCCGGAATGTGCTGATCTGTCCTGCAACGTCACGGTAACGAGCAGCTCGTAGGTCACTTCATTTGAGCGCTCGTGTACAAAGTGAGGGGCTTGTACACAAGCACAAACTCCTCCGTCCCCCCCCCCCCTCGTTCCTGCTTCATTTCCTGCTCCACGGGCGCGCAGGGGTCTGCCCGTTCGAGGTGTCCGCGAACAGCTCATGACCGTGACCTGCCAGAGTGTGCTGAAATTCATGAATCGTCATTTCCTTGAAAGATTGCCTTTTTCATTGATCACTTTTGTTCGGATGGTTTGCATTCATTGATCAATAATCTGCATTTTTTTGTTGTTTTTCAGTCAAGTACTTGTCATAGTAAAGGAATACTAAATTTCATAATAGTTTATGAATTTTCTAATGAAAGAGTTGTTGTGTGGTGTACTATGTGCTTTTAAGTTACATAAAATTCAAACAAACGTCAGGAAACAGTATAATGTAATCGGTAGTGAGCATAATTATTAGAATGACCATCTGTAAGATTAATACGTTACCCGTATTCAGTTAAGCCGAGGGACCTAACTGAAAGGTTTGTATTCGATATCAAAGTCAATAAAGTCCGTACACTCCGATTCTCTAAATTGCTTTTCTCCTCCTCCTCCTCCTCGTCCTCTGGAATCTTTATAGAACGCATACTGATAATATTCCTGCTTACCTCTCTAAAGTGACAGTGAATAACAGAATTTCTCACCCATCTTTCCCCCCCCCCCCCTTTTCTGTGTACGTAAATCTTGTTGCGATAAGTACGCGATCCATCCACGCAAAATTCACCTGACTTCCGTCCCTCTTGTGTTGTTTTTGTGTACACCTTTCGTCAAATCTTGGCTGCCTGTTAAACACTGTTTGTGACGGACACTTCCCGAATTGCCAGGTTTTCGTGTGTGTGTGTGTGTGTGTTTTTTTTTTGTTTGTGTTTGTTTTCTGTTGTTGTTTTTGTTTTGTTTTGTTTTGTTTTCTTGCTCAGTGATTACAATGTCTTCAGCATGCACATTTAAAAGTATTAAAGTCAGCTCTACGCAATTGTCAGATACTGTTTTTCCTTGCAGAATAATTTCTTGGAATGCGTGTCATGTTGTCTCCTGCATTATCTCTGGATTCCAACTCAAGCGTTTTTACTCTAGATGAGCCCATCAGCCGCAACGGCGACTTTGAATTATTCAGCACGAAGTGCCCATTGTGTCAGGAGACATTAACGTTCCCGAAGGTTCTGTGTTGCTTACATACATTCTGCCAGTCCTGTCTGGAAAAGCAACAGCTACAACACGGAAACCGCTTCCCCTGTCCCACTTGTCGCAGCGAGTGTGTGCTTCCTTCTCTCGGAGTACCTGGACTCCCCAGTGATTATGCAGTCATAAATGCCCTCGAGCAGGGCGGTGGAACTGACTCCAGTTTGAATTGCACGAGCTGCAAGAGCAAGGAATCAAATGCCGTTGCACGTTGCTACGATTGCGCCAATTTTCTCTGCGCCAATTGCGTGATGGCGCACCAGTTCATGCACTGCTTCGAAGGGCATCGCGTGTTGCCTCTAAACGAAAAGGAAGACGCTGCTGCTGCAGCTGCTGCTGCTGCTGCTACCACTGCTGCCAGCGCACGGCTGTCGGGAGGGGAGCGCTGTCCCGTTTGTCCGCGTCACAAGAACGAATCCCTGCGTTATTTCTGCCGCACGTGCAACGCGCCCATTTGCAAGGAGTGCACCGTGCTGGAACATCCAAAGGGCATCCACGAATACGAATATTTGGCCGAGGTCGCTCCCAGGCAACTCGAGTTACTTTCGCAGCTGATATCCGAAGGGCACAAGAAGGCTTCGGAGCTCCGGGGAGCACTGAAGGCGGTGGAGCACGTCGCGGCCAAGCTGGGAAATCACTTCTCGCGGGCGCAGGCCGAGATCGAGGATACTTTCCGTTTCTACAAGACGGCCGTGGAGGAAAGGCGCGTGGAGCTGCTGGCAGAGCTGGAGAGCGTGCACAACGCCAAGCAGTCCGCACTGGCCCTGCTTGCGGAAAGAGTGCACGAAGCAATAGGGCGCATCCACCATTCCGCAAATTTCGTGGATCGGATGAAACGGTACTCGTCCGGAGCCGAAACCCTCGTCTTCAAAGGCATCGTGGATGCTCGGCTTGCTCCCGCGCTCGCGTTCAGCCCGGACCCCGCTCTGCCCTCTGCCGGAGATTTAGAATTCGTGTCCAACTACCAGGCGATCCAGGCCGGAGTTCGCAATACTTTTGGGTACATTCGAGCGTCCCCCGATCCTCCCGGAACTAATGGAAAACAGCCACCAATCGCCCGTCCGTCTGTCGGAACAACGACAACCTTGTTGACCAATGGTGAACGAAATCACATCAACGGACGTATCTCCCCTTTCGAAGGCGATTCGAATCTCATAAAAAGATTTAGTTCTCCAACAAATCTGTCAACGTCGTCATTAGTGAGTTCCCTGGCAGATATACCACTGCCTCACATCAGCCCGTACGAAAAGTGGTCCAGCGGTGGTCCCGATAGTTTGTTTGACTCGTTCGCACCAACGCAACCCAATCCCGTGCTTGATCTGCATTCAAAGTTGAAATGTGGCCCATTGATCTCCCTGGCGAAAAATCCTTTGCCGACATCACTGCCTCTGAAACGTCAGAAGATGACTTACCACTGCAAATTCGGTGAATTTGGCGTCGTGGAAGGACAGTTCACGGAACCTAGTGGGGTGGCCGTCACTCCCCATGGCGACATCCTGGTTGCCGACACCAACAACCATCGAATACAAGTGTTTGATAGAGAGGGACGTTTTAAGTTCCAGTTCGGAGAATGTGGTAAAAGAGATGGACAGCTGCTGTACCCGAACCGTGTGTCTGCGATCCGTTCGTCCGGAGACATCGTAGTGACGGAACGTGCGCCCACCCATCAAGTGCAGCTGTACAATCAGTACGGGCAGTTTGTACGAAAGTTTGGCGCCAACGTTCTGCAGCATCCCCGAGGCGTCTGTGTGGACCCTCGTGGAAGGATTGTGGTCGTCGAGTGCAAGGTTATGCGAGTGCTCATTTTCGATCAGCTGGGAGAGATGCTTCACAAGTTCGGCTGCTCGAGGCATTTAGAATTTCCCAACGGTGTGGTCGTCAACGATCGCCAAGAAATATTTATCAGTGATAACCGAGCTCATTGTGTCAAAGTTTTCAATTACGAGGGCACCTACCTTCGACAGATCGGAGGAGAGGGAATCACCAATTATCCGATTGGAGTAGGTTTGAATTCGTCCGGGGAGATCCTCGTGGCCGACAACCATAACAATTTCAACCTGACCATCTTCACCCAGGATGGACAGTTAGTAGGTGCCCTCGAATCAAAGGTTAAACATGCACAGTGTTTTGATGTAGCCCTAACAGATGATGGATCCGTTGTTTTGGCCAGTAAGGACTATCGTCTGTACATTTATCGTTACGTTCAGGTACCT
The DNA here is from genome assembly GCA_036172245.1 of Raillietiella orientalis. Classification (NCBI taxonomy): domain Eukaryota; kingdom Metazoa; phylum Arthropoda; class Ichthyostraca; order Raillietiellida; family Raillietiellidae; genus Raillietiella; species Raillietiella orientalis. The sequence continues at coordinate 951,114 of JAYWIR010000018.1, read as the reverse complement.
TCCTTGGGCCCCCTATAGATTTGTTTTATGTTTCTGTTTGCCTGATTAACTTCAGTTATGTAAAATCGCTATCCGAAAAAAAAAAAAATCTGTTGTATACCCTATTCAACCCCTCAGAAGTAGCCTGCATACCTCAGACAAACTAGTCATTGCATCAGTATTACTTAAAGTTGGTTTCGTGAATAGTGGTGTTCAGAGAAGTGCATCTTTGTGGACCTAGGTTGTTGTTGCGTTCTGAAGAATTGGTTCGTTCCCGTTTTTTTTTTCTTCTTTGTTTTCCCCACTTCCCCAGCCCCCAAGAGGAAAACTGGGTTTGTAAAATTGAATTTTTTTTTTTTTTTTTACTGTGAACATGCTTGACGATGATGTTTATATATATACAGCTGTGTGTGTGGTTTGTATACATATATATATATGTGTGCATGTATGTATGTATGTATATATACACATATATATATGTGTATGTATGTATGTATATGCATATATATATATATATGTATATGTGTGTGTGTGTGTGTGTATAAACAAGAATTTCTTGAATGTTATTGTCTCATCATGGTATACTAACGGAATCCATTCATGGAAAACATGTTTCTTGGGAAGTGTGTGGACTTGTGTATAAGTACGTGGCTGCTTTGCTGCTGTTGACTGTACAGTTGCTTTGAAAGTTTTCGATTTACGAAGATTACTCAGAAGTTTGTTGGCTTAGGTTTCTGCTCATAACATATCATCAAATTGTTACTGATTTAAGATTCTCTCTCTCTCTGTGTGTGTTTTTTTCCCTCTTCCTCTTCCTCTTTTGGGTTTGTTCTCCTTGGGAGTGTTTTGATCATTACGAACTGTTTCTCATTTGCTGCGTCATCAGAGAGGAATACCGCAGTGTTTTTTTTCTTCTGATGTCGTACTTGTTGCCTTCTTGCGGTGACGTGGAATTTGGATGGTTGTGAATTCTTCCAGAAGATTTCTTGTGGTCTTTAAAAGTTTAAATATATTTTTGTGAACAAGCAGAACTGATAAGTGGATATTCTTTATTGCTGTTCTATAATGTTGAGGAAGCTGAAAAGAATTAGTTTTGTATGCAGATATTAAAAGAATGTTTTGATAAGACCTTATTTTCTCACCTGCAAAAAAAAAAAAAAAAAAAGTTTGCTGTTTTGAGTTAACTGTCAGGGAAAAGAACTCTTGCGCGCGCGTTTTCCAGGTTTTCAAGAGAAGTGGTGGTGTGCTGCCGGTCGACGTTATCTGAGGGTCCACTGCGGTGTGTGTGTGTGTGTGTGTGGTGGACGGAAAGTGATGCTGAACGATTTTGCTAAGAAAAAAGAAAAAGAAAAGAAAAAGGAAACTTTTTTTTTCTTTTCCTCCTTCCGGTGAACAGTGTACACACACACGTTTCGTTTCGCTTCCGGGTTTTCTTTTCTTTCCCCCTTTTCTCATGTTTTGTGAACATTCCAAATGTTGAAATACATTAAATATGAGAGGAAGAGACTGTTTGGACTGTTCTGCCAAAGGTCAAGAGTTGGAAAATCTTCGTTGTTGTAGCTGGGAAGCTGTTTTTTGGTTAACGTTGAGTAGTTGATAGACTTCTGAATGTTGTGTACTAGTTGGAAGTTTTTCTTGTTTAAATCAAATTGAAGGTATGGTTAGGAAGAGCTTTTTTAAAGTTTGGTTGGCCCTCTTTTCAAGTAATTACGGGAGTTTTTTTTTTCTTTCTTTCTTTTTTTTTTTTTCTTTTTTTTTTTTTAACGGTATGTTGTTGCTGTTTCCTTATTTACTAGTCAGAATATTCTTGTTTGTTTATCCACGTTTTTTTTCCTTTTTTTTTTTTTTTTCCTTTTACCACTTTTTACAAATTTGCCTTTGGTACGCGTTTGCGAGAATCACGTGGTTATCGCTCTGTTCCTCAATGGCTCTGTTTCTTTCCTGTTTTTTGTTTTTTTTTTTCTTTTTTTTTCTTTTTTTTTATCGTACTTAACGTGAAGAATTGTTTACTAAAAACTTTTATCTTAGATTCAGAGAACTGAAATAAAAGGGGAGACTTCGATTTCAGAGTATTTTTTTAAATAAGTATTGTCAGGATGATACATTGGTTAACCGGTTTTTTGTACTCGCGTTTTATTCACGTTTCAAATCTGTTATGATGTACATTTCAACTTGCAAGGTACTCCTAGCAAACTGCTAAAAAGTTTTGTATGTCTTTCATATACTTTGTTAAGCTATTTTAATTAAATGTAGATTCAATAAAATGTTTGTTTATTCCTGTGGTTCGTGGGCTTATCTTTGTTTATCCAGCCGTAACGTTTGAGCAGTGCGCATGGTTAACGCATTGATCAGGAATCTACGCAGTTATCTGCTTTAATGCAGTGAGTCATGCTCTCTCTCTGAAGAGCTTTTTATTCGGGAGCGTGCAAGTTTGTAGCTGAGGAAACCTCCCCCCCCCTCCCTCCCTCCCTCCCTCCCCCTTCTCCCCTGCTGCATCCACGGCACACGGGAAAACGTCAAGCGGGGCATCCTGATCATCGATGCTTTATGACCATTATTCTGCATCCTTCTACGGATTTCCATTTCGGGCCCTCAACTTCTCTTTGCTGCTGCACCAGGAATTATTATCATTATCATTTAGTATCTCTGTAAGGACTACCGTCGGGAGGATGAGGAGGGAGAAAATCAGTTTTCTCATCTTTGCGCGCGTCAGATTTCTTCAGTCAATCAATATATATCCTCAGCTTCTGTTGCCATGTGCCTGTACGAGGAGTGGGAATGAGGATTGACGGTTGCTGTTGGATGCGTTGGCGCTTCCTCTTCCTCCCCTCTTGGATCCCGGTATCGGAGCATACGTGCCGCGTTGGATTCAGTTCATTGAACTTGATCGCCCTCCAGATTCGCGACGCCTGACCGTTCGAAGCTGCAACTCCAATAAGCACCGGGATTTATTTAAGGCAGCAGGCATTTGCAGTCGCCGATTGCTGTCGTTGCTGCAATTCGCGCATCATCAGCACGGAAGACGTCGGGAGCTCACGTAAAACAAACGAATTTCCCAGGGAACAGCTTTCGTCGCCATTATTCCGGCCATAAAGGGCTTCTGCCGAGGAACAAAAAGTCTCATTAGTGGAACCACCCTGCTTTGCATCAGTGGGGCTTCCCATGGAAGCTCTTTCAGGGTCGAGTTTGCCGCTACGTCCTGCAGGGTTCCAGGCCTCCGAGCAGTTCCCAAGCGGTGAGGCTGGCCAAAAGAGTCGAAAAGGGGAGCGAAACTGATGAGGAGGGTGCGTCGGCCACTCTGGCATCCGTGAAGATCACGCTGCCGAGGAACAACCAAGACCTGCCTCACCTTATTATTCCCCGCGCAGTATTTCCTAGGATGGTCAAGAGCTGCAGCATCCTCGTCGTGTTCCGTATTTTTCGAACTGCCTTTTCCGGGTTCCCGCATGTGCTTCGAGACGTGATAACCGTTGTGAGATGCCACATGCTTCCCTGCGGATGTGTTGCATCAGCGTCCACAAAATTTTTTACAGTTGCGTTACGATGCTCCAAAGCACCGCTCTGGCGTTGGTCTCAGTCGCACTAAAAGTTCCATTGGCCCTTTTGCTCTTCCGTCTAACAGCAAAAGGGCGCCTTTTCGCTGAGGTTTCGGAGTCGGGCACAGCAGGTCGCACGGCGGCGCATGGCAGTGAACAAGGAATTGATCCTCGGTCTTCAGGAAACGAACAGACTTTGCCCGAAAGGGTGAAATTAAGATAACCGGCCGTTCAAGATACACGGATTATGGTGCCCGAGTGATTATCGAATAGGAATGCGCGTATCAGGGAAGATTCCACAGCATTTCTGGAGGCTGTCGCGGGCGGCCGGACGTGGAGCCTGAGGGTGCCCCCCCCCCCGGATTCAAGAAGAGCGTCTGCCAGCTTCGCGCAGGTCCCTCGTCCTGTTCCCTCGGAGAAGAAATCCTGCGCACATCAAAAGTAATCAGCTGTGGCATGCACTCCATGCTGAAATTCTCGGCGAAGAAAGTCTTCCGAGATTCCAAGTCCGCTGCGGTCGAATCGAGCATTTCTTGTCCATAGTCGCGAATGGTGAGTGATAAGTAAGAAAATCCATGATCCAGGCACTGCCGCTCAAGATGAAAAGTGAAGAGTCTTGACCATCGGATGTCCTCCTGGCTTGGATAGAAGGTGCTTCGTACTGCCTTTTGCTGGGGAAAATAGAGCGTCTCAAGGTGGAGAGTTGAACGTCGCCTTCTCCATGAATTTGCAAAACCTGAATTTGGCTCGATAAAAGCGCGTCTTTTGGGAGAGAGAGGAACTGAAAAACAATCAGGCCTTTGAAAATCCATTGATAGGTCACAAAAGTCACCTCGAGAGTTCCAACAGGTGATCTTGTTTGTGCACAAAGGATGATTGAAATAGTGGTCGATACCCACCGTTTTGTAATAGGAGGCATTCAGATCGGTGGCGCGGTCACTGTACGCAGCATACTTCTTACATGTGTGGCTGATGGAGGGAAGACTTGATGTCTTTTTGCGTGTGCTATGTGATTGTCCAGGGTAGGCAAATACTCTCACCTCTGCTCAGGAGAAGCCTGGACCCTCAGGACCGTCTGAGGAGCCTAAGCTAGCGAATAGGTTGTATGGCTGAAACATGAACTTCAAGGGTTCTTCAAGGGTTGTTGTTGTTGCAGGGACATTTATCCGTGTCTATGAGCTCAATACGTGTTTCAGGAACAATCCCATAGTAAGTGGAGCAGGGAATCGCTAGGGAAAGGAGGCACGAGGAGAAAAAAGCATCAGGACTCTTCGATGGTGATGATTGCGGTCCCTGGGAACCAGAAGCGTCGTCGTCTGGAATTTGTCCAGCGTGAACGAGAGGACGGATGGATGGATGCGGGATGAATGATGACTGTGATCCCCCTTTCTGATTCGAGTTCTTTCGAAACAGGAAACGTACGAAGCATCCAAATCTTTGGTGTTCTGACTGCAGTGTGAGCAATCATAGTGGCAAGGAAGAGTACGGAGCTCACGAGTTGCCTTCGTCTTCTTGCTCAGGCTGTCTCCACGAGAACCGCTTGACGCGAGAAGCGCCGCGCCCATCCGTGCGAGTTCCAGGCATCGCACTGAAACTGTCGGCACTTTTTTTATTTTCATTTTATTTTCGCGTTTTTGTTTGCACGAAAGCTTCCACTTTCGCGTCGGATGGTTTCTTGCAATCAGTGCGGCGGAAGACCTGCTGCTGAAAGCGGTGGTCCTTCAAAGCGGCAACGGCAAGCGCGAATTCCGCCTTGCCCATCCCAGACACGTCGCAGGGGAGATTTTGCGACCCTCGGGATGAGGCCAAAGCAGCCATTCGCGGTGGTGCTGCCCGAATTGCCCCTCAGCTCCTTTTTGTCTTTTCGAAAATTTGGCAGACTCTTCCCGCCTGGGAGGGAAGCTGCCCGCGCGCTTCCAGGAAGAGTGGGTGGGTCGAGTGGAGAGGAAGTGTGTGTGTGTGTGGGGGGGGGGGGACCTTGTCGGTGGCTAGGTGGGTGGGTGGTGAGAGTCGTAGGCGAACTAGTGATCGTGTGATAATTGTTGTTAAGGTACGCTGTGCCCAAATTCCGCTATGGGTCGCAAGTTCCATTGCAAAAGAGAAATTGGTGCTCGTACCGAGAGTCTCGTTCTTGTTACATAACGTGGAATATTTAATACTTCTAGAAAAGTTTTTTTTTTTTTTTTGGAAAGTTTGCATTCTACATTTTGATCAGGTGCTCAGTTCAAGTTGAACCAAAGAAATAAATAAAGACAAAATCATTGTTCCATATTCTTTCTTTCCCTTCTTTTTTAAAAAATAAATAAATAAAACAAACAAACAAATGCTTGTTTGTTGCATTTTTTTGGTCCCTTTCTTTTTTCCCTAATCGTGACAAAGACTGTATTTTGGGACGCCCTGCCTTCCTGCTTCGTTTCCTCCTCCCAGAAGTTTTTAATGGTCTCTCGTATAGTCCTGCGAATTCAGTCGTCGCCAGCTTAACTCTTATTTGTTATCATTTAATGGAGCTTTTGGTAATTCACTGATCCGATTATGCAGTTGTTCTTTTCTTTTCTTCCTGTCCTTTCAACTCTGCGAGGAATGGGAAGAGAGCTTTCGTTGATCTCAAGAATTCAGAGTTCAGAAAGTCACATATACACTCACCAAATGTGGACCAAATGTAGAAAAAAAAAAAAAAAAAAAATGAGAAATAAATACTTCCAGAGATACTTTGGTCTCACCAGCGTATTTTCTTAAAAAAGCAAAAGCAGAGTCAGCGAGCAGCGGTGTATGGTGCCTGTTGCTGCTGCTACTGCGGTCTCCTGGTGAGAGAAACCCTTCGGTTGCACAGCAACATCTCCCCCATGTTCGGGTTCATCCGAACTCAAGCTCTAGGTATCACGGAGCCATGGCAGCCCTGCCACCTGTGCGTTGGGCCACAAGCGGAGGGTTACCGCGGAAGGCGCCGTTGAGCTCTGCTGACTCCGATTTCACCGGGGCTGAAGTTCACCCTGCAGGATTGGATCGACTGTCGCCGAACCCTGTCACTGTTGGGACGTTCCCTCCTTCGGAAGGGCTCTTCCCCTTTGCCGTCCATTGTCTCTGGCAATGGAGAGAAGGACAGGGAGGACGGGGGTAGAAAATTCCAGGTCTCATCAAAAAGCAAGCCTTTCGGTGCGTCGAAGTGTCCCTAAGCATTGCCGGGTCCTGTGGCTTCTGTAGGATCTCTTCCTCCGGTCGCGATGGAAACGGATGGAAAGGAAACCCGTAAGAAAAGTGAAGTAGAAGAAGAAAAGGAAGGAGCAGGTCAAGGGTCAGCATGCACTCTTGGCGGCAGAACAGGTGCTAAAGAAAGAAGAACCTTTGGTGCTTGTAGCAAAGAACTCGAGGCGCATGCGAGGAAGCACGCAGACTCCATGGTGTGGTTCACGAAAGAGTGGTCTCCTGCCACTTCTCATACAGCCCGACCCGTGCGGCTGCTTTCCTGGTTCATCGCGGCTCTGTCCAGCGCGCAAGACGCGAGGCCATTCCTGGTTTTCAGAAGGGCTGAGGGTGCGAGTTGTGGAGGCCCTGCGGCCAAGTCCGATGCTCCTGCCGGAAGCGCGCGCACACCGGACTCTCTTGGGCTGCAACACGGATGCCTCCCTGCTGCCAGCAGCAGCCCACGCAACGCCTGCGTCCATTCCTCGTTCGCCAATCACATCCCTCCGGGTGGTTCGTACGCGGGTGTGCTCGTGACCAGAAGGATTCCCAGTTCACCGTGAAGGAGGAAGTCTCGCTCTGCCAAGAACGGTGTAGGATCCTCTGGTTCCGGAGGTAGCAGCCAAGGGATGATGGCCATCCCGCAGCCGTCTCTCGCACGGTCCCCATCGGCCTCGCAAGTGCCGCCGTTGATCCCTCACGAAACGCGGGCTGCGACCGGGAATGCTGCTTTGTGCGTTTGGGGGAGGCAAAGGGCACGGCTGGCACCCCCTCCAGTGGGTACCGTTGAAGAGGAGTGCTGGAGGTAGGAGGCAAGCGGTTCTCTCGAAGGGAAAAGGGCGGCTCCAGGGTGCGCTCGACGCTCCGTCCCGTGCTCGCGTCTCGTTCATCCCAGGTTCTCGTGGGGTCTTCAGCCGCCTTCCATGGACAGAGGTGGCTTCTGCACTCGAAAACGCCTCACTTGGGAGCAAGTACGGGTTCGATCGGGGTAACCGGGCAACGGATCGCGTATGTGGACTTCCAGTTCGGCCCGTTCCCCCCGGCACTGTCTGGGGAGATCGCACGGCCAAGCGCCCTCTTTCCACGAGGTGTGGAGTCTGCAGCATGGACCCCGGCAGAGGGGGCGGGGGTCGGCACGCCCATTCCGGGACACCGGAACTGTCCTGTACGACCAGCCTCCTCCGGCAGGGTTTGCTGGCCCATCTGCGCGGGTGCAGCGGCAAGCAGCGGTTCCTCCTGAGACTCTCGGAGCGCTGCGGGGATGGTGGTGCCCGCGGCTTCCCGAGCTGGCGCACCGTCTCCCGGATGAATAGGACGCACTTCCGCGCGTGCGTGGCGCTCGGGTCCGGGGAGGCAGGGAAGGGATGGAAGAAACTCCTTCCGGAGTGAGGATATCCGCGGAGAGCTGCGGCACTTCGCGCTGGGAAGAGGAGGAGTGGAAAAGTAGGGGAAGTAGGGACTTGGCTGAGACTCGCGTCCGGTCCGGCTCGGGTGTCGTCATGGCAACCTCGCATCGCCTCCTTCAGCTCCCCCTTCCGGCGTGAAATCTCAGCCTCGGAGCGCCTTTTCTCACCTCCCCCTCTTCCTGCCTTCCCTCCCGCTCTGCCTTCGACAGCTGGAACGAACCAGGCTGCAGCGCTCCCAAGATGACTTCCCTCCTCGGCAGGACGGCGGTTCCTGCCCCCTTCTCTCCTGCCCTTTTCCCAAGGGAGGACCGTCGCCTTCCGATCCTCGGGGAATCCCCGCGCTTGGCGTGATGGTCTCGGCAGCATCTCCGAATCCTCGAAGGGAGGAACTGGGTCCACCGGCTCCCCTCTGGCGACATTCGAGGTCACAGGAGAGCCCCTGCTTTCGCCTTCCCTCCCCAGCGTCAGCATCCACGTTGTCTGTTGGCGAGTGGGGTTCCCTTCTTCCCCCCCACGCCGTCTCTCCTGTTGAAGTTTACGTGCCAGCTGCGCCGGAGGCGAAAGCCTGCTAGTTCTGTGCCGCAGCTTTTTGCCTCCACCTCGAGTGCGCGGGGGAGTTACCCCTGGGAAAGAAAGAAGCTTCCAGATCCACTAAAGGCGAGCTGGATGTTCTCCTGCCTCCCCATGGCCGAGAGTGCAGGTGCCCCTACTGCCCCTACGATCTTTGGTTCCCCATTCCTTCCCTCCCCCCTTTCTCTCCGGGAGCCGATGCAAACGGTGCCATTCTTCTCCCTTCCCCTTAGGCGTGACGAAAAACGTAAAAACGTCGACGTAACACTGCTACGCGGGGCCCTTGTAGGGCCGGAGCTTCCGTCTGGGAGCTCCCGAAATCTTCAGGAGGAGGACGAATCCATAAGGTGATTTCCCAGCTGAAGATCCAAAAAAGACGGTGGTGTCCCTGGAATTTCAGCTTCCTATGGATGGTCGCGTCGCGGTGGGGGTATGTGGAATGGGAACGTCATGGTTTCCGGGAGAGGTGTCCACGCCTGCCTGGATGCATGCGAGCTGCCCGCAGCGGGTACAACGAAAGGGAAGCGAAGGCGGTGGAGCGGAGGAGGAGGAGGAGCTCCCTTCCATCCCGGGAGGCAGGTGTCTCCGTCTGAAGCTCCCGAGTCTCTGTAATGAGCGGATGCCGCTAGCAGGCCGCAAAGGCTTGTCGGAGCGTCTGCAGCGCTCGGAGCTCTGTGAGGACGCTCGCGCGCGCAGGCAAACCGTCGCAAGGCGGTCGGCCGGCGGCCTCCTTGCCGGAGGACTCGGCTCGCGGCAGCTCCCCGCGCCTCAAAGGCGGACGTCACGAGGCGATTCGCTCTCGCCGCCTCGGCTTTGCGATGGTGGGGGCGTCACCCTGGCGGCCTGGACGCCCGGGGAGCCGTGAGGTGGCGCACACCACAGCGTTGGTGGGCACTGCGTGGACTCTCCCCCCGTCTCTGCTGCTGCCTCTCATTCGGCATCTCTCAGCGCCCGTCCATCCTGCGGAAGAGACGGGCGGGATTCCTTCCGACCCGAGCCGACGCCTTCTTCTGCGTGGGTAGAGGCTCTCGCCGCTCCTCTTTCTCGGCCTCCCCTGCCACCCTCCGGATCGATCGCGACCTTGGGGGAGAATTCGGGGTTGTTCCTCCTCTCCCCCTCCCCCACCCATCTCTCCCGTTATTCTCGGCAAGGCCATCCCCGGGTGTCTTCAAACCCCGCCCTGCGCTTCCGGCAGTCCGAGGCCGCACCACCGTCTTGCCTGAAATTCTTCCGTTCGCCAGCCTGCCGGCTGAATAGAAAACTCACGGCGTCGCAGGGAACAGCCCTCGGCTGATTAGAGGGTCCATGTCGCCATCCACGCCCCGTCGCTGATTCCCTTTCCGGGATGCTTCGCTGGCTCGGGGGAAACTGCACTTTACAGTCCCCTCTTTGACTCATTTACTTCCTTTTATAGCTTAATTTGTTTATGGGTTGCCATGCTCACAAGATAATCCCTCTGCTCAGCGTTGCATTTTTTATTTATTCATCTCTTCATTTATTTATTCTTCGCCATAAGAAACTCGAAGATGGGCGAAGTTCTTCTGCATCTGAGAGACCGACCAGATGCAATTTGAGCGCGCGCTGGCTCGGAGCGTTCGGTTGAGCAGGGATGGAGGTGACGTCACCACCTGCGAGCACCGCCGCCGCGCGGGAAACCAGGCGGCTTCAAGAGAAGCGCGCACGCCTCCTTCGCAGACGGAATCCAGCGGTTTGGAAAGTTCCGACCGGAGCCCCCATCTGCCAACAGACTCAACTGGCAACGACCGAGTCGTTGCCAGGTGAGTCTCCATTCGCTGGCATTCGTGCAAGGGCACCTCGAGTCTTCGACGCGGATGGTTGGGTAGTTCCCGTAGGGGGAAGAGTGGCGATGGGTGCATCGTCGCTGGAGTGGCAGCTGGCGATTCCTCCTTCCGAGGACCGGAGCACCGGAATCTGCCGAGCAGTTACGACGATCTGTTCGCGAGGACGGAAGGGGCACGCGAACGTACCCACCCGTGCATAGTGTGGAGGAAGGTCCAGCTTCCCTTCCTCCCTACAGCGGGATCTCCGGCTAAGCGCCCGGCAGCGGACGCATCAGCAGACGCGCGTTCGAGAAGCAAAAAATACGGGAAGCCCTCAGTGCCGCTTCACGGAGGCAGCAGCACGCTGTGATCGTTGTCATGGCAGCCGGGCGGCGGCACGAGGGCCTCCACCCTTTCGTAAGTCAGGTTGTAGGCGCCTTCCCGTCGTGATCTGGAAGATAATGCCACCCCGGATGATAAGATTTGCGCCCACGAAACAGTTCTCAATTGTCACAGGGGTGCGCCTGCCACACTCGGGAGCTCTGACGGCTGCAGGAGAGGCAGACTCTCTCCCTTTCCCCCATCCCATTCCGCCACGATCCCGTATTTTTGGTATTAGCCCTTTGGTTCCTTCGCAGGATCGTCATGTTGTTGGCTCTCTTGGATGCTCGTGCTGAGTTTCCCGGGAGAAAGTCAGCAGGATGGTCTCCCACCTGAGAGCTCGGGGTGCAGCCCAGAAGCCCAAGAAACAGGGGCGGAACCCTGTCGCCTCGCTTGGAGGAGGTCTGATGGACCACCGAGTCGCGGGCGTCCCACTGGATCCATCGTCTCGACGTTGACCGCTGTCCATCGAGGTCTGGAGCCCATACGAGGGGCACCCCCCCGGAAAACGACCGGTAGTCCAGCTAACTAGACACCTGCACGCCAGTCAAGCTAGTGCTCTGGTCCGTGCGAGTCTACTGTGTCTGGTCCCTAAGAAAAAATAGGAAGAGAGGAGGGCGTCGCATCCAGGACTGTCGGCGAAGAGAAAAAAAAGCTCCAACGCTGGGACATCAGGAGTCAGGGGTCTTATTCCAGAACCCAGGGGGACGTTTGCAGGAGCCTTGGTTGTTGACCCATCGAGGTCGAGGAGCCTCCCTAAAGACTAAGTACCTCGAGGGTTAGGAGGTCTCCCTTTGATGATGCGATGACAAGATGGGAACGCCTTGTGGTCTGGCAGTATGGCAGATGCATTTGCTGGGTTCATGGGAACCTTTTCCAGAGACCTCTAGAGAAGCACCTTTACTGACCTCTACTCCCATTCACTGACCATCGGATGGAGGCGGCACTGCCGATGTGGTTTCAGCAAGGACAGCCCCTGCGATGTCCTCCACTCCACATCTTCGTGACTCGGCGTCCCAGTTTGATGCCAAAACTTTTTAGTTCAGCGGAGCGTAACGTCAGTCATGCCCCCTGCTTGACCAACCGATGCGAAAAATCTCAGGAAGAGGACATCCGCACAGGTCAGGGTGGAGTCCTTTGTTTGTGGGGAGGTGAGCGGATGGACGTCTCGCGTCTGTCGTTACAGGACGCGATGGAACGGAGTAGACCAGCAAGCCAGTTTCTCGGAAGCAAATCCTTTGATGCCAGCTCAGGATGTCGGGGTCATCACTAGTGGTTCTCGTTTTCCGGGTCTCCTTTGATCCAGAGCTGACCCGGGAATTAGGGAAGAATCTCATTTCCCTGGGCATCACGCGTCTGTGGTGATTATTGTTACTGGAAATGGAATGGCGGCAGTCACGATGTGCAGGGACGGGATGTGGTTGATCCCAGTCGGGAAGGGGCTGGCCTTGCTTGGGGGAAAGTCGCGTCGCTTTGCCCACACACACACCCTGCTCAGTCTCCGCTCAGCGCGACGTGGACATCTCGCGCGGGCTCCTGGAAACCGTCAACCTGGAAACCTGGCATCTGCTTCGCATGGAGAAAAGGGAAGTGGAAGCAAAACGGGGAAGCCTTAAACCAGACCGCTCCTTGGGAGCATCGGAATCGGGATCGAAGGCAAGCGGTAATGAGGAGCAGATGACGCTGCGTGGGAGAGGAACACACAAATGGACATCCAGCGAGGATTGGGAAACGAGGAACGAGCAAATCCGTGAGCTTCCGTGTCGGATGAACGAGCGCAGCACCGGAAGGGAACGGAAGAAAATCTGTCGGATGACGGGGAGCCGACGAATGGGGGGCTTGTCTTCGCTTGGAAGCTGCTCCCCAGAACCTAAGGCAACTTCTGCTCCCGGTCCCGAGGAATCGGTCCAGCCGCAGCTGGGCACAAATGCGACAGCATCAAGATGGGAACGCCATGGGGGGGCTCGCTAAGGAACCGTTCGCCTAGGGGCTCATGAAGCCGTTTGACACGGTCCACTGACCTGAGCGTGCGCTTAGTGACTTTTCAAGTTAGGGGACAACCCGTAGGGACCACCTATGAATTTAGGAAGGGTCCATTCCTCCTACTCAGGAACCCTCGCCCAGGTTGTCTCCAAAGGGAACCCCAATGGGAATCTTTTCCTTATTCTCCCCGGAAAGAACACTTGGTATTTGTGTGTGTGTGGGGGGCACTCCTCATTTGTTCTTCGAAGGGCAAGCCGCAAGGGAACCTCTCCTTGTTCCTCCCACTGAGGAGAACCCCTAAGGGACGCTTCCCAATTTCTTTAAAAGGCACTTCCTTGAAAGGAGCAGCGAGCCTCTTGATACTCTGGAGAGGCAACCCCCGAAGGGGGTATCAACCAGTTTCACGGTACTCGATGGAAGGTCCTTCTGCAGGGGGGATGGGGAGGCGACGGCTATTTTCACAACCGGAGAGGAACTCCGAAGGACTCCTGGATTCCTGGAAGGGCCTTGGAGGATCAACTTCCAATCCCGACCATGTGAAGGTCTACGATCCAGCCGTGTGAAGGTCTTCCTGCTTCAAGAAGGTCTTCTCCATACGCAGAGACCTTCTTGAAAGTCTCCATGCGTGGAGAATGGGAATGGAGAAGACCTTCGCATCAAGTTGCATGCTTGTAGTTCATTTGCTCTCTTGTTCCTCCCGAGAAGAAGAGTCACTTTTGCTGAGGAGCAGAAGGAGATTTCTTAGGGATCCTTAGGGGTGATGGAAGAAGGATCTTCAGTAGGGATCCAGTTCCGTTCAGGATGAAACTCGTTTTCGGATTGGGCACAAAAGACCACTTAGGCGATGGATAAACATAAAAGCATTCTTGCCTACCTGTGGTCCATGGTATCTGTTTGGGATATGCAATTCGACTGTCTACCACTAGCTGAAGACAGAATCTGACGAGAGCCTTGAGGATTAGCGTAAAGACTTCAGATCGCGCCGTCATCCTTCAGTGTTCCGATAATGGTGTACGGTGGTACACCATTATCGGCGCCGTCTGCTTGCTTTCAGTGGATTTCTGTTTGTGTTTGTTTCTTTGTTTTTTCAACCTAAGGTCGCCTTTGTTTGTGCCAGAAATTTCGTTGCACGCCCAGCACCGTCACTCGTTTCAAAATTGCTTTGTAATGGATTTTCTCTGCGTAAGTAAATGTATCCGCAGGAACTTCTCCATGTAAGATCCAGCGGAAAGCGATGAATCAAAAGATGGAAAAGATTGCTTTCATCCTCCTTTTTCTTTTTTTTTTTTGAAACACACACACACATCCTTCTTGAATTTCAAGTTCACAACTGAATGTGCGCGGGGAAACACGCAGTGCATCCTTTAGGTCCGTGGGATGCAAGATCATGTTGAAGAACTTTCGAAAGACTCTTCGAACTCGTTATCCAACGTTCACACGCTTCGAATGGTGGTCTAGAGTTAGTGACTGCTTCCCGTATGTGTGCCCTCCGTGTGTTTTGCTGAGTGATTGAGTGGCTTGCTTTAACCAGGTGTTTCTCCTGTCCTATTTCCTGATGCTCCTGAGGGGTGGGTTCAGGAAAACTTTCCATCCCCGTTGCTGCTGTGTGCAGGAGAACCCGTGCTTTTCTGCCGGTAGGAATGGATCCCGGAGTCCAAAGGCTGGGAAAACGACGGAAAACGTCCACTTCTTGGAAGGGTCCTCCTAGTCAGTTGGGTTGCCTGCTTTTGCCGGACATACGTGCGGTGAATCTGTCTGTTCAGCTGTTTCCATCGTTCCTGGCGTTGAGGTTCTTTGGACTAGGAGCTTGACGCTATTTTTCTTGGATGACCAGCGTCCTGGTGCACTTCTTAGCTGTTTGCTTGTGTGCTTCGGAACGCTATTGCCGCCGGTTCCAGTGCCGAGTAAATTAAGGTTAATGCAATGCAGGTAATTCTTGCAATCACGATTGAATTAATCACCTTTCCGAAAATGTGACCCAGTTCCAAGAAGATCTCAACCGAACTAAGCCTCGGTGACTGCTTCAGCACCTCCGCTGTCTGTTCCGCGTGTTCAGACGGTGATCTGTGCAGACGGTCCTCCGGCCTTCGTTCTCGATTTTCCCTTTAACTTCGACTCATCTATTGTTTCCTCACGTCTTCTTTTTTTCGAGAGGCTGCCTGCGGATTTGCTGCGGCAAACACATTTGTTTTCAGGCAACACTTCGCATACAAACTCATCCATTGGATCTGGATTTACTGCTTTCCTGTTTGCATGCATTCGGGTGTGACTCTTCCCCCCCAGACCCGTGTTCGCGGATGACGAAGATGCACCTCAAGAGTTATGGGAAACCTGTGAGGATGCTAGTCGAGAAGAGTGTGATGACATTTTTCTCTGCGCGCTTACGTGCCAACAGATGCGATTTTTGCTCCCCTGTACAGGTTTCCGTCTTAGCGTGTCTCGCTCCGGACCGAATCGACATCTGCTGGATCATTTTTCAGTGTTTTCTAGGATTTCTCCTGCTTCGGGTCGCGAATGTCACGGTTTCAGGAAGAACCCACGATGTTCCCTAAGCATTTTCGGCAGGCACGAAAGAAGTAAATCTCAGCTATTTATGAAATCACGCATCAGAAGGAAGAAGTCTTCCGGCATCCATGAGCATCAAAGTGCGGATGGGAAGACACTATCGAAGTTCGTTGTCGGTGCGTTCTCCAGGATAGGGACTAGGGAAACCATGAGGGGGGTCCACACTAAACATGGAGCAATGGAGAGGGAATCTTGCTCCATCCTCTATCTTTTTTTTTTTTTTTCTCCGTAATTTGCGAGATCTTTGCTGGCATCCTTTCCAGGATCCAAAGAACATGACAACGGACGCCGAAGGCTTGTTTCAAATGCTCCAGATCTGCTCTTCCCCGGCGAAAGCAGGTTCTGTGTGTGGGGAAGGAAGGGAGGGAGGGGGGGGGTGACAAGTTGAACTCCTTTCATTAGAGACCTCTGCACTTTCGGATGAGGACCAGTCCCCCGTCCTCCTCAATGATCAATGACCAGTGATCCTTCCTATGAAGTTCCTGCTCCCCGAAAACAAGTGCCAAGGTCCCTCTGCCTTCCAGAAGCACTGGAGGCTCCGAGGGGATCGAGCACGCACCGAGCGACTCCGCCTTCCGGATGGATCTTCCGGAATCTTTCCTCGCTTCTGGGACGTTGCGTGCGTCCGCGAGAGTAGGACCGGGAAAAGGTCGGAGGGCACGCCGGCTCCTTCACCCGTTCCTTCCCCGTTCGTCCTTGTCCTCGCGGGCTCATTCCTCGCTTGGGAACCGGAAGAAGGCGTCCAGGTGAATCTTCGGATCCCCGGGGGTGATATCTTTCACCTTTAAAGGTGCGCTCCCGGCACTGGCGCGCGCGAGAGTTCAGAGTCGAGGCAGGAAGGGGACACGGGAGGTTCCCCGATGCCGCTCCTGGCATTTTCCTTCCAGCACGGCCGAGGGGCCAGTTTCACTTCTGCCCTTTGCGCAGTGTCGGTGAACCGGGTTTGATGGAGCGAGCCCACTGCGCTCATCCTACGCACTTCGACTTCGAAGAACTCGGACCACCGTGTTCGCCCTGCCAGGAGGGTGGGGCGCGAGGAATAGGATCCCAGGAGCGCGTTCCCTGAAGCTGGAAGTCTTGCCCCCGTGTCGGAGCTGTTGCGAGGGCGAAGCATGCCGGGAATCGAAAAAAAAAAAAAAAAAAGGGAAAAAAGAAAAAAACAAAACTCCAACGACAGGATGCAGACGCGGCTCCGATCCCGTCATCGCCGCCCGTTTCTCCGGGGGCTCGGAAGCCACTCGATGGTGATTACAGGCTGTCGTCGTGAAGCCCCGCTTCACTAAAGACATTCGGCGTCTCTCTGGAGCGCTCTCGCCGCCAACACAGAGATCTGCTCCGAGGATAACTGCAGGCGAGCTCCCTCGCGCGCGCGCCCGAACCCCTTTCCTCGCCACGACGACCTGCCACCCCCGCTCGCCGGAACCCGCTACTGGCCCCTACGGAGGCGCAGCGCCGGAAAACAGCGACGGCTCTGTTGTGTTCCGACGGCACCCAGAGGGTGTGTGCGGGTGCTCTCCAGGACCTCCAGGGACCTTCCCTTCGGCAGGTGGGTCCTTGCGCCCGATGTCCCACGGACCTTGGGAGGGGACGCCGCTGTCCGTGACAACCACCAAGCACCTTGCGCGGGATCTGACGAGCTTCGCACCGGGCGCGTGAGCCACCCGACGCTTTGGGATCACCCTGCAGCGACAGTTGTGCTCTGATAGGAGGCTCTCCTAACAAGGGGCGCAGCCAAAGCTGTGGTTTCCTTGGTGCTCTGAAAGGCACTATCCAAGAATAATCGCTAAGCCAGCGTTTCTTTCTTTCTCCCCTCTTTCCGTTGATAATTCGGTTTCCGCGACACCGAAGCGCTCCGGATGCCCCAAAGTCCCTAATGGAAGGCTCGGGGGTGCTCTTCCCGGCTTCCTCTTTCCAGCTCCTTCCTCCCGCACCTCCGACTGTTGTCTTTCACCACCGACTTCCAGACTCCTCTGTGAGTTCTCCCGCCTGAGGTCGGCGGAACGAGCTCGGCGCTCGGTTGGCTCTGGGGGGTCAGGTGAATGGAACGCATCAGAGGAGCCGCTGGTTCAGAGGGGAGAGGCCTCCACAACTTGCCAGCTATGCGGACTGTTCCTCTAACAAAGATGGCTCTCTCCCATTGGACCGTCTACCGGGGGTTTTAATAATGATCCTGCGGAAGAATCATTATTGCACTTTACAGGGTAGCTGCACCACAAGAGACAAATCTCTTGAGCCACAGGCATCCAGGCGCTCCGGACGGGACAGGTGTGGGTCAAGCGGGGATGGGGGCGTCTCCCGAGCATCACGATTCATGCGTGCACCCGCCGGCCTGGGCGGCATGAGGGATCGACCGGTAGGGTTCCAGAAAACGGAGCAGGTGTCCCCACGCGTGACGCAGCTGGAGCCACCGCTGCTCGTCGGACGCGCGTTGGCCGATCACCGGTCTTTCGAGCACATGTTGGCGCGTGCTCACACGCTCAAAACACATGGGGCCGCCGCCGCGAAGAAGGACGTCCTCCCTTCTCCCTGCTTCCGTCCGCGGGGGGACATATTCTGGAGTGCATCATCGAGCGCTCGGGCGCCTCGGGCGCCCGGCAATGGGAAGGGGATGTCGCGCCCCGCGACCGGGAATCGCCCGAGGGCCGGCTCTGCAACGCGTCCCCGTGGGACTCCGCCTGCAGGGACGTCCGAGGCCCAGCGCGGATCTCCTTGACATCGAGCCGTCACAACGCGGACGTGCGGAGAGGAATGCCCGGACGCTCCTCCGCAGCCGCCGTAAGGCAAGACGAAGCCTGGAGGCTCCTCTGGGAGCCCCGTACCTGCTGCCCTATGCGCTCACGCTACGCGGGCGCCGACTTCACACGGAGACAGAGTCGGAGCAGTTTCGGTCGAGACCTCCCCATTGCTCTGCCTCCTCCGGCGCGCGCGGAGTGTCGGGTCGTCGCTCTTGCGCACCTCCCACGCCTCGGATGCTGTTCTCGGGTGTGGAAAGCGATGCCACCCGGATACGCCGGGACGTTTATTCAAACTCACTTTAGGGTCATAACGAAACGTGGTACAAGACCCCACTAACGGCTAACATTTCTCCGAACCTGCCGGAACCCCGGTACGCAGACCAGCGTGACTCTCCTCGGCAGTGGAAGGGGATGGGGGAAAAACAAAAATAAAAATAAAACAATACAAAAAAAAATTTTTTTGGAGGGCAGGGAAGGGATCACTGCCCACTGGGAGGAGGGTCCATCCTTTGCAGGATGCCCTCGAGGTCCTTTAATCCACCTAGCTGGGGCCATCCGGTAGCTCTCTGAAGGAAGCAAACAGCATACGGGATGACGTCCGTAGCGTTGGCATCTTCATCTTCGGCTTCACTCCAGGCCGCCAGAATACCACGGATGCAGCAAAGTGCTGCCAGGACTGCGGCTGGCCGCAGGGCGTCCCGCACGAAGAGAAGACTGTAAACGTCTCTGGGGTTGCCGCCAACCGGTATCCCAAGGGTCGTTCCGAGACGTTCCCACAGGGGCCGGAGGGCAGGACAGTCAACTATAAGGTGGGGAGGGACTCCCGCTACCCGCACGTGGCACACTCTTTTACTCTTCCCTGCGTGTGGAAAGCGAGGGAGGGAGGAACGCGCAGACGGGCCACCCCCTGCCCCTTGCGGACGAACATTACTGCAGCGGAAGTCCCGCTGCCGTGGTGGACTCCTCTCTTGCCGCGTCCAGGACCGGGTCGAGGGAAGCACCGAGAGCCAGCGTCTGGTACTGGTGCTTGGTCTCCAAGGAAGCGATGCGCTTCAGCCCCGTGCGGAGAGCTTCCGGAAACTCTCTCTGAGGCTGGACTGGGTCGAGGCAGCCTCTTTGCTGAGGTGAAGTGACGCCATGTCGGTGCTCACCCCCCCCTCCCTCATCGGCTTGACGAGGAGCTCAGGGGAGCCGACGGCCACGCTGAGCGGGCACCTCTGGCAGATGTGTGCCCGCCAGAAGACTCAGCATGCCCACACGCCTTCCGCATATGCCGACCCCAGAGGGCACTCCGTCGCCGTTCCCAGCGACCTCCGAGGCACTTTCCGGGGACCGGAGAGATGGGGTGCTCCATCGTGCGGTGGCAACACCAAGCTCAGGATCGCGAGATTCCTCCCGCTGGAGGTGGCCCCGAGGTCTCCGGGCGCTCCGGGGGAGGAAGGAACCTTCCTCTCCTACTATAGGAAAATCAGCTCCATCTGCTTTTTTGGGCTTCTTGTTGTCCTGTCAGAAGCACGGGAGGAGTTCTCACAGAAGATGCTTGTCCTGCCAAGAGGGGAGCTTCTACTCCTACTTCCGAGTGTCTCCCGCGAAACCTCTTTGTGGTTCATTGTAGGTTTTTCCTAACACCTCGGGTAGACGACCGAAGGAAGGAGGGTCGCCGCCATCCTGCTCCGTGGTGTCGAGGAGTTCTTTGAGGAGGAGAAGCGACCCACCTCGAGCTAGCAGGCGAACGAGCACGCTCAGTATGGTGGACCAGCCGGATTTTCAAATGGGAGTCGAAGATCGTGGTTGCCGCCGGGATGGACTTCCGCAAGGATTCGCAGATCTTCTCGCCGGCGAAGAGGCTCAGGAAAGCTGAAACGGGAAGAGCACCGGCCGCAGTGCTCTTGAGGGTGAAGAGGGCGATCTCGCGCCGATGGTTGAAGGGGGGGGGGGGGGAGAGGCGATAAGGGGCATCCAGAGCCATCCGTGCGCGACTGCCTGTGGGGCAGAAAAGGGTCGAAGGGGGGAGCTCTGAAACATTCTGGAAAGCGTTGAGGCCTGTCCGCGCGAGTCCACCACGCCATGCTGCTACGCCACCCGAAGCTTCAGCCTTCCTCGCATGTCGCTGCGTCGCGCCAAGGGGGAGGAGGGGAGCGGAGGGGAGGACGTGGCCCCTCAGCGGTGGCGCCGGTTCTTCTGCTTTGCGGGCAACTTGCTGTCGGCAGCCGTTTCTTCCCGACAGCAGGAAGATGCGCCCCCTCTGATGAGCTGCTAGAGAAGGCTCTGGGGATGGACGGAAGACGGTGCTTTCAGATGTTCACTAAGAGGCTTCGAGAAAGGGGAGAGCAGCACGGATGCTGGAAGGATCTTCTCCCGCAGTGGAAGTCCAGGGAATCGCCGGTTGAAGGAAGCTGAGTTGTCGCCGCATCTCTCAAGTCTGGACCGACAGGATTCAGGGAGACTGCACGAGAAAGCAGATGCCGTCGCAGGGTAACGATGCACTTGACAAACGCGGATGTCTTGTTCTTCCCCAAACGCTTCGTCCCGTAGAAGACCCACCTGGAGGAAGAGAGTAGATTCGCCGGTCACGTTAGTCTCTCCTCCGCACTCTACGGCGCCGTTTCAGATGTCGTGGAGTGCACGCGTCCCGTCGCACTTTGTGCATCGCACGCATCCAAGGACGTGGAGTGCCTCCCTCCAAGGGACCCTAGGCGGAACATTCTGCCGCCGTGTTCCGCGTCCTTTCGAGGTGCCCATCTTCAGCTGAGGGATGCATCCCTTCTACGTCCTGCGAGGTGGCCGGAATTCAGGTTGAGGACCTTCGGGCAGGCCTGAACCTCAGGCTGCTCGACTTCTTCGCATCGTTCAGCTCCCGTTTTGTATCCCTTTTTTTTTTTTTCTTTTGTGGTCGCCGAATCCAAACCAGCGCTGCAAGAAAGGAACACGTGTGCTTGGGGAACCGAGTTTTCCTGCCTTCTGTGGGAACGCTTCGTTTTCAGGATGCCAAGTGCCACTGTCACCCGCCTCCTCATTCTTCGCGTTCGGACGACCGACGCGAGAAATCCCCCTTGGCGTCGGGTTACGAGTTACCGCGAGGACCTGAAGCAGGGACGCCACGGAAGCGTTTCGCTTCCCTGGGCCTGGCCTAACTGCGCAGCGAGAAAGGGCACGGTGACCAGCACGTCGAAACGAGGAAGCCGGGGGGACACACATCATGCACGCGCGCGCACAAGAGAGTGAGCTAAGGGACGCGAAAGCGGGAAACTCCGACGCACGCAGAGGGAGGAGGGAGTCGAGGAAACGGTTTCCATGGAGGCGCGCTTCCGCTCTCCCTCGGAGCAGGCCCCGATGGAACCGCGCGAGTGCGAACTCGTGAGTTGTTGATATCGATCGGGAAGTTCCTCTCTTGCTCGCAGGCACCGAAGAAGCGTTCCGTGGAGATCGTTCCCTCCAAGATGCACTTTGTGGAACGTCGTCCAGGGAGCAGCGCGAAGTTTCGCGACTGAGGCAGGGGAGCCTAGAATCCTTGCCGAAATTCGTGCTGGGTGCCTTCCCGGGAAGCACGCGCGCTGGAAGAGCGAGGAACGCAGGGGAAAGTTCCAGAGAGGGAACAGTGCGTCGAATGCCATCCGGAAAGAGCTTTCTTTTCTTACTTTCCTTTATGTCTTTTTTTTTTCCTTCTTCTTTCACCATAGAGCTGAACCTGCGGCCATTAGCCAAGGAGCAGCAGCTCTTCTCCCACGTGCGCTGCGCGTATGAGGTGTCAGCGGTCCCAGCCGGACCGCAACACGGTCGAATCCGGTGGCGGGCCTTTTTCCGAAAGTACCGAGGCGATCCCGTAGCATCGCGGGACGCGCGTTTCCCTTGGAAAAGGCGCTCTGCAAAGCAAAATTCTTCCAGAGTCCTCTTCCCGGCTTTCTCCTCGCTTCCATTCATCCATCATTGGCCGTTCCACGCCGCTCGCATAGCTGGCAATCGCTCCGAGCCTTATTTTTCACACAGTCATTAACACTTGTCGCACTGATCCCAGTTCACCAGCTGGAACGAGCAACAGCATTCAGCCGAAAACTGATGCCGGATCGTTGGCTAGCGCTCCGGTCGAAGGCGAGCAGGAGGAAGCCTCACATCGAGGGACGCAACTCGATCTAAATACCTGCTCTGGCATCCCTGCGTCAAGATGAAAAAACAACATCCCTGTGTTCTGCATGCCTTGCACTTACCTTCAGCTTGAGCACTCTCCCCAATTATCATACCTCTTTTTCAATTATGCCCTTCAGGCACCAGGGAGATGTCAGCATCTCTTGTAGATTGGTTTCCAAGCCGAGAACGAAAGATGGCTCTGAAGATAGTGATAAAGTCGTGCGTGTTGCTGAGATGGAAAAAAAATCGAGGGTGTACGTGAATGAATGCATCCAATTCTCTTTATGGAAAGGTAAGAAGAGTGGACAGGCACTTCAGTGGAACTTGGGGTACAGGTGTTATGGGATTCATCGATTCATATAAGGAGCTTGGAATCACGTTTTCTTATGGGGGCCATTCTGATTTATTCTTGTGCACTGTATTGCGATCTGAGACATAGCATGGTGCAGTAGTGTCTGTTCTGCAGCTTCTTCAGCACTTACTGCTAGAACGTGCGAACAGAATTGGCGTTTCCCAGCGTTCCAGACTGCTTGGAATTCCTGGATGAGATCAGAATTATTTTTGCTGGTCACCAGCACATCGAGATGCAACTGTCGCGGAATTTTTCTAAAATCCTTTCCTCGAGCTCTCTCACTCCTCTCCTTTCATACCGCGAGGAGTGGAGCTTCGGTTGCCGGGAAATTTCGAACGACCAAGATGATCTGGGCTGCGCTTTGAGGCTGGAAATTCCTGGACCTATAAACGGCGACACAGCTACCATTGCTTTTGTCCCTGATGGCCACCGCTGCGGAGGGTGGGTGTTTCATCTCTGTCGGAAGAGCAGCACCGACGAGGAACGTTCTAATCTATGACCTGCCTCTGAGGAGAGATGCTCGCTTAGGCAGAAGCGTGTGACCTGTCCACTTGATCGCAGAGACCTCGAGATGCACTGATGAGGCACTGAGAGGACGTGGGATCGAAAACCGTCTGAGAGAGAGTCAAGCTTGAGAGCAGGTCGGGTTCCTTGTGGCAAGAGAGATCCCAAGAGCCAACTCCCCATTCAGGTTCAAACCAACTTCGAAGCGGATAAGAGCACGGACTCGTAGCTGCGCAGCTCTGCGAAGCTACGCCGTCAGTCACTTCCCTGATCCCTACTTCCAAAACCGTGGGGTGCGTTCTGGCCGGTCGCTGTGGGGAGCAGGCGCCATCTTGGTTCGCTCGTGGATGCCGGGATGGGGGCGGAGTGAACCGGGGGAAAATCCGACTTGCAGACAAAAAGGTTTGCTGGTGTTCGTTCCGATTCTCTTGCTGACTCGGCGGGATTCGCCAGCCAGCGACGACGTCCATTAAAGCAGAAATGCGGAACGTTTCTGAGGGCCCTGGTGTGGCTGCATTTCGTAAGAGGTAAGCAGCCTTCCCTTCAGATGATTGCAAATTGAGTTGAAGCTGTGCACAGCAGCCCTCCAAGGGGAAAAGACGTGTCAGATATTTCTCCCGTACGACCGTGCGGACGTTGGAGCCTTCAGATTGTCTAGGACTTCAAAGGAGAAGCAACTGATTCAGAGGACATGCAAACCAAATTCCCTCCCAGTCACCGTATTTTTCGAGTTTTTGCATTAAGCAAAGGACGAAGGGTCTCTCTCTTTCTCTCTCTTTACAGCAGAATTTTATCACCATAATGAGGTCTAATATTTCGTGGTAGCCATGAAAACACAGAAGCGCTTTTCAATTCCACGATGCGCAACAGCTTGAAGATCGCGTTTTCCATATTCCATCTTTCAGGGAGCAGCAGGCACAGCAGATGTCAACCCGGAAAAGTGTTCACGATTTTGATTTCGTAGAGGCATCTCCGCTGGATCAGAGAGGAAAGTGGGATCAGAGAGGGAGAGGAAAGCACGCGCGAGGGGGAACGAAGGGAAGAACGCGCGCGCCCATCGAAGCACGATTCCCGCCGCCAGCCAGTGCCGTTTCCGCCGGCATCGCCACCGATGCGGGGTGCCCGCCATCTGCCCAAATTTCGCCGTTTCGAAAGTAGGGAAAATCCGTCATCGTTCAAACACCCCCCTCTCCGAGCTGATAAGGTCGGCGTGTTTCCCGGCGAGGACGAGGATCCACTTGCAACCTGGAGGTGCCTCCTGCGTTCTTGACGTCCACTTCACATGGATTACGTTAAAGAAGTCTGGTCCATCACGAGCGATCGTCCGTTATTAGCTTGCGCCAACACGTCCAGTTTTCGTGTTGCCCACGATCAAGTAGCTCATCGTGTAGGTCCCCTAATCAAATCAGATCAGATCGCAATCACATTGCGCCTTGGAGGCTGCCAGCCCTTCGAAGGAGATGCATCCGAGCACGACGTAGCTCACTCGAGAGAGCGAGAATCCCCCACGTGTTTGCTCGAGACAGTCGGCCCATTCATTAATCACGCGATTCGGGAGAAGGAGCGGAAGAGTTTGTCTCTTCATCTGCTCTCGTGGAGAACTTCAGGTCCCCGGAAAGGGGATCCCTGGTTTGAATCCAACCCCCGAGTTGGCGTTCTTGGTGCCACAGGCGCGGTTCGAAGATCAGAAGCTGTTTCTTCGTGAAACCCGTGCTGTCTTGAACGGGTCGTGGAGATGATCTCCACCACTACCCGTTCACTTAGGAGGGTTACTGTCGATTGGTTGAGCAGGTGGATCGGCTGCTGCGCAGCTGCTGAAGCTTGCTGGTCATCTCTGCAAACAGCACTCTGCCTGCAGAGATGTCTCTGGTGTTTCTGCGCTCCCAAGGATCCTGCGTCGCGGGTTCCTCTTTCGCTGGTTCGGATCCCTTTTCCAATCATGGGATTCTCCCAAGTTCGTGCCGGACGCTTCTAAGACTCAGGAACGACAGCTTCTCAGATCCACGGCTAAAGGGAGGGGATCCTTTCGGCAAGCTAGCAAGCACGAAAGGGAAAGTGAAGTGGATGAAGAACTCTGGTCTGAGGATCGCCTCGCCAATAAAACAGGGCCAAAGGATTCATTTCAAACCCGCGTTTTCGCCATTTCGGAAAGCTGGCTGGCCTTCTGGAGGCAACCCGCCTGTTCGGCAGGGATCATGCCTTCTTGCAGACCCTTTTTCCTTCGCCTCTCTCGTGGGTTCCCATTCGCTCTTATCTGCTGCATCC
Organism: Raillietiella orientalis; assembly: GCA_036172245.1. Taxonomy (NCBI): domain Eukaryota; kingdom Metazoa; phylum Arthropoda; class Ichthyostraca; order Raillietiellida; family Raillietiellidae; genus Raillietiella; species Raillietiella orientalis. Next base: position 925,752 of record JAYWIR010000018.1, on the reverse strand, counting down.
CCGCCTGTCCGATCCTCTCCAGCCATCGGAGACACCAAGACTTCATCTCCAGATGACAGGAAGTCGACCGATGGCTCGGAGCAAGCCGGTGCCCAGATCCGCAGTTCCCAAACTCTGGAACCACGAACCCTTTGCAAACGACTGGCCACTCGCAGCTCGATTACGAAGGCTCGTTCTTTTGGAAGGTTTCCATGGAGGCAGCATCTAAAGCAGCGGGGAATCTTGAGGGCCAGTGAGCATTCTGAAAAAGCCCTTTTCTGCTTTCGAAACGCCCGTAAAGTGGTGGATTCTGATAACTAGGAAGGTTGAGTGGAAACTGCACGAACCACTTTGAGCATCGCAGGAAGTAGCGTTACCATGGGGACAAGAATCCTTCTGTCGTATTTTCTCCGAGGGTTGGTCTATCAAAGGACAGAGGACGTGTACAGAGGGAGCTACCGGTCCAGTATCAAGGAGGCGTGCCTAGTTTACGAGCACAGGCTGATCGACGACATGGTCGCCCAGGCGGTGAAGTCCAAGGGCGGTTCCGTGTGCGTCTGCAAGGACGACGATGAGGGCAAGCAGCCCGACTGCGCCGCCCAGGGATTCGAACTATGACCTCCTAGAATGCACCGATACAGGAAGACAATGGAGTCGGAGGCTGCTCACGGCACAGTCACCAGACACTACTGCCTGCATCAGCATGGCAAAGAAAGGTCCATCAATCCTCTGGCATCCATTTTCTCGTGGACGAGAGGACTGGTCCGCCGAGTCTTGCTGGTCGGCAACAACCTGTTGAAGAGTTTCTGCTAGTGCCTGGAATCCGTCTTGATCGCTGCCATAGGCAGACGGAGACGTTGCGCTCTGCAAGAAAGATGCCAGCAACCTCGTCAGAGATGAACAACCTGACCGCCTTCGAGCTTTTCGACCGTATGTTGGCCGAAAATCCCAAGCGCAAGCTCACTTGCGCTTCTAGTGGATGATCCACGGAGGCGAGGGAAGCGCCCTTCGAGGTGGATGTGGTACGCCGCAGCTTTCCAGCTGCCCGCGACACTCAAAGGAAATTCCGATGTCTGGACAGCTGATCTTTCCTTTCGAAAAAAAAAGAAAAATCAAAGAACAGCTGCGACACAAAGTGGGAGTAGCTGCATTTTTGCGGCGATTTCTCTCAGAACTGAACTCTCTTCTTCTACAAGATGACGGCAATGGTGCAGATGGGCGGAAACAGGGGTGCCCCGAACCTAGGTGACGACGATGCTGCTAAGGAAAGGAAAAGGCAGCAGCGATTCTTTGAATGAGAGTGTAAAGTCTTTTCGATGAGAATGTGGGAGTTCGGGAATTTTGATTCTCGGAGTGCCCAGGAGTCACGGGAAGATCGAGAATTTCGTTTTGCTCCAGAGTTCCTCCATCGTGGCGCGTTGCCCTTTGTGTCAGTTGTAGAAGAGGTTGCAAAACCAAAAAAAATAAAAACGTGGCAAGTGGCACCGCGCATCCAAGTCCACGCCACTAGAGGGTGCGTGTGACTCTTCAAGTTAGGGGGGAGGGGGTAACCCTAGAGGGACCACCGTATGAATACAGGAAGGCTCTGAAGGAAGGAGTCCATTCGTCTCACTCCTGGAAGGGAACACCAAAGGGTACCTCCTTATTCTCTCCGGAGGAGTCCTTTTGGAGACCACACCTCGCTTCTTATTACGAGGGAACCAGGAAAGGATCTGTGCTCCTGGAATTTCCTCTCCGAAAGGAGTCCGCAAGGGAACCGCTCCCTGCTTCCTCCTGTGAAGAGAATCCCGAAGAGACGCTTCCCAATTTTCTCTGGAGGGTCGCTCCCTAAGGAAGCAGACCTTCATACTTTGGAGAGGCATCACCAATCCACCAGATCCATGGTACTCGATGGAGGCTCTATCTTCGCAACAGGAGGGGAACCCCGAAGGACTCCTTGATTCCTGGCGGGCCAGTCAACGGGGGCATCCGGCTTCCTCCCATGCCACACTCGAAGCCTACAGGTCAACCTGTGTGATCTTGCGGGGGGAACTCGAAACCCATGACGCATCCATTTCTCTGGCGTCGATGCTTGGGATTCGAACCCTTGACACTCGGAGACCGCAGCCGCGGGCATGCTGAGACGGCGAAGCGAGCTGTTCCCGAAGATTAGCTCTCTGTTTTCGGTGAGACGGAAATGTGTGAAGAGGTCACGTTGCCCCTCCCAGATGGGGCTGAGTCTCCCGCTCATGCATGTCTCGAGGGAGGCGCGTGAAAAGTGGCAGAATTCGTCAACGAATCCTTCCTTCCAGGATTCGTCGGCGAATCCTGGAAAGAAGGATTGGCCTGGAATCCGGCGCACGGAGGCGTCTCCCCGTCTCGGAGGTCGCAAGAGCGGGGTTAGACGAGCTCCTTCTCTCGCAGAGATCCGGAGAAGGAGCCAGACCGGGGAGAGGATTGTTTCCTGGGACCCATGGAACCAGAAGGGGAAGAGGAGGGATTTTTCCGGCCTGAGTGGACGCCTCTGCGAGGGGGCGGCCATTGAGGACGGAACGCTCCTCGTCGTTTTCGTGCGCTGCACCGGCGATGGAGGTGCCTCGGCGATCACAAGGAGAGCAGCCGCAGCAGGACGAGCCCGCTCCAGAAAGAGGCGTTCCCGGCGAACAGCCCAGTGCCATTCCGCCAACTGAGGGACGCCGGAGGAGCACATCCGCAACCTCCTGCGCGTCCCTGGAAGGGAGCAGGAACGGTGGCGCAGGTGGGAGTTGCCCCTCCTCCATTCCCCCTCGAAGAAGACCAAAGAAAAACACGAGGATGGGGCTCCAAGGAACCTTCCTCTCCACTGACGAAGGCACTCGGGATGACGGCGATGGAGTTGGCAAGAACTCCTTGAACAGGGGCCAGAAGGGACCGAGATGCGCAGCCTGAAGACCTCCAGGTTCGTCGTCCCGGTGGGCCTCGACACGAAGGGAGCGGTCTGGGGCCCCAGGGTCGGGAAATTTCTTCATCGACCACGACAGGCGGAGCCAGACGGGAACCCCGAGCACCAAGGAGGAAAAGATCCTGATGAGAGGAAGGGGCGCAATGGAGCAAACTGAGGTTCTCCGCCCACCATCCGGCCCGGGAAAGGAGCGAAGGTGGCCGCCTCCGTGAGCCCTCGCTCGTGCGAAGTGGGGCTCCAGGTGAGCTCCGACGGACCGCGGCGGGAGCACCGGAAGGAGGGTCGGCGCACGCTCTCCCGTCCGGGCAGCGAGAGGACGCGAGCAACTTCGAAGACTCCTCTTTGACGTCGACCATGGACCGCGTGTTGGTTTACGGAGGCTCCTCGTCCTGAGGAGGAAACTGGAGGGAAGAAGTGCGGAGCGAGTCCTCTGGCGGGAAGAGTGGTGACCCCGCCCTGCGCGAGAGCGTGCCGGGACAGTCAGGGGGTGCGAGGGTCGGCAGCAAGGAACGGGGGGGGGGGGCGAACGTCCAGGACGCGGAACGGAAGGGAGTAGGAAGCATCGTCGACTTCAGGGAGTCCCTCCGAGCTGCGTGGCCAGCAGAGAGGTGACCACGCCGCCTTGCGTCACTTGTGGACTCGCAACTGCCTTACGCTTGCCCTTGCAGTGAAGCAGAGACCACCCGACGCGTCTTCCACTCTCCCGCAGCACCTGAAAGAAAATACGGCGGAGGTGCGCCACGACTCCATGGCCGCAAGTCTTCACCAACAAGCTTACCAGGGAACCTTCCTGGTGGAAGCGCTGGCTCTTCGTCAATCCCTCGTAGGAGCCGCAGAAGAGAATTCATCCCTGTGGGATCTCCGCTTCGATTCCGGATTACCCTGCACTATTTCAGGGAGATTTCCCAGGAATAAGCGCGCCGACTTCCCACGATAGGTCAAAGTGGCCTCGCTGACCTTCCCTTTACCACCTATTACCCCTTACCCTTTCCCCTTTTCACTCCCTTCTCGTCCCCACCTTCTCCTTCTCCTCTCCTTCCTATATTCTTTCCCCACTTCCTATCCGCCCTCTATCAGTCTTTTCTCTTTTTCCTCTTTCATTCGTCCTCCTCCTCCTCTCTTCTACCCTTCTTGACTTTCTCCACTTCCTCCTCCTTCTCTTTCCCTCCCTTCTTTGTCCTTCCTTCTACACCTACTACAACCCTTCTTTCCCTTCTTCCTTCTCCTCTTCCCCTTAACTTCTTTCCCTCCTACTCCCTTCCCTCAGCACTTCCGTCTGTTCCATCGTACACTGCCTCGACGACGCCCCCCTGTCGGTCGTCCCGCCCCAACCGCATCGGAAGGAAAGGCATATCCTTCATTTGAATGACCGACGGGGCCATCGGCTCACGGCCTTCGCAGTCGCTTCCCGGTTCCCCTCTTCAGAGTCACCCCTCTCCCGGCTGAGATGTAAGGGACAGCTGGGGGACAGACCATCCGGGGATGCGGAAACAGCGGCGAAGGGGATGACGACCAGGGGATACGGAGAGACTGCGCCCTCGTTCCGCATGCCATCAAACCCGACGGATGGTTGGGTGGGGTGAGGCGAGTTCTGGGTTCTCCTCCTGTTCATTGGGAGGCGTCGCCATGACGACGGAGGACTTCCCGGAGCACGCAGCTCCCTCTGCTTCCTTACGTCTTCCTTCTTCCCGCTGCACAGTTTACCCTGCCCGGTGTCTCTGGACGAAGGCAGCCGCCACCTGCCGAGCTCCTCCTTCAATCCAGAAGAGGGAAGGTCCGGAACACGGCTGACGCCGGGAGACAGGGCGACTCCTCCTTCCAAACTCTCCCTGCGAGGCCGCCCCTGACTTCAGAGTCCCGGAAGAACCCGCTTCATGGGAGGACTCCCGAAAGTTGCCCATCTTCCTGGAACGCTCGCGGTTCCCTGGATGGCATTCCCTTGCCGCCTGTCCTCTCCTCCCATTCTCTTTCCTCCTCCCTCTTTACGCTCCTCCTCCTCCTCCCTCCCTTGGGAGAGAGCGGGAAAAAGCAAACGCCGACAGAGCTGCGTTACCCCGGACCTCCGTCAGTTTCCGAAGCTTCACTTTTTTGCGCGACGATGTTTCCATGGAAACGCCGTCCTGTACCCTTTCCCCGTGACGGGGCGCGGCCGCGAGCTCAAACCGGGCGCAGCGGCATCATCCGGACGGCGGTGCGCGGGGAGGGCAGCGGACCTTTCCGCCGATCGCGGCCGGGAATCACCAGGGCAGAGACGTCCCGGAAGCAGCTCCCCGACCAGCTCGAGAGAGGTAAGAGCGGGTCACCGCCGCCGGCGTCCCTGACCTCTTCCTCCCCAGCGAAGCACAGCTCAGGCCAGCCCCCGAGAGAACCCGCGCACCTCTGTTTGCGGGAGTTTCTGCTTTCCCCTCCCTCCACGGAGGAGGAATATCCCTCAGGACTGCACGCCCTGCCCCTTCGCCCGGAGGGAAGCGAAAGCACCAACGAGTCCGCGGAACGCCTCCAGCCCCCATCCCGCGCTCTCTCGCGCGGACTCTCGGAGCTCGCGCGAAAGCAGGGGGAATACCGGAAGGACGGGTCGGTCCACGGAAACTTGGCCCGGGCCCTCGCCTGCGGGCGTCAACGAGATTTCGAAGCAGCGACCGGAAACCAGCAGGTCGTCGTCGTCCCCTCCTCCTTCAGATGAATCCTTGCGTTCCTTCCGGAACCAGCACCAACAATCCCTTCTCTCCCCTCCCGGTTCTTTGCCATCCCATCGCTCCGCGCAGGTGCGGCCCCTTCATCGTCCGGCGCGAGAGCGCGAGGTGCTCCGAGCCCTGCTGCGCACTCGGCCAACCCAGTCAACTCTCCCGTCCAGGAAAGGCGGAATGCGACCCGGCGCGTACCGGGATGGGGAGCGAAGGGAGGACAGGCGCGGTGTCGTTCTGCACGACGCCACGGGGCGCGCCGCAGCGAGAGGCGGACCGGCCGCTGCTCAATGTCCGAAGCGACGCGACGCCGCTTCCCGCGCGGAGCCGGCGCGGCGCCTGCGCTCTCTTTCTCTCATGGCTGGGTGCGGCAGTTCCACGCGCCCCGCTTTCTCCGCACTGCTTTCCAGGTCGGCGCCTCCCCGCAGGGATGCTGCGCCGGTCGCTCCTCATTGGGTGCTCCGCCATCTCCTCGGCGGACGCCCCGAAGGTAGCCCGTCTCGAAGGATCCGAAGGCAACCTGGCCATTTCGGAACATTCCTTGCGACGGAAAGCAGTTGGCAACCCTGGGAGCTGCGCCCTTCTCTCTCCCGCGCCCCGGCGTCCCGACGGATGACCGTCCGCTCCGCGCACCCTGCGGGCCCTGCCGTCACCGCGCAGAGCCGGGCGACGCCACGCGTCGTTCGCCGTCGACGCGTCGCGCGTCAGCAGCGGCGCCAGTTTTCCCCAAGCGCCTCGCGACGGTGCCTGCACGTCGTCGGCATGGAAACGACGCCGGCGCTCCCGCTCTCCCGATGCAAGGAGGGGAGTCCCCTACCGGAGGCGCACCCTGCCGTTCAAGGCCCGGGAAGCGCTCGCCGTGCAAGCGGCGGAGGGACGAAAAGAGCCCACGAACGAAAGGACCGCCGTCGCCGCTGCATCCGCGCCGGCCCGGTTGAATGCAGCACTCGGCCTGCGGAGGCGTCCTCCCTTGGAGCTTGCTGGGCGCTCGAGGAGACGCGTTGTCTCGGGAAGGAGCGCAACCACGAGGCATTCTCCCGAGCAGCTGCCTGCAGAGACACGGGGATTCCCCTGCGGAGCGACCAGGGAAGGCCAAGGGAGGACGGAGGCGCCTTGGCGAGCGGGTGAGGTCCCGAGGCCATGGGCGCTGCCGTTCCCGTGCGGTGCGGTCGCGAAGGCAGGGAGGGGAATACTTGTCAAGGGAAGGGGGTCCCCCCCCTTCGGGGGAAAGTGGGCGTCTCCAGTGAGCTGCCCTGCCACTCCCGGTGGGAAGTGTCGCATCCGCTTCCACGGCGCGGTTCCCCCTGCGGAACGGAAGGAGCGTCCGCGGTTACTAAGCGGACGAGCGTGCGGGCATCCCCTGTCGCCCCGCGCCGGACCCGGCCGAACAACCTGCGCCCTCCTGCAATCAGAGGGAGGACGATCCAAGCAGCACGCGTAAAGTCCCCGAAATTCGCCACGTCCCGTGGGCGGGACGGATGGAGGGATGCGCGTCCGCTTGCTCCTCGTGCACAGCGGATACCCCTGCGCTCGTGGGGGGTCCCCGCCGTGCCTTCCGATCCACGGGAGCTTGCGATCCGGGACTCCGTCTCCTCCGCGAGACTCCGGATCGATCCTTCGTGAACGCGTCCCGATCGATTGCCCGCACGCAATGCTCCCCGCGCTCCCGCCCCGCGTGGGCACGCCTCGAGCGTTCCTCTCCGCGTCGGCAGAGCCGTCTGTGGGAGCGGCGCTTCGCTTCTGGGCGCACGCAGACGCGGCGCCGCCGGAGTCCGTCGGTCGGCACCCGTCGGTTCCCTTCGCTCCCCGACGGGCCCACGAGGAACTCGGTCGCCACGCATCCGGCGCGCTCAAGTGGGTCACGGCATCCGTCGACGCCCGAGGTTCGGCCCGACCGCAAGCGGGCGGAACCCGCGCGCCTTCCGCGCGATTCCGCGGGCGCCTGTCCGCCGACTGGAGCGAAGTCGGCGAGACGGGAACGGCCCCGCACCCGGGAGGAGGAAGGCCGGCCCTGCCGCCGACGGAAGGACGCGCGGCCAGGGTGCGGGACGCTCGGCCGCTAGAGTCACGCGTTCCGCAAATCCGCAGATCCCAGCACCGGGACGACGAAGACGACGACGGCGGATGGCCGGGAGCCGAGCGTGCGCGGGAGCACTGCCTCCGCGTGGGCACGGCGTGAGCAGTCCTCGGCGCGTCCAGTCGCGGGAGATCCCAAATCCCCGCCTGCGGCAATTCGGGTGTTCCGAGAGCTGGCTGCAGCGCCAACGGGTCCAACGAATCGACGGGAGCCCCAGGGCTGCTCCGGATCACCGTCAGTGCCAACGAGAAGCTTCCAGCCTGTGTGGGAGGGTGCCCGTCCGTTGGAGGCTGCTCTCCAGGAGCATGGAAGCGGGTTGCTAAGGCGCGACCGCCACGGAAACCTTCCGGCACGCTCCGTCACTCGCAGTTCTGGACCTGAGCGGGAGATGTTAGGCGGTCGCGGCGGACCCAACCCATGCGGCCTGGAGGTAGGTCCAGGTCCGGATGCGTGGGGGAGGGGGGGGGGGGAACGGAACCGTCGACGGGGCGAGGACGGCGTCGGTGGCTAGCCTTGCTACGTCTGAGGATCGCAAGACGGGAAGAACCACCTCCCCCCGGATCGACCGCGCCAAGTGGCGAACGGGGTGGACGAGGTCTGCTGCTCCTCGTGGCGTCCCTTTTTGCCGGGCTGGAGAGGGAGGAATTCCTCCCGGACGGACGGACCCTCCCTTCTCGTGCTCGTCTCCACCAGCTGGAAGCGGCTGGCGTCCGCCTCTGTTTCCGGCTCGGAAGGACTCGCCCTCCACCGCCAATCCACGGAAGCGTTGGCGCTGGAGAGCTTCGCGAGAAGACCCGATGCTTTGTCCCTGGGTGTCGCGATGGGTGCTGCATGGCATGCGGCATAGAGGAGCGCCTTGGGTGCTTTCTTTGCCGAGGCGGAACTGAGGCACCGACGGCGAAGCATCGCACGTGGCGTCTCCAAGGTGCCGGCAACTCGTTCCCTCGTCCGGCAAGTTGCTGTTTTGCGACGGGTCGCTCATCGCTCCGGCGGAGGTTCTGCTCTTCTGCATCTGCCGATGAGCTTCCGCGTGATCGTGGATGCGGGCAGATGTCTCTTCAGCTGCTGGTGCGGGATTGCCGCGCGAAGCGGGGTCACGTCGGATGCTCCTCTTCACCTGCACTGCACGCCGCAGGCCAAGTCGACGACGGAGCGGACTTTTTTTCTCCAATGCAGCTTCCAGCAGCGTCGAAGGACCAGCCGTTTCGAGGCCATCATCTGTACGCGGAACGCCCTCTTCCGTACTTTGCTAGGGGACCCTGAGCGGATCCGTGTCTTCGCCGCCGGGAAGCAGTCGGACCGCTGCGAGCGCGCTGGGCGGAGACGAGCGCCTGGAACGGCAAGATCGTTGCGCTGCAGGGGAGATTCGCGCATTCCGGAGCACCGGCAAGCGGCCGGCTGCTGGCAGCTGGAGCCTCGAGGAGCCCACCGTTTCAAGCTCGGAGGCAGCGTCTTTCCTGCGCGATGCGACCTCTGGTTAGTCTCGGCAGCGACGCCTTCAGCTGCGCCGACCGCGTTCGTGCCGAGGAACGGGATCGCTCATCTCGACCGCAGTAACGGGGAGACTCCTGTCCACCTGCCGGTTGCCTCTCGTATGCGACCTCCTGCCCGGAAAAGTAGCGGGCGGATCTACTTGAAGTGGGGTCTGGCCGTCGTCTTCGGGGGCGGTTCCGCTTCTGCAGTTCGGGATGAACGGCATGCATGCATCCTCGGGTTGCTCTGTTGCTCTTCCTCGCGTTTCTTCCCGATCCGAAGCGGAGTCTCGCCACCCTCGTCGTCTGCAGCCACTGATGGTTGGTTCTCTTTGGTCGCTTGGTGCGAGAGTGAGTGAGCGGCGTCCTGATCCCAGAAAGCTGTCCTCCGGTCAGGTCAGAATGTACCTCGCAGCTGCCGAAACGCGGTTGCCGTGAAACCGACTCGGTGGTTAACCCGCGTCGTCGTCTGGCAACGAAAATGCCCCGGACGAAGGTGGTTCAGCTGGATTTCCGTGTGGACGGCACTTGGCTGCAGTGGATGCGTCCGTCGTGGTGCAGTCCAGGCGTAACGCTCGGGGAGGCCGATGGTGCTCTTCTTGCTCTTTTGTTCCAGACCGTTCGTTGCTTCTGCCTCATTCACTCGAGCGCGATGCTTCCGTTTGATCACCGGGCCACTGTACGATTTCCTCTGGTTTCCAGCTCTGCAATCCATTTCCTTTCCTTGTCATCCGCAGCTCCATCCAGCCGTTTCACAGGGTTCCACGAAGAGCCCTGGGCAAGGCAGTCGGCATTTCCGTGGACACAGCAAAGTCGTTCGACCTACCTGAAGTTCCAGACAGTGAACGGCGTCCGGAATTTCTCGAGTCGCTGTAGTTTTCATGCTACAGCTTCTAAACGATCTCTCTAGCAAGGGATGGGGATCCATCTGTAGGGAAGGCGTTCCTAAAGCACTACTCGACGACGGTAAAGAAGTCGAAGTTTGTTCGTTTTATTGATGCTAGCGACCTCGCAAGGAGACGTCGTCACTGCTGGCGTAGCGATGATGGAGTGCTGACTCCCTTTGGCTACCTTACGAGTCCATTGGGTGTCCTTTCATGTTTTTCTTTGTTTTCGGTTTTGTTTGTTTGGACTGCCAGGAACTCCAGATGCGCCCTTCTATCCCACGGAGGGACACCCAACAGCGCCGTCACAGGAGGCTGGAAAGGCTTTTTTTCCCCACTGCAACGCTGCCGATGCGTTGCTGAAGCGAGGAAAGCGAGCACACCCAAGAGAATCCCCCCTGATTCCTGACTGTCCAAGTCAGCAGCCCGTCCGGACGTGAGGGTGCCCCACGTCCGAAGCCCGCAGTCCTCCCAGCGCCCTATCGCGGAGCTCACCAAACCCAGCACGCGTCCAGAGCGGCGTCGATGCTCACAGGGTGAGTCGAGCCTGCGGGAGGGCGCCCTGGCTGCCGACGCAGGGAATTTCGGGTTGGACGATCTCCCAGCGGACTCTTTTTCTACTTTTCTACCCTTGTCAAGGGGAGTGCTAACCTTCTCTCCTTTTCTACGACCGGCGGACTCTTGGGGATCGGCAAGCACTCCGAATCCGACAGGGGACTCCCCTGGCTCGCGGGTGGTGCCTGGAGAATCCCCGCGCGCAAACCGCGGTGCGTTCCTACGCGCACGTTTCAGGTCCTACTCCTGCGCTCGGGCGGTGCCCGCCGGAGACGCTGCTGGCGGCCTGGGAAGAAGGTGCGGGAGGCGCACAGGTGACGCCAGGCTGCATCCCCCACGGGTTCGTCAACAGCCAGACGATGATCGCGGTTGCGGGGTGACTCCGATAGAGAAGGAACACCAGAAACCGCCGCACCGCCCACCAGGGCATTCCTGGAACTCATCGCACCAGCCGAACCGGGCGAGCAGCTCGAGGGGACGACCGGGACGACGGTCGTGGTGGACGTCTTCCACTCTGGCGAGCGCACACCTCCAGTGCAGGAAGGTGGCAGGTCGGAGGATGCGAGAAGAAACTGGCAACGAGGTCCTGGACTCCAGTTCGCTCCTAGCGACCCGCGCATGCCGAGCAGAGACCTCCAGGAAGGTACAGCAGCAGTCGGATCCCTGGGAAGATGCCTGCTGACCCGGGAGGCGGCGAAGAGTCGGTGAGGGAAGAGCCGAATTGATAGAACCGAACGGAGGACACCGGAAACGAAACCCCCGGGATGTGAGTTCGCAAGGGTCGCCGACCGGGAGAGGAGGCCTTCTAAACCAATCGCAGGAAGAGTGGAAAAAGAGGGACTGCAGAAGAACGGAAGGATCTCCGCTCGACCCGCGTCCGGCTGCTGTCCCTCATCAGGGCACCTTTGTCCGCGTTCTTCAGCGGAAAAGCCGACGACAGTGCAAACGCATCTTGAAGGCCTCGGCGGCGGAAGTTCACGGGGAGAAAGAGGCAGGAATATGCCGGGAATTTTCCTCCGTTTCCCGACGGAACTCCCGTTCGCAAGGGAGCTGCATCGCGGGTCGCGTGGAACGGACCCGCCTGGCACTCGCTTCCGGAGCCTTCGCAGAACCGGCAGGTGCGAACGTGCGGTCGCACTTGGCGGGGCGCGGTCGTCCGTCCATGGCGCGGTTTCGCGCGCCCCAACGAACCCTCTCCTCGACTCTTCGAACAAAGGAGGCACACCCTCGTCTGGAAACGCTGCGGAAAGCCTGGCCTTCGAATCCCGCCTTACCTCGGCACGTAGGCCGTTCCCTGACCCGCCTCCGCATGTCTGCCCCTGGTCCCCAGAACGCGTCCGCAGCGACGCAGGAGCAACAAAGTGGCAACCATCCCCTCCCCCCCTGCCGACGGTCGCGACCGAGGGACACCCGAAGGCAGCAACCCCGTGCTGGCGTGGCGCCTCGTCTGCCATCGCATCGATGGAACGGCCCGGGGCGCACGACGTGCAGCAGCCGCGCCACCAACTCTCTTCTGAGCGCTTTCATTTTCCCACGCGCACACATCCGCCCTGTCCCCAATCCCACTCGAGATGAGGCTTCCCCCCGCCTCCATGTCCTGTTGGCGCGCTTTCAACGCGGTGATTCATTCCTACCCTGCCCACCCTTCGTGGCCCTATCCTGCCGCGAGCTCGGGCTGCACCTCCGTCGCCATTGACATCGCTGGGAAGGGAGGAACGGCCGCGGCGGGGAGAAGAAAGGAAGTGACGGGGGGAGGAAGCGCTCCTTCACGGGCCGCCCATTGCCCATTGTGCGCCGCTCCCTCTGGAAAGAGGCCACCCCGCGGAGGGCGCGAGAAGGGCTTTTGTCGCCTGCAGAGTCCTTCGACGTCTTCTCCTCGGCGCGCGGGGAGCCAAGCGCTTCCTCCTCCTCCTTCTCCTCCATCTCCCTCTCTTCCGGTTCCTTTCTTCCCTCCCCCCATTGCCACGCTGCCTGTTTGCTTGGCGCTGTCCGTGCACGCTGCCGCTTACCTCTCGCGAGCGCGCAGCGAGACCTCGCACCCTGCCTCCCTGCGAACGCACGCTCGTGCGCAGGAGGAAGCTCGCATCCCGCACGGGAGGGAAGGCGCATTTCCATGACTCCCCGAGCGAGACGGGCGCCGACGGGCGAGCGATGCCTGACGTCGGCAAACTACGCAGCCCGCGCCAACGGGCAGCAGAAGAGGGGGGAAAGAAAGGACTCTCCACGATCGCGTCTCGGGAGCCTTCACTTTCAAGCCTTCATTTGGCACCCCCTTTCCGCGGGAAGCCATGCGACCCACGAAAGAAGAGCGAGGGACCGCCCGTCGCCATGGAGTGGGCGCCGGGACTCGCCACCCGTTCGCACCTCCGCGTCGCTGCTGCCCTCTGCCCGCAGGAAAGTGCGCGCCGCAGGAGGTCTCCGCGACTCGCAGGTGCCGTGGGCCCACGGTGGGGAGAACCGTCGAAAGATGGACCGATGCGCCCCTCTCGCTCGCCTTTCGGTGCCGTGCGCAGCGCGCGATGCGCACCCCGCGACGGAGGTCTCAGAGGACGGGAGACGCGGCTTGCAGTCTGCTGCTGCGGCCCAACAGAGGATGCCCGCTTGCACCACCCAGGGACGCCCGGTGCACCTCCTCCTGGCAACCGCCGCCTGCAAAGAGAGCTACGACACTCGGAGAGCATCGTTGATCGATGGGGGTGCGGCGGAGACGCGAGGAAACAAACGCCGCGAGTCCCCTCGAGGAGTCCCCTGTACGCCAGGACTCGCCTCCCACCGCGGCGATTCTCCGTGGTCTCCGAGCTGCGGTTGCGTCCCGGACAGCATCGGCTGCAGCCTCCGCGCTCGTGGGAAGCGTGCGGCGCCTCGGGCATTCAGGGGGTTCTCCAGTTCGCGTGCTTCGTGGCGAGTCGCCTCCACCGCCGTGGTGGCCCCCCGCGGCTGCGCAGCACCCGAGGCCGCTCGACTTGCGTGATCGCGAATCACAGCGCCATCCGCGAGAAGGCAAGCCGGTTTGAGGGCGCAGCACCAGCGCTCGCCTGCGGCATGGCGGCCGATCCGAAAATCCAGGGCTTTCTTCCTGTCGCCCTGCGGCGATAGGAATGCAGCGGGCAGAGAACAGCGGCAGGTTCTTCCTCGTCCTGTGTGCAGGGGGAACGCGTCCGCAGGCAGGAACTCCTGGGGAACGAAGGGAAGCAGAGGGAAAGAATTTCGCGGAGGAATCGGAATCATCAGAGATTTGAGAGTGAAGACGAAAGGAGCTCGCGAGGAAGGCATCTCCCTCTGTCCCTCTCCTCCACCGCTCCGCATCCCTGGGAAGGGTGACGCCATTTTCCCCTTGGGTGTCCATCGTCTCCGCGACGATGGCGGAGAGGTAGGCGTGCCAGTGGTCCTGCCCGTTTTCTAGGGCCGGTCGAAGCCCCAACAGCGGCTGCCAACGCGGCAGCAGGCGGGCATCCCGCAAGAAGGGGCGCTTGTTGACGCCACAGGGACGGTTCCCCGGGTGCAGAGGGACCAAAGAGGAGCACAGTTCGCGAGTGGGTGCGGGAGAGAGCCGGCTCGTCTGCACCTGGCACACTGAGGGTCTTCCCCTCCCCCCTTCCTGAATCAAGAAAGCTCCGGAAGAAGCGACGCGGGCGAATGTTGTCCGCAAGCGAATGGCGCCGGGGAGAGGGGGGGGCTGCCAGTCCCGGACGTGCGACCTTCCCGTCCCAGGTCAACGGGCAACCCGAAGTTCAATCGGTTCACTCCCGTTGCAACCGAACGAACCCACGAGCCAGCGAAGATCCGGCTGGCGTGACGGGAACAGCAAAGGCTGTGTCAGGGAACGACGGCAGGTTCCGCCAGCAGTCGTAGCTGCTTGACCCGCAGCCTCCACCAGCAGCTTCGGGTCCCGGAGGGAAGCTTCTTGCTGCTTCCTACGCTGCCGCGAAGCTCTCCACGGAGCAGGCGACGGGTAGCAATCGCCCCGGGGAACGGAGGTGGGAGCTGCCGGCCGTGACGGCACAAGTGCCTGATGGAAAAGCGCGCAGGTCACCCGAAGGATGGTAGCTCTGAAGAAGACTGCCCGAGGTCGACCTTCCCGGGCGGGAGAGGGAATTTGGAGACGACGCCGTGTGCTCGGAAGCGCGCCCCAGTCGCCCACGGGAGGTACAAAGATGGAGCCGCTTCTGTCCGAGGCATCAGCAGGGAAGCATCCGAGAAAACATCCCGTTTCGAACACAGGATGAAGGCGAACTTCAAAGCGATGAGCCAGCGGCTGGCACAGGGGACGAAGGCTGTGGGTGGAGGAAGTCTCCTGGAAAGGGAAGGAACGAACTGACGGGGACGGGGATTCGGAAACCTTTACGAAGACGCGGCGGCCTCGGAATGGAAGCGGTTCCTTCGCCCGGCTTGCTTAGCGACGAGGAACGCGGTGCTCGCCATCCACCATCCCTCTGCGGAAGAACCCGCGAGGGCGCGCGCGGCGACGGGGACGCCGGAAAAGAGCAATGAAGGAAGAGCAAAGCCGGGATACCGTTGGGTGGAGGCAAAACGCGCCCAGGCGAAACCCTTCGATCGACCCACACGGAGGTGCTGCTGCGGAAAGAACGCCGACAGCACCGGTTGCGAAGAAGGTGGACGAGGATGACCCCGACTCGACGATGGCTCCCTCGATGCGCCCAAGTACGCGGTCGAGCAAGCAACCGCGGGCGACGAGATGCCGAACGCGTTAACCGGGACACAGCTGCAGGCGCGAGCGGGCGGGCGCCGTCGGGTCCGCGATGGGAGGAGCGGGTCGTCTGCACCCTGCCGACCACGCAGGTGCGCAGCAACCGCAAGCTCAGCAATGCGGTGGACTTCCGCCGAGCGGAGCAAACGGAGGAGGCCTTCAGCAGCAGCAGGCGAAGGCCGGGAGCCTCCTTCCACCCCCCACCCCCTTCCATCCCATCTTCAGTAGTCGTCTGCCTTTCCGGAGGGGGAGAGGTCTTCGAGAGGGCATGGGCGGGCAAAGGGGGAAAAGAGAGAATAGGAGGGAAAATGAAAAGGGAAGACCCGCGATGCTGGCAGCGCGGCGTTTCCTGCGCTCCCCGCGCGGGGCTGCTCCGATCGGGCGGGAAAAAGGAGAGGAGGGGGGACAAGCGCCCTCGTCCCGCGCAGCTGCTGCAAGCCCTCCCGATTGTTCCCGAAATCGATTCGCTTCCGCCGACACGCTCACGAGGAGGGGCGACGGCCCTCTCCCGGTCCCGTGCCGCTCTCCGCGCCGCGTTGGCGCCTTAGGGCTGCCGGCGGCTGCCGGCATCTGCCGCCGGTGCGCGAGGAAGGGAGAGAGGGCGCGGCGGGTGAACCCGACGAGCTGATGATGCAGCGGGAAGGCGGGTCGAGGCGAGGAGTGGCGGAGGAGGGGGTGGCGTGGTGTGGCGTGGCAGAGCCACCGTGAAGGCTGTCTGCGCCTCTCCCTGACCACCCGCGGCTCGTAGAGGAGTCGCGCTTTGCGGAAAAGGGGGAAGGCGTGGCTGAGGGGAAGGGGAGACCCGGATTCCCGCGAGGGAAGGAAGGAGGAGCAGTTCGAGCGGTTTCCGCGGGAGCTCACGAGGGAAGGCGCTCGAAGCTGCTCGGGAAGATGGGAAGCTGCCGATGCTCTCGGCCCCCTTCCCCCGAGATTGGAAAGGGCACTCCTGGCCTGGAGGGATGCCGGTCGATGGAGAGAGAAAATCGCGACGTCGCGAGGAGAGCGCCGACCGGTTCCCGGGGCGATGTTGATTCTCCGCAGGGCTGCCTGGAGTCGAGGGCGCGAGTCCAGCCGCTCGTGGAACGTAGGACCGCCTGCGGGTCGGTCGTATGCCCAGAGGGACCGTGGCTCCCGACTTCCCGATCGCATCGCAGCGAAGTGCCCTGGGACTCGGGGCGCGTCCGAGAGGTGCGCTGTGGCTCCCTCGGGCGGGGCCAGAGCGGATGGCGAGCGAGGCGGGGAAGCGCGGCGCGGTACGCCCGCTGTGCGCCCCGAGTGCAAGAAGCAGATCGGGGGAGGGGCAGAGAGGCATCCCAGCAGCGGCCGTCGTCGAGCAGAGCGCGCGGGTGCCGGCCCACGAGATGAGGTGCGCCCCGCGTTGCACCTTCCGTGTATCGAGCACGCGGGTTCGAACCCCACCTCTAACCGAGGAAGGATTCCTGAGCCCGCGGCGGAGAGCTCCGACCTAGGACCGCTAAGTGGGCGGGAAGAGAAACCGGAGGCATCTTTTCCATGGCACCGACCCCGAACGAAACTGCGACCACGCTCTCGGAGGAGCAGGTCTTGAGAACGGCGGGGTCAGCAGGTCACGGCGGAGGCCGCATCGTTGCGCCTGCCTGGAAGGCGTCTGGGAGAGGCTGCCGTCGAGCCAAGAACCGTTTTGCGTCAGCTAACGCGATACCATGGTTGCGAAGCCGTTTTTTGTGGGGCCAACGGAGGTAGCGGGAAACGGGTAAAGGCATGGGTGAGGGGGTGGAAGCTTCCCGAAGGAGCAGCGTCGATTGTTCGTGCGCGAGAGTCAGCGGCGGTTCCCTTCTTCCGCAGCCGCGACGTCTTCTTCTTACCTTTCTTTACCCAGGAGACGCTGCTTCCGCTTCCTCTTGCTTCCTTCCCGTTCCGCTCGCTTTCTCCAGGCCGCAGGCGCGCGTCCCGAAGCATCTGCTGCCTTCCACCGCCAACTCGGAAGTCTTCCGTCCCTCGAGCGGAGAGGCGAAGAGTTCGATCGGAGTGCGATCCTGAGGCTGCGGCGTGCCTTCTGATGGTGGGGAGTGTCCGCTGCCCACCAGCGGGCTTGGATGGCCGTGCGCTCCCAGGAGGGAAAGTCCGAGGCGGAAGCCGTGTGGAGCTGTGCGGTCTTCCCACCCACCCGGGGCCGGAGCTCCGGGCCGCCGATGACGTCGTTTTTACTCTCGGAAGGCACGTGGCTCCCGCTTGACCAGCCGTTTCCCGCGAATAAGAAATGAACCCCCTCTTGTCTGCGCCCTGGGCCGCCCTGCTAAAGGAAAGCAAGAAGGAAGCAAAATGGGAGTGGCAGCAACGCGGACGAGTCAGACGCCCGCACCCGAAAGGGAGGGGTTGGGAACGCACTGGGGAGAGTCAACTCGAGGCAGGGGCGCCGAGGATAATGAGTGAAGACGGAAATAAGTAGGGCGGTTTGGTGGTGGGGGTAGCGCGCGTGCTCCAGGGCATGCACCCTCCGAAGGGAGCGGAAAGGCACGTAGGGAAGGGGGATGAGGTCGCAGATTTGCTTGCCAGTCTTTCGTGAGCGGTCCAGAGGTCTCCTCTTTCCTCGCCTTTGGGTTTGGAACTTACGTCTGGGGCAGAGGCGGGAACACCACCCTCGGAAGACGGCGGACCCGCCCTTCTTGGACGCTTTCGACGCTGTCCGCACGTGGACGTTGTGGCCGGTGTGAAGGAGGAGACTGGCTCTCCCTGGGGGCATCGCTGCAGGGTGCCTCCATGCTCTCTTGCAGCCCCGCTGCGAGATCTGGAACACTTCCTAAGAGCGTGCGAAAGGTTTGCCATAGCAGAGCGACGGACACGTTGCTCGGGGTTGCTGCCTGGTGGGGCGCGCTGGCATTGTTCGTCTCGGCGTAGGTCGGGTCGCTTCGCGAGCGACTTGCGAGATGACCAAGGAAGAGGAAGGAGGGGCCCATCGGGAGAACCTCGACCTTGGAATTCCTTCGGGGAACTGCAGAGGAACCGATGTTCCATGGCGAGCCCTGAGCCAGGTCGTTGAGCGCGCGACCGCGTTGCTCTCCACGGTGTGGCGAGTGCGGTAGTGCCCTCCAGCGGCGAACCACCCCTGCTCTGCCGCGGCAACGGATTGCATCTTGTCCTATTTCCGCCGTCAACGGCGTGAGCCAGGGAGACGCTTTTGGTGCCTACTGGTTCCAGGCGCATTCGCTCTCCTACGTCTCCTTCTTCGGTTGAGGCGCTCCTTCTCGAGGGAGGTCTCCTTCTTTCTCCTTTGCTCACGTCCTTAGTCGGTGGCTGGTCGAGCGGAATTTCCATCCCTTTCTCCGTGGTGACCCCTGGCACTTGCCCCTTGGCTGCACTTCGCCACTGAAGGGGAGCCTCCTTAACCCCTACCCGCAGCCGGACCTGCCTTTGGTCTTGTGACCCTGTTCCGCCTTCTTACTAAACGCCCCGTCGGTTCTTCTTTTCTGCCCGCCGGTTACCTGGCGGAACCGGGTCTCCAGGGAGACGGACTCCTGCCTGTCGTGCCTCTCCCGTCTCTTCGGTCTTCATCAGGCCCTTCCCACCCTTCTCCCACAAATGCACCGGAAGTTTTTTTTTTTTTTTTGTAGCACCAGAAAAGCCTTGCAAAGTGCGAGATTCGACCCGGCGTTTCTGACCACAATCTGGTCTCCGCAAAGGATGGTCAACTATGCTTCACGTGGACGACCTTCTACATCGCGGAGTGCTCACCCCCGCAACACCACCCTGCGGTCGCATGGCTTTGAGGACATTTCTGGTGTGTGGGGCGTGCTCCCGATACTGCCTCCGGCGCTGGGTTCGTACCCTAAAGCGGGGCATGTCTCCGAAGCACGCCCTGCTTGGTCCTTCTCGCGGTCTGATCTCTGACCTGTCCCAGTGAGCTCGCCTTCCGCGCGGGCGCCACTCCCGAGGGCGCATGGAAAGGTGGCTTTGGAAAGCCCTTCGATCTGTTTACCGGATTTTGGACCTATCCGCCTCCTTTCGGGTGGGTTCGAGGTCCACGGGAGAGAGAGTGCGTAAGGGCCGGCTCGTGACTGGGAAATCACCCCACGGCAACCCGAGAATCTGCACTTCTGATTGAGTGAGATCTCTCCCATCCTCTTTCTCTCCCCCCTCCTACCTTCTACTAGAGTGAACCTGGACGTATTCATTCGGAGCCTGCGGAGATCGCGAGGTCGTGCGAGAAGTTGCGGTCCTCCGTGCTCCTCCTCTACCAGGATCGTGGGTCCCGTGAGAATCTCCTCCCGAAGTCCCCTCTTAGGAACACCCCTGCCGGACCACGTGGAAGCGGAAGCGAGTAGGGAAGTGTGTGGCTGTGACCCCCTCACGGAGAGACCGGAGGTTCGACGGCATTTCCAGACACGCGCGCCGTGGTCGTCTGTGCAGGAAGATACCCAGACCACCCGACCACGTTTCCAAAGAGTCGGATCCCCGAGCTCCCACGGCGGCCACGCTCCCTCCCACACGCGTGACCGCCATGTGGGAGGGAGTGGAAGGAGGTGTGGTGCTGAGATCGTCTTCGGCGTCTTCCAGAGCATTTCCGGTGGTAAAGCGGTGCGTCTCTCACGGTGCGTGCGTTTCGCTCCCTCTCTCTTCCTTTCCCCACCTCCGCGGGTCAGATCCGTCCGACCTGACATCTTCGCATCTGCAAGAGCAACGCGACCCAAGCACAACGGGGCTCGCAGCTTCCTCTTTAACGCCCTTCCTTGCGGGTCGGCGCTTCTCCTAAGGCGATTTCTGGGGCCGCTTGTTGCGAGGACACGAAAGGGAGCCGAAGATGATGGCCACGTCCAGAAAAGCAGCGTGGGTGGGGTACACCAACCACTCTCTCCGCTGTTCCGTGTTGTCGGCTCTCCAGCCCGTTCCGGGGCGCCTCCGAGAGCGCCGCCTGGAGACAGACGATGGCGCATACGGGTCGCTCCGCCGCAGGCTGTGTGGGGTGGGTGAGGAGGAAGACTCTTCGTCCCGGAGAGGGGTGGAAGGCGGAAGGTGGGGAGGGGAGGAGAGGGGATGAAAGATGCACCTCTGTCGGTTTTGGACATTAGGTGGTCGCCGGTGTCTGGAGTGGGTGATCTCTTTCCAATGGAGGCGGAGCGTGGGCGCGCCTCCGGGTGCCCGCGCACTTCAGCGAAACATCCTAGTGCCTTCTCGCCGCGCGGGGATGAGCGTGGTGAGAGGAACGATGGCGAAGAATGACAGCTTCCAGCGTCCCTGCTGCGTGTGCTGCGTCCCTGCTGGGCACACAAGGATAGGTGCGCGCGTGCCCGAAGGAGGTCAAGGCCGTCCATGGGTAGCGGAACTGCGTGCGCGGCTCGGATGGTGCCTTTCGGGGGGAGTGACGAGCTCTCCCTGCTGCCAGGACACGTGCTGGTTCTGGAAAGGGACGCCCTTCTGCTGATGCGTGTGTTGGTCTCGATCAGTTCCTGGGGTGGTTTGGGAAGGGAACCCAATGGCCATTTTGGAAGGAGGGACGCGAGTTATCGACTAGCGGGAAGCTGGGATGGGAGGAAAGGAGTCCATAGGGGAAGGAAAGACTGGAAGCTGGAGACTTCCGCTTTGCAGGTACTGTACTACTTTGTGCGTGTACATTGTGTATACGCACAAAAAGGGAGCTCCCCCGTGTCACCGCGGGCTGCGCTCACATCGCAGTCCTCTCGGATGTGAAGTTCGCCAGTGAGTGCACGCGCCGGACGGCATCTGGCGGCTCTTCTGCTGCTGGTGAGGAGTGTTGCGAGATGCAGTGGTCAGGTGGGGCTCCCTGGATGGAGTAGGCCTCGTCCGTCTCAACCCTCGCGGCTAGGGGCCGGGAAAGCCACCCGCCAGGCCGTGATTGCGTCCAGCGACATTCCTCCGTTGTCTATGGCGGAATGGGCGGGTGACCGCGGCTCGCCTTCGGCTTCGAACGCTCGCCCTCGACTCGTAGAGCTGCCTTTCGGAGGAATCCCTTCAGGAGGAGGGACAAGAGACTCTTGTGCAGCCTTCTCTGCACCACCATCCATCCGGAGAGAGAACTGGGGTCTATCCAGGGGACGATAGAAGAGACCGTGACTTGGAGACGCCCCGTGGTTGAAACCGAGCGACCCGCACGCGGTTTCGTACGAGCTCAGCGACTCCTCCTCCAAGAGGGAAGGGAGCGAGGTGAGAGGAGAATCAGGGAGGGACCCTCTTATTCGGGATCACACAGCTTGATAGGGTTCTTCCTTCTATTAGCTCCTCCTTTCTCCTCCTCCCCCATTCCTCCAAGGGCGGACGAGGGATGCGAGCGCTCTCCCCTCTGTGTCCGCAGCCGTCCCACTCCAGGGTCGACTTGACTCCCTTGGGAAGGGTCGTTCCCCGGAGTCGGAGTTGCACAGAGTGCGCGGCGCCACCTTCAGAATGTCGCGGGCTCTTCAAGGCAAGCGGCGGCGTGAGGGTGGAGGGGGTCTCGCTTCTCCGGTCCGTTTCGGCGGAAGATGATGGACCTCCGGGAATCTCCTGTCCAAGAGATTCTCGGAGCTGCAAAAGGCAGGAGAAGAAGGGGGGGAGCAGCCCTGCTTCGGGAATGCCTCGTCGACTCCTCCACCTCCCTCTCTTCCCCCCGGTCCTTGCAGCTCGAGAAGAGGCGAGGGTAGATGCTGTTCGTTCGCAGCAGCAGGAATGGGTAGAGGAAAGGGGTGGGGAGGTGGACTGACCCTTCCCGTCGGTGCTCAGGCCGCGCGTGGCTACTGCGAGAAATTCCGGTGACCTCCGCTTTGTTCCTACCCGTTCCAGATGGGTTGCACGGCGCGCGCAGCAGGAACTCCTCCCTTTTTTCCCTCTCTTCTCTCGCTGCGAACCCGGGATAGCGAGAAGGTCTCCCCCTGCAACGGGACGCCTTCTCTCCAGGAAGCGTTCAGGCACCTCGGGCGCCAAGCAGGTGGTGCGCCAGATTCAGAAGCAGGCGTGTTCCAGGGAAACTAGGCTCTGCGTTTCCATGAAGTAATATTCTGGGATGGAAGGAAACTTCTCACCTTTCACCCCATCCCCATTCGAGACCTCTTCCTCCATCCGCTGCACGGGACTCCTGGGGGAGGCGGAACGGCTCCTCCCCCAAAAACATCCCTGCGAAATTTTTGATCTGGACATGCTTTAGAAATTTGGATTTGCGTCAGCCACGCTTCCTCGTCCCAGGGGAGGGATTCGTTCTGAGGACATGTCCTACAGGATCGAAATCATGGTGGGGTAGGCGACCACGGAAAGAGAAAATCATGGCGCCGCCGCAGCGCCCGGCTACGGGAGGTGCGCAACCCCTCCCCGCTTGCCCGGGACGAGAACCCAAAGGGTCCGGCATCGCGCGCCAAAGACAAGGGACTCCGTCGCGAGCGGGTTCGCCGTCGGGATTCAAGCCCACGGCCGTGAACTCTGCACCAGTGAGATCTAGATGGGAGGCTACTGTGGAAATCTCCGGAAGGAGAAAAGGACTGGACGGGAGAGAGGACAACAGGCCAGCTCAGCGACGCTGCGACTCCGATTGCTCGACCTCGTGGACTTTTGCGTGCTACTGGGTATCCCAGAGGAAGACCTGCAGTGGCCCCTGGTGCTCATGAACACCCGCAACCTCCCCTCAAAGTTGGAGTTGGAGCTGCTGCTGCTACACTGGGGGACTACCGTGCAACGCCCGCACATCGTTGGACAAGGGGAGGTGTGGATCCATACTGCAAGGTGCGGGGAGCGGGAATCCTTCCCTCACCTTCTAGTGGACTGTGCTGCCCTCTGACTCCTTTGGGGACGCTTTGCCGCGACCCTTGGAACACCCAGCGGCAACGCCAGAGGAGACCAGGACGACAGGGACGCCATCAATTTTGCTGTCTTCTTCGTGAGGACAGTGTCAAGATGGCTCCATCCGGAAATCTTAGAACAGGAACTTGGAACGGGCGTGGAACAAAGCTATCTTCTCCTTGAACTGTTTCGCGCGCAATCCGCAAACTGCCATTCCCGCACACCCCGGGCGCGCGGGAATGGCAGTTTGCGGATTTGGGCACGAACTGGGGTACGGGGACTCCGAAGGGGATGGCTCCCCGATCCCGAGGGAGCGCGCTTTCGCAGAGTCCACGAAACCCACGACGCTCCTAGCGCGGCGTCGGTGCTCACGGGGGGCGAGTCGCGCGGACGCCGGGGAATTTGGAGCCGGCCAATTTGCCCAGTTGACTTCCGGGGAGCGGCGAGCACCCCTCATTCGATGGACGAATCTCACAGCCCGCGGGTGTTGCCCGGAGAATCCCCGCGCGCGAACCACACTGTGTTTCTTGTGCTCCCGTTTCCTGTTGTGTCCCTGCGCGCGGGCGGAGCCTGCCGTAGACTCCGCTGGGAAGGAGGTGAGGGAGGCGGGCAGGAGTCGCCAGGTCGCATCCTCCACGGGTGCGGCGGCATCCAGGCGGTCGCTTGGCCGAAGGAGCTCCTCCGAGGCGAAGGACGGGGAATGTGGCGCGCCGAAGGATCCATCCGTCTGGGGCAGTCGTCGTAAAAGCGGGGATCCACCTCGCGTGGGGGGGGGGAGCAGCTCCGGCCTCCTGCGCAAAAGGACCGGATGCTCCCACGCAGGAGCGCTCCGCGTCGCGATGCTATTTCGGGAAGTCGCGGCGGCAGGGGCGGCGGTGACGTTTTTACGGGACTCTTCATCGACACGCTGATAAAAAGTCGCGATGCTGCTGCTGCTCCTCCTCCTCCTGCCTGGCTCGGAACGACGCAAAAAGGGGGAGCTTCCCCCAGCCAACGCCGTCGAGGACGATCGGCATGTCTGCCTGTCTCCCGTTTTTCGGGACTGGTGATTCCAGGGGAGGCTCGCATGCATTCCCGGCGCTCGCGCTCCAGCGCTCCTCGGGATCAGCTGATCATTGCAGGCGAGGTAATCAATGCTGTACTCGCCGCATTTGTGTAAGGCACGAGTGGTGCTTTGACGACGCGTGGTCATACAGGCCACATCCAGCCTCCCTGTGGACCAATCAGGAAGCAAAAGAGGGAAGCGGCTCATCACCGTCACGGTTCGGAACGAGTCCCGTGGATGGCGCTGGCGTCTGGCAGGCGTCTAAACGGCCTCCACGAAGCTCTGCGAAGACGCGCCCTCGAGCTCGCCCTCACGGGACCGGAGACAGCAGCGCCCCGCTTCCCTCCCATTCGGTCCCTTCTCCTGGGAATCGTGTTCCCTGCCGCTTCTTCATCCCACTTGTCAGCTCTCCCGTTACTCTCTCTGTTCCCTCTCCGATTTCCATCCCAGGTGAGGCGAGGTTCCGATCCTTTCTCTTCAAGTCCTTTCTTCTAGTCGTTTCGAGGGAACTCGACTCGCTCCTCGGTTGCTCCGACGGGTGAGGTTCCGGGCTCTGAGGGGAAGCCGCGACGCTCGCCAGCAACGAAGAAACCCACACGTGGCTTCTTGGACGAAACCAGGAGTGTGGCCGGGCTCGGTCTGGAGAGGGGAGGAGCTCGGACGAGTGGTTTCATGAGCGCCAACCCTTTGCAGCGTCCCAGCGGATCCCCGAGGGCAACCCCAGAGACCTCCTGAAGCGCCACTGCCAGCGCGATGCCATCAAGCCGGCCGCATCCCTAGCAGCACTTTGCCTCCCACGCGGCGGGATCGTGGCTGCATGGAGTAACGTCAGAGGAGGTCAGGACGACAGGGGCACCATGTATTTTACTGTCCTCTTCATGAGGACAGCATCAAGACGGCTCCATCTGGAGTCTTGAAACAGGAACTTCCCGTCATCCTTACAAGGATGCAGAAGGCACCCTCCAGCACCCGGTGATCCCTTCCCGAACTCTCCCAATTTCTTTTGTACATATTTCTTGTTTTATTTTCTTTTTTTGTTAGTCCCCCTCCCCTCCCCCTCTACTGCCGAGGCGAATCTCGCCGGCCTGCACGCCGGCACACGGCAGGTTCCTTTTATTATATTTATAACGTGGTAGGAGCGTCCGGCCACTGACCTGTACGTTTATTTTTTATATAGATAAAGGCCCCAGAGCTACCGGGTGTCAACCCAACGAGCTCGAGCAAATCCCCCTCACGGAAGGATACGGTGGCAGAAAGTTCTGCAGAATCCTTTTGCCTCCAATGCCACCACTCGCTATACCGACCGTTGGATGTTTTTTTTTCTTTTTTTCTCGAAATAGCCACGGGCGCCAAACCTGCCTTCCTTCGACCTAGGGGCTCACCATAGAACCGCATCTTTCGAGGACGCCGAAAGACGCAGCGAAGAAGAGCCGACCCCACGGTCTAGGATGCACTCGACCCGCTGCAGCAGGAGGCGATCATGGAAGGGGAGGAATGAAACTCCCATAAATGTTACTGGGTCCCGCAGCTTTCTTACGGGGTAGCTTCGATGAGCAGTCTTACCAAGTTTTCGAAGACTTTAGCGGAAGCATTAAAGATGAAGGCATCGTTTGCATTTTCCCTTCTCGTCCCGGATTTCCAGACTATTTATTTAAAATAATTGAATGAAAGTTCATATAGTTAGAGAAGGACCGACATGGACCGGCCCGGAAGACCAAAAGGGTCACGCTCGCTGGGGACATGGCCCACGCTCACAGCAGCGACGGTCGACGGATAGAGAAATGGGCGTTGGGACGGATCAGTGCCCCACGACCGTGAACGGTCGTTCCCGAGGGACCCACGTCGGGCAGGGGAGGGATGAGGGGAAGGACCGTGCGTGCGTTCACCGCTTCCCGGTTACACCACCCGCGGGCTCTGCCCTTCGTGGCCCACGTCCCGGATCGGACCACTGAGTCGGCTTCCGCGCGAGGGCGAAGGCGACCGCGAACGGCTACCCGGCAGGTGACGACGGCTGCATCCTTCCTCCATGGGGTCCATCGCCGTTGGCTCGCACGTGGCAGAAAACGTGCCGGCGAGGAAGCGACCGGCAGGCGTCTGGACAAGTGAGGGGCATCGGAGGCCTGGTCTATCTGGGAAGCAGGCGTGCCCCTGCGACGGCTCGCGCATCCGTACCCTCCGCAGTCTTCCGCATCCGAGGAACGCGTGTGGCAGGGTTCCTACTATCCCGCCTGAGATTAGCTTACCCTGCCAAGGCGAGAGGTGGGTGATTCCCGAACGTGAGCTGACAGATCAGCGCTTTTCCTCAAAGAGCAAAAGGTGATCCGATTCGCTGAGGTTTCCTGGGCACTGAAGGCGCGACATCTCGTGTCTGCGTTCTCACCAGGGTAGCTGGGACATTTATTTAAATAAAAATAAACATCTACAAAAATTTGTGTCGGACTGGTGTCCAACCACGCGCGTTTTACCGGGAGCCTGCCGAGTTACCAGTTCGCCGACCGGTGAGGTCCTCCACAGCAGAGGGGAGGGGGCAAACGAAAAAGGAAAGGAAACAAGAATAAGAATAAATAAATAAACTTTGGGGGAGTGGGGTGCAGGATGGAATCGCATCCTGCTGGAGGCGGTCCTCGGCATCCTGTCGAGGATGCCGGCAAGCTCGTGCTGCATATTGTCCTTCAGGTAGGGCCACCTCGTTGCCATCCTCGTGAATCGGGCGACGAAGTGGATAGCATATCTCGTGTCTAAGATTGTGGTGCCAGGTGGTGCCTGAGAACGGCAAGCGGTGCGACGGCGGGTCAGGAGGATCACTCTCGCCCGTTGGCGTATTGCGTGGTCGTCCATCCGGTGGGGCGATGCCGTAGCCAAAACCCTGGCTGCCTCACGCTGATCGCGGAATCAAGGAAGTTGTTTTTTTTTTTTTTTTTCCGGCAGAGGATCACCCACCCACCATCTCCGCCGTCATCACCAGCTCGTGTTTCGTCTGAGGCGGCGCGGGAACCCATTGGAACCAGAGAGCAGCGGTAGGACGTCCTCACGGTCGTCACTCTTCTACAGAAAGTGGCAGGACGGTTGCGCTTGGACTTGCGCGACAAGAAAACACGCAGCTCGCATAGAACGACGAATCGGGGCGCAAAGAAACGGATCCTGTTGGTAAGTCACCCTCCCCTCCCTATCCCCTGAATTCCTTTGTTCACTCATTTACTGATTTCTGTTTTTAGGAGACCTTGGTTTTGCATCATACGACTTACAACCTTTCCCTCCCTGGATTTGTACGTTCATTTCTGAATCAACACACATTCCAGAGCGACCACGTGACAGTGGATCAGCCATCCCCAAGACACCATGACCGGCCGAGGAGTGATGACGCAGTTCCTCGCTTCGAGGGGTTTCCCCAGTGGACCGGCGAGATGGCGGTCCGCCGGAAACTTAGGGGGGGGGGGGAGAGACCCTGATGAAAGAATTGGGGTGTGTAGGCCATGAATCAGAAAACTGACGCTGGGAAGAAACTACAAGCACAGTGGTCGTGGGGAATGAGCAAAAGTGGCGGCAAAATTTTCGTGAGTGCTACAGAGGTGCACTGAAGCATCCGGAAGATGAAGCGGGACGGCACTTTGCCGAGGTGCTCGAAGCCGGATCATCTCTGAAACGGACTTATCAAGAGTGAGGAAGAACTACTATCTGCACTGGATCTCAGAAAGGGAAACGAGAAGGTGAAAATGATCCTCCGGGATGCAGAAGATTCCTTACCAGAAATCAATGGCATCTCTTATGCCAGATGAAGGATGATGATCAGAGGAAGCGGGGCTACTATCCACGGGGTTTTTAATATTCGTCGGAAGGCATTAAAGACCCCATCCTGGTAGGAAGACTCAACTCTTGTTTCCACCCCCTCACATGAACTGGATCGGGGTGGAGTAGACGGCTGGAGGCAATCCCCCATGGATATTGATCCATAGGAGACTGTGCTTGCATCGACAGGCACTTTGCAGTTGTACGAGAAGAGCCTGTCGCGTGAGCTACCGGAACGCATAATGGAAAGCAGCATGATCTGCCTAGAGCAAAAGAGATTTTACCGATTCAGCGAGCTGCTGTAATAGATCTTCGTCCTGCAAGTGGCTCTGCATGGAAATAGAGGGAGACTCGAAGATCCATATCTATGCGGAGTAGGCTTGTACAGTCTCTGTAGATCCAGACGATGTTTTCGGCGTGGTCTCCCTTCAGGAGATGCAAGAGACCCTGAGAAATCGAAGATCGCATTGGAACAGCAGTGGCGAATCCCATAAGATAGGACGCTTCTTCCGTGAAAGCCATGAGGAGCCGTCGAGGGCGCCCTCAGAGCTCGCGGCGTGGAG
The DNA here is from genome assembly GCA_036172245.1 of Raillietiella orientalis. Taxonomy (NCBI): domain Eukaryota; kingdom Metazoa; phylum Arthropoda; class Ichthyostraca; order Raillietiellida; family Raillietiellidae; genus Raillietiella; species Raillietiella orientalis. The sequence goes on along the minus strand of JAYWIR010000018.1, from coordinate 897,342 downwards.
TTGGAACCACTCCCTACGGGCAATGAAACCACCGTTTCGGACACAGGATCCGATCTGTCGCATACGGAGGCGACCTCGCTAGGATTACCAGGTTACCAGAGGAACCGCAAGGGCAGCTCAGGTCGTCCGAGGAGGAGCTGTGCAGGAAGATCCCTGCTCATCTGTGAACCCAAGGAAGTGGGGAGAGGCCAAAGACGTTCCAAATGAGCCAAACAGAAACTTCTGCATTCGAAGAATCCCAGGAAGGCAAACGCTAGGCAGGCAAGCCGTTCAGGATCGATATTCCTGGAGAGCACTCCGAAGAGCGATTCGTGGACCTCAGGCAGCTCAATCTGCTTTCACTGAAAGCTTTCTTTCGTCCAGACCAGCACATTCCGCATAGCTTCGCGTTTTACCTCAAGGAGATTGGGCATTCGCTGACGGAAAAGCTGGAAGGTTGAGCGGGCTTCAGAAGTACGTGGTCTTGCATGAGGAGCGTGCCGAGGGATTCCTGGCACTCACTGGTAAGCCGAACGAGAATGACGGCACCTTCTCTCACCTCAGCATCCCTCAAGCAGCTCACACCGCCTCCCGATCTGCTCACCCCTCCCCAGGAGGAGATCGAGGAACAAGTCCCAGCTGCTTCCTGAGACCAGGACAAGGGCGACTGCACGTCCGGGAGGATACCGAGAAAGTTCGCACCGTTGAGCGGGCACGCGAAGAGCAAGTCGTAAGACGGACATCCAGCCAAATGAAGATTCTCCGGTCCTTCACGGACGGACAGTCGGGGATGCTACTCTGAAGAGGAGCGTGAGGGGGAAGATTGAATCCGATGTATGTGTGCGTTCCTTAGCAACGAGGCATGGGAAACCTCCACTCGAAGGGTATCCGGATCGAGGGAAAGCGATGCCATGCGTGGCATTACATGGCTCATCGTTTCACTGCCCATTTTCCGGAACCTACCTACGATTGTCGGGCTGCAGATTTATGCATGCGGCTGAACCTGCCGGCCGCGAGAGGGGGCGCCGGAAGACCAGACGAAGATCGAACACGCCGCGCACGCGTGGCACGAGACGAGAGGCTGCCGCACGTGCGAAAAACCTCCGCCGGTGGCCTTCGCGCGTCTCCATGCAACGGCGCGACGCGGCTGTCAAGCTAACGGCGAAGGCAGCTCACGGAAGATGGGGGGAGGAGTGCGGGGGACGGTCTCTCGAAGAACGAGAAACAGGAGCAACGCGTCGACTGGCAGCTGCGCCCGGACATCCTGTCGCGAACAAGAGACCGGGCCATCGTCCTGAGCCGCGAACACCCCGCAAGCATTCAGGCCGGCTCGGGAGCATGAGAAGAAGAGCAAACACCGCGATGGCGCTATCCGCATGCCCAGCGAGCGAATTCCTCGTGGCATCGCCAAGACCGTGCGACAACAGTGTCAACTTTTTGCACTTTGTCACTTTTTGCTCCGCACGACCCGCAGACGAGCTGGAAGATTCATTCGCAAGAAGAGGCGATCCGTTCGACAGGCGTAGAGGCTTCTGGCAACGTGGTCCTACCAACGACCTTGGACGGAAAGGACACGGAGGCGCGGGTTCGGAGACGCCGCATACACCTCGGCGCCGGAGGCAGAGAGTCGGCGTCGAGGTTTCGTCACCGGGAACCGAACACCCAAAATGGGACGGACCCTCCTGCTCCCGCGACGTGGGGAAGCGGATGGGAAAGAAGCAGGGGACCGATCTTCGACAGCTTAGACGCAGAGTTGCCAGCTGAGGGCAGCACCCCTCAGGCGGTGGGGTGTGGAAATGGTGAAGTAAGCCGCTTTCTCCTCCTCCTCCTCATCGAGCGTTTTCTCGGACTTTCTCGGCGATGATTATTAATTTATTTCGGGCAAATGGGCCGGCATCCCGGGGTGAGAAGGTTGACTGCCTGAAACCAAGGCGTTCCTGGTGAAAGTGACGTTTCCTATTCTCCAGAGGGATCTCCAAGGTGTTCTCGACCCGTCCTTAGCGCAGTTTTGGGACGCGGAGACCGAACGGCCCCGTAATCGAGAGGATGGGATCCTTGCGATGGTTGCGGCAGCGCCACGCACGCGTTCGAAGGGGGGCCATATTTTCGATTCTTCTCTTTGAAAGGTGCTTGTTGTCGTTTGAAAGCAAACGAAAAAAAGGAATGGAACGCCGTTGGACCCATCTGACCACGTTGTGGTTTCGAAACAACTAAGCAACTCTAAGCGACTTTCCAAGACCGCGACAACGCACGCGCATTTCCTGGATACGGAGGTGCGGCACATCCTATAATGGTATATGCCTGAAAATCTCGTACTTAGGTGCGTGGCCTTTGGACCGTTAAGACAGCGGTGGAAGAAGAGGCGATTACCGAATACCTTCGCAGAAAGAGGATATGCAATCCAATGGCGGTGGTGATGGATCACCATGACTGCCACAACTGACCACAGTCGGGTCGGGCTCCGGATGCTGCCTGGTGCTCAGCAGCAGGTGCTCCTTAGACGTTCTTCATCCTCTGACTCAGAAGACGCCTGGCTATTGCTGCGTCACCCCCCGCAGACCCTGTGGTACGTCATTACAGATGTCCGGTGGTCGCTTCCCTCTTCGCTACTGACTTCCAATCGGAGGAACATGTGGAATCTTTGAGCAGACTGTGCCAAGGCTTCTCGATCTCGCGATGTGAGCATCTCGAAACCCGGCGTCCGGAAAGTGGCGCGGAAGGGAAGTTTTTTTCGAATCCCGAATGTGCTTTCCGCGTCTGCGCTATTCTGGAATGGGGAACGTTTGTTTATGAAAAGCATCCGAGCATCAATCAAGACCAGCCTCTCGACGTCGCAGACTGTGGCGAGGCCAACGGGATGAAGGAACACCGCGGCTGCATCTTTCGGAATGTTGGCTCTGCGCCCACGCCGAAGAGTTCATCCAGCTTGACAACCGACACTAACAAGAGAGAGAGAGAAACGAGTGTCACGTGGTGTCATACATCCTCGCTGAGATCATCATGGCGCTACTGGTGCCGAACCCCGCATCGGAAGAGCTCGCTAGCGCAAGAACCACTTGCTCGGTCGGAGTGCTCTCTAGAAGCAGCATTGATCCCAGCTCAGCTGATCACAGGCGCACGAGGCGTCCTCCGCTCGTCTCCGGAGTTCGTGCCCACTTTGTTCCGCAAGATTAGGGATGCGGTTTCGGGAGACACGCGGAGCCGCAGGAGGAAACGCAACTCCTGTGGCAATGCCTCGATCCCAGAGCCGCATCTTGGTCCTAACCGGATAGAAGCATCCTGCTTGTCCGGGCAGGGACCCTCTCCTTCCTGATATGGACTCCCTTGCAAGAGTGATAATTGCTCCTGAGTGCTCTCGAAGTCCACTCGCGCTTGGTTTTCAACAGAGACAGAGGTGGTATGGAAGGGGAGGGAACCGAAGAGACGTTCTTTCCAGCCGAGTTTCCAGCGTCCTTCCAAGGAGCTGATGCAACCGCTGTTTCCTTTTTGTGCATGCCTTCCGTCCTCCTGAAAGCACCTTCCGGACACTTTTCGAGGGCCACGCCCTGCGGCCCTCAGTAGACTCTGCGGAAATCCTAGCACGACGGCCAGCTGACGCATCCTTCCAGAAGAGTTCTGATCTTCTAGGGGCACCCACCCCTTTTAGCTGCTTGCCCTGAGAGCAAGCGGATGGCCCAGTGAGCGGAGCAGCCTCCTCCTTCGTTTCAGTTCCGGGGTTCCTTGCCAAGGTTCGTCTGTCGCCTCCCTGGTTTCGTCGTGGTAGCAACGCGGAGGACCCTTGAGTTCGGCGAGATCTGAATTCGCTCGTCTGCTGCGGAACACCTGCGCCACTTTCCCTTTCCTGCCGGAAGGAAGCCCGGTTTCTCCATCCTCGCTGGGAGATAGCATTCAACGAGCCTCCCAGAAGCCGGAGGTCATAGACGCGTCCTTGTGTTCCGCGAGGCGTCTTCCTCTCCGAGGCAGGTGAATGGGACTCCCTTTACGTTCCCGCTTCGTCTCCTGGTCGCCTCGCTCATCAAACGCTCGGGTGACGCCGAAATCCTATTGCAGGTCCCCGGCTCGTTTCCTCGCCCGAGAGGGAAGCAGGGAACAAAGCAAGCAGAGCATCCGCTCTGGATGAGGAATTTTCCTTCAGGATGCGGGCTTTTTCTCAATCGCGAACCGACCGCAGGCCCCAGGGATAAGAACTCAGCACTTCGTTCCGCGAGCTCTGCATCCTTGCCCGCCGACACCCACTGCGGTTGCTCGCTTTCCCGGACAACCGGGAAAGCAGGCGGCTCCCCCGTTCAGAATGGGAAGCAGCGAAAGAAAAACGCAAACTCATCTTGGTTCGTGCGCGTATGCGTAGAATCCAGCTGGGCACTCGCGTGCTCCGCCCTGGCTGCTCTGCCGGGTGGCGAAGCGCCTACCCTGTCTCTGGGTTCCCTCGACTTCTGCAGCTCCACCTCATCGCTGAGGGGAGAGAGGCCCATGTGGTCTTCGAGGGTGGTGGCGCTTCCGTGGAGAGGAGGGGGAAGACTTCGTGCTACGAGTTCATCCTCCACTGCTGCTGGACCCCCACAGTCTCGCAGTTCCTCTCTGGGAGTTCAATCCCGGCGGCTGCATCCAGCCTTTCTCCGGTCGAGCGTTTCGGCACTGCTCCAGATGGAGGTGGCGAGGGAGAGGAGAACAGAGACGCCACCGGTTCTCCTACTGCACCGATCTTCTCTCAATCGCGGATAGGAAGGGGGGGGAGGTGCTGCATCCGGTGGGCCTCGGCTGTGCCGCACACTGGACCACACCATCGTCTTCGCCGAGTTCATTTGGTCTCCGCGTTCGCCGCCCGGCCGGAGCGGTTGCGCATAGGATCGTAGCTGCGGAAGCTGCCAAGCATGGGATGGGGCGCTGCCTTGTGTGCCAAATCGCACTCTTCCCAGCACACTCGTCGGTGAGATGGTTTTGATGCGCAGTGAAGACGGCAAGTGAAGGAAGCTGAGAAATGATCTCGCGCAACAAGATGAAGTGGGCTCTCACGTTTCTTTACACGGGGAGGGGAAGGGGAATTTTCGGGTCACACCTGCCACTTCGAGGGCTCATCCGAAGAGTTTGGAGGGACCACGCAGAGGAAGAAGGAGACCAAGTGCAAAGACCTCACCGTCTCCGTGTCAGCTAGGGATGTTCAGGTGACCGTCCGCGCCTTGCCAGAAGGCTCTTCGGGATCGTGAGATCCACAAAGTGAAAAAAATAATGGAAAATGTGGGATCCCGTGACCATACCTTGAGAAATGAGGGGCCTCATGGGTTGCTCCGAGCATCCAATATGGCTGCAATCTCTGTCGGACCCATGGGTGGATCCAATCTCCTGCTGGGGAACATCGACCAACTGGTGTTGATCGATGCAGATGCAAATGGAGGTTTCTTTAAAGGTTTTTTTTTTTATGTTTCAGTCTCATGAGGTGACACGCGTGGGACAAAAGGACTGACTAAACATGCAGGTGAGGAGGAAGCAGATGGTGAGGAGCGCAAAGAATCAAACTGCTTTTCCTTCCGGGCGATTCCTGCCTGCATTCTCTGGATGCTCAGCTCTTTCAGAAAGACATCCCAGGGTCCCCACCAGAAGTGACGACCTCGCGGACTTACTGCGAACGAAAGGATAAGTGAGCAAGATCCTACCAAGGGTTTTCCCCACTGCGGGTTGATTCGCGCGGAGCGACTCGGTTTGTCACCTTCACGGGAAAGGCCCACGAGGGATGACATTGACCGTGCGTGCAGGAACTGCGCGAGGCGTGGGAGATCCCCAACCGTGTTCCGGGAGACACGACTGCATCGGGAACGAAAGCACGGTCATCGAGAAGCAGGACGAGCTGGTATCCCGGATGAAGAAGGCCAAGCGAGAAAAATGGCAGCCGAGAACCTCAGGAAACCTCCTCTTCTCCCCCCTCCCCAACAAAAATAAAATAAAATATAAAAAATTAAAAACTGCAGGAATATGAAGATGGTGGCAGCTCCGGGATGGCGAGGAGGGAATTAGAGTGAAAGTTGCCAGTCCGTATGGGTTCTCCTCCAAGGCGCCAGAGGAAACATGGAGAAGGAAGGGATCGCAGAAAACGGGCTCTCCTCTTCGCCGGGAAGGGAGCACCAGCGTCCGTCAGAAAGATGGTCGCAGGACCTTTCGGAATCACGAATCTGGAGAACGACGAAGTCAGCCCACTAGGGATCTTCAGAAAACGCACGGAGAGCATAAAGAGGGAATAGTGTGATGCAACACACACGCGGTCCAACATGCACCCCTAGTAAGCTCCACGGAGCCCAATGGAGGAGCCAGCCGGAAGAACACAGTCTAGAGTGAGAGACCGAATGGAGGAAACAGCCAGTCAGCGAAGATGATGGAGAATGCTCTGGTCATCGGTCGTACTTTGGGGCAAGCGAGAAACGCAGGCAGGGACACTCCAGGAATGGCTGTGTGCTTTCGGATGGACAGCACTGGGACTACGCGCCCCTTCCCATACGCGCTGCCTTTTCCATCTTCAGAACGATCTAGTGAATCCCTAGAAACCATCCACCACGAAGTGTTCCCGTACCTAAAGCTTCCCTCCTATCCTCGCTTTCAAATTCTACCGGGGGGATCTTCGCGTCCTCCTCTTCCTTTGCAAATCACACCGCTCTGGCTGGATTCCGTTCAAGAGAACCAGGAATGTCATCCCGATTTAGGCAACCTTCTCGCATCGTCTCTGGAGAGAGCGGTAGGGAAGGCGCTGGTAAGAATCCCGGCGCCTTCCCTACTGCTCTTGGAGAAGGGCTTTTCGTCCTCGAGGGAAAATTCTGCACCCGCGGGGGTGCGAAACAGCGGTGAAAGAGTTGCGATGTTTGCCTTTCCCCCTCCGTTCCGGACTCGCAGTCGCCACATCTATGCGGCGGAAGTAGCTTTCGCTCCCTACTGGATCGTCTCTCGCATCAATTTCCTGCTTCGCTCCCGTGGCGCCGAGCAGATGTCCCATTCTGGCTTTGCATCGATCGCCTGCCACCTGAAACTGTTGCTTCTGCCCGCGCCTGACGGTATGCTTTCACGCCGAGCACCTTCGCAGGCATGGAAACGGTGCTGGCACGGGGCCGATGCGGACTGGAGAAACCTATCCCAACCTACCCTAATGCCACCCCTGCACGCAGGAGAGAGCGTCCCACAAGTGTTCCGCTGATCTCGACCATCTCCGCGTGCTGCTGAGCCTCCTGGGTATGTTCTGGGACGAAGCATCCTATCCTCCAATATGAGAGCTCTGCATTTTCGCCAGAGGCACCAGACTTCTCAGTCCCTGTAGGGCCCTGAGAGGCATCTCCTTCCTCACCCTCCCATCGAGTGGGGTCAGCCCAAATAGTCCCATGTTAAGATGCCTCCATTTGATCCTTCCGCCAACGCAGTTGGGAACTCTCGGGACATCTATTTTGGGCGCGCTCCTCCACCAGCTTCGTGCGCCGACCCAGGAATTCCTCGTTCCACCCGCTCCATTTCGAGTATCATTCCTCAGAGACAGAAGAGAAACGTGGGAAGCTGGAGGCTGGAATTCTTGGCCCATAAGATCTTCCGTTATTCCAAAAAGCAATTCCATTGCCTGCGGACTAACAGGAAGACTGGGGATGACCTATAGGCTCTGTTTCGATCCGGGAGCGGGTCTACGGAGCTAATGGCGCCTGTGGGATGATCCTCAGGAGTTCTTGTATCTGCTCTACGCAAATCCATCTTGCAGCACCTGTATGTGAGCCGGATGAACGTCTACATCTACTGCATTCAGATTAAGATCGGTAGCAAAAATCTGCGTCGATGTCTTCGGTCCGCATAAGGACCACTTGATGCTCCCTCGACAAGGTTCCTATCACTTCCCGACCCTCCAAATTCTATCCTTTTTTTTCTTATTGTTTTATTTTTGTTTTTGTTTTTTCCCCATCTCCTTCCACTCCCGAGGAGAGTCACTCTGGTCTGGTCGGCGTCCCGGCAGGCCCAGCGTTGTGTTGGAAGTTAGTGGGGCCTTGTACCACGTTTTGTAATGACTGTGTAATGAATTTGAATAAACGTACCGGCATATCCGGGTGGCAACGACAAGGTTCCTAAGCACCCCAGGTCTATGCTGAGCCTGCGTCCTGCGCTCCCGGTGCAGGATGAGCCACTCAAAACGGAGTCATTCACCATCTGAACCTCGTTGCATTTTGCCGCACTTGAGCCGGGTCGGTTTCCAGTGGCGCAATCTGTACAAGCAGAGGTGGGTCGGCCCCTGTTCAGCGTTCAGCCCGTCCCTTTTTTTTATTGGATCCATTATAGCAGCGCCAAGAAGCCGGGCTGCTCAGATGGCGGTCAACTCCTCCGCCAGCTGCCCACAAAGGGCGTGGTACTCCATTTGGGGCCGCTGAGCCCCGCCCGTTGAGGCACGCAGTGCCATGCTTGAGGCGGGTCGGTTCCCAAGTGGGTCACTCTGTGCGAACGGAATTTTGACGTGGCTGACCAACTCCCTTGGCTTCCCAGCTTCGCCTCCACTTGACTCCATCAGCTGCCTTCCATCTGCAAAAACCCGAAAATGCCTACCTGGATAAATCCTCCAATCAGCTTTTCCTGAAACTGTCTCTTCCAGGTTCCTGCAAGAGTGGCTGTGTTTTTCGCGCGCACCGGAAGGCCACCATAGCCAAAACCTCATATCTTTATTTCTATTTTTTATACGTGTATTTGTGGTCTTCTCACTCCCGTTCCGGACTTTCGGTTTACCGACCTGTGTGTCGGGGATCCCTCCATTCGTTTTTCTGTGTCCTTTGTCCAGGAACCCTGTTCCCGGATAGTTTAGTAATAAACACCCCGGCGCACCCGGGTGGGAAACAACAAGAAATAGCCAAAGCCTCTGGATATGAGATCCGTCTGATTTCGCTGTTGCGAGAGCGCCTTCCAAGGAGCACGCCGGGTGGGCAAGCATTTTTTTCCCTCTCTGCCCCTCCTCAGTTGCTCAGAGTCGTGTTCTCAGTTTTTCCCCGAAAATCTGCCCCTCGACCTCTCACCTTCTCTGTGTCTGTCCCCCTTGGGACGGGGCCGAGCTGCGGATGTTCCGACACCTGCGATTCAGCAAGGATCAAAAGCGCCCATCCTGGGCACTCACCCGCGCCTTCTTCTTCCTGGAAGCAGTTATCGGAGTGGTGTCAACTTCGTTTTTTTTTTTCCAAGAACCAGGATCGGAAACTGTTTGGCGCGATCGGATTGCAGGTTGCTCCACCTCCGCCTTCGCCTCTAATCCTCCCCCCTCCCTTCACTTTCCTGATCTTCCTGCGCAGAATCACCCGCAGGTCACTTGAACGTTCCTTCCAGCGGTCTCTTTCAGGCGACCTCAACGGCTTGCATAGCCACGGGAGCGAATGAGCTCCGCCCACCCTTTGATCCTTTGGTTGCTGTCCCTGAGTAGACTGCGATGCTGTGTGATTCTTCCCGATGATTCTCCTGTTTCGACTAACCTGAGGAACCAGCGAGGAAGAGCTCCGGCCGCAGCGATCCAGTGGCATTCCCGACAGCACGCACCCTCAGAGGCGCCGGCTTCATGCAGCTCCTCCTCGGATCACCGTTCCTGCATCTGCTTCTTTGCATCACCCGATCTTCGCTCCTGACGGCCAATCCGAGATTGCAAGAGCCCTCCGTTGCAGGAGGATGGGGAACGCACCCTTGCTCTCCTCCCCTCATCTCACCCGTTCTTTTTGTAAGAGCGTCCCGCAGCCGTTCACCCTTTGGCCCCGAGACGACGATCGAGGGAAGAGGAAAGGACGAGCCGAACTCCTGTCAACGTACAAGGAGCCTGGTGCTGGGTTGTCTGCCATGATGACGGCGGAGGAGGAGTTTCGCGCCCCGTAGGAGATGAGGCACTTCGGGTCGATTCGTAGGGCGTGCATTGCGCGTGTAAATGCGTCGAAGGGTGATGTAGCATACAGGATCATTCCATGCAGCTTCCATTGGTCCTTTAAAGGAATTTCAAGGGGATTTCGGAGGAAGCAGCTGCAGATCGAATGTTGCGGGACGCTCTGGGGTGACAGTGGGCAGGGAGGAATGATTCAGCCGGAAGGACCTCGGCTGGGGGTGACGTCTCCTGTGGGAAGTTCATTTTGATTTCTCCTCGTCCGGAAAGAGAGATCCCGCCTCATATCTTCCGATGGATGGCGATCCATGGTGAATGCTCTCGTTCACTCCTGGATCGAATCTTACGGGTTCCGTGTAAGATTTCGGCTCCATCCCACGTTCGAGGTACCCATTTTAAAGAAAGCCCGATCCGTCTTCCCTGCGGAGACGTACCGAGCATCATCACCCAGTGCACATTTGGCTTGAAAAAACACAGGAACAACCTTTTCGGAGTCCCTTGCGTTCCCTACAAGCAGACAGCAGTCCAAAACCCTACCCAAGGACTTCTGGGTAATGGATGGTCACCACTGCTCAAACCAATCACTGTCAAAGCATGACATCAGCCGGGAACGCTTCCCTCTCACTGGGAACCTTGAGGCTTCTAGAGGGCTCAACACTTTCCCACAAGAATGCCATCGACTTCTTGGGAAAAACTTCTCGGAGACATACAAACCGATCCTACGGGTGACAAGGGAAAGTTATGGCGTCCCTCTGGATTATGCCGATGGCATAGTCACCCTTGCAGACACCGAGGATGAACTGAGGAGAAGACCATGTCTCCACTTAGTCACGTGGTCACCCTCGACGCTGATGCACTCTGATCTTAGTCAAGAGACCAAGATACGATGCCGGCCTGCTTTTCGGAGAGAAGCCACTCAGGGAGCCATGCATACTCTACTGAATCTTTGGAAAGAAGCACACACTCTCTCAGAGTAGTGAAAAGTGACCTGCCTAATTGTAAGGTCACCGAAACCTCCGCTCAATGGGGGACGTCTCTTCTGCGAACTAAGCCACTCCCGAAGACCTCTTTCAGGTCTCGCAAAGATGGATCGAGAAAACTTCGAGGTCCTGAGATTCCCGAACGACGACTTGCCCTCCCTCTACTCTGCCGGCAGACCGCCATCTCATCGACTCAACTAGGAACACCTCATCACCCCCCGTAACAAGGAACGCCGCCAGGACTTTGCGGGGAGCAGTGCGTTCACTGCAGGACAATGGGAACCCTACCGCACACGTTCCTCGGATGCGGAAGACTGCGGAGGGTACGGATGCGCGAGCCGTCGCAGGGGCACGCCTGCTTCCCAGATAGACCAGGCCTCCGATGCCCCTCACTTGTCCAGACGCCTGCCGGTCGCTTCCTCGCCGGCACGTTTTCTGCCACGTGCGAGCCAACGGCGATGGACCCCATGGAGGAAGGATGCAGCCGTCGTCACCTGCCGGGTAGCCGTTCGCGGTCGCCTTCGCCCTCGCGCGGAAGCCGACTCAGTGGTCCGATCCGGGACGTGGGCCACGAAGGGCAGAGCCCGCGGGTGGTGTAACCGGGAAGCGGTGAACGCACGCACGGTCCTTCCTCTCATCCCTCCCCTGCCCGACGTGGGTCCCTCGGGAACGACCGTTCACGGTCGTGGGGCACTGATCCGTCCCAACGCCCATTTCTCTATCCTTCGACCGTCGCTGCTGTTCCTCGATTCCTCCCCAGTGCTGTATTCAGTGAGCGTGGCTCTTTGGGTCTCGGTTCCCTGAAGCATCATCTCCCGCTCCGATCGCTGCACCGTGAAAATTCCCACGCTTTCCGTGGTCTCGGCAGGAGTCCATGCTTTCAAGCATCGCTTGCATTTCTGTCTTCTCATCCTGTCTCTCTGGATCCCGTTGTTTCCAGATCAAGAATGAACTTCACCAATGAGCCGTCGTGAAGGATGTTGACTCCACAGGAGTTTTCTCCTCCCTGCCCAACTCCACTCTGCATTCACTAGCATACAGCGATCCGGAATCGTTGCTCTACAGAGAAGCGGTCCAGAGATAAGGAGGAAGTCGTGGGTAGAACGGGTGGGCGGATGGAGGCCTGCTCTCCCCGGAGTCAGAATCGGCTTTTGTTCTGGAGGGATAAGAGTTGAAGAAGAGATCTTTCGAAGAACTGGGGAACGGTGAGGAGACATCAGTTTTCGCTCTTCGGGAGCGTCCTTTCGAGGCACGCTCGCGTAGGAAAAGTGGTATGGAAAGGCGGTTCCTTTTTTTAGCGGTGTGGAGCCTGCGTGGTCACTCCTGTTTTTTTTTTCTTGGGAGCCGGACGACCCTGCAGCAAGACTCGACAGGATGTTTCCGGCATCGGAGTCCGCCTCTCCCGGATAAAGACGTTCCTGCTTGTGTCCGCGGAAGAGGTCACAGAGAATGCGGGGAGCGACCGTCCGCATCGTGGTCTGCCTCCGCTTCTCACGGGAACGCGAGTGAATCTCTGTCGTCTGCGGTGTTCCCAGCTCGAAACCTTCGAGAGAGGAGAAGTGTCTGAGTGCGGATCGGGTACCGGTCGTACTTCGTTCCTGGGCTCGCGGATCCAAGAGGACAGCCGGGTCTCGTCCTGTCCGGACGTTCAGCTCCCACTGAGGTTCTGTTCCAGAGGGAGAGAGGGATGTTTCTATTCCTTCCCGCTCTTCGCCGGTGTCGCAGAAAGCTGGCCCGTAGGGAAGTTCTGTCTTCTACTCGGGCGCTGCTCGCTTGGTCTCGCATCGCGGTCTCCCCTCCGTGGCAAGCAGCTCGAATCTTCGGATTGTCCAGCCGCCGGTACTTTCACCCAAGAGTTCGGAAGACAGGTTCCTGGAGCTGCACTGCCATTGCATCATGCCTTAATCTTCCAGAGCAGCAGAGACGACGGGCGCAGGTGACGAGGCGGCGACTCAGCGAGCCCTCTCCGTGTGTGAGGTGCCGGCGGTCGCCATGGCAAGGGATGCATCTCGCGGGCGGCTCACGCCGATGCCAGACGCCTCTAGAGGCCATATAAAGTCCATCAAGATGCGCCACGCTCTGGTGTTTCGAGGTGTCCTGGCTGTCGTAGCGCTCGCGCCACAAGTGCACCAACTGCACGGCGACGAGAAACCGAGCATGTTGTTACAGCAGGTTCCACTCGCGCCATGGCTGCTTCGATGGCGGCCGTAGGAAAACGTCGCTTGTACGCAAGCCTGGAGAGGATGGATTCAACCTCGGGAGCATGCCGCTACGGCAGGGAGCAGCCGACTCCAGAGATCCGGAAATGCACACCCGCAAAGATTTGTGATGGTTCAGCACAAAGGGAGGAATGACGAATAGCCATCTCTGACGTTCTCGTATGGGAAGGTAACGCCGGATATGATGACTCACCTTTCGTCCTGGGGCAACAGGATTCGGTCGGAGTTTTAAATCGCCGCCTCCGTGGATTGGCTGGGTCTGAAGCCACCATCCCCCTCCCCCCCCTCATTGTTCCTTTGGCGAGGTTCAACAGATAGTCGCTTTTCTTAGCAACGAAGACCGAATTTCGCATGCCACGGTTAAGAGCGTGAGTCTGGGTCCGTCCCTATACTCAGAGCCTCAACCAGGCGCCACTTCATGGCTTCTTGTTTACGCATGTTCACCTCGGGTGAGTACCGCGGAGCCAGTGCGTTCCATCTCTTATTTATTCATTGTTCCTCCCTTCCCTCTTCCCTAGCTCTGTCCCCAGTGCTGGTAGTCCCGTTGGGTACGGACCGACGCGTGTCCATCTTCAGCTGTGTGTTTTGGTTTTCTCATTTATTTTAAATAAATTACCCGGGTGTTTCTTATGAAAGCTATCTTCAAAAAAGAAAAGGACAAGAGTCCTTTGCTCGCAGCGACCGTCCGATTGCAGGAGGGATCCCTACTCGCAAGCAGGCTTTCCAGAGAGGTCAACGCAGGGAAAGACGGGTGGGAAGTAAAAAAAAAAAAAAAACCTTCCTCCCAGAATGATTGCTTCTCAAATTGTGAGAGAAGGGGGCAAAGGAAGGGTCCACGTTTGGGTTCCCAAGGTCCTCTGAATCAGCGCAAAGATGCTGGTCAGTTTCTCCTCGTGCCTCCTTACGCATGGGTCAGCGTTCTTGCATGCGCCGCTCGCAAGGACGGCGGAACGGAATAGAGCCGAGTGCGTGAAGCGGCGTTCAAAGAAGAACCTTAGGTGACCCCGTACAGCAGCTGGACGCGCGATGCCTGTCCGACGCAGGACACGGCTTCTCCCTGATTCTGCGAGAGGCAATGCCCTCATCCCCTTGGAGCTGTGTCTGCCTCACGTGTTCACCAAAGGTGAACCCTCGGATGGCACACACGCGAGGCCCGAGCGACACTCCGCAGATACAACTCTCCAGGAAGAGACCTTCGAAAGAACCACCGGATCAGAACAGCCTCCTTGCCCTTGGTGAATGCTGGAAGCAGTTTCTTAGCGGAAGCTGCTTTTATTTATCGGCATGAGCGTTACATATGAATACATGAGCACAAATGTATGCGCGTTTCTGATAGGCACGTGTGTGTGTGTGGGCAGATAGATGTGGATGGCAATGGGAGCATCCCACCTTTCAATGCGACCCTTCCTCGTACGGAATGGAATGATACCCACTGAATAACTTATGTGTGACGCGGAGTACGTGATATTTGTCGCGCACGTTACATGAAAACCCTCATAAATGCGTGCGGTCCCCACCCCAGCCTCTTGCGTGCCACCGTGGCGTAACTCTGTTTACTCTGTGTTTATTAACATAGCGGCAAGTTTTCGCAAGAACGGTGAGTTCTAATTGCCTCGAGTGGAGCGAAATGGGGGACGTCTTCCCGGTTCCCCCGAAACGGATAAATGTCCCAAATTAATCCTGCGAGGACTGCATTTCGGTGGTGATATCCGTCAAATGAATGGCTTACCGGGATATCGCGCGCTCTGCGAGCGCATCGGGACGGAGCGCACTCCATTCAAGGCGGCAGTGAGGGGAGCGGACAAGGAGCTTCCCTTCGTCTCCGCTGATCTGCACACGTCTCGACGGCGAAAGGTTGCGTAACGAGTGGATGTGGTTCGGCGGATGTAACAAAGAGATCATCTCATCTCTGCATCTGGCCGACGCGGTGCGATTGTGCGGAACGCGGTTGCCACTTGACGCGCGGGAGTGCCGATGCGGCGCCCGTCCCAGGCGAGGTCGTGTCCGCCGCCTCCGCTGGGGAAGGTCGGTCGGCGGAGACGAATGCCTCGCCAACACCTCTGTGCCCCTTTCCTCTCCGCCTCGGATCAGCGCGCACGCCAAAGGAGTAACGGGGGTCCGCGCGTGCGTTCGATTGAGGTCAGCAGGGCTCCCAAGCCTTCCGCGTGCTGATCCGCACTCTGCAGCCAAGGGTTCCAGCCATTCCGAACGCAGATCCGCCTAGGCAACGAGATGTGATCTGCAGCTGGAGAAGGGCGCGCTCCCATAGCAACGCCTCTTCTTTCGCATCTCTCTCTCTTGTGTGTGTGTGTTTTTCTGAATGGGGAGGAGTTGCCTGATAACAACCGAATCATCCGTAAACGTGAAGAAAACCAGCTGAGCACCACCTACCTTTCCGCGTCTCGATGCTCGTGACACGACTGCCCACTGCAAGCCGAGGTATCGCCCCAGCAGAAATCAGACGACGCGAACAGTGCTGGTCAAGCAACAGTTCCACTCCAATTTCCTTTTCTTCCTTCCCTCCGGGGACGGAAGAGCTCGTGCTCCAGAGCAGGAATCAACCAAACTGCCAGGCAGAAGCAGAAGTCCGGCGCCGGCAGAAGATTTCCGCAGCTTCTTGACCTTCCGCGAAGAAGTCTTTTCCTTTTTTTTTAAAGGTCAGTGGCCTCCTCATGGGGAGATCGTTACCGTTGGCCTATGATCATTATCACGTAGTTATGCTGATGCATTTATTACATAACGTAATGAGAATACATTGGTGTGGTCGAACCGTCGGTTCTACCACGCGCAATGAACCTGCCGAAGAGCGGTGCGCAGGCCGGTGAGGTCCGCTTCGGCAGCTCGAAGGAGGAGAAAACGAAGACGAAGAAAATAAACCAACAAAACAGGGGAGGTGGAATTATACACGGGAAGGAGGGGGGAGGGGAACCGAGGAAGGGAAGCTTTCCTCCGCCTTCGTGGGATCGCGGCAGCCTGAAACGCCAGGAAAAGAGGCCGAAATAGCAGGGACGCCATCCACTGCGCTCGGATCTTCCTGGAGACCGCCTCGAGATGGCTCCACCCGGGCGCTACACGGACGGAACGCGCCAGCATCCTGAACAGGATGCAGAGGACGCAGGACAGCGTGCCGTAAGCTGCGGGAGACGCGGCTGGAGGCGGTGCGGCACCACGCGTGAAGAGGCGTTTCAAAAAGTTCCTGGGGTCGCCCACCGGGGTTCCTAGGGTTCGTCGCCAGGCGATTCCAAAGTGATTGGAGGGCAGCACAGTCCAACAGCAGGTGTGGCAGGAGCTCTTCTCCTTCCCGCACCTGTAGCACTTGGCCTAGTACGACGGAAATCCTTTTGGGTTCCTTTCTGTTCCGCTGCCTCCCTTCCAGCTTTTGTATCCTAGGATTTTCTTTTCCTTGGCTCGCCAAGTGCTGAAGAGCCATCCATCTCCTTGGAGGGGGAAAGGGGGGCGCGAAGCTCTTCAGTGCTGTCCATGCCACCTGCGGGTGCGTGCTAACTGTTCAGAATAGAGACCACCCTATGGATCCAGGAAGGGCTCCGGAGGAAGGAGTCCATTCGTTTCTCTTACGCTTGCGAATAAGTCCCGAAGGGAATCACCTCTTCCTTATTCTCTCCGGAGAGATCCCCTGGTTTGTGGGGACAGTTTCTCACTTATTCTCCGGAGTGAACCTGCAAGGGAACCGATCTCTGCTCCCTCTTCCGAAGAGAACCCCGAAGGGACGCTTCCCAATTTCCTCTGGAGGATCGCTCCCCGAAGGGAGCAGCGCACCTCTTCACACTCTGGAGAGGTATCAGTCCTCCAGCTCCACAGCCCCTCTTCGCAACTCGAAGGGCTCCTTGATTCCTGTAAAGACCCTGGAAGGTCAACTTCCAGTCCCGGCCGATCAGCGGGAAAGCCACCCGGCTTCCACTAGTGCCGTACCCGAAGCCTACAGGTCAACCAGCGCTATCCTGTGCGGGTGACTCGAACCCACGATGCCCCCCATTTCTCTGGCATCAATCCTCAGCTTGGGGATTCGAAACGCTTGGTGCCGCTCACGGAGGCCGCAGCCACACGGCCGCCAGGTCACAAGGAGTCTTTTTCGGGGGTGCCACAGGTGCACCGACTCTGGGCCTCCAGGGTCTCGAGGTGTTATCTGATCGGCCAACTTGATTGAAAGTGGTCGCAGCGACACCAAGAGGACCATTTGCTCGTTCGCTTGTCTTCAGTCGCGAGGTGCCAAAGATTGGGACAGTCGGAATTGTGGAAATAGGGATTACAAGCGAAAAGCTCGTCCACAACTGTCATGGTAACCCTGTCAGAAGGAATCGCCGCATACCAGCAACGAAAGTGACTTCTCGCGTTTTTGTCGATGGCACTCTAAAGGCAAAGGATACTGGGACTTGCTGGTCTCTGCTCGAGGCCACTGAAGAGCTTTCCACCGAAGACTCGGTGCGCCTGCGTCAGTTTGTTCTGAGTCAGGTGCAGATTCTCCGAAGTTGTCCTAAAATCGGAGGAGATGGTCATTATCTGGGATGGTCAACCGAGATGTCAACGTCGTCCCTAGGGGTGGAAACTGCGCCTCAGGAGGATGCCACCCTGCAGAGACATCCGGGTGATGCTCAAGGTAACATGCCGGGGCTACTGACGGGGAGAACGGGTATCCCCCAGGAAGGAGCGCTCCATGCTACCGCAACAGAGCGAGACTTCGCTGATTTCCGCGAGGAAAGCATCTTCCTGATGAAGATAACTGATCGCTCATCCCACACGGGTGGGCGATGCAGAGGAGATCCTTCCGGAGAACGTTCCCTTCGCTCCTCTGACTTCGTGTGCTTTTCCCTGGAACGAAGCGCCAGAGTGCTTCTAGAAGTCCCTTGGTTTCGTCCGGGAAGAGGCGGGAGGTCATAGTTCTCATCATGTGAAGCCCATCACTGGAGGCCTCCGAGCAGACATGAGCTCGACCTACTCCAACTGGGTAAGGAGCTATGGCTTGCTCAACGCTAAAACCGGGGCGGTTCACCAGAACCACCCGAGAGGGCGATTGTGAAGGGCAGAACCTAAAGCGTTGGGTGGCCCACGCGCCCAGTGCAGCGCTCGTCAGATACCGCGCAAGGTGCTTGGCGGTTGCCACGGACAGCAGAGTCCTCTCCAAGGTCCGCGAGACGTTAGGCTCAAGGACCCACTTGCCGGAGAGATGGTTCCTGGAGATCCTGGAGATCGCGCGCATACGCTCTCTGGGTGCCGTTGGAACACGACAGGGCCGTCGCTGCCTTCCGTCGCTGCGCCTCCGTAGGGGACGGCAGCAGGTTCCGGCAAGCGGGGGTGGCAAGGGGGTTCTGGCATACGCGCCCAAGGGCTTGCCCGCAGGCATCCTCGGAGCAAATCTCGATGGAGACGGTGGCAAACACTCCGGCAGAAAGTAAAAAAAAGAAGTAAAGATGGAGTTTCACGGAATCGGCATCTTTGACAGCTGGCAGCGACTGGTGGGCGGCACCAGGATCCGAGTGGTCTGCAGGAACAGACGGTGGCTGGCCTCAACGTGCCCCGTCTCCAGCAGGAGGAGGATCCTCTGTTATGCGCATTCCGACTATGTGGGTGAGGGAAAAGCATTCCGATGATCCCCCTGCCTCACGTCCTCGGACGTGGAAGCATGCATGAGAGCATTCCCAGTATTTGCCTCATCTCTTTCCTGGGAATCAGATTATCCTGACAGATAGTGAGGGACGGAGATCCTCGTCACCGTGCGCTGCTTGGGTGTCCGAGCGCGACTTCCCTAGTCTCGCGCGCCCGAGCGAGAGAGGGACGTGAAGTCCACGTAGACTCCCGATCCACCTTCAAAGTCGCGGCCAGGTGGAGCTCTCTGCTGGAGCTGGAGGTTCGGCGCATGTCCTGAGCTCCGAGAGTGAGCGGGCGACCCATGGTGGAGGAAGCAGCGCCACTTGGCGAACTCGACATCCTCGGCCGGGAGCAGCCAACCGCCCCTTCCGCCCGGGGCTCCAGTGCGGCCTTCGGAGCCGCTTCGCGGTAGCGTGTGACACGGCGGCTGCAGTGTAGTGCACATCCTGTCCAGTGAGCTGGGATATGTCCATTTATTTTCTATAAATGGACTCCATGGCTCTTATTTATGAACAAACAAAGAAACTTCAGAGTAGGAAAATGCTAGGCAAAAATAAGAACTCGGGAAGAGAGGTTTTACCGTGTCCCGTTCAGGCGGACTACAGGCAAGAATGGGGTTGGGAAAGAAGTCAGGAACAGAGAAAGATGAGATCATGAGCCGTGGTCACGTCGCATCTTCCGCAGCGGCGTTCTTATCGCCTCTCCTCGCTGCAGAGGGAGCCACCTTGCCCGCCCCTCCTTCCTTTGGCATTGCTGTTTCGGAGACAGGTGGCCAAGTTCGGTGACCAGCGAAACAGCTCCCTGGGGGTGCCCTTCGGGGCGAAAGAGACTGCCGGATGCAGTCCACAAGCGAACACGACTCGACGTTTTGGAGACCGCATCCCGCCTCGGGGAGCCCCGGAGTCATCCGTTCCGGCGCTCGTCGACCGAGAAGTGCTCTACGAAAACGCACGAAGAGCAGCGCCGTGAGACGCTTCTCGAGGCAAAGCGCCCGAGTGGTCCAAACGTGTGGCCGGTCCCGCGCTCCGAGAAACTCCAAGCCCGTAGGCGTCCACATTTCAGCAGCTCCTCTCCTTGGAAGAGTTCTTTGGAGGGAAGGTGGCGTGGTTGCCCTGTTGCCCTTTCGGCCGACCGTCCAGGACATTCGTCGCTCCTGCTCGGGCTGCTCCACTCCGATTCACCATAGGGAGGAGAAAACACGAGGCGGGCCACCTATTCCCTCCCTACCTCACTGTGGATGCTTCGGGACGCGGAGTCAGACAGAGCGCGGCACAGCCGACACTGCCTGAGGCGCCAACACCATCCCTCTACTCGCCGTGTCAAAAAGGCACACCACTTAGATCGTCATGAACGGCTCCTGGACATTTCTGTCTTTCCGAGGACTTGGGATCGGCAGGGCCGTGCTCGAAGGCTGCTTGCACGCGACCCTCTTTTACACTCTCCTCGAGGACCTCTCTGGAGTGTCTGCTATCACCACCAATGACCCGCAACCACGGCGTCTCCAGGAGAGCTCGCGCCCAGAACCCTCCTGCTGCGCATCCCCCCATGACCCTTCTGCTGAGCCGTTGTGTCTTGTTTTCACACCCGGTCACGCCGGGACGTGTCCTGTGAAAGGACACTAGTTTCAACAATGGGTCGACATCTTCGAAAAGGCCACCACTTGCGCGTGTTCAGGAGGAGTGCTGTGCTCGGAGCAGTCGCCGGAAGTGGTCCGCGCAAGAAAATTAGGGAGAAGGGAAAGAAACAAAAAATAAATAAAAATCAAACAAAAGAATTCTAAAGTGTTTAAGGGAGGGGGAAGAGTAAGGGAGGAAGGGATCACAGGTCGCTCCCTGGTGGCCTCTGCAGCCTCTCAAGGATGACGGAAAGTTCCTTCTGGTTGTGCCTCAGATGAGACTATCTCGCCGAGATTCTTATGAACGGGAAGACGAAGGAGGTAGTGGCTTTTCTGTTGCTCCAGTCTACGTTGTCACCGCAGCGTGGTTCAGCCGCCGAACTCCCTCAGGCGCAGCGCAAAAACTGCAATCGTCGCGGCAGGCGACTTCCCGCCACGCGTGAAGGGGCGTCTGAGCGAGGTCCTCGGGTGGCCTTCTAGGAAGTTCAGGGACGCGGTCAAACGTGTCCAGAAAAGCCAAAGAGCAACGCACTCCGGAAGCAGGTGCGGCAGGGTTTTCCTTTCCTCGCACCTGGCACAATAGGGGGTGGCACTTCAGCTGGTCCAGCGGTGGAGGCGCGAGCTGCATGGGAGGGTCCCGTTCAGCAGTCGCGGAGCCGAGTCCTGCCCATTCAGGGGCATGAGCTGCCAAAGAACGCTGCGGGGGGGATCTGGGCTTCTTCCAGCGGAATTCCAAGGAGGTCCGCCCAGCAGAGAAGTCCTTTGGGGAGGGTGATCGCTGGGTGGGAGCATCAACCAGTTGACGCGTCGTCCAGCATCCCCATTGCTTCTTTTATTCCTGTGATCTCGTAGCTTATTTCCCATCTTGAGGGTTGGTGGCTTTCCTGGCCATCCCGCAGGGGCGACAGAATGGCAGCACGGGGGGTTTGCTGAGCCCACGGGTTTCTCCTCGGGCAGTCCATCTTCAGCGAGCAGCGAGCAGCGAGCGCAATTGGAAGATAGCATACGTTACGTTTCTGCCTGCGTTTTGCACGGCAGCCTCGTGGCCTGCTGGTGTGTCCCTAGGAGACCTTCGGATCCGGGGACTTAAGGAGGAACTGCGCCGCAAGAGGTGCTGAGAGCGTTCCGCGTTTTTCGAATGCGGGGATCTGTACCCACACATCCCTGTCGCCGAGGGAGAGGGTACGGGGGGGGGGGGAGGTACGGATGTTACGTCGAAGACGAGCCCCTTGAACTGTGGGCTCAGAATAACGGGACCGCGCGCGATCCGCGGCGGTTCAGCAACGTCTCCGCGTCGCTTGGGCGAGATAGCGATCTCAACCGAGCATGTAATCTACATAATGAATCATGTCTCTCTCTCGACTTGTGGAACATCTGATTTCGTTTCATATGGTCTTCCGTTTCCCCCACTTATTTATTTATTTTTGCTCCTGTCTTCGCATTTTCGGCTTATGACGGCCCAGGATGGTCGGATTTTCAAATGCCACCCTTCGAGAGATGCATCTGCACCATCTGCATGCGAGCGACAGGAGCATCCTTGATTCGCGACGCGGAGAGCACTCCGTCGATGGAGGGCGAATGGGGTAATCACGAGCAGTCGTGTGTTTTCTGGACCCCTACGCCCCCTCCCTCTTCCCGCGTCTGCCAAAGAGCTCAGGGCTTTGGAACTTTCTTCCCTGTGGCCTGGTTGGAGCGTACCGGCCACTTCCGGTCCACCCGGAGCACTTCCCCTTCCTTTCCTGGCAGCGACTTCCAGCCTCTTCGCATTCCAGAGAGTCCGCTTTGGAATCCCTGAAGTTCTCTGTCTGTTCCTAACTCCCCGAAGGGACCCCTCACCTTTGCAACGCCCCGGCCCACCTGCACTATTGTTCAAAGGTACACCTGTATTGGAGGAAGAAAGGGTTCCTTCCCCTCTTCCCTGCGCCTGAACAGCACGCTCTGGTCTTCTCGCTTCAGACTCCGCCCTGGACTAGCAGCAGCGTTCTGGCTCCCTTTGAGCGAGGCTGGGATCTAGGTCCAGCTCCCTCTGTCTCCTTTGGTACGGACGAGGAACTGAGACTCCACACCCTCCTTCGTTCTTGAAGATCGTGCAAGAGAGACGAGGGAAGCCATTGGGGTCTGACCGTGAACTTCTCGCCTTGGCGTGTACTCTAGCGAAGGGACCCCTCGGGGCGTGGGAGACGGCCAACGGGGGAGTCATCAAGAAATTGGTTTGACACCCGGTTGAGCCGGGCCGTTTATTTATATAAAAAATTAACATACAGTGGCAGAACGCTTGGTCCTGCCACCTTACACGGATATATGGAAGGAACCTGCCGGGAACTGGCACGCAAGCCAGCAGGTTTCGCCTCGGCAGCACAGGGGAAGAGGAAAAAAACAAAAAGCATACAGTCAAAAAATGGAGGGGTTCCGCAAGGGATCACTGTGTGCTAAAGAGTGTCCTCTGCCTCCTTGTAAGGATGCCGGCCAGTTCCTGTTTCAAGGCTCCCAGATGAGACCATCTTGACGATGTCCTCATGAAGAGGGCAGCACCCTTGTCGTCCTGGTCCTATCTCCTCTGACGTTGCTGCTCCATGCAGCCACGATCCCGCGTAGGCAGCAAAGTGCTGCTAGGGATGCGGCCGGCGTGAGGGCGTCGCGCGAGAATAGGCGCTTTAAAACGTCTCTGGGGTTGTCCTCAGGGATGCTCATGGACGCGGTGAAGCGTTCCCACATGGGACGGAGGGCAACACATTCCATGAGCAGGTGCGGGAGGGACTCTCTGCTCACCTGCCGCAGTTCGGACTTACACTCCCCCGGTCCAATGGTTCCGGCGGGTGTTACACGGGAGGCCTCTATGCAACAGTGGGTCGCCGACTCCTACCATTTCAAAAGGAAGATAGCACTGTCCCAACACGCTGGGGACCACTGTACCTCCTCCGGAGGAATTCGTAGTAGCTCCCCCAGAGTAGTAGTCCCTTCAGAGGGAAACTGCGGTTGGCAGCATCTGTCAGCTCCCGAGTTGTTCACGCATTTAGATCTTTTCTTCTATTTTCCATAGTGTACGTCACTTTCCTCCTTTCCGGAAGATTGCTGTCCCTTGCTTCCCGTAGGGAGGGCGGCACCGGGGCTGGGGGGGTAACGACGCCCAAAGCAGATTCCTGGTGTTACCAGGATCTCCCTCAACGACTGATGAATGTATCACTGTTTCGTAGGCAGGTGCACTCTGCCCCCTCGCTCGTGCCTTCGATTTTACCCCATGCGAAAACGGACTGTTGCAACTAAGTAGCCCAGATCGTAGGGAGGAGGGAAATCCAGGGGTTTCGTTGTACCAATGCAACCAGTTGGCGCAGTTGAGGGCCAAGATGACTCAAATTTCTCTCGTTGGCCACGACGACCGAAGCCAGTCCTTCGCAGCTGGTTGCTCGGCTGGCGGGAATTCTGGCCGAAACGCACCAAGGCGTAGTCCAAAGCTTGGAAGGCCAGTACGAGTTTTCGGAATGGGAGCTGACGCTCCATCTTCTCCAGCGTAAGGGAACCCAGTCCACCATCCTTGCGTGGAGCGCAAAGGTCCTTTAACCGGACTCTGGACCTCCCTGTGCTCACAGGGCTTTTCTGAGAAGGTCCTCTATCCTCTTCTGAATAGCCGCAGGGGCGGGGCAAACCAAAAGCAGGGGGCAGAGGAGGGAAGCTGCAAACGCGTTCCACGTCGCGGCCCGTTCCGGCAAGTAGAACTTGCCGTCCCGGAATGGACCGAGAGCCATTTCCACTTTTTGGAGACGGCTGGACCAGGCTTTTGCTATACACAAGTCCACCAACAGAAACACCAAGGAATGAAGGAATTGGGGACCACGCGGAGGAGGTAGCATCCAAGTCATTTCTGCCTGATATGCCGCGGTCACCGGGTGGCTGGACGTCGTGCAACACCGTGAGCTAACGGGGTCTCCGAGGACGATGGAAAACCGGAGGGCTTCTTACCCGAAGAGCATCACTATAAAATAAATTTTTTTTACTAATAATTTCATACTTAAACTCAACAAAAATTTAAATAATCATCAGCGTCATATTTATCTTTAACTCCTACCCCAAGGATTCCACCTGACTCTCTGCTGTTCTCAGTTTCCAGTTCAGACAGTATTCAGTACCTGCCCGAACCGACATTGGGACTTCCTTGGCGAGAAGTCTCTGCTTTCTCTTCTCTGCCACGGTTCCTCTGAAGTCTTCTGGGAGCACCTTTGCAAAAGCTCCCAGAAGGCTTCGATGACGATGGTGACTCGATGATGACGATGACTCGTCCCTTGCCCTGAAGCACCAATTCCGATCAAAGCAAAGAGACCACTCCGTGTCTCGGCTGGCTCCAGGTCACCAGATTTCATCATTTCCGAAGAGCTTTCTCGATCCTTGCTGCCATTTCACCGTGCCTGACCGGAAGGAGATCTTGGCTACTGATGGCTACGGTCGAGGATGCGTGCAGGCAGACGCACTGCAGACGGATGCGCGCTTCAGAGACGTTCCTGGTGGTCACGGCTCGTATGTGTGGTGCGCCAAGCCACTCCACGTGGATAACCTGCCCTTCGCCATAGGGG
The DNA here is from genome assembly GCA_036172245.1 of Raillietiella orientalis. Classification (NCBI taxonomy): domain Eukaryota; kingdom Metazoa; phylum Arthropoda; class Ichthyostraca; order Raillietiellida; family Raillietiellidae; genus Raillietiella; species Raillietiella orientalis. The sequence goes on along the minus strand of JAYWIR010000018.1, from coordinate 872,530 downwards.
AAGTTCCCTGACCTAGGATGCCTCCGGATGCATGGCGTGGAGCTCCCTTGGTTGGGGGCGGGCTCCGGGCCCATAACTTTCTGAAGCTAACCGCAGACAGGAGGCGACTTTCCCCATCGGCGCCAGCGCCATGGAGCTTCCGTCCCCACGAGCTGCAGGGCTGAGCTCTCTGAGACAGCCTCCGGGTTGCCTTCACCGTTCCGGGGACTCGCCTGCCCACCAACGCTCTTGGTGCCGCCGCTGCGAACCGAACAACCCTTCGGCTGCCCTCCCTCCCCGATGCGAAGTTTCCCCGGGTTCTCTTCCCGGGACGTCGGGTCCTCTGAATGGCCAGCCCATCAGGGGAACATTCCTCGGCTTCTTCGAGATGCCTGCTTCAATGTGACCCCCGTTCTGCTGGGCACTTGCCAGCTAGAGTTCCCGGACGTAGCAACGGAGGACCAAATCATTTCTTGGTTTCCTTCTTCTTCCTCATTGCTGCCCTCTTCAGTGAAGCAGCTGCAAGCTGCAGGGGATGCGGACGACGGAATTGCGAAAGGCGCCTTGGTCCCCTGTAACGCGCTGCGTTTCTTTCCCATCCCTAAAAAGGACTCCAGGAATCTCGGCGTGTTCATCTCCGCCTAGCCTCCCAGGAGCTATCCTCAAGCATAGGCGTCGAATCTCACGAAAATGGGTGGAATGGAGCTCCTCCTCCTCTCCGGAGCTCCTCCGCTTTCGCCGGGAAGCGTTCTGACCCCTGCCGGATGCACCTCCCCTCCTCCCGTGTTTTTTTCTCTTTTTCTGAGAAAGATTTCCTATTTCCTGCAGCCCTCCCGATTGGATTTTCCTCGAATTTCAGGTTTCCATGGAATCTCAACAACTTTTCCTTCCCCAGGGATTCCTCATCCGCCTCCCCTTTCCAGAACCTTAGGGCTCCAGGAGCGCCCTCAAAGGGAAGCGCGCCCTCTCTTCTGTTAAACACAGGAGCGGCTGAGACTGATCCGGGAAGCGCCGGAAATGCATCTCCTCCATCCTCTAGGTCTCCTCCCTCGTTTTCTCCCCCCTTCCCCCTTTTTGCCAGTTCGTTGCAAATCCCAGTTTCCTCTCTCTCCTCCTCGACCCCATAAAGAACCTTCTACTTTCCTTACACCGAAGTCTTCACCTCCCAATGGAGCCTTTTCCCCGTTCAGATTCAGAGGGATAGATGCCCACGAAAGGGGAAAGGACTTCCGGGGTTCTTCTGGACCCGTGAGAATCCGGAACTTCGCGGAGAGGACAATGAAGACCGCAGGTTGTTTGAGGTTTCCAAGGAAACAGCTGGAAAGCGGAACTCTGCCGCGGAAAAACACCGGGAGCGTTTCGCTCGCGGGCAGGCGCTCTTTTTGAGGAGGACCGCTCCTGGAAGAGCCATCACCCCTTTGGCGAGAAGCCATCCTTCCCATGGTAAGGAAGGTGGTCAGGCAGGCTGCACCTTAAGCTCCTTCTCCCCTGTTCCGTGGAGACATCTGGACCCATACAGCTGAAGCGCCCCGTGGGTATGCAAGACCATCAGGTCCACCCGGAGGGGAAGCTTTGGCCACGATCCCCGGAGCACCCTGGCTCTCGCCATCGTCGACCGAGACGGGTGAGATTCGTTGGTTCGGATTGGGAGGAGAAGACGCTTCTTCTCTTGGAACCGCGCCCAGTAGGGAGGAGGGAGGTCAAGGCTGCAAACGAAATAGGCAGCGAGCCCGCCCTTGCACCCCGGAAATTTCCCGGACGATCCCGAAATACACGGAAGAGACTTATGCGCCTCCCTCCTGCTCCTCTCCATTCTTCTCTCCCATCCCTTAATGTGGACGCCGGAAGCTGAGGATGAAACTCCTTTCACGTCAGAGAGCGACCGAAGTCAATCCTCGCCCTGGATCGAATGGGGAGGGAGGGAGGGAAGACCCCGGTGACCCTGTCTCGGCGCGGGGAAGTCAGTCGTTCCCGCGCGCCCTTTCTCGGTTGCTGCGAAACGTGCCGAGTTTCCCGGAAGACCTGGCAATGGGCGCCGCTGCGGAGGCGGGAACGGCAGCGAGAAACGAGAAGGGGCTGGAGAAGCATCTCAGGAGCTGGATTAACGACGTCATGCTGTTGCCTGGCAGCATTTTTTTCCGTCGCCTTCGGTCCCTGCGAGAGGCTTGACAGGGCGGGCTCTTCCTCTCCGAACTTCCCTGCTTTCCTGGCAACCGAAACGCGACGCTTCCCGAGGGTTGACCCTCGGGAAGCGTCCTACCTGCGACCGCCTGTCGTTGCGAAGAAGATGGCTGCTGCGTAGTGGATTTAAGTGACAACGAGGCTCCCGAGATTCCCCAGACTCCGAATTCTGGGGAAGGTCCGCGTGGTCCGGAGGAGAGGGAAGAGATGTCCGACGGATTCTTCCACGCCTCGCGGTGCCGCCATCCTCCCTGCACTCGACGGATTCTCCACGCCGTGCGGTTCTCCGTAGCTGCAGATTCCCACTCACCTCCGCATCAGAGGAGGACACGGGGAGGGGGATGCGACGGATGGGGGGGGGAGGGAAGCAACTCCTCTTCCTCAATTGATTTCTGACCGTCCCGTCCTGCGCTTCTCCCGACGGCTGCTTCGTTGCTGCCGGTGATTCAAGGGATGCCTCCAGCACGCATCGCGAAAGTGAGTCAGCACCCCAGTTCCCTCTCCCTACGCACTCGTTGCTTCCGCCTGCCAGCGATCCCCTCCCCTTCCAGTTTCTGCGTTGCGTCGGCGTCTCAGCCAGCCACACGATCTCGGCGAGTCCCCGACAACGATCGCCCGCACCGATGCAAGCGTGCTCCTTTCTCTGGAGGGGAGCCGAGGAAGAGACCCATTCTCCCCTACCTCTGTCCTGCCTTCCTTTTTCCGTCTGGACTCTTCTGAAGGAAGCTGACAGGGTGGCGAGGAAGGGAAAGGGACACGAAAGCTCGGAGTCCTCCTCACCCCTTCACGAACGGGCTGGTTTGGAAACATCAACTCCAGTGTTCTCGGGCGTCTTCCTGGATCCTGGATGCCGGCTCTCTGGCCGGTGTCTGCCGGTTTGTGTTGCTTGAGAGAGGTGCTGGAGATGTGGTCGAGGGACTCTTGCACCGCGTTCCTCTTACAGGTCCTGTCCGCGTCACTGCTGGAGGGGGGGTGCAGCTCTCAAGAAACCTCACACGATGTATCCCCGCTGCGCAGGTACGTGGAGGATGCTCCGCAGGCAATGAGTGGGGAACGTCCCGGAGAACGGTGACGCCTAGTACAGAACGTGGCGCGACTTCAGTCAGGGAGTCCCGCTACAAGAGAGAGACACGTCTCCTGGCATCGGAGGCTGGATACACGCAGGCTGGAGATGATTCCCTCCTCCCATCCTGGTCCCACGTAGCGCCTCTCGCGGCGATTCAGCTCTCTGCCTGCTGGAATGTCGACGAATGTCCTCTGTGCGACCGGAAGCCGCCTGTCCGGGGTCCACGTGCGCTCGACGTCGCTGCTCATCCGGCTGGACTTGCCTCAGCAGCTCCGAGAGCGAATTTGCCCCTCCTGTCGGTGGCGACCGCAGCCCCGCCCTTGCCGCAGAAGGTAGAAGCTCCTCGACGCCGGTCTCGAGAAGAGGAGGAGTTTCGGAGATGCGGTGGGACGGGTATTCTCCAGTCGGTAGGTGTTCAGCCTGTAGCGACCGTCTGCACTGCGGAGTTGCCGGCTCTTCCAGATGGACCAAGAAAGACGAGACGGTTTCAGGATCATGTGTCGATTATGGATTCTCAAGTGACCTTCAGCACCCTAATAGTGGGCTCTTTAGGCTATTGTGTTCCCCAGCATGAAGAAGCGATGATGGAACTAACGATCTCTCGGCTACTCCTTGACAAAAACCGGGCGTCTTATGGCTTGTCACGAGTATCCAGTATGCGATATATATTGGATTTATAGATTGGAACCTCCTTTGAGGAAGGAATCGTCAGAACCACTAGAGTCCCCGAAGTGATGTCAGCTGATGCGAACGTGGACGGAGGATTCTTGGAAATGAAACGGCGACTTCATGAGAATGCGATACGAAGACGGTGAAGATTGTGACGATCTCGGACCCCTTCGTTCCACGCGATCCCTCGGCAAAAAGAGCCGGTCCTCATGGACCGTTCTGAAACTTCCAGCTCTTCCAAGGAGTCGTCTTGGAATCCTAATGACCGACCGATGACCCAGCGACGATCGAGCGAGTCGGCACTCGGGCTCCTGCTGCGAGTGAAAGGAAGCATCCGCGGTTCCAACGCTTTCCCTTTTTTTCTTCCGTGAGGCTTCTCGAACTTTCGAATACGCATCAAGCGTCCACTGTGATGACGCAATTTCCTTTTCTCAGGACGAGGTCAGCTCCTGCGACGGTGGCTGCGTGCCGGGCAACTCTTGATTTCATGCTTACTAATGCGTCGTGGCACCTGGAACGGGGATGCAAGTACCACACGCAATGATTTCAGATGTATGGCGGCGTCCCTTCCCATTTCTGGCACCTACGGCGGGACTGACTCTTCCCCCCCCCCTTCCTTTCCAGGACACACAGGAAAGATTAAGGTGTGCAGCCTGCACGAATCTGCAGTCCACAAAGCGCAGGTGCTGCCCCCTCCTCTGGCAAGAAGGTGGCTGAAATCCTGACGCGGCACTCGACCTTTCCCTCTCCAGGGTTTTTCGCTCATCAATCAGGGCTTGCGATGTCTCGCTGCTCTGGATGCTGGAAAGACTCGAAGTCGCCGCCATCGCAAGGAGTTTCCTGCCTCGGCAGCAGCCCTGCCGATGCCGCAGGGATTCCCACCTGCTTGTTCAGAGCCGCAGAAAATTTTGTTCCTGAGTGTCCCTGAAGGGAGAGGTCAGGAAGGGGGATCTTGCTCGTTCCCGCCACCGCTCGCGGCTGCCTCGAGCAAATGGGTTCGCGACGAAGCCGGCTGAACGCAGTGAGCATTCGGCAGACTGCGCATTCAGGATCTCATCGGGGGAACTCTGGAGAAAGGAAAACCTGTTTCCGGAAAGACTGACACTGAGAGCTGAAGCACCATCAGTTCAACGGCAGGACCCTTCGTCTCTTGTACTCATCTCGATGTCGTTGTGGCAGGAACGATCGTGTCTTTTGAGAGAAAGGAAAAGGGGAGGAGGCGAAGGAAGAAAGAGGATCGAATTTTCTTCCGGTTAGCAAAAAGTCGCCATCGTTGAGAAACGCCCAAAGAAGTTCTGACATTCTTCAGTCGCTGACAAGGTTAGGTAAAATTGTGAAGAAGCGTGCGATTTGGAGAAAACAAAAAACCCTTACTTCTCCCCCCGCCCGCTCACATCGCCGAGCTTAGCTCCTCAATGCAGGGCTCTTCCCAGAGGGAGAAACCGCGTCGAACTCGTCGACGAGCGATGTGCCCGAGCTCCAAAGAGGCGTGGGCTCGTCCACGCTACCGCGAGCAGTTTCGCGTCCGACTGAGATATGCGTCCGCGGCTCCAGACGCGCGTCTGGAGCCGCGGAACCTTCGCTCGGAGTCCTGGCAGTCGCTGCCAGTGCTGCCCAGTGGAAAAAACGGGAGCGTGCACTCCTGATTTCCTGTTTTAGTCGAGCACCTCCTCGCCGTTCCTTCCTTCAGACCCGGCAGCTCCTTCTTGCGCTCGGGTTGCAGATTCTGAGTCTTCGAAATGACCCTTCTTCATCTAGGAGAGGTCCCTCTCGCACACAGGAGCATCCCTTCGGAAAGCGCGGAGAAGCCGCCTTTTTCGATCCTGACCCGCGTCGAGCCGAGAGAACCGGGAGTTTCCCTGGCTCTTCTGCCCCTACGATCCCACGCGCATGCTCCATCGGAGGTCTGGAAGCTCCGAAAGGGAACTCTGGTTCTTTTTGTCGCGGCACCTTCTCATCATGGGAGCTGTCACGCACCCAAAGTGCGCATGAAGTGGGACAGAAGGACTCCGGAGGGAATCACTCCCTGATCCGCTGACGAGAAACCTCCACTGGCGGACACGCCGATCCCGGCTCTATTCCATCGGCATCCATCCTCTGGGGGGACTCGAAACCACAACGCGTCCAGCTCGGCGCCGATCCCTAAGGGGGATGGTTCGGACCTTGCGCGACTCAATAACCACAGCCGCGATTACGCGGATCTGACTTGCTGATACGGTGGCTGGAGGATGTGGCTGGACTGAGTTCCCCCTACACACCTGGTCCGCGCCTTTGCTGGCGGACGATGCCCACACAACACACATTTAGCCACTCTGCATGGACCAATCTGTAATCCCAACTCCACAGTTCTGCAGGATGCGTTGCTCCCTTGGTCTGGGTGATTTGTTATGGAAAAGAGCTATGCTGCCTTCGCATGCCGGAGGTATCTTTTCTTCCCCGTGTGTGGTTCGAATGCTGCATCTCCATGTCATCTTCGGCTTGCTCTGCTCTGGCACCAACATCGGCTTTGCCTGGCAGAGCTCTTGCCCATCCACCATTCGGATGCTGAGGAACGGAGCAAAGTCATCACTTGAGAATGCGTCCTTGCAAAAGTATTCCTCTTAAAAATTGTCGCCATCTTGAGCGTGATCGGTTCGCTCCTTCCTTACAGCTGGCGGGCGACGTTCGTTCCGTGGTCGCGAGACACACGTGCACTGCCGTGGATCCGCTGGCTGATTGACGAGAAGGTGGCTGCGTCTGTCCTGGAAACCACTGTCAAAACATGGCCCTGATGGCGAAACAGAGCTGCCAGCATGCGTGGCAAATCTGCTTGCAGCTACCAACGTCATCTGGCCCGCGCCATCAAATCTTTGTGGACGCGGCGCACAAATGGAAAATGGAATTCGATGAGGGAATTCGCAGATTCGCAGGTTCGGCTGCGTGTGAACCTTGCACAATGCTGCAGCTCCAGGAGCAGATGCTGGGAAACGGAACTTGCATTATCGGGAGACGTGAAGCCATCCTTCACGTCTCCTAGTAGCATTCGTGACAGATGGAAGCTTGGATCGCTTCTTTAGAGAAGTCTCTTTTGTAGTTTTCCTCAGCATGACTTTCCCCTGAATGCGATCCAACAGCTCTTCGGCTGCAAAAGACTTCCGGCTGCAGCCGCACGATACCAGCCATTTCGGGGCACTCGGTTTGCTTCCGCCTGTCGCAACTTTGGCCCACGGTGAGGTACTTGGAAACCTCTGCCGACCTTGCTTGATTGAAATCTTCCGGTCGCCGTGTTTCTTGCGAGAAGTCTTTCTGGACAGAACCCATCAGAGATGGTGGTTCCACTGCATGAGGTGGTCTGTCTACCTCTGCAAGACGAAGTCCCACATGGTCAGAAAGAATCCCCATGTGGCTTCCTTTTGACTGGACTCCCTTAGCTCACTTTTCTGGATGCTGAGAAAGCACGCACTCTCATCCTCTTAGATGTGTTTCCTTCTTGAGAAGGAATGAGCTAGAATGAGATCGGTCGTGGAACGCATCTTGGTTATCATGGAAACTGGTTTTTCCCGAGTCACCGTGAATGCAGTGCACGGGTCCATTTCCAGTCGCGGGCAAGGCTGGTAGTTTCTGTTCCTGTAGTTTCTGCTGGTAGTTCTATTCATTCTACGGTGAACTGGAAACCTGATATTTGCGTATGAAGTCAGCAGTAGATCACCTCACCATTTTCACTCTCTTTAGACAGAATCATCTTGAAGGAGACCTTGGAGAAGGACCGCTTCTCCAAGGAGATTACGGAGGAGAACTCCTGGATTGGAAAAGAAGCAAACGCAGGTGCGCAAGAGAAAGAGGCAAGAAAGGGAAGACCTGTCTTCCCCATTGGATCCAAGCAAAAATCATAGTCGAAGCAGTCCTCTCGTAAAGGGATTGCTAAAGTTCTTTCTCCGCATTGCTGACCCTGAAGGGTTGGAGCAGGAGAAAAAGACCCACACCTGGAATGCAGCTCGTTCGGGAAAAAGGTCATTACGTTTAGGAGGAAACAGACCAGCAAAGAGTTGCCTTCTTGCACTACTGGATGAACGACGGTAATCGAGGAAGCCACAAACCACTTCATCCAAGAGGTGGGAGGATGCGAAGATGTTCTTACTTGATTTGGAAGATCGAAACTTTGGAGGTCAGATTTCCGTAGGAGGAGGCTGGAATGAATTGACACCTCTGTGACGGAAGGTTCAGCCCTGCTCGAGGGAAACAATAGTAGCTGGATCGTCACTCAATCTGCCGCTGAAGATGATCGGGAGGAAGATACAGGCACGAGGATTCCTGAAGCGATACATGTGATCACTACGAAATCGAATGTATTCCGGAAACAGATCCACTGAGGGCTGTGGACAGGATGGAGTGCTTTTTTTGTGTGCTGAGCACGTTGGGAGGGAAGGCCACTGGTGGCAGCGAGAGAGATATGAGGATGGGGTCAGGATTTGCGCGGGTGCGGGAACAACGGATGCTGTAGCTACTTTTTGGTATAGAGTGTGGCTGCTGGAGTGGAGAAGATGCTGCCATGATGTGATTCGAGGGTAAAGACGAAAGCGTATGCATGCCCCACGGTTTCTTTGGGAACTCAGGGATGGGGCGGCGAGTTGCTGCTACGCAGTCTGAGGTCCATTAGGCCCATCAGGGGTCGATCTTTCTCAGCGTACTCGTGGCGGTGGTGCTCTCTGCGGAGCGCGCGCAGGCCACTCGGCGTCACCGTCTCTCCCTCTCGTGTCTCGGCGGCCATCTTCGGGAGCAAATTCTGGTCACCACCCCTGGCGGGAACCCTGAGCAGCCTCTGAGCGACCTGCCCGCTTGTTCCCTAGAGGGAACTCTTCTGCTGCGAGGAAGGTTTCCTCCTCGCAGCAAGGAGCGCCACCCTACGCTGTGTGAACTATCCTGGAGAACAAAGGAGTCTAGGATCCAGTCCTTCCGTGGGTGGAATCCACCCCTAACCCCACCAACCCCAGTTTGTTCCATTCATCTTCTTCAAGCACAGTTCACTACCCCTCCTCCTCCCCTTCAGCAGGATGGCGACTCCCTGGAAACGCCGCAGGGAGGGACATGACCCTTGAGGGAGATTCGTTGTTGGACGGCAATGAGGCCTTTCTAGAGATTCCCTCCCCTTCCTTCTTTCTCCTTCCTCCTGTGCATCTCGGAGGCGGAAGGAAGGGAGTCGGATCTCTTGCCGGTCCAGACGAAGCTTTCCTCCTCTCTCTCCTCTCGGATGGAGAGCATGACTCTCCTCACCCTCGCTGGCTCCCTACTTGGTCTTTGCCAGCGTCCTCGGGTGGATAGCTACCGCCACCACTGCTGCTGCACGCATAGCAAGAGTGCAGAAGAGGATTTGGCAACCTCCGCAGCACCCAGCGGAGTGATGGCACCCCGAACGGAGGATCCGCATGGTTTTGCCCACGACCCCCGGAAGAGGACACTGTGGAGTTTCTGAAGAACCGAAGAATTCTTTTTTCTCTCCTCCCCCCTCTTTGGGGTGGGGACGGAGGAGGAGCACTTTTCAGTCGGTTGGGCACCCTTGGTCTCCCGTTCCTCTCCTCCTCCTCTCATCCACCTCCACTGATTCGGCGTCTCATAGCGTCCCGTAAGTCTCCTTTTGTGTCCGGTTCCTCAGGAAAGGACTTCATCTACTGGATGAAGCGCGGGATGCACGAAGGGATTCCCGAATAGGGCCGTGCTGAGTCCCGGATCGGAAGCTGGTATCACACCGCCTCCTCCCTCCTCCTCCTAACTGATGGCCTGAGAACACTGCTGCCACCACCGCCGCCAATGTTGGTGGTCTTTTGCCGATGGTCTGCAGGAGTCTGCACGCCGAAATCCCATGGTCCTATCCTCATCCTTTCCCTCCTATCAGGTAGGTGAGAGATCAGGGAACCTCTTCCCGGAGGATGAGGACCATGCTCTTAACCGAAGTGCATCAAGAAAAGCGTGAGGAAGGTTACAACCTTCCTCACGCTTCTCTTGGTGCCGGTCAGGCCTGCCTCGTGACCACAGTCGCGCTCCTCGGGAGGGGTGGTCATCTTACTCTTCCACAGCTCTGAGGAAAGTGTGACTTCCTCTAGAGCCCGCGAGACCCTCTGGCGCATTTTTGGCAAGTGAGGAGGAGTTTTCGCAGCTCCCCATTGCGCTCACTTTTCCTGGGGCTCTCCCCCCCACGGAGGCGTGGAGGAGTTTTCCTTCCCATGGGAGACTCTGTTGCACCAGCGGGAAGATGGAGGTCTGCCGGCGGCCCCATGGAACGCAGACGCCAAACCGGCTCTCTCCACTGGCTCCTGCAAACTCCGAGATGACACCGGAGAGCGTCGGATGGTGGGCGCAAGAAAGTCATGGGCCTGAGTGCTGTTCAGTACTCTGGGGCCTTGGCCAGTCCCGAGGCAAGCGTGTGCATAGGACTTACCTGGCGTCCTTGTCCGTACCAGCAGGAAGTTGTAGAATTGCTTCCCCTTTTTGAATCCCCTCTCCTTCCTTTTTCCAAGTCACTTGATGAGACTCAGATCCCGGACACCACATCAGAAAGATCTCGAGATGCTCAGCTCGATGCTGGCCTCGAGACACGGACATGCAGCATCTCCGTGTCCCGAGGCAGCATCCCCATTTTCCTCCCTCCGATGAGGCGACCAACAGGGTGGCCTTGTCCCTTCCTTCCCTCGTCCTCGCCTCCCGCGCGACCGAAGAAGGAGTGATGAAAAAAATCTCTCAAGGAAATCGAAAGCTGCGCACGGGGGAAGAAGAAGAAAAGGGGGAGGTGGCAATGGCGAGCATTTTATCTGCGGCGAGATCCTTCTCGCACACGCGAGCGGGATGCTGCAATACTGTTAGAGCTGTGTTTCCGAGTTCTACCTCCCGAAGAAGGGGAGGAGAAAGAACTGGACTAGCTGCGACCTTCCTGAAAAGATCGAGATCGAGATCTTTTCAGATGGCAACGCAGCTCAAAGCAGGCTGAAAGGATGGATAATGCTAACCTGACATCCGACTGCTGGAGCTCCGAGATTGTCGCTGAGCGATAGCAGGGGAAGATGAAGGAGATGGAGAAACTTCGTCCAAAGAAGTCAGAAGTTCCTCCAAAAGCGGTCAGCCTGCGGGTGCGAACGGAGTTCTCTCCTTCCGCTGCAGCTGCGTCCTCTCGAGGACGCTGCGAGGAGGCAAGCAAACAGCCTTGCTGCTCACACGCAGGAGCGCTCATGGACTTCCCTGTTCAGCTCACAAATGGCGTCTACGCGGAAGAAGGAAGGAACAGACGAGTGGGAGTCCCCGCGATGAGTCATCACATTACAATGGGTCCACCAGATGCCCTCAACTGATTTGAGAGTTACCGAAAGAGGGTGAAGTGCGCGCCCATGACCATGTGCATGTCTGCCCCTGAGAATCTTGCTTCTGCGTCTGGAGGCCTGCGTGCTTGGCTGAGGGAGTGAAAGGGCTGAAGTCTCTTTTCTAGACCTGAGTCGTTTCCGTTCAGTGGCAGGTCTTCTCAGGAAGAACCGATCGTGGGACGATGCCAAAGATCTTAGGCGCCACTTCACCCACCCGTCTCCTTTTGTGAAGTCCTTCGGATATCGGAGCCCTTCCTGGACACGCAAACTGGAGGCTGCTGCATGCACCGATAGCCTGCCTTTTCTCGAAGAAGCCTATCTTGAGAATCAAGTCCTCTCCTCAGTTCGTTAGTCTGCGTGACTCGCCCTGGAGGATGAACCAGAACAGCCGACGATCCCAGAGGGAAGCCGCTCACTGGAGAAAAATCGAGGAGGTCCCTCCAGCTCGGCTCAGAGGCAGACTGGAGAACGCTTCGGATCGGAGAACATCTGCTCTCTCCTCTGCTGCTGACCTCCGGAGCCTTTCACAATCGCATCCTGTTTTTTGTTAGAGCTCACTTTGGAAACCGCTGCGACTATGGAATCCGCCTGCTCTGCAGATCTGTTTCCAGGAACGAGTAAAAGAGTTTCTGTGGGAACTGTGTGAGTAAAGCAAAGGAGGCTTCCTTAGAAACACGTCTCGCAAACGAATCTCCATCTTCTTCGAAGGAGTCCGCTCCTAGGTTGCGGTTGCATACCCACCGCCATTCTACCCATTTGTGCACGCAAGACGAAGATGCCTCGGGCGACTCCTCTCGATCTTCCCCAGTGGGCCTTCACCTCTTTCGCTCATTCTATCTTCCGCCAGCATTCGCCCGACGTTTTTCTGGTGCTTTCCAAGAGGATGCGTGCTGGGGAGGTGCCGTCATCAGCGGCGATGCTTCGTTTGGGTGCACCACGCGGGGAAGAGCAGAAAGGCAGCCCGCTGGAGAGCGTGCCCTTGGGCAGAAGGGAAGCGGACCTCCTCAGCTGAAGCCATTCGCTACAGTCCCCTCACAGGTGCGATGCAGAAGTCACTCTTGGAAGCTCTTCCTGAGTGGTGGGTACTCCGGAAATTGGCTTTGAGGCTTGAACTTCGAAAGAAGGCAAACCTCTGATCGGCATCCCAACAAACACGCAGCTTCAGGAGCGATGCGGATTGGGGTTGCAACCCTGGGCAGCTGCGCTGGACCCTAGGCTTCCAAGCTGCCGTCCCTTTTCCAGGCTTCGACATTTCCAGAGAAGCCGTTCGACTGAACCTCTGCAAAAGTTTGGAACTTTCTGGAAGCTCCGCGTTGCAAAAGAAATGATGGTGCCGATGATTGCCGCGGGCAAAAGCAGTAAATGGAACACTTGTCGAGCATCGACATTTCCTCTCAAGAACGAACTCACAGGGCGAAGGTCGGTTGCTGAGATCCTGGGATCCATTAAATTCTTTCCGAGTCCTTCGATCTCTTGGAAGAGTCGCTTAGTTCGGGAACAGTTTACCAGAATACTTTCCCTTTCTGGAAAATAACTTTTTTGTGCCTTTCTGAAGCATCGTGATGCCGTTCCTCTTCCAGGTCAACGGCGTCCGTCATGTTCTAGGAAACACGCTTACTTAATCATCAGGAACTCCCACATCTTTCGATGAAGCGAGGTAACTCTTCCATGGAAGGCATTACTGGAACCCAGAGGAACAACTAAAGGAAATGGCTGAGTCATCTTTAAAGTTTCACCGTGGGCGAATCAGGGTTACGAGAGTCATCCAGCCGAACAGGTCGAGTTGGAGAAGTCAGGGAGCAAGTTCTTTCGGTCCTCGCCATGAGACCACACTTCGCCACCAGGAGACAAAAGGGCAACTACTGGAGAGATCTCCTGCTGCTAGGTGATATTCCGCTTAAAACGAGAGGCTATCGGACAGTACTCCAGGCGGTCCTTTCTAATGCCTACAAGACGCCTCCAGGTCTCCTCTGGTTCGGTTGACACCGTTGAGCCGGGCCGTTTATTTATATAAAAAATTAACATACAGTGGCAGAACGCTTGGTCCTGCCACCTTACACGGATATATGGAAGGAACCTGCCGGGAACTGGCACGTAAGCCAGCAAGTTTCGCCTCGGCAGCACAGGGGAAGAGGAAAAAAACAAAAAGCATACAGTCAAAAAATGGAGGGGTTCCGCAAGGGATCACTGTGTGCTAAAGAGTGTCCTCTGCCTCCTTGTAAGGATGCCGGCCAGTTCCTGTTTCAAGACTCCCAGATGAGACCATCTTGACGATGTCCTCATGAAGAGGGCAGCACCCTTGTCGTCCTGGTCCTATCTCCTCTGATGTTGCTGCTCCATGCAGCCACGATCCCGCGTAGGCAGCAAAGTGCTGCTAGGGATGCGGCCGGCGTGAGGGCGTCGCGCGAGAATAGGCGCTTTAAAACGTCTCTGGGGTTGTCCTCAGGGATGCTCATGGACGCGGTGAAGCGTTCCCACATGGGACGGAGGGCAACACATTCCATGAGCAGGTGCGGGAGGGACTCTCTGCTCACCTGCCGCAGTTCGGACTTACACTCCCCCGGTCCAATGGTTCCGGCGGGTGTTACACGGGAGGCCTCTATGCAACAGTGGGTCGCCGACTCCTACCATTTCAAAAGGAAAGTAGCACTGTCCCAACACGCTGGGGACCACTGTACCTCCTCCGGAGGAATTCGTAGTAAGCGCAGAAGTCCGTTTGTTGGGGCACTCGGGGTCGTGACCGAGTCCAAGTTGTCCACCGTCACCTCTGGTTCGGTGAGGGAGGCATGCGTTCAGCATGCAAACCTGGAGGACTTGCACTCCAGAGCTCCTCCCAGGTGATCTTGCAGCTAGCTATCGTCCGAGGTGTCCGGCTCCTATCTGCCCCTCAACCATGAAGCAGAGACAACTTCGAGTGAGATCGCCGAAGAGCAAGCAGGGGAAAACGAAAAACAGGATGCAGTCGTGCTCGGGGAAGGTTCCGGAGGTCAGCTTAGGGGGGAACGGAGCAGGCGCTCCGCCGTGGTTTGTAATAAAAAAGATGGTTTGTCCATCATTGTTTCTGGACGCCGGCCCACTGACAGCGACATCCACGTCGGATAGCCAAACGAAAGGCTGCAGGTACATTTGCGAAGTGAATCTTGGAGGGAACCATTCGGGCAAGCTGACGTCTCTATGGTTCCTCCCACAAAGAGCATGAATCGCTGGTCGTGAGGAGGATCAGCGGAATCCAGTCAGCCTCTCTCTCTCTCTTCTCCTTCCTGCCAAATGTGGATTCGCTTCGGATCCGAGGTCGCTGCGGGAAGTCCTCGGATCGAGGATCAACCCGCCATGTCGGCATCGATGGCGTCGTAGCTGGGCGTGCGACCATGAGGTTTGGCATCACCCGAGCAAAGGGTGGCCGATCTGATCGACCTCCCCCTCCCCCCCACCCCCTCTCTTCCCCGGAAATCGCCCTGACGAACACACAGTAGCGCGCGGCGCAGAGCTGACTGGCAGCCCCCCGACCGGACGGCGCAGATGGCCATTTGAAGAGCTGATGGGAGCTTTCTTTCGGAGCTCGGCATCTGAGACAGATTGCCTCCCCGCAAGTGGACCGCTTCGCAGATGGCATCACCGCTGCAGATTGCGAGCAGGCAACCACGCGACCTTTCCGTCGTTCTCAGGCTCCGCCCATCGGGCAACTGTTGCTACGTCCATCACGTCCTCCAGGATGGAATTTTGAACTGAAAATCCGCAATTATTCCAGCGGGATCGTCGAGGGGGAGCTGCCTAGTGTCAGCCGGTGGGAACATCCCGGATCCCATGCGGGAAGGGAGTAGGACAAGCATGAAATTCATCTCTTCGCCGCGTCCACTTCTCTCCCTTCGGGGTTCTCCTATCCCTGATGATCGGAGGGTATGGAGGAAGGGAAAAGGCCCTCGGAAAAGAAAAAAAAACATGTGAACTGGGGGTGCGGGACCATGGGAGCGGGGGCGCCGTGGACGCGTCTCACGACACTTCTTCAGCGGCAGCGTCTTAGTGGTGGCTGCAGTGGCAAGCCGTGGGGCGGTGCCGGGCGGCTTGGGGTGCTTCTTCAGGACGGAGCGCATCGTTGTCCGGTCGGCTTCCTCTTCCTATCAGACACGGAACGCCGGAGTCGTCCGTCAAGTGACCTCTGGAGGTGACGGCCATGTCACTCTGAAAGCGCCGCCCCTCGTTCTATCGGCGAAGTCAAGCAGCATCGGGCCCGTTCAGTACTTGGGCGGGTGATCTCCTGGGAGTCCCGAGTGCTGAGAAAGTGGCTCCCGGAACCGCATAGCCACGAATCCGTTCCATGCAGACGAGCAGCTTCCAGCCACTTCCACTGAAGCGAATGGGCAGGAACAGCTCAGCTTTTGCCTTGGTTGCTTCGCAACGGACCGATCGTCGTCCGGTCGCATGGCAGCATCCTGCTGCGTGGAAGAAAAACAAGCGAGTCCCGCGTCGCTGGAAAAGGGACTCAAAACCGAGGGACACTGGAAAGATGGCTCACCTCACCTTCCGAGGATCCTCGACCGCGCACCCTAGCTAGCAGTAGGAATCAGTTGCTAGGCGACCGCGAACCCCGGCCAGAGGAGATCCAGGGAACCATCGCGGAGGAGGAGGAAGGAGACTTTCGTTCGTAGATGCGGGTGCGGTTCAGAACGTGGCTGCAGTGAACTGCCGAGGAGGCGAGAATGGACCAGAAGTACTCCTCCCTTCCTCCCCTCCCTTCCGCGGATCATCACACGAGAATCGCAGAGTCGTTGAAAACTCCGCCGCCCACAGGCGACTGGGATATTTTCGATTCCGCAGTTACGGGAAAGGCCACCCTGGGAAAGGGAATCCGAAGAAGAGGATCGGGTGATGGCCCGACTGGACAGCGAAGCGTGGCGGACAATCTCCAGGCTTACTAAGGAAGAGGATTCGAGGAAGAAGGGGGGTCCACATTGCAGATGGAGAGGAGGGGGATCCCAGAGGATGCTCCTCTATCAGGTGACCACTTGAAGGGAAGTCCGGAGTCAAATGCTGTGGACCTTTTTTTTTTCTTTTGAAGAGGACCGGCTGGTCACATGGTGGGGCAAACGGGGCAAAAAGGCGAAAGGAGGTGTCTGCCTGCCATCCCGAGCCCCCACTTTTCGGAAAAGTCCCCGCGACCAGTTCCCGTCTGCTGCGGCACAACTGCAGCAGGAACGGAAGGTGTCCCGTAGCAACGTGCGGATCCGAAGAGCGGCGTCAAGGATGAGAGCTCGGGAGCACCGCAGGAAGGAGGAGCGTCGTCGGGAGAAACTCCAGCCTCCTCCTACCCCCTCCCCTTTCTGCCGTCCTGGATGCGGCCGCGCCGTGATGGTGCCTCCTCCACCGCGGACGAGGAAGTAGGGCAGGTTCGGGAGCACGCGGAAGGTCCCCGTTGTTTCCGGATCCCGGCGGTTTCCTGTCCCCTCCCGCCCCCGCTGGAATTCCAGCAGCCCTTCTTCGACGCTCGAGAGTCGACGGGCGTGTCTGCGCTATCACCGGAAATGGTCCGAGAGACCTGGCCGCAGCTTCCGGCTCCTCCTCTTTGCCTTCGCCTCTTTCGCGTTCCGGCTTCCTGCGAAGACGTCGCGAAGCGGATCCGCTCCGCTTCCGGAACGCCCCCTCCTCCACGCACCCTCCTCCCCTTCCCGCAAGAATGGTGATCGATGGTCAGCTGGAATCTTCCTCCTTTCGAATCCCCAGCTGCCGGGTTATCCCCCGCGCTCTTTCCGGAGAAGCGCAATCTTCGAGCGGCCGCGGCCGCGAATGATGGATTGCTGCGTCACCCCCACCCCCCATCTTCTTTCCGAAACAACGCTGAGTGCCGTGCCGTCCAATCATCGGACTTCGTGGAATACTACAGTATTCCCGCTCTCTCCCTGCAACGCGACAAAGCGAGCCACGGGCGTGCTTTGAGAGAGGCGGCGAACTCGGCTTTCCTTCGGGTCCAACGCCCCCATCGCTCATTCCATTCATTGATGTGATGCAGTGGGTTGTAGATCGGAACACGTGACAGTCCCGCATCGACGTCGCGAGCTGACAGGAAGATAATTATCGCTTCGTCCGGCAGTAGCAGTTGGGTAGCTTCGCAGCTGCCCCAAATTTCCCCGAGAAATTGAAAGTCGCCTTTGTGTGTCGCGTCCTCTGCCTCCGCGGCGGAGGCAGGGATTGGAACCGAAGGTGTCCAGAACGGTCAAGATCTATCTCCGTCGAACGAAAGGAGCTTCACGACATCAGGCCGAGTAAATTTCGGATTCCATCCTCATCAGGGAGCAATGAGAGTCGTCGTTCGATTGTCTCAGGAGGCGGAGATCCCGGACGAGAAGATCCGTGAACGCGTGAGGAGCCGCCTCGCACGTCGAAGAGGGCGCGGAGGGGGCAAAGTCGTCTGGGAAAGGCCGGAGGCTGCAGTCCAGGAAGCCTTGGACTCAGGTGTGGCAATTCTTGCCTTGGATCAGGTCCGGTGGCTCCCTGGGAACCCGGACGCGAAATGAGGTGATCCAGTCGTGCGAACACCTCAGATAGAGGCACCCACGCATTCTCTCGACGTACGTCTTGCGCGGTTCCGGTAGAGCGCGCCTCTCACATCCCATGCCTGCAGTCTCAACGGCCCGCCCAGCAAAACCACGGGAAGGAACATTCAGCGGATGCGGAATTTCAGGTGGCCTGGTGAGCTATTTTCCGACCGCAGTGGCGAAATGTCGAATCAATCAAGGATTCGTGGAAGGTGAAGAAAGTAATTCCGAACTCTATTTTTAGCCGTGGTGCCAGTCCAGCTTCACGTGCACTCATTCCGTACATGCAAATTTGTATAAGGAGGGTTGAGTAGATCGAATGGAAAATAGTCATGAATATAACATGAACGCACTCGATCAATCATCCTTCATCGAATGTATTCATTCCACGTACCTAATTCAATACATGCACAAAATCATGTGAGCAATTTTAACCGAATCGAATTGAAAATAGCCGTCCACACAAACACGGACACGTTTAATTACTCATGGTTTCGTCACTCGCTTTTGTATCATCCCGGGAGCCATCTTGATGCAGCATTCATAATTACACCTTCGGAAGATGAATTCAGACATGCATCCCAGCTCATGGATTGAGCCCTGCCGAATTAGGGTACATTAGCGGGAGTCCTAATTCGGAGTTGAAAAATAAGGGAAGGGGGTGCTGTCTGCTCGAAGGAGACCCAGCCGGACGAAATGTCGGCTGCTGCGTGGAGATCGCTATGCGTGCTCGGAAGTAGCGCCATAAATAAGACGGGAACGAGACTCTCGGGTGCACCTCAAGTCGCTGGCAATAGGGGGGTTGCTGAGGATAAGGGAACTGGCAACAGCTAAAGGCGCTCCACTCAGGGGAAAGACAAGCGACGAGGTGGAATTCGCTGCTTCCCCTCCCCCTCTCCCTGGAGACCCGATGCAGACTTCCTTTGAATCGTCTCGGATGCACCACCGTCCAACCGAGGTGTCACCCCACGGATGAGCGCGGACGCGATTCGGAAAAGTCGGATAGGATGGAAAGGCCTCCCGCAGACAGGCAAGGCAAGAAGAGTGCCGCTACCCAGGAACGAAGGACCTCGGAAGCCCGGATAAGAGGGTGGAGGAGATCTTTGCGCCCCGGAGGAAGCGAAGGAGCGGCGACGAGTTTGCCGGCGAGTGGCTTCGTCGCCTCCGTAGTGCTCCAGGCGGAAGAACCTTTGTAACACACAGAGCCCGATGAGATCAGCGGGAAGGAAAGACGGGAGGGAGGTGACGAGAGGGCGGCCATGGGAACGGAAGGAGCTGACGAGACGGAGGCAAGCCCAAAGAGCGAAGGAATGCAGATCTCGAGATCACCGCTCGGAGCTTATCTCACGCGAGAGAGAGATACAGATAAGCATTGCTCGAATGGCAGGCAGGAAGTGGAGGTGGGTCCACTGCCACGCCCAGAAGGCGAGCGAATGGGCCGGCTGGTTCGGAAACGCAGGCACGCTTCGCGCTTCCTCGTGGCACACGAGGCGTCGGAGGTACGGCACGAGCGGCCCGCCGCGGAACTGGGAAAAGGGAAAGGGAAGAGGATCTCCCCCGGGGTGCCGCTCCTGTGTGTCCTGGGAGCGGAACCCGAGACGTGCGGGGCGACCCTACCCGAGCGCGTCTTTACCTGGAAACCCCATCTCGTCGCCCATCACCCCAACACACCCTTACCGTCAAGTTTCCCAAGCCTGCCCAGCACAGCAACCCGCCCTCTCAACCTGCTGGCCTGATCCGAGAGTTGCCGCTGGGAGGGGGGGGGGGGGGGATGAAGGGAGGAACCGCGGAATTCTGTTCTTGAGGCAGCCCAGCGAGACCCACCAGGGCGGCGCACGCGCGGGCGACGCCGAACGCTCCTCTTCGTGTCCTCGTGTCGAAGACACGAAGCGGCTTTCACCTGCTGGTACTCCGTTGCCGGCGCCTCGTTCCCAAGATGGGGGGAAGCTGCGGCCTGTAGAGGAAACGAGCCGAGATGACCTGATGAGCCAATAGGAGGGCTGTCTCACGCGCCATCTGACATCTGGAGCGATCTAGAGCCAGAAGAGAGCCATAAGCAACAGCCCCACGCATCTCTGCGGGGATACTGGGAAGCCCTTCGCCCGGGCCGGAAAGAGAGCGGGAATGTGGAGACACCATCTCGCATCCTTGCTAGTCCGTAATAAGGCGAGGCACCGACCACTGCAGAGAAGCCGTAGGGGTCAGCAGGGGGGCCCCAGCTACCTTTCGGCTGCTGGATGAGCGCGCGCCTACTCCACGTTCCCCAAGTGCGGGACAGCAGCCTCGGAGCGAGGCAGTCTGGACAGAGACTCTTCATTCACCTCCTCTTACTCTCTCCATCCTAATTGGAAGCTAACTTTACAAGCAGGGGTCCTGCACTCGTCGATGAACGAACCGGCACCTCACACGCCCTCCGGACAGCGGGTGCCATCCAGTACGACTGAATGAGGCAGAAGCAGCGAACGGTCTGCAGAAAAAAGAGCAGGAAGAGCACCATCGGCCTCCCCGAGCGTTACGCCTGGACTGCACCACGACGGATGCATCCACTGCAGCCAAGTGCCCTCCACACGGAAATCCAGCTGAACCACCTTCGTCCGGGGCATTTTCGTTGCCAGACGACGACGCGGGTTAACCACCGAGTCGGTTTCACGGCAACCGCGTTTCGGCAGCTGCGAGGTACATTCTGACCTGACCGGAGGACAGCTTTCTGGGATCAGGACGCCGCTCACTCACTCTCGCACCAAGCGACCAAAGAGAACCAACCATCAGGGGCTGCAGACGACGAGGGTGGCGAGACTCCGCTTCGGATCGGGAAGAAACGCGAGGAAGAGCAACAGAGCAACCCGAGGATGCATGCATGCCGTTCATCCCGAACTGCAGAAGCGGAACCGCCCCCGAAGACGACGGCCAGACCCCACTTCAAGTAGATCCGCCCGCTACTTTTCCGGGCAGGAGGTCGCATACGAGAGGCAACCGGCAGGTGGACAGGAGTCTCCCCGTTACTGCGGTCGAGATGAGCGATCCCGTTCCTCGGCACGAACGCGGTCGGCGCAGCTGAAGGCGTCGCTGCCGAGACTAACCAGAGGTCGCATCGCGCAGGAAAGACGCTGCCTCCGAGCTTGAAACGGTGGGCTCCTCGAGGCTCCAGCTGCCAGCAGCCGGCCGCTTGCCGGTGCTCCGGAATGCGCGAATCTCCCCTGCAGCGCAACGATCTTGCCGTTCCAGGCGCTCGTCTCCGCCCAGCGCGCTCGCAGCGGTCCGACTGCTTCCCGGCGGCGAAGACACGGATCCGCTCAGGGTCCCCTAGCAAAGTACGGAAGAGGGCGTTCCGCGTACAGATGATGGCCTCGAAACGGCTGGTCCTTCGACGCTGCTGGAAGCTGCATTGGAGAAAAAAATTCCGCTCCGTCGTCGACTTGGCCTGCGGCGTGCAGTGCAGGTGAAGAGGAGCATCCGACGTGACCCCGCTTCGCGCGGCAATCCCGCACCAGCAGCTGAAGAGACATCTGCCCGCATCCACGATCACGCGGAAGCTCATCGGCAGATGCAGAAGAGCAGAATCTCCGCCGGAGCGATGAGCGACCCGTCGCAAAACAGCAACTTGCCGGACGAGGGAACGAGTTGCCGGCACCTTGGAGACGCCACGTGCGATGCTTCGCCGTCGGTGCCTCAGTTCCGCCTCGGCAAAGAAAGCACCCAAGGAGCTCCTCTATGCCGCATGCCATGCAGCACCCATCGCGACACCCAGGGACAAAGCATCGGGTCTTCTCGCGAAGCTCTCCAGCGCCAACGCTTCCGTGGATTGGCGGTGGAGGGCGAGTCCTTCCGAGCCGGAAACAGAGGCGGACGCCAGCCGCTTCCAGCTGGTGGAGACGAGCACGAGAAGGGAGGGTCCGTCCGTCCGGGAGGAATTCCTCCCTCTCCAGCCCGGCAAAAAGGGACGCCACGAGGAGCAGCAGACCTCGTCCACCCCGTTCGCCACTTGGCGCGGTCGATCCGGGGGGAGGTGGTTCTTCCCGTCTTGCGATCCTCAGACGTAGCAAGGCTAGCCACCGACGCCGTCCTCGCCCCGTCGACGGTTCCGTTCCCCCCCCCCCCTCCCCCACGCATCCGGACCTGGACCTACCTCCAGGCCGCATGGGTTGGGTCCGCCGCGACCGCCTAACATCTCCCGCTCAGGTCCAGAACTGCGAGTGACGGAGCGTGCCGGAAGGTTTCCGTGGCGGTCGCGCCTTAGCAACCCGCTTCCATGCTCCTGGAGAGCAGCCTCCAACGGACGGGCACCCTCCCACACAGGCTGGAAGCTTCTCGTTGGCACTGACGGTGATCCGGAGCAGCCCTGGGGCTCCCGTCGATTCGTTGGACCCGTTGGCGCTGCAGCCAGCTCTCGGAACACCCGAATTGCCGCAGGCGGGGATTTGGGATCTCCCGCGACTGGACGCGCCGAGGACTGCTCACGCCGTGCCCACGCGGAGGCAGTGCTCCCGCGCACGCTCGGCTCCCGGCCATCCGCCGTCGTCGTCTTCGTCGTCCCGGTGCTGGGATCTGCGGATTTGCGGAACGCGTGACTCTAGCGGCCGAGCGTCCCGCACCCTGGCCGCGCGTCCTTCCGTCGGCGGCAGGGCCGGCCTTCCTCCTCCCGGGTGCGGGGCCGTTCCCGTCTCGCCGACTTCGCTCCAGTCGGCGGACAGGCGCCCGCGGAATCGCGCGGAAGGCGCGCGGGTTCCGCCCGCTTCCGGTCGGGCCGAACCTCGGGCGTCGACGGATGCCGTGACCCACTTGAGCGCGCCGGATGCGTGGCGACCGAGTTCCTCGTGGGCCCGTCGGGGAGCGAAGGGAACCGACGGGTGCCGACCGACGGACTCCGGCGGCGCCGCGTCTGCGTGCGCCCAGAAGCGAAGCGCCGCTCCCACAGACGGCTCTGCCGACGCGGAGAGGAACGCTCGAGGCGTGCCCACGCGGGGCGGGAGCGCGGGGAGCATTGCGTGCGGGCAATCGATCGGGACGCGTTCACGAAGGATCGATCCGGAGTCTCGCGGAGGAGACGGAGTCCCGGATCGCAAGCTCCCGTGGATCGGAAGGCACGGCGGGGACCCCCCACGAGCGCAGGGGTATCCGCTGTGCACGAGGAGCAAGCGGACGCGCATCCCTCCATCCGTCCCGCCCACCGGACGTGGCGAATTTCGGGGATTTTACGTGTGCTGCTTGGATCGTCCTCCCTCTGATTGCAGGAGGGCGCAGGTTGTTCGGCCGGGTCCGGCGCGGGGCGACAGGGGATGCCCGCACGCTCGTCCGCTTAGTAACCGCGGACGCTCCTTCCGTTCCGCAGGGGGAACCGCGCCGTGGAAGCGGATGCGACACTTCCCACCGGGAGTGGCAGGGCAGCTCACTGGAGACGCCCACTTTCACCCGAAGGGGGGGGACCCCCTTCCCTTGACAAGTATTCCCCTCCCTGCCTTCGCGACCGCACCGCACGGGAACGGCAGCGCCCATGGCCTCGGGACCTCACCCGCTCGCCAAGGCGCCTCCGTCCTCCCTTGGCCTTCCCTGGTCGCTCCGCAGGGGAATCCCCGTGTCTCTGCAGGCAGCTGCTCGGGAGAATGCCTCGGGGTTGCGCTCCTTCCCGAGACAACGCGTCTCCTCGAGCGCCCAGCAAGCTCCAAGGGAGGACGCCTCCGCAGGCCGAGTGCTGCATTCAACCGGGCCGGCGCGGATGCAGCGGCGACGGCGGTCCTTTCGTTCGTGGGCTCTTTTCGTCCCTCCGCCGCTTGCACGGCGAGCGCTTCCCGGGCCTTGAACGGCAGGGTGCGCCTCCGGTAGGGGACTCCCCTCCTTGCATCGGGAGAGCGGGAGCGCCGGCGTCGTTTCCATGCCGACGACGTGCAGGCACCGTCGCGAGGCGCTTGGGGAAAACTGGCGCCGCTGCTGACGCGCGACGCGTCGACGGCGAACGACGCGTGGCGTCGCCCGGCTCTGCGCGGTGACGGCAGGGCCCGCAGGGTGCGCGGAGCGGAAGGTCATCCGTCGGGACGCCGGGGCGCGGGAGAGAGAAGGGCGCAGCTCCCAGGGTTGCCAACTGCTTTCCGTCGCAAGGAATGTTCCGAAATGGCCAGGTTGCCTTCGGATCCTTCGAGACGGGCTACCTTCGGGGCGTCCGCCGAGGAGATGGCGGAGCACCCAATGAGGAGCGACCGGCGCAGCATCCCTGCGGGGAGGCGCCGACCTGGAAAGCAGTGCGGAGAAAGCGGGGCGCGTGGAACTGCCGCACCCAGCCATGAGAGAAAGAGAGCGCAGGCGCCGCGCCGGCTCCGCGCGGGAAGCGGCGTCGCGTCGCTTCGGACATTGAGCAGCGGCCGGTCCGCCTCTCGCTGCGGCGCGCCCCGTGGCGTCGTGCAGAACGACACCGCGCCTGTCCTCCCTTCGCTCCCCATCCCGGTACGCGCCGGGTCGCATTCCGCCTTTCCTGGACGGGAGAGTTGACTGGGTTGGCCGAGTGCGCAGCAGGGCTCGGAGCACCTCGCGCTCTCGCGCCGGACGATGAAGGGGCCGCACCTGCGCGGAGCGATGGGATGGCAAAGAACCGGGAGGGGAGAGAAGGGATTGTTGGTGCTGGTTCCGGAAGGAACGCAAGGATTCATCTGAAGGAGGAGGGGACGACGACGACCTGCTGGTTTCCGGTCGCTGCTTCGAAATCTCGTTGACGCCCGCAGGCGAGGGCCCGGGCCAAGTTTCCGTGGACTGAAGAAGGAGGAGAGATCTTGGCAATGTTCGGAGCCGCAGGTGCAAAGGCACAAAGCTACCGTCGGCGACCCGCCTCACACCAGCGAGAGGTCACACATTCTTCTTCCAGTTATGGCACGTCCTGATTTGATAGCACGTTAGGACGAAATATAGGGAGCCACTTCAGAGCATCGCTCGGAAATTGAGTCGTCTGGTAACTCGCGCATGGTCAGGAAAAAGAAAAGATGTAATCCGTTGCCGCGGCAGAGCAGGGGTGGTTCGCCGCTGGAGGGCACTACCGCACTCGCCACACCGTGGAGAGCAACGCGGTCGCGCGCTCAACGACCTGGCTCAGGGCTCGCCATGGAACATCGGTTCCTCTGCAGTTCCCCGAAGGAATTCCAAGGTCGAGGTTCTCCCGATGGACCCCTCCTTCCTCTTCCTTGGTCATCTCGCAAGTCGCTCGCGAAGCGACCCGACCTACGCCGAGACGAACAATGCCAGCGCGCCCCACCAGGCAGCAACCCCGAGCAACGTGTCCGTCGCTCTGCTATGGCAAACCTTTCGCACGCTCTTAGGAAGTGTTCCAGATCTCGCAGCGGGGCTGCAAGAGAGCATGGAGGCACCCTGCAGCGATGCCCCCAGGGAGAGCCAGTCTCCTCCTTCACACCGGCCACAACGTCCACGTGCGGACAGCGTCGAAAGCGTCCAAGAAGGGCGGGTCCGCCGTCTTCCGAGGGTGGTGTTCCCGCCTCTGCCCCAGACGTAAGTTCCAAACCCAAAGGCGAGGAAAGAGGAGACCTCTGGACCGCTCACGAAAGACTGGCAAGCAAATCTGCGACCTCATCCCCCTTCCCTACGTGCCTTTCCGCTCCCTTCGGAGGGTGCATGCCCTGGAGCACGCGCGCTACCCCCACCACCAAACCGCCCTACTTATTTCCGTCTTCACTCATTATCCTCGGCGCCCCTGCCTCGAGTTGACTCTCCCCAGTGCGTTCCCAACCCCTCCCTTTCGGGTGCGGGCGTCTGACTCGTCCGCGTTGCTGCCACTCCCATTTTGCTTCCTTCTTGCTTTCCTTTAGCAGGGCGGCCCAGGGCGCAGACAAGAGGGGGTTCATTTCTTATTCGCGGGAAACGGCTGGTCAAGCGGGAGCCACGTGCCTTCCGAGAGTAAAAACGACGTCATCGGCGGCCCGGAGCTCCGGCCCCGGGTGGGTGGGAAGACCGCACAGCTCCACACGGCTTCCGCCTCGGACTTTCCCTCCTGGGAGCGCACGGCCATCCAAGCCCGCTGGTGGGCAGCGGACACTCCCCACCATCAGAAGTCACGCCGCAGCCTCAGGATCGCACTCCGATCGAACTCTTCGCCTCTCCGCTCGAGGGACGGAAGACTTCCGAGTTGGCGGTGGAAGGCAGCAGATGCTTCGGGACGCGCGCCTGCGGCCTGGAGAAAGCGAGCGGAACGGGAAGGAAGCAAGAGGAAGCGGAAGCAGCGTCTCCTGGGTAAAGAAAGGTAAGGTGAAGACGTCGCGGCTGCGGAAGAAGGGAACCGCCGCTGACTCTCGCGCACGAACAATCGACGCTGCTCCTTCGGGAAGCTTCCACCCCCTCACCCATGCCTTTACCCGTTTCCCGCTACCTCCGTTGGCCCCACAAAAAACGGCTTCGCAACCATGGTATCGCGTTAGCTGACGCAAAACGGTTCTTGGCTCGACGGCAGCCTCTCCCAGACGCCTTCCAGGCAGGCGCAACGATGCGGCCTCCGCCGTGACCTGCTGACCCCGCCGTTCTCAAGACCTGCTCCTCCGAGAGCGTGGTCGCAGTTTCGTTCGGGGTCGGTGCCATGGAAAAGATGCCTCCGGTTTCTCTTCCCGCCCACTTAGCGGTCCTAGGTCGGAGCTCTCCACCGCGGGCTCAGGAATCCTTCCTCGGTTAGAGGTGGGGTTCGAACCCGCGTGCTCGATACACGGAAGGTCCAACGCGGGGCGCACCTCATCTCGTGGGCCGGCACCCGCGCGCTCTGCTCGACGACGGCCGCTGCTGGGATGCCTCTCTGCCCCTCCCCCGATCTGCTTCTTGCACTCGGGGCGCACAGCGGGCGTACCGCGCCGCGCTTCCCCGCCTCGCTCGCCATCCGCTCTGGCCCCGCCCGAGGGAGCCACAGCGCACCTCTCGGACGCGCCCCGAGTCCCAGGGCACTTCGCTGCGATGCGATCGGGAAGTCGGGAGCCACGGTCCCTCTGGGCATACGACCGACCCGCAGGCGGTCCTACGTTCCACGAGCGGCTGGACTCGCGCCCTCGACTCCAGGCAGCCCTGCGGAGAATCAACATCGCCCCGGGAACCGGTCGGCGCTCTCCTCGCGACGTCGCGATTTTCTCTCTCCATCGACCGGCATCCCTCCAGGCCAGGAGTGCCCTTTCCAATCTCGGGGGAAGGGGGCCGAGAGCATCGGCAGCTTCCCATCTTCCCGAGCAGCTTCGAGCGCCTTCCCTCGTGGGCTCCCGCGGAAACCGCTCGAACTGCTCCTCCTTCCTTCCCTCGCGGGAATCCGGGTCTCCCCTTCCCCTCAGCCACGCCTTCCCCCTTTTCCGCAAAGCGCGACTCCTCTACGAGCCGCGGGTGGTCAGGGAGAGGCGCAGACAGCCTTCACGGTGGCTCTGCCACGCCACACCACGCCACCCCCTCCTCCGCCACTCCTCGCCTCGACCCGCCTTCCCGCTGCATCATCAGCTCGTCGGGTTCACCCGCCGCACCCTCTCTCCCTTCCTCGCGCACCGGCGGCAGATGCCGGCAGCCGCCGGCAGCCCTACGGCGCCAACGCGGCGCGGAGAGCGGCACGGGACCGGGAGAGGGCCGTCGCCCCTCCTCGTGAGCGTGTCGGCGGAAGCGAATCGATTTCGGGAACAATCGGTAGGGCTTGCAGCAGCTGCGCGGGACGAGGGCGCTTGTCCCCCCTCCTCTCCTTTTTCCCACCCGATCGGAGCAGCCCCGCGCGGGGAGCGCAGGAAACGCCGCGCTGCCAGCATCGCGGGTCTTCCCTTTTCATTTTCCCTCCTATTCTCTCTTTTCCCCCTTTGCCCGCCCATGCCCTCTCGAAGACCTCTCCCCCTCCGGAAAGGCAGACGACTACTGAAGATGGGATGGAAGGGGGTGGGGGGTGGAAGGAGGCTCCCGGCCTTCGCCTGCTGCTGCTGAAGGCCTCCTCCGTTTGCTCCGCTCGGCGGAAGTCCACCGCATTGCTGAGCTTGCGGTTGCTGCGCACCTGCGTGGTCGGCAGGGTGCAGACGACCCGCTCCTCCCATCGCGGACCGGACGGCGCCCGCCCGCTCGCGCCTGCAGCTGTGTCCCGGTTAACGCGTTCGGCATCTCGTCGCCCGCGGTTGCTTGCTCGACCGCGTACTTGGGCGCATCGAGGGAGCCATCGTCGAGTCGGGGTCATCCTCGTCCACCTTCTTCGCAACCGGTGCTGTCGGCGTTCTTTCCGCAGCAGCACCTCCGTGTGGGCCGATCGAAGGGTTTCGCCTGGGCGCGTTTTGCCTCCACCCAACGGTATCCCGGCTTTGCTCTTCCTTCATTGCTCTTTTCCGGCGTCCCCGTCGCCGCGCGCGCCCTCGCGGGTTCTTCCGCAGAGGGATGGTGGATGGCGAGCACCGCGTTCCTCGTCGCTAAGCAAGCCGGGCGAAGGAACCGCTTCCATTCCGAGGCCGCCGCGTCTTCGTAAAGGTTTCCGAATCCCCGTCCCCGTCAGTTCGTTCCTTCCCTTTCCAGGAGACTTCCTCCACCCACAGCCTTCGTCCCCTGTGCCAGCCGCTGGCTCATCGCTTTGAAGTTCGCCTTCATCCTGTGTTCGAAACGGGATGTTTTCTCGGATGCTTCCCTGCTGATGCCTCGGACAGAAGCGGCTCCATCTTTGTACCTCCCGTGGGCGACTGGGGCGCGCTTCCGAGCACACGGCGTCGTCTCCAAATTCCCTCTCCCGCCCGGGAAGGTCGACCTCGGGCAGTCTTCTTCAGAGCTACCATCCTTCGGGTGACCTGCGCGCTTTTCCATCAGGCACTTGTGCCGTCACGGCCGGCAGCTCCCACCTCCGTTCCCCGGGGCGATTGCTACCCGTCGCCTGCTCCGTGGAGAGCTTCGCGGCAGCGTAGGAAGCAGCAAGAAGCTTCCCTCCGGGACCCGAAGCTGCTGGTGGAGGCTGCGGGTCAAGCAGCTACGACTGCTGGAGGAACCTGCCGTCGTTCCCTGACACAGCCTTTGCTGTTCCCGTCACGCCAGCCGGATCTTCGCTGGCTCGTGGGTTCGTTCGGTTGCAACGGGAGTGAACCGATTGAACTTCGGGTTGCCCGTTGACCTGGGACGGGAAGGTCGCACGTCCGGGACTGGCAGCCCCCCCCTCTCTCCGGCGCCATTCGCTTGCGGACAACATTCGCCCGCGTCGCTTCTTCCGGAGCTTTCTTGATTCAGGAAGGGGGGAGGGGAAGACCCTCAGTGTGCCAGGTGCAGACGAGCCGGCTCTCTCCCGCACCCACTCGCGAACTCTGCTGCTCTTTGGTCCCTCTGCACCCGGGGAACCGTCCCTGTGGCGTCAACAAGCGCCCCTTCTTGCGGGATGCCCGCCTGCTGCCGCGTTGGCAGCCGCTGTTGGGGCTTCGACCGGCCCTAGAAAACGGGCAGGACCACTGGCACGCCTACCTCTCCGCCATCGTCGCGGAGACGATGGACACCCAAGGGGAAAATGGCGTCACCCTTCCCAGGGATGCGGAGCGGTGGAGGAGAGGGACAGAGGGAGATGCCTTCCTCGCGAGCTCCTTTCGTCTTCACTCTCAAATCTCTGATGATTCCGATTCCTCCGCGAAATTCTTTCCCTCTGCTTCCCTTCGTTCCCCAGGAGTTCCTGCCTGCGGACGCGTTCCCCCTGCACACAGGACGAGGAAGAACCTGCCGCTGTTCTCTGCCCGCTGCATTCCTATCGCCGCAGGGCGACAGGAAGAAAGCCCTGGATTTTCGGATCGGCCGCCATGCCGCAGGCGAGCGCTGGTGCTGCGCCCTCAAACCGGCTTGCCTTCTCGCGGATGGCGCTGTGATTCGCGATCACGCAAGTCGAGCGGCCTCGGGTGCTGCGCAGCCGCGGGGGGCCACCACGGCGGTGGAGGCGACTCGCCACGAAGCACGCGAACTGGAGAACCCCCTGAATGCCCGAGGCGCCGCACGCTTCCCACGAGCGCGGAGGCTGCAGCCGATGCTGTCCGGGACGCAACCGCAGCTCGGAGACCACGGAGAATCGCCGCGGTGGGAGGCGAGTCCTGGCGTACAGGGGACTCCTCGAGGGGACTCGCGGCGTTTGTTTCCTCGCGTCTCCGCCGCACCCCCATCGATCAACGATGCTCTCCGAGTGTCGTAGCTCTCTTTGCAGGCGGCGGTTGCCAGGAGGAGGTGCACCGGGCGTCCCTGGGTGGTGCAAGCGGGCATCCTCTGTTGGGCCGCAGCAGCAGACTGCAAGCCGCGTCTCCCGTCCTCTGAGACCTCCGTCGCGGGGTGCGCATCGCGCGCTGCGCACGGCACCGAAAGGCGAGCGAGAGGGGCGCATCGGTCCATCTTTCGACGGTTCTCCCCACCGTGGGCCCACGGCACCTGCGAGTCGCGGAGACCTCCTGCGGCGCGCACTTTCCTGCGGGCAGATGGCAGCAGCGACGCGGAGGTGCGAACGGGTGGCGAGTCCCGGCGCCCACTCCATGGCGACGGGCGGTCCCTCGCTCTTCTTTCGTGGGTCGCATGGCTTCCCGCGGAAAGGGGGTGCCAAATGAAGGCTTGAAAGTGAAGGCTCCCGAGACGCGATCGTGGAGAGTCCTTTCTTTCCCCCCTCTTCTGCTGCCCGTTGGCGCGGGCTGCGTAGTTTGCCGACGTCAGGCATCGCTCGCCCGTCGGCGCCCGTCTCGCTCGGGGAGTCATGGAAATGCGCCTTCCCTCCCGTGCGGGATGCGAGCTTCCTCCTGCGCACGAGCGTGCGTTCGCAGGGAGGCAGGGTGCGAGGTCTCGCTGCGCGCTCGCGAGAGGTAAGCGGCAGCGTGCACGGACAGCGCCAAGCAAACAGGCAGCGTGGCAATGGGGGGAGGGAAGAAAGGAACCGGAAGAGAGGGAGATGGAGGAGAAGGAGGAGGAGGAAGCGCTTGGCTCCCCGCGCGCCGAGGAGAAGACGTCGAAGGACTCTGCAGGCGACAAAAGCCCTTCTCGCGCCCTCCGCGGGGTGGCCTCTTTCCACGGGGAGCGGCGCACAATGGGCAATGGGCGGCCCGTGAAGGAGCGCTTCCTCCCCCCGTCACTTCCTTTCTTCTCCCCGCCGCGGCCGTTCCTCCCTTCCCAGCGATGTCAATGGCGACGGAGGTGCAGCCCGAGCTCGCGGCAGGATAGGGCCACGAAAGGTGGGCAGGGTAGGAATGAATCACCGCGTTGAAAGCGCGCCAACAGGACATGGAGGCGGGGGGAAGCCTCATCTCGAGTGGGATTGGGGACAGGGCGGATGTGTGCGCGTGGGAAAATGAAAGCGCTCAGAAGAGAGTTGGTGGCGCGGCTGCTGCA
Source organism: Raillietiella orientalis (assembly GCA_036172245.1). Lineage (NCBI taxonomy): Eukaryota > Metazoa > Arthropoda > Ichthyostraca > Raillietiellida > Raillietiellidae > Raillietiella > Raillietiella orientalis. The sequence goes on along the minus strand of JAYWIR010000018.1, from coordinate 841,481 downwards.
CGTCGTGCGCCCCGGGCCGTTCCATCGATGCGATGGCAGACGAGGCGCCACGCCAGCACGGGGTTGCTGCCTTCGGGTGTCCCTCGGTCGCGACCGTCGGCAGGGGGGGAGGGGATGGTTGCCACTTTGTTGCTCCTGCGTCGCTGCGGACGCGTTCTGGGGACCAGGGGCAGACATGCGGAGGCGGGTCCGGGAACGGCCTACGTGCCGAGGTAAGGCGGGATCCGAAGGCCAGGCTTTCCGCAGCGTTTCCAGACGAGGGTGTGCCTCCTTTGTTCGAAGAGTCGAGGAGAGGGTTCGTTGGGGCGCGCGAAACCGCGCCATGGACGGACGACCGCGCCCCGCCAAGTGCGACCGCACGTTCGCACCTGCCGGTTCTGCGAAGGCTCCGGAAGCGAGTGCCAGGCGGGTCCGTTCCACGCGACCCGCGATGCAGCTCCCTTGCGAACGGGAGTTCCGTCGGGAAACGGAGGAAAATTCCCGGCATATTCCTGCCTCTTTCTCCCCGTGAACTTCCGCCGCCGAGGCCTTCAAGATGCGTTTGCACTGTCGTCGGCTTTTCCGCTGAAGAACGCGGACAAAGGTGCCCTGATGAGGGACAGCAGCCGGACGCGGGTCGAGCAGAGATCCTTCCGTTCTTCTGCAGTCCCTCTTTTTCCACTCTTCCTGCGATTGGTTTAGAAGGCCTCCTCTCCCGGTCGGCGACCCTTGCGAACTCACATCCCGGGGGTTTCGTTTCCGGTGTCCTCCGTTCGGTTCTATCAATTCGGCTCTTCCCTCACCGACTCTTCGCCGCCTCCCGGGTCAGCAGGCATCTTCCCAGGGATCCGACTGCTGCTGTACCTTCCTGGAGGTCTCTGCTCGGCGTGCGCGGGTCGCTAGGAGCGAACTGGAGTCCAGGACCTCGTTGCCAGTTTCTTCTCGCATCCTCCGACCTGCCACCTTCCTGCACTGGAGGTGTGCGCTCGCCAGAGTGGAAGACGTCCACCACGACCGTCGTCCCGGTCGTCCCCTCGAGCTGCTCGCCCGGTTCGGCTGGTGCGATGAGTTCCAGGAATGCCCTGGTGGGCGGTGCGGCGGTTTCTGGTGTTCCTTCTCTATCGGAGTCACCCCGCAACCGCGATCATCGTCTGGCTGTTGACGAACCCGTGGGGGATGCAGCCTGGCGTCACCTGTGCGCCTCCCGCACCTTCTTCCCAGGCCGCCAGCAGCGTCTCCGGCGGGCACCGCCCGAGCGCAGGAGTAGGACCTGAAACGTGCGCGTAGGAACGCACCGCGGTTTGCGCGCGGGGATTCTCCAGGCAACACCCGCGAGCCAGGGGAGTCCCCTGTCGGATTCGGAGTGCTTGCCGATCCCCAAGAGTCCGCCGGTCGTAGAAAAGGAGAGAAGGTTAGCACTCCCCTTGACAAGGGTAGAAAAGTAGAAAAAGAGTCCGCTGGGAGATCGTCCAACCCGAAATTCCCTGCGTCGGCAGCCAGGGCGCCCTCCCGCAGGCTCGACTCACCCTGTGAGCATCGACGCCGCTCTGGACGCGTGCTGGGTTTGGTGAGCTCCGCGATAGGGCGCTGGGAGGACTGCGGGCTTCGGACGTGGGGCACCCTCACGTCCGGACGGGCTGCTGACTTGGACAGTCAGGAATCAGGGGGGATTCTCTTGGGTGTGCTCGCTTTCCTCGCTTCAGCAACGCATCGGCAGCGTTGCAGTGGGGAAAAAAAGCCTTTCCAGCCTCCTGTGACGGCGCTGTTGGGTGTCCCTCCGTGGGATAGAAGGGCGCATCTGGAGTTCCTGGCAGTCCAAACAAACAAAACCGAAAACAAAGAAAAACATGAAAGGACACCCAATGGACTCGTAAGGTAGCCAAAGGGAGTCAGCACTCCATCATCGCTACGCCAGTAGTGACGGCGTCTCCTCGCGAGGTCGCTACTGGTCTTTAAACAGAACGATGTGCAGATGAAAGCGGGAGAGCTGAGGTGAAATGTTGAAACCATGGAAGTGACTTTTTGGTTTCGAGGACTAGGCGGTGAGCAATTGTGACTATTTCGACTGCTCCTCTCGTGAGCTGATTGGAGTCGACTTTCATAACATCTCAATGATGCGCTTCGGCGCGTTGGAAGCCTGGAAGAGGAGGGAGACGATGGGGTGTTGAGTGGAGATGGAGGCGCGTTCCACCCCAGGATTGCCAAACGGAGACGTCTTCCCGTTTCTTTGAGGGCTCTTTCTCAAACTCTTTGAGCTCTTCCAGACTGGCACTTCGTGCTGGAATGTCTGTGACGAATTTCCTCTGTCGATCTCAGCTCTCGTGCCATCGGCGGAGGTCAAAGAAGAATCGGGCATTGGGTTATGAGGGTTACGTCGTTCGGAGCTGAGCTGGAGTACCAAGGAGGCTTTTGTTCGAAGGAAGAAAGACTGGTTTTGAGGATGAGATAGCATCAGTATCGAACCAATACTCCGTTTGCTATGAGATGCAGCATCCGTTATCGATTCCATCCATCTGCTCTGGAATAGGAGATACTATGAGCACACCTTGGTCGCAGAACTAGAATCTTTTATAGCTGACTGGCTGGAGGTCCTCCGGGAAAATTTGAAGACATCCCAAGGAGTAGGCAGCATGAGAGAGTGAAGATCTCCAAGAAGATGAGAAAAAGAAATGGATCCAAGTGCAGCTCCGCCAAAGCATCACTAACATAGGGCCGGTCCCTATCCTTGTTCTTCGCCAAACTAAGGTTAAGAAGCATCCGTCATCAACCCTAGCTGAATCGACATTCTGGAGTCAGCTCTCAGCAGCCTCAGGCGAAAGACCTTTCGCTTCGGGTCACGCCTTCAGCCGTTACTCCCTCTTACCGTACTTGGTGCAAGCAAGCAAGCAAGCGTTGGCATCCAGCTCATAACTTCTATCGGTACTAGGTCTTCCTAAGAGGACGGGATGTACTCTATCTCCGAGTGCGGACATGCATGTCGGAGAGTCCCTTTGCTCTCTTTTTGTCTGGCAGGAAACGCTCGAAACGGTCCTTTGCAGCGCTCGATCCGCTCGAAAGTGCAGGATGCTTGCGTGGCGCACAGCAAGAGTTGCAATCGAGCTTTCGAAAGGAAAAGTGAGGAGGGGCGTTGTGATCTTTGCCAACGCCAACTCATGAAACATACATTGTCCTATGACTTGGTAAGAATGGTTGGGGAGGCAAGCAATAAGTTGCGCTCTCCAATTAATGGAAAGGGGAAACCACTGGGATGTCGTTTTGTTTCTTTTGCTTCTCTTCGGCTTCGGTCGCCCGTTAGCTGGATGAAATTTCGGTCTTGATTTTCCCTGTGGGCATTGCGAAGGGGTGGGCATAGAGTCCGATGAGATGAGATGGTTTGCTCGCCGCAGGCAAGGAGGGCTAATCGGACAGAAATCCGAGTGCGCGATGGAACGCTTCTGCTGACGGGCGCCATGGCGTAGGCGCTCATGGCGTTTCATTCGCGGGCTGAGTAGCTGTGCCAAAGCGGGCGATGGGGAACTTTGGCACCGCAGCCCTTCGGCAGTTTTTGTGGCGTCACGCGTGCACGAGTGGTAAAGAGTTGTTTACTCGGTGGTGCCCGATTTCGGAAGCAACGGTGCCGTGAGTACGGAGTGATCGTGGGCCTCTTGTGCCGTCACTGGTGGTCACTCATAGCAGTGGAGCTGACGCTGCATTTTTTTTTTTGCTGGTTAGGCTCCGTGTACGTTTCATGGAAGGAAAAACAACATCTAAGGTGTCGTCATGAAACAGGATAAGACGCTCGGCTATAGACACTGGGTAAATGGAAAAGGGGGAAGAGGGCTTAAATGATTTGGCTGTAATGAGTGGGATTAAGGGAGGCTGCTGGCAGTTCATTTGCAGCGAACTCTTTTGCATCTTTACATCTCTGAGGCTTTAATAATTTAGCGATGAATAATCTCCTTAATAAAGAGTGATTAAAAGTTCTAATCAATGTGTAGTCGTAAGAAAGAATATAACCAAGTGTGGCGTAAGAGTAGTTGGATATGTGGATCATTTGGACGCAGGATGATGATAGATTTCTCACAGAAGGAGAATTGAGTGTAATTAGTCGGTGCAAATTGCCAGTCTCTCGTGTGAGACCAGATGAGGCGTAACGCAGTGGGTGCACCAGGAGGTGTATCTAAGAGAGACGGATCGTTTTAGGAAAAAGCTCATAATGAGCTTGATGTTTGAGAAAAAGTGTTTTGATTTTTGCGCAAAATCATCACCGAAACCTTGATCGGGCTCAGACAGGGAAGAGTATCTGTTGCCAGAGGCATCAAGCAGTCTCTCCAGCAAATAGGACGGAAATGTAAACGATACAGACGCCGACGTCCTATGCATCAGAGCGAAATGAAGTAAAAAGGGAACACGGGAGACAAGGGGACGCTGATGAGCCAGACAGATCCGGCGTTCCAAGCGACAAAGGATTGCTGTACGTAAACAAGGATGGAGGTGAACTTGTTCTTTACGTTTACGTGTGCCGTCCGTGGTCCCGCGGACGTGGAAGAATCAAACAATCTTAGTAGAGGTACCACGAAAAGCGAGATCCATATTGAAGAGCCACAGCATTGGAATGCTCTTGAAATAAGAAATCGAGCCGAAGAAGATTTCGATTGGTGAGAGCGCAGAACTGGGAGGGTGGTGGTCCACTTTTAAAACGAGAAACTCGACAAAAAATTTTTTGTTCTTTCCCAAGATTCTCGGACTTCAAGACGAGGCGATGCTCCTCTCGTTGATAGGTAAGCTGCTGCAGAAGTTTAGCGATGCTAAAAGCACTGCTAAAATACAGTGTATAAGTAGCTTCGTAATGGCAATATAATTGGCATATACGAGGCGCATCTCAAAAGCAAGAGCCGATCGGATATAAAGGAAGAACAGATAAGAGAAACAAAAATGTATTGGTGGTTTTAAACACATACATCCCCGTTTCATTTTTCTAAGTCGTCACCATCTTTTCTCCAAGCACTTTTGATACCGTGGAATGAGCTTTTTTAAATCGTCTTCATGGAATTCCGCCGCCTGGGAGTTCAGACTGTCCAGCAGCACCGAGGTTTTCCACTCCACCCTTTCCCCCTCGAATTGTTGAGCCACTCCTTGAGGTGGAGGAAGACGTGGTGGTCACTGGGGGCGAGGTCAGGGCCGAGTGATCAAAAAGTCCCCATTTGAATTTCCGAATTGTCTGGACTTTGCGGACAGATGATGACTACGTAGAAAAATGAAGTGGGGATGTATGTGTTTGGAACCACCAATATATTTTCGTTTCTCTCATTCGTTCTTTCTTTATATCCGATGGGCTCTTTTGAGATGCACCTCGTATTTATCTGTTTAACTGATGCCGCGGATGGAAGACTGAGCATCGTCGAACAAAACGGCTTTTGTTGTTTTGGTCGACGATGTTTCGGTCTTTCCGACGGGCGGCGTGATGGTTTCTTTCCAAACATCAAACATGAACAAACGATATCGATTCTGGTTGACTATTCACAAGTAAAAGTCTTCACGAACAATATCCATTGAAGACTTCAAGAGCCAAGTGGTTTCTATGGCGGCGTGTTTAGCACGCGTTTCACTCAGGAAATCCAGTCGACCTGAATGCAGATCGATTGCTGCAACTGAATCTTGTGGAAATCTTTGGGAACGTCTTTGAAGAAGGAGTGGTCCTGCAAACGTGAAGGCACTCCTGCAAAGAGTCTGACGAATTCACTTCGGTCCATTTCTCCAGCTGAGGAGGAAAGAGTTACGTCCTGTAATGTTTTGGGAGCCAATACTCGGAACAATGCTTTTTCCTCTCAGGGAGCCAAAGCTGAAAGTTCGAATCGCCCATGAACTGTAGAAAGGCCATTGGTCAAAGTGTTCCCATCTGGTCCCCATACACTCTATAGGTAAGCAGGTGTCTGGGTGGACCCTGTCACCTCAGCCCAATGCACGACTTTGGGTCGCCTCCAAAAAACGCTCAGCTTCCTTCAACAAAGTTCAGTTTTTTGTGTGCTTTCTCTGGCTCGAGTGAAAACGGCAGGTCCATGCTAAGGGGATTCTTTGCTATTCCATGGATGTCGGCTGTAAGAATTTTTTCTAGTAAAGGGGAGCTGAAAAGAACATTCTGTTTGCAGAGAGGGCGAAGGGTTTCCTTATTGCTGGATTTTGCACCCGGTTCCAGACAGCACATTTTGCGGTGGCTGTGGACCTGGCAACGTGCTGAATCCACCTCTGTAGCTCTTCGAAAGTTGAACCCTCCCAGCTAGTAGCTCTGGAGCACTCGAAAGCTGCAAAGATCATGACTGCACCTGAAGACTTCCGCGTTCTCCTGGAAGGCAGTGAAAGGAGGTTGGGAAAATGGCATGTGCGCCATCAGGCCACCGGAATTCCGGAGGCCTGAAGCAGCCGAAGATCAAAAAGGTAACACGCATCCACTACTCGTTCCGCAACCCTTAATTTTTTTCGTGTTCAAGACTTTAATTAGCCACACGAGGGAAGAGGAGGAGGAACGGTTTTGCGTTGGCAGAGGCCAAAAAGGAATTCTCGAAAAGGCTTTCGAACCAGGGACCCCCCCTTTCTACTCCAGATCCGTGATTCGACCTGTTGAAATCGATTTCCCTGCTGCAAGGGATCCGAACGTGGTGAAAGAGTTCGTTACTATAGTCCTCAGGGACTGCAGGAGAGCAGCAGCGGCACAAGGGAGGGAAATGGGACGGCTAATAAGCGAGGGTGGCTGGCTGGCCTCGCAGGGGCCGCCTTGCAAGCGGCTCCTTAACACGCGGGACGAGGAACGAAACGGGCCGCTTCGCCAGATGGCGGGCTCTCTGCTAATGGGGTCGAAGGGGGAGGAGGAAGCAGCCGGGATGGCGATACCTCCTCCTCTCCTGTTAGCGCCGCGAGAACCTGGCGGCGGGGAGCCCCGCGGATGCCCGGAGAACAGCGTGCAGCACTCGAGTTGCTTTCGCGGAAACTCGAGGAGCTTCCAGAAACGGCAGGATTGATCCGGGAAGCGCTCAGACAGGGTCGCACGGCGGAAGGGAGCCTCTTGGGCGAATGAGAGTGCAAAAGGGGGTCGATAAGCCCGAAACCCGGATAAGGCGCGGAAGACGGAAGCTGCAAAGGATTTCGAAAAGAAGTCTGGCAGGAGGCGGAGCAAAATGACCAGCAGGCAATGATGAGTGGAGAGTGGGATCAAAGTCTCTCGAACGGATCCAGCCGAGACGAGGGGGCTCCACTTTACCCCCTCCATCTCACATGTGATCATTGTACGAGTTCAACAGAAGAAGGAGGAGAAGAGAAGGAGGAAAAAAATCAACACGTTAAAATGACTCCAAGGATGATTTCTTGTTTATTCTCGCACTGAGCTGTTCTGAGTGGTACGCCGGCGGTAGTGGTTTTTGCCGCAGCTGCATGAGAGCCAAAAATCTCAAGACATCAGGCGAAAATTCAGGGAAGAAAAAAAAAAGGAAAATGGGAACTACACCTGCTTGGGACTTGCTGCAGCAATGTGTCTTTGAAATCCTAATGGAATGTCAGTGGAATCATAACGGGATAAAAAAGGGCGATGCAGTCTGCGGCCTCCGATCGCCGAGAGCACGAGATTTATGGAAACTGTGGAACATCCATGGGGATGCTGAAAGCGCCGATCGGTTGTTTCCGTCCTCTCGCTCGTACACGTTCCCAGCAGCATCCTCGAATCAGCAGCTGTACTGATCTCGGTCGCTTCCAAGTACTTCCTGGATCACTTCCTCCTTGGCGATTTTTTTCTCAGCACTCTCCATCATATCAGGGCAACTGCCACCCTGCAACCGTCGAGGCCTGAGGCTGAGCAGCTCTCTCTCCTTCCCCCCCTCGAGAGAGACAGAGAGAGAGAGACCTTCGGGCTGCAAACGGAATTTGGTTCCTTTTGCAAAGCGCGAGGCCCACTCCCTTCACAGCTCAACCCCCAACGTCGTTTGCCTACAACACAGGCGGATCGTGCAGACAGACAAACCTAACATGAGCACATGGGAACCGAAGTTCGTCTCGGTTCCCCATGTGCTCCCATGCGAAATCCCCCTTCGCGCATGCGTAAGAACAGGAGGATCAAACGAGAATGGTTTCCGTAACGTACCGAACGGACACGGATGCGAAACCACGAACATAAGAAAACGGACTCTCAATGTGGGCGCAAGCACATTCGTAGAACCGGGAAAAGGAAATTCCGTTTCTCGAGATGTCCTCTTGAGAACTGAGCAAGAGTGCCGCCGCTTCTTGCGCCATCTGCCAAAGCGACCCGTCCCGGCTGTTGCTCGCGACCTCAACCGATCCAAGCAATTCTCAGCCACGCTCGCAGACGTGAAGGCCTTTTCGTGTCTGCACGTTCGGAGACCCCAGCTGCTTCCAGATGGATTCTCTCGAGGCGAGGACGAGGGCTCGTCAACAGCCTTTCTTTGTTAAAGATCCAAAAGTCTTCAGAGGTTCCGCACTCCAAATCTAAGATGGAAGCATTTGATAGTTCCACCGAGCGACTGTAACCAACAGCGTAGCGCTTGCTACAGTCCCATTCGAGCACCGCGTCAAGGGCCCACTGGTCTCTTTCTGAGAGTTGGCATCAAGAAGAAGATGCAAGGTAGCTCTAGCGGCTCCTGACCAAAGACCTGAGAGCACCCGAGGAATTCGTGTATCTCCTTCTAGATGAGATTGGAGGTCTTTCACAACTTCGTCGGGGAGAGCAACAAGATGAATACACCTTGGTAACTCCGGAGATTTCTTTGCCTGCTGCTACATTTCTCTTGTGGCACAGATCCGCTCCCCCTCTCATAAAGTGGTGATGGGCGACCTTTAGCCTCCGCAAGTGTGCAGGTTTGAACTGGAAACCATTCGACGCAGCAATTCACGCCAGCACAATGCGTCTCGAGTGCCGCAGCTGAGGACCCTCTTCGGACGCAGCAAACCCTTTGATGGAGGGTCAGAAGCCACCTCCTCCCGTTGTTGCATTCTGTGGTCACGGTGGAGTCTGGAAGGGAAAAGCTGGCGATCACGTTCCGAGATACGAGGCGCTGCGAAGTCATCTCTCATGACCGCGCGTGGAGGAAGGGAAGTCACCATCGTCCCGCGTCCTCCACCATCTCAGATTCGTCTTGGAAAGTGAAGCGATGCGACGCCACGGAGGTCGAACCGTGAAAAGTTCCACCATCATCCTTGATCACGTGCTGAGGAACCTCACCTGCTTCTGCTTTCGTTGCTTTCCTTCTATCGTTTTCTCTTGTCTCTTCGGATGGTATGGTTGGCCACGTGCTGAAGAACCGCCCGCCTCCTTGGGAGGAGAGGGGGTACGAACACTGTCCACTCCACTCGAGGGTGCGTGTGAGCTCTTCAAGTCATTAGGCTATCACCCGGTAGCGCCCGGACGTTTATTATAAAAAATAATAAACATACATGTGTAGGGTCATCGGCCCTACAACGTCCGAAAATGCTCAGCACCTGCCGAGTAACCGGCACGCAGGCCGGCGAGGTTCGCCTCGGCAGCGGAAGGGGAGGAGACAAATAAAAATAAAAATAAAACAAAAAAATATATACAAAAAAATTGGGAGGGTTAGGAAAGGAATCACCAGGCGCTGGAGGCTGTCTTCTGCATCCTTTCCAGGATGCCAGCAAGTTCCATTCGAGTATGCTTCAGGGGGGACCATCTTGCTGCCGTCCACTGGAAGCGCAGGGCAAAGCAGATGGCATCCCTATCGTGCCGTTCTCTTCTCGCATAGCTCCTGGTCACCACAATCCCACGTAGGCAACAGCAAAGAGCTACTGGGGGTGCAGCAGACGAAAGGGAATCGCACACGAAGAGGCGTTTAATCACGTCCCTGGAATTGTCCGTCGGTGCACCAAGGGCCGTTGCGTAATGCAGCCACACGGGCCAGAGTACACAATCAGGTGCGGGAGGGATTCCCGTTCCCTACAGCTGCAACAATTGGGGTTCACAACCTCCGGTCCAATGGGAGCGGCGGGCGTTGCACGGGAGACCCCAGTGCAACTGTAGAAGTGCTGACTCCTGCCACTTCAGGGGGAGGGCCCGGTTGTTCTTTATTGGTGGGGGCCACTCGAGGTCTTTCCATAGGATTCCCAGCAGTTCACCCCAGCTCCATAGTCCCTTCGGTGGGGTACTTGGGGTCGCAGCGTCCGTGAGCTGGCCCATGGTCCAACTACCTAGTTCCCTCGTCTTCTGCTCCCTCACGCTTTACACACGTAGGGAGAGAAGCTGAAGCATTTCGGGTGGGGCGACGATGGAGCCAACGAGGACGGACGAGGTTAGAGGCAGCGCCAGAAGGTCCCGACGGGCTACCAGCCCAGACCACGAAGCTGTGACGTCTCCTCGGATAGGAAGCGCCGCAAGCGAGCTCTCGACCAAGGGAGGTCTGGAGATAAGTCGATCAGCCTGGCCAATGCAGCGTACCCTCTTCTCCTTGGAGCCATCTCTTCGCACGCCCTCCGCAAGATGCATCGAGACGAGCACATCCACACGGAGGAATTTTCTGCAAAAAGTCTTTTGGTCGGGGAAGGCGTAGTCAGGAATCAGACGCACAGCTTCCCTGGAGTGGCTCATTTGGATCCTTGGCTCATCCTCATTCCCATTTGACAATAACTCTTTTGTAAACCAGGAAGGACGTCCTGAGGAAACTCCACGCGGACGATTGAGTGTTGATATCTGAGTTAGCAGACGAAGGGAGCCTCCTCCTGCCCTGTGTTTTGCGCCAGAGAGCGGGGCCATCGAGAGAACCCTAGTAAACCCTCGTGGTCACACTTTGGATCGGGGAAACCAGGAGGAGTTTGGATCTCTTCTTCTCCTCTTCGTCCTCTTCTTCCGCCTCCTCCTCCTCGAAGACGTCCCCGTCAGAAAGCTGCGTTTCCAGATGTTCTCCTCCGACGTCCCCATCTCGACTAAGGAAACCAGGTGGCTCACTGGGATGCCCTCTCTCTCGAGTATGCTTTTCTTGTGCAGGTTTCGGCGGCTGCTGTCCTGGTACTCGTCGCCGACTGCCTCGCCCTCCGACTTCGTCTCCAGGCGCGCCACCACGGCAATCATCGCCATCAGGAATCCTCCGGAGAGATGCTCCTTTACTCAACGCAGGCTCTCCACTCCCTCCTCCTTTCTTCTTTCTCCTCCTCTTCCTCCTCCTCCTTTTCTCCTCGTCCTCCCTTCCTCCTCCTCCTTTTCTCCTCGTCCTCCCTTCCTCCTCATCCTCCTCACCCTCCTCGTCGACCACGAACCTGCCCAGGAACTTCTAGAGATCCAAGGCGCGTTCGTGCTTTCGATAAGCTCCTGGACGCAGCTGCTGATCTTCCGCAGCCTGGGGCTGTTCGCTGACCTATCGACGCGCTCACCGCCTCGTACTGGACTTCAGGGAGGCTCTCGGGGGTGCCACTTGGTTCGGAGTCGCTTCCATCAGAGAGTACCAAACAGCAAGCGGGCTCTACCCAAGGCAGCCCCCGGTTAGGAGTCGGAGTCGCGATGGGAACCTTCCTATTTCCCGGCTCGATGTGGCTACCAGAGGCTGGAACTGCCAAGAAAGCAGGATGGGCGTTGCCGAACGGTAGCATCATTCTCCAGAGAAAGGCGCCATCTTACTGGATGGGATGGCCAACGAGTGCGCACGCGTCGATTAGCGTCGGTAGGGAGGCTGGGAGAAAGAGGAAGGCGTCGCAGGATTTCTGGGTGGCTCTCCACTTCTCCCTCCGGCCGAAGGATCGGCTCTCCGTTTTCCACCTCCGCGGCGACGCGGGTAGTGGCACGCGAGCCACGGGGTCGGCCCTGGCACTCCACACGCGACCGAGAAAGCAGCAGGCACGGCAGGACGCCTGGGCCTCCGGAGAATGACGGCGAATGACGGAGCGGCGAGAATGTTGCGGATTTCCAGGAAGCAGCAAGGTCGCACCATGGCACGGAGGCCGGGGAACCCAACATCCCACAGGAAGCGCAGGATGGGTCAAACTGTCCACGACGAAGGAGTTTCCGAAACCAAAGTTCCGTCCTCTTCACCGGATGAAGGGAGGGATGGGAGAGCGGGGGTCGGGTGGGGAACGCTGCGGAAATTCCTCCCCTTCGCCATGGAACCGATGAGGAGGAATGGTGGCGTGGAGCCGACTGACATCGGACCTCCCTGGAGGGTCCTCGGAGCTGCGCTCCCTGAGGATGCTCCCTCGCGAGAGTGGAAATCAGCATCCCGCGTCGGTGAGCGTCATTCGCCTGTGCGTCTCTGCTCTTCCGCGCCCGGAAGAGACCAAGCACATTGCGTTTCCACGTCAGTAGTTCGATCCCGGAGGACCCCTCTTCCGATGTCGCGGTGATGCGGTCACCAGCCATGCCATTCCCTCGACTTGGTGAAAGATGTCTCCGGAAGATGTCTCACGCACCTCGGAGAGCTGCTCTCTCCCTGGTGATGCGGTTGCGTGCCGGTGCGAGTTGACGCAGGATGCATGGCTGCCGAGGAGACAGCGGTTCTCTTCCGTTGCCTCCGTATCCAAACGCAGCAGTGAAGAACTCCCTGCCGCGACTGCGCACGACCGGCCAACAACCAGGGAAAAAAAAAAAAACTCCTCATCACTTTGCGTCCATCCTCCTCCCTTTCCCTTCGTCGCATGGCAACGTTTCGCTAATCCTCTTTCTTCTTCGTCAGCCTTTCCTGTGGGAAGGAAGCAGTGCCAAGCTTCCGAAAGCTCGCCCAACCGCTCCCGCGAGAGGATTGCAGGGTTCCGGGAACCTCTCGAGCTTTGCCAGGGTACGGGGTTCGCACTGCAGTGCGGATGGAGGCGCTCAGGATCTGGGGGCAGGGAAGTGAGGGCGCGCTCGCCTGAGGCTTCCGAGTCTCAGGGCCAGCTCTCGGATCAACTCGACTCCAGAGGATGACCTGGCTTGTTGCACGTACTTCCTGTTGGTCCACCGCGCACTGAGTCCTGACTGAGGGATCGAGCTGTCTCTGGAGATGGCACCCGGGTGTCATCCCTTCCTCTACAGAAAACCGAGAGGCATCCCCGCATTTTAGTCGCCCCCGTGGAAGAGCTCCAAGGTTCAAGAGTGCCTCCAGCTTGCAAAATTCTCCCGAATTCATCTCCCATGTGTCCTCCGTACGTCCCTTGGTTCCCGGTCGTCCCGGTTTGTTTGTCAAGGTTCATCGTCTCCCTTCCGGGTCGTCATGACCACCCTACCTTTCGGCTGTGCCGCGATGTACCGTTGCCAGGAACGGAGGGCGCGCGAAGGACAGCTCAGCAAGCGAGTTCTGGATGCACTAGCCAAGCCACTTTGACCCCGGCAACCATCAGCGATCATGCGGGATGGTCGACCCCCTTCGTCGTCCGGGAATCCCTCGCGAGCATTCTGCATCCTCCACTTCCCTGCCCTTCCCCTTTTGTGTCCCTTCCATCAATCTCCAGAACCCTTCCTCCGAGATGCTCGCGGAAAGACAAAACGGAGGAGATGCAGTTCATTCCCGGAGCCCGTCTCAGGGCAGTCTACGCACGTCTCGCGGAGGTCGGCCCTCGCATAATCCAGCGGCTCCCGGTAGGTTCCGGATACCGGGGAATGCGTAAAACCCACTGCATCTTTGAACTTGTCCGTTCCAAGCGCGTTATCTGGGCGCCACCCGTAACCGCTTAGCACCCCGTAGCAACGAAATAACAACAAAGAGAGACGGTTGCTGAGGGTGCGAACGTCTTGCGAACTTTTCCAGGGATCGTTCCTGTTTTCCCCCTTGTTTTCCCGTTTTCGAGTTCTTCTCCTCGCAATGTCAGCCAGAGCGTCCGCCCGCTACATCAGCGAGGACGAACGCGCTGCCTTTGCTCCCGTTGTCGTGGCTTTCCCTGCTGAGGGCGCTCCTCCCGAAGTGGGCTCGGTTGGTCCCCGGACGAATTTTCCGTCCCCTCCCCCTGGGATTCAACCAACTTCCTTGCGTTTGGATATTCCGATTCTGCAGACGGGTGCTGCACCACCACTACCGCAAGAGCCTGAAGGCTGCACTGATATTCCTGCGTCTTGGGTGCATTTCGCTGTGAGGGAGAATGGACCGGCATGCACTGTCCCTGTCCGTGGCGCAGAAGAGCGGACATGTTGGAGCTCTGGCACGTCCGACCCCAGAAACACGGCACTGACCACCTCCAATCTGCTGTCGACTCATCGACGTCCTCCCTTTCGTATTCGTCGTCTCCTCCCCTTCATCGCTTCCCTGAACGAGAGAGATTACCCCCCCTCCCCATCGATTTATTGAAAACTCCTCCCAACCCACTCCTCCCTGGCTGTGTCCCCGATGAGGATAATCCCTTTTGTTTGGGGGCTGCCCGTGTCGGTACCGCCTCCAGCTGTGTGAATTTTTATTTATTCATTTCAAATGAAGGACCCGGGAATCCGTGATGAGAGCAGGTCACACGCCTTGGCGCCAATTCCATAAGATGCAAAGTGCGGAACCGTTCCTCTGAGAGCCCGGAATGGCACGTCCGAAGTGCGCGCGCGCATTCTTGGTCTCCGCCGACCGCCTGTTTCCTTGGCTTCCCGGAGAACTTTGTCCTCCCTCCCTGTTTCTTGTTCCTCCGCACAAATCATCTATCTCCGAAGTTTTCCTCAGCCTCGGGTCTCTTTAACAGCTCTGGAAAACCGGAGGTGGCGGCAACCTGCCCTCCGCGCGCACTGTTGCGCAGGGCGCGCGCTTCCCGATTTCGCTCTTCGTCATCCGAGGTTCGAGCTGGAATGAGTTTTTTATTCTTCAAGATAGGGGGCACCCCGGAAGGGAGCCACCCTATGAATCCAGGAAGGGCTTCGGAGAAGAGAGACCGTCCCTCTCGAGCCTGGGTAGGGATCCCCGAAGGGAACCTCCACCCTGGTCTCCTTCCACGAAGGGACCCCTGGAGGGGTCCGCTTCATTCTTCTTCTCCGAAGGGAACCCGCAAGGGAACCGCTCTCTGTATGCTCCTCTGAAGAGAACCCCGAAGGGAGCTTCCGAAATTTCTCAGGTCACCCCACGAAGGAAGTGGCGCGCTTCTCTGCCCTCTGGAGAGGTAACACACCAGCTCCATGGTACGAGACGGAGGGTCCCCCCCCGAAGGGGAGGGTCCGCTCCTTTGCACAACTGGAGGAGAACCCCATTCCTTGATTCCTGGAAGGGCCCGGAGGTCGACTCCCATTGTCCTAGCCACTCATCGGGGGCATCAGGTTTGAACCTCTACCAGTGCCCGAATGAATGCAGGCCAACCAGCGTCATCTTGCGGAGGGAATTCGAATCCACGATGCACCTCCCCCAATCTCCACTCAGAGTTGATTCTTGCCGAGAATTCGAACCCGCGATGCTTGGTGGTGCCACGCGCGGAGACCGTGACCACGTGGCTTCCGACCTGGGCACCTCAGACGCGGGCATTTTTTTCCAATGGCATCTCAGATCCGTTTCTCCGGCATCAACACGGTTTCTTTAATGACGATTCGACCTCCTCAGAGTCAGCATCCATTTTCTTCCCTTCCTCTTCCCCTCCCCCTCCCTCTCATTCTCGTTAAACGGATCTGGTAGCTTGGGAGACGCAATCCCTGTTTATTTTCATTTTCCTTCCTCCTTCTGAGTCAGCTCAGGTGTTTCCCGGAATGGGACAGCTGATCGATTGTGTTTCAGTGTAGTCTGCTGCGTGTCGACCTCAGCGGGACCTTGGCTCACGGGATTCAAGGCTGGAATCAACCCACAATTAAGAGTGCTATCGGCTTTCAGACGCGTTGCCTCCCCCTCTCCCTCCTGCCTCTTTTTTCTCAGCATCCACATGGCACATGAGATGACAGGGGAATTTCCGGATCGCGCAGCTGCGTTCGGGAAGCGTTCAGGTGCTCCCAGGACCATTCCACCGAACTTGCAGGTGCACCCAATTGGAAACTTTGGTGCGAGTTTCCCCTCCTTCGTTCCCGTCCGGCCCCGCGGGCGACAGTGCTGGCCAAACGATGCTTCCACAGAACCGGAACAGACCGAGTGGGGATTCCGTCGACAGCATCCATGCATGATCGGCGATTCCCCTTCGTCCGTTGCAGGAAATTCCCTCTTCCCGACTGGGCCCGCTGAACACCACGGTGCTCCTTCCTCAGCGGCTTGGGGATGCACATCGCGGGCTCACGATTGTGTCATCGCTTGCCCTCAAGTCCTTAAGTCCCTACTCTCCCTTTTTGATACGTTTATTGTGCCCTCTCCTCCCACTCTGCACTCTTTCATCAACAGACTCACGTGTCAGCGATCCGACCCCACGAACTTTTCTTTGCCCCTCCGGGATCGCGTCCCCGATGCTCTGTTGGTTTATCTCTTTCAATAAGCGTCCCGGTGCGACCGTGTTGAGACCCATGTTGGTGACGTCGTGCCGCATCTGCTCCGCCATGTCGCATCAGCCGCCTACATCAGACTCCAGGGAGAAAAGAGTGGACGATGCCAGAGATCCCCCACCCCAATTCCCTACCTCTTTTTTTCTTTCCTCTGCTTGCTCATCGCGTCCCCTTCTGCTCCGGGCTTCCTATGAGACCGACCTGCGTGTCGCTGACCCCTCCTTGAGAAATTCCTGCTGCGTTCCTTGAAGATCCTGGTTCCCGACTCGTCTGTTCGCTTAACGAGTGTAAATGCGTGACCGAGTGGAAACGCGAAATCCTCTTCTTGTGCCGTTCCGGGAACGCAAGAATTTTCGTGCGCGTCACGGGTTTTCGAAGGGGATGGGAAGGGAAAAGTGATCGGAGGGAGCAGCTGATGGCTCCCTGGAATTTGGATGTTCCTCACGCGCGCTCTAGGAAGAAGAAAAGATGCGAGAAAAGATAGCGTCGCTTTCGCGCGTTCCTTTCCTGTGCCATGGACGGGGGAGCCGGCGCGAAACCTCTCCAGAGCTCCAGGGGGCGATTCGTGCTCTGGGAAAACGGGAGTCCCTCGCCTCACCCTTTCCTCAGGACAGCAGGGTCCGCGTTGCCGCGCCTCGCAGCGGGCCTGACGTGTGCACGCTCCGCCCCCTGAGGGTATCTCCCCCATTCTAATCTTCCCGCAGGTCAGCCCTTTCCCTCTCCTAGAAAGCCGCTGTCTCCACGTGGACTTCCCGGAGGAAGGGAGTCCGCTTGGTGCGTGCCATTCTCCTCCTTGGTGTGTCCGGGGGACGGAGCTCCGATCGAGTGAAACTCCCGCAACTGCCCTGCAGCGATCTCGCAGATGGGTGGCTCGCCCATCGCCCCCCACACCCACTCCTCTCCGCAACTTTCGGAGTTAGCGCCCTGGAGGCAGCGACGCGCGCGTCGCGGGGAGAAGAGGCACATCCCGGAACACCTAGACTCGGCGGACAAGGTCCGCTGGGAAGATGTGCCAGCGTACGTTCCCCTTAGATTCCATTGGGACCTCCGCAAAAAGCGGCTTCCCCCAAGAACTATCCTTTCCTTTGCTGCCACCCCTTTCCTCCCTCCTCCCCTTCCTACGTCGGACGGGCGCCGAAGTTCCCTTCACGAAGGAAGGCCGAGAACCACGGTGGCGCGAAGCAGGAGAAGGAAGTGTTCCCTCTTCTGAGGCCCTCTGCGGGAGCCTGAAGTCACCTCGGACGTCTGAGGAGAAGCCGACATGTCCCGACCTCAAGCCGCCTATGCGTGGCGTTCCTGAGCTTCGTGGAGGACGCCAAGCTGCTGCTGCTGCACAAGTCGTTCTCCGGGGAGCCGTTCGCAGTGGACATCACCAAGGCACTGTAGGGGGGCGACAGGCCAGCGAACAACCCCGGGCTGCAGAAGATCGACAACTGCGTGCTGGGGCTCACCGAGTGCACGAGACCGCACTGGACGCCTGCAAGTTCCTGGGCAGGATCGTGGTCCACGAGGAAGAGGAGGAGGGGGTGGAGAGCCTGATGGTGATGATTGCCGTGGCGGCGCGCCCGGAGACGGAGTCGGAGGGTGAGGCGGTCGGCGACGAGTACCAGGAGAGCAGCCTCCGAAACCCGCACAAGAAAAGCATGCTCGAGAGAGAGGGCATCCCAGTGAGCCACCTGGTTTCCTTAGTCGAGATGGGGACGTCGGAGGAGAACATCTGGAAACGCAGCTTTCTGACGGGGACGTCTTCGAGGAGGAGGGGGGAGAGGAAAGAAGGAGAGAAGGAGGAGTAGGAGGGGGAGGAGAGGAGGAAGAAGAGGAGAGAAACAGGAAGAGGAGACCAGGGGCCCTTGCGCGCTGCCGAGAACTCACGGGATGACAGTGGTGGAGTTCCTACCCGTCAAGAGGATGGTGAGAGGAAGCCGCTAGCTCCCATCGCAAACACTGCGCTCGCTGCTTGCGCACCTCCTTCGTTCTTCGGGTCCCAGGCTTCAGCTCTCGCACCAACGCTGGCATTCGTCTGGATGAGCAGGGAAGAGCGTCGATGCTTGTCACCCTCCTTTACTCCTGCTTCCTCCAAATCCGTCTCCAAATTCCCGCAAGGGTAGGATACATCGGGTGCGGTGACTCAACTGCCGTTCTGGAGGACCAGGTCCTGACGAGGTTCCGGTTGACCTCCGGTATCGATAGTTTTCGGCTTATCATTCAAGATGTCCATGTGACTCTTCCAGAGTGTTTCGGACTAGGGAAAGAGAAATTCAACGCCCGCGCGGAATGCAACGAGACGGCCCAAGCCGGGGTAATGAGAAGTACTCGGGACCACTCTGGTCAGGCCAGTCCGGAAACCATGAGTCCATCCCATTTCCCTGGCCCTTTCCAGCCTCCGTCCGGACCGGGACTCGGGAATTCCGTTCATCACCACGCTGCTGGTTCACCTCGCCGCATTTGCTAACTGATTAGCTCTTCCCATCCACTTCTCAGGGAGGGGCCTCCCTGTTCTCTCCCTGGTGGAGCTTTGGACGCTTTCGCTTCGGACTGGCGCGTGGCGGACCCTCACGATACCACATCGTGCATCAACCCATGTGTGCGCGTTCCTTAGCAACGAGGCATGGGAAACCTCCACTCGAAGGGTATCCGGATCGAGGGAAAGCGATGCCATGCGTGGCATTACATGGCTCATCGTTTCACTGCCCATTTTCCGGAACCTACCTACGATTGTCGGGCTGCAGATTTATGCATGCGGCTGAACCTGCCGGCCGCGAGAGGGGGCGCCGGAAGACCAGACGAAGATCGAACACGCCGCGCACGCGTGGCACGAGACGAGAGGCTGCCGCACGTGCGAAAAACCTCCGCCGGTGGCCTTCGCGCGTCTCCATGCAACGGCGCGACGCGGCTGTCAAGCTAACGGCGAAGGCAGCTCACGGAAGATGGGGGGAGGAGTGCGGGGGACGGTCTCTCGAAGAACGAGAAACAGGAGCAACGCGTCGACTGGCAGCTGCGCCCGGACATCCTGTCGCGAACAAGAGACCGGGCCATCGTCCTGAGCCGCGAACACCCCGCAAGCATTCAGGCCGGCTCGGGAGCATGAGAAGAAGAGCAAACACCGCGATGGCGCTATCCGCATGCCCAGCGAGCGAATTCCTCGTGGCATCGCCAAGACCGTGCGACAACAGTGTCAACTTTTTGCACTTTGTCACTTTTTGCTCCGCACGACCCGCAGACGAGCTGGAAGATTCATTCGCAAGAAGAGGCGATCCGTTCGACAGGCGTAGAGGCTTCTGGCAACGTGGTCCTACCAACGACCTTGGACGGAAAGGACACGGAGGCGCGGGTTCGGAGACGCCGCATACACCTCGGCGCCGGAGGCAGAGAGTCGGCGTCGAGGTTTCGTCACCGGGAACCGAACACCCAAAATGGGACGGACCCTCCTGCTCCCGCGACGTGGGGAAGCGGATGGGAAAGAAGCAGGGGACCGATCTTCGACAGCTTAGACGCAGAGTTGCCAGCTGAGGGCAGCACCCCTCAGGCGGTGGGGTGTGGAAATGGTGAAGTAAGCCGCTTTCTCCTCCTCCTCCTCATCGAGCGTTTTCTCGGACTTTCTCGGCGATGATTATTAATTTATTTCGGGCAAATGGGCCGGCATCCCGGGGTGAGAAGGTTGACTGCCTGAAACCAAGGCGTTCCTGGTGAAAGTGACGTTCCCTATTCTCCAGAGGGATCTCCAAGGTGTTCTCGACCCGTCCTTAGCGCAGTTTTGGGACGCGGAGACCGAACGGCCCCGTAATCGAGAGGATGGGATCCTTGCGATGGTTGCGGCAGCGCCACGCACGCGTTCGAAGGGGGGCCATATTTTCGATTCTTCTCTTTGAAAGGTGCTTGTTGTCGTTTGAAAGCAAACGAAAAAAAGGAATGGAACGCCGTTGGACCCATCTGACCACGTTGTGGTTTCATTCTGGTTCTCCCACGCACAAGTTCTCGAGGTTCTCTTTCGTACTCACGCCCTGTTTTCAAAGTCCTGTTGCATCGCTGCGGCGGTGCAACAAGAAGCAGTCAATTCCCGCAGAACACGTGGTATCCCTGCAACGATTTCGGCGAAGAATGCAGGTCCGCTTCATGCACGTCCACCTGACGTGCTCTCGGGGAAACGGTCGCTCCTGAGCCACTCTGCATTCTTTGTTCGCTTCACTGGTGGGAAGTGCAAGAAGCGAAGACACGAGAGAACGAGGAGATGATGAGGGAACAGCGAAGCTATGAAAGATCAGTTCAACTGACTTCCCGCTCTCGCCTCACACCATCAGAAGACCCTTCTCGAGGAGATCCTGCCTGATCCGCGGAAAATTTCGAGAATAAAGGAGGTCGTGAGCCGAATGGGTCCGCAGCCCTGACTGCAACGCTACCCTCCCTATGCGAGAGAAAGGGAGCGGGATGGGTGGACGTCCTGAGGGAGAGCAGCAGCAAAGATACTCCTAGGGGATTGTTCAGGGGCCAGCGATTCCGAGAGCTAATCCGCTCGGGGGAACCCCCTGGGAATTCCTCCGGAAGATGTGGTGGGACACGGGAAATTCCACGCTCCCCCTCTTCAAGCGGAGACTCTGCCCTCGCACCGGGCCTTTACGTGCAACGGCCTCCGGCACTATTAGGCCAAGAGGAGTGCCGCGCCAGGTGCGCAAACTCGTGTTCTTCGCACCTGCTATTCGGCTGCGGTGCCCTTCACCGCCGGCGGGCAGGGCACCGAGAGGCGGCTCCGTGCACCTGGGAGACACACCCGCAGTGAGGGGCCTCTTGAAGCGTGGCGAACTGCTGCCCGTCGCCATCGCAGCGACGTCTCGCCCCGTAGCCTTGGAAACGGCGAGTCACGGAGCACAGAGAAGAACGGCAGGTCAGGGAAGCCCCGCCGAGGATCACGACGAGAGGAGCTCACTGCGCAGAAGAACCAAAGAGGAGCGAAACTCCCATTTCTGACGGGATACAGAGGACCCTCGAGGACGACCCGTGGTTCGCCAAGTACTCAAGAAGAGTTGCTGCATCCCTCAGGGACCCATCGAACAGCGTCTCCACGTGGGAGCCCGCTCTGGCGGCCGCGTGCCTGCTATCTCCGCTCGTGGCGCCGAACGTCGCGGGTTCGAATCCCTTACGGGGAAGGATCGAGGCCGAGAACGAGGGTGCATGTCGTGGGTTTCGAGCCCCGCTCCGCAAGATGACGCTCGTTAGCACACGAATTTCGGGTGCGGCATGGTGGAAGACGGAAACCCCTGGGTGCTCCCGTTGACTGACCAGGATTTGCAAGTTGGCCCTCCGGGGTTCTCCCAGGACACCAAGGAGCCTTTCGGGGTTCCCTTCCGGTTGTGAAAATGGAGCCACCGCCACCCCCCATTCTGGGGGGTGGCGGTGGCTGGGGGAGACCCTCCATCTCGTACCATGGAGCTGGTGGATACTTCTCCAAAGTGCAAGACCGATGCTCAACAGAAGCCTGGAAGACCATCCCAGCGTCATCTTGCGGAGGAACTCCCACGACGCGTCCAGCTCTGTGAGAGAGCGTCCTTATGGGGGCGATTCGAACCCGCGCCGCCCTGTGCCGAGCGCGGGCGACCCCCTTCCTCCCCCCTTCCTTCCATGGGCGCATGATCTCGCTGCACTGATTTACTGTGCGACCTTCAGCCACGCCTCGGTGCTTGGCAGAAGCCGACCTACGAGTCGGTGGTCTTCCTTGTGCCGGCGAACTCACCCAGGGACAATGTCGTACGTTTACATTGAATGTTTACAGTTTGTCTCTTTGTGACAATGAGGAACCCCGAAGGGACCACGTGGGAACCATTAGAATGCACTCGTGGAAATAAATTTTGAAACACGAACGTCTTGCGGCATGAAGGTACCAGAGAGATGCACGGAAAGGTGTCTGCATATTTCGAAAGCCCTGTGGCTGTTTGAGCTTCCTGATTCAGCCTTCATGAGCAGACTTGTCTGCGCGCGCGCGAGGAAGGCTGGCGTATGCAGGGGAGGAGGAGGGGGAGGGGAACAAAAACCCGATCTTCCATGGACGAGTGGAATGGAGCTGCGCGTGTCGATGGTGCAGATTCGGAAGCTGATTGCTTCGGTCGTGTCACCCAGACATCAGAGCTCCCAGAGATTACGCGGATCCGCTTTCACGAACCGAGACGAGATATTCTCGCGTCCAGCCTTTCTGGTGCGGCGCGCTGCGCGTTTGAACTGAAGATGAAAATTCCACCTCTGCAAGTGGATGGAACTGGGGAAGGATGGGGGGGAAGGGGGGAGGGGGCAAGATTTCGCGTTTTCCAAGAGCCCCGCGGGATATAAACTTAATAAGGATAAACGCAATCCCCTTGGATTAAACCGTCGAGTGTTCGCATCGGAAAAAGAGTGGATTGTTTTCAAGAAATAAATTACGACTGAGAGGAAACATCTTCGCAGCTGATACGATAATCGCCCTTCCCTTTATCATCGACGACAAACCTAGAACAAACACCTCCGTCGACGATCCGATGCCCTTTTTCAAGAGTCCATTAACGAGAATTTTAATTTTTTTTTTTTTTAATTGGGCGTGTGCTTCCCCTCCCCCCTCCTCCCTTGTAATCCTTCAAATGATGCGAAAGTGAAACAATCAACCGACATTCTGTTTTCTTTTTTTCCGCTCTCGAAAGAAACTCGTGTCTTGTGTGAGCGGTGCGCAAGAAGATGCCTTGCGCAATGACTCCTTGATGATCCCGGAAGAAATCCAATTGCGCAGACGATCGCCGGGACTGAATTCGCCGCTAAAGCACCGAGGAGACGGCGAGGGCGTTCTAAAAATAGGTCCGTTGTCACGACAATGCCCCGGGGCTACCCGGAGGCGGAGCACTATTGAGCGTCCTTAGGCGACACGGAGCGCCCAAACTGCTTGTGAGAGGGCCGAGAGGCTGCCGACGTGCTGCCCGGGCAGCACGCGGTTGTCGCTCGCGCAGGGAGCGCTGCGGGCGAGGTCATCTTTGGCCGAATACGGAGCTCACTCGGCTCCCAGGACGCTTGGGGCAAACGCTTCCCCCCCTCCCTCCCGAGGAGGCAGTCCCTGAGAAGCCGCTGTCACGGAGAGAGCTCCATGTGAGGAGCACCCCGGCGCGGGCGGGTCTTCCGGAGATTCCGCATTTCCAAGATGCCAGACTCCTGGTTCTCTTTCTGGTGGATGTCATTCGATAGGAGGTCTCTTCCGGAGAAGAATAGGACGCTGCCGTCGTCCCCGGTGGCGAAGGATAGGAATCTTTGCTGGATTGGATTGAGCAGGGACAAAAAGCAGCGGGAGCGGAAGAACGGCGGGAGAGTTCGAGGGCGCGCAGCCGTCTGCTCGGGACCTCGTGCGGGACTCCGGACCAGGTCGTCAGCTCGAAGGTGCGCGACGGGCGCGAACTCCGGAAGCTTGGGGTAAAAAGACAGTCCACCGAGCACGAGAAATCTCCTCGGAGTTGATGACCGTCGGCCACTGCTGCGGCTGTCCGCGCCCACGCAAGAGCTGGAGTCGGCGATCCCATCTCCCTCCACGCTGCCCCTCCTCTCCCTCGCACTTCTCCGCTCATCTCCCTCAGGATCCGCTCGTCCCGAGGGCCTCCCTTAGCTTCTGCTTCCCTCTTCACCTCTTCTTCGTCCGTGACGCAGCACCCATCGACGGAGCGACCCCGACCCACGAAGGTTTCCAAGGTAACGGGTACCCTCCCCCCATCCTCACTCGTGTCCTCTTGTCGGCGCCCGGCAGCCTCCCTTGCAGGTACCAGACCTCTGACTCCCTTCCCATGCAGGTTCGCCTGCGCCGCCTTCCTCCGAGCAAAGGTGCTTCCATCGGGAAAGGTCTCGCTTGCGTGGGCACTCGGAGCGAGCATTGCCGAGGGCGGTCTGGTCGGGAACGCGTGCGGGCTGCTGAGGCAGCGATGCCAACTCGGTACCACCGAAGGGGATCGCGTTCTCGGACCGAGTTGGGCTGTCGCTTTCACGAGCCGGCCTTTGGCAAGAGTGCGGATTGGCAGGTCCGGATCATCATCGCACCCTTCTTTTGCGAGGGAAGAAAGGAGGGGTGGAAGGCACACCTGTTTGAACGGCTTTCGAAATCGGGAAGACGTCGCTGCGAAATGTGCCACAGCTTCAGAGAAAGACATGGCGCGTCCTGGAATCGAATGCTCTCGGAATCGAGTTTAGGGACGGCTCGGAAAGCGTGTCCAGGTCCACACGTATCCAAGGTCCCTGCTTGCCGCCAGCCCCTGTGTTCGTTCAGATTCATCAAGCGTAGCCGCCGGACACGACGAACCGCGTTCTCGGAGAGGAAAGTTGCTGCGTGACTTTCGGACCTTGATGAAAGGAGCGTTTCCAAGGCATTTCTGGTCCACGGGAAAGTAGCTCAGAAGTCGCGCGGCAGGCAGAAAGATAAAAGATGCTTGTGAAGCACGTGGCTCCAGCTATTCTGCACGCGTTGGCGGCCGTGCGCGGCTGCGGTGTTCTCGCGCGGTGCCAAGCGTCACGGGTTCGAATCCCACCCGTGGAAGGATCGACACCGAAAACGGGGGGTGCGTCGTGGGTTCCGAGTCCCCCTCGCAGAATGACGGCACTGGTTAACGTCTGGTCACGCCGGGGCGTTTATTTATAAAAAATAAACGTCTGTGGCAGGACGTTTGATCCTGCCACATCACTTATATACTTACCATACTTACCTGGCTTCGAGGTGCTCTCGATCCGGGAAAGTATTTTTGAGAAGCAGCACGTGTAGCGCTTTGCTAGCGTCCAGGCCCATGGATTCGGACGAACCAGGCCCATCTAAGAAGGGAGCCTAGGCGGGGCTAAGGAATGGCCAGACCCAACCGCTGTCCTACGCGGCAGTGGCAGCAGCACCCCCGGCGGTAGTAAATCAAGTAGTAAGGCCGGCGATGTTTAAAGTAGGAAAGGAAGATGAACCAGTCTGGAAGGTTGACCAGGATGTAAAGCAGGTCACCTTCAAAACAGGGATGCTGCGTCTCGGGAATATTCGAGACATGTACGTAGCATTTCACAAACTTAACGTCAACTTCAACTTCGGTAACATAAAGGCAATCATCTCGGCAACGGGGTTCGCGGTGTATACCTCCGACGAGGAGTTAAGGGAATTCCTGATCGAGCAAGGAATCACATTGAACGGGAGGAAGTTGCGAGGTCTCGGAGAGCTGACCAACACAGCGGTCTACCTCTCCGGGATACATTTTAGTACAACAAAGAAAACAATATGGCAATTCTTTTCCCAATATGGGGAAGTTCAAGAGGTTGCTTTCCGCAACCATGCGGAAGAAATTTTCTCAGGAGAAGCGAGAGTGAAAGTAAAGTTGTTTGCTGATTCCAAAATTCCAGGTGTCATGACAATTGACCAAGATTCGCAGGATGTCACTACAAGGTTTAGACTGCAACCAATTTTCTGAGCAGGATGCAAGGAGTTTGGACACCGAGTGGGTGCTTGCTCCAAGGTTTTAAATGCGGACAAACTGGTCACTTCACAAAAGAATGCAATAGACCTCCGCAATGCTACCATTGCAAGATGGAAGGTCATCTAAAAAGGCAATGTGAAAAATATTCGGATTGGTTGGTGGCCAGAGGACTACCACCCCTACCGGAGGTAGAGGAAAGGAAAAGGAAGGAAGCAGAACAGCAAGAGAAGGTTCCAGCCAGGGTTACAGCAGAAGAACCTCCGCCAAAACAACAGAAGAAGAAAACTCAACAACGAAGGAAGCAGCAAGTAACGGTAGGGAAACTTTCTATTCCGACGGTAGGGAAGGAACAAGAAAGCCAAACCACCGAAACCGAAAAGCAGGAAGCCGGAGAGTATTTGCAGGAAGTGGCAACGCTCGCAGAAAAGATCTGTCCCAGAAACACGGAGGTGAAACGTGAAAAATATGCACTTCGCCTGGCCGAGCTACAAGATGAGAACCAGAAAACTTTAGTTGACGCAAAACTAAGATGCAGGACAAGCTAGGTGAAGCAAAATTGAAAATTTGCGAACAAGAAACAAGGTCAGCAGGAAAAGTGATAAGAGCGGCGTATTAACTTCAGGAAAAGAAAAATCCAGAAATTAGCGAATCAGAAAGTGAAGCAGGGGAAAGACTATCATCCGAAAGGAAAATAGTCAGTTCCCCGAAACAAAAGAACAGAAAAATAACATAAAGACCAATGGTCTCCTTCCTATCGTCTGCCAGGAGCCTTGAGATCGCCTCCTGGAACATCAACGGCATGATGAACCGAGACAAGAGAAGAAGGGTCACGCGCACCATCGAGTGTGACGGCAACGTATGCCTCCAGGAAACTCATGAGGCGAGGCATGACATCTGCCTCGAACTAGAGTGGCGACTGGACGCCAGGATGCTCTCGAGCCAGGGAGAAAGGCTGACGAAAGGTGTAGCGATTCTCGTCAAAAACGACATTGCGCACACCGTCCTGGATCCCTCTGCCCGTGGCCCGGCCGCATCGTCGGAGTACGGATGTCTTGGTACGGAAACGTGCATCTGATCCTGGTAAACGTGTACGGACCGCACCAACTGAAACACCGATGCGCGGAAGACGTGCAAGATTTACTCCGCACCAAAGCCGTCCCTAAAGACATTATCGTCGTTGTGGGTGACCTCAACATGCAAAGATACGAAGACCAACAGTTCGATTCACGAGGAGGACGGGCGTACCAGCTGCTGTCTGACGAGTTCGGACTGCAATGACTAACTGCTAGACACAAGCCGATCGATC
The DNA here is from genome assembly GCA_036172245.1 of Raillietiella orientalis. Classification (NCBI taxonomy): domain Eukaryota; kingdom Metazoa; phylum Arthropoda; class Ichthyostraca; order Raillietiellida; family Raillietiellidae; genus Raillietiella; species Raillietiella orientalis. Next base: position 814,465 of record JAYWIR010000018.1, on the reverse strand, counting down.
ACGTCCTGTACAGCGAAGAAGTAGGAAACCGCATCCAGAGGTTCCGGGATACGCAAATCCTACTCTCGGATCACCGTCTGGTGCAGTTCACCTTGAAGACGGAAAACGGCTTTAGGGCCGCCCGAGTGGTTTGCAACGTTTCTCGATCACCAGCAGCTGATCGAGTTGATTTTGCGGGACGTCAACATTCGCAGGGTCGACGACTGGGATCGGATGAAACACCATCCACCTGTTTGCGAACCTTCAGTATGGCAGGAAGAGCTGGAGACAGGAAGCAAATCGGGAGTTGAACATCCAAGACCACTCCCTCTCGCGGTACTGGAAACAGTACGAGCAGTGGTGCGTCTTTCGCCGGTGAAAGGAGAAGTCGGCGTGCAGAAAAAGAAGAATCTGGAGATGCATATCTCCTATATCCAGCACGAGGATCGGATGTGCCATGCGCCGGAAGAAATCATGGAGGCCCAACACTACGCCTCCCACTTCCGACGGCGAGAAGACTCATCGCACGAAAAACAAGAGATGTTTCTGCAGTCTGCAGAAACGACTCTTCCCGCAGCAGCAGCAGCGCATGGAAGAGGAAATCGCCCCAGAAGAAGTGAAGGCAGCGTTTGCCGTACTACGCACGGACGTGGTGGCGAGTCCCGACAGCGTGCCCATCTCGCACTATCGGAGGTACCTGCACGCCTACCTGCGTTTGTTCCACGAGCTCACGCGTTGCATCAAAGAAAAGAAGAAGCTCCCGGATCCGTTCTATGAAAGCAGGATGAGACTGCTTCCGAAGGGAGGTGATCTTTCACGGATCTCCCAATGGAGGCCTATCTTTTTTTATTAAATCAATTTTAGTTACAACTGCAGAATCCTTCCTGCTGGCTCTGCCTGCTCTTCCAGCTTTTCCAATATGATTGACGAACTGCTGTTTAGTTCGTAGTGGACTGGTCTTGGGGTTGTCCCTGTTTCATAATATAACTTATAGGGTCGCTCGCATCGTCGGGTGGATGACCTAGTCTGTGGGTCCAGTAGATGTCCCTGCTTGCCCTAATGCAACTGGATACGCACAGATTTCTCAACTTTTTTGCGTTGTTCTCTTTGATTCACAGTAGTCGTAGTACAGTGTCGTTCTTGGATCCTTCGACCCTAAGGCTCCCACGATGAATACTTGCATGATGGCAAATTTGCCGGACTGGTTGATACTGTGGATTGGAGTTTGGTATTTTTCTTCCTTGATTTTTCTTGCTTCGGGGAACGCGTTTTTCTTGCCTTCAAATGGGCAAGTAACGCCCACTATGATCCATTTTCTCTGTTTTTCCAGTATGAGATCCGGCCTCAACAGGGAGTCGACTCCTTGTATCCTCTGGTCCACTGAAAATAGCTTGCATCCTCCTTCCTTTGTGGCAACATCTTGCAGTTTCAGCACGAGTGCATTGTGTCGAGAGGTGTACATCGGGAAGTGCATTACGCAGTGATTCAGTATGTGCGGTAATATCTCATCCTGACAGTTACACTTTCGGCCTGAGGAAACGCCGGGTGCCTTGGCGATCGCGGTCGATCTCCACAAGGCGTTCGACTGCGTGAACCAGGAATCTCTTCTGGAGCTCCTGGAACGCCTTGGTCTCCCGGTGCACCTCGTGGCCTGTTTGCGCGCATGCTGGTGCCACGCGCTCATCTCGATCTGTTTCAGCGGCTGCCACGTGTACGGCGTGCCGGTGAGGCGGGGCATCAGGTAGGGAGACAGTTTAAGTCCGTTGCTCTTCAGCATCTTCTTTGAGTTGGTGCTGAGGGCGTACAGGCTGACGCTCGCCAGCCTGCCGAGCTCTTGTCCAGGTACGCCGTCCGTGGCGGCCTATGCCGATGACCTGCTTTCCTTTTACTCATGACCACCCCGGCGTCCAGTCTCGAGGATTTCTTCGAGCTGATTCGGCGGGAAGCGGGCATGAGCGTAAACCGGAGCAAGAGCGTGGTCGTTCCTGGTGGTGCTGCGTGGTAGGGGCAGTCCGACTGGATCCGCCAGGGGATCCTGACCGCTACGTCTTTCCGATACTTGTGCGTCCCGCTGGGGAACATCAGTCCAGTGGAAGCGTGGTCGGACTGCCTTTAGAAGGCTACGAATGCTCTAAGCCCGTTCCACCTTGGCAGTTTCCTCCTGCCGGAGCGGGCCTCGGTTTGGAACACCTTCGTTGTTCCCCTCTTATGCCACCTGTTTTTGTTTGTCCGTCCTTCTACTCGGCCAAGCTCCAGGCGCACAGCCTGTTGAGAAACGCTCTGTGGGGACTCGCGAAGTCCAGGATCCGCCTCAAAGACTTGGCGCCTCCGCGTCGGGATGCCGGCTTGGGCATCCTGACGCTGGAGAGGATAGAACTGCAAGTGCAGTTACGCATGTTGGCACTGTGCGCCAACCTTTGGTCCACTCTGTGGTGTGCTCCCGTGCGCCTGCTCCTGCGGCGCTGCACCGGCAGCGAAGGACTTCTCTCGCTGCTGCCGCATACGAAGCGCGCCACGAGAAGCTTCGGTTTCCCCTTGAAACCGCTTTACCGGCTCCTGGTAGCCCAGGCATGGATCTCCTGCCGCCCAACGAACTTTAACGCCTGGCGGCAGGAACTGTTGCATGCCTGGGCAAAGCAACAGGATGTTTCCCTCTTGGAATTTCGTTGCGCCAATCTCTCTCTGTACTGTACGGTGGAACAACCAGGAGAAGTGGACTCGCCTGGCCGTCACGCCCCTCGCCGACGCACTGTCAGCGCTCAGGGCAAGTGATGACAGCTGCCTACCGGCGAGGTCGCCTGCACCATCGCAGGAGCAACCCGACCCATAGGCGGCTGGAGGACTTGCGAGCTGGCAGACGCCGCCACGCCTCGCAGCATCATAAAGGGACTCCTTCGGTGGAGCGAACTTTTAAGTGTGCCCCCCGAAGAACTTGTGGTCCCTTCCTCGTCCTCGAACACTTCTGTGTTCCCCCTATTGTGGAAACAGGACGTCATCCTGCTGGTGCATTGGGGTTTTCATTCCAACCAGCGGACGAACCGTGTTTCCGGGGGAGTTGCCTCCCCGAACTGCAAAAGGTGTGGAGAAGTGGAAACGCTCCCGCACCTGCTCTTGGACTGCGGTGTCCTCCAAGGACTGTGGTGGAGGATGGCCTCAGCTCTCCTGCACCAGGGGGACACCGCAAGAGACTTGATGCGCCGCTTCTTCACTCCAGGCGGCCTGTTATTGCAACGGCCTTTTGCGTCCGAGCCATCGACAAGACCCACCCAGAGCTGGAGAAGCAGGCGATTCGACGAACAGGCCACCGGAATAGCCGACAAGAACATGACGTCGGCTGACGAGTGGGCCCATCTTCCAGAAGACGTGAGGAGCGAGATCTCCGGCATCCCCCGCCGGTTCTGAAGAAAAGGAACGGCCGAAACCAAAGACCCCTGTCCCCTTCCCTCCCCATATCTTTATTTATATTTTTTATATGTGTATTTTTGGTCCCTTCCCTCCCGTTCCGGACTTTCGGTTTACCGACCTGCGTGTCGGGGATCCCTCTATTCGATTTTCTGTGTCCTTTGTCCAGGAACTCTGTTCCCGGATAGTTTAGAAATAAACGCCCCGGCGCACCCGGATGGGAAACAGTTACACTTTCGGCATATGCGATCGGCTGGTGATCTTCCTGCTGCTCCTCTTATAGGCAGGACGCTTAGCCTTCCCCATATCGGCGTGGATGAAGCGATAATCGGCGAACCGAATGTGGTCCCCCGAAGTAAGGAATTAGCTGGAATCCTTATGTAATCCAACGCTGCGCATGGCTTTCCCTTGGTCTTCTGAGTGATTTTCTATCAAGGAAAGCCACATCTTTTCGCGTTGGATGGATCGGATGTTAGCCACAAATTTCCTCCTCACCGTACTATCCAGAACTACTCCATGTATTCTTACTTTTGGTTTCACGTTTTCAAATTCCCATATTGCCTTAGTGCGTTTTGAAGCTTTCCTGACCTTTGTCCAGGAAAGCTTCAAAACGCACGTCTACCAATGGCGGCCTATCTTCATCCTGAACACCGACTTTAAGTGGTTGGCTAAGATCTGGGCCAACCGCTTGAGCTTAGCGTTACAGACGACCGTCTCTCCAGTTCAGAAGTGCGCAGTGACCGACTGCCGCACGTCCAACAGCGTGAAGTGCGCCCAGACCACCATCGGTTACAGCCGCTACGTCGGCAACGACCTGGTGCTGGGTTTCACGGATATGGAGAACGCCTTCGACAGCGTAGACCATGACGTTGCTGGAGATCCTGCGTAAACTGGGCTACCCAGGACACTTCAGCGACTACATCGGAATGACATTAAGGAAAAGCAATGTAAGATCACCATCAATGGACGCGACATGGACGGCATCCGGATGGCAAGGAGAATGCGACAAGAAGACTCCCTGAGTCCGATGCTGTTCGTCTTGTACATGGAAGCGGTGTCGTCCTTGATCGATCGAAGGAACCTCCTTCAAGGACTGATTGTGGACGACCACAGGCTCATGCACTTCGCATACACGGACGACTTGCTCTTCTTCTTGAAGGATAAGAAGGATCAGCATGCGTTCCTTGGTGTAGTGGAAAGTATGGAGAAGGCAATGGGCTTAAAGATCAACATCCGCAAGTCACTCCTTCTGCCCATCAGGATCCTGGACCTCTCCTCCTTAACGAAGAGGGAAATCCGTGTGGTGGACGACGTGAAATATTTAGGAATCCATATTGGGGATGTGTCTTCGCGGCAGATTCAATGGAAAGAGATCTTAGCGAAAGTCCGAGAGGAAGGAACGAAGTACGTCCGAGTCGAGTCCAGCATGAAGCAGAGGGACAACTTGTGGAATGGTGTGCTCCTTCCCAAGGTGCTCTTCGGGGTCACTTCTGCCGCATCGATCAGAAGATGAAGACGGAAGTGGAAAAACTGCAGATCTGGAAGGAATATGAGCCGCGTATCAGGCTCAGGTTGCTGTGCCGACCGCGAGAAGAAAGGGGAACCGGGATGAAGTCGTTGCCCCAGACAGTCGATCTCCTGGATGCCCAAACACTCCTGGTTCTAAGTGCCGATTAGGAAGAGTGACCTTATGCAGCCCACAGGGCGTACTCGAGACTGATCAACCACTCGAGGGGCCTGATGTCGAGGGTCATAGGCAAACATGGAGATTGGGGCACCATTGACCCCATGTGGAAACGTATGCAGGCACTAGTGGCCAAACAACGCTTCAAAATTGTGCCGTGGAGCAAAGAGCTGTGGAGGGAAGAATTGGTCATGGTCCTGCCTTACTTTGTATCTGTATCCAGGGACACTTGGAGGTGGATGTTCCAGAGACCAACAATGATCATACAAAAATGCGAGCAGTTCGCGACCAGTGGCAACGTCCACAGGATACGACTGTTTCACTACCTTCAAACCACGACTGGAAGATTTACCAGTAAGACGCGCAAACTTTGGAAACACCAGGCCAACACTTGGATCCTGGTCACCAAAGCTAACATCTGCGACGTAATGAAGCAGCAGCATCAGGAAAAACACGTCCTCGCCATTGCTACCAATCGCCATGGGACACGTACTTTGTACCTGCAGGCGATTAGAACTAGTCTTTGAGAGCAACATACCGCCAGACACTCAGGACAATCTCCTCCTGATTTTACCATGGAGGCATTCTGAGTGAAGACAGGATAGCGCACTGGACGGGTAAGACGAGACGAGCTTGGTCTTAACATCCAAGACGAGCTTGCAAGGTGTGGAAGCAAGGAAACACAGCTCCACGTCCTCACTTGCCCGACGCTGCACCAGGACTGGAGCATGCTGAAGGTAGTGATAGGTCTACTGAGAACTACAATGGCAAACATTCTGCCCGCGTTGGAGGTTTTGTGGTTAAGGCTTCCGTGCGTGGCACCCTGCGTCGCGGGTTCGAATACTCCGGCAGAAACTCCACTGCGTCGTTGGGTTCCGAGTTTCTTCTGCAATGGCACTGGTTGACCTAATCATTCGGGCGTGGCACCGGTGGTGGATTAAGCCGGAGGCCCCCGATAAAGACCGAAACAATGGGAGACCTTCGGGTCCTTCCAGGAATAGAGTGGGGAGTTCCCCTCCTGTCGTGCAACGGAGAGAGTATCCCCCTCACCGGGGGACCCCTCCTGTTTCAAGATGGAGCAGGAGCTCTCACGGACACTTCTCCAGCTGTTCAAAGGAGAAGATCCCCCCTGTTGCGGGGGTCCTCCGAGTCGTCGCCTCTTCACAGAGTGCACAAGGAACCAAGCGAGAGCGATTCCTTGCGGGAAGCTGCAGCGCCTCTTCTGAGTTTCGGAAGCGTCCCTTCGGGGTTCTCTTCAGAGGAGTGAACAGGAGCGGATCCTTTCCGGGTTCCCTTCGGAAAAGATGAAATGGAGAGGACAGCCCCTCCCCGTTAGAGAAGGGTGTCCCTCCGGAGAGAATGAGGAAGGAGATTCCCTTCGGGGTTCCCCTTCGGAGACAATCAGGATGGGAGGTGCGTTTCTCTCCCCAAGCGGGAGAGGAACGGACTCCGAGTCCTTCCTGGATTCATAGGGCGGACCTCCATCCCGGAATGCCCCCTATCGTGAAGAATCACACGCCCCCCCTGTGGGGTTGTCGCAGGGGAGAAGCTTAGAAACAAAACAGTGTGCTTAAAAGAGCCACGTGCGCCGCGAGGCACGCTACCGGCTCTGAGGTACTTAGCGAACCAAAAAAAAAAAAACACAATAAACATTCTAGCGGGAATGTTCGACGGAAACATTAATGTCCAGCAATACAATCCCATGGTACAGTGCACCGATCTCCCTATTCATCACGAGTGTCGTGATAAGAAGGATGAAAATGAGGAATACGGGAAACATGGTTCTTGCCGTGAACATCTTCCAAGGCCTGATCAAGCGGGAAATTGGGATTAGGAATTGAGGTAAGAAACCCGCCTGGACTTACCGCTACATCCTGCAAAAGATCGCGGAAGTGACAAGCACGAATCTACCGCCCTCTATCCCACAGTGACCCATTCCGAGAAAACCACCCTGATGGTGGCATTGCAGACGCTACGAAGCGAACTGTGGGAATCCATTGATGAAATACGTTCACCTGAGGGAACTACGTTGCCAATGTCGGTGAAACTGTAAAACTTTGTCATGAATAAATTTACCCCACTGCTTGCCGGTTTCGGGGAACTAACCACGAGAAGGAATCTGCCAGGAACTGTCACGCAGGCCAGCGGCGTTCGCCTCGGCACCACAGAAGGGGTGACAAACAAAAAGAAAAAAGCATAAAACAAAGAACATGCAGTCAAAAAGAAGGAAGGGTCCGGGAGGGAATCTGGAATGTGTACTGGAGAGGACACTATCCAGCTGCATCCTTGTAAGGATACCGGCAACTTCCTGTTTCAAGACTCCCAGATAGGACCTTCTTGACGCTGCCCTCATGAAGAGGACAGCAAAACTGATGGCGTCTCTGTCGTCCTGGTCTCCTCTGGCGTTTCCACTGGGTGTTCCAAGAGTCGCGGCAAAGCGTCCCCAAAGGAGTCAGAGGGCAGCACAGTCCACTAGAAGGTGAGGGAAGGATTCCCGCTCCCCGCACCTTGCAGTTTGGATCCATACCTCCCCTTGTCCAATGATGTGTATGGGCATTGCACGGGATCCCCCAGTGCAGCAGCATTAATGCCGACTTCTGTCACTTTAATGGGAGGGTGCAGGAGTTCATGAGCACCAGGGGCCAATGCAGGTCTTGCGACCCAGTAGCACGCAAAAGTCCACGAGGTCGAGCAATCGGAGTCGCAGCGTCGGTGAGCTGGCCTGTCGTCCAATAGCCCAGTCCTTTCCTCCTTCCGGAGATTTCCACAGTAACCTCCCATTTTGCCGCAAGGTTGTTGCCCATGTGCTCTCCAAGGGAGGGCAGCGCGGCGGCGAGGGAGGTTCTGTTTGCCACGTACTCTTCACAGGATCTTCCAGGAGTTCCCGGAGCGTGCAGCTGTTATGCGCATACAGGAAATGTCGCACCTGTTTCGCGCTTGGCTCCTGGATTCTGGCCCACGTGCGAACAGTTTCCTGTAACCAGGCAGTACCGTTCGCGAAGCGGCAGGAGATCCATCCCGTGTTTTTCCTCGCCAGCGCGGCTACCCTCCGAAGCTTCTATCTGCAGTGGCAGATATGGCGGCGACGGAGTGTAAGGAAAGACGCGAGCCCCACGCTGCCGGTGGTTTGCTGGACGAGGAGGCGTGTAGGTTGGCACCAGGTGGTGCTCCAGAGTTTGCCACGAGAACAAGTTTTCGAAACTGGAGCTGCAGCTCCAGCCATTACAGCGTCAGGAGACCTAGGCCGCATGCGGAGCGCACAAGTCCTTCAAGCGGACTCGGGACCTCCCTTTGTCCCACCGCACCGACTGGCATCACGGACGACTTCGCCCTGTGCACCCTGAGTCCTGTACCACGACTCAGCACATTGAAGAAATTCTCGACTGTAGAAGCCAGGGTGGACATGAAGAGCAGCAGCAAAAGGCCGTCGGCTTACGCTGCCACCGCAGACGTACGGGGACAATCACGCGGCAGGTGCGCCAGAGTCTCTCTGTACGCTCTCAGCACCAATTCGAAATAGGTGCTAAAGAGCAAGGGGCTCAGGCTGCCGTATCCTGCGCCATACCGACACTCCGTACGCGGTGCGTCCGCTGGAAGAGACGTTGATTAGCGTATCGCGCCATCTGGAGCGCAGTAATGCGGCCGGGAAGCCCAAGCGTTCCAGGAGCTCCAGAAGAGGCTGCAGGTCGACTCGGTCGAATGCCTTCTGCAGATCGACTGCGACCACAAGGGCTCCCTCTCCCGCTCGGCCATCCCGTTCTTCACCGACGGACTCTCCGGAATTCCGGCTGCCCAAATTGTTCCTTTCTTGTAGGTGCGCGAACCATGTGCTTACGTAGAACAGGTCGGCATCCATGCTCCTCCCGGGAACAGCATATGACTGCTCCTGGTTGATGAAGCGTTCCGCCACCCGTCTAAGACTCTCTGCCCATAATTTCGGAAGCAACTTGGCGTCCGCGTTTAGCACGGTAATCGGCCGCCAGTTGCTGATGCTCCTTAGGTCTCCTCCTTTGGGGAGGAGCCGCACCTTAGCTGAGCAAAACGAGGCGGAGCGTCGCCTGTTTCGCGTATCAGCAAGGTGAGTTGCTGTACCAGGGGAGTCAGCTCTGCCGCGAAGCACTGATAAAACTCCACCGGCAGGCCATCCTCCCCTGCTGCCTTTCGCCTCTTAAGGCTTCCGAAGGCGGTGATTATTTTACCCGCCGTGGAAGGCTCATCGAGGTTCCTTCTCTCCTCCTCTCCGATTGCTGGAGCGCCTTCCGGGAATAGGAATAGCGCAAAATCCCTTTCGGAAGGTGCTTTCGCGTGCAGGGATGGGAAGAACTTGCTGACTATGCCTCAGTGAGCACTGGTGGAAACCGGATATCCCCGTTGGCTGATCGAGATTTGGGAGTCGACCCTCCAGGGTCCTTCCGGGAGTCAGGGAGTCCTTTGGGGTTCCCCTCTGGTTGTGAAAATGGGACCCCCCATCGAGTACAATGGGGCTGGTGGATTGATGATGCCTCTCCAGAGTGCGAAGAAGCGCTCTGCTCCCTTCGGGAGGCAATTCCTCAGAGAAATTGGAAAGCATCCCTTCGGGGTTCTCTTCTGAGGAACAAAAACAAGGAGCGATTCCATTGCCGGTTCCCTCCAGAGAAGAAATTCCAGGAGCAGAAATCCTTTCCGGGTTTCCTCCGGAGAAGATGAGGAAGAGGTTCGCTCTGGGGGATCCCTTCGAAGACAACCAGGGTGAGGGTTCCCTTCGGGCTCTCCCCCAAGCAAGCGTAAGAGGAACGGACTCCTTCCTCCGGAGCCTTTCTGAGCTCATAGGATGGTCCCTACAGGGTTGTCCCCCCAGTGACTTGAAGAGTTGACACGCACTCTTGGGGATGACGCGGACAGCGCTGAAGAGTTTCGTGGGACCTTCGTAAGGGGGTGGAAGGTTCTTCAGAGAGTGGCGAACCAGAAGAAAGAACGAAGGTTGGAAGGCAAGAAGCGGCGAGACGGGAGAACTCGAAAGGATTCCCAGGCCGTAGGGAGCATCAGTTTTCGCCAATTCCAACAGTCGTCGAATGCGATCCCTTCCAGCGTCCAGAGAATTAGCGACGGCTTTTGGCTTTCCTCCAGGAGCCGGAACGTTCGCTTGATCTCGAAATGGTGTCCACTCGATATCACTCCCGTTAATCCCGAATCCTTCTCAAGATTTACAGATAAGATTAGCATAATAAATCTTTAATTCCTGCTTATTGTTTTCCTCACCTTGGATGACTTCCCTCCCTCAGCTGAGAGTTCTGTCCGCCTGAAAGCAGATTGATGATGCTTAATTAGCTGCATTGAACGTTCTTCGGGGCGAAGGACAGCCGGCGAATGGTCCCTCCCGGATGAAAGTCATCCACTAGCGGCACGCTCGAGATTTTCGCCCGCTCTGCGTTGTGGATGACTGGCTAATGAGGAAGGGAAGAGGGGAAAAGAAAAAAATCGTCACGGGCTGCTGGTCCAGAACACGGACCGAGAGCCATACCGGTGCAGCGCAGGACTCCTGATTTGGTCGCTTCCTTGGTGGACGCTGCGCTCCGGCTTCGTCTGCTCCCAGAGGCGGCTCACGCATTCCACGGGGGAATGCTGAACCGATCAGAACCGCCTGACGGCAGTTCGCGCCGGCTCTTCCCTTGGAGGGTTGCTGCTCGGAAGTTAGATGCGTCCTCATCCGGGAATGCAGAGCCGCCGTGCGCGAAATGCGAGTTTCGGTTTCCGCTGCTGGTCTGGATCAAGGTCACGTTCGCGATATGCGACCTGTTAGGTTCTGCCTCGGGATGACTAGTGCTCTCGCATCGAGTCGGAGGAATCGAGGCAGTTCCGTGGGAATCGGCAGTCCCATAAACAGATGGAGGAACGGTTGGTGTGGAAACGGGTGCAAACGGGAAGAGAAAGAAAAACAAAAAGAGGGAAGGGAGTTGCAATTTCTCGAGAGCGCACCTTCATTCATGGAACGAGAGACGCGGGACTCCTCGGGAGAAATTGCTGACATTTGAGAAGGACGCCACCTTGTTGCTCTCTTTCCGCATCCGGCCATCCCATCCCGGCGTCCTTCGACTGCAGAGATGGCTCAGACGTGAAGGAGACTCCCAGTTTTGGGATCAGCTGAAGTAAAGTGCCTGAAATTCCGTACCATGAGATTCCCTGCCGTTTTTCCATTCTTCCTCGAGGATGGGAGACCCGGAATTGCTTACAGCCCTGGGAAGCGCAGGAGAGTCGATGCAACTCGGGGAACCAAAAAGGGAAGAAGGGAATAAAACGGACACAAACGGGAACGTGCAGCAGCACGTGGATGAAAGCAGGGCTGCCACCCTTCCCTCAGCCTCAGGAAGAAGGGAATGGTCTCGGAAGAAAGAAAATAGAGGTGACTGGACTGCTCAGGGCAGAGCTGGTCATGCCAGGTTCAAAGAACGGGTAGCGGAAACCTTGACAAGTCCTCGGAAATTTCATGGTTGGACCCAGCTCCCGGAGATTCTCCCGGAAGATCGGGAGCTGCCCGCGGCGTTCCACGACAGATCCTCGCAAGAGACGGGAGACGGAGCTACTGGCGCCTCAATGTCCGCCGGCACCGTTGGACCAGGGGAGGGAGGGGAGGACTCGAGGCGTGTCAGGTGCGGATGAGTTCGCTCTCTTCCGCATTCGCTTGCGGACTACGCTGCCCTCCGGCCCCCTGCACTCGGGAAAGCACCCCAATGGAGTCAGAAAGCTCCCTTTCGTGTGGGACGCACTGCGGCCAGCCACATTGGCAGCTGCTGCTTGTGGCCTCGAGCGTCCCTGGAAAAAGGGTAGGATGACTATGGTGTCGTTCTCTCAGCGAGGATGGCGGCGAGGCGGCCCCAGCCGGGGAGACACGGAAGGGGAACTTGATGTCATCTCTCGGAGAATGCAGAGAACAGCCTCCGATGGCGACCATGTGGCTGCGGCCTTCGCGCGTGACCCCGAGCGTCGCGGGTTCGAATCCCGTCCGGGGAAGGATCCACGCCGAGAACGGAGGGGTGTGGTTCCGAGTCCCCCTTGCAGGATGACACTGGTTGGCCTACTCGGGCGCGGCACTGGTTGACACCCGGTAACGCCGGGGCGTTTATTTATAAAATAAACATCCATGTCTGTGGCAGGACGTCTGATCCTGCCCCAAATTACCTATAACTACGAGGAGAAACCTGCCGGGAACTGGCACGCACGCCAGTAGGGTTCGTCTCGGCAGCACAGGGGAGCAATCCATCAGAGGTTTCCTTGTGGATTCGCTTCAGAGAAGAAATGAGAAGCAGCCCCCACAAACCGGTGAATAAGGAAGTGGTTCCCTTCTGGAGACAGCCAGGGCGAGGGTTTCCTTAGGAGTTCCCTCCCAGGCGTGAGAAGAACGGACTCCATCCTCGGGAGCCTTCCTGGATTCATAGGGCGGTTCCTTCAGGGTTCACCACATTAATCTGAAGATTTACGTGAACCCTCGGGTGACATAGACAGCGTTAAAGAGCTTTGAAGGTGCCTTTCTAAGAAGGCGAACGGTTCTTCAGAACGAGAAAAAGGGGAAAAAAAGCTGGAAGTGGAAGCAGCGAAACGGAGAGGAACCCGAAAGGATTTCCTTCATCGGCAACACCCCCCTTTCCTCAGTGCTGCCCTCCCTAAGGGACTCAGGGGACAGCGCAATCCCGGCAAGGTGGGAAGTGACATGCTGCATGGCAGCAAAGACGGAACTTTTGGGGGCGTGGACAACTCGGGAGGCCACGGACGCTGAGACCTCGAGCAAAATACCCCGAAAACTTCTACGCTGGAGAGAGCTGCTCGGCATCCCTCCAGAGGAGGTGAAGTGGTCCTCAGCACGCTGGAACAGTGGCGCCCTCCCCTTCAAGTGGCATGCGTCGCCGTTGCTGGTGTTGCATGGAGGAATCCCGTACAAAGCGCGCCTTCTCCACTGGACACGGGGGGGAGCGTAGACAGTCAGTGAGACAGGTGCGGGAAAGAGGAGACCCTCCCACACCTGCTGTTGGACTGTGCTGCCCTCCAATCACTTTGGAATCGCCTGGCGACGAACCCTAGGAACCCCGGTGGGGGACCCCAGGAACTTTTTGAAACGCCTCTTCACGCGTGGTGCCGCACCGCTTCCAGCCGCGTCCCCCGCAGCTTTCCTCCGCCTTCGTGGGATCGCGGCGGCCTGGAACGCCAGAATAAGAGGCCGAAATGGTAGGAACGCCATCCACTGGGCTCGGATCTTCCTGGAGACCTCCTCGAGATGGCTCCACCCGGCCGCTGTACGGACGGAACGCGCCTGCATCCTGTTCAGGATGCTGAGGACGCAGGACAGCGTACCGTGTTCCCTTCCTCGGTTCCCCTCCCCCCTCCTTCCCGTGTATAATTCAACCTCCCCTGTTTTGTTGGTTTATTTTTTTCGTCTTTGTTTTCCCCTCCTTCGAGCTGCCGAAGCGGACCTCACCGGCCTGCGCACCGCTCTTCGGCAGGTTCATTGCGCGTGGTAGAACCGACGGTTCGACCACACAAATGTATTCTCATTACGTTATGTAATAAATGCATCAGTAACTGCGTGTTAATGATCATAGGCCAACAGTAACGATCTCCCCATGAGGTCGCCACTGGCCTTTTAAAAAAGAAATAATGATCGCTTCCCGAAGTTTTTTTATATTTATTTACTAATATATTTTTTTATATTTTTTATTCTGTTGTCTTTTTTTACACTTCCCCTTCCCCTCCCTCTCTCTGGCCGAGGAGGACCTCGCTGGTCTGCGTACCGGCTTACCGGCTACCCGGTAGGTTATCTTTGAGATGGGCGAAGTTGGACCACTGGTCCTACCCCAAAAATTGAGAATGTTTATTTTTTTTATATACCAAATAAGTCCCCCGGGTGACAACTCTGCTGCTGCTGTTTGCCGTTCATTTCCGGTCGCCGCTATTTTGGCGTCGTTTCCGTCGTGAATGCCTCCTCTCGCCGCTGCGCCTGGAGCCGTTGCGTCCGCGTCGCCCGCGGTGCGGAGGCCGAAGCGTGTCCGGTGGAGGAGCACATCAGCTCCAGCGCGCGCGGACGCTGAAGCTGCTGCGGAAGCAAGGAAACGGTTGCTTGTCGAATGGGGAGAGACCGCCCTCTCGCAACAGCCGCGCGCGACCCTTCCCGGGACCAGGAGGACCGTCCACACTCCGCCTACTCTTTAGGAGCTCACGTGGGGACCCTCGAGCCGCGAAGAACTTTCGGCAGCGTCCCTGGACTCACCGAAAGACAGCACGAGGAGAGTGCCTAGAGGCCTCTTCACCGGCGGCGAAAAGCTACGATGATGCTGGAGGCCAGACGAGCGGAGACGCCGGCCCGTTGGTGATCTTTTTGAGGATACCCACAAGATGGCCGCCTCTCCCGCACCGCAAGGAACGTACCGGCATCCTGCTGAGGATGCAGAGGAATCCAGGAGCACATCTGTGATACCTTTCCTTGCCTCCCAAACTTTGTGCGCTTGCACGCGCCGATGGGTGGCCCAATATCTTGCAGGATCCAGCGCCAGTCTTCGGAGCTTCAGCTCCAGCGTCAAGAGGCTGAGGCCACCGTCCCGATGTAGAGAGCACAAATCCTCCAAGGCTTCCTCACTTTCAAGAAGCACCCTTGAAATTTCTCCTCCCGTCGATCCTGGTGTATCTATCCTGCTTATTTGCTCCCAGTCCTTGTCCACTGTTGGTCAGGCAGGGACGTGAGTTTCATTCCCGCTCCTCCGCAGGCCCAACAGGGTTAGGATTGTGGTCTACGGGACCGTTCCTTTCGTTTTTCACCATCTTGGTCTTCCGTGGTAAAGATATCTAAAGATGAAGGGGTCTTCCTTCCATGAAGAGGACTGGACTCCCGATGTTTCCAATGGTGCCGGCATTCATGCTGACCACCTCTCTTTGCGCTCCACAGAAGGCTTTCCGCAGAGGGACTTCGTTCCTCTTTATCATGCTTCTGGGCTGGGGGCGAACAGAAGGCAGGGGGCGAAGGATAGAGGCTGCAAACGTGTCCCACGTAACGGCCCGTTCCGGCAAGAGGAACTGGCCATCCCGGAACGGGACGAGAGCCGACTCTGCGCTCTGAAGACAGCTCAATCCACGCCTCCTCCGGGAAAAAATTCCCCAACGGCACGCCGAGGTTCTTAAAGTGCCGAACTGCGGGGATCCCCAAGAGGATCCAGTTGGGCCGTCCAGCCCACGCCGTACGAAATGGGTAGACGGACGCCTTCGTCCCGTTATCTCAAGCGCACGCGCCGCGATGGATCAACCCGAAGAATTCTTCGAGCGCTGCCGCACCCCCAGAGGCAACTCCAGGGACGTATTGAAACCCCTTTTCGTCCGTGACTCCCTTCGGCCAGTGACCTCCCTGGCAGCACTGTGCTGTCTACGCGGGATCGTCGCTGCATGGAATAAAGCAACGGGAGGATCCCGCGACAGGGACGTCATCCAATTCGCCGTCCTATTCATTAGGATAGAAACGCGATGGTTCTACCTGGAAAACAACATACAGCAAGACCTTGCCGATATCCTAGAGAGGATGGACCGGACTGCCACCAGCAGAGTGTGATACCTTCCCGAGCCCCCAAAAGTGTATTTATTTTTATTTTTTGTCACCTTTTTTTTGTGTGTGTTTGCCCCTCTCTGCTGCCGTGGTGGACCGTGCCGGTCTGCGACCCGGCAGGTCTCCTTTAAATTGGCCGTGGTTGGATCACTGGTCCAACCACAATTTTTGAATTATGTTTGTTCTTAAAGAAACGCCCCGGTGCACATGTGTGAAAATCGGATGCTACCACCGGGGCTGACATGGGGAGCAGCAGCAGAAAGTCGTAGACATAAGCCGACACGGCAGGCGTGCCGGGTCATGGACTCGGCAGGGTTGCCAGTCTCCTCAGAACCACCTCGAAGGGAATGCTGAAGGGCAGGGAGAGGACTCGGGCTGTCACTTGGACGTGTTCCATGCTGCACCGGCACGCCAAACACGTGCTTCCCTCTAGAAGAAGAAAAAAATTTTGCGAGCGCGTGGCCCCATCTGGAGAGTAGGTCCCAGAGGACCGCCGGGAATCCCATAAGTTTCAGGAGCTCCTGATCCTGGTCTCTTGCTTGCAAGTCGACTACGACCGCAAGGGCACCGGGTGTTTCCGCACCCAAACGCTCCCAGTCTCTCAGTCAGCAGGGAATCTAGGATTCTTGAGACCAGCTGATCCTTGCAACTGGAGCCGTGTACTGCTGGTCAGGAACAGGTGCGCTTCCACGTTCCGTCCAGGAACAGCTGCGACTGTGCTGGACTGACGAACGTTAGAGAAAGCCGCCCCAGACGTTCAGCCCACCTTGCTGTATGGCTCAGCACTTCTTCTGTGGTGGCAATACTTAGAGACTCTCTTCCTGTCACTCGAGGGTACGTGTCAGGTCTTCAAGACAGGGAGTACCCGGGAGGATACCACTCTTTGGATCCATGAAGGACTCCGGAGGAAGGAGTCCGTTTCTCTTACGCTTGGGAGGAAGCCCCAAAGGGAACCACTTCTTCCTCATTCGTTCCGGAGGGACCCCCCGGTTTGTGGGGATCACGTCTCATTTCTTCTCCGAAGGAGACCCGGAAAGAATCCTCTCCTTGCTTCCCCCTCTGAAGAGAATTCCGAAGGGACGCCTCCCAATTTTCTCTGAAGGGTCGCTCCCCGAAGGGAGCAGCGCTCTTCTTTACACTCTGGAGGGGCCTCACCAATCCACCAGCTCCATGGTACAAGAGGGTCCCCCTTCGAGAGGGGGGACGGCATCATTTTTGCTACCGAAGGGGAATCCCAAAGGACTCCCTGATTCCTGGAAGGACCCCGGAGGATCAACTTCCAATCCCGGCTAGTCAACTTAGCTTCACCAGTGCCACGCCCAAATAGGCCAGCCAGCTTCATACTGCGAGGGGGACTCGAAATTCACAACGCACCCCCCTTTCCTGGTGTCGATCCTTCCCCCGGAGGGATTCGAACCTGCGACGCTCGGGGCCACGCGCGGAGACCGCAGCCACACGGCCGCCATCGCGTGCTGGTTGTGTCCCTCCTAGCTCCAGTGGCACTTCCCGTCGTATTTGAAGCGGGAGAGGTGCGCGCTCCAGGTTCCCATGGACCCTCTTTTCCCGTCACCATTCCCCCGCATAGCGAGCGGCGCCCCCGTCGTGGCTCACCCGCGCCGCACTGCCTCCTGACCGCGCGGCTGGTGCATTCTCGTCCACAGCGGCACGACCCACCCATGCGACCTCCTCCTAGTCGCCACCCCTACCCCAGAAAAGTGGCGCTTTCCCGTCTCCTCTCCCACCCATCCCTCCAACCCATGCCGCGCTGTGTGAAACCTAAGCATGGAGAAGCGCGCGGCGCCGCCACTGCTCTCCGTCCTGGATCTCCAGGATGCGACATGATGTGCCTCCCGCCTCCGAGATCCACGTCACATCTCCCTGCACTAGGGTTTTGCGCGAAACCAACTCAGGTAGTGCTGGCCGAGAGAAAACGCGTTCACGAACCGTGCCAGGTGGGCGGAGGAGGGGTCGAGTCTCCCCCTCAACTGCTTCTGAACGCGATGCATGATGGAAGCGAGTGGCAGCAGTCCTACAACCGGGAGACTTTCCTCTGCGGCTCTGGAAACGGTTGTTCACGCTGCACGGACTCCCGCTGGGGATGCTGTGCTGCATCATCCGCGCAGCAGTTGCGAATCTGCACGTGGTGGGCAGCGACAGAGCCGAAGGACAGCCAATCTCTTCATCCCATCCATGATGCAGGGTTTGGGGCAAAGTGGCCTCGACTCCCTCCCGAAATCAAAAAGGACTCCTCCCGGATCGCGGCAAAGTTACGAGCGAGGTGCATGACCTTCTTCCGTCCCCTCGTTTTCAGACGACGACCAACGTTACTTGCTCCCGGTGTGTCCCCATATCATGTAAATGCACATTCACTTATTTATTTTCACCCCCAACCCTTCTGCTCCGAGCTCTTTGCCCTCTTAGTTGCCGACCGGTCAGTTGGTGTCCCTGAATCATGTCCCTAGGGCACGTGGATGTGTGTTAGCTGACTTTGGACAAATGTTGTCCTAAACCAGGGTCCCGGCGCGACCCTGATTTAGGACAACAGGGCACCTGGCAGCGAAGCGCGTGGCTAAGAACGTCTGCCGAGTTTCTGGAAACTGACCCTGAGGTCATCATGAACGCTCGGAAAATCTCCCACAGAAGGAGGGGGGGGTGCTCACCCAGACGTCGGACAGCACCCGCGACTCCATAAGGATCCGAGGAGACCCGAAACGGAAGGTATAAGAGAGATGGTGCGCTGATTCTTCTCTCGGAGAAAGCCGTTACTCTGTCGGGACGCTGGATCACCACGTTCCCCCACCCACAGTCAGACCAGACTCGACCATGTTGGGCTTTCATCCCTTTGGTCCAGCGAGGAATGCCAGCCATAGGTGAAACTTTGCATGGCAGAGGCGAGGCGCACGAATAGGTGGGGACCAGGGACCTAAAAGGACCTCCGGCAGGGCACAAAAGTCACCCGATCCTTTGTTTCCAGGTGGCAAAGAGCTGTCAGAAGGATGGGATGCACGTCGCCATCCCGAACCGCGGCCTCTGGGAAGATTTTTTGCTTCCCTCCTCCCGGAGCTCGCTGAACGAGCTGGGGCGCTGAGGTTTGAACCCGGTAACACCGGGACGTTTATTCCGCAAAACAAATCACAAACTTGAAGGGGGGGCGCTGAGGAGGAAGAACTTCGGTGTCATTCCCTGCTTCCCTTCCTTTGGAGATGGGACCCTCGGAAACCAACCGGCGGATCGCAGCCATGCAGCCACCGCAGCAGTGCAGCTTGGCAACACGCCGGTGTGCAGAGCGTTTCCCCACATGACGTCACCGCATTAAATATGTAAGCTGGACAAAGAGTGGGCTCTCCCCTCGTGCGTGCATCGTAGCGAACTCCGCTTTCCCCGAATTTGCCCGTCCGCGCTTTCGTCCTGAGGGTTCCCTTCCGAGAGGCTGCCGATGACGTCACGGCAAGCTGTAGCGATCGCGGTTGCTACGTCCTCCGCCACCGTTTTGTCCCCAAGAACAGGCCTCTCGTCAGTCGCTTCCGCGCAAACCCATCCGCCGATTCCTCCGGGAGGCTCTTTCCACCCGCCTCCGCCTCCCTCACCATTCGTAGGTGCTCTCTCTGTTCCGAAGAGCGAGCTGGACCAAGGAGGAGGCGCCATCGCGGGATGCTCGCTTGCCTTCTCGATCCTGGAGATGAGTACACCTACGGAAACGGAAATTCAGGGGGGAAGCACCCTTGCAACAGCTACCCTGATGCTGAGCAGCTCCCGCCTCTTCGGAAACACCCACTTGACCGGACGGGGTCGCGGAGCCGAGCTGGAGCATTCCGCGATACCTACTGGAGTCTCTGCACGTCCTTAAGTCCAGTAACGAGCTCACGGGAGACATGGTCACTAATGGCCTGAAAATGGTGGAGTGCTGATTCACTTCTGCTGCCGTTTTTGTTTGGTCTTCTCCACATACTCAAGAAGAGTTGCTGCACCAAACAGGGATCCATAGAACAGCGCCTCCACGTGGGCGGGTTACGAAGTTGTCGCGCCCCCGAGGCGCTCCAGAAACGAGGAAAAAGGACTCCGAAGGGAAAATCAATTAGTCGTGACTCCCGACTGCTTGCTAGCAGGCCATCCGGTCGCGGCCGCTAGCGCTCCTGCCGGGGCACGCCCGAAGTCTGGAAGATCATCCCAGAGTCATCTTGCGGAAGGACTTGGAACTAGTGACGCCTGGTGCTGAGAGGACGCTGTGACTAGACGGCCGCCCACGCGGGCGCGAAAAGCACTTTGTCCCTTGCAAGATCTGCTAGTCGTGATGGAAGACGATTTTCCGAAGCACGAGCGTCTCCTGCCTCTCGGACATTGACCGTGGACGAATCTCCTCACATTGTTCTAGCCGCGCATCCTCCCGCGATGACCCAACCGGTGAAATCATGATAGTGGTGCGTGAGGGTCTTGTGGACTGGATCCAAGGAGATATTCAAAATGGCTGCCTCCGGATAGATCGGTACCTGGAAGCGACCCGAAACCCTCCGACCCGACCCAGAGCTCCCAGGCATCTCGCGAAGAGCGCTCGCACTGACGCCGGCGCTCCTCTCGCCCAGAAGCTGCGGAGTCATTTCTCGGCGCCTGAGTTCTTTTCACTACCTTTAATCCTCCATGACGGTAAATCGTATTCTTGAAGGGTCAGCTGTTGTCCGGCAGGGTGGCTCCCTCCTCAGGAAAGCAGCGGTGTCTTTCGCCATCTAGCATCCCTCTCTGCTCACGCCGGAGAGTTTCTGGGCGGCGGCTGAGCAATCCATCAAAGACTACATCCTTCAGTCCAGAGGGTTGCATCGAAGGAATGACGTCACCGAGAGCATCCTGGAGAGTAGCCCGTCGGCGTTTCGTTGCACCCCAGCCGCCCATGTCTTCCGACATGCAGACAAAACGCGGATCCGGTAGCAGGAAAAAGCACCCTCGGGCGGTGGCCCGAGACGCGCGACAGAGAACACTCCCGAGCCATGAGTCCTCTGCATTCCAACTGAGGGAGGGGGCGAGATCTGATCTTCCATGCCCTGTCGCGCAGAATCTCGCTGCGCATCGGCGAGTGTCCTGCGCCAGCGGGAACCCGCAAGGGACGCACAAAGGACGAAATCGTATACATCCCTGTTGCTCAGAGCGACGCCCAGTGCCCGATGGTCATCTTCGCCTTCCCCAATCCCCTGTCTGTATCTCCTCCTCCTCTTGGCGTGCTGCCCTGAATCCCATGAGGGGTGCCCGAGTTACCCCGCAGCCGGAGGGAGTTTCCGTTCTCCCGGCGCCGCATCCTTCCGAACAAGCGAGACTCACCCTAGGACGCCCCTTCAGTCTCCGCGGAGGTGGATGAGCCAAGGAGCGACAGGATTTCGGAGCTCTCGGGGGAAGGTGCGGGCGTAGTCAAGGATGGGGAGGCGTAAGGGAGAGCAGCCGTTTCTCGGCGGGCCTCCTGGTTTCGGGAGATTTCTCCCTCCGGGCAAAAGCTTCGGTCCGAAGAGCTCCGCGGTACGGCTGCCCTTTTCCT
Organism: Raillietiella orientalis; assembly: GCA_036172245.1. Taxonomy (NCBI): domain Eukaryota; kingdom Metazoa; phylum Arthropoda; class Ichthyostraca; order Raillietiellida; family Raillietiellidae; genus Raillietiella; species Raillietiella orientalis. Next base: position 793,327 of record JAYWIR010000018.1, on the reverse strand, counting down.
CCTCCTCCTTTCTTCCTTTTCTTCCCCCTTCTACTCCTCTCCCTTCTCCTCCGTCCTCCGCGAATCGAGACTTCCGCGCTTCCGGGCCCTGAGGCGCCGTCTCGGGACCCAGTCTTGCTCGCAGCTGAACCGGGAGGATTTGCCGAAGCTGCTAAAGGGAGCGAAGGGAGGAAGGTACTGCCTCCGTGGCCGCTCCTCGACCTGTGGGTGAGCAAAGGACAGACCGGAATCAACAGAGGAGGACTCTGTTCCGAAACCGCTCCGCGAGGTCGTCTCGGGAACTAGAGGGGGGAGCCCCTACCGATCTCGGGAGGGCAGAGAACGAGCGGGACGAACGTCCCGGACTCCGTTGGATGATTCCGCCCGCTGCCTTCCGGCTGAGAACGAAAGGTAGCCTCTTCCTGTGAGCACTCACTTTCTGTTCCCGGAGAGTGCGCTATCCTCGGAGGTCACTCCGCTTCCTCCCTCCCGTCAGCAGTGCTGCCCCGCGGAACGCGACCTCTTCCGAGGTCAGATGAACGGCTCTCCCTGAACCCAGTCTGACTCGGTGGGAGGATCAAGCCCCAGGAATCCTGCATCCTCTTCAGGCTCCCTGAACCTCCCTCGGCGGGCGGGATCGCACCAGCTGAAACCTTAGCAATGGCAGCAGCACTTTCGGATCCAGGAAAGAAACCGAGATGCCTGATGCTTTGCGAGGTTTGCAGCAGTCAGGAATCGATCCGGCCGGGAACAAAGGACGTTCCCGAGTGCACTGCCTTGGAAACCGGGATCAGGCTGCGGCGTGTCCCTCATACGTCCGAGTGGGAACTGTTCCCTCCTCTCCCCACCTCCCAGGAAGGAGAGGTTCCGGGAAGAAGGAACTCGCCCGCGATAATCCTCTGTGTCCGTCGCTCCTGGCAACCAGGATCGCAATTCCAGGCGAACGGGCCAATCTGACGAAGAACTGCGGGAAGCAGGAAAAGGAAGAAAGGGGAAAAAATGGGGAGAAGGAAGGGGAGGGGAAACCCTGTAGGGAAGATGAATCGCAGTCCAGCATCCGGCTCTGCTCCCTGATGGAGATGGAAGAAGCCGGAGGGACGTGGTGCTTCAAGCTGCTCTCGCGGAAGACCAAAGTCTGACGCCAGGCTTGAAGTTGAGGAGCGGAGGTGCGCGGAGGCAGAGAAGCCGCTCGGCGAAAAAAACCGACGTCTGAGATGAACTCACCCCACCCTTCCCCTTCTTTCCTTTGAGCACTCTCTCCCCTCAGCGAGGGAGACCTTCAGATGTCTTTCAGTTTTAGCGCACGGCGCCCGAGACTCCCCGTGCACCTCCTCCTCCTTTCATCCTCCTCCCTTCCTCCTCCTGCTCCCTTCCTACTCCTCTACCTCATTATTATATTATTTTTCCTCATGCTCATTCTCATCCTCTTCATCACTTCCATTATCATGCTCATCCTTATCCTTGTCTTCGTTTCCTCCTCTTCCTCTTCTTCCATCCGCTCCCACGGAAGGAGCCGCTTTCTCCTGCGCTGCCGTTGCTATGCACAGCGGCTGGTTCCACTTGACCCCTGCCCGACCCCTGTTTGCACAAGAACCGCCGTTCGTTCAGATGGTGGACAAAGCGCGGATTCCCCGCTCGGTGGAAGTCCCTTCATGGCGGCCGCGCAGAAGAGTGGAGGAGGAACTGGGCATTCGGGCGGAGGAGGAGGAGCGATCTGACCAGTCGCATCCAACCGGGAAGAGGAACGGCGGAAAATGTGTCCCAGCGACCGAAGGAGGGAGCCACCCTCGTCCGCTGTGCCCCCGCGGCGAGTGGGGCTCCAGACTTCGGGAGGATGGGGAACGTATCCGCGGCACGTAGGTGTCTGGGAAGGGTCTGGCCATACCAGTACGTGGCTTTCCCCTTCCACCAGCTGGGAGACGTAATTCAATAAGACCGACGCAGGTACAGCCTCCGAGATCATCCCATTGCCTCGATCTGCAAATCGGAGCACGTGATAGCCGCTCCCATGCGGTTCTTCCAGACGCCGCGATCATACCTGCACCTTCTCCGAGACAGTCGAGGATGCAAGGAGGCCTGAAAAAGCCGGGAGCGAACGAGCGAGAGAAAGAGAGAGAGATTGGGCCATTCAACCTTGATCGCAGGTGGCGCCGCCGAGGGACGGGCGAGGACTCCGAGGATTGCAAGTCGAGCCATCCGACTTCCAGAACCGGGTCACGTCCGGGACTCCGGAGCGGAGGTTGGGATCTTCTCAAAGCACGCCATAGACTTTCCCTGTGGCCAGGAGCGCAAGAGCGGGTTCCCAGGCCTCAGGAGCGCAAGGGCGGAGAGAGGACCAGGGTGTCTGGAGAGTAGTCGCGACACCGCCGCGTATTCCTCGATCCTGCGGAATTCCCGGAGGACCCTTTCACTTGAGGTTCCTGGAGAGCGGTCAGCGAAAGGATTCCTCCCACACACACACGTCCCGAGGAGACGGAAATGCGTTTCGCAGCCAGAGCGCCAGGTCACGAAAGCCTCTCGGTCCTTCCCTTTCCGCGACTTCCATTGCCCCGACTAGCGCGCTATCTGTCGGCAATTCTCGGAAGTGGCAGCTCGGACAAATTTACCAGCTTCCAGACCGCGATCACGGAGACCCAGATCATTAGGGAGGTGACCTTGGAGCACTGAGTGTCGAAGGCCTTCAAAAGCCCAGAGGTCATACGAAGCTAGAGTCCCGGTCTCGTGCTCCGGGGCTAAGGGAAGGTGGCCGTACCAGACCTTAACCACCCCTGTGAGCGTTCAGCAAACCTCGATAGAAGAGCGGAGTGGGAAGAGGAGATATCCCGTTCGTCTCCGGTGAAGTTCCCGTGACGCATCCTTCTTTCTCGAGATCCTGGAGACGGGGAGCTGCTGGGAGAACCCAAAATTCTCACAGCAGCTCGGGAGGAACGCGGTCTGGATGGTTCCCGAGATATCACCCAGGTCTCAATAGCTTGAAAGCAGAAGGTAAAGAATAACAGACCTCGGATCGAGCTTCCCAGAGTCCTCCCACACTGGCCCCTGCTTCTGCATTGGATTGAGTTTCCCTGACCCCAAAATGCTCGTGCGCGCCACGGTCAGATCGACTGCCTGGCGGGAAGAGGGGAAGGAGGAGGGGGGGAGGACAACGGAAAGAGAATGCGTTTCGGGATTTCAAACGGCAGCGATATGCTCTCTCCCACCGGTTTTCACTTGGCAGCGACTGCTGAGAGAGGGTGAGGGCGCATCCAGGAGGAGAAGGACAGAACGAAGGAGGCATCCCGCACCAGCGCCCGCCAGCCGCGGGACATCGCGGAAAAACTGACTTGCAGATATCCTGGCATCATCCCGACTCAGCAGGAATCCCAGAACTCCTCTGCGGACTGGATGCGCTCTGTCCCACCTGGAAGACCCAATCCACATCATCTCCCGCTTCCGGAAAGGCTTTCACCCCTTGCCGTGCTCCCTCTAACGGCTGAGGGCGACCCTTCGCACGCCTTCTGGTTCTCCATCAGAGGAAACGGTCTCCCGTATCCCCCGCAGTGGCACTCTGCCTTCGCGGGATGGGGCGTGCAGTGTGAACCCATCAGGTCCCCAGGCGGCAACGGGGAAGCGCTGCTTCGCACGCGTCACCTGTCGTTGCGTTTTGGGCACGGCTCGATCCGCGGAGACGTTCCTCCCACGACATGCTTCGCCGCTTCCTGCTTTCATTTTTATCTTTCCTCCTTTCGTCTCTGGTCTTCCCTGATCCCCTCTGTGCGAGGAGGAGGAGCGATCCCCGCAGCCCACGCCGTTACCCTGAGGATCACCCGAGAAATCCAATCTGTCCCGTCGGGCACGCGGGATGGCTGAACAGCCGTCCGTGAGACGCGCATTTTTTTCCTTCTCCTTCTCCCCGGCACTACGATGCGACGTCATCGATTTTTCCCGCTCGCTCACGGCAACAAATGCATTGTCGAAGTTTCCCGTTGTTGTCGTCTCCAAGGAGAATCTGTCAGGCTGTGACAGAAATAGCGATCCATCTTCTCGACGAGACTTGCTAAAATTAATTTCAGACTAGCAGCGAGAAAGAAGTGAGTCTCGCTCACTGCTGGATGTTTGGCGTTTTCTTCCCCTCCCTTTTTTCCCCTTCTTTTCCCTCCGATGGAATTTAAAAAAATCAGGTCTCCAGCTTCCGCTCGAAGGCTAGCTATAAGCACGCGCAAAGGACACGGCAAGACGCATTTCTATATGTGAGTATTTTTTTTTTCCCCTGCAGGATGGATGAAGAGGGAGGGGGGGGGGCTACCACCACGGCTCAAAATGATAAAATCCTCCACCACGTCTCCTGATGCTTGTGGGTGGAACCACTACTCACCCGATCCTCCAGACTGCGCGCAGACTCACCAAAGTATCATCGCGTCGTCCTCGTGCTCCTCTCGTATTGCCTGACCTTTTCAAAGACCCCTTGCCTCCTCCCTCTTCGCATCTGATGATGACGTCTGATTCGGACTTTTTGCTACTTCGGCGCATTTTCCACGCAAATACTATTTTTTTTGTGCGTGTTCCGTTTGCAGTATCCCTTCGTGCTTCTCTTCTAATTGAGCGCAGGTTTATAATCTGGAGCCGATTGTGATCCGTTTCTTGGAGATTTTTTTTTCTTTCCCCTTTTCATTTGCGCTCGCCGATTCGACGTGACCACCACTTTTTATCCTTAGTTTTTTCGACTCGGGAGTTAACGCCGCGCAAAGCTGGGTCCAGAAATCCCAGCGTTATCTCAGCCGGCAAGTGCTTTATCGGAACACCATCTCTTGGCATTTCATTTTGGAACCCTGCCGACCATTTTTTTTGTTGTTGTTGTTGCAACTCTTCCTGCCCCGTTAGGCATTCTCGGACGGCTGTTTTTCGATTTTCACCAGCCTCTGGAGATCTAATTCTGTAGGTTTTCAGCTTTTCCTCCTCGTGTATTAGATTTATCAGCTTTATTCCTCCTTTAGTATCAGATTCATCCGATAATTACAAAGGGAGTTCGTTTCCTGCAGGGCTGCCATGACGCACGCAGCTAGGGTGCGAAGATATTTTCGCAGTGCGTTCCGGACCTCTCGGGTTCTTCTGTAGATTTGCTTCTTGCAGATTGCAAACAACTCATTATCGTGCTCTCTAGCTTTTTTCCCTTCTTTGTGGTTCATGAGCACAGTGGTTTCTGTTTGTAAGAAACGCACGTGGGTTTCAGAGCAGTTGTTCGTTCAGCTAGTTCTTCACCAGCCAAATCTTCTATGTCAGCGCAGTCATACTCTCTCGGTTTGATAGACGCTTGGGAATATGTTGAGACTAATGGAGGACTGGAGGCAAAACTTTTTGACTTCGAGCTGTCATTAACGGATTCCCGAATTATTTTTGGCAGAATTTACTTATCGTCTCCAGACAATTCGCATTCAGCGTTCATGCCACTCTTCCCTGCTCGCACCAAGTGCAAGCAAGCAGGACCGGACGTGGCCGCATCCGAAAGCGAAAGGCGTGGTGAAGATTTCCAGAGGCTGGAAGACATCCTTCGCCCGAAAGGCATGCTGGAAAGACAGCAGCTTCGCTGCTTCTCACCCGGGTGCGCTGGGGCGTTTATTACTAAACTATCCGGGAACCTCGTTCCCGGACAAAGGGTACAGAATAACGAAGGGAAGGCTCCCCGACACGCAGGTCGGTAAAACCGAAAGTCCGGAATGGAAGGGAGGGGACCATGAATGAATATATTAAAATATAAAAAAATATATGAGGGGGGGGGGGGACAGGGGTCTTTGGTATCGGTCATTCCATCCTTTCAGAACCGGCGTTGGATGCCGGAGATCCCCTTCCTGACGTCTTCTGGAAGGTGAGGCCATCTGGCAGCCGACGTCATGTTCTTGTGGGCTATTCCGGTGGCCTGTCTTCGAATCGCCTGCGACTCCATATGTCGGTGAGTCTTGTCGATGGCGCGGATGCAACAGATCGTTGCGACAACCGCACCTAACGACAAGCCGCCTGGCGTGAAGAAGCGGCGCATCAAAATTCTTGCGGTGTCCCCCTGGTTCAGGAGAGCTGAAGCCAGCCTCTGCCACAGTCCTTGGGGGACATCGCAGTCCAAAGCAGGTGCGGGAGCGTTTCCACTTCTCCGCACCTTTTACAGTTCGGAGCAGAGAGTATCCGAAGCCAGAGGACGGTGTGGGAGGCCTAGCTGGAAACTCCCCGAAAGCTCGACAAAAGTCCCGCCCATTTTTCATGGTGGATCCTCTCGGATCCCCTTCTAGAGTGCAGCATCTTTTGGCCTCGACAGTACACCAGGTCTTGGCTAGAAAAACGATCCGCTCGGTCACGTGATGCTGGCGAGAGCAGATTCCCACTGTAGAAGACGCGGAGGAAGGGGAACGTTCCCTCACCTCCTCGGGTAACGCCAGGACCTCCAGTAGGGTCGAGGGTGACGGGTGGGGCACGAGCCGTTCCTCCTCCTTCCCGCACGCGCCGCTCGTCCCGAGCAGCTCTTCAGCCGGGTTCCTCAGGCGAAGCGGGCGAACCAAAGCTGCGCGCTTCTGCTTCGCACCTGCGACCGTGGTGGGCACTCCAGGCACCCCCTGAGATTCCAAAATACCGGAGAAAACGCTCTCCAGATGCAAAGGAGATTCCCCCTCTCCCTACAGCCCAAAGACGAAAGCACCGCTCCGAGGCAGGAGACCGCGAAGTGCTGGAGGCGATCATCGGCAGGGACATCAGGCACAGCGAGCCCGGAGTGTCGCTGCAGCGAGGCGCCCTCCACGTCGCCAGATTACAAGGCCACTGTGCATCGCCGCGTGTTGACGAGGTCGCCGTGTATATGCAAGGTCATCACCGATTTCGGGAGGGCAGGTGTTTTGTGTGTGTGTGTGTGTGTGTGTGTAACCTGCAGACCTCAAAAAGTTTTCTTTTTTTCTTGAGCTTCATGGAATTCGGGTGCAGAGGTGGTCCCCTTTTTCTCACCCAGGGAGCGGGGGGTTGGGTTTAAGGTCGTGTTCCCTCGCACGGCTGCAAGCGAGAAGAGATCCCGGCAACGCGGACTCCACAGAGATGAAAGGGAGGTTTTTGGGATGCGGTACCTGGAGCGCCCAGACTTTCCCCGTTCGCCACACGAGGGTCTTGGAAGAGGAACAACTTCCCCGCTTCCAGGGAGCCTTCCGACGCGGAATCTGACGCAGCAGCTGCGGCGACCCGCAGAGGAATCCGGATGGCCTACGACGGACAGCGACGACCCTCCAGCCGATCTCATGGGCGGACGGCCACGCTGAACGACACCTGGATCTCCTGCTACCCGGCGAACGGTAGTGCCTTGCTGCAGGAAACCGTTCGCACGTGGGAGAGAAACCAGGAGCGATGCCCGGGAACAGACGCAACGATTCTTGTACGGGTCTTATAGGAGCTTCTCTCTCCGGCCGATCCTCGAACATCCCGGGAAGAGTGCCCCGGCATAACCAGGAGATACTCATCCTATTTCAGTAATAACGTTTTCCCCATGATGTCGCCACTGGACTTTTTTTTGAAAAAAAAAAAAACATTGATCGCTTCCCAAAGCTTTTTATGTTTACTCCTTTTTCTTTGTATACACATCCCCTTCCCCTCCCTCTCTGTGGCCGAGGAGGACCTCGCTGGTCTGCGTATCGGCACCTCGTCGTGTTCCCGAGGGAACCCGAAACGTGATAGGACCTGAAGTCCTGTCCGCTGCTTTTCTTTGCGAGTTTATTGAGTCCAGCAAACTCCCGGCGCATCCAATCGACAAGGGAATTTTGTGCCGGAGATTTGGATGACCCAGGCAAAGTGACAGTCGTGCCCATCCTGATGGATTCCGACCTACAGTGCATGGGGTGGTCCCCAATGCCGCAGTATCCATGGTTCCCCACGTTTGCATTTTCTTCTTGGAAGACATGAGATTGGAAGCGTCCTCTAAACGAGATGAAAATCTGAAAGCAGAGCTCCCGCATTCTACCCAGGTTCTTTCCACCTCCGCTCGTGTCGCCTCTAGGGGGAAGTCAGCGGAAGCGTGAAATCCTCCTGCCCTCTCACGCGCGCCGTCTGCTGCTATTTCGTGGCGAAGTTGTGGAGCACCACCTGGTGCGACCCTGCACGTCTCCTCGTCCAGGAAGCCACCGGCAGCGTGGGACTCGCGTCTTTCCTTGCACTCCGTCGCCGCCACATCTGCCACTGCAGCTGGCAGCTTCGGTGGGTGGCCATGCTGGCGAGGAAAAACACGGGATGGATCTCCTGCCGCCCTGAGAACGGTACTGCCTGGTTACAGAAAACCGTTCGCACGTGGGCGAGAATCCAGGAGCCAAGCGCCGAACGGACGCAACGATTTCTGTACGGGCATTACAGAAGCTGCTCGGTCCGGGAGATCATTTAAGATCCAAGAAATCGTGCGTGGGGAGGAAGAACCTCCCTCGCCGCAGAACTGCCTTCCCTGAGGGAGAACATGGGCAGCAGCCTTTCGGCTACGTGGGATGTATCCATGGAAACCTCCGGAAGGAGAAGAGGGCTACGTGAGTGGACGAGGGGTCAGTTTACAGGTGCTGCGACTCCGAGTGCTCCACCTCGAGGAGTTTTGCACTGGGAGGAGCTATTGCTGGTAATTGCGGAGCAAGACCTGCAGTGGCTCCCGGTGCTCATGAACACTCGTACCCTCCCATTAAAGTGACAGGAGTCGGCATTGATGCTGCTGAACTGAGGTCTCCCGTGCGACTCCCGCAGGCATCAGTGAACACGAGGGAAGAAGGGTGGACCCGAACTGCGCTAGGTGAGGGAAACGCGAATCCCTCCCCCACCTGCTTGTGGATTGTGTTGTCCTCCGGACCCTCTGGAAATGCTTCGCCGCTCCCTTAGAAACTCCCCGCGGCAACTCCAGGGACACATGGAGACCCCTCCTAGTACGCGACGGCCGGCAGCCTTGCTAGCAGCTCTGTGCTTCCCATGCGGGATTGCAGAGGCCTGGAGTGGCTCAAGAGAAAGGAGCAACAGGGGTGCCACATCCGCTTTGCCGTCCGCTTCACGAGGATGGCAACAAGATGGTCCCACCTGAAAGACAGCATGCATCAGAAGCTACCAGCATCCTCCAAAGGATGCAGAGGACCGCTCCCATCAGGACGTGATCCCTTCCTGCACCCTCCCAGATTTTTTTTTTATTTATTTATTTTTGTTTCTTTTTTTTTCGTTTGTTCCCTCCTCCCTATTGCCGAGGCGAACCTCGCCGGTCTGCGTACCGGTTACCCGGAAGGTTGTCTTCGAGATGGGCGTGGCTGGATCACTGGTCCCACCACGAAAGTCGTAAATGTTTATTTATATAATGAAAAAATAATCGTAAAATCGTAAATGTTTATTTTTTTATTGAAAAAACGTTCCGACGTACCCGGTTGAGAACTGCGCTTGTAGGAAGTATTCCCGTTCGCAAGTTCCGGCGGCGGGAGCGCTTTCTCCCGTGGAGGCGCCTTCGACTGCCGGAACGCGCTCGATAACCATCTTATATCTTCGGATTTTTTCGAACTGAGGGCTTTTCTTTTTTTTCGAGGGCGGTGGAATTCTCATTTTTGTCTTTTTTTTTTTTTTCCTTCTTTTTGAACTCCACCACCTGCCAGTCCTCTTCAGTGTCAGCTGCTTCGAAAATTTGTGTTCTCGACTTTCGCTGCTCTTTTGCTTCCAACTTTGGCTGCTGATGTCGTCCGTCCTTTCTCAGTTTTTTCTTTCCCGGTTTGTCCGCGCGCTTTCATTTCCTGATTTCTGCGGCACTAGGGACCGGGGATGCACTTTCCGGGAACATTTGCCTGATGTGTCCCTTGTTTCCTCAAAGATGACACTGGATGCTCGAGCACCTCTTTTTTAAATGTCCCGTGACATCACAATGACCACAGTGGCACCTGGACTTCTACATGTACCAAAGATCGACCAGTTTCGTTGTCGACCTTCAGTTTGCGGGGAAGCCCGCCGTTCGCGCGCACCGTGACGAACGTTGCGTCCGGCCCGCTAAAAAAGCCCTCGAAGGGGCTGGGCTTGGCCCATAGCTCTTGCACAGTGCCATGCTTTTCGAGGGTCTCATGCACTGCGCTCTTGGGCATGCGGAGCGTGATTCTCTTAGGGTGAACCCCTACGGAACGGTCCTTCATCACGGGGAAGATCTTGCGGCCTTCCACCAGGATTGGGGTCTTCAGCAGTTGCTGAGCCAACTCCGCGTTTTTGCAGTTCAGCTCATGCAGGTATGGAAAGGCCTTCGAGGTCTTCCTTTTGGACACTTGCGCAGCTCCCTCGCGAAGGGGCTCGAGGAGCCTCCTACAGACCAGCCATTTACCTTGAAAGTCAGGGAGGACTTGTAGCCCTGGTCCTGGTAAGCATTCGATTCGGCCATGGATGCCGCTGATGGCGCTGCAGTCACATCACCCCACTTCCTCGTTCCCTGAAAGGACGATTCCGTGGAGACGGGCGCTCCCGCTTCCATTGCTTGCCGAGAAGGATTAACCTCCTCTCTCCCAACACCCATTGCGGTGCCCTCAAGCAGTGCGGCCACTTGGACACCGTTGATGCACCAAATACCAAGGAAAGAGTCCCTAACCATAGGCTAGACGGAGCACTGGAAAAGCACGCCCCCGAAGGGATCCCGAAGGGAATCACCTCCTTCCTTATTCTCTCCGGGGGGACTGCCCGGTTCGTGGGGACCGCTCCTCATTTATTCCGCAGAGGGAACCCGGAAAGGACCCGTTCCTTTCTGCTTCGAAGGAACCCACAGAAAGGATCTGCTCCTTGCTTCCCGCTCTAAAGAGAACCCAGGAGGGACGTTTCCCAATTTTGTCTCGAGGGTCGCTCCCCGAAGGGAGCAGAGCATTTCTTAACACCTTGGAGAGGCATTATCAATCCACCAGCTCCATGGTACGAGATATGGGCTCCATCTTCGCAACAGGACAGGTTCCTTTGAAGGGCTCCTTGATGTCCTGGAAGGACCCCGGAGGGCCAACTTGCAAATCCCGGTCAGTCAACGGGAGCACCCAGGGGTTTCCGTCTTCCACCATGCCGCACCCGAAATTCGTGTGCTAACGAGCGTCATCTTGCGGAGCGGGGCTCGAAACCCACGACATGCACCCTCGTTCTCGGCCTCGATCCTTCCCCGTAAGGGATTCGAACCCGCGACGTTCGGCGCCACGAGCGGAGATAGCAGGCACGCGGCCGCCAGAGCGGGCTCCCACGTGGAGACGCTGTTCGATGGGTCCCTGAGGGATGCAGCAACTCTTCTTGAGTACTTGGCGAACCACGGGTCGTCCTCGAGGGTCCTCTGTATCCCGTCAGAAATGGGAGTTTCGCTCCTCTTTGGTTCTTCTGCGCAGTGAGCTCCTCTCGTCGTGATCCTCGGCGGGGCTTCCCTGACCTGCCGTTCTTCTCTGTGCTCCGTGACTCGCCGTTTCCAAGGCTACGGGGCGAGACGTCGCTGCGATGGCGACGGGCAGCAGTTCGCCACGCTTCAAGAGGCCCCTCACTGCGGGTGTGTCTCCCAGGTGCACGGAGCCGCCTCTCGGTGCCCTGCCCGCCGGCGGTGAAGGGCACCGCAGCCGAATAGCAGGTGCGAAGAACACGAGTTTGCGCACCTGGCGCGGCACTCCTCTTGGCCTAATAGTGCCGGAGACCGTTGCACGTAAAGGCCCGGTGCGAGGGCAGAGTCTCCGCTTGAAGAGGGGGAGCGTGGAATTTCCCGTGTCCCACCACATCTTCCGGAGGAATTCCCAAGGGGTTCCCCCGAGCGGATTAGCTCTCGGAATCGCTGGCCCTAAACAATCCCCTAGGAGTATCTTTGCTGCTGCTCTCCCTCAGGACGTCCACCCATCCCGCTCCCTTTCTCTCGCATAGGGAGGGTAGCGTTGCAGTCAGGGCTGCGGATCCATTCGGCTCACGACCTCCTTTATTCTCGAAATTTTCCGCGGATCAGGCAGGATCTCCTCGAGAAGGGCCTTCTGATTGTGTGAGGCGAGAGCGGGTGTGAGGCTAACGGCCTTCTTCGGATCGTCGACTGGCATCTCCTTCCCACTGCTGCTCCGCTGATGGAGCAGCGAGAGGAGGTTACCGTGGTGAAAGGCGTCCAAGTCATGAGAGCATCGAACCGGAAAAGACTTCCCGAAAATGTCTTTCAGGCAAAGACGACCCTGAGGGACGTTGGAAATGGTTTGTCGATGCCCGACCCCTTGGGGCGCACGCCGGTCGAGGTGGGGGCGGGAGGCTCTCCTGAGAGCAGCGGTACCGTGGAAGTCCTTTGCGCTGGCTTATGCTTGATCAGTCCCGGAGCGTTGCACAGGGAGCGGTTCGAATGCAATGCCGGTGGACCATCCACTCATACACCCACACCCACCCATAGGAAAAAGAATGAGCTGTTGTCTGGATGAAAGTTGAGAGTTGTTGGCATTTTTCTGAAGGTTCGCCTCCGCTCTGTGTTTCTCACGGGGATCAAAAGGGGAGCCACCATGGAAACACGACTCCTCCTTCATGCTCCTCCCTTTCCCCTTTTCCCTCCCTTCCTCCTTCATCTGCATGACATCATCACCCCCCTCCCTTTTCCTTTTCACCGACTTGCCTGCGTCTCGGATAGTCGAGAACCACCAGGATTCTTCTCCCGCCTCCCTGCAGCTGCACAGTTCCAGTGTTTCCCTAGAGGAATCTTCACAAGAAGGACGCTCCCTGAGGTATCCATTTCGAATAGGCAGAGGGGCCTTCTCTCTAGCCAACTCCAGGCTGACGCCTGCAGAGGTTCAAGTGGTGAGCTCTCCCGCACTTCGAGGCACGACACGTAGCAGGACCGTTTCTTTGAGACGAGGTCAGTGGACGAGCACTCTGCTCTTTCGTCTCTACGGTCGCTGCGCTTACTCCCGAAGGGTTCCATCCAGACGCTTACCGAAAAGCCTCCGAAGCTCGCGAGACGGCGAGCTTCGGAGGCCTTGCGCAGAGCGCCAAGAGAACTCCGGTGTTCAGGGGCCTCGGGGTGTCGCCAAGCAGCCCCACTCCTCAGGCTGGAGGAGGAGGCAGCGATCGTCTCCCCGGTGAGCGGGCGGAAGTTGAAGTTTGGGAAAACTTTAGAGGACTTTGGGGAAGAAAGGGAAAGACCCAGCATCCGACCCCCCGGGAGGGCAACCGGTCACATCCCGGTCCCCAAGGAGAACCGAGATGTGTTGGGAGGTGAAGGAGTGGGACTTGCACTTGTCCGGTTGGCGTCTCCGAGGGGCGTTCCCGTGCCACTTTCGGACAGGGCTGCTGCCATCCCCCTGCGATTCCTACCGGAGTTTGCCCGGCTTGTTGGAGTGCTATGCTTCAGTCGCGAAAAAAAAAGTAAATAAAAGGTACGCATACGTACAAGTGCTTTGCTAACCACTCAGTTCATGACGCTGGAGCCATCTAGAAACGGTACTTCCTTCCCCCAAGTCTATGGCTCGATCGGTCCTTCTTTGATTGGTCGTCTTCGTTTCCTCTAGCAAAGCACAAAGAAGGAACAGTAGGCTCACATACTCTAACCTAGGAGCAGCTGACCTCAAAACCACTATTTCTTTGGAAGCAGAGAATGAAGCACAGGAAAAATCGGTGGGAAAGACTTGGCAAGAGTCTCCACTGTATCCAGATCAGTGGAGTATATTCTGAGGCTCACGAGAAGTCTCAGTGAACCTTAAGGAACTTCTCCGTCCTAAGAGCGATGATTACTCTAGAAGATTCGAAGAATCTTCGGGAAGGCTCCACAAGACCTCTAGAAGATTAGTATTACTATGCCTTGGCGTACATTCACGGATTGTTGGAGTAATTTCTGCTTTTATAAACAGTCTGGTTTTTTTTATGCAAACCCATAGGATAAATGCATAGCAGGATTGTGTTTGCGAGGGCAACGGTGATGATGAAAGCTGCTTCAGGATCACTCTTGCCAGTTTCTGTTTTGCTAGGATAAGATCAGTGGGTCCAAACATTTATTTTTTTTAACACATCCCTGTAAACAAGACACTTTCATCCACATTTTCTCAGATTATCAAAGTACCAAGGAAGCTCTGAAAGACTGAAATGTTGATAAGTTGTTGATAAGTCTGAACTTATCATCCACTGTACTGTTTGCCAAATAAGTAATTTTAAATAGACATATTTGGGAAAAAATGTTCCCAAACCACTTTTATTATTCTGGAGTCAAAACTTAGTAACTTTATTTGAGGGAAGAATTACATGCCATTGTAAGCAGGGCCACCACCTCCCTCAGGCACAACCCAGTTAATGTTTTGGCTGGGATCTTTGATATCACAAGTTTTGCAATGTATACAATTTTGGGCATTGATTGTAAAGTGCACAGTTCCATGTTCTGGAATGTATTCATAGACGCCAGCAGGACAGAATCGCTGTTCTGGACCCTCATATCTTGGATAATTTTGGCAAGCAGGAATATCATCACTTTTAAGCGTTAGATGTGGTGGTTGATCATGCTCATGATTAGTTCCAGTAAGTGCCACAGAAGTCATTAAATCAAAACTGATCTTGCCATCAGGTTTGGGATACTCAATAGGCTTGTGCACATCTTTGGACTGCAGTTGCTCATGGTCCGCACCTTCGCAACACTAGAAAAAAACCAACATGCTCCTCCTTACCTTTATGCTTAAAGGTCCATGGTTCTCGACCCCTTAATAATGAATAAACGACACCAGTATACAATAAACCTCCATATAAACCCAGATACGAGCCAAAAGATGGTCTAACATTACGCACTTTCCATAATTCTTTCCATACCCAGCTAGAATGTAGTCGGGATTCATAAGAAACAGGAAAGATGGACTTTTGAGAATCCTGGAAAAGGAATGTTGCCCATATGAGAGAATTGTCTCACTTTCAATAAGGTATCGAATACACTTTCTGCAGCCAGCATGCCACTTTTCATGGCATTGTGAGAACCTTTGACTTTGGGAACATTAATAAGCCCTGCACTGCAACCAATAATGCATCCTCCAGGAAAGACTAATTGTGGCAAAGACTGTACTCCTCCTTCATTCAAAGCACGAGCACCATATCCTATCCTATGAAAGGAAAAGATTAGGCAAACGGAACAGAAAAGATTACCTACGTCCTCCATTCAGAATCTGAGAAATGTAAGGATGATGTTTGAAACGCTGAAACTCTTCATAAGGGCTCAGATAAGGATTAGCATAATCAAGTCCAATGACCAATCCTAATGCCACCAACTTTTGATCACCATCTTGTAAATGATAAATGAATGACCCTCCATATGTATGTCGATTCTGAAAACAGACTTTAATAACAGAACAGAAAAATTCAGAACCTAACCAAAGGCCAGCCTACAGTATGTTCCACGCAGCCAGCATGATGCTGCTCTGGTGACACTTCCCACAACTCTTTCAATCCAATAGCATAGGTTTGTGGTTGTTGATCTTTCCTTAAATTGAAATGCTTTATCAGTTGTTTAGCCAAGTGGCCATGTGTGCCCTCAGCAAAGATTGTGCAGCGTGCATGCAGTTCCATGCCTCTCTCAAAGTTTGACTTAGGTGAGCCATCTTTGGATATACCCACATCATTTGTGGCTACACCCTGGACATGGCCCTCTGAATCAAATAAAATCTCAGCAGCTGCATAGCCTGGATACAATTCTACACCCATTTCTTCTGCTTGTACTCCAAGCCAATGTACTACTTGACCTAACCGTACAATATAATTCCCATGATTGCGCATTGGCATTCCTACTCAATAATTTCTATAAATTTCATAAGCTTGCAATCCAGAATAACAACTTACCTGGAAAAATAGGTATAGGGATCCTTTTCTTTTGCGTCAGAAATGCAAAGCTATCCTTTGTGACTGGAGAATGTGATGGAAAACCTTCATTCTTCCATTGAGGCAGCAACTCATCTAGAGCTCTTGGCTCAATACAGGCTCCAGACAAGATGTGTCCACCAATTTCACCAGCCTTTTCCAACACACAAACACGCAGATCATGGTTTTTTTCCTTGCATAATTGACGTAATCTAATGGCAGCTGCAAGACCAGCAGGGCCACCTCCAACAATAACTACATCTGCATGATCAACTTGACGCTCCATACACACATCTATTAAGGAGCAAAATTGTTCACACTCTTTGAAGCCATATACAACAATCAAAACTCTGACCTTTCCATCGAGGATCATTTTCTCTTGGATGGATAGTATAATGGGTAGTAATCTGAGGTTTTGAGATATTGCTTCTTGTGCAATACAAAAGTTTGGCAAATGTGATCGACTTCACACCTACATATGGACACAGATATAAGGACATTCATGAAACACTGGACAATCAAGTTTAATGACATTTCCTAAAATACCTTCTATCCCCAAAAGAACCAAAACAAAAATCAAATTTATGCCTACCCTGTGCATGTAGCAAACACTTCTCAAACATTTTTTTTTCCTGTTGTTGAAATAGGAATAAAGGCACTGGTTGGGAAACCGGATTATGGAAGGGTGCTGCAAATTAATCGGTGCTAGAAATTATGTAAGCATTGAAGAAGAAAAACTTTTTCCCTTAGCTCTTTATGAAACAAATTTGGCCATTAGCCCATGCCTAGAAGGCCAGTGTTTTGTATATGATCAACTCAATTATAAAGTTTTCACAAATAAAAAACAAGTTGGCCATATGTACAAATACGTTATGTGATTGGAGGATGAAAGTAGTGATTACAGATAATAATATACTTCAGTACAATTTCTATTTTACGAAGCACCTAGAGGTCTTCTCTATTGCTTCATAATAGCCAGCGTGCCCTCCTTAGCAGACGTACACATCGCGAGCACAACGTTTAAATCTGTTTATCTTTGCAGAATCTCACACAATTTCTGATTAGCAAATTGATTCTTTATATTGAAGCTGAACGAATTGGCGAACAAATAATGCATTGACTGTAAAGTGACGTGTTTTTTGTACATGGATATTTGATGTAGACCTGCTGACGAAAAACGAAGTACGCAAAAAAAATAAAAGAGGGTAATGGTGATAGTTCATATTACTTTTAATTACAAGATGTATTCTCTGAAAAACGTGATAATTTTGCGCGTACAGTAAATCTTGCTCAATTCTAATCACACCATTACTTGTTGAGTAATTTCCTGTTCTGTGTCTGTTTCTCTACCAATTTCACTTCTTCGCTCTCCACACTATGTAAAAAAAAAAATGATGATTGATAATTATGGATTGTGCATAAAGTCAGATTTCGTGGCAATAAAAACGGTCGTTGAAATGAAAAGTATCTTATGACTGACAAATGATGCATTTTATGAACACATTAATGATTAAAGGTACCGCAGTAAGCTTCGTGCTCTATTTTGCAATCCTTGACAACCGCGGCACGGTGCATCATCAAGTTGATTCAAATCATATCACATACGAATACCATTTTGAGATGAACTATGAGTGAAGTTAAAATACATATTTTTTAAAAGTTTCTCTCCGTGTAACTTTTGAAATTTACCACAGACTACCAATATGGCACGCTATAATGAATGGTGGGTGACAGGTGAATTATGTCGACTGGGATTTCGTATTGGTCTCGGACCACATTGACAACTGGTCATGACCTACACTTGCTGACTCATTTTTTAGGAGGAAACTACAAATGACTGATTGAGAAAAGAAATATCGACTTCAAATTCCATGGCGCACACACAAAGCATAAAAATTATGAATCGAGAAAAGATCAAATTGCGTTATAATGTGTCGAAATGTGGCTCCTCACGTAAGGGTGTTTGGACTGTCCTGCATTTCTGTGAACTATTTCAACTTTGTAGGCAATCTTCGTGGATTCTTTATGAGAATCAGTTCTTCAAACGAACACTTGAATTAAACAGCTCTATCCTTAAATGATCGAAATGATTTTTCGAAAGGAAAAAAAAAAACAATACAAATTGAAAAAAATAATCGCTTTCCATTATGGTTTAAGCGTCATGAGAGAATACGCTGATCTCAGAAATCAGAATGTTATTTTGCGATTAGACGGAAAAGTAATGAACAGTTACAATGTAAAAACCAATAATTCAATTTTTTTTTTTTTGCTATTCTAGAATCTACTCAAGCTTACACAACTTTCAAATATTTCCACACTGAGATGATACGATGAAATGAAAAGGGTTTGAAAAATAACTGCATCATGCTAAGCGTACTATCATTATCGATCATAGAAGCTTATTTAAAATTACAGAGTAGTTTAAATTCAGATAGAAAACAGATGCAGAAGTTTGTTCAATAAAGAAATCTGAATACATGTTTATGCTACGACTTGTGGTATGCATAATTCATTAACCGTTTAGCTGATGTAGATACCAATTTTTTATGTGAGCGCTTTCTGTATTTAAAGAATAAGTACAAACACTATGAAGATAATGGACATAAGCACTTTTGTGAATTGTAAGCCCTCTGAACATGTTTTACTAAAATAAATGTTTGTCATGAATTAAATTTGCAGTTCTCACGTAATGAAGGTGTTCTTATGTAAAATGTATGCACATTGAGAACACTAATTTCTGACTTTGCCGTAGAAAAAGAAAATTTGCTTTCAGGAACTTTGATAAAAGACAAAACTACTATTAATATCATTGAAAATGCAAAATTCTTAGCACTGAGCAAATAAAGGAGAAAATGTTTTGACTATCGAAAATGTGTAGGCATTATTAGAGTTAAAGTGATCATGCTTCCAGAATCTTTGAAAAATTGATGCATCTTTAGCAAGTTTTTGTTGCTTCATTTCGACTCAAGGCATTTTGCCTGATGAAATAAAGATTTTACCTTTCAAAAAAAAAATAAAATATGCCCCACATGTTATTCTACTTGATGTGGCTCTTGTTTGATTTGCTATCTGATTCGGCTCAGAGTCATTTTTAAGAAAGATCATTAAAGTTCCTTTGTCAGAAGTTTCCATCACATTTTTCATGATGGAAACTTTTAAACAGTCCTGAAGAAGTTTGAATTTTATAGGGTTACAGTTTCAGTATTTTATTGAGAAATGTTGTCAAAAAATAGTAAAGAATCGTTGACAAACTAGTAGGCTGTAGCTCAAGATTCAAGATTAGCGTTTCATGAACACCTCAAGGTTTATTAACAGATCTCTCAGATCAGAACTTGGGAGGAATGCAGGTTTTATTTTTCAGACAAGGATTGTAGTTTGGTCGGAGTATATAGAAGATATTTATTAATCTTGTGATATAAGGAAGGTATTTTAATATCAAAGATTGCGAAGTTATTTCTTGCAATAAACAGTAGTTAATTTTGATGTGGTCTCGTCAAAATCAAATCAGATTACAAATGCTCTCTAGTTATGCATGGTTTCCAGTATTTTGTTTCTTTACGAATCTGATTTAATGTTAATATTCTGCGTTTGCAGTTCTGTAACTGACCCAAAATACTATTGAAATTTTAATCTATGAAGTGCATGATGTTTGTTTTTTTTTGGCCTTGACAACTGACTAAGTTTTCTATTAGTATCATTAAGATTTATTTTATTCACGTGGCATAAAGTCCACTAGCTGTAAGAAAATTTCCTTAGAAACTGATGAGCATCTGTTTTTTTACCATGCCGTTCTAGGTTCTTATCACTGTTAAGAATTATCAAGCAAGTATTCTATATCAATAATCGACTGGAGTCTTCCAGTACAGTACACTTGAAAATACTTGAAAACTGTGCCGAAACGATGTTAATGATTTATCTGAACGGTACTGTCATACATCAAGATGGAACTTTATATTGTTTATTTTAAATTCATTCTTTCCATGATTGATCACATAGCACATATTTTTGATACAAGACTTTCCACAGTGAGGCCATGACACTCCTATAATCCAAATTCTCTTACCGAACGGGATCTTTGAGTTCATCCAAAGCTATCAAAGATTGAAAAAAGATGATGAAAAATCTTAATGACTGACACGCGGTCATGCTTTGTTGCAGACAATTTCTATATCACATGGCAATATGGAGACAGCTGTAGACGAATCCAGTGAATAGAAGCATCAGAAAAATGACTAGATGTGACAAGACGAAGAATGAATAGCTGAGCGGTTCTAAGCAGTTTTCCTGTTTTTTAATCATTTGTCTAGAATGATGTGCCTGTTTCTTTTTCCTACCTTGTGCAATTCAAGTAATTTTGGAGGATTTCATAAGCACATTTCACTTGGTCGACGAAAGATATTCGTGGAATTCGAATTAAATATAGTGAAGCGAGAGCGAACATAATGAGCAACCTAGAAATAAACTAATTTGAAAACAACAACAGAGACTCGATTCTATTTATCTGTTAAAAATAACAAAACAGTAGACAAAAAAGTTTCAAGTTTCAATCTAGCAGAATTAAAAACATTGGAACTGTATTATTATGAATATTTACTGTCGATTACTGAGACTGGCAATGAGGAAAATATTCGAATGCTGTTCTCCAATGACTAGCAGTTTGATAGAATTTTTGAATTGTGTTGTGATCTGGATTTTGTTTGGTTCTTTCCGACTTCAAGTGGGAGTCGATGTTTGCTAAGTGTTGCTAATTGCAGTCTACTAGCTCTTCAAGTTTATAACTCAAAACTGGGAATTTGAGACCTGTTTACGACCACTTTAAAAAAGTGAAATTTTTTGTCGTGTAATATTTTTGTATTGTATTTTTTTTTACTATTATTTGGAATAATTTGCATCAAGCTCTGTCAGTACAAGGACCGCTTTACGAGTTGTTTAACACTTTCGTCCATAATGTCTAAAGATTTAAATTTGCTTATTTCGTTCATGTGCATGATGGATGTTTTCTAATATTTATGTGCTAATCTGGTCAGAGTTCAAATCCCGACTGAGGAGACGAGAACTGCAGTTTTTTTGCGAAACGGCAGTCAGTTGTCATCTCCGAACCCTTATTGACGACCCCCAAAATAAAAATATTAATACTAAAGAGAAATGTGTTAATGGTGCGTAAAATATAAGCTACATGGAACACATTTAGCAGTGTAGTTTTCGTTTTCATAGAACATAGTTTGTTGTGCCTTTTAATGTAAGGTGTAAGTAAAACATTTCGTGCAGCAGCCTGGAATGCATCCAAATATGTATTTTGTAATAAAGTTATCGTGTGTGAAAGGACACCCAGTTTTGTTTCTCTCTTTTTGGGCTGATTATGAATATTAATGTACTGAGAAATTATGTAAACTTTCTCGGATGAGTCTACATCGAAATTGTAAAGAATTGAATTCTTTATAGTTTACTGGAAAATATGCAGATGAAGTGGCATAAGTATTAGAATTGGTTGATCACAGTTCCATTCAGGAAAGATCCCAACAGAAATGTGGTGCTTATTACTGCTTATTAATATTTTGCACAAATTGCACTATTTCACTTGATTATTAAAGAACAAAAAAAAAAGAATTCGTGAAATGCTGAACGGTAAAACTGTCTTTCAGAAATTAGTATTCTTTCATGCAAGCATTGGAAATCACGGAATGATGTAACTAACACTTCAAGATTGATTTGCATTCTATCTGTAAAAATCCAAAAGCCACAGTTGCTTTCACTGCACATTTTAAGATGCAATATCAATGAAAAAATAAACATGTTAGTATTGTGCAGCCTTGATAAACATATAGTGAGTTTGGTTAATTTAGCCATGAAAGTACATAGTTGATCGTAATGATGTGAATGGAATCACACAGTTTGCAGGTTTTGTTACTGACAAATTGCTGGCTCTTTGAATTGTTTAGAAAATGCTTATGCTTATATTTCATAAGGATAAATAGTCATGTGAAATCGAAATCAAGTGAAACTAAGATATGCCAAGAATGGGAAATCCATTGGCTTATTAAAAAATGCTTTGATGTGTTGTTAATGTAGCCCACCCTTATTTTAAGGGTGGGCTACCATGGTCATTTCTTAGCAGGAAAATTGGTAGGGGAAAGAAATGAAAGAATCATAGAATGCTAACGAGTCCATTAGTTTTGAGTACAAATTCCCACTAGTTATTGTCAATTAAAAGTCAACATTGCAGCTAATTTGGGAGTTTTAAACTAAACTTTCGGATTTCATGCATGTCATATTAATGTAGATATAATTCGGCAGAATGCAAAAAAAAATTTTTTTTTGCAAACATTTTTGGTGTTCATGTAAAAGTAGAGAGTGCTTTATGAATGTTGTGATTAGAGTTGATACTATCCAAAGAATGGAAGGAAATCCTCAGTAAATAGTGGAAAAATAATTTCATAAATGTAAGGTGGAACCTTAACTTTCTAAAATGCCAAAACCCATTAAGAATGTGTTGAGCTTCTGAAATATTTTAGCTAAATGCTTAAATTACTGCAATTGCAAAAACTTGCTGCATGAATTATTGTTTTTTATTGGCCATCAATGGTTACAAACCATTAATATTGGAATTTGACCCATAGTTTAGGAAAAATTCTTAAGACAAATGCAGAGATGGTGTCTTCAAAGGAAAAATAATTGTGGAACAAAAATGCTTAAAAATTGGAAACAATTATTCTATCAATTAATTATTGCAACAGAAAGAAACATAACGATGTTTAGAGAGAAACCTACTGTGCACCTTCAGTAAGAAATTAAGCATAAGAATGTTAATTAAGCATAAATTAAGCAGGCTACTTGATGTTAAGCAAGTGCTATCATATCTGGATGTGGAAATTTCTTCAACTACTTAATTTCATAAAACTTGGGTATCCAAAAGACTTTAATTCTGGTAGTTTGGATCTTTCAGGATCCTAAGGGGTTACAGTAGTGTTTGCCTTAATTTTCAGATTTTTGATTTCATGCTTTATCTGTACCTCTTAAAACTGTTATTCAAATTGGAGAGCCCCAAATATTCATGACAGACTTCCTAACATCTCTCTAACATATGTAGAAAATGAATAGGATATTTCATCAGGTCAGAGGTAGTAACTCAAATCATCTTCACAGTACAGCAATGTGAGGTTTGAACCTTATGTAAGTCACACAAGAGATTTCATATTGTTATCTTTGCTGCATCAAAGTTGTGCCATGTTTTCATTGTGTAGGTCAATTATTATGGTGAACTAACAAAATTTATAACTAGCAGAACTGCTGTTTGTTTTGTTTTATAATGTTAGTCATGTGGAGATGCATGTGTTTCCAAAGAATTAAAGTCAATATTGATGAATGTTTCATTCCAATATAACAAGGTAAACAGAAACCAGTCCTTTTTTTTTGTAATAATGGAGTTGTAATGCAATCATATAAGTAATGGGCAAACATGTGGTAACATAAGAATACAAATTAATTTGTGCTATTATCTTATATTAATTTTGTATTCAAAAATGTGTCTATCTCCAGATCTTAAATTCATAGTAACTTTGGAGCATTTATATGATAATTTGTTGAAGGTTTTGAATTTAAGCAGATGTCTCTATAAAAATGACTAGAGAAGTTTCCACCAATTCCATTAATATTTTATTTGAGAAGTAAAGTAGCATAGTGCATTTGTATGCTTAATGCTAGATGTTTCAGATCTCAGTTATACAAGGAAGTTCCATCCACTTGCTGGCCAATTATTTACACTCCTGAATATAACATTTCTTTGTATGGTTTAGAAAAAATACATCCATTTGATTCAAAAAAGTGGGGACATGTGTTTAAGGTCTGTTGTTTTATGGTTCAGCTGAAATTTTTGGTCATATTAAATTGATTGTTTAATTTGCTTCATGTGCAGCTTTTGGAAGATGCAGGCCTTTTGTCATTGGGGACTGCTGTGAAACCAGAAC
Organism: Raillietiella orientalis; assembly: GCA_036172245.1. NCBI lineage: Eukaryota > Metazoa > Arthropoda > Ichthyostraca > Raillietiellida > Raillietiellidae > Raillietiella > Raillietiella orientalis. The sequence goes on along the minus strand of JAYWIR010000018.1, from coordinate 769,607 downwards.
AAGCCTCTCTTGATGATCTATCAATTGTTCATACCAAGGATTACTTGAATAGTCTCAAGGTAAATAACAAAGTATTCCTATATTTTAAGTAGTTACCTGATTACCTTACAGTGGAGTTATCAGATTGCTCAAATAATGGAGGTTCCCTGTGCAGCATTCTTGCCCAACTGTCTTTTACAAAGAAATGTTCTTTCTGCTTTCAGGTAACATTTTATTAATTTTTACAAGGTCATGCCATTCCAGAATTGTGATTGAATGATGATTCCAATGTTAGCCTACCAGCATATGCAAAATAATGGTAGATGATTCATAGAACGCTACTCATGCTAGAAGGGTTACATGTGACCTAAGATGTAGATATACCACATTTTTTGCCTTATGATAGAAATGCATTACAATTGTTTGAATATGGGTGATGTTTTTTGAGGTTTTGAACTAAAAATAAGATTTGATGTCAATATTTTGTAATGAAAACGACTGATTATTAGGTTCAAGAGATACAGGGATACAAATGTAAAACTAATGGTCAACAACTAGAAATGATCTCTGAAAAAGCTTGATTTTGTTGTCATTGTGTCCTGAAATCTCTATTGAACTGTTGCTAATTTTGTTCTTCTATCTATAACTTGAATGAACTTTTTTTGGCTGCTGAGATAGATATAATTCTGAGTTTGTAGGTTGAAAGTTGAGTGGTTGATCTTTAGGTTAATACTTATTCAGAAATGAATTAAGATTAAGTTTAAAAGTTTCAATGACAAAACATTTTTCAGTTTACCAAACCTTAGTGTTTGGATGAAGATTATTTTATTGATATTTTGTCATAAAATGTTATTTTCTTTTTATGAACATTCAGTTTTCGTAGGGTTTTCAAAAGATTTCTCAAACTTTTACTATTTCCTGTCCTTCAGTAGTGTTCAGTCTTTTTTCAGCATGCATTGCATTTTTTCAATACTAAAGATTTTTATAAAAGGAATTTTTAAGAAATTAGAGATATTTTTATTAAAAAAAATATATATTTTTTTTAATCTTCATTTTCTTCTGTGATTCGATCTTTATCAGAAGGATTTGAGAATTTCCAGTTCGAATATTTCGAATTGGAAATTCTCAAATCATCAATATTCATCAGGGCATTGTATTAAAAGACACTTATGAATGATGGGACCAAAGACTTAATGCATAAGAATTTTTGAAAGCAAGTTTATACCGAACATATCTACCTTCTGTAAAAGGCATTTCATGTGTTGAACACTTAATGCTAGAGAACACTCAATTTCATTTAGATGTTTCGTTAATTCGATTTCTGTCTTGCATTTCTCTTTGGTTCATATCTTGAAACAAAGTTTATGGTCATTTATGGATTACTAGCAGTGCTTTGGTGGAATAACAGATTTCCAATGGATTGTTTTCTAAATGGTAGAATTTTTCAATATGCTATTATTCTTTCTAATCCATTTTTATGCCCGTATTAAATGCTCTTGCAGTGTATTACATTTGCATTGTGTGTAGTTTCTAGTTATCTTTAAGCTCATTGTTATTTCATACTTAATTCCATACCATATGGTACTACCATAATGAATAATTCAATTTGTTCTTTGATAAAAATATTCAAAAATAAAGTGACATTTTAATTAAAGCTTCCTGCTAAGTGTGTATGCTTTAAATTATTGCACATGTATATGCAGCAAAGCACCTAATAAAGCAAAGAAAGCAGTCCTTCAAATGCATGTGCTTTTAAATCTGTTTGAATTTTTTTCTATATCTTTTGAAGGATAGTTTAATGAAAAGTGCCTTATTATAGTGCAGTTTGTAAAAAAAAAAAAAAAAAAGTATAGCTTTGTTGTTTTTCTCCAGATATCATGTAGGAGGGACAGTTCTTGCTGGCAAGTTGGCCATAGAAAGAGGATGGGCAATCAATATAGGTGGTGGATTCCATCATTGCTCTTCAGAACAAGGCAGTGGGTTTTGTGTGTATGCAGATATCAGCCTTTGCATTCGTTTTTTGTTTCATCATTTTCATGCTGTTCGAACAGTGATGATTGTTGATTTAGATGCCCATCAAGTTAGTGATCACTATAGTATTGTTTTTTTGATCTTCATTTTTTAAAATTTTGGATGTTTACATTACATTAACAAGATATGATATTCACATCTGCTTTCTTGTACATGATTTATACATTTTTGTTGCTATTATTCAAATTGAAAAACTGATTCGTACAAATCCCCTAAGGCACATTACCAGATAAATGGCTTGATCCTGGTCCTTGTTATATTTGAAAAGTATTGAAAAAATAATAATAGGTATTTTATAATTATTCTGGAATTTTTTTAATAAATGCCAACTTTTAAATAATGCACAGAGAACACCATTTGAAATTGTTTGTTTCCAATACAAAACGAAAATCCGAGTCAATTTGCCAATATGTGTTTTTGTATACATGTAATCAAAAAAGATGCATAAAGTTAATGTAAGTGAAAAACAAGGATAATGAGCATCATTTGGCTGCAACTGTTGTCATTTTGCTATGAATTGTGTGTTTATAGTATCTGTAGGATTAGAAACTGGAAATGGAAACTTCATTTTAATTGAGACTCGAGTCATACCGTCCTTATCTATAAAGTGTACAGGACTTATGTCTTCAAAAGATGTGGATACTTTCCTGTAAAATTAGAAACTGATTACGGTTATTTTGCATTTGAAACAAACCTGCTTTTCTTTTTATGTGTATACTGATACAAAATTCTCATGTGCATCATGAGTTCTAAATCCAAATCAAAGGGCACCATTTTCAGAAATCATGTAGACAAAATATTTGATAACAAATGAATATTAAATTCCAATGATTGGAAGTATAAACAGGTTCATAGTATGCAGTTCTTGTTTAAATGATTTTGCTTCCTCCATGTTACATAATTTTCCTCATTTGGAATCTGTCCTTCGTTAATCTTCAATGGAATGGCGCTTTTTGTGTATGGTTCCTTGTTTGCTTCATTTTATGTACCTTTGTGTTGTTTTTCTTTTTCTCATTTTTAAGTGATTGGTATTTTAGGATTGCTTGGCGACCTTACATATGAAATGATTTTTCGATTTTTTTCAAGTTAGTGCGCATATTGTCATGATAGTGCAGAGATAGTTTACAACATTTCCCCATATGTGCAACTTGCAGCACAAGATTTTAAGCGTTTGTTTCTAAAATTTCCACATGTTTGTGGGCCCATCTTGAGAATTAAAACATTTTTGTTTACAGCATTTCGCCTTCAAATAGACTGTGGTCAGAAAGATTGATTTGCGTTTGTGTGCATCGGATGAGGGAAAATTGCATCAATCGGTTGTGTTTTGAAAGACGAAATTTGGAGTTACAAAATATTTTTGTAATGGCTGTCATTCCTGTTATTGAGATATCTTGATACTTTGCTCCACACATCATACGTTCCACAATTTTGAGATCCTGTTTTGTTCAATTCGTCTTGGATGAAGTTTATTTTCGCTGAGTTCACCGAACCACTTTGATCCACTTTGTAGTCTCATTTGTAGCAATCGTTTTTGCTTAATCTGCATGGGAAGGATCCCTAATTTTCCAAATAAGTCCAAGCACTGTAAATGTACAGGTGCTGCATTGATAGACCAATCACCGATATGCATTTTTGTCGTAGTTGTTTTCTATTTGAGCTTTAGGCTTAAACCAGTTTTCCTTCTTGAGTAATGAATTAGCGTAATGTTAAACTCATTTTGTTTCAGAACGTCCAGGAGGTAAGTGTGAATCGTATTTTTGGTCGCAGCAGTTTTCTATTCCACTTGGTTTAATAGCATACTTTTTGTTGATAATGTTCTTTATTCAGTAATTCCGTTTTATAGCTATGATTTGAACCCATTCGTGCTAAATTTTGCGAATTGGGAACATTGTTTAGGAGCTGCCAGGTAATGACTTGGATTCATTTGTAATGTCATGATTGCTGCTTCAGGGCAATGGACATGAAAGGGATTTTTTGAACGATGAACGAGTTTACATTCTGGACATGTACAACGGATCGATTTATCCCAATGACACGGAAGCCAAACAAGCCATTAAAAAAAATGTGGTTCTTGAGCCGCAGATCACAGATATTGAGTACTTGTGTAAATTGGAAATGTGAGACTTTGTGTAGCATTTTGACCTGAGAAACTGTTTAGACATCTAGAGTCAGCATTGGATAAGTTCCCTTGTCACTGCCTTTTCTACAATGCAGGTACTGATGTATTACAAGGGGATCCTATTGGAGGACTGCAGATTTCAAGACGAGGAGTTATTAGTCGTGATGAAATGGTTTTTAAAATGGCAAAATCGAGAAATATACCGATAGTGATGGTAACGAGTGGTGGATATCAACGAGAATCTGCCCATGTAATAGCAGAGTCTATTTTAAACCTGCATAAAAAATCTCTGATCTACCTATAAATGGACATACATCTTTTTGAAACATTTACGTGAAAACGCCTAAATTTCTATTGTTTTGGTAAATACATAGATCCCGTCATTTCATGATGTGTAAGCAGTCCCTTGTATATGGGACTTCATATCTGTTTTTTCTTTTTCGGTATTCCCTCATTTTAAATTAAGTAGCAGGCGATCCTTTTGATTGTCGAGGCAAACAGCAAACAAAAAAAAACTTTTAGCGATTTATACATGTATATATATATCGCCGGGTTCGCAGCCCGTCGCGTGATGGCGTCGTGGGAGGTGCTACTCCCTATCTTAGGTGCATTGCTGAGGATCGACTCCCTTGGTCGGTTCAGGAGCGGGTGGTCCCGGCATCCCAGCGCGCGCCGCTCAATGCTTTTTCCGCGTCTTCTGCAGGACCCTCAGCCTCCTCTTGTAGGATCGGATGGTGCCCCTGAGGTAGCGCACCTGGTCCAGGTTCCCGAACCATGTGCCGGGCAGATACACCATGCTGGGGTCGGACGTCCTTATCTTGTTGCCCAGCTTCACCCTGGTCCTCTGGGTGATGACGAGCTCGAGCACATTGGCCACCTCGTCCTCCAGGAGATGTCGCGCGAGCAGCATCTTCTTCCGGTTGGAACATGTCCGTCTTCATGGGGTCCATGATCTCTTCCGAACAGTCGATGCACAGCTTCGCCTTGGCCTGGACGCCGCAGAAGACGTACGGGTACCCCGTGACAAGTTTGGGCCGGTCCTCAGGACCTCGAAAAGCGCGCATAGTACGCGTCCTGGAAGGCGGACGTGGCCAGGTACTGCTCCCACTCCCGCGCCTCTTCGTCCTTGGGGACGCAGGCGCGAGGCAACGGTGGTACGATCAGGGACGAGCACCAGAACCGCCTTCTCATCCTCCAAGTCGTCGTCGTCCTCGTCCTCGCTCTCCAGGTCGTCCTCCTCTTCTTGCCCGTTTCCCTCCGACGCCAGTGGCTCTCGTTCCCCCTCCAGCTGACTGGCGCCGGTCGACACCTCTGAAGCCTCACTCGCCGCTCGCACCTCCGTCCTCTCATGCAGCAGACTGCTTTCAGCGGGTGTGCAACGAATGGGCAGCCTTGAAGCATAGTAAAATGTGTAACAAGAAACCAAAGAACATTTTTGGTGAAAAGAACCAAAGAACATTTTCGCTACAATTTTGCAAAAAGATTTCCTGAACGATAACTTCCTTTAAGACCAGCTTCTATTTTCCCCAAGTCCCACAAGGAGTGAGGTAAATTTATTTTCTTCTACATTCACACTACATACTCATTCATTCGATTTTCATTTCACTGTCACTTAGAATTCTTGAAAGTTCATTAACTAGGAGTCACAGCACTGGGGTTCTGCATTAGGGTGGACTGGGCGTTGATTGAGCCTGAGCATTATCTTCGATCCTTTTCTAGATGTATCGATAAGTCCAGGCCGGCATTCTGCCACGGTTCCTTATGCCGATCTCTTACCGGATAACCGCTTTCAGGACTTCCACGGAAGATGCGGCCGTGCTGGCGTTCCTCATTTTCTACCATTTTATGAGGATGGCGGTGATGAATAGGGCAACGGTCATCCTAACCATGGGGTTGTAACCCGGGAACATCTTGGCTAGGACTTCTGTTGGTGAGTAGTTTTGCTGCCCTATGACCCTTTTCACAGTCTGCCAGTCTTGATGGATCGTGGGGTAGGTCAAGACGTGAAGTCTGGTGTCCACATCCCCGCATGCTCTGCAGTCCTCATCTTGTCTTGCTCCTGTAAAATGTTTCATTCTAGACCCGCTCAGGATTCCTCCGTGATAGAACATCAGGAGTCTATTCTGGGAGTCTAGCGGTAAGTCACTCCTCCAGATCGTGGTTCCGTCCTCCAGGGAATTGACAATGTCATCCCTGTGACGATGGGCATCTTCCTGGAGGGCACTGGTGTCTTATCGTCTTCTCTTATGATGCGGAGTAGATTTTTCTTGGCTTCCCTGGACCACGCATAGTTGTTGTGGTTTTTAAGACGAGCTTCGACGTTGGCTGGTTTTCCTCGAAGCTTGGTTGTCACGGAAACCTTGTTTGATAAGTCGCCGACATGGGGGTTGTTTGGGCGCACGAACTCTATCTCTCTGTAGTGGAGTTCTTTCTAACAGACACGCTTCCTGTTGCCGGTGTCTTTTTCGTAGGGTAGGGGCGTCCTATGGCTTTAAGGTTCTGATTTCTGGGGGACGGATGTCCCCCAACTCCTGGATTCGCATCCGCTTGTTGCCTGGACCGCGGGGATTTGGAAAGCAGCCTAACATCATCCAGTATCCTTGCAAGGGAGAGTTTTCACAGACGACCAATGGTGACGTTGTTCGGGAGGGTTGGATTTTCTACACGCCTCCACGCTCCCGGTGATTCCTTCCGCCAAGAATTCCTGTTCAATGGGCGGCAGGATATCCAATCGTGTTCTTCCACCAGAGACAGAATCGAAAGAAGTGGGGTAACCCAGATCTCGACCTCGCTTACGTCTGGTTGAAAGCATGGGCACTCGTCCTTTGCAGTTTTCTGCATCCTTCATGATTGTGCGCAAAGGGAGACATCAGTGACTTGTGGAGCACACCCTCGCCAAGAGTGCCGACCACTAGAACAATGCCTGCATCTGCACTCGTTCGGCAGAAATGAATGCAGATTCCCTCTTTGGGAATGGGAGAGGGAAGGTCTTCCAGTCGCATTTCACCTCAAGGGTTCCTGCTTAGAACTGTTTGATCTCGAGAATCTTCTGCAGGGAGAGGTTGTGTGCCTCCTGCAGGAGCGCGAGATCGAAACTTCTCAGTGATTCCACCATCGCGCAACTCTTCGCGTCGTTCCAATTACGCTCCCTGTTCGCTGAAGATGGACTGCCCGAGGAAGACCCCGCGGGCTCAGCAAAACCCCCATGCTGCGATGCTGTAGCCCTTGCGGGGTGGCCAAGACAGCCATCAGCCCGCAAGATAGGAAATGAACTGTGAGATCGCAGGAAAATAAAGAAGCAATAGGGATGCTGGATAGCGCGTATCAGCTAGCCGACTCTTCCGCCCAGCACCGCCCTTCTTCGCTGGACGGGCCTCCTTGGGATCCCGTTGGAAGAAATCCAGATCCCCGCGCCGTTCTTGGACAACTCAGTGCTGCCTCTGAAGTGGCAGGACTGCATTGTGACTGCTGCACTGGAACATCCTATGCAACTCGTGCCTCCACCGCTGGACCAGCGGAAGTGCGGCCCCGAACTGTGCCAGGTGCGGGGAAAGGGAAACCCTGCCGCACCTGCTTCCGGAGTACGTTGCCCCCCAGTGTTCCTGGACACGTTTGACCACGTCCATTAAGTTCCTAGGAGACCGCCCGAGGATCTCGCCCCTTCACGGGACGTCGCCTGCCTCTACGATCGCAGTTTTGTCTGCGGAATCTCGGCGGATTGAAGCTCCGACGACGGAGGCTAGAGCAGCAGAGAAGCCACCACCTCCTTCGTTTTCATGTTCCTAAGGATCTCGGCGAGGTGGTCGCAACTGAGACACAACCAGGAGGAACTTTGTGATTACACGTGCCGGGATCATCCCGTTAAATGTTTTGAAGGGGCAGCGTGGCGCTCTTTTGCCACATACTGTATGAACAGTGCCGAACTTTGACGATTTCGATCACTACCACGTCCTCGGATACGTCGACAGTGGTCCCCTCCCCTCTCAGGTGGATCACATGCGATTTGTCCTCAGAGGCAGGGAACACCTTCCTCCCGTTTACATACGCTTACACATAACTTTAGTCGACAGTAGATTATCGCCACATTCATTGCCGCCGCCGAACTTCCTCAGCTCTCGGAGGTCGCCGGACCTAACTCCGAGTCGCTGAGGTTTCTTACGAACTCCACATACACGGCTTTCAAACTTGACATTCCTTGTATCTGAAGGTAAGGTTATATATCCTCGGGCAACATGGACCCTGTCTCGATCCCCTCCTAGCTGCAAACCGTCCAGTAGTTTCCCGATGCGGCTCTTGTCACCCTCAACGATGATCTGCTCTAGGGAGCTGGCTTCACTGCCAAGGGTTTGACGAGAGGAGTTTACGATATTCTCTTACAAGGGACGTGAAGGAGTCCTCTATCGGTCTGCCGAGGCACACTAGGATCGACCTGGTACGATTGAGTCTAAACAAGAGTACCACGTCTTCTCACGGCGAGTTCCTCTAGAAAAGACAGGCTATTCATGAGGAGAAGGATGGGTACTAAAGCTGCAAGAACGAGTCCTCGAGACGATCCCCCACACCCTTCACTTGAATTGATAGGAGTTGGTTCTATTCCTGCTGCACTAGGGTCACTCGTGCGGCGGCAATAGCATCACTGGATGCGGGTGTGTGTAGACCCGAATTGTATCAGCTGCGGGGACACGGATCCCTCCTCCACCTGCTGGTGGACTGTGTTGCCTTCCGGACCCTCAGGAACTGTTTACTACTGCCCGGGGAACCCCCGGAGGCAACCACAGGGACGCTATAAAACAACTCTTCGTTCGCGACGCCCTTAGGCCAGCGGCCTCCTTGGCAGCCCTGTGCTGTCAACGTGGGATCGTCTCTGCATGGAGCGATGCAACAGGAGGACGATGCGATAGGATGATAGCAATAGGGATGCCATCCACTTCACCGTCCAATTCATCCTGGATGGCGATGCGATAGACCCACCTGAACAGAAATATCCAGCAAGACCTTGTCGGCATCCCACAGAGGATGGACAGGACTGCCACCAGCAGGACGTGATCCCTTCCACACACCCCAAAGTTTTTTTTTCTGTGTTTACCTTCTCCCGTGTGCTGCTGTGGTGGACCGCGCGCCGGTCTGCAAACCGGTGACCTGGCAGGCCTTCATTAAATTGTGCATGGTTGGAGAATCGAGCCGATCCCAGTCCCACAGTCCCGGACGGCAAGCCGAGGTGGAACTCTTCGGGAGAACGCTTGCAAACTTGCTTCTCTGCTTCCGGGTGCTCGAGTCCTTGTGTCTTCTCAGGCGGAAAGAGTAGCAGATCGGGATCGAATTCCGGAGGAATCAGGGGTCATCCCCTCTCTACGTTTGCCCCCCAGTTTCGAACGCTGAGTGTCCCGACCTGCCATAGATGATCGCGTCGCCAGCGGCAGATTCTTCATCCAGCAAGCAGGCTGGATGCTTGCGTCTGCGAGGATAGCACACAAGGAGTAACAACTCTCTGCGGAATCTTTTCAACAGGCAACGAGCTGCCTCCCTACGCGTGGGTTTTCCACGTGCTCAGGACTTGGATCCGACACTTTCGCTACCCTAGAAAAGCCGTGTCTTTCCCGTCGAAACTGCTGTCGGTGCTTGGCAAGGCAGATTCCTTTCATCGTGGAGACATCGAAGCAGAGTTCAGGAGGAACTGCTCAATGACTGAGTACAAATCGCGAGATCGAGATCCCGATCTGCACGCTCTCCGGATGTGAGCAGCTGCTTCAGAGTGACGCGCTCGAGACTCCGAAGGTGAGAAGACAGTTGGGAGGACCCGCAGTTTCCTCACTTTCATCCTTCATGGACAGGATGGAAGCGAGGCAACTGCGACTTTGGAAGGCGCGTCGCAGTCTCGGCCGAGATTCTTGGACAGCTTCTAGAGTTGGGCTCGCTCCCGACATCCTCCCACGTTTCTCAGTCCATTACAGAAACAGTGCGCTCATGAAGACACGATACAGAGTCAGCAGCGGGACTCGACAGTGGGTCCATGCTGCTCGACCGCTCCCATCGGCGAGCAACAGAACCCTTGCACCGACTTTGCATTTTGCGGAGGGATTTTCCTGCTGCTTGATCGGAGATTGAGTGGACACTGGCAGGGCGAGGTCAGGAAATTCTAAGAAAGGACAGGAAGGTGGTAGAGGGTCCTTCGTCGAAAGGACCCTCTACCACCTGAATCTCTTGTTGCTTCCGGCTACATGTATGATACACATGGAGTCCAGATTTCGTGCGTTCTACTTTTTACTCAAAGGGCGGTCCTGCAGTAGGGCAATGATTGGGGTCCTGGAATTCTCTAAACTGACATGGAGAATCTAGATGCCAGTACTTCTTCGTCGAGTGTAGATGCAGACATTATTCAGGCGGTCGGCACTCGTGGCGAGGGTGTGAAACACCCACTGGTGTCTCCCTTCGCGCACAATCACCAAGAATGCAGGAAACCGCGAAGAATTTATTTCGGTTAGAAGCGTATGCTTCTTCGTCTTTGACGAGATTCCATGCGAAGGTGCAAATAGAACAGAGACAGAAAAATCATGTTGACTCTTTCGAGGAAATCTGGTCCCGTCCTGCCGATCCTTCCCACCAGATGCTGGATGAATGTTCCCAGCTTGTAATTGGATCGCAAAAATATTTCATACACTTGTTCAAGTCTCATGATTCCCCTTTGCGACATTGCATAGTACATTTGCCGATTCATTCCTGGAATCTTTCCCACCGGGTCATCCGGACGAGAGTATTCGAGGAAGTCCGCTAACTTTTTCGAGGAAATTATTGTTCTGTTTCGTGGGAACATCATTACTTGGGATTCGATCTTCCTTAAAACCTCCAAATCTGCCATCCTCTCTTGCGTCCAACTCTCGAAATGAAACCGATCGTCTTGCAGGATTCCTCAGCTGGCAGCGCCAAGAGCAAACCGTCGATGAGATTTGTGGTCGTGGTCGTTTCGATTAACAAGCAAAGAATGCTCGAGAAATAAGGGAATTTTTCGATCAGTGGAAATTCCGTGTGGTTCGGGTCGTTTCCACGGCAACCGCTTATTGTTTCCTTGTGGGATTTCGGTCTTTTTGCAACATCGAGACGCAGCCGTTCTGGCCGTGGAACGGCAGCAATCACTGCAATCAACCCAAGACTCCAGCCTTAGTGCAGAAGGACATTTTGCAAAACGATCTGTCGACCATCTTGCATGTTGGGCATGGTTTCGTGACATTTTCACGGAGCAGCGATTTGACCCAGTCTCGATTTTTCTACTTCTCTATTTTTTGCATAGGACTTTTCTAATCTGCCAAATAACTGAGCTTGCAGATTAAGGGTCCACGGAACTTGTCTTGAACTCGCATCGAAAGATATCGATTGCTTTGAACCATTTGCATTTCATAAAGGCAAATCTGAAAATCCTATGTGGTATCGAAGCAAAATAAATGTGTGCGTCCACGAATGCCAGACCCCGCAGATGAGAACGTGTGCATAGTGTAAAACATAATCGTTTTGATGTTGTGTGCAAGATAAAGACTCTTTGTTTATTCGGAGCAAGAATAGGAAATGGTTGACCCCAAATACACTGGATTGCCAGGGATTGTAAGCCTAACATTTAGAAATATTAATATCTGCCTTCGGTTTGCAACGCATGTATACTTGGGTTGTTCTGCATTAAGCTTAATTTGTAAAGGTTGCCTTTTTGATTGATCGTAAATATTTCACTTACATTAATTTAGGTAATCTTTTAAGATCTAGGAATGTTACCGTTGAATAGAGATGTATGTAACCGAAAATTGCATTCGGACATAGGGAAAGGATGTGAATATTGTGCATAAACATGTACTGAAGTATGTACTCTAGAGAGTATATTTACAGGCTTATGATCAACCCGACGTCTACGAAACTTTTGATCTTCCAGAGGCGGACCAATCATTGATTTATAACACAGTAAGTCATTTTGGCCATAGTTAGTAATGATTTGCAGCCCATTATTCTACTTTACTGTGTGATGTTAACTAAGGAAGTTTAGTGGTAATTTAAAAACTCGAGATTTCCCGGTTTTCCAAATGTCATCTATATTTTTTAAAGTAGAAGATTTATAACTTGAGCCTACATTTTCTTCAAAGAGCTTTGAGTTTTACATTTATTCGGAGATTCTTATAAATTTTTTTGGTTCATTATGTGCCGTAAGGGATTCTAAAGTTTGTATTTTATTTGAAATAAATGTGAAGTTTTGAAGATTAATAGTAGGTTTTTATTTCTAACATATGTTATAATACATAACTAGCACAGTGATGCAGACTCAGTTGAGAACTTGAACATAACAGCTCAAGAGGCGTATGAGAAATTTAAAGATAAAAAGCTTGATTCAGCAGGGGTGGATTTCTCAGATCACCTTTCCAGCCAAGTTAAGAGAGGATATAATTCCAAGTAAGCATATCCAGTGTTTGCATTGATAAATAGTAAGAATGTTTATTTTTGTTTATAATATTTCTGTTGTAGCATAGCAATTGATTATAAAAAAAATGTGACAGTCTATCTTTTGTGTAATCATTTGGTATCATTTGAAGTTTTGTTTTCTTCTGAAAAGTAATATGCGAAGAATCACGTAAAGTGTTTTTTTTTTTCTCTCTCTCTCTCCAGAAAATTAGCACTTTACTGTTGTACACTGTACTATCTTATCTTTCATGATATTCAGAGTATTCAATACTTTGGTGATTATAATTTATAATCACTTTTTAAGTAAAGCTGAACAAATGTTTCATGTGATTCAATCGTGCATTTGGTTTGTGGCAGAAACAAAAACTAGCCCTGTTATTTAAAAATGTATTATTTTATTGGAGGACAGTGTTGTATCAGTTCCATAAAGTCTTTTTTTCGTGTATACAAACCAACTAATATCAATATTGCTACTTGAGAATGTATGATTATCATGTTTGATTTGAAATGTGAGTAAAGTTTGTTAGGAGATTTGGAATGTGGTTTGTTATTAGAGAGAGGTTTACTATTTTGTGCAAAGTTTACTAATGCATGATAGTAGTGAAAGGATATGTTAGATGCAAAATTGCCAATGACATGACATTACAGAGGATGTGAGACAAGTATTTGGGGAGGATTTGAAAGTAATTGTCAATAAGCAATATGTAATTCAAAAGGCAATTGGAATGGCTGGAACTTATTTGATTGCAATTCGCATGCATCCATATATCAGGAAATGATAAGAAGAATTGTAAATCAACCATTGAGAGCAAACCATATGAATCTTATTCTGGGTCATGTGGTTTTTTGAATTCCCCATCTTAATTTTCCCATCTGTTTGTTCTTAATGACCTTTTTCCATTCCTTTGCATGGTATTAGTTTTAGATCATAGCAATGTCTGCATTATTTGTCAAAACGGAATTACATATGCAATGTATTCAGCACCTACAAACAATGCTAATTTTAGCATCATATTATAGTAATTTATTTATTGCACTAATTCTTCATTTTATTCATTGCTTGTTCATTTGCATTTATTTTATGTTGATTAGTATTCACTTATAGGGAATTTTTATTTATCAAAAGTTATTTGTTTGTACAACTGTATGCTTTTCAGACCTGCACATATAACTGACGTTCAAAGGCACTTTAAACATCAGTTATATCTGTTATTATGATTTGTCATGGGTTTTCTCAATTGACAAATTCTTGATGGTCTGTTGAGTTGTGCTTCAGAAACATGTTGCCAGGAAACTTATTTGGCTGAAGAGAATCAGTTTGCAGATACACTGGTTTTTTATTACAGCTTAGCATAATCGGTGATTTGTTATGATTTCTCAATAACAGGAAATATGCTTTCATAATAGCGTGTTGTAATCATAAAGGAAATATAAATCAGCAGATTTTTTTTAAACATGAACATATTGTGAATCGAATATTCAAGAAAACTTTGAATGGCAAATTACCACACCTTGTTAATTTTCCACGCAGTTAATTTTCTAGAAAAAAGTCTGTGAACTAACAGAAGTTGCTTTGTAAACCTAGATTGTTTAAAAAATCCACAGCATCTTTTCCAGTAGCATCAAGTAAGACTAAAAAAAAAATTACGCAAAGCCTTCAATCTGGAGAACCACAAAGGATATGAAATTTCGAACTATTGTAATAAACAGTATAAACTTTTTTTGATCTTAACCTCTTATGCTTGATTTGAACACAAGGAAATAAAAGCAAGCAAGGCATGTGATCAATAACAGTGCAACAATGCACGAAATAAAGAGAGTGAAGAAAAATAAACAAATAAATAAAGATTATATGATAAGGAAGCATTAGTAAATTAGCTTCCATTAAAATTAAGATGAGCACAAAGACAAAATAAAGGACGATGAAGTGCATAAAAGCATCTATAGATGCATCAGTGAAAGAGGTAAGAAGTGAAAGAGATTGCAGATCAATAATGTAACACAATGTATCATGCTAAAGCAGATTACAAGTTTTTCGAGTTTATATACATGTATATATATAATTATATCTCTTTGAAATAGATGATTTATTTGGTGTAATCGGAGAAAGCAGCAGTTACAGGATCATTAATGTGTGCCTAGAAATTATGTAGGCATGAACTCTGTATGAGACTTTGTATGCATTTTTCCAAATAAAGATCAGAATGGTGCCTGAAGTCTGGGTTTTGGTTTGTTTTTCAATGTAGTCCTAATTTTAGTGACATTCTTTGAATAATGGGCTTTATTTGGAATTGTATTGCTAATGAGGAGATTAAAATCAGAATGAATCTCTGCTTTAGATCATGAGCGTTTGTTATAGTCGTTTGTTTGTACTTTTTCAGTAAATTGATTCATTCGCAGAATGGCAACATTTGATGCAAAATTTGGTGTTATCAAAATGGATTGCTTTAACTACCTTAAAGATTATGGCATGGTTCAAAGCAGACTTTGGATAAAATATGCCAGAATCAATTATGAGAATACTAACAATTAACTTTGAATAGGCAGTATTGAAATATTAGGAAATCATGGAATCAGCAACATCCAAATCTAGAACAGAATATCTCGAATTAATAAAACATCTCTGTGAAAGTGTATGCCAAAAAAAAAAAAAAAAATTAAGGAAGTTGTCGAAAGCTTGAAGATGATGAAAAAAACAGTTCCTAGATACTTTAATCATGAAGGTCACACAAAATATCCACAATAAACAATTCAAAACATTGCAGGAGAAAACTTGAAAATGAGAAAGTGGATAGTTCTGTTGGGAAAACTATTCCCTGAAGAAAAGATTAATGCTCCAAAGTACTTAGTATAATACAGAAACAAATTCTAAGCAGTTAACAAAGCTCAATACTGTGAAGTTCAATAAAAGTACATCACAAATATGTGTTGCAAATCATGTTTATGATGCTTATAATCAAATTCAACAGAAGAATCCTAAATCGAATTATATTGAAACCGATTTTAGAAGCAAGAGCTTCTAAAATCAATTTAGAATCATAGTAGGTGCAAACAAGTGGACACTTGTTTCACTTGAAGGTCAAAAATACTCATGCACATATAAAATCCCAAATGGAACTTGCATTCATACAAATCAAGTGACTTATAAGATTTGTGTTTTGAAAAGTGGTATGGTACGTACATTGAAGCAATGCATGCCTAATTGTGAAGTAGTGCAGTTCCGATTATTGGCACACAAAAGTAGGTCTGTCTGTTCAACTGATAATGTTAATTTTCTTCTTTTAATTACGTGTGAAGATGGCAAACCAAAAAGTAATTTTAGTTAAAATTAACATGAACCCTTTAATCATATGTAATTTGAATAAGAATGTTGTGAAGAGCTGGCAGTAGTTATGTAGTGTGAATGTTATTATATTATAACCAAGATGTGTGCCTAGAACGCATTGCCTTTCAAATTTAGTGAACTCGAGAACTAGTATTAAAGGAATTATCGTATCTGCTGAACTTACCCTAAGATTTGTCTGCTTGGTCCGAGTTATTTGGAACCCGCTACAAAACCAGCTGCTGTAATCTTAGTGTTTTGCGGTATGAAAATGCTTCAATTTTGCCACAACTTGTCCAGGAAAAGATTTCAAACTTAGCATTTCTGAAGCAAGATCATATTTGATCAAGATTACAAAGATGCTGCATAGTATAGCTTACATTGAAATGCAGTTAAAACACTGTAATGACACAATGAACAGGAAGATGCCTGTATTAGCCTACTTGTTGATTATATATCTTTGAAAATTTAACACTTTACCGTATTTACCGTACTTATCAAAGAAAACCTGATTGTTTACTAGTGTGAGTGTGATGTTCATAATCCAAATGGGGATACTAACTTATGCATTACACAGATCTACCGAGGTGGAACTGACTGCTAATTCTCAACAAGAGTCTTTACTGGAAAAATATCAGAGGCTCCGTTCGGAAATCGATGGTTTTCTACATGCATTGGCCCAAGAAAAGGTTATATCTTTTTTTTTTTTTTCTTTGAATACTGGTAATGCACGAAGTTATAGGTACTTGCCTTGAGATTGGATACAATGAGTAACATGACATGTATGAATTATTTTCACATGAAGTATTTTCAGATAGACTCCCATAAACAAGATGAAACCCCTTCTGAACTCTATCAACAAGTAGAACAGTTGCGCAATCGGTTAATGGAAGTTCAGCTGCAATCAGTGTTAAATGCAGATTTTTCAGGATTCTTGACCAGTAAGGAAAAACTACAACAAAGGTTGTCTTGTTAAGTGCTACTTGTTACTATGCATTCATTCAGTCAGCTCATTTCTCATCTTGAGGCACTTAAAAGCGATGATCAGTCAGAATCGCTGAAAACTCATGAAGAATCAGGAAAAATTGTCTATGAACTTCGTTACAAGCCTGAGTGTGCAAAGCTAGAACAAACAGAAACATTGGTTGCTCTGGAGCAACGTTTAAGCAAGTTGGAAAAAATAATTGGAGAACCAGACAATTCATTGGTGAGGGAAAACTATGAATGCATGAAATATGAATCAGCAGAATCTGCTTTCCATCGACACTAATCACAGAAGCCTCTTGGGAGCTGTATCTGTAATTAGCTCCAAATTAACTCTACTTGATCCTTCTCAGATTGACTTAATTGAAGGAAGATTGCAACTGCTTGGTTCACATATCCAACACATTGCTGAAAATAAACAATCCATTGAAGATGCTGATAAACAAACTAAAGTAAGACTTACGCTACTGCATTATCTACTAAGATTCTGTTTGTTCAGTTGATGGAGATGTATTCTATGTTGAATTCCTGTGCTGAGATGTGTGCATCTCTTCCATTAATTGCAGATCGATTAGTTACACTCCAAAATCTTCACGAGCAAGGTAAACTTTATATAAGTATTGACAGTTTACAGTGATGTAGCCTCCTTGTTCAGCAGTACTTTGAAACAGGTAGATCTCACTCAGCAGAAACTTCAGCTGTCCTTGCAGGATGATCAAGTTCTATTAAATAACATACAACAGAGCATCCAGGAAAATATGGAAGTCATGAACAAGAACTTGGAGGAATTGACGGCAAAAATTTCAGCTTTGAAAGCACAATCTTAAAAGCACAAGTGCTGTTTTTCACATTTTATAACCATGAAATGAGTTTGGGAAACTACAGTAAAGACGTTCTCCATAGATAGTTTGTCAATCTGTATTTAAAAGATATGTTACCTTAATTGTGGGTTTTTGTATTTGAGCTGGATTGATTTGGATTAAAGCTTCTAAAGTGGATACTTGTACACTGAATGTTCTTTATGTTATTGAAATTAAGATTCTTAAAAGTAAATATAGGAATTATTATTTGTATTCATGTATGAATGCGAATATTGGCCAATATGATGAAAGATGTCATGAAATGTTTTCACCAAATTGTCTGCTTTTCATTCTTAAGACAGATTCTGAGGAACCACATTGATGGTAGGTGTGAAAGTAAATTAAATATCGAATACAGTATATATGGCTCCAGATTATTGTGTCCACCTCCAAAGAATTTATGTCCGTTGCCTACTTGGTAAAATGTTGCGGTAATAATTAAAGCATTTGAGTTACCGAAAATCGTTTGCCATGATTATCAGATTCCAAATTTTTAGTGGCAGGCAAGTCTTGATGGTCATGACAAATACGTGTTGCTAATCATGCTTATGAAGCTTAATTCAGCAAATGTACCCCGAGTTGGGTTATACCGGAAATTGACCTGAGAAGCTTTTCTCAGTATTGTATATATTTAGAAACGGAGAGTGTTTCTCGAGTACCAACCACTTTCGACCTCCGAGTACTTGTTCCTTGCAGAAAGTCAAAAGAAACACGTATACGGGCTTGAAATTCTCAATGAAGGTTGCCCTGCAAGATTTGCGGGTTGAAAAAGCCTTGTGGTTGTGGTGGGCACATCAAGGGTGTTGTGATGCAGTTTTGAAAACATTTCAAATCAGGTTGTGAGCGTGGCATGAGCATTTGCAAACACCTCAACCTGTTGTTCCTGTTGCCTGAAAGGATCGACTACTGCGATGCATTGCTCAAGTAAACTCATTCAAAAGATGCATCTGCATCCAAAACATGATTGAGACAGTGCGGAGGTTGATTTCATGTATTTCAGTTTCCGCCTTGCCCAGCATTGAAACGGCCCTTAACGGTATTTCTGGTGGTTCCACGGTGGAACTTCACCCAGGATTTCACGTCTGTGGATTGCACGCTTTTGTGTGTCGAACACACTGCTCTCAGCTGTGTGTGTGTGTGTGTGTCCCCTATTGGTAGCCACAATGTGACCACCTAATATAGACCACGTGGAAAGGTCGTGTGGAGTAGGAAATTTCACAAACTTATTTCGCTTATATCGAAAAGTAACTTTTTAAAAGTAGGTTGGTACCACAGGAATGTTCTTTAAAAGTAGGATTTCTAGGAACAAAGACCAAGTGCCAAAGTCGAGAAGCACCGGCGTGAGAGCTTATGGCTGTTTCAACACTTTACACGCAAAACAGAGGGAGATGTTCTGTTGATAACACAGAAAACTTCTATGTTGATCAATTATCGAAAATTTCACTACTTAATTATACACTAGCGTTTAATTCCGTAAATTGGCTAAATTTGCACGCCTCGTAAGCTGCAAAGATTAACCAACTTCATTTGTATTATCCTAAATCTTGTTTGCGTATTTTTTTTCTTTTAAAATTCTGTGCTTTTGTAGCACTGAAACTGCAACTTCTTTCTGTTATTTTTCCCATTTCGCAATTTCGTTTCAGGCAAGTTTCTGCGATCAGTGTCCAAATATCGAAATTGTGCCGTCGTAAATGCCTTTCCATGCAGTTGCCGATTATGTTTGTTTGTTTGTTTTGACTATGTGCCAACGAAATGGTAATTTTGGATTCCAAAATTGAAGTCTATCTCGCAATCGTAAGCGTTTAATTTTTTGTGGCAGAATTTTAGTTTTCAATACCTACTTCAGATTAAAGTATTGACTGTCAGAAATTCGTGAAAATAGTTCTCATTGCAAGTCGACACACAGCACATTTGTAAGGAGACTAAAAGTGCAATAACTGATTCGATGAAATACTCTTATTTCATATAACCAAAGGGAAATGATTTTTTATTAAGATGAAACTTGCTAATATAGCTTGGATTGGGTCGGATGACTTTTCGAATTTTTCTTACGTCTCACTTGCTTGTCCGTTGGCCTATGCCGACGACCTTCTGCTCCTGCTCCCCGGGTCCACCCCAGGGTCGGCGCTCGAAGACTTCTTTGAGCTGCTGCACCGCGGGACGGGCCTAGAGGTGAACAGAGAGAAATCGACGATAGTTCCTGTAAATACTGCGTGGGCCGGACTGCCGGACTGGATCCGCGTGGGGATCCCCACGGACAGGTACATCAAGTACCTTGGCGTTTCGTTGGGAGACTTCTGCTTTGCAGAAACCTGGTCCCACGTCTCCAAAAGGTGGAGTTGGCGATCGGCCCGTTCCGGAATGGCAAGTTTTACTTGCAGGAACGGGCCGCGATGTGGAACGCGTTCGTGGCCCCCCTCCTTCGCCCCTTACTTTTTGTTTGCCCCGCCCCGCCCATCATCAAAAGATGGACCGGGGGCCTTCTGAGGAATGCCCTTTGGAGCACAGGGAGGTCCCGTGTCCGCTTGAAAGACTTGTGCGCTCCACGCAGGGACGGTGGACTGGGCCTCCTTACGTTGGAGTACATAGAGCGGCGGCTCGAATTTCAAAGACTCGCCCTTGCGGCGAAGTTGTGGATCACTCCATGGTGCGAACCCGCACGACTCCTCGCCAGCGAAGCGACCGGTTGCGAAGGATTGTCTTCGATCCTCGTGGCATGCGAAAGTCGCCTGAACCATTGTGGTCATCAGGTGCGACAGATGGTTGCCTTGCTGAGGGAGAACACGTGGATCTCCTACCGGCCCGCGAACTGCAATGCCTGGCTTCAGGAGTCGGTTTCCGTGTGGGCCAAGATCAACAACTCGAGCGAGGCGGATTACAACTGCCACCGACGTGGAAGATACTCTCGTCAGCCCCTGCAGGAGATTTTAAACAATCACCGTAAGCTGCTGTGGGCTTATTTTACCCCTCTTGCCCCAGTGCTGCCCCCCCCCCTCAAACACGTTAGGGACAGCGACGAACAGACAATGTGGGAAGTGTCCTGACTCATGGGAGGCAGGAAAAAATCGTTAAAGGCGTGGACAACTGGGGAGCTGGCGGACGCTACGACCCCGAGAGTTCCCGCCTTAAGGACTTGCGCTCTGAGGCGAGCTGCTCGCAATACCTCCGGAGGAGGTGAAATGGCCCCCAGCGTGTTGGGATAATGTCACCCTTCCGATGAAGTGGCAAGAGACGGCGTTGCTATTCCTGCGTTGGGGAATCCTCTGCAGATCTCGCCTCTCTCACTGGACACTAGGGAATGTAGATGCCTGTTTTACAGAGTGTGGCGAAAAGGAAACCTTCCCGCATCTTCTGATAGAGTGTGTCGTCCTCGTGGAACCTTAGGATTGACTCTCGTCTATCCTCAATATTCCAGTAGGCGACCCGAAAGACATTTTCAGGCACCTCTTCATGCGTGATGCCCTACCCCCCGCTGAGTCTCTTGCAGTTCTCTGCGGTGTTCGCGGTATCCTGGCAAGGTGGAACGCTAAAAGAAGAGGCCAAAAAGGCAGGGACGCCATCCACTGGACGATGATCTTTTCGGAGACCGCAACAAGGTGGCCCCACCGAAAGAACACTAAAGCAGCATTTGTCAGCATCCATAGCAGTATGCAGAGGACCAATCCTGGCATGCAGTGATCCATTCCCTCCCTTTCCCCAAAAACATTCCCCTTCCTTTTTTCATTCTTTTTGTTTTCCTTTTTGTTTGTCTTTCCCCTTTCCCTTTGCAGCTGGAGAGGACCTCACCGGTCTTAGTACCGGTTCATGGCAAGTCTTCCAGCGTGGTAGAACCAAGTGTTCTATCACGATAGAAACATTATTGTCGTCTTTATTATAAAATTTTGTATTAAAACTTTAATAATAAATGCTCCGGCATATCCGGGTGATGAATTTTCTTATCTGAGTCCATCCTAAAATTTGCTAAATTTTCGAAAGATGAGGGCTACTGAAGATGGCGAGATATAAAATGCTTGAGCATGAATAAGAATTAGGAAATTGGGTCAGCTGAAGATTGCACATTTCTGTTTTAAAAATTAGGTGCACGGTATTCCTGGAGTTTATTTTTTTCTGAGAGATCAAGTTATTTCAGGGGTAGTTTTTGGTTTATCATAAAAGATGAATTAAAACTGACTCCGGTCCGTGTATTTGTTTGAATTTCAAATTTGGCATTGTTTCTTGATTTTATTGCATTCATACATCTAATCCCCATCTAATTTGTAGTATAGGGCCAGGTTAACTCTAAAACTGAAAACAACTTTTACTATGAGTGAAAATACATATTTGTCTCAATGATTCAATGGACTCTGTATCAGTGTAAACTCCAAACATATAGCCTCCAGTACTTTTTCATTTAGTTGTGAACAGTCTTCTTCAAAAAGGTTGAACATCCAAGCTAGAAAAGAGGAGTTTGGAGCAGTTAGAAATTATCATTCATTATAAGTTGCCAATGGTGATTTAGCATCGTAATGAAATTTCAGTAATTCCTGCCTGCGGTTGAAATTTACTCCTTTATAAAAAAAAACTTCCAAACTTTGGAAGTTCTACCTTTTGCTGCTGTCGTTGCCCGCTGCTTTCAAGCGAGTACGTTCCACAGGATTAAAAGAAATGAGTCGGAAGGAAGCCAAAGGTTGTTTCTTGAAAATGAAGGGTTCGTTTTCCCTCATGCAGTGGAGACCATTTTCAGTGCCTCGCAGAAGCATACTTTCAAAACACGTGTGATTTATATAATCGAATCTCGGTTTTCCTCCTCCAAGCTCCTCTTCCAGAAGGATTTCAGGCCTTTGTGTGTAAAACTTCCGTTGAGGACTCGAGCATCTCGTGTGCCTGACCTTAGCAGGAAGATGTTCCCGAGAGGAACATCCTTCCCATTTTGCTCGTGCCTTCGCCATATTTTTGCCGCCCTTTGCTTTCTTTGAATGTACGTCTGAACGGAATTCAGTGCCCAATGGGTTCAGCTGGGGAAATCATTTCGTGTGCGAGCTGAACGGTCCGCTCGATCCCTCCAACTTTGCATTTGCAGCCTCGGAAGTGGAGGCTGTGATCTTCGGGACGAAGCCCTACGTGCAAATTTTGGAGCCAGCGAACAGGTTGGTTTTCAAATGAGCCCCTTTGCTTCCAACATTTTTTTTTTTTTTTTTTTTTATAATCGACATTCAGCATATTTGCTGCTTTCTCAGTGGGACGACCTGTGAAGTGGTAGCGGTTGTTGTGATATTAACGGAGAATTTTGATGGAGTAATGATTTTGAAACGCAGTGAATATAATGACATAATAAGCTTCATTCGGTCGCAGCAGCAACATTATTCATTTGTTGTCCACGAAAAATGCAAGGAACAGTTTCCTCAGTAAGTGCCTTGAAATCTAAGCATTTAACCAAAAATCCAACGGCAGTATTCGCGAAGATGTGTTACACCAAATAATAAATCAAGAATACGAAAGCCACGTGAAGAAACTTGTGCCCAAGATTAAGTTCAAGAAGCTAGATTTATTGATCGATGAGTAAGTGGTGTCTACATTTCATTTTTATGTCGGTTTATAATTTGAAAATATGCCTTTGAAATATGGAATCATTAACTTGAGAAAGTAATTCTGGGTATCAGTTTGCAAAAAGTTATTGTATCAAGTACCCGTTAACGTATTTGCCTAAATAGGTATGAGAGGAAGACTAGTGAAAATTGGAATGTTGGCTCACTGCTGTCAATAGGACAACAGAATCATTTTCCTGCTATACTTCTTAGTAGGAGCATTCTTGAAAGAAGATTAAAAGAGCAGTCTCCTGAATCTTCAGGTATGGAGATTTGTGTCGCAGGTTTCATGTGCTGCAGTTTCTAAGAAACAGGTCAGCAAGTTGATAAAGAATCCTCAGTTGATTGAAGATCCCCATTTGGCTTATGATGTGTGGTTGGTAAGCTAATGAATTTGCAACAAGTCCTGTAGTTTCATTTGTAGGCATCACTGGAAAATGACTCCTATGGACCATATACTGATTACATTAAGCAGTAAGTAATTAACATCTTTTCCTATGAGAAAATTTTCGTTTCAGGGAAATGGGAGAGTATTATGAGCACAAGCTACAAAACTATCTGAATCGTATGGGTGTTCCTTTTCTAGATCAGAAGCAGCTTCTCCAACAAGGCTATGATAAAACTCCAGATGTGCGCTTGCAGATTCCTTTTGGTGCAGCAAAGTATTTCATCAAATAGTCTCTAGTGTTTGTTGCAGCATACCAAGAAACACCCATCAACTGGATAGAAAGTAAAGCTTCTTTCGGTGATGACTCAAAGCATCGCAGTTACCTACAGGAGCAATACTGGGCATACATTAACAGGTGAAGAAAGGAAAGACCGAGAAATAGCTGAGAAATGTCATAGATTTGGTAGTGGCATGGTGATCTATTGGTTTGGTTTTATAGAAGATTTAGACTCCATGAGCACATGTGGCTTGATAATTCTAGATCACTTTCCTGAAGAGCCAGAACTTGTTTTGTATGACAAATTGGAGTCTTCTAAGAACCACAGTTCAGAAATTATGGATTTAGCATCTGATGATTCCTGTCATACAAATGCAGAATAGCAACAGGATGATCAAAGTTTTTGTGAACACACCTCACAATCCAGAAATTAAAAGTATATCTTGTTGCAGAAAAGTCATTCAATGGACTTGAACTGTTTTTTCTTTTTTTAATGTTTACTTTTTCGCAGTTTTCAGTGTACACTACATACACTTGGAAACATATGCCTACACTTACCTTCTTATGCCCTCATAAACTTGATGAAAAACTTGAAAAAGAAGTTGGTGACAAGTCAAGTTCTCACCAAACGATATTTTTTTTCACTGTGATTTTGTTGTGGAGTTTGCTTCAGAATTCGACAGACAAAATTGCCTTCATGAGTACAAAGGATTTGAGAGTTGACTTGTGAACTTTCACGATTCCGTGAAAACGGAAAGTATTACAATACATGACGTATCAGAGCTTATGTTTGCACGATTGAGAGATATGGCACTGATACATGGACGAAATAACAGATAAGACAGAAAGAGAGCTTTCATATTGCGTGTGTGCACTCCATATGTTGTATAAGCAATGTTTTGTATGTATTAGGAAGACTTACAAATGCATGCCGAGTGGCTTTTCCTCATTAGGAAACTATAAAGAGCACACTCATGTGCCTAAGATTTCAAATGATGGAGGATTGCTCAATATGCATTCCGTGAGTGCGAAATCACGAAATCTTACTCTGTTACAAAATTAAAAAAAAAAATCCAATAAAAATCCTCTTTATCCCGGTGCACTTTATTGCCTATGTATGCGCCGGTACTTTTGCTACATTTTCGGTTCCATGTAATATGTGGAATGCGATCCGTCGGAAACTTTCGAAAATGCAACTCAGCTGGCTGTTGCATGTAGGACCTCAGCTGGCTTCTCTGCATCTATTTCGGGCTGGTTCTGAATGGATACAGGTTTACTCTGCCTACCCTGCCTACGACCTATTGCTGCCCACCGACTGTGGAAGCCTATGCACGCGAAATGTTGCTACTTCTGTCAACCTCTTTATCCGGGCTGCATCTCACAGCATTTCGAGCTCATCCACTGGATAGCAGGCATTTTTCGATGAAGGAGTCCACAGTCGTCGAGACGCGAGATGACGGAGCCCTCTTGACGATGCAGTGAGCAATACAATTGATGGCTACGGCTTGCCCGGGAGCCACTGTTCTGTCTCAGAAGGGCGGTTCGGCTTTCTGAAAAGAACTTCCCGTTCGGTCACATCGGAGCAGTGTAGACGGTTTCGCGAGCGCTCCCGCAATCTTTGCTCGGAGTGATCGGAGCTCCTGCTAGAGATTAGTCAAGTTAGCCCTGGTTAGGCTTGGGTGGTGGAGAGACTTTTTTTTTTTTTTTCCATAAATCTTGTAAGCAGCAACATGGGTCTTTGTGGAAATCCCCGAGAGTAAGCTGATTTTCTTGGAGCAGACCAGTGCTGGGACGACGATGCCCCTGGGGTGAAAGTCACATGGGGGAGCTCCTGAGTGCAAGCAGTCTTCCCGGCCACCGCCGAACCAGCGGTGGATACGGACATGAGGATCTGCGTGACTCGATGATATAATCACACTTTTTTATAAAGTGTTTTCGTACGTGCGTGGAGTTCGTCAAAGAGATCCAGTGTTTCCGAGTGTACTCCGACGATCTCTGCGCACTCGTGATCCTTGGTAATAGATGGATGTGAAGCCACAGTGGACCAGAGCTGCGTTTTTGCGGCTCTGGTTCACTGCCCATTCCAGTCGCTAGTCAGCGTTACGGAGCGGGAAGGAGATTTTGCTTACTAGGAAGTCCACGGTGATCCATCTAAGGAGGATCACCTTCCACAGTGCCAAAGATACCGTGGTGCCCGAAGTATCGAAATGTGGCATTATCCACTTTATATAAAGTAAAATTATGCTCCATTGTCCTTACAAGGTGTTTAGTGGCCTGCCGGAGCGCGATTTGACAATGCCGGTCAGATCGGCCATCCTGTACGAACTGCACATCGAGGATGGAACCGTTGATCCGTGGTACGTGGACACGCCTAAATTCCGTAGACTCCGGCGTCTTCGGGGCACCTGAATGAAGATGGCGTTCCCGAAAATCCCGCTTAGCCGCTGCAACCAACTGGGTCACGTGCAAGCCACGAGCAAGGCTGAAGCAGTTACTACCCGGTTGTTCTGGAATGCTTATTTATTTTGAAAAGAGGCTAGATGATAGGCTAGTGCTGCGGGAAAGCAGCACAGCAAAATTCGAAGTCCGAAGAATAGTAGTTTTGTTACTTCAGAAGAGAGCACGGAGAGGGCAACTGCAACTGAAAGAGAGTGGATACTAAATAAACAAACAATTAAGGGAAGAAATGGATGAATGGGCTTTGGTTTGAGGAAGAAGTTGAGAGAAAATTGAGCTTCTGAGGGTTTCTGTCAGCATCCCTTACTGCCCCTGTGACAGGTGTACTCCTACCTGTTCGTTGTTCACCGCAACTGTGGCTAAGGTCCATTATGACCACATCCAGATGACGACACATTTAGATTTTTCTGTATCTCGTAACTTGGAGCAACGTCTCCCAGATTTCGGTGGTGCAGACCGTGGTGGTACGGGAAGCCCAATTGCAAAACAGGGTCGCCAAATATGCTGCCAGCTCAGTGGAAAAACCGACTGGTTTAGAAATATGGAGGGCACCACTTGGTCATCCCAGGGGGGCATTAATATGTTAGCTGCCAACGGCTGGTGATCTGGTGAACAGAGACGAAGTGTGGAGACGTCCGCAAACTGTCAAGGCTTCCAAGAGTCCAAGGGTTTCTCAGTGGCTCCAGTGGTGCCGAACACTTCCCAACGAGAATGCAGTTCTTTGTCAGTAGGTCCTGGATAGCAGGATAGTTTTGCAACGAGCTGTGTAGTAGCCGCTCGGATCTTCAGTAAGTCTGTTTTATGCACTCAGGAGCCCTGCGCTCACCGGAAACCGTACAGCTTCGACAGAACCGAAACCCGGCTTTCGACCTGGTTCCTCTAGCTCTTTCAGGACGATTTTCTATTTTCAACCGGATTTCGCCGGGGCGTTTATTTAAAACTAAACTTTTACATAGACATGCAGTGGCTGGAGCAATGCTCCAGCTACTCAGGGAGATTTTCGAATGCTTCTCGAGAATTCCCCAAAGGTCAATGAATGAGAGAGAGAGGCATTGCCGGAATTCTATCAAAAATTCCGAATACTCGTCCCAATGCGAACAGGTGTTCCATGGCAGCAAAAGAGATCAAATTGGATTCGAAATAGAAGCTGCAAGAAGCTGCGGCGGTCTCACAGAGGTTTGCTTTCCTGCGACACTCAGATTGAGGGGAGAACCCTCAGATTGAGGAGGGGGGGGGGGAAGAACTGCACAGTTAATCCTAGAGTGAGGGCGGGGTCATGAAATGTTTACCGACTTTCAAGAAATCTGTAAACTCTCATCAGCGACATTTACAACCGAAAATTCCAGTAACGATTTTTGAATCGCCATGTGCCATCGCCATGAGTCACGAATATTCAACAGATCGCTGGAAACCCGAGTGCCCAAACCGTAGATGTCTTCTGAGGCGCTTCTGACGGACGAATGGTGATGCAAACCGAAGCCCGCTTTCGTTGCAAATGTTCCGACAGCAACAGGCTCATCTCCATCATCAATAGTGGTGCCCTCTGGATATTCATCACGTTTAATGCTAGATTTCTGCCCATTACAAATGATGCTGAATATCGAACGCATGACAAGGCACCGATTCACATGTTTTTCTGACTCTGTAAGGCTGAACTAGCTTATCTATTTTGCATTTCACTTGTGCTTACTTGAAAATCGTTTTCGCTGAAAGGAAGAGATTTTTTCATGTTCGTATTTGCCGAGTGTTCTCATTATTCTTTTGTCCCTTGGAACGCCAGCTAAGAAGCTCCAGGAAGCTGCTTGCACCAAATATTGCTGGAGAACTCATTATGGCACATCAAGCTACGGTGTGGTGTCGGCACGATGTGTTCCTGATGCTGCTCTTCTTTGGAAAGTGATTGCTTAAGGTCTCCAGAATCGATCTTCAAGAGACCTTCCGCGGGGAACCTGCTTGCGTAACACTCCCTATTATACCACCCATTCCTGCTTATTTCGAGAGAAATCCGTCTCTAAGCGGCTACTATTTCTACTAAAGGAAAACTGCAGCGCCTTAAATTCTACGCGTTACCGAAACCATAAGTTTACAAACATCAGCAATAGGTTCGCAGGTGAGGAAAGCATCAGACGCACCGCAATTACTTCAAGCACTTTGCTTGGAACAGAAGTTTGGCATCCGCACCGACACCGCAAAGGATTATGAGATGGTTGCACGATGGATCACAGAAGCAGCTCGTATCACAAGACAGCAACCTCACAAGGCGAACGGATTCACATAGAATGCGTTCCATAGAATGAACGAGAAACAGGGGGGAGCTTCTTCGAAGAGGAGACTCCGGGAATGGAATCCCTCTGGGCGGTCAGGGCCTGGATACAGTACATCCTGGCAGGCCACGTGAGATGCCGTTTGCGCAAAGCGTAAAGAACACTACGTGTTCTCGATCCTTGGGCTGCGTTGATGGCGCCATTCTGCGCGAAGCCACCTGGCGCTGTGAATGCTTGACGACGAAGAATGAAAATCCTGAACGTAAAATTCAACCAGTGAACGTTTCCATAGTCGGAGTAATTTCTTCGGATGCGAAACAGCCTGTTGCTAGAATGAATTTTGCCTTGAAACATTCTACAGGATGCTTACACACAGGTGTTACGTCGAGAGCCAGAACCGAAATGAAGTGCAGCCATCGTGGCCAACGAGCACCACTCGGAAATACATGGAAAATCAACCACAATCAATCCAGAAACTCCCGGCACGGAAGAACCGCGAGCGCGCTCGGTGACCGCAATGGCCCACGCGTCTTCCAATGAAACCGTGACCTGGATCTTCGGATGGCCGTTAACGCTGCTCGCGTCACTTGCAGCACAGTGCTACTGGGCATCGGAAACTCACTGGTCACTCTTGCGTACGTTTAAGACAACTAGCAACTGGAGTATGTAGTGCAGTCTTAGAGTTTCGTCGTTTCAGTTACAATGAACTCTTTTACCTTAGCTAGCGAGGAGAAACGTGCACTAAAAGCGATTTCTTGGAAACGTTTACACTGCGTGCAAACGCTTGTAAAAAGATTCCGTTACCAGCAACACGCGACCTGCGCGGAATGATTCCCTTGAGGCTACGGACGTCAACGTCCGAATTGCAGTTCACGACGAAGTGCGCAATTGCACTTGCGACGGATATATAAAATATTTTATTGTGTCACAAGTCTCATGGATCCCTTGCTAAACAAGTCATAGTCACTCCCAGTTTTTCACGTATGAAAGCGTATTTGCACAATTATTTGGAAGCCTTCATCCGAACACCAGAATTTTTGGCCCCACTTGAATTGGAACGGTTGTTTAAAAGGCGAGGAAGCACAGAAGCTGCATAACGTAGGCGCGATTCCAGTTCTTGGCTACAACCATATTGCTTAATAAGAGACAGTTTATATGTACGAAAATTTCGTAAGCTATCCACAAAAGTAACAGCTCCCATTAACATGCAGAAAATTAGCTTTGTGTGATCCTGGAAAAAATTCAGCTGTACCAAAAACTTGTTCACTGGTTCTACACAAAACAAAAGTACTCGCCTGCACAGTGCCATTGCTGAGTTGCATGATGATTGCAGACCGAGTACGAAACCAGGTTTTCAGAACTGGACTGCGTGCAAGTTCATCACCATCCCTTGGTGGTGAAGTTGGACCCATCTTAAGCAAGTACTTGTGCATATACTCATTGAAGAATTTAAGCAACTTGACTTTCTTTTCTAGATGTGATGGATAGTCAGTGATAGTAAAGTAGCTTTCGGTGTCATCCCGCAAAATGTAATGAATATCCCTGAAACATACATCTACACTCATCCAATTAACCCTAGTCAGTACTTTTCATTGGGCTGTAAGGTGAGACTAGTATAATCAATGAACAGGACTCCTTTACTCTCATCAGAAAGATGCCAGCCTAATCCATATTTGTCCGAGTAGTCTACCCATTTGCTCACCCATACCATTGGACTGAGCTGAGGCTGCTCTGCTTCATCTTTGAACAAATTTTTTATTAAATTATTTTTTTATTTTCTAACATGATATTAGTATGACACATACCATGCATATGTTTATCAAGAGAAGCAGGATTGCAAGCCACAACATCCAGGATCAACTGGAAAAATTCAATTGGGCAGGGTACTTCTTTTGATTGGATACACTGTGGAACTTCTTCTACTTTGGTAGGTTGCAGCATTTCATTTTCTTTTACAGTTGGAAGGCGTAGAGCTTCATCAGCACATACTTGCCCTAATCCAAAGTTGGACACCACACATAAATCAATCACTTCACCTCTGTTTAGCTCTGCCAAAGGTTTGCGACCCGTTAATACAGACAGATTCATGATACTGTTATTCATTGTTATATGATCCAAACGTGGAGCAGTAGTTAAACATGATGGAGGAAGTCTTTTGGGGATCATGGCTTCTAGAAATGGATTAAAATCAACATCTCTGCAACCCAAGAGTTACCTGAAAAGTATTCATCCTGCAAAATTTCTTTGATAGAAGGGCGCTTAAGAGGATCATTTTGGAGCATTCTCTGAATTAGATTGTTTGCCTCAACAGTAACTAGTTTGGAAGGAATTTTATAATTGTTGTTTTTGATACGTTTGTATGTTTCACCAAGACTCTCAGTCTCAAAGGGTGGGCGCCCAACAAGAAGTGTATATCTGAAACTGAACTGAAAAAAACGAATACCAAAACGCCTCACTCACAAAATGCATCCTACAGACCAGATATCAACCTCGAAGCTATGCCCTTTCTTTGTAAGAACTTCAGGAGCAATGTAATTTGGAGTGCCACATAGTGTTCTATGAGAAAAGTACAGATTTTCATTACAGAGCTAAAATTACTTTTTCCGTTCTCCTTTTGCTTCTACACGGGTAGCCAAACCAAAATCTCCTATCTTGATTTCCATATTTTCATTCAGGAATAGATTTCCCAATTTCAAATCTCTATGTATAATGTTTTGACCATGAAGATGCTGTACTCCAAGGCAAAGTTGAACCATGAAATACTTGGCTTCAATTTCTGTAATGCACTGTCTTCTTTTATGCAATTCCATAAGAGACTGAAACCCCTCAGGATACACTTCTCCAGAGGCTGTAACTTACTTTTTTAGAACAAAGTTCCAAAAGAATATAAACATTATCAGCATCTTCAAAATAGTCATAAAACTTTACAATATGTGTATGGTGTAAATCGCGATGAATCTCTATCTCCTGGGCCATTTTATTCTTTTGATGCTCTTTAGTCAAGAGGGACTTGGCAACAATCTTCATGGCATACAAGGCCTTGTTTGATTTATCAGTGACTTCATAACACCTTGCAAAACCACCCTAAGGCACATACCTTAGGTCCAGCACAAATATAGATGCAAATACATACCTTTCCCAATAATTTCCCTTTATCATAAGTTTTTTGAGTTCTGTGATTCACAATTATGTCAGGAATTGTCATAGACGGTGCAGAAGGTTGACTTCTAATTTTTTCTTTTAGTTTTGCGTTTTCTGTATTGTGTTGACGAGCTTTAATTGCATCCATTTCTTTTTTCTTGTTTACAAAAAAAAAATGACCTATTCTATGAAAACCAATCCCGATGGTCGTTGCAAATTATCAATCCTAACATGTTTGCAAAAAACAAATTTTACAAATTCCATAATACATTACGATTTTTACGCCAAAAAAGCAACAAAAAACGATTGTCACAAAAATAATTTAATAACAGTTACAATTTCACCGGCAACAGAGAATAACACGGACACATGAAAATACATCTGCGGACCCCACCTTACACATTTTGATAAATAATTGAGAATCTCACATAAATATTCACGAATGTTGGCAACGCACGCAGCGCGAAATTCAAATTCAAATATTTCAATACTTGAGCAGTAAAATCTCTTGACAAATGCAAAACACGTTAAAAAACTTAAAACACCTTTTGACAGAAAAAAAATACAAACTGCATCCAGAGTGCACTCAAATTATTCTGCATTCAAATTATTCTGGGTTCCACTCATCCACATGTACTCGAGGCCAATAAAAAAAACTGATTCTCTGACCGAGGATTTCCGAAATATGCCACCTTCGAGTGCAAGTAATGTCACAGAATGGCGGTTAGACAATCGCTATGATCACAATCAAAGCATCTCTACGGACAAATGCAATAGCACCTCCTCTCTTCCTTCCTTTTTTCCTTTTTTCTTTTTTTTCAATTTTCCAACCGTTTTTCAATGCTTTTATAGGTATTTCACTGCGGCATTGCCAACATCAGTTGCGCATTTTCTTGAGTTGCAGTTATTCAAGGAACTACGCTAGAAAGGATACTGTTCGTACAACAAGTTCTGTCTTCCATGAAAAAATTCGTACATTCGGAATTAAAACTGATATTGTCATTCTAATTGTGATCTAGTTTTTAAATATAGGCACACTTCGTACATTTAATACGAAGCATATTATTTAGGTCAACATATTTCTAAAACTTAAGACTCATAATAAACTTATGATGAATTCTTTGAAATTCACATCCAATTATTGTGAAGAATAATGATGAACAAATACGAACATTCTCTGAACTTGAAAACAAAGCTATTGAGTAAATCAAATTCATAATTTATTAACTAGCAATCTTGAAATCATTGATACTTATAGACACAAATCTGAGTACCTTTCATACTCATTCATAATATATATCCATGCGTGCATACACAGACATATGTACATACCTTTATACTTACTTTCATGCACACACACATTCATATAATTACATTAATGTTCTATGAACAGACCAATTCCATCGAAAATCTTTATATATAGTACGAATTCTCTAAATTAAACACAAGTAATGCCTTCATTGGTTTCTAAAATTAGTGTATTAGAAAATAAATTGCGTTAGAAAATTCAATCTGGCTATTCATGACTCAATTTTATGGAGCCTTTATAAATCAAGATATTAGAACTTACAAAATATGGTGCGTTCATTTTGTACTTCAAAATCAAATTTTTTCAATAGGCAGAAAACAACACTATAAGGAAAAATGAAAGGAATAATACATTTTAGATTTACTATTATACTGCTAACACAAACGCCATTTTATTCCCACCCTCCTTCCTCACCCCCCAAGGAAGACCGGTATTCAAATCGGAGTTCGAATCAAAAGATGGAGTCTCTTCTAAATTGAATAAGAAAATTAGTGAAAATTATTCAGGGAACACGGCGATGCATGGAAGTGTCAACGAGGTTATAAACTGTTTTGAATCTTGCTTAGAACTAGTAATTCTGTTTGAGTGAGATATACTTCAGTAGGACGCTGGATTTTGTTCGATGAACTTCAACGCAACACATTGATCTGAATATGTTCTGGAATCTGAGATTAGGGAAAACTTCAAATATAGCTATTCGGAAAGCAAGCCATGAATGAAAACTTCTGAATTTTTAAGTAATTCGGATGAAAGTTAAGTTGAAATGGAAACTTTAAAGTCATGTTCCTGGACAAGATTCTCGATCCTGTATGCATATAGCATCATCAATTTATCTATAATCCATTCTCAGTGCTGAAACAAATATTCTCAAACATCTACAGATATATGGATAATAAGCTGCTGTTTATAGTCCTTCGTTCCCATGAGTCAAGAACTTCATCAGAGTTCCATTCCAGGGAAATTTCTGCTAAGGAAGTTGATGCCATTTGCAGAACATATTTCCTTCTTGTTATCTTTCAAAGAGCCCAATAAATATTCATCTGGTAGCCATTACAAAAAAGCCCAATTTTATATTGAGCGGATTATTCCATAGGAGAATGCATTTTTTAATCTGTTTGAAATGAATTGTTGATGATTCGGTGAGGCGCCTTTAACCTCGTTGCTTTTAATGAGCTTTCATAGGCGTGCTCTGATACAAGCATTTCGTGTTTTACATTCTATGCACTTATAATTATCATAAGGTTACATTATATACACATGAGTGTGTTGATATTTAAAAAGCATGGCGCTGAACTGTTTCCGTCAATAATTACATCAAGTGCTATTCTCACACAGAGGTGTTATCTATCTATACAGTTTCCATATAAATAAAAGAAACTCTAAACAAATGATCTGGTCCTTCTTTACTATTGCCCATGAATATGTTCCGCATCAAGAATTTTGATAGAACCCACAGAAAACAAGAAGTCCTTCTGTGGCCGATTTTCAAACCAACCTTAATGAATTAAGAACTGAAACGATTTTCTGCTTGAAAGGAAGAAAGTTTGCTCAACTTGCTGTCTGCAAGCAGAAAAGTTTGCAACTGAAAATACGATTCCGTCACGGTAGGAATGATTTGTCCGAAATGATGTGGCAAGTATTTTTTATTGAGATTCTTGCGTAGGATAAATGAAAGGAAGCGAAAAAAAAAAAACATTGATGGAAACTCCCACGAAAAATCACCTATAAATTACTGTTCTCAAAAAAGTCATACTGAAAGTTTCAATCTATATCTCTAGAAGGGGCACATACAAGTTATGAATGACAACTGACAAGAACAAAAACGTTGTAGGCGGACGCCTCTCTTTTAGATTAATTCCGTGTTATTAAGTAGCATGGCAATCTAAGCACATATCAGTGCACACTGAACGTGTAATCATTGTAGTTCCAAGAAAGAAAAACCCTATTTGATGATTCCACAAACTTGTTTATTATGCGTGAGAATTCTTGTGATTCGGGGAATCAGAAGAACCATCCTCAGCAGCTTTCCTGAGGGTTTTCTGGCGACAAGTCTCCAGATTACTACCAGAAGGGCCACTAGAAAATAGCGAGCCAGCATCTCTTCTTCCGACTACAGATTACTGTGGAATGATTGGCATATGCAGAATACGAAACGATTCACTGAAAGTGCGTGGTACCCCAGAAGACTTCCAAATGTCACGTCTTGTTACCAAACGCGCCTATATATCTGGAAAAGTTTAATGTATCAGCATTTGATACAAGGGTTGACACGAATTCTGGCGAAGGTTTTTTTTTTTTCGTGCCGCTTTGAAGATGTTAAGATTAGGTAGAGGATCTGAATCAGTAAGTAAAATACTGGATAATTCTTCCTCTCTGATTGCATCTAAGGTAGAAACAATCATCCAGGATTGAGCTTTAGGTTATTGAAGTTTTAAGCTAGTTCATCTCCCACATCTTTTGATTCTATCAATCAGTTCTTCGTCAGTCACAGAGGGTTTTTTCACATTCCCGCAAGCTGAGTTTTTTTTCTTCATGCCACAAACATTAGACAACTCACAGAGAGTGTTCGGTACATAATCATGAGATTACAGTTTCGGTTTCGACTTCCTGTCTTCAGAGCTTGTATAATATTATATCTTCGCGACAAGACGATCGATATGAGAAAATTATAGATATGTAAAGTTGTTTCCCAGTTGTACTTCTTTGTGTACAACACTATTTTGCAAATTCTTGGGGTATTTGGAATATCCTGGGAATAGATAGGGCAGATAGCAAGCATTCATGAAGGCCACATATACCTAATACATCTTCAGCACGGAGAAGATCTGCAGCAGTTCATAAAAACGAAGTGGCGCAGTGTTGCAGTTGCAGCTCCATAGCAACCGATGCAAATGGTCAGCATTACATTAGTCTTGAAACCGACAAATTGACAAACTCAAAAGAATTCCCTCATCTCGCAACTTGGGAATGTGTTCGTTTTTCTTCTCGTGAATTCAATAGGAAATTAAACAGCACATTCTTTTGAATTTCTTGCAGTGTAGGCGTTATAGAACTCCATTTTCAGGTGAAAGAGACGTTGATATGAAAACACCTTCGGAAATCTCAAATTAGCAAATTGAGTCAAGGCTATCACGGCTATAAATGTACTGTTTTTAATGTCAGTATTTGAGGAGATAAAGTAAGTGTTGATGTCGACGTTAAGTTCTGAGAAATTACCAGAAGCTCTGCAAAGAACTTCCATGTCAGCCCATCGTAAAGAATTTTTGCATTTGTATTACAATGCTTTTGAATAGGAATTATTCTTGAATTTGATACCGAGTAGACTCCTTGCTAGTAGCAGAAATTACCACTGAAGGAAGAAACAAGACAGTGAGACCAGAGAAAAAAACAGATAATGCTTTTGTTATAACGGAATGCCTATACACTGAAAAGTCAAGTTTCACTTTCATGCTCGGTTTTAAATTTCGGAAGATAACACGATGATACGAAGATCATACGATACGATAAAGATGATACGAGTCTGGAAAAAATATAAGGAAATTGTGCTCCTTCCTGATTCTTGCGGTATTCGTGAAAACACCGGTCTGCAAAAATTAATCCTTGTGCATTTTTGCTAGAGCAATTAGACTCCAGTTAGTCAGCCGCCTCCGCAACACAAGGTGTTGAACAACCTCAAAGTCCACTTGCTGATTAAAAGAAAAAGTTCGCCCCCAAACCAAAGTGCACATTCAGAAGTCTTTTGCTTAGCTGCTGCTGAGTTCATATAATGCGACCATGGACCAACATGACCTTTCAAAGTAGCCGACTCTAAAGCTGCCAAACACGAAATACACATGTAGACGAATCTGGTCCCCATGAGCAACATCACGCTTATTTCTAAACATATACTTTACTTGAATAGGCAATCATTTTGCTGTTTTATAATTTATTGTCAAATCAGGTAGTCTGCTGAATTAAGTACACTGGAAAACATGCTCTCATGCTCTAACTTCAATTATGTGTTTACTTAAATATGTTTCTAATCTTTTTTCTATCAAATTTGACCTCACCATGACAAAATAAGCATTTGCTCTTTTTTGGCCACAATACATTTCACTCCATTAGCAAGGTACATGAAAAATAAATACTAGCACTGTAGGTCTCCATATCGTGTCATGATTTTCCCACATTTCAGTTGTTCTCATAACAAAGAAAATGATCATTTGAGCTCAACCTTACAAATTAAGAATAATTTTGCTAAACAATAATTGAGATCACATATATATGTGTTCAGTTATATCATACCAGTTATTACATCCATTTAATGAAGAAACTGTTTCAATCAATAGTAATTATAATATGGCTTCTTGCATAAAGGATGCTGGACTAGTTGCCATTATCAATTGTGTGGAAAGAACCATGCTCTTCCAGAGGCTGGATCAACATGCATTGATATTTCAACAAGCACAACGTTGTTGGTAAAGTATTTATTAATGAAGATGAAATTGTTTAACAATTCCAAATGTCTGCAGACTAAGAACTGTGAAAGCACGCAGCCTGAGTGGTCAATTTATCATGAATTAGTTAAAGATCTCTAAGTATTTCATCATTCGGAATGAAGTTTTCCTGATCAAGTTTACTGCAGTACAATTCCAAAACAAGAGATTCATTAACATTAAATTTATTACGCTTGCAAAAGACATAATCTTTTTGTAAAACACATTTTGTAAAAATCCGTTCATCTCAAATTCACACAATCCCATCCAATCTTATCTCCTAACAAAATATTGGCACATTTTGCATGCCACATTATTTTTCTAAAACAATTTGGCACACAAATACTTGGAGCAACATGGGCTAATATTAAAAATCGATCAGTCATCTCTGATGAATACTTAATAGGTAAAAACCCGATCACAGATAATTAACAATCATTTGATTATCACAATCTTTCTCACTTATTCCGGAAATTTTGTATACACTCTAGCACTTTTAGTCTTAATGCTTACTCCTGCTGATCGTAGCTTCAAAAGAATGCAAAGAATTCTTTCAATGAGCTAAGTAGGCAGGCGATAGTCAAGAAATATGTATTCAAACAAAGTCTTCAGGAAATGTCTTACATTATCTACGAGAATAAAAAACATAATTCAACTAATCTCATTTAAGAAATTCAAAACATCAATTAAAACACACACACATACAAAAAAAAATGAAATCCAAGCAATTAACATAACTGCTTCAAGAGATGAGATTCAAGGTGGTGAACTACAAAAGTTGTGCTTAATGAGAAAAATTTATATGTCACTTGAAAGCAAATCTATTTACACTTTGATAACAGCAAACTACATGATTGTTCAAGGATTCAAGGAAGCTATTATATAAATAAAGTTGACAACAGAATCAAAAACTTCAATAACATATATTCACCAAATCTGGACATTCCAAGATAAATTTGTTTCCAATAATTGAGTGAAGGTTTTGGGTATCATGGTAATATTCATAACATAATATATCCTCAATTTATTTCGCAACCTACAAATTTTCTCTGATCATCTGTTTAATTATTTGACACAACTGAATAAAGCAAAAATCAATATCAGAGTTTTGCTGAAACTCAGTTTATTTGCTTCTAGCAACTGCAAAAATCAGTAATAAATTGAAAGATATGAAAAAAGAAACATTTTTCCACGGGTATTTCTATGAGATCACATAACGTTTGTTCTATAAAGCTTTTTTCCATAAAGATCCATATTTTTTATAACAAACTTTTTCATGTAATGAAAGTATTCCAATCTACTTCAACTGGAGGTTCAGAATATTCATGAACAACCAATGGAGCATTTTCATAAGAATTATGCGCATTCAAGGGAACTTTTTTATGACTTTTTTCTACTATCACAGGAGACATGAATCTAGAGCTGTGGCAACTAGGAGGATCACTGAGATCAATAAGACATTCATCGCCATGTGGCTTGTTAGAAAGTGAAGACGATGATGGTGATGCAACATGATTTATATTACCATACGATGGTATGGATGCTTTATTATCAATCTTATGTTCTTCTTTAAGCCGATTATAGTTGAATTGTTTTGGAAAAAAAACTAGATCCTAATACATTTAATGCATTCAAGTAACAACTTACTTTTTTTAACTGGCAATCGAGAAATAACTGAATTTTCAGTTGATGATCCCAACAAATCAGATGGACTCAAGGGATTACGTAAATAAATCTCGTCGATTACACCAGGGTGACCCCACATTTTGCTATCAATTGAACCATGACCTAGAAAAGGCAGATAACAAAATCAAATAAAAGACTTATATGATACCTGTATGGATAAAAGAATTCTGTAATGGCCAACTAATATCTGCTGCACAGAGACCTTGGTCACGTCTAATTATTTGCCTAGGAAATTCTCCAAACCGAAAAGTTCTTTGATTTTGACCTTTCCACCAATATCTCTCAGGCCTGATTTTAAAAAACAATTGGAAAAAATGCATGATACTACTAACCGGCCTTCAATAATTAGGACAGCATCTCCTTCTTCTAACATTAATTTCCCACATTCTTCCCATCTCCTAATAGCTTTTGCTATCTCTGGAAATGCAGTTGATAATTTGGATTTTAATAGCGTAAAACTAGGTCTCTCTAAAGGATTCTTGTGCCAACACTGGAATCAAGTTATATTACAATAAAACAAACCAATTCTACTAACATGTAGCAAAATATTGAACATCTCTTGAGAACAATGGGGAGGTTTAGGCAGGTTCTTTCCAGATTCTAAATTGTTCAGTACTTCTGTTGGGCTAAGGCCTTGCCATGGTTCTTCACCAAAGCTGAACATTTCCCAAATAGTAACTCCAAGCATCCAGACATCTAGTAAGGATGATTGCAATAGCAATGATGTACAAAATGCAGGAGTAAAATACTTTTTTATGTATTTCTACTGTTTTTTTATATACCCTAATCTTATTCTAATAAAATTAATTTTGAATGATTTTCTCCCCCAATTCAGGTTTTGAGTCATATTCCAGAAAGGCAACTGTCTTATAAAATGAAGTCACAATAAAGCATGCGCTTTAATTCCTGCATTACAGGTTGTCATACACATATATACCATTCAGAACTGAAGTAAACAGTTTATGAATCATGTCTATATCTAGCTGTTACAGGAAAATTAGAAAGGGCAGGTAAAAAACATTAAAAGTCTACTGATAAAAAAAATCCACATCATAAAAACTCCATGGTACTGGATAGTTCCAGACAGAAAATACGATACAACTAGGGAGATGTGAATAATTTTCATCTTCTTGTATTCATGAAGAAATGTTCTTTTTTTATTTTCTATTCTTGCAATCTCAAAAGTCATATAGCAACAGAAAACTGTACACTGCATAAAATTTAATCCTCCCTCATTTGTACCTTTTTACTCTGGAACAAAGAACCAGTGCAAATACATCTCCTTCCAAAGATTTTGTGTACTACTGACTGTTCACAATGTCATTTAATTAATCTAATTCCATAATTGTTCTTGATATGATTCTGGCAAAATTTTGCACTGCATTATCTGAACGTTACACCATTATCGTTTCACCTTATTATGGTAGTAAATTAGAAGAAAATTACAAAAATGATGAAACACATAAGTGAGCTGAACTAATCTTTTTACCAAAAAATCTGATAAACAATGAACATCATTAATTTATTAGATAAGTAGTGAAAAAGAAAGTTGCACGTTTATTGCAATAACATACTGAAACAAAAATTAATTAATTGAATTTAATACTAAACAGATTTAAAACTTAAACCATTATTAGTATGCGCAATTCCGAATTTACAATATTAGTTGAGTAGTTCGTAATTTACCCACAAAATGCATTTAAAATATCGAAATGCTACACAGAACTTTCAATTTTTTGACTGGATATCAGATGTTTTCTTCAACTGCAAACCAGTACTTTCAAACATTGAATTAAAAATCAAAAATGATTGACGTATTTTGTAGTTTTTGTAATTATTCCGGGATAAATTGACGATGTAAAACAAGATTAAGGGAATACAATGACACAAAAAAAAAATCAAACACTGAGCCTTTCAAAGGCACCTAGAAAATAAAACTGAATTGCAACTTTAAATATATGCTCGAATAGCCAGCTCTAATTCAATAATCTGACACTTCCAAGTGCTTTTTAAAGCATCC
The DNA here is from genome assembly GCA_036172245.1 of Raillietiella orientalis. Taxonomy (NCBI): domain Eukaryota; kingdom Metazoa; phylum Arthropoda; class Ichthyostraca; order Raillietiellida; family Raillietiellidae; genus Raillietiella; species Raillietiella orientalis. Next base: position 728,298 of record JAYWIR010000018.1, on the reverse strand, counting down.
TACTTGTGTGATTGTCACAAGATGCATCTTGCAACAGTAACCTATAATCATACAAAACAATTAAGACTGCTGCAATTTAGCAAATTAATGAATCCAAGGAAGTGCTTTGATTTGATTACTTAAAAACAAACTCACAACTACCGAATGCTTTATCATCAGTCATTAACCAACTCATTCTCCTGTTTTAAAAAATTGCTATATGCACAGCAAGCACACAAGCTTACAACTACAAAACGTGATTTACAATTGGAAAAGCAGTGAGATCCATGCATAGTGTTCAGAAAATGAATGACTTGAATACTTTGTTTTACTGATGACACCTTGTTCTATAGACTTAGCTTAATTCCTGTAAGGCACACATTATAATGCAGTACAGCAACAAAATATAAAAGCAAATAACTTTCTTTTTTTTTTTTTTTAAAGAAATGGACGTAGATTTAATAAACAGATGCTTTAAAAATTAATGCAAAACCATATTGTGAATTTACACTAGTTTTTTTAAATATAAAGAACAATTTTATGTAACTTGTGGGATAAAAGGAGTTGCTAATTTTTTGTTGTTGATTAATGCTTTACTGAAAAAACAAAAACAAAAACAAAATCAGTTGTATATCAAAAGACCCTTTCCCCAAATTCCTTCACCTATGCTTGCATCTCCATCAATCATACATTCTTAATGCCTTATAAGCACACACAAAATTTTTGTAACATAAAATTACTTGTTGCACAAAAACTACCTGATGCATGAGAAAACTGACGAAATTTCAAACTCTCTGGTGGGCACCAAGAATACGGAATTTTCTGATCCTTACTTATCACATAAAATGTCCTATCATTGGAAACAGCTCTCATGAAACCAAAATCTCCAATTTTGACCTGAACAGAAAATCTAGATATCACTTAAGCATTGCAGGCTAATAAATATTTGCAAGCTATAACATCGTTTTTGAAATACGTTTTTTAAAATACGAACATGCAATCAGATAATTAATTACTCGTTATTTATTTTATATCCTAATCCTCATTTACACTTTAGAAATTTCGTTCTAATTTTATATTTTGGAAAAACAAAGAATTCAAGCTTTCTATGAACATCTACAGAAAGTAAAAACATGGTGAGCAGATTTTGATTTTCCTAATTTGGGATTTAAAAACAAATAAAAGTACGCAATTTCATCATCATACATTCTTTGCCCTTCCTGATGGTTGCATGGTTGAATTTAAGAAGTGAACTTATATTAATTTTTGAACAGTGAGGTGTATTAAAAGTTTTGAACATCAAATCTCTGATTTTTACACTTCAAGGAAAACAGGGTGAACAAAGGAAATGTAACCAAACATACTGATCTCAAATCTTAACATGGAGTTTTGCCCATGCCAAGGTTTGGCAGTAAACATATTTGCAGTGCATTGGGATAACACACAAAATCAGTCAATCAGAACATGTTTCTATGAACTTTTTATGTCTTCTGAACACTTGCTCACAAGGAATGGAGAATCATGATCAGTCAACACATTACCATCATTATATTTATCATAAGTGATGACTCCTTTACCTCATAACTTAATTTATTTACTGCACATTTTTATTTTTTTGAGTCATTAATGATGTTAACATGAAACAATGGTTTTTCTGTTCCTATTCTTCACTCTTTGAATTTCACATTGGCTATTTGAGATGGAGAACTTCGGAAGTTGTATGCACTTGTTACCACTTGAGTTCAGTTACAGTGAACACAAATTATGCCACTTCAACTAGAATTCCTTCATATCCAACATCAAGCCATTTGTTTACCAAGAAACACTGTTTGACTCATTGCTGACATGATAAAGCTGTTAAAGCTTGTTTAATTGAGCAATTCCACATTTATTCTTGTCTGACTTTTGCTATTGTTATGCTTTTTTTAAAGTGAGCATGAATTAGCATGTGAATTACATTAGAATATATTTGGCAAGACTTAAAGCTGACCACGCAACAAAAAGTACAGTGCAATGCATAAAAAGAAACAAGAAACCACTTCTAGATCACTTTTGAAATCACTCACCCTGTATTGACACTAGCACATTTATGCTGTTATCTATGTTTTGTGAGTTCTAGCACCTTGTAGTGCTGGTGATACATACATACACATAATACAAAAAAGTTTCATTTGAAATCCGTGAGCTTTTCTGTTCAGAAACCAATTCAAAAACACCATTTTCATTGCAGACTACTGCTTTTCTAGGTAAAGCTCATAATTGATAATTACACTTCCTAAATAAAACATATGACCTATGCCTCCTCTGTAATTGTTTATATTTTACTGAATACCTAACTGGTTTTAAGAACAGCACTGCTCTAAATAATGCCTTTCTTTATGTTCTCTTCACCAGTTTAGCAAATTTCAATCTATAAACAAATATCCTTTTTAATCAGCTCTCCCTTGCTTAAATGTTAAGCCTAAACTTCCATTTGTCTTTCATTTGGGTAATGTTTGGGCACTTGGCAGAATAAACATTGAAACTTTACCAAACAAAATTAGGATAAATACAATAAAACATAATGATGAACCCCTTTAAGCAATGATGACAGAAACTGAACACTGATTTGCTCCACAGTGAATCCTTTATAACGAAAATTCTTTGACGAAATTTTCCATAACAATAAAGTGACAAGAGAAAAACTAAGGAGTACAATGGGTAGGAATAGTAAGGTACATTTGCCAAGTTGGTTATAATGAATGGTAATATTCATAAATGAGTAAACTTGTCAAAACAATGAACGAGGAAAAAGTTTTTTTACAGTAAGTTTCACTGGATAAAATGAAAACAAAATAAAAAATGTGATCTGTGCTAAGAATATTAACTGATAAATATTTGCTGATAAATTTTGTAAAACATAACCAACAATAGCTTGGTAAAGTTCACAACTCACAATTTAGATAATTATCAAAGTTTACTAAAGCTAGCTCCAAACACATAAGTACATTCTGAGAGAACTGAGCACCAGAATGAAACACTATTAATGACTATTAATGTTGCTCTTTCTTGTTGCACCTCTATTGTAAGTTACTTGGACAAACAGAATGAGCCAGTCAAATGAATGCAAAAATAAATTTCATATCTGCATACTTAAACCACCCATTCAAGTAATCATACAGTTCAATGAATGCATATTGTGTACCTGCACATCCACACATTTAAAAAAGCTTGGCTGATTGATAGTGAATGTACTAATCTACGGTCCATATTTTGCTAAAGAAATGCAAAGATAATACAAAATGCATGTTCTTTAGCTCTACCATTGTAAATTGTTAATTGGAGTGTATGCAATTTTCATGCAAAAAAGAAAATGAAAAGCACTAAGCAAATCACTACAAAAAGGACATTTTTAAACATTCGGACATTGAATAAAGTAGACCTATATGCAATTTTATTCTGAAGTTTCTGTATAATGGAACATATGCAAGATTATTTTGATACTACAAAAAATCAATACCAATTATATCATCGAACTTTTTCCTTACCTTATAAAGTGACACTAAAAATACATTTCTACATGCTAAATCACCATGTACGAAATTTTTCAACTCCAAAAATTCCATTCCTTGAGCTACTTGCCATGAATAATCGAAAAAAGAGATAAGGGGCATTTTTGCTGAATTCTCCTTAATGAAATCAAGAAGACAGCCAAAATTGGCAAGTTCTGTTACCATCATCAGCTTTGTTGACAACACAACCCCAAACAAACGTAATAAATTACAATGGCACAGCACATGCATTGAGTAAATTTCTTTCAGAAAGGCAGCTATGCTATCTGGATCTTTTGAAATGTGATCTTTGAGAATTTTTACAGCAACCGGTATTTTCGCATCTTCAGAGTTTTTCCAATATCCTTTCTTCACAATACCAAATGAGCCAGAACCCAAATCCGAAACTAATGTGATATCCTAGAAAACAAAGTTTATGCATCATATGAGATGCACAACAATTCCAGTGATCACAAAATAAAGCAGATATGAAACTCTCAAACATAACTTTTGATGTAACTTTTGCTTACTATTGTAATACTGTTACATACCTAATTTTTATTGAGAATCATATGCACACCTGTTTAAAAATTGACACAATAAATTCAGAAATACCTTTTCGTTTATCAGGCAACTTTCTGACCTAACTGAGTGTGCATTCAGTCTCATAGCAGTATTGGATTTATCGTTGTGATTAGAAATGAACTTCTGAAAACTGAACTTCTTTTTACAACTTCTATACTGCTTCACTGCATGTATCAGCCTTCTGATGGCTGGTTTTGACATACCAATTTTCTCAAGATCTTCAAATACTACATATTCAAAGTGCTCCAATCTAGTAATCTATAAACAAAAAAACCATTTCTGACAAAATCTTGAAAATTAGGCCTGAATGTTCAAGTAGCTGTAAGCAACAAGTTTCTAACCTATAAGCTTAATCATAAAGGTGATGGATCGAATTAACTGAAGTATTCCAAATTTTAAAGAAACCGTATTTCCAGAGAGACAAATGTTAGCCTACTACTGCAACTTTAAAAATCTATTAAAATATCAGATTACCAAATAGTAACTGGAAATGAACTTTATGTTATTAACACCGGTTTACAAAATAAACAAAAGCACCTGATTAATTACCTCAACATTGACAAAAATACACAGGAACTGCTTTGCGTTCATAGTTTATTACGTACTTAATGTGATTTGAGCGAATTATAGTTTACGTAGCCCTAAATCGCATGAAGTCCTATTTATCAAGTTTATCAATACCACGATTTTGTCATTACTTCAAAATTTTCAGTTGGGTGGTTTACCTGCAATTCTTCCCGAACTCTACCAATAAACTGTTCCAGCTGTACGCTTTTTAGAACATCATAAAGGGGATCTTCACCCTCTTCACCAGTGCCTTTCATATTCACTTGATACACATATTTTCAAGTCTCTGAATGTTTAAAACCGAATTATTACTCATGACCTTTACGGCAGCACAAGAGGGCCATAGCACCCTATTCAATTTCATTACAATTGATCACCAGTTCGGCAACAGACTACATGTTCATCCTCAACCACACCATTTTTCGTCTGTAGACTAACAGGACCAAAAGCATGTTTACCTCGTCTTCAGGAATACTAATTACCTCAAGAGAATCTCTACACACCTATAGAAGGCACTCTTTTCTAAAATGAAAATGTGTTCTCTACGGTCCTGCAATAATTTTGGAAATCACCACTTCGAAAAGGAATTAAAGTGTGCATTGAATGAACAAATTAAACGAATTATAAGTGTTTGCTTAATAACACTTGAATTAGGGGGGGAGGGAAGGATCAAAAATTTTATGCAAAATACAATGTTAATGGACAACAAAACCTTGAAAAGAAAACTTTAAATAGCCAGAACATATTTAAACGTATTAATCTTTCATTCACTGGCTTGATTCATAAGTCAAAAGTCTCTTTAAATGAATACAGAATGAGTAAGTTTTATTTTAGCAGCTGCTTTGCTTGCTTCCTATAAAGGTAACACTGTATTTTTGAGACACTATCAACAGGATCCTAACTTCCCAGAGAAACTCAAATCCAGAACCTACAATGCTCTCTGAAGTTCACACGAGTCCTGAATTCCCACATACCAGAACAAACAATTAAAATGTTTTGATATCTATTCCGTGCTGAAGCAAGATTCAGTGGCTTTCTTTGTTTCTCTGCTTTTGATTTTCAGAGGGATTCCTTTTGATGTCGAAATGCAGAACAGGATTTCATAAGTTGTTCTATCACTCGTACTACGGATACATGGCAACCTAACTGAAGATGATTTCTTTTTACTTTGCAAATCCACAACCTTCATTCCAAAAGTGTCTGAAATATAAGAATATTGAAGAAATGTGTATTATAGGGTATTTAGGACACTTTTGAAATGAAAAGTGAAAAGCCCGTGGATATAAATTTCAAGTATAAGAAAATGAATATTCTTATACTTAAGAAATTTATATTTAAGGAATTTCAAACGTCTTTGGAACGAAAAGAGGATAACCTTTTGGTTTGGATTTGCAAAGTAAAAAGAAATAATATTCTATGAAGCGCAGCAATGCACATGCTGCAGACATCATCTGGAATTCAATCAATAACAATCCACACACGGAAAAGCAGTTTTCCAATGCGTGAATTCTGTTCTGTTTTCTTTTCGTGAAGCACGATTCCTAGATTACAAGCCATCCATTCAAGAAGATGAACCATCTTCAGATTCAAATGCAAAGTAAATAAATGCAGACGATATCATTTCGTTTTTGTCTTTCTGTATTTTCCGAGTGGTGTCAAGAAAGGCAGCTCGAATATCGCAATGATCTGAGGCAGCAAGATTAGTTCGAAGTTGGTTCGAGAACTGCAAAACTCCTGATTGCTCACGCAGAATTATTTCAGCAGCTTTCATGATACTAAAGAGCCTTTTCGGCAGATAAACCTAATTTCTGTTTCTTTCCATGATCGCTGAAATCAAGTGAAACAGGATCTCTGGCATATCTTCCTTTAATTTCTCCTAGGCAGATTGTATCCGTCAAGGCAATCTTCGAATTTAACTCGAAGGACAACGAGGTATCCTTCTTCCAAAGTAAAGACTAGTTTGGAGCAGTGATTGAATGCCAAAGAGATGTAAGCGTAGGTGGTAGCCGTGAGTAGACAGTGGTAAAAGGAAGCGAGTTCAAGATCATCACTGAAGATGAGAAGAGGCAGCGATAGGTATCCCTGATGACGGAGATGCCAGCATCGATTTTCTAAAGGTCAAGATAGTCAACAAGGTGGGGAAAAATCCAACAGAGGAAAGTTGACGAATCTTCAGGAGAACTGAAACTTATGGCGACAGATGGTGTTGGAGGAAGATAAAGTTCAAGCACATTTGCTTGGCTGGTCGCCTGAAGATGAGAATGCCTGGATTTGCGAAACGGTTATCAGTTGGCAGTCGGACCACGAACCGGTGGCGCAAAGAGAAGTCCGGGCAGTGCAGACCGAAAAACTGCAGACTTTGTGTCCGCGAGAGAGAGATGGGCATGGGAGGACAGAAGGACAGGGTGCGCCTCAAAGACCATTCCGAAGAAACAAGCAAAATGTGCTTCAGTTGTTTCAGTAAGACTTCCCTGGATAGCGTTCAGGAGGACTCTAGTTTGGAGGCGGTCCTCTGGAAGGCCCTCTTCTACTCCGGATGCTTAGGATGGGAGAGAATTCTGTCGGGGAGGAGTGGGGGGAAAGAAACCCATTTTGTAAGAGAGGGACTGACTTCATCCGGGCAGCATGGCCGCCGTCGACCTCGCTGTGCGCGTCTCCGGCCCAAGGTGGCAAAAGCCCCCTACGGAGGACCGATCCCATCCCCTCTACCTCCAGACCAGACACCGAAAAGGGCCACCGGAGGTGCTCCCTCAGGGGCGAGGTCGCACGGCGGTTGTGCCGACTGCGGACCTCCTTCCTGTGGGACTGATGAGACACGTGCACGCGACGTCTCTCCAGGCCGCAGGAGCCTCAGCACACGACCCGTTGCCAAGAGGTGATGGCGACCGCTCGGGTCACCATCACCTCTTCGCGCCGGCAGACGCGCTAACAGCGCGTTTTAACTGTGAAGCGGTGGCTGTGAAGCCAACGCAAGTGTGCGAGTCCTCTCCCTCCCTCCCTCCCCCGCTCACCATCTCGCACTCGCACTGCTCCGTATGCAGGCGCTCAGGGAGAAGGGAAAGAGAGGGTTGTGGAGGACGACTGGAAATCCTTTGGAGAGGATGAGCCGCTCGAGCTGCAAGCGCAATGCGATTTGTGATGGTCCGGGGATTCCTCTCGGGTGAGGGAAAGCGACGGAGAAGCACGCGCAGCACCATCTGCTAATGAACATGAAAATTTTGCGAGACAGGCACGACGATTGGCAATCCTGGAGGCAGAAAGGGCGCACGGGGGGTAAGAGGGAGGGGGAGCAGGTTGGCTAGGGAACGCGCCGCGGAACTGCATTAGTCAACGATGCGAAAGGAGCGCGCTGCCGCCGCAGTGCGAACTCGTCCTCCGAAATGAGGGGGGGAGCGAGGGGGGTCGGGGGGGGGGGTGGATGGGACGGCAGAGGACGCGCACTTGTGTTGACGACCAACCTGCTTCTTGCAGTGGAACGCTTTGGTGCTATCTCCTTAGACGTGGGCATTTGCAGCCATCACGCAACTCATAGGAAATGGATCGCGAAATATAAACACGCTGACGAAAGGGAAGAAGAGCACTTGCTCGTAACTCTACCGCGAAAGATCATTACATCACACCACTTCCTCTGGCTTCACATATCAGAGACGGACGAAAACGCCGACTTACCGTTGCCATGAATATTCGGGTTTTCGGTTCATCATGCCATGTTCGTGCCGTGAGTTGGAAGGCCAAAAATTGGAACGAAAACCAGGAGTTCTTCGAAAAACCGTACGCTTCTTCCAGATGCGTGTCTAGGATACACAGCTGCTGCAGGCTTCGATCTGATTTGCCCGCGTTGGTGGATACGGAAACAGTTCATTTCTTCACCGTGTGCACTTGCATACACACTATCTGGCTGCAAGTCATGCGAAGGTTTTCGGGTTATGGATGGATAGCTGTGAATAGATTCAACAGTTCAGTAGCTACTAAATCACTACTCGATAACAACTATCCGTTTTGGAAGAAAGTGCGAAGAGAACAAAGCAGAAGCGAGGCCCCGAGGCCCAGGGCTTCATTAGAATCGGCTTGCAATGTAGTGCATCCATAAGTGCACCTGCATCCATTATCGGAATGTCCACGTGCAAACGACAGAGCGACTGAATGGAGGTTGCTTAATTCTTCTGGATCGCTCGGACCATACATGTAGCCGTTTTTCAAATCAAAACTTAGAGCAGAGGTCGTAAACTCTTCCCGTAGTCAGTTCTTGACAGAGGTCACCAGCAGCCACATTGCACGAATATTTGATATGCAGCGGTCAGGGACTTCAGTCGTATTCTCAAGCAAAGGCACGATTTTTGGTTCTTCATCACTGAGCAACCCTTTTCACGAATAGAAGAAATGCGACGGTGGAACTGGCGATTCCATTTGGAACAGTTTATCCATTCCCAGAATTTCCAGTTTGTCTGTGAAATGGAATATTCGTTTCACTTGCTCAGGAATGATGACTTTTTTGACTTCATTACTTCCTTTTTTTTTTTTTTTTTTTTTTGAGAGCAGCTGTTATATTCGATTTCGTTTTTGCGTCGCTTTCAGTTTATGCCAATTCAATTTTGCTTTGCTAGACTTCATGGTCGAATGTGATGTAATGCAATACAAAACATTTGAGAAAGGACCATGTGATCAATTAAATGTATCAGATTTCCAGTTCCACGTAACTCCTAGCACAGGAATTTTTTTTTTTTTTTCATAAAATTTTAGCAAGTTTCTGCCCAATTCCGACAAGTTTTAGCGTTGTCCTTGAAAAAAAAAAAAAGAGGGAAGGAGGAGGAAACATGAACCACGGAGGAGGAAAAGAAAACAAACAAAGAAGTGGACACTGACGAAACTTTACTCGAATTCATATCGGAAAGGAAAGAAAAAAACCACACACACAATTTTGCTTTCTGAAGCGGCGAATTTTTTCCGTACGATCGAAAATAATCTCATAGATGATGAATCTCAAAACTCAATTCATTACTTCCATACGTGTGGAGATCCAAAAGGTTTCATTAAGCAATTTATGTCTTTCATTCATTTCTGCGCTCCCTGAAGTCTGGGTCACTATCAAACAAGGAGCCTTTTCCAACTCCAGCAAATTGTGTTTGCCGATTCTTCCCGGAAGGACGAGAAACTGCGTAATTCCAAGTAGTCCGCAGAGACCTATGGAAATTCTATCTACCTTTTACGGAACATCTCCCGGATGATGAACTTTCTTTGAGATTCGTTATGCCATCGAGGCTTTGGAATTTTCTTCATTCAAGGCGGACATTTCCCTGGCTCAATTTGCGAATGCACTAAGAATGATTTAGCATTCTACTAAATCATCCTTAGTAGGTTAAACGGCCCGCTGATGTGTCCGTGGATGTGTTTTTTTCGACGTGTGTGGAATGACATGCAATCCATTGCCATGAAGATTTTTCTTCAAGTTTATTATGTTCGACTGTGTAATTACTATTTTCACGGTCCGTGTTATTATTCGTGATTTTGAAACTAGTGATGGCTATTCTAATAAAAAAAAAAAATCACGCGTAAATTTCTGTTTGAGTTCTCAAATTCTCCTCAAACACAGCCATCTATGAAACCTTCACACGTATATTTAAGAAATGTGTAAGGAAAGCAAACTGTAATTCATAACATTTGTGTATGGGAACAGAATATTTTAGGTCGCAGAAGAAGCAAAAAAAAAAAAAAAAACCCTCTAAGCAGGGATGTGTGAATATGCAAAACGAGTGCACAAGGATGAAGTTCAAAAATGAGTTTTTTTTTTTTTTAAGAAAAAAAATAAAAAAAAAAAGAGGGGGAGAGAAAACAAGTTGTATTTTGTATTTGCATCATTCACTTAGGCCGATGGAAACGTGAAAAGAAAAGAAAAATCTTAACATGAAAAGTGATCTCGAGAACTTGGGGAAAAAAAAACGTGTAGTAGTGCTTCCCTGTTTCGTGACATTCCTGCACATGAATGATACCGCAGGTTTGGTGCATGTGATGGACTTGATGAACTTCTGGATTTGTTTTGTGGAGAACAACCATTGCTTTACGGAGGGACCCCTGTTGCTGGATTCCGGGAGGAGGAAGGCTCAAACACGAACACTGCGCACGGAAATCGGTTTCATTCGACAGTCGTGTTTTCGGTGTCATCCCCTGCATCGATATACGGGAGCCCACGTTCCTCCCTCTGCTGATGGGGATCCTTTTTAGGGGAGGAGGAGGGGGGGGGACTAACATAATGAGCCACACATCGGGCTGCGTACACAAAAAAATTCAAGCCTCTCGTTTCGAGGATCCTCACATTTCTGTTTGGAATTTCTCATTTGCAAAGTTGTGCACCTGACTTCAAAACAAAGTGTCTCGGTGTTTCTCGGCCCAGGATGTGCACTCGTACACTCAGAAAGGATGGGGAGCGTCGGCTGGACAAAAAAGCCAATACGGGAGCCGAACCTGGAAGAAGGAGCCGCGGCTCGCCTCGATGAAGTACCCACCCTGCAGACATCTTCGACAGGCTTTGAACAGGATGTCGTAAAATAATTAAACAGCCTTTCGAGTAGTCTGTGTTTAAATCCCGAGGGTTTCTGGTCCGAGGCGCAACGTGTTTATCAGCCTGGACGCTCTGATTGGCGCCCGCCCGAGGTTGCCTGAATGGGAGAGCTGCAGGAGGGGCCTCAGTCGGAAAACACTTTTGCGGCGTGTGTGGTGTTGAGGTGCCCGGCGAAGAGCAAAAATGTGACTAGTAGTATGTGGACATCTGTTAAGCCGAAAACTTATGGAGTTGGTAAATCCGTTTTTCCTTACTCGGTCCGTCGAAACGATGGCATGCGGCGGCTTGCATGATCGGGGAGATGTAAATTTCCCACCGAAATCCAGATTTTTTTTTTTTCTTCTTTTCTTTTCTTCTTGTCCCCCCCCCCCCTCCTATCTGCACATCGTATTCTGTAAACTTCGGGTTTATGATAATAACTGCAAGTTGGTTTGCTTTGCTCATATGTGGAACAAGACGAATGTATGGAATTAGTTGCTTCCTGTATCATCCTTCGTGCCTTCACTGATTATCAGGATTAGGACTATTATTGGATTTAGTTAAAGTTCGCAACCATGACCAACGAAATATTTATCCGGAAAACGTTTCCAACACGTAGTACACAATCGTAATATAGGTGCCGAGATGTAAATATGTGAGTTTGAAAGAGGAAATTTTTTTTTCATTTCCTATCTAGTTCCCCCTCCTCCTCCCATAATCCTGTTTACATCACTTGGGAGTAATTATGCCTGTGGTTAATTATGCCTTGTTTGGACTTTGGTGAAAGAGAGAGGAACATGGATGGCAGGATATTGGCTGATGGCTGAATTTATTGGTCAATTTTTGAAGCAAGCAATGTTGAAATACATACTCTGTTTATTGCATGTATTGCTAAGATTTACTATGCAAATTCAAAGTAGAAATGGCATTGTGAGCTGTAAGGTTTTTATGGTGTTTCCTTGATGTATTTTGCCCATGTCTCCATGTGGTCTGTGATGATACATTTGAACCAGTTACTTGAGGCGATTTCATGCAATCAGTGAAAAAATAAAATGAAGATATGTGATGTTACATTTCTATTTGTTCAGGATAAGTTTTGTTGTATTTTCATTTGTTCAGCATGTGAAATAGAATGGTTTCTAAAAGATCGCATTCTCCTCCCTTTTATTCCAGCATTTTTGTTACAGATCAGCAGCTCATTTGGCTTCCTGGATTGTTGTTGCTCTTAACACAAGTGTGGCTGTTCTGAAAGTTGTTAAATGGTGTGATGAAAGTGTAGTCCTTTTCAGTATGTTATTAGTTTGCTGCTATGTTTGTGTGGAGAAGAATGTGAATATTTGTTTTTCAGCTGTTGGTATTATAACATCCATCTTTACAAATGGATTTTGAATTGCAAAGTTTTCTCACAAAAAGTTCGAAGGTTTTGAGTTGTGTAAGCCTCAAAATTGTTAACATGAATCTAGTTTTTCAGGCTAATTTAGGCGAAGCTATAATTTGGAATCATTATGAAGTTGAATTTTCCATCAGATAATTCACATTAAATGTAGTCTTCGGATGTTTTTTTTGTTGTTCGTTATTTGCTAAAGTGCATAATGAAAAGATGCATTCAGGATGTTGTTTACATGTTTTCCAATGTGTAACAATCTGCACTGCTTTCATAGTGGAACTGCTAGCATTTATGTGTGTGTGTGTGTGTGTGTCATATAAGTGGGAGCAAGTATGAGAATCAACCAAATTTGAGTTTTGCATTAATTCTCACATATTTTGATGTCATAAAATTTAATGTGTGATCATTGGGATCACCCATCCAAACAAACATGTACAGTGTTCCTGTTACTTTTAATAAATTGGATTTGGAAAAAAAATAATACTATGAATATTTGTTTTATCAAACATCCATTCACACATATAAGTCATTTGCAGCCATGAGAACACTGATAGATTCATAAAAGCATTAAAGTAAGGCTCACAGTCAGTATTCTGAAGGCTGTGATGGATTTGGATTACATTTAATGATTCAAATAATTCAAAATTGAACAAATGGATGGAGCTTTGTTAATTAATTCAGAGGGGAATCTATCAAATAGTTCAGCAGATGGATACATATTTCGGCTTTATTAAAATTAATATGTGTGTCACTGTGTATTGTTTTTTTGTTTTTGTTAACATCGTTTTCGGATTACACTTGCAGAAAATGAAAATCGTTTCTTTCTAGCCGGTTATTGCGGTCATTAGAGGCCTTTTGTTCTCAGTCATAGATTACTACATCAGAAAAGATTGTTCATTTTATCCAGGATGCACCAGAACAAGTTTTGGCAATGTAAATTGGAAAATGTTTTGTAAATGTACATGCAATGCAAAATGTGAATCCGAAAATAAACGAGTGCATTCCACCGATGCACCAATGTAATAGATGGAGTAGATCTGTCTAAATTAAACGGAAGGATGTCCGGAGAATAATTAATTACTTTTGCGAAAAATTATTTCGTTGCCAAAGATTTTGAATAACAGTCAGCAACGTTATCAGATTTACGAAAAGCAAGCTGCAAAACAACAACCGTTGTTAGTACGAAGGCTTATTTGAAAATTTTCTTTAAAAAACTGCAGTGGATGTTGGCAACGTGCTTTGCGTGCATCGTACTTTGCCCCGAAGTTGCACAATCATGAAATTATAGTACTTTATTCCAGTAAATAGTGTAGTTATTCCGGCATGGCAGTAAGGAAGCTTCCGAAACACTGTGCACACTGTTTGATTCTCTACACACATTGTGTATGAAGGATCAAACGTGTGTACAGTATGTGTACGAAGTACGCGTATATACGGAGCCGCACGCGTGTGCGTCTTCGTATATAGGTATTGCAACCACTTCCATGAAATGAGGAACCTTTTTTAATGACCATTGAAGAGTTTTAGCTCTGAAAGCTTAGGTGTCCCAGGAATAGCTACTTCTGTCGTTCTACTTCGAGCTTTGAGTGGTTCATGGAGGGAAACGCGTTCCTGTGCAAGGAGCGGAAGACCGGCAGCAGGAAACCTGTTCCTCGTTTTTGGAGATCTTTCCATGTGGCATGCCGCGAGGTGAAAGATGAATGATGAAATCGCGAAGTAATGAGGCGCATGCCTGAGAGTTTTAGGGTCACTTCTCTTGTCAGGAAGGAAGGGGGAAATGCATCACAAAGAAGTCTTCAGCGTCCCGCTTCTGCCCATCCGTGCTTGCGGTGGGATCCTGAGCGCGGTTTCTGGTTTATCGCCCTCCGCGTTTGCTTTCCCAAACAGGATTTCAAATGTATTTCTCCGCCTTTGTTCCCTGCCTATTTCCATGTCGGAAATATCGATCCGAATTCCGCCTTGAGTCTCCGGATGTTTTTTCTTGAAAGTTTATTCTTTGAGTGTCTCCCCATTAGGTGGATGTAAACCATCCATGTACATAGATATCAGTGCTCGAATCTCCCACGTGCTTCATGCTGGTTTCAGTACATTGCCTTAGTCCAATGTGCTTCTAGTTGGCATAAGGATGAGGGTCTCCTGTATTTTGGCGTTAACAGTTCACGACCTGTATACAGGCCTGCTTCCCTTCCGTGCTCGGCGCTCAGCCACGTCATGTGATACATTACTTTATTGCTGTCAGAGAGGGCGCACCTGCAAATCTGCTAATCGTACCCATTGACCCATTCAGGGATAGCGGTCATTCCATTATTTTCCTCTGCATGTTCTCTCAGTAATTCTACTTAGTAGTGGAAGCAGCGAGGCCATCCACCATTACTTCTTTCTTGATACTTCCAGGTCATGCCTAGCTCTCAGTAGGTTGTCTTGTTTGCTTCCCTGTTGATAGCTTTTAGTTTCGAATGTTTCGTATTGTTCCGGGTTTCGACCCGGACAGAGGCTACTCGAGTCTTCCATGATAATCTGGTATGCCTTTGCTTTCAGTTTTTATTCTTGTTTTTTTTCTTTGCCTCAAATCACCTCTTATTGCGTTCCCTATCTTGTTCCGCTGTGGATTTCACATCCACTGCTTGCTTGAACGTCTACTACGCATTACGGCTTGCTTATGTCTCCATTTTTTGCTTTCATGTTGTGTGTGGCTGCTTCGGACGTAAACGGTGGGCTGTTTTGGGCTCAGTACTTTGATGTACACTTTTCCGTGTACCATATCGGTGGCACTGTTCGTTAGTTTCGTTTTTGGAGCATCAGCGATCTTCCTGTAAAACTCCTGCGAATCCGTAGGTCACTTTTGGAGTTGAGAATGCTGTAGTGTGCCACGTGTAAAATTTACTGGTGGAGGCGAACAGTTCAAAATCTCCCGTGAAGAACACTTTGGGCCTTGAAATTCGGTGTTTTGTATTGGGAACCTGCAATCGCTGTATCGTAAAGTGCGGTTGTATTCGGGGCTTGTTGCGCCATTCAGGGAAGCATGCAACATTGGCACCGTTGTCACTGGATCGTTTTGTTCTTGCAGACATGTTGCTGAGGAAGTTGCAGCAAATACTGTAGAGATCAGAATGGATTGATATAGATAGAAACAAGTGGGATGTGCTCATGGTTTCCCAGTTCATTTTCTTTGTTCCGACTGCGTTTCGTGTGTTAGCAAGCTTCATCATCACCTTCAAGAGCAATGGCACCATAATCCTGCGCTGAACCGCTTTCCTGACATCGTTGTTGAATGTTTCAAAAAATTCTGACGGAGGAACACAGTTGCATTTTGATTCGCTCCAAATTACTGTCCTAATTTTCCATCCAGCGCGTCTTCTCCGGTTCACAGGAAATCTCCTCAAGCTGAGAAAGAGTGCAGCGGCAAGGCAATTTTATGGTCTGCCTTCCAGCAACACTGTGTTCACTCACCGTCTGAGTGTCCGGAACGGAGGAAGCGTAATTTCTGCGCAGTGAAGTTTCGAAAATGTTAGTCCGAGGAAGGCAAGGACGATGGAGACAGTCAGGAATGTGCGTGGAGCACCTCGTTATTGTCCAGTCCGGATTTTCATGTTTGTGTTTGAGTGTTTGGCTGGAGCACCATCCTTCGCGATTGGTAGACCGGCTAGGGGATCTGGAGCGACCATATTTTGCTTTAGGAAACCGGAAGAGAACTTCGCAGCTGTTATTTGCGGATGTACCTAGGATGTCTTGAAATGCAGGAGAGGACGATGCACGGCAACCGGAAGAACGGACTTCTCAAGCAGTTGTTGAATGGTGATCGACTGCCCAAGAAGGGAGAAAAGCTCAAAACGGATTTGAGTTGAACGTTTGTTGAGATAGCTCAGGGGAGCGCCATACTGGATCATCACGAAGATGGGGGAGGAGGTAATTCAGGCTGTAGGAAGGCAGGGTTGTGTTTCAACTTGGAGAGAGCATCCCCTTGTGTGGTTCTTGGCACTGACTCTCTAACGTAGTGGCTGCCTCGGGTTTTCGATCAAGAGCTACCACACGGACGCTCTTCTTCGTTGTAGTTTTCCGTGGAAGCCATGAGAAAGCAGTGGGAAGGCGGGGCGGAACCCTCACCAAGGCTCGTCCCTGGGAATTTGTAGTTTCCGACCCAACGTCCCTTTTACGGAACAAGATCGTGGCATGTCGCACGAGCATTGGTTCACGTTGCCGTCACGAGGGCCGTAGGAAGAAGTTTGCAAAGTCTCACAACTGGAGTAATCTGAGAAGGCGGAAAAACAGGCTCCATTTCTCTTGGTGATGGGAAACGGGAGCGGAATGATGGGGATGGTCGAGCCGAAGCTAAGGCGTCCGTCCACCTTTCGTTCTCAGGAGACGCCAAGGTAGTCGGGGAGGAAGGGAGAGAGGCAAGCTGAAACGGCATCTTGTGATCCTCCCCAGAGTCAGAACTCCAGAGGCTCCCCAGAGTCAGAACAGTATTAAGGTTTCAAAAGCAATGATAGGACTCCGTGGCACATGAGAGGAGGGAGATCCTCTGTCCAACCGCTCTTCCGGTTTGTTGGCAAAAAGCGAACGGAAGAAGCGCACTGGCGAGAACCAGCTTCAGTAGCGCAGGGCGAAAAGCGGCGATGATGTCTCCACCGCCATTTCGTTCCTCCTTATGCGTCTACGTGTGTGCTCCCTGCAGCATCCTTGAACCCGTCTCGTCTCTCGCGCGTGCTTCGCGTCCTTGGTTCCTGCCGTTTTTCGTGGCGGATCGGGGTGGCCTGTGCTGGGGGACTCGTGGACGTCGGCCTCCTATTTTTCGCCCTTCCTTTGCTTCCGCAATCCTCTTCTTTTCTCCTCCAGGGATCTTTTTTTTCTTTTCCTTTTTCCTCTTGTTGAATACTGACCTGCATGTGGGCTTGATTGATCTTCCGGCTCTTTCGTTGACGACACGCGGGCGCGCGCGTCTTTTCACAAAAAGCCCTCATATGTTTTTGGTGTACATTTTTTTCCTTTTTTTTTCCTTCTTTTTTTCATCTTTTTTCCTTTCACTGTTTGGTGTACTTTCAGTGATAAGCAATTTTACGAAGACTGCCGATTGCATGCTCGATTTGGAACTCGGAGAAACCGTTCACATCTTCGGGGAATGCCATGGTAACGTAGATCTGGAGACGTGTGTGTGCTGCAGTACGATTGCCTCTTTGCGACCAAAAGAAATTTCCCACTAGATAGCATTGGTCACGTGTTTTCCTTCCTTTTCTTTTTTTTTCTTTTTTTTTTTAAAAAAAAAGGGAGGAAAAAAGGAAGGAACACTCGGAAGGATGTTGCGAGTGTTCAGTGCGGCGGGCTCTGATTTCCCTCTTCTCTCGCGTACCGTGGTGGCAGCATGGCGCGTGCGGCTCCAAAAATGTTCGTTTCATTTTCTCTGCTCTTAGGTTGGTTTCGAGGGTACGCACTCAAGAGGAAGAATTCCGAGGTAAGGACGCTGCTGCCGGAGGCGCTTATGTATCTTTTTTCCTCTTTGCTAGGGCATCTTCCCGGCTTCCTACGTCGCTGTCAAATCCCAGGAAAACGGGTGAGTGGGGCACGAGCGAGCCCGCTGGGGCATCCCGCGTGCTCCTAATTTCCCGGTTTCCATCTTTGACGCCTGCCTGGGCCGTCGCCACTCGAAAGGGAGCGCACGCGGGACTCTTCCCGGAATCTTCCTGCCTCCCGCAGGCTGCTGCCGCATCCCCTGCTGCGCGACCTTGCCGCGGTGCGGGAGCCGCGAGCTACCCAAGAACCCCTCCTCCCTCCTGGGCTTTCTTCCAGTCCCGCATCCCCGACCACTCAGGCCCCACTCTGCATCCTGCCCAGCTTTCCGCTTCTGTCAGCGGGTTCTTCCCGGGAACTGACCGGGGAAGAGCGCCAGATTGGCACCACCGCCACCTCTCCATCACGCGCGCGCGTGCGAGCGGATTGCCGCGTCAGCGACTTGTGGGCTGTGACTGCGTCGCGTCGCTTCGGCAGGACACCGGTGTGCATCTGTGCGAAGGTGTGCATGTGGGGGGGGGATGAGAAAGAAGACTCCTCAGAACGCACAGGGATGTTTCCCGGACGACCGATCCGAGCTTCTCCAGGGCGTCGTCCTTCTGATCTCCCTCCTCCAAAGTATTGGTTTTCTGCTCTTGAGGGCGCTTGCGCTGCCAGCGGCGGGAGCGCGCCAACCCTTCCGGGGATAGGAGAGGGTGCGAAAAGAAGAGCAAGGGGAAGGAGATGGTGCGCAACTCGTCCCCTTAAAGGAATGCTGCGTGTATGCCCTGGGCGAGGGAGAGGAGGGGTCGCGCTTCGGGATGGAAGGCGAGCCACCGCGCGTTATGTTGTCGCGCGCATCTCATCTCACTCCGACCCTGTCCTCCGGTTTCTCATTGTCGTGGAAGTCTGTGGTCCACATCCTGTGCGTACTTGCGCCTTCAGCCCGAGGTCAGTGAAGCGCTCTTGCATGTGGACCCCCAGGACTAACCCCCTGGGCCTTCTCGCAGCACCTCGGCATGTGCAAACGGAGGTGACAAGGGTCGCCCCCAGGATGGCGGGCGGTGCTTGAAGGGAGAAACCGAGCAAAGAGCGCCCGCGGCGACGACACTTTTTCACCACTTCCCCCCTCCCTCTCCCCCTCCTCCTCCCTCCCTTCCGTGTCCTCGCCACCTCACCGCTCAGACGCGCCAGTTCGTAAGGGTCGTCGCCTCCGGCCTTTTGTTTGCATGCTGCTGGAGCTTCCCCCCCAGCGGGTTGCCACGGTGCGCCCCACGCGGTCCTTCCTCGAAAAAGGCAAAGGAAAAGTGAGGGCATCGTTTGCTTTTGCTCGCCTGTTGCCGCGACGACCCCCCCTCCCCCTCCTGCGAGATCGCAGAGAATTTTCAAGCTTCACCGTGCGAGTCATCCTTGGAGCATGCCAGCCACATCAGAAGGCGCGCATGCCGGTCGAGGTGTCCGCACTCTCCTTCCCGCGCACCACGAGCAGCGCGTAGCGAAAGAGTGCTGTGCCACTTCCGTCCTGCGCGGGGGGGGGGGACGCTCCAGAGCCCTTTCTGGTAGTTTCCGGTGGCGCACCCTCCTCCATGGCGGTCGGCGCGCGCGACTCGCTCCCTGGGCTCGTCTTCGAAAGAAAGGCAGAGACGGGGAGGATTCCTTCCTCGGGCGGCTTCGTTTCTTTGGAGATGGGAACGGTGAGGCGGGGGCGGGCAAGTTGCACAGCAGTGGGGGGTCCTGGCTGCTGTAGATGAAGGGAGAAATGCCGCTTTGTCCCAGAGGCGGCTGCCCGCTCCCAGGCGTGGATTGAAGAGCTCGACAGAGCCAGGAGGGAGGAGGAAGCCTCGTCCCTTGCGGTGGCTCTTTCACTCTGCTCTCTTTGTTGTACCAACGAAGCTTGGGGAGTCACGCGCGGCGTGCCTTCAGATCCGGTCTTTCCTCGGGTCGATGGGGGGAGGGACGGGCGAGCGTTCCTGCCGGAGAAGATGGGCGCCACCATCCCTTCCGCCTCCTCTCCCCTTGTCCTTTTCCAGGTGGCCTCCCAGACCATGATCCTGCGCCCTCTACTACTCGCCTCCGACATCCTTTGTGATGTCACAGGCATCGATGCCTACGGCCCTTTTTTGTTTTTTTTTTCGTTCCTTTTTTCCCGTACCGTCGGTAGGGCGTTCCGAGATATGTGGCGCGCGCCTTCAGATTGGGTCGCGCCCCCCCCCCCCCTCCTTTCTGTCTTGTGCTCTGCGCAGCACAAGACGGAAACTGGCTGGAAGCGGGAACAGAGCACACTTTTGCTTGGAGAGATTCTCCTGTTGCCGGGCTTCTCTACGGAACGTGGTTGCCCTCCCCGGGGTCCGCGGTTGGTTTCTCCCCCTGCCTGCCTGCAGCGTTTCGCACGACCTGCCCATCTTCGACCCCAGAATTCTTGTGACTTCGCGCTCCCCGGACGGAAGATGCCCGTCGGTCGGGAGGTTTTTGTGGTCGGACTTCTTTCACCTGCTGCGGCTGACCTCCCCCTTTACAGGGGTGATCCCTCATTCCGCCCGAAAATCGCCACCGGGGCGTGAGGAAGTTTCCCAAGGCCCCGTTTAGCCTTCCCTCCAGCGGTGCCCCCTCTTCCCCGATCAGTTCCTGGGATCGTTAGTTCCCTCCATGCCTCCGCCCCCGTGCCTGACATGACTCTTGCGCTCCCTCCCACCCAACCCGACTTTCTTTCCTGTTTCAGAAACCCACCCCACCGAACGCCTGTCTGTCGTAAGGGTGCTCCGAATGGGAATGTGGGAATGGATGTCCTCTCCCCCTTCATCGCGAAGATGCAGCGCCGACTTTCGCTTTCGGGGAACGGGGGTGGGGGTGGAGTAGGCAGGCGAAAGCGCGTCTTTCTTCATTCTATCTCGGAGTGAGGAACCGGCGGTGCTGGCGATTCTGTCGCGGAACGCTGGATCTCCTCTCTTCCCAGGACGCTGGGCAACGACGATGCGCTAGCGCAGGAGATCTCCTCCGTTCTCAAGGAATGGAGCCCCATCTGGAAGGAGGTGTACGTGGTGAGTCCGCTGGCTGCTGTCCCTGGCGCCCGCTGATATGGAGACCTGCTGTCTCTCTCTCTCTCCTCTGGATCCGTGCAGCGCCGCAACGCCAACCTGTTCGAGGTGCTGCGCATTGTTATGCTGGAGCTCATGGAGTGGCGGAGACAGCTCATCACCGGCACTTTCACCCAGGACCAGATCAGGGAGTTAAAGATGAAAATCACCAGCAAGATCGACTGGGGCAACCGGTAAGGACGTCGACCCCGGCTCACCCCTACCCCTTTTCGCACACTCTCGTCAGGAAACTGGGACTGGACCTCGTCCCAAGGGTGCACTCAGAAGCCGTGAATCCGGACGACATCAGCTGCGTGGAGCTGTATCGGATGGTAAGTGGCGGGTACCAGAGACAGACCCCGCCGTGGAGATGTGTATGGGCGCGGGCGGATGCGCTGTGCCCCGCCCTCCCGACACTCCTCCAACTTTTCCACTTCCTCGGGTATGACCCGGCGAAGTGGAGGGCAGAATAGAATTGTTTCACCCCGGAGACAGGCCTCGGGTTCTCCTTCAAGGTTGTGCGGGCTTCACTCGGCAGGAACTGGACCTCTGTTCACGTGCCCTGGCATCATTCGCGTGCGCTCCCCAGCAGATGGAACGGTTGCTGTGACGCCGAACTAGCGCCGTTTCCTCCCGACGCGTTCTAACCCGCGCCTTAGCGTTGAGCGATCTTTTTGGGGTCTCAAAGAGAGAGAAAGAGAGGTCTATTTCGAGAGTACGTGTTGGCGTCGATGTGCCCCCGGTCCGGTTCGCCTGTGCTTATTTCTCACACGCCGAGTCTGCCCCCTTTCGTGTTCACATGCCCTTGCGCGCGCGCATCTGTGGCTGTCCTTTCATCCCCCTGGGCGCTATCGTCCTCCGCTGCCGCCTCCCGATAGAAACCCCAGCGACTTCCGGGTCTGCTCGCAGCCGTGGCTTCCCCGGCATGCGGAGGCGTCTCGCACATGCGTGAGTGGAGCTTCGGCTTGCGACTCATCGCGTTGCCCCTGCTCCCTCCCTTCTTCATTTTTTGATGTGCTAAAAATATACCCTGACCCGGGTGAAACCGAGGCAGCCATCCGCTCCTCCCCGTTCTCCGAGACCGTAAACTGCCTTGTTACCCTCGACCCCACCCAAAGCGGGATCGCGCCCTCCACGTGGCTCTGTGTGCCATCTCCACGGAAAGCCGTGGTTGCTTCCGTATTCTTTGCGTATGGGGGTGCGGGGGTGGCTTCGCAGACTGCTGTCACGCTCACGAGGTCTGCTTTGTTTTTCTTCCTCCTCCCTTTCTTTCTCGAAAGACTGCTCAGTCACGCCATGGAAGCGCCACTGTCGCGTACAACCCGCCATCCTTGAAAGACCGTGCACAGCCTTCGCGGGATTTCCTTTTGAGGCCGCCAGATTCCTCTCTCCATCGGCGGCGGCAGCGAAATCTCCACTCCTCGAGTTCTTCGCCAGCCAGTGGATCATGGCGGCTGTCGTCGCGTTGCAGCGGTCTTCTTCATCTCAGGGTCCTGTGGTTGCATATGTGTTGAATATCCGGAAGAGGGTGGGAGGAGAAGTAGGGTGGATAGGGGCACGCAGGTCTTCCAACGGCTCGCTGGCACCTGGGTTGGTTACATGCTGGCTTGGGCGGTGCCATTGCGTTCCTTGGTAGTGGCCCTATCTTTCGATTGATTCGCGAGCGTCCACGACGTCGAGCCCTTCCCTTAGGGCGGTCCTCATGTCGTGCGCGATTCAAAGGCTTGCGAGTGATTCCGTGGAAAGACGAAGAGAACGAGCAGGAGTGGGACGAAGGAATAAGAGTGACACCAATATCCCTCAAGGTGGGAGTAGGAGTCCAGCAGATCTCCCGGTAGTCTCCCAAAGGACAGACTGCATTCGTTATTAGTGTGCACCCCTTTCTCTTCCCATCTTGACATAGAACTTTGGATTTCCGTCAGCACCTAGGATCAGCAAGGGAGGGCGTCCCTCGAAGAATCATACAGTCCGCATCCTCTTTTTCTTTGGCAGAGCTCTCAGACCAGATGAAAGCAGAGACAGCGCTGCTCGGTTCAGACTCTAAAGAGATGCCTGCTGCTGCTGTGCGCTTTGGTGAAATTCAGAAAAGGGCGAGTTTGACCGAGAGGGGCATCTCCGTGTCTTGTGAGCCTCCAGAGCAAGGGGACTGCTCCAGTGGTTCGCTCTCGGATGGTTCCTCCATCTCATCCTTACGCTTCTTTCTGAAAACGCTGAGGACTCGGGGGTCAGCCGTTCCGCCTCAAAGGAACTCTCTCCATTCACCCCTGGGCTACCAGGGTATGCATGCGCGGGGGACCCGGAATCCTCTTTTACGAGTCCAAAAGAAGCCATTCGAAGTGCCCTCAGAGCCAAGACTGCTCGCGTCCATCCGTGGATAGTCTCGCCATCAAAGGTGGTCAGAGGAAAAGGGCGGGCTTGTCCATCCAAAGAGAAGAGCGCCTCCAAAGCTTCTCTGGAGCCGAGATGCGCGTCCGCAGCGGGACGTGCGGCGCCTTGCAAGAGAGGGCATAGCGATAACGGTCTCGGGTTTGGCTGCGTGAGACGCTTTGCATACCGTCTTTTGGAGATGATTTCCGGGTGGTGCTTCCATCCTTCCTCCTCCGGAGAGGGTGCTAGTAGCAGGAAGTTTGACTTTGGTTTGGAAGACGCAAGCGTCCAGCGCCGGCTTTTGCTTTTTGTCCCGTCATTCTATCCCAGCAAAGATCTGCACGCGGCTTCTGCTGCTGCGTGGGCGACGACCTTCCCGCCGGTCGTCTCCGAAGCGGACTTCCGTGCTACGCCCACGAAAGCGAGGGTCATCGTCGTCGCGCGAGCCTCTCGCTTCGGGGGAGGGGGGGAGTTGCTGTTTCGGATCAGTGAAACTTTTTTCTTCCGGAAGTTCCCTCGCCCACGGCAACGGGACGATTTCGTTGATGCGTCTAAACGAGTTCGAAACTTCTCGCTTGCACTCCCTTTCCGGACCCTCTAGGCATGTCCCTTCCTCACAATGCTGGTGGTTGGCTCTCCTTGCGCTCCGTTATGCGGAAATCCGCCGGTGTATCCTATACCCTGTTCCTAGGGGACGAACGCTGTGTCGCGAACCACGGATGCCCGCCAAAGGTGCCGGTGCTGCTTCACGGCGCTGCTCCCCCTTGCTCACCATTTTCTTGTGATATTGCGAATGCTGGCAACTCGCTGGCCCGTGCGCTAATCCCGACGAAAAATGTGTTTTCCAGCATCTGGAGAGCAGCGAGATGTCCAAGAACGCATCGGTGAGTATTTCTTTCTGCTTGCTGGAAAGGAGTCCGCTGGACCCACCACTCCTTTGCTTCGTAAGACGAGGGGGACCATGAAGCGGCGTGCTAGCGGCAAGGTCCTCAACTGTCACTTATACTTCTGCCTGAGAAGTTTCCTGTGCTGCTCAGCAGACGACCTGGAGCTCTTCTTCTCTCTGTATGGAGCCAACAGCAGCAGGTTCATCAGGTGCGCCTTCTCCCCCCCCCCCCTCCCCGAAGATTTTTGAATTTTCAAATTTGCACACCGACTCATGTGGTTTTCCCTTTTCTCCAGCGAGCGGTTCTTGGTGTTTTCCCCCCACGAAACATCGGCAGCATCGGCGGCCGCCAGCGAGCGCCGCGTTTTGGAGGCCACCATTTTTACCGTGAGTGCTTCAGATGGTTGTGCCGAGGAATCTGGCGGGACGGACTGACTTGACGGCGTGAGCGATCGCCGCGTACCTGCACTAATCGCGCTCGTGGAGCGGCAAACCTCGAGGAAGAGACCCGCATCCGCGCCTTGGCGCCCATCCTGCGCTCGTTTCTGGACTTTCCCTTCAGGGCACCAAGAGCGGTTGTCGGAAGTCCAATCGGTTCCTGCGCTCGCCCATTGACACGGCCTACTGCTCCTCCTCCTCCTTTGGCCTGACGACCACTACAGGCGAGCGACTGATGCGATCTTTCTTTTCGCCAAGTCGGTCTCAATGTCTCGCTGCGTGGCTGCCTTTCCTAGAGACCGAAGCGACGCCAACGGTCCGGTCAGGAAGAAGCTCGGCTGCTGCGGGCCGCACTCCCGGGTTGTCGTGGACGCGAAAATCCAGAAGTGGGAAGCGGGACTTCTTGGACCGTCTCAAACCGTTTCGACTCGGTTCTCGGAGAGTTCTTGGTCTCTTCGGAACTTGCCGTGTGTTGGCCCACCATATGACGTTGATATTCTGCCGTGGCTCCCTCGAGAAACGCTCACAATCTTTCGTCGTCATGCGAGCGCCCCTGCTGCCGAAGAGCTACCCGGAGGAAACGACCGCCTTAGATTTCCAGGCAACCGCTCCTCTCTTTTCTTGCTTAGTTTTGCCGGAAGGCTCGAACCTGGAATGGTCGAATACCGGAAAATCTGTAGGTTGGGTGTCTTAGCACACCCCGGAAGGAGGAGGGGGCACATGCATATCGGAAAAGAGTAAAGGGCAGTTTCGGCAAGCGGATGGTGTGCTCCTGGATGCTGCTGCCAGTGTCCTCCTCCCCGAATAGTAGCGCAGTGGCGCAGACTTGTGCCCGACATGCAAGCCGCTCCCTGTCCCCTATAAGCTCAAAGTTCCCACACGTACCTCGTTGTTAAGCCCTTGCGAGCTTACCATAATGTATCCCACCGCGCATTGCAGTACCCCTTCTGAAGGCACGGCGATCCACCGGTGGGGAAGAAATTCACATTGTCATCCAGAATGGGCAGCCAAGGGAACCCTGGCGGCTCGATTCTGGGTTCATGGCCTTTGGAATGCGTGACACTTTCGGGAAGCGATGGATGCTATTGGCTCGAAGTGCACCCGCGTTGCGGTCTGCGCGTCGCTTCTTGCACCAGCCGGTTGCCACATTTCTTCCTCCATATAGGAATTCGACTCTTGGGCAGCCGCATCCTCGAAGGGCAAGAAAAACCACGGTTTCATCCTCGAATTGCCGTTTCCAGGTTATCGCATCCGCGTGCCTTCCTTCTTCCCTTTCTGGAAAGGGAAGAAGGTTTCCTGGCTTCTTGCCGCCGCTCGGCGACTTGTCCGAGTGAGGGGTGGGGAGGGGGGGCAGTGTCTCGTGAATTCGTCGGCCTTTCCCTTGCCGGCGCTTCTTCCCCGGGATCTTGACGTTTTCGTCGTTGGCTACAGGATCTGGGAGTCTCGGACCTCTGCGAGGAACTATACCTGGTCTGCTACGTGATGAGGTCCGGAAGGATGATCGTGGCGGATTCGCAGAGGAAGCACCACGGTCAGACATTCCGAAGACCTTACGGCTGCGGGGTGACAAGGATAGCTTCCGTCGTGGGAGAGCACAATGATGGAGAGCAAGAATTCTCCTTAAGGCTGTACCAGTGCGAGGAGAGGGACTTCCACGCCTTCCCCGAACTGCTGCTCCGGAAGATGAGCGGCAAGTACAGCCCCTTGTCCAACCAGAACAACTGCGGTACGAAATAGGGTGAAGAGGGAGGAAGTGGGTTAACGCGCTTCTCGCCACCGTTGGCGTTTTTTTTCTCTCTTTCGTTACAGAGGTCCGCGTGTCTCTAAAGTTGATATATGGAGACATAGACATTCTCACTCAGAACAACCCTTCCCTGTTGAAAAATTTGGTCGCAACGCGTAAGTTGGGCTTTGCTGATGTGATCATGCCGGGTGACGTCAGAAGCGATCTTTACATAACGTTGGAAAAGGGAGAGTTCGAAAAAGGAGGCAAGTCCATTGGAAAGAACATAGAAGTGACCATGCAACTCTTGGACTCTCGCGGAGTGGTCATCCCGGTAAGCCAACGCGGTAACACTGAAAAAAATTTTGCCCAACCCTTTTGTTTCCTTATCCCATCTTCGAAAACAGAATTTTATCTGGAAGGCAGCAGGAGCCGAGCCAAGCAGCGTGTTTCATTCCTTCATCGTATATCACAACAACAGCCCCAAGTGGGTGGAGACAGTTCGTATCTCCCTCCCCATCGATCGGTTCGCGGATGCCCACTTGCGCCTGGAGTTCTTCCATTGCTCAAGTATGATTTAAGATCGTGGAAAGAATCGTCAACTGAGCCTCTTCTCCTCTTCTTCACTCCCCGTCCCCCTCTCCCTCCGTTCCCTCAGCAAAGGAAAAGACTGAAAGGAAGATGCTCGGCTTTGCATTTTCACCATTAATGAACGATGACGGTGTTGTCCTGGGAGATGGGCACCATGATCTTGTGCTGTACAGATGCGATAACAGAAACCTTCTGCAGAATCCTTCATCATATCTTAAGCTTCAGTGGCTGCACGTCTCCAAGGACTGCTCTTCATCACCATCCAGTCCCTCTCAGCAGCAGTTCCACCATAGCAACAAGGAGTACGTTACCATCGTTTCCAGGCTGTACTCCACGAAGCTGACCCAGAACAGTGAGTGGAGAGTAGGGAAGTCGGGAATCGGACCTTCCAGTACCATTTTTCTGATCCTCCAGGCGATTTGCTGTCCCTCCTGAAGTGGCGCAATTGCCAGACCGACCTCATGGACACCCTGAAGAGGATCCACAAGCTCGACGGGCAGGAGATCGTGAAGTTTCTGCAGGACATCCTGGATGCGCTGTTCGGCATGTTCGCTGCGGAGGATGGCTCCCCTTCACCGTACACCGACGAGGTCTTCCACGTCATCGTACGTCCGGTTCACCTCGCTCAGCCGGCATTCTGACGTTTGCCTCCCCTCTCCTCTTCCTTCTGTCCACCCCCCATCTGGTTCCAGATATCCATTTTCAGCATCCTGGATTCCAGCAAGTTCGAGCACTTCAAGCCCGTCTTAGACAAGTACATCCAGGAGCACTTTTCCGCCGCCCTGGTTTCTCAGTGAGTCGAGAAACTGATTGTGCGATAGCCCTGATTTCCTTTTCCCTCTCCTTGCTGCCCAGGCTGCTGATGAAGTGCATTCAGAACAAGCTCGAGTGCGCAGCTTCCGAGAGAAACGCCAGAGAACACACGGGCTGCACTTTGAAGATGCTCGAGTACCTGATGAAGTGCATCGTGCAATCGCAGCTGCTGTTCCTGCGTGCCAATGGCGATATGGACACGCACCTGTTCCTCCAATCTGTGCATGGCCTGTTCAAGGCCCTTATCGGGCTCCTCGGCACTTCAGGAAGCAGCAATGCGGTCCTCCTGGATCTTCAGAGGATGGTTCTCAACTCCATCAACGGGATCTGTCAGATTCTCTCCGAGGTTCTGCCAACAAACTGCTGTGCCAACCTTCTCTACGATGTGCTCCTGGCCTTGCCAGTGCATCCCGCCCAGAAGCTCCAGCAAGCCAAGCTACAAGCCTTCCTGCAGATCATCAAAGGAAGCTTTTTCGTTGCCACAGGTAGTCATCATCTCTCCCTTCCCTTGCCTCCTCCTCGCCTTCCCTGCCAGCACCTGAAAGCTCTCCCTCCCCAATGAAATAAAGATGCCCGCCAGCTCCTGCTACCGCTCATCTCGGAACAGACGCGCATATTGATGTACGCGAAGAAGGAGGTTCCTCTGTGCCTGGAGGTTGTTGAGGAGCTGATCAAACTGTACCATTACGCCCAAATCAACTCTACTATCGCAACGGACGACTTCTTCATGGAGATGAAGGTTCTTCATGCTAGCTTCACGGAGGTCCTCGTGCTGCTCGCCCTTAGCACAGAGAACACCCTGCAACCAAAAGTGGGTTCCGATTTTGCAGAAGAACGAGCGTTTCAAGGCACGCACTTGTTGTGTGTGTCCGTGAAGGCCAATGTTATCACGTGCTTGATCGGATTGCTGGGGTTGCTGCAGACATCACAGTACGACTGTTTGTGGGACAACTATGAAGACAGCACTGCCTTCAAGGAGTTTCTGACACAGCTGTTCAGTGTCTTGCGTGAAGTTGTCAAAGAGACTTTGTATCCCAGTGACTGGTATGTGATGAAGATGATCAGCAACAGGTACCAAAGGCTGCTTCATCTTGAAAAAATGAATAACAAAGAGCATTTTTCTTCTCCAGATTGCTGTTGACAATATTGCAGGCTCTATCTTCCTTGCTGTTGAAGAAGTTCAATGATGCCTGCTCATTTAACTTGCAGGTAACCAGATCACAGTGCCTCCATGCATTCCTTAAATCCTTTCCTGGTTCCAAGCAACTCTACATGCTCCTGTTGCTTTTTTTGTAGCTCTGGACGGATTACCTAAACCTGTGTGTCGCATTCAGCATCCAGGATTCCCTCCAGCTGGAGAAGTTTTCTGATGCCAAGTGTGCAAAGGCACTAGAGAAACATGGTGACATGCGTACCCCAATGGCACACCACTTGTTGAGAGTGTGGACCCTTCTGGGTCAGAACAAAGTGCTCTTCCTTCCGGCCATTGCCCGCCCTTTCTTGGATCTCTCTCTGTTGCCTGTGCATGAGGTGCGCTGCACGATCATCCCCATTTTTTTCGACCTTATCCACATGGAATTGCAGCAAAGAGGGAACTTCCGGCAGGTAGCCACCCGTTAGGCATCACCAGAGAGTTAACTAACCCATGTCCTTAGGTGGAAGCGGAGATCATTGATAAGCTGGACATTCTGGTCAGTGAGGACAAAGGAGACAATGACTACCGGATCACCTTCCATAAGATGTGAGGTGCTTGCTTCAGTTCTCACCTGAAATGCTAGCCTCTTCTGATTGTAGATTGATGGACCGGGTACGGGAAGCACAGCCTTGCTGGCAGGATCTCATTTCCACATTTGTAAGCTCGGTGAACCGGCTTATGGAATGCCTCCTTGACTACAGGCATGTGACCCGCAGCCAGCAGGGTCTCATCCAGCGGATAAGCTGCACTGTAAAGCTCTTGGTAGGATGGATGGAAGGGCAGCAAGACTTCTCACCTCTTCTTGGCATCAGAACTTTTATAGGGATGAGATCAACCGGAAGGAGATGTATGTACGCTACATTTACAAGTTGCATGACCTGCATGTGCTGGCTGGTGACCACACAGAGGCTGCCTGTACTCTGCAGCTACATGCCTCTTTGCTGAGCTGGAGCCATGTGACCCTCCATGCTGACTTGTTGTACCCTGGTCAGCAGGAGTGGCAGAGAAAAGAGCGCCTCTATCTGCGCATCTTGGATTACCTAGACAAGGGAAAGGTAAAGGGGAAACCCAACTCTCCCTCCCTTCTCCCATGCAAGGAATGTGTGTGTTGCAGTGCTGGGAGGAGGGTTTCCCTCTTTGCAAGGAGCTGGCTGACTTGTATGAGCGGGTGCTCTTTGACTATGATAAGCTAGCTGCCATCCTACGCAAGCAGGCCCAGTTTTGTGAAAACATTTTGACACAGATCCGTCCAGAACCAGAATATTTCCGGGTGGCCTTCTGGGGCAAAGGGTTTCCATCATTTCTGAGGGTGAGCTGATCCCTGGAAGAAGCCACAGTTTATCTCCCCTTCTTTTCCTTCATATTGCAGGACAGGACCTTTGTGTTCCGTGGCCTTGAGTATGAACGCATCAATGACTTCCAGATGCGCCTGGCAGGTGAATTCAGTGGTGCTCAGTTTCTGCGTGTCAGCAGCACTGCTGATGACAATGACTTGCGTGCCTCGGATAAGCAGTTCCTGCAGGTGTGCACAGTGAAGCCACTTCTGGATGACAACTTCGCAGAAGTCCCAGAACGTGTGCGTGCTTACTATCAGGTGAACCAAGTCCACCGGTTCCAGCACAGCCGTCCTTTTCACCGTGGAGCTGTAAATGATGAGAATGAGTTCAAGGTTGGTATGGGATTAGAGGCAGCAAGCTCACTGTACACACTCTTTGCAGACACTGTGGCTGGCTCAAACGACTCTGGTGACTAATGGCTCATTCCCAAGCATCCTTCGCTGGCTGGAAGTGCAGCAGATGACTGTTGAGGAAGTCTCTCCCATCCAAGTGGCATGTGAGCAGCTGGAAGAGAAGAACCGCGAGCTCAGACAGCTTATCCGAGAATTCACGTCAGATACTACTAAGAATGTGAACATCCTCAGCATGAAGCTGCAGGTTTGCTTGCTTCCCAGGAAGGGAGAAATGAGGAGGGAGAAACTCCTGCAATCCTTTTGGTCACTGTCTCTATTTCTTGCAGGGAATCATCGATGCTAATGTCAATGGAGGCATTTTTAAGTACCGGGAGGCCTTTCTGGATGAGCAGGCATTGCAGAGGAAATCTACAGAAGTGTCTCTGTTGCTGTCACTGATCAGTGACCAGCTGCAGATCGTTGAACAAGGCTTGCAGCTTCATGAGACGCTCATCCCTGCTGGGATGCGCCCATTGCACCAGCGTCTGCATGAAGTGTCTCTTGGGCAGAAGAAGGACTTTGTGCGGACAATCCTTGGTCATGATTGGAAGAGGCCCAGCATTGTGCAGTGAGTTCCCTGCTGCATTCCTAGAGGCACATTACTCCCATTTTTCTCCAGCACCCCACTGCCACCTGTGCCCTTGCAGCCCCAGGAGCAAAAGTTAAAGGAAGTCTCTGACGAGGAGTGCGACTGGATATACACAAAACTGGGGGTCAGTAGCCTTGGGAGAAGAACAGTTGTGAGGAAGGAGGGGACAATTCTCTTCTTGGGACAGCAGGATGGAGAAAGTCTGGCACCACCTCTTCCCCTGCGTAGCAGTGCACGCTCCCTGTCTCTGGGTGGTGTGGGTGAGCCCCCTGATGGTCGCCAGCTGTCAGGCCGCCCACACTCTGAGGAATGTCCACCACTTCTGCCACGCTTCCTGGGTGGTGGAAGGTTTGGGCATTCTCTGGAGAAGGGTGTGCCCTTCCGTGTTGTTGTCCTGCAAGACAGCAGTGAATCTGTTGCCACCAGCAGCACCAGTAGCATTAGCAGTGATCCCCCAGCACTACCTAAGAAGAGCTATAAGAAGGTAGGAAAGAGTTCCCAGATGATAGATGCGTAACTTTCCTTGGGTTTTCCCGTAGAGTCAGAGTAGTGCCGAGCTTCCGGTGTTCGCCGCCGCCCCTGCGGACTCCAGCCCTCTTCCACCACCCATCCCACCAAGGAAGTCTCCGTCACCATCAATCATGTTCCCTTGTAGTCGCGACAACTACTGCGTTCCACGGCTGCAGTTAGATCAAGGCAGCAACAGCTAGTCACAGTTTTGTCCCCGGAGTCGACCTAGTCTCAAGTACCTGTTCCTATGAGATTCTCCTTCCCCCTCCTTGCCCTCTTACATATCTCAGTTACCTCCCTCTTCCCATTGTTCCCCTTCCCCCCTTTTTTTTTTATCCGTGTGTTCTGAATCAATGCGCGAAGAATACGAAAAACGCATGCTTGCACATATACGAACACACACATACACACACACACGTACACGTACATCATGTGCTCAATCTGCGTGCCATACGTTCCTGTTTTCTACTGACGGCGGACGCCATTACACGTCAAATGTTTTTTTTTTTTTTTCCTTTTGTGGATCGCTCCTTGATACGGGGCTGCTTTGTTACAACCGGGGGGGGGGGGGCTCTAGTAGCCTCCTGTAAATGCTTGAAGCCCACTTGGGCTATTTCTCGATGTGGCTTCCTGGTGCAGAATTTGTTGCTGCTCGTGAAGAACCGAGCGAGGGAAAGATGTTTCCAGGTACGGCATTCTTCAGAAAGCTGTTGGCAACAATTTGCGCACCCTGATATGTGTGCGCGGTGCATCTAGCGGCCAGCTGTCCTGTAGCTGTGGTGTCCGAGGACGAACACAAGTAGTGTGCTCCTCAATGGATGGAGAGGTGGCGGAAGAGAGGGTTTCGGGCTCTTTCCCAAGCGAGGGGACCGGGTAGACGATCTCTGAGAGGGTTTCGGGGATTGACTGATGCAAGTTCTCTTCCTGCCACAACCACCCTCTGCGAAGAAACGAATCTTATCCGTCCCTTCTGCCTCTCCTATTTCTGACATTAGCTGCAAGGTAGCTGCCTGCCCTCCCGCTCAGCTTACCGAGACTTCACGGTCGTTCGGGAAGGGGAAGCACCGAAGAGACGTGACTGAACACCTCGTTTTCTTCGATTAGCAGGAGATTGCAGGCTATCCAGGAAACGAATTGCCAGGATGCTGAGGGATACGAAGGCGGGATGGTGGAGGAAAGGGCGAACTTCCTGGGGAGGATACGAAAAGGAAGAAACCAAACATCAGTGACAGCTTTGCCCTTCCTTTGGACAGGAACTGCGGACGAAGGCGGTTGCACAGGAACTGGCAGGCTGCACAAGAGCAAGCAAACAGCTCAGCAGGAGAGAGCTGCTTACCCGGAGGGCATCTTAGAAACCTGGGGGAAAGAGCCTCTGGCCTTAGGTCCAGGGGTAGGAAGCGTTTGCAGCTGCTGAGCTGCGACAGCTTTACTACGTTGCAGGAGATCCTCTTGCGCCGTAGCGAGGTGGAGAAGCCGCAAGGTTTGTAGATCGCGTGGTTTCCACCAGGAGCGACACTCCCGAGAAGGGGGGGTCTTTCCCGTCGACGGTCGCGACGCTCCGCCGATCCGGATGAGGGACCCCCAAGCCTGGGGAGCCCCTCAACCGTACAGAGGAGGAGGAAAAGAGTTGCTGCTTCCTTGCTAGCAGTAAGCTAAGCTACCGTGAAAGCCGTGCTCCTGGCACTGTCTCCTAGGAGAGGGCCGCGATGGTTCCTAAACTGCAGCCGTCTGTTCTGCTGCTTCTGCATCTGGCGTGCTCTCAGATAAAGGATCTGCTAAGCGTAAAGGAAGGCCGTCCTGTCCGCGCCGCAGACCTCATGCCACCGAAGGTGGCGCGTGCTGCGACTGTAAAGAAGCCTCCGCGGCAAGGAACTCCCTTGACAGCCCACCTCTTTCCTGGCCCCGCCCGCGTCCACCCTTGCCAACCCGCACGGCTGCTTCGTGGCTACGCTGCCGGTTTATTTCGCCGCCTGCAGACGGGAGTCGTCGCAGATCACCCCAACGGAAAGGCGACGTCCGTCGTACTGGGTTCCGCAGAATTCCTGGGGGCACTCGCGCAGGGGAGGGGAGAAGGAGCTGCTCTTCTGCGAGCCTCGGGATCAGGCCGCCCGGATTATCTGAGCAGCGAGCACGAAGATAAGTCCGCTGCCACATCCGCGCCCTCCGCGGCGCCCTTGCTAGCTCGCGGCTTATTCTTCAGCACGCCGAAGCAGCTGTCGAGGAGCTCCTGCTTCTCCAGCTCCTCCTGCTTCTTCCTCTTCATCTGGTCGCGTTTCTCGAAGGCCAGCGCCAGCTCGCTTTTCGGGCTCAAGATGTTCAGGTTCCTGGAAGAGACCGAATGAAGGAACGGCGTCGCTAGTCCGCAGCCGGTGCGCAGGCGACCGGGAGCCGCGGCTGCACCTCGGGGAAGAGGGCATGACATGACGGAACGGAGGCGTCTGAGTCGATCGAAGGGGGTGGGGAGGGCGCACACCCCTGCCTGCCCGCCGGAGGGCAGCAAAGATGCTGCCGCCGAGCGACACAGCAAAGCGACCTCGCGCTCGTGCCTCTCAGCGTTCCGCGTGCGGAGGCGGTGGGAGAGCTGTGTCACCCAGGCGGCCATCACTCGGGCGGCGATGACGGTGTCCTCTGGAGGGAGAGCTGCCTCCAGGCTGGCTCTCCGGCATCTCCAGCGAGAGAATCTGCCTGGGTCCGCTTCAGTCCCTTCTGGCAGCCTTGGCGACCTCTTCGATCGCGGGACGATCTTCACGCGCATCGCGGGCGAGCGTACGCGCACCCGGCGGAGTGAAGTCACGGAGACGGTCGGGTCCGCGGGCACTGGCGGGCCGGTACAGGAAGTCCAGCAAATGGGACGGGGCTGCACGCCTCGGTCTTTCTAGCGACGGCGAGCTGTGAGGGCGAAAACGCGCAGGGGTCTCCCCGCAAACCACCGCGATGGGTGTCCGAGGCTCCCTGGAGCGGATGCTTGCTCCATGACCGAACTTCTGCTGCGGCTGTGGGTCTGCATCTCTCCGGCATACGTCCAAGTGCGTTTCCTCAGCGACGAAAAGGCTGCGCGAAGACCATGGCGTGCCTCGAGCGAAGGCAGAGCCGCAGCAACGCTTCCCCTTCCCCCCCTCACACACACACAGCCGAAGACTCCAGGAGCTTTCTTTTTGCTGGGAAAAAAATTCGGCCTTCTCCCACGGGATCACTCCAGCAGCAGCCCCTTCCAGGTCTGCCGCTGCTGCCTGTTCGACTTGGCAGCGCCGACGACAGGCACGGACCGGACGCGCATCTGCCGACGCCCTTCCCAATATGCGTCTTCCAGAGAGTTTTCGAACCCGGGTCCGGACTCGCCAGAAGAAGCGCTGCCTCCTGTAGCGTTCTCACCCCCCCCCCCCCTTCCCCATCCTTCATCGCTAAGACCGAGAGAGCGCACGCTATCTGTGAGGTTCGCAAGTTTGCCGCCGGTAGCGTCGCCGGCGGCGATTTCCGTAAGTCTCGAATGCTGAGCACGAGGCGTGTGAGTGCTCTCGGGAGGGCTTCGCAGCGCGCGCATGTGTCTATGGAGGAATGGCTTGCATAGACTACTTGCGTGCATACCCGTGTTCGCCTGCGCCTGCCATAGCAACGCAGGCGAGTGACGACGCAGTCAACCGGAAAGTACCCATGTACCATGTCCGGTGACGTCAAGCGGTCTTCGCGTTCTCGAAAATCCGTCGGCCTTGCGCAGATACCGGCACTGTCCTTGCAGGCAGCTGCGCAGGCCCCTCCCTCCCGGGAGAACGCGCGCCTCCCCCCCCCCGAGGGAAAGACACCCACAGGAGCAGCGTCCGGCGAGACAGAGCGATTACGCGAAGTTGCGGAGAGATCCCCGCAGTTTTCCCCACGCAGGTCGTCTGATCCGCCCCCGCACGGACGACGCGGCCGTCTGCACTCCCTACTGCGTGACCCTGAATGGACGGGCACCGGAGCTACACGAACACAAAACACCGCATCGTGTCCATACCGGGCACACCCGCACCCCTCTCGCGGCCGCCTTCCTGGCGGCCTCCTCCGTAGGTGCCAGCTGGACGCCGGAGCCAGGCGGGGATCGGACGAACCCCGTGGCGGCGGGATGGCTGCAGGAAGTACAGTCCCTCCCGAACTCCTCGCGGTTCAGACCCGCCACGTGCGTTCGGGACACGCGGGGGTTTCCCCGACCCGCCGCACACACCTCGCTGGAAACACGCCTGCGCGAAGGTCTGCGGGCGGCGCGAGCCGGGACCTGCTCGCCTCCGCGGAGCAGGTCCGATCTGGGGAAGGGGTGAGGGGCTTCAATTACTTCTTTTGGTAGAATCCGAACTCCTTCTTCCACCTTTCCATTTCCGGCGAGACGAGGTACGAGTAGGGCTTCCGTTTCGCAGGGGCATCCTCTCCGGACTCCATGCCTCCGCGCTGACAGGCGACGGTCCTCACCGCCTCCGCCGCAAGCTCAACAGTGGGGGGAAGGGGGTAGGGGAATTCACTTCACGCTGGCAGCCACCTGCGCACCCGCCGAAATGCCACCGCGTGCGCGTTCCGGCAAACCGAGTAGCTAGAGACAGCTCCCGAAACCGGAGACGATATCGGACTGGATCGCAAGAGCCCCTCTTCATCGCGGCCGTGACGGAGATGACGCGCGCGCGACGTGTGCGTCGCGGCTGGTATTCAGAGGAGATAAGAATTCGACCAGGATTACGCACTGCGTCTCATCAAACAAGCATTTGGTCGCCGCCCCCGCCATCTTGGAGAAGCTCTCCACGAGGCGGCATGAGCTCACCTCAACCTCCCCTCCCCCCCTCCTTTCTCGGCCCTCTGTCTCGCGGCTCCCGCGCTGCTCTCTGCCGTTCACTTCGAAAGTATCTTCTTAGTAGCTCGAGACGCGGGAAGAGGGCTGTCGTGTCCGTGCACGGCCATCGTGATTGCCAGCGGTCGCGCGTCCCATTCCAGATCTGCGTTTCTCTGCTTCGGGCATTGTGACGCTTTCGGTGAACAGTCCCCCAAAACGTGACGTCAAAGGCAGAGTTCGGGATTCTCAGTTGGCGCCCGCATTCCTAGCTTTCTTTCTTGGACTCGTCCTCCTGAAGGCCTCGCGAAAGGCAGCCGGCCGTGGGAAGGCTAGGATGAGGGATCGCTGGTGGGCGGGCAGGATTCAAAAGCCCCGCGGAGGGCAGCAGACTTCGGAACCCTAAGCCGCTAGCGTGCCCAGCATCCCTGCGTCCGATGCCCTTCGAGGGCTGTGGACGGCTCCGCCGAGATCCCACCTGGCGGCGCCCGCACTGGCGGGTTGAAGATGCAGGATGCTACCCCCTCCCTGCTTTGCCCTCCGCCGGGGCCTACATCTCCTCCGCGCGGGATACCGTCCCTTTCGACTGCTGCAGATCCTATGGTCCCTCCCCTTCCTTCCCGACAGCGTGGCGTCGCGGAGTCACGCCGCCGCACGCTGCCATCCTCGCGGTTCCCGCCCGCCTTTCTCGGTCCTGTGACTCATCCCGCCCGGCTCTTTCTCCGCGCTCCACCGCGCCACTTGAAGCTGCGCGGGTGCCTTTTCCGCGAATGCGACGACGCAGCTGCGGGTGGCGCGCGCGCCCCCTCGCACATCTGGGAAGGCGTGCTCTTCCGCCAGGTTTGCCAACAGGGCGCTCCGAAGTGGCCTGAGGCTTCTCTTCCCACCATCCTCCCTACGAGTCCAGCAAGGGCTCCAGAGAAAGGAGCCCGTTTCCTCTTGCTCTCGGCAAGGAACCCTCCTCCTCCGGTCGTCCCCGATTTCCTCTCGGACGCGCCAGGGAGTGGTTTAGAACCTAAAAGAAACTCACAAACTGTGGTTCGCATGGTCCTCCTACCACACGCACGTTTGTCCGCGGACCTGCCGGGTTGACGGTCCACAGGCCGGAGAGAAGTGGGGGGGGGGGAACAAAAAGAAAAATAAAAGAAAACAAAGTTCATGGGATGAAAAGACACATAAAAAGCTGGAAGGCCAGGAAGTTACCACACTGTCTGCTGGAGAGCTCCCTCTGCGTCCTTTCCAGCATGCCGGCTAGGTCGGTCCCGAATGCACACCTAGGTGTGGGGTCATATTGCTGCTACCCGCCGCGGAAAGAAAAGTGCTCACTCGATGGCGTCCCTCTCTCATTTTTCTCCTTGAGCGTCTCTCCAGGCCGCCGCAATCCCGCGGATGCAGCAGAGAGCTGCTGGGGCTGCGACTGGCTGCAGGGCATCCCGCACGAAGAGGACTTTGTAAGAATCCTTTGCACGTCCTTGAGGTTGCCATCCGGGGTCTACAGGGTCGTCCCAAGATTTTTTCAGAGGCGCCGGAGGGCAGCACAGTCCACGAGCAGGTGCGGGAAGGGGGATTCCTGTTCCCCGTGCCTGCGACAATCCCGAGCTCGTCCTCCCCAGTGCCCAGTGGTGGCGGCAGGAGTTTCAGGGAAGACCCCAGCGCAACAGCAGAAGTGCCGACCCCTTCCACTTCAGGAGGAGAGCGCTGCTATCCTCGAACACCAGGAACTACTTCCAGTCTTCCCGAAGAATGCCGAGCAGCTTGCCCTAACGTGCAAGTCCTCGTGGAAAGGCGCTTGGGATGGCAACATATCGGTCAGCAGCTGCCCCACGGTCCAATCAACCGCTGCCTTCCTCCTGCCTGCGGTCTCGCACGAGGCTTTCCACCTCGCCGGTTGACAACTGCCCTTCGCCTCCCTTAGGAAGGGTGGCGCGGCGGCAAGTTTCCGAAGGAACTCCTAAGGGAACATCTCCCTTATTCTCTCTGGAGCATCTCCTCGAAGGAGGCACTCCTCATTTCTTCTCCGAAAGGAACCCATCTTTAAGGGAACGGTTCTCTGTTTCGTCCTCTGGAGAGGACCCAGAAGGGACGCTCTCCAATTTCCCTTCAGGGTTGCTCCCCGAAGGGAGCAGAGCATTTCTTAAGACTCTGGAGAGGCATCATCGATCCACCAGCTCTATGGTACGAGATGGAGGGCTCCCCCCCCCTCCCGAGGGAAGGGACAGCTCCATTTGCACGACCGGAGAGGAACCTTGAAGGACTCCTTGATTCTCGGAAGGATCCCGGAGGGTCCACTTTCAATTCCGGCCAGTCATCGGGGGCAACCGTTTTCCTCCAGTGCCTCACCCGAAGCCTTTGAGGCCAACCATCGTCTTCTTGCGTGTCATCCTTGCGCAGGGGCCATGCTAATCTCTGTATCGTTCCAATTTTAGTATATGTACCGCTAAAGCAGTCGATGTAACCGCCGTACTGCGAAGTAGCATATGTACCGTCATCTTGCGGGGGGGACTCGAACGCACGGAGCACCCCCATATTTCTCGGCGGCGTCTATCCTTCCCTGGGCAGGATTCGAACTCGCGACGCTCGGTGGCACGCGCGGAGACATCGCAGCCACGCGGCCGCCAATGGGACCACTGCCGAAAACACATCTCCCCTTCCCTGGTCTATGCCCGCACGACTCGCTAGGCGCCCGCGCCTCAGTAGCCTTCCCCTAGCACGGAAGAGGGAGGACGGGAACGCAGTCTGGAGAGGGAAGCGCTGTGGAGCGAACGGCTCGCCGATCGTTTGCTCCTTGGCGCTGCGGTTGGTGGAGGGGGAGGGAAGGGGGCGCCACCGCAGGGAAGAGGTGCCTGGAAGTGCCGGGATCCCAGCGGCGCCTCCTTTAGGAAAAAAGGAGGGATAGGGAGGGAGTGCGTTGGTCCTTCCTGCCTACTTCATCCGCTTGCCGCAACCCCAGCAAGGAGTTATTTCGCAAGGGTCGCAATCGATTCGGAGTGGTGTCCACGGACCTCCTGCGCTCGCGGCAAGGAGCGCAACAGTTGCGTCGGTGCCATCAGTTTGCGAACGCCGCCCCACAGGCGAGGCGCAGAGCAGGCGCTCCTCGCGCACCGGGGTGACGACCTGCCGGGTGCTGCGGGCGGCTGGTTCGCTCCACCGGCTAGGGAAGGCGAGCCCCCACCTTCTTCCCCCCACTGATCTTCGGTGCTGCTGACTCAGAGGCCATCAAGCCCTCAAGACGGCTCTCTTCACGCCGCTCTCCGGAGCAGCTTGCCCCACAAATTCACCCGTAGACAACGTCGTAGGACACGTAACGGGAGCTGCCAGGGGCACAGCACTCCAGGCCAGATGGGATGCAGGGACGCTGGGAGGACCATGGGGAGGGGGGGGGGGAAGGGATCTGTCCGAGGGAAGTTTTTTTGGTCCCGCCAAAAAGGCCTGGCTGGCTGGCCTTGTGCCTTCGGGAATGAGAACATACGAGTTGAGTCGCGGAGGTGGGGCACTCCCGGGCACGAGGAAATAGGGGAGGAAGGAAGGAGACAGCACGCCGACTTCCCGCTGCGTGCACCGGGCACCGCTCCCTTCCGACAGAGCGTTTCAGGGCGCGTAGCATCCCCAAAGGGGATCGCCGGAGCAGTCCTCTTTGTCTGGGTCGCTGGCGACCCTCGGGGTCCGGTCGCAAACGAGGCGAGCCCGCATGCTGCACCCGCGGGGCGAAGCCGCCCCCCCCTCGGGCATAACGTTGAGGTCCGCTTGTGTGCAAAACGCCTAGCTCCGCGTCAGCGGGGGAGGAGGATACCGCTCCCCGGTTCCCTACCGCTTTCCGGGATCGCTCCCGAAATCCCACCGGAGAGGTGGGAGGTTTGGGGCGTCTCCTCGCTTGGCAGTGGTTGCGCGCAGGAGCAGCTCGTCCGCTGCCGTCCCCTGCCAAAGCCCCGTTTTTTTTTTTTTTTTTTTTTTGGGGGGGGGGGGACTTCTTGCTTTGTTCCCCCCCCCCTCGCCCACCGCAGCCATTGTTGCGCCATTCGCTTCGCTAGCGGCTGGCTGTTCCTGCATCAGCGATTTAGGCGAAAAGAATTTTTTTTCCAGATGCCGTGAAGAGTGCCTCAAGGTCTTGCTCTTGAAGCGCATTTTTTTCTTTTTTTGCCGTTTCAACGGTTCAGTATATTCGTGCCTTTGCTCCCTCCCCTCCTTTTTTTTTTTTGTCTTGTACCCCGAGCTCGCTTAACAAACTGCATGCAAACCACAGGTCGCACAGAGCCGTGTGCTCATCCGCAATCTCTGAATGTGGGTAAGATGAATGCTACACCTCAGTGAAATCACAGTGTTACTCTTGGTGACGTAGATTAATCTCCTGTTTCAGACCAGTGGCTTCGGTCCGACATTCCTTTTTCAGGTCCGACATTCCTTTTCTGGAGTCATCCAATTGGAAAATTGGATGGTCGCCGTCTCTTTCAGTTCGTTGTTCTCAGCCTTTTTTCTTTCTTTCTTTTTTCCTTTCTGTTTGGTCGTGGTCGGAGCTGGTCTGGACTCCTAGGATCGGGCGACGCACCGTGAGAACCCCCCCAGACTCTTGCCTCTGGTGAAGATCACCTCACGCGAGGTTGCAGCGAGTCGGTTCCTCACTCTGGAGTTTTCCCGCTCTCGGCTGCTTCGCACTCCCGAAACCACTCGATCAGATTCGTTCACATGGATGGCTGGGAGCCTTTTGCAGCCACTGTGGAGGTTTGCTGCGAGACGAATGGCCATCAAATAGCGACGGAAGAGCATCCCCTGCCCTTCCTTTTCGTCGAGACGAGGAAACCGGCAATCTCTCTCGCTCCTTGCATTTCGGGTCTCGAATAGGGTGGGACGAGAAGGAAGAAGAGAAGAAGAAAAAGAGGCCCGTTGGTCGAGTCCACGCGAGGTCCCCGAGGAGAACGGCAGCCGTCACGATTCTTTACGGACTCGGGCACACCTCACAAGAGAGCGATGCTGGGATGCTCATCGTTACCATGGAGCTCACGAAATGAAAGCCCGTGAGTGCTTCATGCCCTTTGCGGCTTAGCCGTTCCCTGCGGCCTTTCCTGAATACACGCGTCCCCTTCCTCCACCCCCAATATCGTCCAGGATCCAACTCGGAAACTGCCTCTTAAGGTAGCGTCCTCTGTGTCCGCTCTATCCCATATAGCAAGAGTGGCTTAAAGGGGGATTTCTCGTCTTTGCCCATCGCACCCCTGCGTGCACCGTGCATTTGCTCTCTCAAGCCGGACGTCCCTCCCAAGAATACGCAATGTTGAGAGATTGAATGGGCCATCGTGCGAGACTGGGAGATAATGTGGATGCCGTGGTTCATGCAATCTTGCCGAACCGGGCGCACCCTGGACACGAGAGGGCAAGCGCGCCTCCCTGCCCGACACCCCACTGTCTTCGAAACTCAAGCGGGCGAACTTCTGAAGCTGCCAGCAGTCCGCCGCGGACGGAGCTGAACGCAGTTCGATCCTGGAGAGGGCGCAGCTTGTTGTCTATCTTGTGGGCTATTGCTGCTCCTACTTACGGGGGCTCTCCCCTGCTGCTAAGGCAAGGATACAGTGGCGCTGGGTCCGCGCGTGTGGTGATACGCGGAGACCTCGTGCTCTTCGCCACCTCCGGGGCCTTCTCATTGATCGGGAAGTTTCCATCCCGCGGTCCTTGCTTGTGTGCCTTCCCTTGTCTGACTTTCTCTGAAACCTGCAGGGAGTTAGTTCCTGGAATGCAGCGACTTCTTCCCAGCGGCATCAGCTGACTCTCCGAGCAACCTTGAGCCGATGCCAAGTTGTCAGAACGATCCAGGACGCCTAGGCAACCACGAAAAGCTTAATCCAGGATGATGGGTAATAACTGGTCGATTTTCCAGACATTTGCTCACAGATCATTTGGAAGTATCTTCGCATGTGAGGAGTTCCTCTTGATTGGGCGGAAAACTTCTCTCCCGAGGACTGTGAAGTTGCACCACATACATCTTCTGAGGAATCCATGTTCTTCCTCTGTGTTGCTATTTAAAGTGAAACACCAAGAATTGTATTCCGCGTATGGCACTGCGTCATAAAGTTGGTGAGACTGAACCTGGAGGTTGTATGCGCGATATGTATAGCGGTGGTCATGCCGGGTGGTGCTACCCACAAGGCGTGACCTCGTGACCGGATGAGGTAAAGGATCGGTTTTTCGAATTGTTGCGCAATTTCGAAAAACACGTGTGTTTTCAGTTAAAGTTTCAAGAGCATTTTTCCAGATAAAGAAAAGGGAAACAGGTTTTGGAAAGAAATTTGCGATGGCACACCACGCAGACTAGGATCGCGTGTTGACTTTCAGTTGTCTTATGAGTACAAACTCTAAATCCAGGTGATGCTACACACTTTCTTCTTGAACTGTCTTTTGGGGGGGGGGGGGAATATTAGCAGTGCAAGAAGTACTGCACAGTCAGCAGTCCTAATAAGACATTTCTGCAAAGGCGGATTGTTGTCCTTCCCAACCATCTTCTGGTAGAGTACGTACGCCCTGAAATGAGCAGAGATATGGAAGTAAGGAGAATAATAGGACATTCTTTGGCATGACTATGTGAAATGAGTCATGTTTCTTATAGCACAGCTGTTGTGGGTCTTTCCCAAGCTCGTCTCAACAGCTCTTTGGCTGTGGATATGAGGGGACCAATGGAGAGGTACTCGAACCATGCACTCCAAGGAAGCACAGAATAAGAACTAAACTCTGCCATCAAAGCCGAATTCTTGTTCTGCAATCGAAAGAATGCAGGTTTTCTTTCGAGGAAAATGAAGAAAATAGGCACTCTTTGATATGGAAAGAAAACTGCAACAGCGATTGCAGAAGTGCATCTAGAATTTATACGATATCCTACTAAAAAGATGGCCAGGAACGAATTATGATTAAAGAGTGCATAGATCTCTGTATGGATTGCTTTTCTTTGCACCGGTGACAACATAAGTGATGAAAAAAATGAAGCAGCGATTAAACTGAGTGAATGCAATTGGGTTGTTCTGTACTCCAATTTAGTCCTTATCTTTACGACCTATTCCTTTCTTTTCTTTCCTCTCTCTCTCTCTCTCTCTCTTTTTGTACCATTCTTAGTATTCTAATGAATAGGCGACACATTAGAAGTCCAGGGGGATGGAAAAGTGAGATTCAAAGTAGGCCTGTTGCTGCTATAAATGGAATTTCTCAACAGATATACGAGCAGTCTAAGGCTCCTTGTTGTAAAATGAGATACGCTTCTTATGAAAAACCTTTCAGTGCCAGAGGGGATTGGCATTAAAAAACGTAGAAATGTGAATGTCACAAACGTGAACTGCAGCGATTTGCATGACTGAAGCCTCTGAACTGGGATGCAGAAGAGATCCAAGAGGTGCGCGCTACCATAACCTGGCTAGGCAATCTTGACCACTTACATGCTGATGCTCAGTATTTTCATGAACAGCAGTGTTTGTTCTTGCAGAGTGAACACGTTCGTGAATATCTAAAGTCCATTTCACATTCTACAAGGCATCCCACACGTGATTCAGGTTACGGAAGGAAGCGAACCGCAATAGAGGGGTAG
This sequence comes from Raillietiella orientalis, assembly GCA_036172245.1. Lineage (NCBI taxonomy): Eukaryota > Metazoa > Arthropoda > Ichthyostraca > Raillietiellida > Raillietiellidae > Raillietiella > Raillietiella orientalis. Next base: position 683,969 of record JAYWIR010000018.1, on the reverse strand, counting down.
CCGCCGCTCATGGACCTCATGGGTGTGAGTTGTCTGATTGCACAAAGAATCCCTTAACGTGAAAGTACTTTTACGAAAGTACTGTGTTTCAATGGTGATAAACGACACGTTTCTTTATCGTGGGCATCTTTTGGTAGTAACCTTCTCATTTTTACGTGCCTCTGCGCTTCATCGGAGTCTTATCAGGAAGCAGCATCCGAAATGCGCTGGAGGATGGTCCATAAATGCACAGACCATACGAATTGGCCGTTTGGTATTTTCTTAAGGTAAAGTTAGACGCACAAGTAATCTTATTGACATGTGAAGGTCGGTTTTCTTGCAAACGCTTTGAAGTACACTTTTCCTATAGTGTAGCCCGTGTTCCCTTCTTACCTGATGATGTGCTGACACCAGGAACCAACTGGTGAATACGCCCCCCGTGCTAGAATACTTTATTTGAACTGGAATTTTTAAATGCCTACAAGCGGACAGCTGCTTCTGTTCAGAACCAAAAATTCACAACGCATGATGGCCCCTGAAATTTTGTTTCGTGATATTGCTTGAGTGGTGGGATTTTTGGCATGTTCACTAATTTTACGTTTAAGTTCAGCTTCAACACCAAAGATGCACTTGCGCACGATTGCTTGAAAAGCTTTTATCCTGAGGAAAGAATTTACATTTCGGATAAGTTTTTCTGAATTCTTAATAATCCTTAGGATCCTCCTAGAGATGTTTTAATTTCCCAAGTTCCAACTATATGCTGCATACACCACAAGACAACTCCATGTACTATCACTGATCTGTAATCTTATCTGGAACTTCATGCTTTATACTGCATCTTATTTCAAGCACCACGGATTTAAAGAAAGTGCATAATTGTTAGCAGAATAAAATCAGTAGCTATCATTACAGTTTACCTATCAACACCATCAAAATAACAAGCAAATTAACAAAGTTGGATGAATTGGGATTCAATATGTTTTATTTGATTGTAATGGTACATTTCCTTGTGTGCACCTAATGCAACATCTGATCTTACAACACACAAACTACAAGATTATTGTTCACAGCTCATCTGGAGTGGTGATCTGGATTGCAAAACTGCTCATTGATGTTCATGAATTTTGGAGATTACCTCATATGAGTATTTCTTCTCTTCATGTATTTAGCATTAAAAAATTCAACACAACTAGAAGAATGCAATCAGATACAATGAAGACTACTCACTTGTCTTCCAATATACTTAGATCTGAAGTTGATGCACATTCACTGGATATATCATAAGTATCTCCATTCCATTCATCATTTGAGTTTAAATCACTTGAATCAGAGGAACTTATGTGAGTAAACCATGCTTTTATCTAGAACACATCATACACATCTTCCCCTGATTCAACTATGATTGTGGAAGCAACCTTAGGCAACTGAATAGCAGCTAGTTCCTCCTGTGAAATGAAGTCTGTCTGAAAAGGTCTCTGTGCTATGTCATCCTTTAGCATCTGATTTAAACTCTTCTCATAACGCTGAGTACCTGGCTTGCTCTGAATTAATGGAAGATGAATTTCTATATGGAATCAGATTCTATCTACTAATTGTGCATGAAAATGGTTTACCTGATTTTCTTATGGTTTCTAAATGCTCCTCACTTCCTGCTGTATTAAACCAAGTACTCTGCTGTGATGCCACACTACATCCCTCATTTATTTCACTGCTTGATTCCTGATTAATGATTTCATGATCTGGTTTAGAAGTTTTGTTCACTTCGTTCGGATTTTTGTTCTCATCGATACGAGTAAGAATGATTTTGACTTCTTTCAATACAGAGGATAGTTTCTCTTTTATATCAGGATGTACCGTAAATACGGAAGTTTTGTCGTTTACATCTATGTAAGTTTTTTGTGATGGGGAGTTTGGGCTTGCAGCTAAATCAGTCGAATGCAATTTTAATCCTGCAAGTGAATATTATAAATTTGCAGGATTAGAACCTTTACAAATACTTGAAGATTTGGTGGTTCCTTCTTTTAACATGTGGGAGCGTGCAGGGCTGTGCCTTCTTTCTGCTGTCCTCAGAATGGTATGCTCCTTTGCATCAAGCCGCTCAACCAGCACCACGCACGGCAGAAATTGCGATTTGGCTTTTTTGTTCCCTGCTGCATGTGTGGGGTCCTCGTGGGGGAGTGCATCCGGTGGCCAACTCTGGTAACATTCGCTGGTTCCCCTTTTGCAGCGGTTTCTCCTGTCCACGAATTCTTTGGGGTCCACCATGGCTCGCGAGCGGGTACGCATTGCACCGTTTGCGCCGGATGGTGTGCCGTCAAGTGGGGGGGGGGGGGCTCTCCAGTTTCTGGAAATTTTCTGGTGGCTTGGGGAAGCAATCGACAACTTTTCACTCGAATTCAATGCCCACTCGCATCTAAAAAATGCAGAGTTAAAGCCGATAACCACAACAAAGGTAAAAAAAAAATTTTTTTTTTTTTTTTTCCCCCCTATACATCAACCATATTTTACACATACATGAACTCGAAAATATCCTTGGGAAAATTATTTTTGCGAGAATTTCACAAGGAATGAACCCATGATGCAAATAATTGGAGGCATCCGGTCCGACATTTTCCAACAATACAAAACGTGTATGCTACATGGCATCAAACACTCGAACACTTTTCTTTTATTTGCTCTTTGCGGTTGCTGCAAACGCAAGGACACCGCAGTGTTTTCCGGACGCTAGGCCACATTCCTTCTGCACAAGAAGATGCGTAAAAATTCCCGGTCTCCCGACTGGACACGAAAGTATACAAAGAAGGATCTTTAACCTGGTAAACCCGTGTGTTGTGGCCCAGAAAGTACGATAAGCATCGGATTTATCATATTCATAGCTCCCATTAACTGCGAAAACGTGTTGTTTCTATGCATCAGTTGGCGCGGTTCTCAGATAGACAAAAAAAAAAAAAGGCAAAAAAAACAAAAAAAAAATACGTTTTCTGTTCCACGAATAACAAACATAACGAAAAGTCAGGAAGAGGTTCCGAGAAAAACGATGAGAGTCCCAGAAATCGGTGCAATATTCTGGATTGGACCAACGAACAAGAAAAGACATTCAGAGATGCCACGAGTTAGATTTCGAAGAAGTGAAGAAAATAAGTATGGTTTTATTTTTAAAATGGTCGAGAACTACATCTCCTTCGAGACTTCGTGGTGAAACGAAAACCAGTGGGAAAATCCCTCAAACGCAGAACCACAGCTGTGTGTATAGTGAAGTCTATTCTGTCTTTGCTTGAACGGTTGCCCTCCTAGATGCAAGGGAGAGAACAGAACAGCATACGGCATCTCTCAAGAAGACACATTTATCACATATTACAAAATACGCCTACCACAGAACAGAAATCAGTAATCCACCAAGTACAATAGCAACATAGGTAAATGCTTAAAAATGAGCTTGAGTAGAAAGTCAAAACTTAACCAAATTCTAGTCAGTTAATAAACGCAAATTTACTGGTAACGAAACTCGGAAATTCAGGAAGAATTAAAAATCCATTCCTGCAGTACAAAATAAATGCAACAAATCAATGACTTCATTAATTGGAAAAAATATAGTCGCTGGCATGCGAATGTTTTAAAACATGGTTAAAACAAAACTGATCTGGAAACTAGAAATCACATTACAAACAGATTCGAAAAATGAAATGGTTAAGGAACTGACCATTGTACATATGAAGACCGATACTGAGCATCATGCAAATATTTATTATGAGGTAGTAATTACATTAAAAGATGAAAAAGTCAATTAATCGCTATATGGACATTGTCTGTCGGTAAGCTTAACGTAAAAATCTCAAGAAAAGCTCTAGGCGATCTGCCTTACTAGTAGAATTCGACCATTTGGTTAGAAAACTTGAATCTGGCGTCTGTCTTCATGGTGTACGATCACACAGCTTATGCATAAGTGTGTACAGGGTATCTTCAAAGGAGTGCAATGAAATAGAAGCATCATGTTTTATGGCTCCTATCAAGCAGACGAAACTTTGTACAATAAATTGAGCAAAGTTTCCGGAGAAAGCAACATCAACATTTGTCTCGGCTTTGACGAATGAAATTGGATCCATAGTCTACACAAAGTATCCACGGTCCGTGCTATGTACTCTTGATGGCACTCATTGACTCACCTGAGTTGTAGCAGTAAGCAGTGAATGTGTTCTACAACCAAACACTTATCCAGTATTCCGTTGGGGTAAATTAACAAACCATAATCCCATAAGAGCGGATAAGTTAGAGCTACTCTAACTTATCCGCTCTGAATAGCTCTGAGCCAAGAGCTGCCGATATCAAACTCAATCGTTCACAAAATACTACAGGTGCGTTGTGAACTGAGTTTTATAGAATGGGGCGGGGATGAAGAACGACGAAGAGTGATGAAAAATGGAGGATAAGGCAATTATAGAAGTTTGCTGTCAAAGAGTTCGCATAAGGTTTCTGACCAGCTACGCACCATCTGCGGGAATATAGTCTGAAAGAGGGTTACATCTGGCACAGCCTCATGATTGAATGCCATTATCTTGATCCATTTCACTTTATTGAAAAGTCATCGAGAAAATTGTGTCCATGCATCCAATAGCACAATTTGTATTGCCACAACTTCAGAAATACATCCAACCACCATGTTTTACAGGGAAATTCCAGTGGTACGATCTTTTTCCTGTAAGAGAATTTTTTATAGATATTTCTTGTGTGAAAGCTTGATCGAGACTTGCTTATAATGTGTTCCTCATGACCCTGACTTTGCTTTGATGTAGCGTTTTTAGTAGCTTATGGGAGAGGCATATGTACAAGATTTATGCTAGGTATTTAAAAAACGGTCTCTTTCCACCATCAATGCTGCATGGCAAATGAGTGGAATAGATGATTTTTCAGGCATCGTCTGAGAAAGCATGGGTGCTCGTGTAGGATGTCTATGAAACTTTTATTCAGGTTTCATTGCTTCATGAGTTACCGCTGCTTAATTCTATAGCATTACACGGCCGCCTCCAATACATATCCATCAGTGGCAACAGGTTACATTTGAGCCTGATGCCTTCAATGAAAGTTGATGGATAAATGAATGTCAAAGAAACGGTATTCATAAAACAAGAAGAATTCAATCTAGAATTCATTCCTTCTTTCAATGTAATTTTTCAAAACTTTCCTGAATATACTTTTTCAAAAAATAGCTGCAGAGTGAGTCGCAAAAACACATCCGTGTTGCTTCCGCAGGGAAAGGAAATGAGGCTCCACACGAGCCTTTGGTAGTTTTTGCCAACAATTCTTTCTATAAAAAGTAATTCTTGAAACTAAAAAGTATGAATGAAAACTACAAACAGTCCTTATGCCATGTCATGAAACTATTCGTCCACTTGAAACAGTTACAGAGGTTGCACGATCTTTTACATGAAACCATTTTTCATACTCAGTCACTTCTTTCACACTTATTTTTCACACATAGTGGATATGGAGAGCCAAAAATACATTTGACTACAACAGTGCATTCGACCCACTTGCAAGTGGTACTTGGCATCTAGCACTTGTTAAGAGATTTATATCTTCTCCCATTCAATAGGAAGGTACAGAAGGCAAAAATGAGTTCAGCCTAATAAAAGGAGACAAAAGTAAATTCTTCTCAAGGTACTTATCCAAAGCAGAGTAATTTTTCTTCAATTAGATATGCATCTTATACTTTCGTAACTTTTTTCGCCCCATATGTCTCTCAGAAAGAGTTGGTATGGCAAAGATCAGCAAGCCAACTACGGGCTTATTTAGAAAGAGAAGGAAGTGATATCTCCAAAACGCTGACATTCACTTTGAGATAAACTGCAAGCTGGGATGTGTGTGTCGGAAAATTTGTAAAATATTATTATAATGGCCAGTAGACAAAGAAATGTGACATTTCTTGGAAACATGTGTCAGCTCTGTACATAAAGAGAGAAAATGCATAAAGCTAGAAACACTGCAGCAACTTACTCTAAAGTGTAATAAATAGCTGCGTCATCATCGCTGCTGCAAAAATTTCATTTCTTAAAAAAAGTCAAACATCCTCTTAGGCAGTTCCTCTCCAGATTTCATTTTTCTGACTGTGATGACCGCAAAATCTGTACGGAAATCATAGTGATTATTTGTATCACCCCTACCGAAATTTTTGGAAACCAAGAAATGTTGCATCAAAATAGACTCGTTGACTTTGAAAAGAAAGAAAAACCCAGGTATATGAGAATGTGGAATTGCTTATATTGGAAGAAAGAGTTTGTATGACAGTTCGGTATTCTGCTATTCTAGAGGATCAACATGCACAGTTTCCTTCGGTTTCCTAGAACTCCTTATATGCTCACAATCTTTGGTATTTATGATCTTGATGCTGGAGCATTTGAAACAGGGTCTCGTGCAGCTTTTACGAATCTATCGATGCTATCCGTAGTATTTTGATTTGCTTGATTCAGTCCAACATTTCGTTTACGACGAAGTAACTGGTGATGGTAGTCATTTCCCCGTACTAAGGAAAAATCTTGCGATTTCGAAGGATCCGAATTCTTTTGGTTCTACTTGTAGACATTTTTGTAGAGTGGTAGAATCGATGGAAATACGAAGCGTCCGTGTTGAGACGTTGAAACTACATTACTGACAGAGCGCTGATTTTCGAGTCCTGATAGTTTGATAGACTATCAGTCTACTATGATGCCGAAAAAAGGAAAGGAAGAAAACCCGAAAACCAAAATAAAAGGAAACAGCTGGAAGGAAAGCAACGAAACAGTCTATCATGATTGTAAAAAGCCAAATGTTCGTTTTCGGTTCCAGATCTCTGTGCGTTAAACTTCAAAGGATTCTGATTCACAAATTTACTTTTCCAACTCGAAAGCAGAGGACAAAATGAATGTTTGTGTAGGAGAGAAATTTTTCCCATTGCATCACACACCTTCCTCATCACGAGGATAGTTGGCATCCAATGTGTTCATATGTTGAGGTTCTTTCCAGGTCTCAGGTATGCAGTGCTTCATCAGCAAACCGTTGCATCCAGTGATGATTTTCGTTTCGTTTTTCTATTTGTTTTCAGTATTCTATAGGCAGAAGTCGTTAGCACTGATCAGTTCTGTGTTTATGTGGGGAAATTTCGTAGAACTTTAGGGAACGTACCCTTTTTTTCTTCCCGTAGTTGTGTTTTCGTACAAAATCCACGAATGTTTTCGATACAACGTTTGTCGTGTGAGTCCGTAATCTTTGCCCCTGAAATTTCGCCACTTTGTTAATGTTGAATTTGAACTCATGTTTTTCCGGTTAATTAATTTTTCTGCCCGCGGAAAACCAAATGCATGTTGATTGTGACAGGAAGTCACAATCAGTTGAAGGACGGGTCGAATCTCACTGCTTTGTGCTTTCAGATGTGTGGATGTGTTTATACCTGTGGAATGTGTTAGTTCACAGTTAATTCATCGTTGATACCATATTCGGTAAGCGTTTTGGCAAGGTGAATTCCTTGCCAAAATCGATTTTACTGGAATATGTGGTCCCTCCTCCAACGTCCTATGTGTGCTTTCAGTAAATTGTTTAATAAAAATCCATGCTCCAAGACATTATTTAACTACAGCGAAACATTGAGGAGTTTCTCATATAGTTGCAATAGGTAAAATGCAATGACAAAAATTATACCCAATAGATTCTTTGCCACATTTAAGTCCGATATTTAAATGGCTACCTTTACAACTATCACCTACAAGCCCAACTTTTAACCTTCAAAGCTGTAGTGTTCACTACACCAAAAATCCGAAAATTGAGAAGTGGTCTTTCAGACATGGAAAGAGGAAAACAAATAAAGAAGTTATAAAACGTTACTTCAGATTACATTGGTTAGTAACCGAGAATATAATAATTAACTGCATAAATTGTTAGTGTTCTTGCATAATGCATAAATTAGTCCAAAATTTCTGCTGTTTTGGTGGTTGCTTGATATTTGATATTCATGTTTTTTTTTTCAAGGGGCATATGGATAAGAACCAAAGCTGGCCATCATAAGAGACTGCACACAAAACTGCGTAGGCTACATGAAGTTAGGAGACATGTGTTCTGCAATGAAGTTTATAATGAGATGTTTGATCGTATGGTGACAAGTTATTGGAGAAAACCCAAACATTATGTTGATGATCCCTATGCTCCCTATCATCAGAGAGAAAATTTCATTTTCACTCGAAAAGAACCACTTTGATACTATATAGTACACTAAATGTTTTCTAATCTTTGAAGTATTCTTTTATTTTAGATATGGCTTGTGACCAATTTGATAAAAGAACATAAATTTTTTTTTTTTTTAACATAAAAATCGAATTAACACAGGCATCCAGAAATGGCTTCACCAAATAATGCCAGGTTGCTATATAAAGAATCCAAAGAACAACTAATACAGAAAGTAAGAAAGAACTATGATTCCATAGCTTCTGTGTTGCGCTACATGGAAAAGAGTTCAAAAGCCAAAAAAGTATGCAACATATGAGTTTTTGCATTTATTGAATTTTTAAGCTTGAGCAGTTGGCACGGTCATTTGTAGCTGAGGAACGAAACATAGAGAACACCATGAATGTGAGCAGATGAGTTACTTTGCTACTCTATTAAGTATCTCTGAATATGATAGATGGTCTGGAGAATGGAACAACTTTTGCCACATCTTGAATACCAACAAGAGTGTGTGGAGAAAGGTTTAGTAAAGCTTTCCAAAACAAAGGATACAGAAAACCAAGTAATGTAATTGTGGAGAATCTTTTATGTTTACATCTGATATGGAACTTGAAACTTAATTTGGATCTTGCTTCTATCTATGTAAATCATGTATCAAGACTTGAGAAGACTTGAAAAACAAACTGGCAGAAGAATTATGCAAACCAGCCATGTGTTCATGTGTTGGATGCTATCTTTAGAGAAAGCCTGTGATAAGTTCAATTTTTTAGCTCTATAATCAGTAGATGATATTGTGCTTCTATATTAAGGTCCTAATTCAAATTACCAAGACTGTTTTACTTCCAAAATAAGAGAGCATCAGGGTAAATGAAATAAAAGAGCAACAAGAATTTGTTCTGCTTTCTGTTCATGTGCATTTGTTGGGACTAAAGTCTATTATAAATACTACTTAGTGATTTTCCAATGTTCTGAGTTTATTTCCAGTACAAAGATTCCACCTCCATTGATAGTCCAAATATGAGTGTGCTTCAGCAAACATCAAGACAAGAAGGGTAATCTGGCCTTTTTCCAACTCCACCCACAAAATCAAAAATTTCTTGAGCTGCCCAAACTGCTAGCTTGTTTGCATTTTCCTGAGTATTTGCTTCTGCATAGATTCGTATAACATCTTCAGTACCTGAGGGTCTAACAAGCAAAGTAAAAACAAATACATCACAACTGTTACCTGATCACGAAACGACTTGATGGAAATGCTTTAGCAAGATCATCAATTCTTTCTTGAAGACCAGTTGGTTTTATGCAAACTTTCTCTTTCTCATCCGTTTTGATGCAATTCCTATCCTGGAATGTATCGATTAACAAACAAAATAAAGATCAACCGAAATATACCTGAACAAACACTTTGATCTGACAATTTGGGATATCTGCATACAAGCCATCCCAATCTTTTATGGACCACTTATAATAACTTAGGATACTTTCTACTAACAGTATATTGGTTAGAGCATCTCCTGTAGCTTCATTAACTAATTTCAAGGACATTTGAAAGCGAAGAACTGCAGGAGCACAACTGAAAGCAGAAAATGTATTTCCTTTCTTTATCACATACAATTCAGGCAGTCCAATAAAATGAACACATTTCTGAAGTGAATAGAGAGAAATCATGTAATGCATAATAAACTGAAGGCAATTTACATTTCACAATTAGATTAATATTACCAACTCTTGCAATCCATGCTTAATATTTGCCACGATTGTGTAAGACTTAATTTTATATATCTAAATGTCATTTTAGTTCAACTTTTATCGGTTCTCTCGACCTTACTACCCTTCTATTTATCATAGCTGAAGTTAATGCACAAGGTTTTAAGCATGGCAAGAATATTAAATTAGATCGATCATAAATGCAACTATTCAGTAATAATCGTTCTCTTTTGGACTTTTCAACTTGAATTGAAAATACTGAGTTTCAAATTGAAATACTGAGTTTTAAGACAGATTCGTAAACCTGAGTTATTCATGTATCTATTATGATGTTAATGAGAACAAGTCTTTTTCATACTCTTTTCGCATACTTTTTGTCATATCCATGGGAACGTAAACTGCATTCAGAAAGCAACAAATCTGCAACTTACACCTTCACAGGGAGAACAGCAATGGAAAAACAGTTCCAGCATCACCAAAGATAGTTAAAGTTTTCACCCCCTAGACACGTAGCTTAAAAGGGCAACATGGATTATATAGTTTCCAAAAGCAGAGTCATCTGCGATTTTGAAAACTGTCTATGGCTCTTAAGTTGCTAAGCTCCTATCATTCAACGATTTTCTCTCATCAGGAAATTGAACGGATTTTCTGCAATTACTTTAACTTCTTTTGAGAACGTTTAAAACTAACCCAGAAAAGTACATCCGAACTCATATGGAAAAGTTAATAATTTGACTTTGCATAAACAGAAATAAAAGATCTGCTAAAATCTGCAACCACTCAAGCTAGATTTTGGTGCCACCAATGAGCATCTTATATTATCAGTGACTGAGAACCACCCTTATGCCATTTATGGCTGTACTTATTTACCCCAAATTGATCTATTCAACAGCCTACTTAGGAAATATGGTAGTCACTAGTGCCTTGTAATGAAATAATAAGGCAAAACTGCATCAAAAGATTGGCGTCATGACCAGGTGATTACGATTTGCTTTCATTCAATCATAATTCATCTACAAGTCACCTGAACTAATGATAGCCCTAAAACTCATTTCATGAATGTCAACATAGAAAAATGGAATAACCATTACAACTTTTTCATATGTGATTGCTGAGAGAATTTCAAACTTTACAGAAAACATAGAGCTAATACGGAAGTTAGGATGGTGAGCATCAGAGAAGTATCTTCTGAAAACGCAGAAGAGAAATTCATTTTACTTATTCATTCCTGTTTTACGTTAACACACCAAATAAAAAGCGAATTCAAGCAATTCAATGACTTCAGTAATCATCATGACCCTTTCTGTTTCCTTATGGAGCAATTTTTATACTCAACCCTGATCATAATTGATGGTGGCTTATATTACAGGTTTGATGGGGTATTTTTTACTCTTAAACAGATAAACAAATCAAACAAACCACTTTAAATCAGTGAATGCTGTCAACGTCAATTGCAATCGCGTATTTAGACTTGCTAGACTTCTCACTTTTTTTCTGAAGCAGCTTCATCAATAAACTTCTTCAATTCATTACTGAATAGTACCGTTCCATGTCCATTGGCTTCAAAATAGATGCCTACATCATACTTTTTCGCTTCCTTGTGAAGATTCTTAACTCCTGTTGCAACACAAAACACTGGCACGTTCTAATGACAAGAATAATAATTACACGTTGAGAACTCGTTTTCGTAAAGTTACCAAAACATCCTTCAAATATTTAGTAGCACTTCCATTGGCATAGCCTGTTTGCACAACTGCCACGGATATTTTTCGTAGTATATCAGAAGCTAATGCAAGTTCAATAAAATACTTGGCATCTAAAAAAGAAATGAAACGAGATTTCAATCCGACGGTAGTAGAAACGCAAAACATAGTATTAGGGTGTCGTGTTTCGACCGGAATTAATTTGAAACTCTTTGAGACTGTATACGACGTTTCCGACTGCCTTGAAAGACCACGAAAAATTAATGGTCTTGTACATTCGGGATCGTTGACAGCAAATGGAAGTTCAAAATAGGGCTACTAACTTAAAAAAAAATCACTAAAACTGGGTGCTACAAAACTGCGAATTGCATCTTTGATCCATGCGTCCTATTCGAGAGTAATTGAGGAGCAGGCATCATGCTTCTATTTGAAAGAAAGGAAGCTAGGGTATTGCTTTTCGACGTTATGGGCCCCACTTCCGTAGGGTGCATCGGGAAAGATCAAGCAGGCAGGCTGTAGGTGGGAACGATTGCCACAGGTGCTCTGTCATTTCCAGGAAACATGGGCACATCTCACGTTGAAGTGAAGATAAAATAAGCACGAGCTACAGGGAGTGGACCAAAATAGCAGGAAAGCTCGAATGATTCTTCGTGATGGACTACGCAGTCACCCATCATGATGGTTCTTCCTTGCTCGGTCATTTTTACCATGTGCATTCCAGTTCACTTCCTTCAAGTGACACACTACTTGAGAATGAAGTTGTCAGCTTGTGACACATCCACTTTTCGTGGCGTTAAACTTAAAGCACAGAATACAGCTCGCTGGTTGCATCTCGAAAGAACATTACAGAGACTTGGTCGCAGTAGACGAGCATTCGCAACTCTTCGGACACTCGTTCGATGAGTAATTGGGTTAATGACAACTGGAAAGAAACCACAAGCGAACAAGGTCTACATCGACCAACGATCGTGGCCTCGGTACTAACAATAATCCCAATAAATTAAGTGACGATCACTGATGACTCTCAAGCCTTTGCGGACACGAGCCATTGAGCTACCATCTGCCAAACGTCTGGGCACGGAATACCTCTTCCAACAGCCTTATTTTTGCAAACATGCTAATGAACAAATTGCTTTACACATTCGAATCGCTTCCATGGTTGGATTGCGGGTGTAAATCTAAATCGATTAGCCAGCATACCGAGAGGGCAAATGGCTCTCTATAAACGAAGTCAGCTGAATGAGCAACAAAGCATGGACAGGAAGATAACGCTGGCGCAATACAAACACGCAGACAACACACACAAAAAGAACTTAAGCACACCTTATTTCCGTGATCATCTCCCATCACCAATTCCGAAACATCCCTCATTCAGCCACAATTCTGAAAAGAGGCCAAAAATCAATGAAAGCGGAGTAATCATCCAAATCTCATTACAAATTTGGGGGGGCAAAGGACGCCCCGAGTTGAATGTGGAGGCAGAATCAAAACCACTAAGTGCAACACAAAAGGCAGCTGCATATTGAAGATGAAATCAAGAAAACATCCAGTTACTTATGGATGTGTGCATCCTCACACTGGAGCTAAGTGCCTACGAAGAATCAAGACAATGGCCATAACCCAATGAAAGAAAGGTGATAGCATTGAAATCCAACTGTGACAGCATTCTAGATTCGTCAATCCACATGGATCGACATACACAAATACTATGGTGCAAATGCCAAGAGATCAGAAGAAATTAATACACAGGATTTTAAAATACGATATTAGATGAGATTTTCTCACTCAAGAACATGCCCCCACTGGTGTCTAATTTTCATAATTCTACAACAGGGAAATTTACATTACGCCTAATTACTGCAATCAAATGCTGAATTGAATTTATTGCTCCTCATTCTGAAATGCATGCAGGATAGATTTGAGCTGCAAGAACGATAGGTGGACTGCAACTTGATGTGCAAACAAACCGGCAAGTCTATCAAAACAAGCTAACCGACTAACCTGAAGGCATTTATGATTCATTTAAACATGAAAAGCTCTTTTTTCTATATTCGATGTTATGACAAGTTCCCAGATTACAGTACTAGTTAATGCATTTGATAATCGCTAATGATTGCCTAATTAATTAATAACTGATGAAGATGATCCAACAAGATGCTTGTTATAATTATTAATTCATTTGCATTTGTCACTTACAAAGCACTGCAATTTTATCTCCATCTAGCAGGTGAAATTTCATGCTATCAGAATAGAAGTACACTATTCGGTCTCCATCCCCATCTATGGAAGCGTATTTTTCAAATGGAATCAATTCTTTCCCTATTGGAGCTTTCTGTTGCATTTTAACATAGTCAGCTCCACACTTTACATTCAAGAGGCCTTCTCCTTTATTGTAAACATCTATCATAAGAATATCCTCCAAGTAGTCAGAAAATTTTTCCATTTTCAAAGCACCAATGCCATTCGCTCCATCCACTTTCAAACTTATCAATTCAGTCTGAAGAATCTAATGTTAATGGATCAATGATTGATTGCACTCTTACTGATGTACACTGCACGAGATTCCTGAAAGCAGTGCAAAATTCAATAAAATAACTTTCTTCCGATGGTTCGTCACTATTTACATTGAAACTTCTTACAAAGTAGTGCAACTGTGGTGTTGTCACAGCACCAAGATTCTGCACAGTGCCTTCCAAAAGCTGAATACCTTTCATAGCTATCATGCTCAATTCATAGCTACTTTTTCTGAAAAACAATATTGCGCATATGATAAAAATTCTTAAACTGGCATCGGAAAAATCAGTGTGGATAGTCACCTTGTATCTCTGCCTAGCATAACCATGGCTGGTTGACATAATTTGATGTCATATGTTGAAATAATTCTTGAAATTTCAGCTGACACCTCATCTGTTGAACTACAAACAGTTTTCTTTTCGAAATTTCACTTGTAAATACTCAAAACTAATTTATTCTGATTCGATTTGAAGGAGCACTTACAATGAAATGCAATAAATGCATTTTACATTGCAGATTGCAAGAGATGTGAAAATTTGTATTAATAGAATGCTGTTATAAGTACAAAATTCATGTAATAATTAAGCAATGTCTGTAAGGTAATACTGTTCATAGAAAGAATGGTGAAGGTTTCAACTGAATCCGTTTGGAGCATTTCATTAATGAACCTCCAAAGAAATTCAGGATTGACATCATATGATTTGAGTCAAATCTCACAGAAGCTTATACAGTGAAACTGTGTTTGAAGCAAAAAGCTCCTCTAGAAGTGCTTTGTAACAAAACAAATTCTTCACTTCTATTAACTTCACTTCACTCTATAGTCTCATTACTTATGGTAATGTTTTCAAAACAAAACTGGTAAATATGAAGTGTGCAAGACTACACAATACTTTATGCATGCCTCCTACCCCTACCTGGCATTTACAAGTCTTTCTGCAATTGCTTCCCATTTTGTTTCCAGCATTTCCCCATTAGGGTCAATGAGTTTCACACCATTATCTTCTTCAGGATTATGGGAAGCTGTGATCATTAGACCAATAGCAGCACCTATCACAAATATTTGCAATGTAACTAAGCTGATGCTAATGAACTACTGACTTCTTACAAGGCCATGCTCTCATGGACACAAACACACATGCTTCCATTAATGATAAAAAATTGATTTTAAAATGAAATCTTCCAGAGTTACAATCATAGCATTTACATGCTACTTAAATGAAGACTTAAAATCCCGTGAGTAGCTTACAGACAACAAATGAAGTTGAAAAGCATGATGAAAAAGCAAAACCATGGGTGAAAATCAAAGGACTTAAGAGACTCGATGGTGCTTTAGATTGCATGCATATGTTCCAATATAAATCAAGAATGGGAGTGGTTTCTTCTATTCACAGAAAATAGTCATGAGGACAACAGGAAGCATGGGGCATAACACAATGGCTTTTTGGTTGTTTGGATTTTCATTACATTTTAGAGTATGTGGATGCTCAAAGGCAGGCTCTTAATGTCACTAACAATCCAAGAGACAAGTGGGAACAAACCTCAGGCAAGATATGAAATGCAATGGCAATGTCTTAAGTGGATTGCCTATAGAGTGAAGTATTGGAATTTATTACTATGATCATAGTGATGCTGCTAATAATAAAGCATCACATCATGTTTGAAAATAATCATATACTTTGCTAATTATTCATCAATGAAAACCTATCGGCAAGTTCAGTGGTGCATCAAGACTGAGCAAAAATGACGCATGTAAAACTGATATGCATGCAAACTCTAAAAGCTCATAAAACTCCACTGTGGAAAAAAATACATCAATTCTCATATTAGTAAAAATTAATAAATGGGAAACATAAGTATAATGTAGGACACATGCAGTAATACTAATCTCAATAATACCTTAAACATGAAATCATGTTTAAGGTATTATTGAAATACGCATACCTTCTTTTAAACATGAAATCATGTTTAAAAGAAGGTAAGCATATTCAATTCTGGAACAGGCAAAACATCCACTTCCATAAACTTCAACATGGGACACTGACAATGAAACTTGCTCAAGAATAGAAAATGTTTTGCAAAAGGACAATTTGATGGAACAAAAAGTTCTTCAAAAGATTTCTTAATTTTTCACAACCAAAAATCACCATTAATCTTAATTTTATTCCGATCCGTTTGCTTATTATTAAACAGACTAGCAAATCTGATCCTTTAAAACCATTCCACTTGTTCAGAGAATTAAAAGGCTGTTGGTACCCTGTTGTTTTTGAAATTGTCATCATCTTTGATCCTTATTTCGTCTGCTAATTTTTTTGGAAACTTTAAGCAAGTCTTACTGAAGAATGTTTAATAAACGCAGTTCGAGTTTTGCATTTTCAAATGTTGACTCACGAAAACTTTGTTTAAAATTGGGTTTTACAATACTTCATTCAGTAACAAAAAACATAAGTGAAGGAAAACAGTATACCTTGCAGGGCTTTGCTTCTTAAAGCAGATAGCAAGCCCACTCTATAAGCAATAAAATCCATGAGTTCTGCTCTGAAATTAAACAGGCAATGAAAAATAAATAAAATAAAAAAAAATCCAAATACCTGACACGGAATCCAGCAGTTCCATAATAAAAGTATCTCGTGGATTCTTTTGGATAATGAATCAAAGCAAATGTATCACTGCCGTTGTTCATAATTAAAGTTAGAGTTCAAAAATGCACTGTAAACCATGAAAATATTTACTTCTATTAAACATAAAAACAATATAGGTTTCTTGAACACCTGTTCAAAATCTTGTTACATTGCCAAACGATCCGATTTATTATCATCATTAATGATAACAATGGTAATGAAATTATAAAAACATATATTCCACTAATATAGAGCTCAAAAGCTAATGTCAACTGAAAAACATGCACTAACATGCATCTGCTTCTGTGCTAGACAAAAATGCAAAAAGATTGAAGATGGAATATAAAAGCAATATATAATAAAATATACTCAAATATATAATAGAATACTAAATATCCTGAAAGACTCTCTATATGACACGACAACTTCTAATTGATACTGAAACAATGTTATGTAGCACGTTTAATGTTTTTAATGATGGTTTATTTTCATTTATTTTCATATTTCAAAAGGGTAAATATGAATAATAGATGACAAAACAATATTTTCCTAATAATAGCTTGAGTTTTTCATCAAAAAATGCAGGGAATGAAGAACATAACTTCTGAAATTTACAAATGCAACAGAACAAAATTAATTTGAAATCTAATTTTTCAGAAGCTTCCTGATGCCACATCTCATATCAATACAACTTATGTACTTCTGGTTTATTCTTTATCTTTTTCCCCATTCATTATCTACTTAGTAAGATAACTTTCTTTCTGAGAAACTTTGGTATAATTTAACAAACAATTTTTTGTTTATAAAGGTCCTTATTATTAGAAACACTACTAAAACTGCATATAATATCAACACGTGAAAAAATGAGATCCGAATGAACTTTTCATTAGAAAATTATATTTATGTGCTAAATTGTGCTAACAGAAAATGTCAAGCAAAATCATGATCAATTAAATAATCATGTAAAAGGTGCTCAGCTATAAAATACGAAAGTATTGACACAGAATTATTATCAGATATTTTTAATTTTAAAAGCATTAACCCATAATTTTACTTGCATTAATTGGTTTCCTTAAACAGACTAGCACATTGGGCTAAAAAACTATTGCAAACTAGAATTATCTATCTACATTAACAATCTGGAGATGCAATGTTTGCAATCACTGTTTCACATGGCAATGAACTTCATCACTGATAACTATGAGCAAGTTCCTAAAAGCTGACAAAGAAATAGTTGGAAATGTACATAACCATATAAAAGGATTGCAGTGGCATCACATGAATTTGCAAACAAGTTTATCGAAGCTCTTCTAGCAAGGTAATATGATGGCAACAGTCTTTAAAGATATGTAATTCTGAATGACATTACACACATGGAAAAAGAAATTCAGAGGTGCACATCACTACACAAAAATACAAATTCATAAGTATACAAAATGAGTTCAACCAAAGCTGAATATGCACAGCATTTTCCCCTGATATCACCCATTTCCAAATAACAAAACCATCAGAAAACTGCGCTGGACTGTATTGTTGCAACCTGGATGCGACTATGAGAAACTTCCATCTGTTAGTTTAATGAAGACTGCATTCTAGAGTTTAAAAGTAGAAAATGTGGCTTCAATAGACCTGGATTACTTTACCAGCAAAAAAAAGCTTAGCTTGTAAGTGAACTTGTAAATGGATCTGCATTAAATTTCTTTCAAGAACTCATTAATCAGCAGTAGTACTAGTTAATGACCAATAGCATCAAAATCATTGCAATACTACAATATGCAGAACTGAGTCGTTGTATGATTCTGATGTGATATCAATAATTTTCTTGTTCAAGTCCGTCATTTACACAAATACTGATATCTAAAACAAATTTTCATTATCTAATTAATGTTTATGAACTAAATAATAACAAGAATATTGACTCAAGCTGACTGAAACTGTGTGACAAATAAAGTATCAAATCAAATCAAAAGAACCTTTTTCGTTTTTAGATACTATATCTTAACCCCTCTTACTGAATTGAACATTATAAATTCAAAGGTAGAATCATTCAATTGTCTGCTGCAAGATAAACATAAAAATACTCATTATTCTACAGAAAGCTCATTATTCTAGAAAACTATAAAGCTCAATTTTTCTACAAAACTTAATCATTGCAGCTTCACAGTCCTCCATTACAACAATATACCATCATGAGAAGAGCATATAATTTCACCTCAATATTAATAATGAATGAAGAAATAAATGATACGTTAAATAGTCTTTAATATTAAATGCACAAACACTTATGTGTATACTAAAACAAACTTTTCGAAAATAACTTAATGCCAACTAAATGCCATCTAAATCAAGAAATGATCATTAATTGGTCAGTTGCTCAGAACAGTTTTATATACTCCTGAATTAATGTAGTTTAGAAACAATAGGTTCTGCACATAATTGTTTCAACAATTTAATTTCTCACACTCAGTAATCTTACTGTGCTGTAAAATTTTTATTCCAATCAAAACAAATTTCTGAAACTAAAGATGATGAAAACAAGCACAATTTAATCTGGAACACTTGAAACCTTTGTAAAAATCTTGAAAGAATTTTAAACATCTGATTAGCACTTACTCTTAGCATTTAGCATTAATACTTAGTACTAATTCAAAATTGATGCAGCACTGCATCAAAATCCAGGCAAAAAGTGACCTAACCTATATTGAAATTATGCAGACTATATCACTATCTATTTGCAAAGACTGTACCCATACATCACAAAACTTATAAATAGAAGCCAAATGTTTTCTAGAAATAAAAACGGTCAATATAAAAACTTGATAGCTTCAACCCTAAAATTCATTTTTCAAATACTAGTGTAAATTCATTCTGTACAATACAACACAACTGATTAAAGAACATCACAATATTTCATCAGAATGAACCCACTTGTGATTTTCATTTTTTTATGCACTGCTCTTTAGAGAACACAATATACTTCAACATAATATTCAAGCAAGGAGTACTTTCATGCAATATTTTGCTCATATAAAAATTTTTAAATGCTAAAATCAGCTTGCATGAATTTTAAAGAAGTATACAACGTTTTCTCTTATCTAAAATGCATAGTTCATCACTGCATCTGTTGTTTTGCATATGTTTAATGTTTTTAGGAATCATGCCTTTTTGACATGCACAGTTAACACATAATGTGATTTTTGAAAACAAATCTTCTAATTTTTTTTTTCCTCACCAGCACCCCTTGCAAAGTTTCTACAATACTTTGTGATTATGAAATTTGGATTTTCTAATAAACTATGATGAATTCAAATTCATTCTCAAGCTTTACATTTTTTGTTAGATGTGATGTAAATTAATTGGGTTCGTAGATTCCGCACATCTTACTTTTATGATTTTAAAGCATTCCCAAAGTCAAATTGATTTTTTGTAACAGCAAATTACTGTATTTCGAAAAAAAGAATAAATCAAACATTGCAATAAGCTTACTGCAAATTTCAAGCTATTCTGAGAAAATCTTACACCTCAAAGGCATACACGTAATATTGTTTAATTAATATCTCAATGAACAAATTTTTGGATGATTCTCAAAAAACTATTGGGATGAAACAGCTAGCTTCCTTTATACATTTGAAAGACAATACACAAGAAATATTCCAATCACTCACTAATTCAATATCACCTTAAATCACAATAGATTTTAATTCATTGGCTTTCAAGCTATGAATCTTGCAAACTTAAAATGTGTATATATCACAGGGTTAATGAAAATTGAAATTTTCAAATTTTCACAAAACTATTGTTTCCAAGCTTTATGATACAATTATCACTATGTTTTCGCCTCATTAAAACACCCAATACAGAAAGCATAAGCTTCTGAGAAACAAGTTTCAACACAGCACTATAATTTTTATTAAAGATTTTGAAGTCTTACAATAGCACTCTTCAATATAATACACACATAGAGTAATCAAATAAATATTTGGGTAGTTAAACAATCAATAAAGTCATTTAAATCTTCAAGATTTCTAGAAAAAAAAAAAAATCTTCATTTTAATGAATTGCACTTCAAAAATATTTATCAATGAACCGAATTTAACATCAAACTTCACCTCATTTTGTCTCTTGAATAAAATTGCACTTGAAATTTAACTTCTCATAACATATACTTCTGAATACTTCTGAAAGTCAGAAAATTTGTATCTAAAAATTTTGTAATATTTAATACTAAAGATTAATCCTTCAGTTTTATATCTATCCTTTTGTTCGTTAATTTTGTGATCAGTAGATTAATATTCTCCCACATATCTTTATAAAACATACCCTGCCCAAACTCAGATTGTTCTGATTTTTCCTGATCATACAGTAAAGTATACTGGTCCTTTAATTGTATCAATACGTTTTTAAGAAACTGAAATTCTTGATAGCAAATGTCCACCATACTTAGCATTGTGTTGATTAATTTATCAAATGTATCATGATTAAGCTTGTGATTATTAGGAACTTTACTGTTTCCAATGGGTCCAAGCCAATGAGATATCAAATAACAAAAGGAATGTTCTTTTATCAGGGTATCAAGAGGTATTCTCTGATATTGCTTTAGCTTTTCCTGATTTGCAAAAGAATTCAAATCTGCTCTCAGAGCTTCTTGTCTTTCAGTGAGCAAATCTTGGATCAAAATCATTACTTTTAAATGAAGTTGCTCATAATCAATAGATTTAATTCTGAATAAATCTTCCAAAACTGTAAGACCACCATTTCTTATCATTTCTTCTTGAGCTAATGCTGAGTGTCTCACCAAACAAGACAAGGCATACAAGCATCTTTTTTTGACAAGGAAACTATCACTAACATGAATTGACTTCAAAAGGAGAGGTAGTACTCCCATCTTCACAGAAGCCTCTTGAACTTCTGGGTTACTTTGAACAGCCGCCCCTAATAAAAATGCTGCTGTGCTTGAAATATCTTCTCTGCTTGAATTAAGACTTGGCATTATTACTCTTGATAGACCATTTTTTTTCACAAAGTACAAAGCATTATCATATTGATGAAGTAGATATTCCAATTCCAACATCAACTGCACATTATCTTTGGAAGACAAGTCTGCATTGTTAAATTTATTTAGAATTTCATGTATAATTTGAAAATCCATTTTCATGGTAATGTTCAAGTCAGCAAATTCTTTTTTGATTTCATCATAAGAAAGATACTTTTCAGAAGCATTAGACACCTAGAATAGTACAGATACACACAAAAAGAATAAACATTAATACAAAAAGAACTTCAACTCACTTCATTTTCACCATGTGTGTTCAAATTCAATAATACTCTTTTTAACTCTTTTTTATCGTATACGACTGCATGTGAATCATCATTATTCGATTTCTTATCCCAAGTTTCGCTTAACTGCGTAATCTTATTCTCCTCGTTTCCATTTTCTTCTAATAACTTTGCTTCCCTTTTTCCTGTACGAAGGTTTATTCTGACATGAAGGCCCGCAGGAAGAACTTCTCCTATAAGATAAAAACAGTTATATGAAATTAATTCTTAGGTTGGAGGTTTTTTTTTTTTATAAACATGCAACTGCTTTAAGAACAGGGTACTATGAAAATGAACCTTCTTTTATTTCTTTCCAGCCTTTTTCAGCCTCAAACATCGTTTGTTTCTGGGCAAACCCAGAATCATCCAACGTGTCTGCATCCTCAGTTTCAGCTTTGGATGCAACGGCTAATTGCACATTATGCAATGCTACTTGCTGGAACACTACTTGCAAAGATACACAAAAACAAACTGCACGGACAATCATCACGTTACAACTCATACCAAAACAAGTGATACCGACCATCTTTATTTCGAGTTTCCGAAGTTAAATTTCCAAATTTCTAAAGGGGCAAGAAACAAATCAAAGATTGCTGACTTGTGTATATATTGTAATAAATCGGGAAAACATAAAAATCCGAGAAAATCAGAATGGAAATAGTGAATTCAATTTAGTGCCATTTCAAGCTCATTGGAGTAGAATATCTACATTCGATATACAACTGAAGTAATATAAGGGAAAATAGAATCAAATAAAATCAAAAATGACTAATGACCCAAAGCAGTAGTTGCAGAACTAATCACAATAATTATGCCATTCATGTGTAATTGAATAATGTAATGCATAAAAGTTGGTAGCCCACCATAATTCTCTTTCTATTGCAAAGGAATATAGGTTGAATTTCTTTTCTGTGAACGTTTTTATGTTAAATTTAGCTCTTAAACGTAATAAAATCTTCAGTCTTCATTAGTTATTCCAAGACGCTGCCACGAAGTTCCAAATGACAATTTAAATAGGCATTCACTGAATTGAAAATAAAAGAATATCAAAGGGTGTAGATAGCATAGAATAAAAAACCAGTTTAAAATAATTCAAAATATAACCTTGCAGATTGGCAAAACTATTTGTCAAAAATTACTTTATTTGATACACTGAATGCAATGACTGAAAAGATGCTATAAACCTTGATATTCAATAGAATTTTTTAATCAGTGCATTGCTTCAACTATGAGTTAGGAAAAGCATTACTTTTTCCCTCTGTAATCTTTATAGGACTGAAGCTTACATACAATATGATTATTAATATATTGGATTTTGGATGTGATTTTCATGAACTGATGAATGTTGAGAGCATCTAGCAAATCTAGGAAGAGTCAGCAAAGGGTTCTGTTTGCGTAGTTCACTTGGTGATTGGGATGAAGCTGGTCGCGTTCTTCGCAATACATAAACAGAAATTCCTTGATGGTTTTTGAAAGCCTTTGTTGATCGTGACGAGTTATCAGGAAAATAAAACTAACAAATTCATAAAAGAACAAAGGGATCCAAGAAAGCAAATATCATTTGAGATATGTGCTTAGTACCTCACCCAATTGCCTTTTGCCAGCCACAAGTAAATTTATCATTTATTATTGACCGACATATCTATATCGAACATGGTCATATCGACTTTAGCTACAACTTCGCTAGAACTTGTAACACCTAATTCCAAATTTGCATTACAAGCATTTAAGCTTCCTTTACAGTTTAAAAGAAAACTCTTATTTGTCAAATGCAGAAGTAGCTATCAAGCTTACTGCTTACAAATTCAAAAGTCCAGTTTCATCAAATCGTTCAAGTATTTTTCATCAGCACAGTAGAAAGATTTTCATTTCATTCCTTCCGTACCTTTATATTGTTTAATTTTTAAAATGCTATTTAGTTTTCAAGTAGCAACAGTATTTGTAATGTGCCAATTTCCATGCATGGAGTTTGTTAAAAAAAAATCTCCAGAGACTAAATGTGCACACTGCCCTGTGACTCCGGCCGCTTTCCCAAGGAAGTTTTTCTGTCAAGTATTCAGCACAGCTTTCTTTCTACCAGAACTTTTCTGTGCAAGATTTTAAAAAAACATTCTAAACTGGTTGTTTTCTCTCTAAGTTGCAGTGATCGCACGACTGACTGCCAAGTAGACCTTATAGAAGCGAGGAGCGAACAGGACTTCTCTATGGGACTAAGTTCCTAGTTTGGCCCTGAGTTCCCTAAACTTGTGGGATCCTTGTTTTCATAAGTCGCCAGCTGGCAGGGTGGGTGACCTCGTAGCAATGAAGCTGGCAGGACGGTGGAAGACGGGACCGAGGTGGAATCGGCGCTGCGCCATCCGGTTCCTGCTCTGAAAGACTGCTCTGCTGGGGGGAATGCGTGGACTTTCCGCCATCGTTGGAGACTGCAAGCATTCCCCTCTATCTGCGAGCTCCCCCTCAGGTGCCAGCATAAAAAGGTTTGGCCGTCCGTGCACCGGGGCTCCCCGACACGCGACCAGCGTCGGCATGGCCAGACGAGGGGCGGCGGTGCCTCACCGAGCTGCTCCTGCTGCGTAAGGGGGAGGAGGTGGAAACCTCTGCGCACCTGCTGCTGGAATGTGGCGACCTTCGGAGACGTGCAGAAACGTCTCCCGGCTTCTCCCCCTTCGACGCAAAGACGCGTCCGGAAGGGCTGCTTCTGCGGAGCTTTGCACGGGACCGGCTTCCCCGATCGCCCGATCCCGCTTTGCGTCGAGGATCGTGGCGCCCCGGAGCACGCAGGAGGCACGCCGGCAGAGAGGAAGGAGGACCACACGTCTCCACGCCGCAGTGAAGAGGAATGCAGTACAGATGACCTTTTACGAATAATGGAATCCAGGAGGACTCCGTCTGCATCTCAAGCAGGTTACAGAAGACGCAGTAGGTGTCTCCGATGACCCTTGTCTCATCTCTTTTTTATTTATTCATTTATTTTCCTTTTCCCTACACTCTCCCTCCCTCTTGTTTAGCTGGCCTGCGAGTCGGTGGTTTCTTTTTTTTTTCTTCCCCCTTCATGGACTGGTGAATTTACCAGCCCACATTGCCCTTTTGCTTTCTCTTTTCTCTGTTGGAAAATAAACGCTCTGGCGTAACCTGGTAAAAACCGTGGAGGCGTGCGCTGCATGGGAGGACCCAATGCAGCAGTTGCAACACCCAGCTCTTCCACTTAAGGGGAAATTCGGAGCTGTCCAGGAAAACCGCGGGCATCTTCACTTCCTCCGAAGGGGATCCTTTCGGAGGAAAAGTCCTTTGGGGAGGGACTGCGGAGATGGAAGCATCAGGCAGCCGACGTGCCCTCCGACAACCCAGAACTTTCTTCCTTCCCGCGATTTCGCGGGACATCTGCCAATCTGCCATCTGGTCACTGTGTAGGTTCTTCCGTAAGGACATTAGCGCCGTAGCAAGTGGTGTCGTTTGCGCCCACGTGGTCTTCCTGAGCCGTTCCCAAAGGACAGCGAGCATGGATGGAGCACTGCGCTTCCCTCGGATGAATGGCTCGCTCAGACGTGGGTGTAGATGAATGCATCTACACCTATGTCTGAACCGTTCACTGTTTCCAGGCACCACAGCTCGCCAACGGACAGGATATCCATGCGTGGTCCTGAGCCAAGACAATCATCCGTCAAAGATGGTACCAGTTAGGCTGGAAGAGCAAGGCACCCTCCTGACCAGACACCATGCATGTACTCGGAAGCTGCTCTACTAGGCACGCTTACTCTTGATGTGTTTCCTAGTGTTAGAGTTGGTGAAGCTCCAACCTGATGATGCATCAGAGTCTGGAAGCGGAGGGTTTTCAGAACGTGTATTTTCTTCCACGGAGGAAGCGCAGACTCCAGGATGCTGATGGCTTTGGCCAGCAGCTGATGTTTCTCTGCTTCTTTCAAGGGTGTCAGCAGGCAGATACCGGTTTTCCTTCCAATACTCTCCTTCTGAGTCGAGCCCGCTCAGAAGGAAAGGCTTGTTCTTTTACCGAGAACATGCTGCTTCCACCATCGCTTGGTCGCGCTGTCTCAAGGCGTGAGGAAGGGCAATTGAGGAGCTCATCGTGAGTCCAGCATCCCTAGTTAGCCAGTGAAGCATCTGCTGATGCCCGACCACTCTGGGAAGTTTACTGAAGCATGCTATTCCCAGATAACAACCATATCTTGAAAACAAAAAAAAGTCATTCATTCCTGTTAGGATTCGATATCCCATTGTATTCTTGCTGCTCTTAGGAGGTTCTCTTGCCAGAACGCATTCCGCCCATCAAGGTCCACTCATGGGAAACGGGAGTGAAGTAAAAACAGCAGCAAAAGCAACAAAAAGGAATTCTATTAACTGTATGTGAGGGAAGGAGAAGAGGAAAGGGGTCATAGTAGATTCCTTGGCTTCCTCTGCATCCTGCAAGGATGCTGGAGAGTTCCTTCTTACAGCTCCATCGGAGAGACCGTCTAGTGGCGATCCCGATGGGAAAAGACACGAGAGGAATGGTTTTCCTGTTGCTCTTGTCCATTCAAGCGTAGTTCTTGCCGGTCACAACCCCGCGGAGGCTGCGCGGAGCCTCCACTTTCGCTGCTGCCGTTGTCTTCGCTTGTTGTGTGGATGGTCCAGCTTCCACATCTATCGTTGGCATTTTCTCCTTCCTCCTTCTCTGTGGACTCCAGTGGTGGGCCGATCCGCAATCGTGGCTCAGGCGACATCGCACTTGTCTCGAGGAAGAATTTGAAGATGCCTTCCTTGTTGACCAGGAGTTGGAAGAGGTGGGCAACGTTCTCAAACACTCCACAGGGCAACGCACTCCACCAGTACGCTCAGGACTTGACCGCACCTGGCAGGATTCTCGTCCCCCTTGTCCCGTAGTGTCGACAATGTCGGTGACACAAGGAGACGTCCCAAAGCAGCAGTTGCAAAGATGAGTCCCGCCACTTGATGGGAAGCACATATGCCGTACGTAAACTCCGAGGACATCTCCAGGTCTTCCAGAGGGATTTCTAGGAGATCTGCTCTGAAAAAGCAATCCTTCGGGAGGAAGCAGACGGGGCTAAGGGTCAGCCGCTTGATGCACCGTCCCACACCTCAGGGGTTTCACTTTGCTGCCGGTGATCTCCCACCATAGAAAGTCAAGTGTCAGGAGGCCCGAGTGCACTTCATCTTCCAATTCTGAAAAGAGAACTGGGTCATCTCCTCAAGTTGCGCTCACAAGGAATAATATGGTGCTCACTAGATTTCTCTGCCTCGCATCCCTCCACATCTGAGTGTTTCTTGATACTGCGAATCCGAGTGAATTCTTTTTCTTGCTCCGAGATCGACCTGGATCACTGAGCCAATAAGAAGAGCTCATCAATCGTGCGCTAGCTCAGGAAACCGTCTAAAAGTGCATAAAAAACTGACCAAAGACAGATCTACAAAGTCTAAGAGAGTGCCTTTCGGTCTTTTCTTAGCTTTATCCGAATTGTTGAGAAAGCATGCTGTTTTGCTCGAAGACCCCATCCAGTTAGAGTAAGTCCAGCCGTCGATTCCACCTGCTGAATCGAATTCTTCTTCGAAGGGTCTCTACGATGAGCCGCGTGCAGTACCTTGAACGTTGCGTCTTCAAGACGGAGGGACGGTGATCTTTGCGAAGGCTGCTTTGTTCCCTGCTTGTGTGCCTTTGAGCGAACTTCGCTGGTGGCTCAAGGCTGCGACGCGTTCGCGGCGCCCTCACACTCTGTTCCCGAGTCGGACCTTGACGAACCGCTCCGCCAGAGACCGGGATGCGCTCTTGTAGGGCTTCGTTTTTTCTTTAGCTTTTCTTCAGCCCACAGCGCTTCAGCACAGGAGGACGAAGGGTCACAGAAGCACCTGGACGTTTTCGTCTATGGAGGTCATCTCGACCTTCCGTGGCTGTCCTCTCTTTGCCCAGGCAGCCCTGTTGTCTCAACTCTGCCAGAGAAGCACTTTTCTTTTAATATATACTTCCAGGAGCTCCTCGCTTGCGTGAAGGCAGCCAACCGAGCGCTTCCACCAACAGACCGAAGGGGGGTGTCATTCCAATACTGTCGTGCATCCGCAGGATGTGCAATCCATGGACTCCTCCTCCTCCTGCTCCTGCTTGCATAAAGCCGCCAAACGCTTTTACACTCCTTCCACTTTGAATGGAAATCGAATTCCTCATTTCGGCACTCCCGATTGGTTGTCGTATGCAAACGCATGCCGACACATTTCGGGCCAACTCGCTCGCCCGTTGCGTTCCAGTGTGCCCAGCTGCACTCACTTTTGCTGTGCCACGATGTGTCTCGAGCATCGGGAACGACGTACTTGTATCGCCTTGCGCTGAACCAACGAAGATCACGCTCCTGCTACCCTCTCATCTCGTATTCCTCTGCACCTCGCGTAGCAGAAGCGGACTGCGTGCAACCGGGCCGGTACGGGAGCTGGCGCATCGGTGTCCGCCGTCGGTATGCGGAAGCGTCCGACAGTCGTCACGCATTCCGATCGTAGAGAGACAGGGCTCCACGACGCTGTGGCGAAGGGAGCGACTGGGGCAGATGCTGTAGGAAAAGGAGTAGGAGGAGGCGTTGCCATGGACCGTCAGTGATGCCTGCGAAGTGCTTGGCTGTCGCTCATTTGGTTTGGCGGAGCCCCGCTCGACGTCGACGAAGGAGACAGAGAACGACAGAGACATCCGAGAAGTTAGGAAAGAGGAATATGCGCGAATGGGTGCAGCCGGCACCCTCTGTGCCTTGCCCACGTATGTGACCGGACTCCCCTTGAGGAGGAGGAGTTAGCCCATGGCGTGATCCTGAATGCTTTCCCTACGAAGACCCGTTCCTTGTTCCGGGAGAGCACTTCCTCTTGTTGAAGTGCACGCCGGCATCTATGCGGGTCTGTTCGCAGCTCCTGCGAGTCGAGAGCGACTGGGCGATGTGCGAAGGAGGAGCCAGCCGCCGGCGTGTACCGTCACGCGGAGACCCTCCAAGGGAAGTTGGACGGAAGAAAGGCCAGACAGAGTAGGTCAGTTTGAAGATTAGTCTGCTGCACATCATCCGTCTCTCCGTCTGGTTAGCCGTCGGACTCGGATGGCTCGCGTGCTCGGGCCACTCAAAGAGACGCGCGCGCTGCGCCGCTGGGAGCGCAGATAGGTAAGAAGGCTGACTGGCAAGCCGAGACCTGGTCGTTCCCCGGGTGCTGACCCGGGGAACGAGCTCTTCGCTCACTCAGCCGGCGGTCTCCCGTGGGGAAATCGAAAGAGTCCACTATTTTGTTTTCTTTTAGCAACTTGCGAGAAACTGCTACGCGGACTGCGCTGTTCTTGGAGCCAGCAACGGCATCCTCCTTTCGCAGTCTGCATTGGGTTTAGGGCGTAAAGCTGCTTGGAGTTCATGGTTCGTCCCGGAGGAGCAGCAAAGATGTGCTCCGGGTCCATGATGATGGCCCCCGTCGCCTGTTCTCATGCTGCGCACCTCGGAAGGCAACCTGACGCCCGCGTTCAGCAGCGCGGCTGGGCGCCATTTGTTGAGGCGGCAAGGCTTTTCGTCTAGGGTAGAGTGCGCCCAAGCTGATCTGAAGGAGATTTGTGTCTTTGGCCAGTAATGCCGATGCCCGTACCAGTACCAGTTCCGTAGAAGGGATAGCAGCGTATCCGCACCAGGTGCCGTCCTGCTTCCCATTCGTCCGGTAACAGAAACGCTTTCGCTCATAGCAATGGCTGCAGGCGTCCTTCAGCAACTTGCCCGTGATGGTCCCGAATTGACCGCATAGCCAGCTGCTCACCGAATTCCAGCTGGAAGTCGGGTCTGCGGGTAGTCCACGGAAAGGCTGCAGAGGCGTGCGTTGCTGTCTGTCGGAGTTCAAAAGATCTGTCATTGCACGCGGTCTGCGTACATGGTGCAGCTTCTGACGTTTGGGCAGAGAGACACATGCCTACACATCCAGTTCCTTGAGCTTCCTCCTTCCACCAAATGCCTGCTGCGAGATGAGGAGACATCATTCTCTTCGAAGCTTTCCTAGTGCCCCACGATGGAGATCGGAGGTCTTCATATCCGGCTTTCGGATGACTAGCCCAGTGCCCCGGCGCGCTGTTCAACCGCGTCTCGGAGACACTTTCGACATCAAAATGGATACTGCGACCATTCGTGTCATCCGCCATGCCAACACAGGTAGTATTCAAGGAGCAGGTGATCAAGAGATGCAGACATGAGTGGCTCTCAGTCATCGGTCGGCGGTGGTGTGCATCTGTACCCAAACTCTGTCAGGCTTCTTGAGCAAGCTCGAGGTTGCGGGGTGAGACGGTGAAGCCTCTGGGTATCAGGTGAACGGTATCTGAGTACCCCAAACCGAGCCAGTCCCTCCACCGCCAGTCTCCTTAGGGAACGTTTCCCGTTGCAGGATGCATTGATGCTCGTGGCGCCGATTCCTATGGATTCGGGTCATCCGAGAGCAGACTTGCCTGTCTGATCATCCTGCTGGGAACGAGATCCTCTCTCCATTTGCCACAACACGGTTTGAGAAGGCACGCAAGCGCCCAAGCATCTGCATTTCGCCTTGAGCGTCCTTCTGAGACATCACCGATCTGGATCATCGACGCGGACATCCTCCCTGTCTTCTGCAGGGACATGATACGGAAATTCTTCAAGGTTTTGACCACAGCAAGCCTGTTGGTGTCCTCGTCTGCTAAAACGTTTACCTTGCACTCGGTCGCATGGCGCAGGCGCAAGCATACTAATGTTTCTATACTTCCTTAGTCGGAAGCGAAGACGTGAGCACATCTTCACCCTCGTCTGTATATCACGTTGATGACTGGCAGTTATAGATTTAGAACATTGCTATGCGAATCCGTTAATGGTTATATTATTAATGGTCCTAGGGCTACATTGTTTAGAACCAAAACTTAAGGCGAAATATTCCTAATGTTTTTTCAGTTATTTATTCCGAACAGATTTAAGGAAATTAAGTTTCTTTTCATCCTCTGATTCGATGTTTTGCAGTTGTGGTTGCTTTGTGACTTAAAGCTTAATATTCATAGAATGTTAACACTTTTGGAGGAAGGATTGTCCATTCTCTTTTTTCCATTCACGTTTCCTTTTCCCCCTTTTTGTCGAATGTTTTCCATTTTACCAGCTGATCATTTGTTGGAGCTTTTCTGAATCCTCAAAACACTATTATGAACTTCTTGTACATCCGTCTAGAGTGTTTAACGTTTCTTGGTGTCAAGGTGTGTCTGTAGAATCTTGTTGAACACTCGAGATCACAAAGTGGTCACTCAGATCCAAACATTCTTTTGGCTAATGCTAATAAATTTGTGCACCTGATTGCGAGCTTCTATTTAATTCCTGTAAATTATGGGCTTTACACCCTATGGCATCCGTTCATTACCTCAAGCTATGAAGGAACCCTTCAGCGAAGCGCAATCTGTTTACAAACCGAACTGACTTCCCGTTGCATTGAAGCAGGTGTGTTGCATGTCCAGGGATCACCGAGTTTCAGTTTTTGGGACAGCCAATTGGTCAGAGCACTTTCCTATTCCCAGAAGGTTATTCTCTTTTGAACAAGCGGTTTCAATTTTTGATTTTCCATTTGCACCAGAATTGGTTGTGTACTCTGTGAAGTAGCTGATGCATGTAGGATTCAAACCGTGTACTTATTTTAGGGTGTTTGCTGCTACTAGAAGACAACTGCTGTTGCCCAAGAAAATATTTGTGCTCCACATGGATTTAAAATGAGTTTTGTAATAACTAGATCATCGTGAATTATGCACATTTTTCGTGCTATATCTTTTAAGTTTAACAAGTCACTGAAAAAGATATGCAGTGCAACCTGTAGAAGGATTTCAAATGAAGCACAAAAAATTGAAGTTTTCATAGATGAGCAGCCCGTTTACGTCCTGCCAGGAACAACAATTTTGCAGGTCTTTTCCCTCATTGTTTCATATGTAATTTTTGGAATGCTTGTGAAATTTTAAAACAGCCAACATAGAGACATGCGATTTTTCGTTTTTTCATTTAGCAGCAGTGGAGCTTTACTTTTCATCTTCATTCATTTTCGGACAATCCTCTGATATTAAATGTAATATGAGTAATAAAATAATTTGGCAATGTAGTACATATTGATAACTTTACTGAATATTTTTTGCAATCTGGACAGAAGTTCGATTTTCTTAGGCAGCAGCATTAGTTGGTGTAGAAATCCCGAGGTTCTGTTATCATGACAGATTGTCAATAGCCGGGAATTGCAGAATGTGTTTAGTCGAAGTGGAAAAATCATTAAAGGTGAAACAATCAATGTAAAAGATTGAATACAATCGAGTATTTTAGCCTGTGGCAGCTTGTGCAATGCCTGTGATGAAAGGGTGGAGAGTGAAAACCAATTCAGATATGGCACGCAAAGCTAGAGAAGGAGTGATGGAATTTTTGCTGGTCAATCATCCTTTAGATTGCCCCATATGTGATCAAGGTGGTGAATGTGACTTGCAAGATCAGTCCATGGCTTTTGGAAATGATCGATCTCGATTTGTAGATATTGCCTTTGGAGGAAAAAGGTTAATTGTGTTACCATGTCTGATTTTTATTATTATTTTGTAAATGTTCTGGTAAGACTATAGACATTTAAATCACACATGTACTTTTAGTAAGTTTGGAAATTTTCGAACTGTTTTAAATTATTAATTGGTAGATCATTAAAATTTGCATTTCCATTAGTTGTTAGTTAGCAAATGTTATCCGCTTCCTTTATTAACGTTGCAGAAATGTTGTTGTTAAGTCATTGTTGATGATATCAATTTTAGTGATATTGATGTCAAGTAATAGGTACTTGCGTACAAACTATATCCAAATTTCACACAGTCCTAAGTACTTCATTGTTATAATTGATGAAATCATTCTTGTGCATTAATTATACATTTTCTGAGTTCTGTAAGATGGTTATAATTTAAATTAATCTATTAAGAATGGAAAGTATGAAACGTCATTTTTATTTTTTAAAAATTTGTTTCTGGTTTCCTCATTCCCAAACAGTACTGAAGTCAGTTTAATCAGCCATGATGAATGTTAAAATCTTGAATGGGAAATTCCAGAAGGTTTGGTTTTATAGGAAATTTGATTTCTCAACTCTGATATTTGGCATTTTCAAAAACTTGTTGATTACAAAGAAAACATTTTGTGTAGTATCAGTTTAATTGTAGTCTTAATTATTTTAATTTGCATGTATTTTTCAGAGCTGTAGAAGATAAGAATATAGGACCTTTGGTGAAAACAATCATGACTCGATGTATACATTGTACCAGATGTGTTCGCTTCATATCTGAGATTGCAGGAATTGAGGATTTGGGGACTACAGGTCGTGGTGAAGATCTTCAAGTTAGTTTTCTTTTTTGTCAATGATGAAATATTGACAATTTTCCAATTTTTAATTTCTTTAGATTGGGACATACGTTGAGAAAATGCTACTCACAGAATTATCTGGCAATATCATAGACATTTGTCCTGTTGGGGCACTCACTTCCAAACCATATGCATTTGTGGCAAGACCTTGGGAAACACGGAAAGTTGAGACTGTTGATGTAATGGATGCTGTAGGGAGTAACATTGTTGTTAGTACAAGAGCTGGGGAAATATTAAGAATTTTGCCAAGGCTTAATGAGGTTTTTATTGAAAAAAATTTTTCTTCTTACCTGCTTATGCACATACATGTTGAAAATATGTGTTTTGAGATTTTACATGAAAGTGAGTGTGAATGTTTGTATAAGTATATAAATGATCTCTTGTGGCATGTTCTGTGAAAAGTTCTCAAGACTTTGGAATTCATTGCATGTGGCTCAAAATCCAATGATTAAGTGCTCTTAAATGCTATTATTCGGATGCATCATTTTAATTTGTCATAGTATCAACAAATGAACTTTTTGCCTATTTAGTTTTTGTTATGAAATTGGGTTTCCACCATTGGGTTTTTAAAGTAAATTTCGATACCAAATGTTCTAATTCGAAAAGAGTCGTTGTATGTTAGGAAATTAATGAAGAATGGATATCTGATAAAACTCGATTTGCATATGATGGGCTGAAGTACCAGAGATTAGTTTACCCAATGATCAGAAATGAAAAACAAGAACTGGAACCTTGTGAATGGGAAGACACTTTGATTTATGCTGCCAAAGCAATTAATAATGTACCTGGTGATAAAATAGCTGCTTTAGTTGGTAGTTTATGTGATGCAGAGGTTTGTAATCAAAATATTATTTTTATGGTTTATACAGTGCTATTCACTTGAATTCAGTACTGTTTTTGTGATAGACAACTGTAATCGTGATATTCATGCCGTACATAATTTTGTTGAAGTGATCACATAACTTATGTTTATGAATTTTTGTTCTTTAATTATTAATGAGTTTTTGATTTTAAATTGAAAAATTTACTTTTAATTATGTGGTTGCAAGAGAGATGTTTATGGTGTTGTTTTCAGTGTTTTGTATTCATATTTCCAAAGTGACAAATACTGTCTGCAATTTTTTTTTTTTTTTCATAGTATTTGCATTAAAAAATGAGAAAATAACACCAACTTTCAAATTAGACAGTATTGAGCAGGTGTTTCATCATATCCTATTTCCAACAGGCACTTACAATACTAAAAGATTTTCTGAATACTCTTGGTTCAGAAAACCTGTTCACTGAATCCACTTTCCCTATGGAAGGAGCAGGAACAGATCTGAGACATAACTATTTATTCAATACCAAAATAGCCAACATTGAAGATGCTTCCTCTATTTTGCTAATTGGAACAAATCCTCGTTTGGAAGCTCCTCTAGTTAATGCCAGGATAAGAAAGACATGGCTGCACAGTGATATGTCTGTTGCCCTGATTGGCATGCCACTTGATCTTACATATGAATATGAAGTAAGTAAAAATAGTAACAGATATCAGATATGCTGTGAAGCTAATGTAATTGAAATTGTCAGTTCTGCATTGTACTCACATGTTTTAAATGAAATGTAGAAAAAGAATGAAATTTAGATTTCAGATGGGAAAGCTTGAATGAAAAGTTGGAAATTTTAATGGAAAAGATTTATTTATCTTAGGTTCATAGTTTGGCATTTTCGCTCTAAACTTGAGATTTGAAATCTGATTTTACTTGTCACTTGTAAGCTTTACTTAACAAAGACCATTATTTTTATAACCATTACTGAAGTACTTTATTCATTTTCTAATATCGTATCTGCCCAATGTGAATATAAGAGACAGGACAGTATGGATTGTTAGAGTTGAGCATGTAGCTGTTGAAGTAGTAAAATGAATTGGCAGTAAATTATTTTGTTTCTAAATTTCCATGTATTTAAAACAATTTGATTTTTTCATAGTCAGAATTCTCGTTGGTAGTTATTAGTGTTTGTGAAAGTTTGGCAAAAACATTTGATTATAGTGTGGCTAAAGTTACTCTGTGCACGAACTTTAGTTTATGCAATAAGTAACTTTAAGCTAACAAGGTGTAGTCACTGTTAATGGTAATTAACCCAATAAATCCGAATTTATGTGATTCATGGAGGGATTCATAATCAATTTGAGTCTGCCAGTATGTCCAGCAATTGCAGCCTTTTCCATTTCATGCACAGTCTTGCACTCCTTCCTTCTGCATCATATTTCCCGAGATAGGTGCTCGATTTATTTTATCAGCTCCTTCCCCTCCCAGAAATCCAACTAACGTTTCATAAATTAATTAGAGTGAACGACAATCCTGGCATGCTTTAATTGAACTTAATTTGCTGTGGTGTTATCCAATTATACTTCTATTGGTTCCTGTGTATGCAGAGCATTCCCAGGCGTTGCTTGGGATCTTTAGTGCAGTTTCGTTGTTCCCACCTACCATGTAATCCTGGCCTGTGTTAGATTGCATTCTTATGTTGTTGAATTTTAACGTGGTTACACTTTTCGTATTCATGTGATGATTGCTAATATTCACACCAAATCCCGTTTAATGCACTTGGTCTGTTAAGCAAGGAGCAAGTTTTTTAAACGAAAGCGAATTGCTTGGCCTTTTTCACCAGGAGATTTAATTCAATTTTGGGCTTAATGGTTAAATATTTTATTTTGGGTTAAATATTTTATGTGTAGTACATTTTATGCTTGCATACCATTGTGTGTGTACAAAAAAAAAAACAGAACAAATATAGAATGCACATTCATCAACAAAATTCATCTCCCCCAAAGTTTCCAGATTTGGAATGTGTTCTTATGGTTTTTATGCATTAAATTGATGTCAATTTTTTCTGAATACCATAAAACAAAAATCATTTGAATTAAAATTCCATTGCCTTTGATTGTTTTAGCATCTTGGGGAAAAAGTGGATGTTTTACAGATGTTAATTGCTCAGTCTCATCCATTTGCAAAAGTTTTGTATGCATCTCCTAGACCAATGATTGTGTTGGGATCTGATGTGCTTCAGAGACCTGATGGAGCAGCAATCTATTCCTTGGCATTTCAGTTAGCCCATAAGCTGCAGGAAAAGGTAAGCCCAGATACGTTTGTATATGTTGTTGAAGTATTTAGGGTACATAAGTCAAGTGTGCATTAAAATTTAACTTCCCTTATATGGATGTTGTGATCTTTGCCGTTGTTAGTATTCAGTTCGAGAGGAAGTAGAAAAGCATAATAAGCAAATCATTTACGGTCATTACGTAATTCTCGATTTTCAGGAGATAATTATGATTTCTAAGGATATCAACTGTTCTAGTTGGAGGTATGCCAGTAGACTGTGCTTTCAATCGTGCAACTCGTAAATAATGAATGTTTATTGCATAATTTATTCGTGATTCATACTTGGTACACATGTCTGGCCACAGTCATTGCTCGCGCACTTCAATAAGAATTCTTGGAGAGCATTAACTACAAGTTTGAAGTGGATTTAGCACAAGTTTCTTTCTATTTATGTGGGGTAGCAAGTGAACGTACCGTACGGCTGGTGAAAGACTGGTGTGGCATTTTGTGAACAGTGGCTTCTTTCGTGGCTCTTTCACTCCGCCTACTGCATTTTTACCACAATAAAGGTGATGCAGAGCTCTCCTTACCACACGGAATGAACGATTCGTATTGACTTGGTATTGTAATGCGTGTTGCCTATGCTTTGACCGCTTCCCATGTATTTGAAAATGCAAAAATGTATGTATTCTGCATGCATCCTGATAATTGCATTGATACCAGATAACAGGTGATTGGAAGGTCTTCAATGTTTTACATAAGGCAGCATCTCAGGTGGCTGCTTTGGATCTGGGTTACAAATCTAAAGTAGATTTCGTTAAAGAGATCCAGCCCCAGTTGTTATACTTAATGGGAGCTGATGAGCAAGTGTTCCAGAAGAGCGATCTTCCCGAAGGTTGTGTTGTGATTTACCAAGGTAAAAAGGCGAGACGAAATGATGACGGAGATGCAATTGCGAATCTCCGGATTATGTGTTTTTGTATCACTTTAACCATCTCCTTACTCAAAGAAAGCAAAGAATGGTAAGCGTGCTTTTATGGATGACCGAAAGAAGTTTATCGCTTAGTAAGTGTTTTAAATACCTCGCAACTGTTGTGCTGTTGTTGTGCTGTTAACGGTGCAGCCAGCGTCTCCAGCATTTTGTTGCAACTTAGGGCATCACGGAGACAGAGGTGCAGAGATGGCTGACTTCGTGTTACCCTCCGCTGCATATACAGAGAAGCAAGGCACATATGTAAATACCGAAGGAAGGGCGCAGGAGACGTTAATGGCTGTTTCTCCACCGGGAGAAGCGAGGGAGGACTGGAAAATCATACGGGCCTTGTCGGAAGTAAACCCAATCCACTGGAGTGCCGTGTTAAAGAAACATGTTTCCCAATGCTATGAATAGGTTGCTGGCGTCCAGTTGGCGTACGACAGCCTGGATCATGTGCGTTTCCGCATGTCAGAGATCTGCCCAACCCTGGTGGAGTACGGAAAAGTGGAAAGCGCCAATTACTCGGCTCAAGCTCACGTGCTCACGAAGGTATCGGGTCAAATGCAGCTGGAGATGGCGGCAAATGTCTCCATCTGCCATCATCAAAGTTTTTTTTCTTATTTATTTAGTTCACGATGTTTCATTGCAGCTTATAAAGGGAAAACCCTCTTCCGTCGCATTGCGGACCGAGTTACAGCATCTCGAGGACTTCTACATGACAGATCCCGTCAGTCGAGCTTCGCTGACGATGGCCAAGTGCATCCAGGCCGTCCGGAATGAAAGACGTCGCCAGCAGACGCCTCATCGTTAGGCTGTAATTGCCAGCGTGATAGATAAAGGCAGTTCTGTACCCCTACGTCTCTGTCGCAGAAGCTCTCATCGCCGATGCGAGACTATGTTCTACATAACATCGCCTCGGTTTCCAGCTCACTTGCATGCAACCGTTCGCTTGTGCCAGAAGTGTGCCATAGCGCCATTACTGTTTTGCTCTCACAGAAGTTGTCTACTCGGTCCAGCTCTGTTGCCGGTTTCGGGGTCGCCAGAACTTATACAAGCAGAACCGTCGCCTCCTTCTCATCTCCCTTCTCTTTATTCCATGGTTTCATTGAATTCCGAGGTTTCGTACAAACCCCCTTCCGCCTAGGAGTATGGCGATGCGGGCTCGCTGCCGTCGAAGACATTCCTTCAGCCGTTTTCCTATGCGGCGAAGCAGTCATGAGGCTCCAGCGATCCCTGCAGTGATTTCTCGTGGTGGCCGTTATCCTGGAAACCAAGGAGCGAGCCAAGCGGAGGAATGTGCTCTGTGTGTCCGGCCCCTCCGTGCGGGGAAGAGCACGCGCGCGCGATCCACGAGAACGCACGCCTCGCCCTCCGGCGACCAGACTGCAGCGGCGCCTGCGGCGGACGCTTCACTCTCTAGCTTCGCGTTGATCCCTAGGGACCGAGTGGCTTCTGGCCTGGAACACTCGAGCAGTGGACCTCGCAAATCCGTCCACCGCCGGAAACAGAAGACCCGAGGCGGAACTCGTGAAGCTTGCAGTTGCAACGGCAGCCCGGTTGCCCAATCGGGATGCGAAGGCAACGCACTAGTCCAAGAAGGAAGATTCGGGCCAAGCAGTTTCTTGGAAGCACACACACGGAAAAGGGTTCCATGGCATCACTGGTCAGAATGGCAAGGTGTATCTTCTGGATGCTTCGAGAGATGGCAGTTGTCCACGGCACCATTTCTCCTCGCCTCCTTCCCTATACCTGGCGCGTGGGCCCTAGCGTGTGCGAGTGGCCGATTCCAGCGTTCGTGGTGCGAGGGGAACGCGATCTTGGTGGAAGCAAAGCCCCTGCTGTTGGTGGTCCGAAAAGACCTACTGTTTTCTGCTGCGTGCACACTGTGCACTCATGGGGCTTCCGAAACACGCTGGGGAGCATCGTCGTGTGACCACATTGGGTAAAGAAGCCGGCAGGTCTTTTCTCTCTGGATTCCACACTGGCTCTTCTGCAGACGACAGACCTTTGGGGAAGAAAATCCTTGTGGTACTCGCAGCTGATCCTCCTTTCGGGTCGCTTTTCTAGAACCACAGCTGCGTTTGTTACCGCACTGAACTAGCCTCCATGGCATCCAAGTGAAAACAACCCACCTCGCACTCAACCGTACAGTACGCCTGCTTTGCAGTCCGAAGCAACGGATGGCTGGTTACTGTTTATCAGTTGCAATCGCGTCGTTACCTCGCAGAGGGTCTGGTTGCAGCTAGCAGTTCCCCCGTTTCAAGCAGTTGCAACCTCGCTCTGCCCTCTACAACTGAGTTCGAGGTGCTCCCCCGCTCTGCACGCACAAACAAGGGACGACCACCAAGGGGGTTGCTTCTCACCCGTAGCTTCCCGTCTTCTCACACAAGATGCGCTTCTCATCGGGAGACGGTCCGATGGGAGTAGATTCTCCCCTCGTACTCCGAGCCAGGCTTGCAGGCCCTCTCAAACAACGTGCGCTCGACGTGATGGATGTTCTCATGACTTCACGCGGCGGACCTCGACCTACCGGGAAGGTTGACTTGAGTTGCGTCCTCCCTCCCTCGTCGGGTCATCGAAGATCCGTCGAAAGAGCTGCGAGGCGGAAAAGGGTTTGCCTTCGAAAAGTGCGGAACGAAAGGCCTGTTGCGTAGCCGGCACCACTCGGTATCTCACGCTGAGCAGCGCTGCACTCGATCCTGTGAGGAGGCGAGGCCGGCAGCAGCGGTCTGGTCGTCCGGGATCTGCATCCGCACGTGAGACAGCGGGCAGTATCAGCGGAGGGGATGCAGCCCAAAGTTCCTGCATCGTGTCGGAGCAAAGTTTGCGCCTTCGAAGCATGGGAATTCTCTGGCCCGGAAAATTGTCAAGTGATGCACGACTGCGCTGTCTTCGAGTTTGGAGGTGTAGTATGGACCTTTTGTATGTGGGAGGTTAGGGAGGTCATAGAGTCTCAGTTCCTGAGGTAGCCGCAGCTGGTGCTGCGTGCAAAAGTATTTTTTTCCCCCTCTCCAACCAGAGGTTCTCTATGACTTCTTTCGACTTTGGAGCGGTCAGCGAGACGCATTTTCCCGCTTCAGAACTGGACGTGTCTCCTGTGGAATGCGGGGGCTGCTTTCCGGAGTCACTCTCCCTCCACACGTGCGTGAGAGGGAAGCATTCGAGATTGCACTGGGTATGTGCTTCCAACCGGGTTTTAGGTCGCCCTGCCGTCGTTCACCTACTTTCACATGTGCGATGCGGCCTGAAGGGGAATCGGTTCTGGGAAGACGACACCAGGAGCGAGCTTTCCGGGCGCGTTCCAGAGGACGGCAAGTTCTTCAGTTTCCAGCGAATAGGGGGGTCGCGACGGTGCGCGCAGAAGGGTTTGGGCGTGAGCTCTCCTGGAGCCGCCGTCGGTGCAGATCTTGGTGGTAGTAGCAAATACTCCCATGAGATCCTGGAAGTCTGATGTGGAGAAGGGTCCCATGCAAGCAGC
Source organism: Raillietiella orientalis (assembly GCA_036172245.1). Taxonomy (NCBI): domain Eukaryota; kingdom Metazoa; phylum Arthropoda; class Ichthyostraca; order Raillietiellida; family Raillietiellidae; genus Raillietiella; species Raillietiella orientalis. The sequence goes on along the minus strand of JAYWIR010000018.1, from coordinate 643,036 downwards.
CTTTGAGCACGGTTCAGTCGATCCTAAGTCCCTGGAGAAATCCGTCGTGCAATGCGGGCGGCAGTGCCACACTGCGTTTGAACGCCACGCAGATCGAGACGAAAGAGAATCCGGTACTTATTCCGGAACCTGTCATCGAAGGGGAATGACCGCTCCTCGCGGCGGTGTTCCGAGTGAACGGCAGGCAGTTCGCCACGTTCTTGCACACCGGTGCAAACGCCGTGGTGAGGCTCGTAGTGGCGATCAGGCTGTTTCGTCGGCCGCCGATCCTTCCCTCATCCTGAGGGCCCTGGCCTCGAAAGATGCTCCTCGTGTCCGCCGACGGCGGACGGCCATGCAGCTTCCCGGACGCGCAGCGACCGCATGCCCCGTCACAGGGTCGAGACATGACCTCAAGGATTCTGTAGAAGTGGCAGCACGTGACGCACTCTTCCCGTAAACGCGCAAAGAGGGACGGAGGGAGAAGATGAATCCGTCCAGGGTTTGTCTTGGACGGTGTCCGTTTCTTCCTGCGCGTTCGTCCAAACGGGAGAAAGCGTCGAGGCTGCCGCCGACTCGGTAGGGGTTGTCGGCGAGAGGTAGGAGTGGAGTCAGCTCTCCCGTTCCCTTCCGCCCGGTGGCTGGTCGTGCGGGAGTCCGCTCGCGACTTGTTCTCCTGCACCGGCGACTCTGGCAGGGTTGACAGTGAGGCCAGAGAAGGCAAACCAGGTGTTGCTGCCACCGGCGGCTATCGGCCACTACTGTTGCTCCTCCTCGAGTTGTGCCTCTTTCGTTGCTGCTGGTTGCGTGCGGAGGTCAGCGCCTTGGTGAGCTTCACTGCCTCCGCTGAAACTGAGGAAACAGTTGTGGGATCCTCATCAATCCGCAGGCGACCTGGAAGGGTCTCTCCACCCAGTTTCACATTGCTTTGGTTCTACCGAGTCGGCCGCCCACCTTGCTTCTGCTTCGAGTCCCGGATTGCGGAAGTATTCCCTTACGGGATGCTCCGGAGAACTCGCACTGGATCGTGGCAGCCGGGGAGGACGCCGATGACGCCTGCCTCTGCTGATCTTTGTCATCAACAGCAACGCTTGGAAAGGGTGGGATGATCCCGGTCGGAAGCTCTCAGCTCCCCCCTTCCCTCCCACTCCCCGAAAGCAAAAGAAAAGAAGGACGCGCTTCCGCGGCTGCTGGCACGCCGGGAAACGCAGTAGTGCACTTTTTATTCCGGGACGTGGCTTCCCAAGGTCACGTCACTACAACAGTCATCTACACGTGGTACTCTGGTCCGTGGGGGCATGAGCGCAACCATGTCCTGTACACATACTCATACACTGTACAAGGTGGTGGGCTTCCCCGATGCTGGACGGAGGCTACTGCCGGCACCGCCCCTCAAACTTCCCATTCTCTTGACTTTCCTTTGGGTCCGAGGGCAGGGTCATGCTGTCATCGTCTCGGCGTGTTGGGACAATCAGGTCGGGTGTCTCTGAGCTGCCTCTGCTGGTGCGCAGGAGCCTCGGCTGCCTCCCCTCTCGGCGGGAGGAGGCGAGTGCTCTCTCAATCCGCTGACCTGGCTGTGCCGGCTGTCGCGGCCTGCCTCTCCTTCCTGCGCCCAGTCTGTTCAGCCGCAGAGTCATCCCTTGCCGAAAAGCGCTCTCTCACATCCTTCTCCAGCTGCTGGACCAGCTTCTCGGTGCACCTGGAAGGAGGCAGAAATGCCTCAGGGAGTCGTAACACTTCCCCTTCCTCTTTGGTCCTCCATCCCGAGGGACTGGGGACAAAGCACAGCCGAAGAGGACCTTCCTGGCGTACCAGTCCAAGACGCTCGCTCAACCGGACCATCTGCCTCTCCTACCTTTTTCTTTCTTTTCTGCGGTTCCTAAACCGTCCCCCCCTCCCTCCCCTGCTGAGCTCTCTTCTGTCGAGAAGCGGACATTCAGGTGACCTGACGTGAAGGGGACTGGAGATGTCTAAACCTCAGAGCAAGGTTGGCGGTTAGTATAAGCAAGACGAGGACATGCCACGGACCACTGTGCAGCACGCTGCCCAAGATTGATGCTCGGGGGAGGAAGAGGTCACCTTGCTCTGGAAGGTCTCAGCCACGAGTGGTAACGGCGATGCGTTGGTGGGAGATTGGCTTGGGCGCTCGGGCTAGCGATGGAAGAGCGGAGTTTCCACCAAATGAGCGGAGGGAGCGCCGGATGTTTGGCCGGTTCACCTCTTGGGAGCACCGCCGCTTCTCGCGCTGGAGGATCTTCTAGGAAACGCGCCAGAAAACCGAGATGTTGCTTCTGCGGACGACATTAGTCGTAAAATTGTCCGCGGGGGAAATCGTCTATTGTAGGTGGCTACCTCCGGGTGATGCGACCTACCGAGGCGCAATCTACGCTCCTGCCGTCCGTCCGAAGGAGCAGAAACGTTGGCGCTCGGGTCAGGCACCTGGAGGGGGAAGGTGGAGGGAGGAAGATCTCTGCAGGGATTTTTTCGTTTTCCACGAGGAACTGGACGAGGGTGCGCAGCCAACAGACGCGACGCTGTTACGGTCGGTGACAGATTTTGGCAGCGAGGTAGGGTGAGTCGCCGATCGTAGGACGAGGCGGTGGCATGGACGAGGCTGCTCGGAACGGCTGTGTGGAGTCAGCACTTAACTGCGCTGGCTTGGAGCACCGAGGCCTCCATGTCCACTGCGGGAGGTTTCACCCCCTTCACGTGGTCCTTCCGTTAAGGGGGGACCTCTCGTTGGCACCCGATATCCTTTCCCTCCCTGCCCCACGGCAGAGGGGCGAGGAGAAACAACCTGATCCTGGTGCTCCTGCGCAGCTTCTGCTGCTCCCGGCTAGCTGGCGCCGCCTTCCCTACGGCGAGGTTCTTCTGAAACTCCAGCTGGAACTGGCGAATGGGAGGAACGAAGTCCCCGTCCTCTGCTCGTTCGCAGCCCAAGGGGGGACCTTTCTTCCTAAGAGCATCCTCTAGCGGCCTCTGGAAATGAGAGAACTGGAAGTCAGCGCCGGTGGGCAGGGAAGAAACGCCGCGGATGCTACAAGGTTCCCTGCCTGTCCGCGGAAAGTATGTCAAAAGGGTGCTGGGTTATAAGGATCAACGGGATGACCGTCTTCGCAGCGGTTAGCAAAATTGGACGGTCCCGAGGGAGGGTACACTCTCCCTCAGGCGATTCTCCTGGCTTCGCAATCCCTTCGGTGTGACGGAGAAATGATCCCAGACTGCAAGGACAGACATGTGGACAGTGATAGACCCTGGGGCAGGGGATCTGTTGGATCGAAAAAGTCAATCCTTCTCCTCCTCCTCTCTTGATCTGCTGCCCCCACAGGCCATTGGGCCGTACTCGTAGCGCTCACGGCGGAGACACGGAGGAGGAAAAGCGCAACGCAGCCTCTCCCACTTGATTCTTCCGCCTGGGAGAAGTTGCATGCGAACAAAGGCCAAAATCAAGGACGCTGTAAAGGATGGAGTGAGAAACGGGACAACGGTGATGACCTAAAGGCAAGCGGGGCTTACCACGGCTAGCCTTTCCCCCAGCGGCGACCCTTCTCCCCCTCCCAAGGAAGTACGCTGCGTGCAACCTCACTTCCACTCGCTTCGAATTGATCTTCTGCTTACTTTCCAGGGGATTGCAAGAGGAGAACACTTGGAAAGACAGGAAGCATAGCTGAGCAACACAGAAGCGCGCGCACGAAAACTGGCTTCTTCCGGCAAATGGTGCTACCATCCAGCGTCCCTCGAATGACTTGTGCGGCAGTGTCCAGGGTCTTCTTACGTGGGATCTGCTTTTCTCCCCGCATCATTTTCGTAAGAGAGCAGAAGAGCGACGGCCACACGCAAACGAGAGCTTTCGGTTCTCTGTCTCGCGCTTGGCGATGCCGCTGCCAGTGTCGGTGGCGTTGCTTTCGGCCTCATGGCACACCCGCTCTAGGCACGAACGGGAAAGGAAAAATTAAAGTTCTGGAGAGCCTGTAGAGGCGTCTTTGTTTGATGGCTGCTGCTGCCTCAGAGCAGATGCTCTAGGACCCGGTCGTGACAAAAAGATGGATGGTGGATGCACGTGGCAGCGGTATCGGGCAGTGGTCAAGCTTTTCAGATAAGGGTTTCATTCTCGTCTCCACGGAACCCTCTTTCTTCTTGTCCTTTCTTCGTCCCTATCGGGAGGAGGGCGAAGCCGGACAAGCTGAGACAGATGGCACTTCCAAGGACGGACGGGAGAGGGCAACCGCCACGGTTCGTGAGAAGCTGTCAGTACTTCCTCCACCGGCAGGGTGGGACGAAGAGAGGCGAGGTATTTCAGACATCCATGCTGACACTCCCCGTCCTCCACAGCTGCACCCTTCTCTGTCTTCCGGTTGCTGAGCAACGTCAAAGATGATGAGGTGATGAAAGAGCAAACCTATCGAATAGTGGCGCGCCACACGAAGGTGGGGATCATGTGACTCAGCCAAGACAGGACTTGCTGGAGAGCGGCAGCTCTCAGGAGTGGCAGACACCTGAAACTCGCTCCGAGAACCACGAGCTTCTCCTGAACACCCTGATCTCGCTCCCACACCTTCCTCTCCTGATAAACACCCCCCATACTGCAGTCTAAACTTTGAATGAACACTGCCACTCTCACTGAGACATGTTAGGTGCTCGTTCGGAGCATCTCCATCCTAATGACAGACCTTTGAAACATTGCGAGCACCCTAATCCTGGTCCAAACACCTCGGACTCCCTTTCAGCACCTCAAGGCTAATTTTTGTGCTTCGAATCGAAGTCAAGAGACCTTGAGACGATTCTAATCCTTTCCAAACGAACTCCTTGAATGACCTTGAACTCCTTTCGAACACCCCACGTCTACCTGAAACACCACAGTTGCGTTTCGAACACGCGAACGCGGACACTGGCCCCGTCCAGCACATGGAAGACCCATCGGTTTGAAGACTTTGCATGGTGCACCCGATTCTCCATCTCAGTCTGGAAGACTCGCACCTGAGGAAAAGGAAGAACCCCGATGAGTCCGTCCACAGCTTCTCCAAGAACCGAATGAGCATCCGACCCTGCTCTGCACCCCTCCCAAGGAAGGGGTGCTTCCCTTCCAAGACGCCGCCCCTCACCCCCGGGACTCGGCGGACCCTAGCGTCGCGGGCGGCTGCTGGCAGCTTCGCCCCTCCTCTTTTCTTTCCTTCCGCCGGAAGGATGGATTCGGGAATCCCCTGCTAACCGTCCGGGAGGCCTCATCCTTTGTGTCCAACCTGTGCCGTCGGCTTTGTGTCAGGCACCTCCACCCGCGGGGACCGTGGCTCCGCTCGCCGGCATGGGAAGAGGTGGACATCCCGCGGATGTTTCTACAGGTGGCTCTGTCGCCACGCCACGAGCAGCCTCCCCCTCCCCCTTTCTCCGAGCGAACTCTGCAGGGAAGGGCTCAGGGTGATAGGGCTCCATTCCACATCCTGTTTTTCACGAAGGGCAGGGGACGACGGCTTACTCAGTCCGTTTTCGGAACGGGGCCGCACCCCGCGACTCCTGTATCGAGCCCTTCGGGCCGCGAAGGAAAAGGAAAACCCCAGGGCACTGCCCAAGTCTGCGCACCCGCGCTCGCGTACAAGACGGTGGATGCGAGGACGGAAATGTCCCTCGCTCCCCCTCATTTCTCGCTCTCCCTTCCCCACTTTCACCCCATCGCGGGTCTTTCATTTGCTGCTCCTTCCCGTTTTTCCGGAGGCTGGGCAGTGGTGGTCAGCCCCAGGACCCACAGGGTTCTCTGCAGCTCCCGAGAGGGGGACTCAGCTGGAGGGTAGGACTGACCCAGCGGGATCTGTTTGCTCCCTTACCTGGCAGGGGAGCTGCGCTTCCTCGCCTGGGGGCGGACACACCAGCGGCTCAGCGAAGCGCACCTTCCCGGAGGACCTGCTCCCCACCGTTCCGGAGCTCGAGGAGGAGACGTTGGAAACACCTGGTGGGCAGGAGAGGCGGGAAGAATAGGGGCCGGAAGTCCGCGTCGCTTACTGGAGGCGGAAGAGGATCCTGACGTCACGGAGAAGGAGGAAGGCGACTGGCTGACACGGCAATGCGGCCCATCGGAGGGACCGGTCACGGGGCATGCCTGCTTCAGCTTGAGCACCTTCTCTCGGCAGATGACGCAGCGGAGAGGTAGCGCCCTCTGTCTGAGGGCGACCTGGATCGTCTTCACGAAGCACCTGCGGCAGACCACCTGGTGGCCGCAGGGGAAGGTGCGCATCACGGCGCGGGCACAACAGCAGACGACGCACTGCAACACATGAGGCGTACCGGGGTCAGAGGGTGATCAGAGGAAGCTCAGGGACGGGAAAGTGACAGGGGGAAGGGGGAAGACGTAGGCTAGCACGCGCTTTCTAACGAAGGACCGCAGAGTCTCAGCGGGCCGCCGTTCGTCTCGGAAATGGCGACGGCGGTAGGCACTGGCAAGGTTCTAGTCGCGGGGAAACCGAGAGGGTCTAGCAACACCTGCCTGTGGCGAACCCAAACGTGAGCGCTGCCTCCACCGGAAGGGAAGGTCCGCGGAGAGAACCATGCGCGTCCCGTGCGAGGCGAAGGAGGAAGCGTGCGCCCTTCTGCAGCTAGTGGGCAGAAGGTCAGGTACGGCCTCGCCCCGAGGATGGATAGCGCGGAGAAGAGGTACAAGGAATATCACCCGGACCCCTGTCCCCCATCCCGACGGCCATCCACTGGAAACTCCTTCCCTCTGGGCAGCGTATCCTTTAAGCTGGACTCCTTCTGCCCTTCCTTTCAGAGGTCGAAGGAATCACTTGCAGCTCCTCGGGCAGGGATGGTGATGCCACAGGGAGATAGCGCCGACGATCACACGAGCGCAGGTGGCGTCCTCAGCAATACGATGACGACTCAGATTGTCCTCAAAGCTGCTCCGTCAGCAGTCTGTGTGATGACGTCGAAGCGAGCACGTGAGTGTCTCCTTCCTTCGGTCGGCCGCGTTTTCCCTCCCATTCTCGCCGGTCCCGACGTCAAAGCCGTCGGTCGCTTCCTCAGCGACGAGAAGCGCCGCACACACACACGCACCCCCTGACGAGCGCGCGTCAGGGAGCTCGCTCGCCACGAGTGGAATCACCGCCGGTCCTTACTCCAATCGGAACAGGTTCCTCCCGCGAGAAAACCGTCTTCGTTGCGACCGGATGCGGGGGGAAGCACGAGAGGATGCTGTGAATGCACAGCTCATCGCCTTCCTTCCGAGCAAGCCATTCGAGAAACCGACTTTCGCAACAGTCGCCTTTTTTTTTTTCTTTTGTTCTCCCCGTTGAGGATGCCACAGGACAAGTGCGCTTGTGCAAAGATCGATTGTCTATCAGCAGAGTTGGGAACGGAGGAGACGCGGGCGGTGCTGAAGGAGTAGCGAGCTCTCCGCCGTTGTGAGTTCCGCTGCGAAAGCTCATCGCTCCCAACACCTTCCGGACTTTCGAATCGGTAAGGCGGGACGGGCAGTTCCTGCGTCCAGAAACGCTGGTGCGCGATGAGTGGGCAGCGGCAGTCAAAGATGGAGCGCAGTAGCGTGAGGGAAAAGCAGCGTGCCATCTGGCATTAAGGCTCACGGAACGCACTATGCAAACCTGGCGATTACCCATTCCTCTTGTCCTCATCCCGGCTGTAATTATGCACACTGGAAGTTACCTCAGCTAGGAAAGACTGCACCCGATAAAACTGCCAAACGAGATTGGTGTCGTGAGAACGCAACCGTGACCACTTGATGTGAGCCGAGCTTGAACGGGAAACCTTGGAAACGGTTAAGGAATAATTGAAGTCGAATTCGTGAATATTGGAAACTTATGGAAATTTCTCCGTCTCTCTCCCTCTCTCTTTTGCCTCAATGCATGAAATTTTCAACGACAAAAAATGTGAAGTACTCGAATAAGCAGTTTGTCAGAAAATATTCGAATGAGTTCTTTATGATCGATGAAATGCACGTCAGCGAGAAGAGGTGTTTAAAAAGGGGTGTGGTTTTCGTATTTTGGCTAAAGAGGGCCTTGTGGCAAGCAAAAGCAAGCTGAAACCAAGGAGAGCCCGTGTGGTATTTAGCCTAGCTCCCAATCAATGTTTGATCGATACGAAGTTCTAAAGCGCGCTCTATTGTCGCTGAAGATTTCATTGTTGTGTGGCTAAAGCTGACGTCTGTTCTTGCACCTTCAAGGGATACATGACTTTCGTTCACCATTACTACCTAATCTTTATTCTTAAGAGGGACGTACTCCATTCTGTCGCTTCATCGAGATGCAAGATTGCCAGTGCATTGCTTCTTGATTCTCAGTGGAAATCCTGGCCAAATTAAACGCACTCAGAGATCACCATCTCCATTCGCTTGCGCAACCCAAATTGCCAGACAAGCCAACGTTTCCTTCAAACCTTTTCCCATCTGCTGAGAGTTTCTATTAATAAGGCTGTCAAATGGAATTCGCACATTCGGTCAGTATAAGAATTCATTCGGAGTCAAAGGAGCTCAGGCTGTACTTACTATTTGATGAATACCAGAATTCAATTCAAACAATCATATCCAAAAAAACATCCAACACATGAGTCGGAACGACTCTACTCAAATTTTTGCTTACTGGGGACGACTCCACAACGTATTGCACACGTCGACCTCGGAAGCTGTATCTTCGCAGCAAATCTGATAGATGTTACAAAGAGTCCCTGAACAATGATGCGCATTGATGGATCGGCAAGTGCCCTTGATTGCCCCAAGGCTCCACGTGCCTCCCCTCCATCACGTTCCCACTAAACACGGCTCCTCTAGCTCATCTCCACTCTTGCCAAGTCACCATATAACTGTAAACAAAGCCTTTTTGTCCTACGATGGAATGTCATCCCATTATCTCCCAAAGTCCCCTCCAACTATCCTTCCCATCTCTTCCCATCTCTCTCTTCTCTTTCTCTCAAGAACGCGCACGGGAAGGTAGTCTTGTGAAATTTTTCTCAGGACATCAGGTAGCATCGCACCTCTCTCATCCTTGCTTCTCCTCTCCTGCCCTGAAGAGATGTTAGAAGACAACCGTCGGCTCTTAACAGGAATGCTAATGATTCCCTCCTGCGACGGTTCTTCCTTTTACCCTGGTTTGCTACGCTCTCAGGGAGTCCTTCTTTTTCCCCCCTCCTTCTCCGAAAAGCAGGAAGACGCGGGATCCTTTTAGGACCTTTGAGGGATATTTTTCTCCACTCCTAAGCTGAGCTCCTCCCTTTCATGGGGTTCTTAGCAATGGACCCTGGAAAAAACAGGGTTTTTCTAGTCAATGTAGCATTTCCAATGCAAAGTTTCCCACTTCCGAAAGAAAGGTCATCTTGGCTTATAACAGGGGGGGACAGCACTAGCGGTGGCAACCTTCCTTAGGAAACAGGGTCGAATCGGATCTCCTCCCCTTTTCCTCACAAGTCGCAGGCAGCTTTCTGTACTCATCTACCTGGTTTGTCCCTTTCCTCTTGGGCAATTCACCATCCCGTCGGCTAAAAGTGTCTGTCATGGTCTTCCTAGTGTAGAGGATCGGAAGATGCCGCGGCCAGTAGATTCCTCTTCCTGTTGCTTTTCTTCAATTCTCTCCAGCAGGAGAGAATTCTCCCATATGAGCTGATCTTGGTCCACATACGCAAATAAAGAGTTCCCAGTGAAAACAAGAATAAGTGCTGCCCCTGTGCTTCGACGTATTGAAGCGCCTAACGGCTGTGCTATACATACAAGACGCCTGACGGCGGACATACAAGACTATAGTCTTCTTGTATGTCCAACAAAAACCCCCCCAAAAAATGCGGAGCCACTCTTCTATGTTTTCACAACCCGAGAGTGAGCGCACTTGTACCACAGAGACGAGCAATTCGAAGAACAGGCTCCCAGGAAAAGCACGCAAGAGGTGTCCCTGTCCGCGGACGTGGCAGCGGGTAGCAACAGTGTCTCCGTTCAGGATTTTCCACTATGGGAACGAGATGAGCGGAGGTGACCTGGGCAGATATATACGTACACACACTAAGCAATCATGCAGCAAGGATTAAGAGAGAAAGGAACCGAATCCGGTCCTAGGAATTCTGTCGGAAAAACTAACCTTTTAAAAGGTCGGCAAGAGCGTCACGAAATGATAAATGGGAAAATCGACCGCTACCTTTCAACGTCCGGTTTTCGGCATGAACGCTACGACTGAGGAACAAGCAGGAAAGAAAAGCACTCTGCATCCACTTCATTTCTCCTTGTCCTACCCGTAAATGCCACCTTTACAACTCAGTATTTCTTCCCAGTATTTCTGCCTAGGAACAGCAGTCGGGTCCACAAAGCGCTAGGCTTATCCGGCGTGCGCCGAGTTTTCTACATCCAGGGTTCGAAATTAGGCCGCATGACAGAGCTGCTCACGTCTCCCGGATTGTGTTGAGGGTGAGAAGCCAGGAATTAATCCGGATTGCTGTAGCAATTAAATGCCATCAGTGTGATCTTCAGGTATTGTCAGAGCACGTGGAAACCCTCCCTTTTGCATACTTTGCATACGTAAGAAGCAAAAACTTTGAGTGAAACGAATCAAAGGTTTGGTTAATGGAATGGAATCATCTATGTAAAGCTAGGCAGATCCATGGGATGAGAATCGAGTTCCGTTTCACTATGCTAAAATCTATTTACACCAGTGTTTCTTGAGCACGTAAAACATTAAAGATGTTTCGAGAATAGAACCAAAGAGGGATAAGCGACGCGAAGAGTATGATGTCCGGGCAAACACAGTCTGAAGTTTGATAGAGTGTCAAAGCCTCTGCACACACACACTCAAAGGCAAAACTCTGAGTATGATGCAGGATGATTTATATAAAGAACTGTTTCAAGAAGGGAACGCTGGAGACCGATACAGACAGAAACCAGGTGCACAATGAAACGAGAAAATCTAGGAGCGACAAGTTAAGATCCATCTCTGCCCTGGAGTGAAATGCAAAGTCAGGGACAGAATCCCCAAAATTCTGGATCAACTTTCATTCAAAGTTCCAAACTTCATGAACAATTCCACTCGCTTCCCGTGTCCAGCTTCTTCGAAACTTTCTGCGCCTGCTAGCTCTGTTACTATGCTGACGGAAATCAGACGTTGCTTTTGCCTTGATGCTTTTCGTAGAATACAAATCCCTCGACGGGATCAGCACTGAGGAGTAAATGAAGGAGGAACACACGGGTTCTCTGTATGCGAAGGCAGTGTACACACCACGTTCGCTGAAGAAAAATGTTTTTGTCATGGCGAACAAAGCTGGACCCACTTGATCACTCTCAGCCTCCTATGGAGATTCGTTTGTTCTCTGCCACGCCTTGTGAACTTCCCTTCCCTTCCCAGTTGAGTGCAGGGATAATAAAGTCTCCCATAATGACGGAAGATCTTCCGCCTCCAACTTGGAACAGCTGCAGATGTCATTGCCTCTTTCTTGCCTTTCGCCGACCGATGTTCGAGATTACTATACCGAAATGTCACTGCGTGTTCAGTCCACGTCGCAACGCTCTCTTGCATCCAACTTCTACGTTCCTCCTTCCCTTCGGAAGGAAATTCGTCGTCACCGGGGGAGGTGCTCTTCCTAACGACTTCTTTTACCTAGGATTCAGTGGGAGGAGAAAGGGAGGGAAGAAACCTCGCTACACCCTCGGATGCTTCAGCTGTGCCGCCGCTGCAAGCGCGGAAAATACTGAGCCTCTGTGGTCACAGGAGTATTCTTCCTCTGCTCAGAAGATGAAGGGAAAACCCATTCCCTGATTCAGTCCCGCTCCACCTCCTCTTTTCTGATCAGACAGGGGCGTGGCGCTGATGAGAAGGCACTTCGTCTCTGCCGAAACTATGCGGTTGATCTTTTCGTCCTTAGCCGAAGTCCAGGCTCACCGTCTGGAAGGATCCTTCCCACCACTTTTGATGAGCATACTATCACAGGATAGCAGAGTAAATAGGAGATGCACGAAAGGAAAGTGACTCCCCAATATCCCGCGGCGTCCACTTGGGAGGAGGAAGGATTCATCCAGAGCACTGGAAATTTTCGCCAAGCTATCGTCACGGACTCTGCGAAAAGAGGCTCATGTTGGCCTAGAGGGAGAACCACAAACCTCTCAGCCCTACTCTCTCCTCTTTCTCATTTCCGCGCCCTCTTGCAGTTGATTGCCTCAACCTCGCTCACTTTCCAGACATCCTGTGCCCCTTGCATCGGTAAAGACCTCTCCTGTCTCGCCTTCAGCACACTTCAGTTCGTGACGGGAAATGTGGAACGTCCTTCCACCAAGTCTTCCTCTTCTCCCCGTCCAACTGTAATGGTTTTAGCCAGAGAGTTCCTCGGCTGAACCTCCTGTTTCCCCGTCCGAGACAGTCTAGCAGCGGCGGGATGCGGCATGGAGGAGGAGACCGGAGGAGGAAAGGAGAGAAAGTTAGGACAAGTACTTCTGTGACAGGCAACATGCGGGCAGCTGCAGCTCCCACTTTCTGTTTTGTTCATTGCAGTCTTTGGTATTCTCCTGGACTTTTCAAAGACGAGAACTTTTCTGGCGAGAACAGGGGAGACCCTGTAGGAAGATCGTGTGTCCGCGAGGCTAGGGAAAGATGCAGAAGGAGCAGGTGATGAGGAGAGGAAAAAGTTAAGATGTATTCGAGATCTCGCGTGCTTACGCCGCCACGGTGACAGGCAACGAGATGTTCCTGCCGAGAGTTCCCCTACACAACGTTTCAAGCTTCGCGAGCCACCAGGTGAGTTGCTCTGCGAGTACATGCACGAGATCGCGGGACATACACCGTTTGGAAGGACGGACCCAAGAGTCTCAGGACGACGGCAATGAAACGAAACCCATGTCCGGGTCGCGACCGCAGACGGACCGAAGGCGATAGATTCACAAATCGAATAGATTACTGCACGAAGCATGCACACATTCTGAACACCATTGGCTGTATCCACCGAATTATCTACCACACTATTCATGCACGAGAGATTTTTTTTTTTTTTCCTGCATTTCTTTGGGATGCAAAGGTTGCGAGCACAAAACGGGGACAAAGAGGGACAAAGGTGGAAACGAAAAGCTGCTGAACTTACCTCGTCGTCTTGGCTTTGAGCCATCTCCACTTCGTGGTCGTCAAGTTTGATGAGCAGTTTGGTCTGGAATGAGTCAACAGAAACAGCAGCAGCGAAGTTGTCAGCTACAGCCGCACCCGCCAGCCGCCCACCGAAAGAGCACGCGAGCACATGCGTCCACTCACGACTCAACGAACTCCCACAGCAAGTTGCACGCCAACTGGCATTGTTGCGGCAGTCTTCCAGCAACCTCTAAACCCCCCCCCCCCCTGTTCTCTGCAGATTGTGGTCTGGGTACAGCGGTCCAAGTCGTGGAAGGAAACGCAGCTCCTCCGCTGCAGCTGGAATTGCGCGCTCCATTCGGAAGGGAGAGAATTTGCCTTCCCAGTCAGATGTCAGAGAGTCCCTCAGGTCGCAGCTAAGGGGAGGGCGCTGTGGGCACTGCTGGAGAGGAGACTTGCACCCCTCCGATTTCAAGGAGCTTTTTCCCCTTAGACCGTCGTGGGTCCCGCGCAGCCGTGCTTCTCTTGGATGTCCCCTCCCGGGATGCGCCTTGCTCCTTTTGGTTCAGTAGCGAACGAATCGAGGATATCGGGAAGCGGAGTGTGGGTCTGGTTGCCCTGTTTCCCTGTCATCCGGACTGACGAGGATAGGGTTGCTTTCAAGGAAGGGTGAAGGAGCGACAGCGCGTGCGCGCCCTGAGGAACAGAAGAGAAACTGCGTCTCCCTCATCCCCCTACCCTCTCTCAAAGACAAAGGGACGTCCAAACGCTGCCGTGGGCCCGGATCAGACAGTGCATCATACGCAAAGAGAAAGAAAGACACAGAAGACCACGGTCTTCCGGGAAGAGGGAGAACCCATTCTCCTCCTCCCCACCCTTCGGGCTCGATGCGTCCACCGGAAGGGGCCAGCAGACGGGTCCCCCGTTCCTGACGGGGAAGGGGGAGGAAGGGGGAAAGAGGGACTCACGATCTTGCGGCTGAGCGCCGACAATTCCCTCTCGGTGGCGGCGACCCGCTGCTCGTCTCGGCGCCCAAGCTGGCTGATCCTCCACACGAGGCGCATCCCAGGAGAGAGGAGCAGAGCCAGGGATTTGGCGAGCGGTGACTCCGACGGCATCCTTGGAGCAGCGCTGCTACTGCGGGACGCTCCGCTCGCCGCCTCCTTCCCGTCGCCGCCTCTCGCTCGTGCCGACTGGCAGAGCGGAGGCTGCAAGGAGCAGCGGCGGAGGAGGAGGAGGCTGGGAGGAGACGGGGCGCGCTTGCGCGCGCAGCTCCAACGAGGGAGCGCATGGCCCCTTCCCTCTCCCTATCTGCTTATGGGCCACCTCCTGCCTTCACATCGCCCAGGTCCAGCAGCGAGCTCGTAGGGAACGTCCCCTATCTGGGAGGAAGTGCGCCGAGAAGGGAGCAACGGCAGGCAGGAACACGAAGGGAACTTCGCAGTAGTAGGGAAAGGAGGAGGAGGACAAAGGCACTCTCTCCCTCCCCTTCCCTTTCTTAACTACCGTACAGACGTGTTTCCTGCTTGCGACATCCTCCTGGGGCGAGGGACCGCCCGGTTCCCTTGGGGGCTGTATGCCTTGCCTCAGGCAACACGAGCTGGCAGGCCAGCCAGGGAGGGGGGGAGAGGGGAGAAGCACGAGAGCGCCAGCTCAGGGCTACGCGTCTGAAGGGAGAAGACTGAGAGGACCATTCACTATTGAGCGGAGGGTGCTCCGGCGAGAGCCTTCCTCCTCAGGACCTGAGCAGGTGACGTGGTTTTCACGACTCTGGCCTTCTCCGAGAGGGCGAAGGCGCGGCCAATCGTGAGGGGAGGGGGGGAAGCAGATACGAGGAAAGGTAAGTGGAATGAGGGATGCGATTGGGGGAGAAACTCCCCCCTGTGGACGAGAAGTCGTGGCAGAGAAATCTGTTGGAGCTCTTCCCCTCCTCTCACGCTTTCCCGAGGCTCCTGAGATCCCAGAAGCGAAGAATCGCAGGCTTTTGAGAGTCCTCACCTTCCCTGTCTGCCTCCCGGTAGCTTCTGGAAAAGCAGCATGACCCTGCGAGGCCAGCAAGCACCCTCTTCTGAGCGGGGGAGGAACTCTCCCCACCCCCTGAAGACTCCCCTCCCCCTCTCACCGGAAACTGCGCATCTCGATGCTGCTCCTGCGCTTGAGTATCCCATCTCACGCGTGCATTTAGGAATAGAGAGAAAGGAAGTCTTCTGGCTTGCTCACTTTCCTGTGCTCCCTCCTCGTCGAAGCGCCGACGGCGCCGACGAATTGCGTGCCGCGCGCTGAAGGATGGCGGACTGGCAGAGGAACGTAGGCCTACGAAAACGAAACCCATCGCCGTGGTAACCAAGAAACGCTTTTGCTTTCGCGAGATGTCAATCCTCAGTGTGAACTATGCTTCCAGGGCCAGGAGAGAGAAGAAAAAAAAAAAAAAAAAAAGGGAGAGAAGAAAGGAGAGAAGGCAAGAACGGCTGAATTCGCATGCTCAACGAGCCCAGGCCATTGCCGAAGGCATGCAGCGTCCTCCGGAAATTCTTCGTGCGCGATACCCGCTGCTGCCACCGGTAGATGTGTTGCTCAAGTTTGGCGAATAAATGGGAAAAATTAGCCAACAGCGCGTCATCATTATTTGCATCATTAATTAGGCTCAGTATTGTTTGTATCGGATTTAGAATGTGGATTTTTTTTGTGTGTGTTTTGGAGAGAAGAGAGAGAGTGAGAAAGACGAGAACGAGATGAGTATCATCCAAAATATTTGCACAATGGAAAAATGCAATTACGAAGAGGGGGTTCTTTTTCCCCTGAGCATCAAAGGAATCTGCCTGAAAGGAAACGTTCAGATGCAGAATCATCATCAAGAGTGAGCGAACAGCAAGAAATTAATCGAACTCGCTGTGGCTGCTTTTCGTAGCACTTATAGAACGAAGATCAAGAGCCGCGAAAGTGGTAAGCGGAGCTGCAGCAGATGCAGATGCTAAGATGCAGAATTCGGGAGCCAAGTGTGCCTTGTTATCCGTTTGCACTCGCAAGGTACATTGCTATGTATAGATAACTTGGCAGCATGTATAATCGGCGTATAAAGCAATCAGGGGACAGGTTCTTCCAGGGAAGCGTCTATCATGGCTCACAAGACATATTTCTTTCATGTATTCCTGGATAAGAACTAAAGATTCTACCCTCATACGAGTTGTAATGAAGATTAACAACACAAAGCTACGAAAATTTGCTCAAAGACATTCAAAAATTCAAACACATTTGCTCGAATGCAACGTACAAATTGAACTACCTAAAGTGTCAGGTAATGATAACAAATAGAGGCTCGAGTATCGAGCTCCTCCCTTGTTCACTCTAAGATGTCCGAAATAACTGAAGGAAAGGAAGAAATGAAGCTGCGGTTGAGCAGATGAGAAGACTCCCCTAGCCAGCTGAGGATATAACCATTGAAAATGCCACTCGGACACTCTTGGAATCCACAACAGTGAAAGCAGCTGAGATTGCTGCAATTCCTACAAGCATGCAGCAGTCGGAAAGCTCGTGTCGGTTAACTTGACAGGTTTGTGAAGAATGAGTATCGTAACTTTTATGGCCGGAAAAACTTTGATTCAGGTTCCCCCCCCCCCTTCAACTAAGGCTTTTTTCTTTTAATTACCACAAGGTACATAGGACGAACATTCTCGTCGACCACCCCAGTTTGCGGAACGACTGTATTCTCTGCGCAACATGCTCTCCTCAGCATTCTCAGCTTACAGCTATCTTACACCACTGCCAATGAGAGCACATGCTTCGAAACCAGTTTTATAAAGCAAGATCATCAGGACGTTCTGTTCTGCAGTTGCCCGTGACCGCTCAGAAACTCCACTGATAATTTTGCTTTCTCTCTTGCATTTCAGGTTTTGTCCCCTCCGCGGCTCACAATCATCTATGTGAGCTCACTACGTGCTCTCTGCCAAAATATTTCCCCTTACACCTCAACCTCCGAGCCAGTGATTCCAGGCAGAGACTGCGACGCTTCCCTAGCATTCCGGTGCGCGTCCACGGTGTGAACACGAAAGAACCCTCGCATCAGTGGATTCTCTCTTCTTTGAGATCCCAACTACCTGGGTAACTGAGCGGCATTCAGCGAGCGTGTATTTTCCCTCCATGAGAATGAGTTGAACCGCAGGCTCATCACAAGATGACGACGATCTTTAACGTGCAAAAGAAACGGATGACTCGCGTTGCATTATGCAGCCAACCATCTCCAGCTCTGAAGTTACCTTTTCTGCATGTATACCTCGAAACATCCTGACTATTGGAATCGCCTCATGACAAGAGATCAGAACGTATTCCAAGAGCCTGGATAAAAGAAAATCGAATAGGAAATGCTCCCTCGTCTTAAGAATAACTGGTTCCCATGACAGCTTTCCCTGTGTCAAGTAGGGAGGGGAAAAAAAGGCTACCCGCAGGAAAACAATGATGTCTCCAATTCATTCCAGAAAGTGGGCGTTTGTTTTTCGCGTCCTCTAGCTCAATCCTCTCAGTTCTCAGCCAATGATTTTTAAATAGCTCTTAGAATTCTTGCTCTCAGTTTTCTTCCTAAGAAGAATTTTCTTAGCAGCTGCTGCCAACCGGAGCAAATCATTCTGCATTCCTTAGTTAATTTTGGAAGGGGGAGGGGGAGGAACATATGTTTTATATCAGGAAGAGCGTCATTGGCTGTAAGGTTGCATGTTCGAAATAAGGCAAGACGCTTCGAAAGGAAAATCTGCCCCTGTTGCCAGAGTCGACAAATCCAGCGTTCTTCGATCACTTTGCACCGACTGCTGTGTGTATGCTGAGCGGATGCCTAAAAAAAGAAAGGAAAGAAGGGGGAGGAGAACAAAAACAACCAAGCAAACAACTCCCAGTTGCCACGGGACTGGGTAGACCTAGACGCGGAGCTCACGGGGGTGGGTTTTGCGGTGCGCGCTTGATCGCTGACGTGCTCTCTAGATAAATAGATATCCGTTAGGCTATGTATTCACGTGGAGCAACGTGTTCTGAGTTTGCGAGTGCTTTAGCTACTTTCATTTTCCGTGTCTTCTTCCATGCCGAGGTAATACGGCGCCTGGAAAGTTGACTCGGCCCCGAGGAGCGGCTCGAGGGTCGTGCCTGTTTAGGAGCAGCGTAGCTTGGTCAAACAGCGATTGTTTCCTCCGCCACGATGATCATTCGAGAACTCTCTCATTGACAAGAGCATGCGTCATGATGGGTTGCTCGGCGGTGTGCTGCTGCTCCCACAGTAATGGGACTTTCCAGCGCGCTGTTAAAGCATCTTTTCTAGTCGACAGTTGAGGTGAGCAGACGGACAATCAGTAAGAGCTCGCTATAGAGGGTTCCACGTCCATGAGGAAACGTTGCGCTACGCCCCCCCTCCTCCCATCCCCGTCGATCGATCATGTTGGAGAATTTGAGACCACTGAGGTTGCAGGGGATCGCCAATAGCAACGTCCGCATCTCCAAATTCGAATCTCTCGACTTGCGAAACACACCAATGGAGATGAAGTTCAGAGAAGAGAAAGGTCAGTTGCACTTTCCCTGGGGCTGACGCGTGCACGCGCTGCCTTGCAAATGTCCTGCTGAAGGTTTACAATTGGTGGATCTAGAGATTGCCTTAGCTTTGGAGGAGGGCGGGCACCTTGGTCCTCCCTCCCTCCATGTCATCTTCAAAAGTACGTTCCTGTGAATTGCAATCCTTCGCTTTCATCTCACTTCCTGACTCTGATGAAGCCAGAGCGTTTACTTTGCAATCGGAAGATGTTGAAAAGCAAAGTATCCCCCCTCCCTCAATCCTTTCCCCTGATCCTCCCACGACGAGCTGGAGAGGGTAATTCGGGATGGAAGTTTTCACGCCGTAGCTTACCAACAGAGAACGCCTGCAGCAGCCGTCACATCTGGGAAAGGGAAGCATCCGTCTTGAAGACAAAGATCCGTGGACAGCGCTCTCAGATGTCCATGATGGAAAGCACGATGGGGTAGTTGCTTCTCCTTATTCCTTCTTCTCTACCTCTCTCTCTTCCTCCTGGCAAACGTGCGCGCAGATGCCATCTCCAGCTGTGGCTGATGTGGAGAGAAAACCCTGCCACACCTTGCGCGAGAGTCCCTGTCGCGGCGAGGATCATAGTGGAGAAACATCAGCGAAAAGCATAAGAGAAAATTACAACTGCAGCCAGGTTTCCTATCACGTCAGCTCAGTTTCCTTCCCGGTTCATCGCTCTCAGGGGAATCTCATCTTTGTGTCCTGAGGAGGCTACAGTCCTTTCTCAGTAGTCATAAGGATATGAATGCGCTAATTGCACCACGCATGATGCAGCCATCGGAAGTGCTCACCCGACGAAGATGACAGGCATGTAGTATCGCTCGTAGTGCGGGAGGATGCTGGTAAGAGGAGATGCAGACTCAAGTCTCCCGTCAGATAAGATCCAGAGTCGAACACAACCAGCAGGAAGCCCATCGATAGTGATAAAATACTACTGCGAAGCATCATTTGCGCGCTCCGTGCTGGTTTGCCAGACCACTTACATGAGTGACCCTCACGCTCGAAGGGGCACACCAGACAGATCGAACAAGAGACAGAAAACGCTCGTCCTCGTCCCAAAATGGATGCTGGGAAACTCGGAGAAATTCTCTTTTCCAACTCCTCTTCTTTTCTATTCTCGAAGGACCAGCTGCACTCTCACGGCCCCCTCTGTAGCAAGTCGCTAGAGACACCTTCCAAAAATTTACACGACTATCGGCGAGCTCCAGTCACAGCGAAGCTGAGACTTTTCTTTAGCAGCGAGAGCAGATATGCAGGTGCCACGGCATCCAGTTCGGTCTCGGGCTTTCTTCAGGAAAGTCCAGACTACCTCCCTCTTATCCTTGGACTGCCGACATTCGTTGTACCCACTCAGCACCAGTAACAGGTCCCTCGAGTCAGAACCAACGCAGTCTACTCCGCCTCTCCTCGGAGAAGGGACGAGGGATCCTACGAAAACCTCTTGTAGGTGCACATCATCCACAGCATGCCAAGGAACCGAACACGTTCTGAAACAGGGTGATGTAGTCGCTCTCCTGGAAGGGAAGAGAAGGCCAAACTTCCACGAGGCTTAGTAAGATGGAGCCTCCGGTTCCTCGACTAGGGGTGACCTTTAAGTGTCTCTGCGACTTATTTTGGTCTGTTCCCGGGAAGCGACCGAAGCGCTTCCGCCGCCTTCCTCTCTCTCGAGGAGATGAGCAACCTGGACACGAAAACGGTAGCGGACGAGACTCTATTGCATGCTCTGTAGAAGACCTCCTTTCCCCCTCCGGAAATCTCAACGACTAGCTGTCCGTCGTGAGGTCCCCTCCCAAAAGGGAGCTGGAAACGACCACAGTCCGCACCTGCCTACCGTTTCCGAGCGGGCACCGGAGACCATCGGTCGCTGCGGTCGAATCCGAACCTCCCGAGAGGAATACGTGAGGGCACTCGTCGCTGCTGCAAGACGGTCCGATAGATCACGTCAAAAGGAGCGCATCGAGCACTCCAGAAACAAACCTGTTTTCCTCCCGCCCCCGCACGCACCACGCACCACCACCGAAAGCCACGCACGGCTTCCGGGAGTGTCGAGCTGCTGGAGGGGAGCTGGGAGCTCCGGCGGCTCCGCGTGAGCAATCTCTCATGCGTGCGCTGCTGTCGTCTCGGCATGCGTAGCGCCAGCACTCGCACCCTCCTCTGCTGAGGGCGCCTCCAGCAGTCTACGCCCGGCTGAGATGGACTGAGCAGCGGATGAGAGCAAAAGAAAGCCCTGGGGTTCATCCTGCAGCGCCTACAAGGGCGGAGGGGGAAGGTCAACCGCCAGCCGCAGAAAGGCCCGGAGGCAGTGTCCCCCATCGAGGAACCGCACGGAGGCCCGCTCCGAACCAGAGACACGTTTCCTGCATTCGTACCTACCAAAGTTTCCGAAGGATCCCTTCGGGGTTCTCTTCAGAGGAGTAAACAGGAGCGGTTTTCTTGTGGATTCTCTTCGGAAAAGAAAATTTCCGGGAGTGGAGCACCACCCCGTCCATGCCGCGGCGGGTTTCTTAGCAGTCTGGTCGTGCAAGCACGAGCGGGGCGCCGAGGATCCCGCCGCGGGATCCAACAGGGTAGGCGGAAATCATCCCGTGCATTCTTGACTCCTCCTCCTGCTTTCCTCCCTCCTGGGGCTGGAATTCCGACCCGAGTTCGAGCTTCCTGACCTGCCACACTGCGAGTTCCCGTGGTTTCTCGTAGATGGCGCGAAAAGCGGGAGCTTCGAAGGGTGCGGACCCACCCAACGTGTGCGGAGCTCCCCCAAGGCGAAGCTTACGGCGCGGGCCGTCGCAACGAGGAACATGAGTCCGTGGAGCCGCTCGAGAAGGGAAGCTCTCGACCCCGTGGGAAGGACTTCCTGATGACGAACCCCCCCGTCGTCCTGACTTCCCTAAGCGAGAAGCAATGGTTGGAGGGGCAGCTACCCTCAGCTGAATGTTTCTGGAAACCTCGAAGCCAGCGAGGTCATCCTTACGGGAGTGCCTCTCTTTCAGCGAAGTCCGGTCAGGAGTCGGTCATCCCGGAACAGGGAAGAAACACGGTTCCCTAGAGCAGGATCGAGGAAGAGGGGCCCGGGCAGGGTATGCTGCGGCGTGAACAGAACCGAAATAGCCCTCCTCCCTCTTCCCGAGCGAAGGAGCTGAGGAGAGACAGCGTGTGCCCACCTCTGATCCCTTCCAGAGGGAACGGTGGTGCCACAGCGGCCAGAGGTGGGCAGGAGGCGGAACTCCCGAGGTCTTCCCAAGTCTGGAGTGGCTGTGCCGGCGAGCTGTCTTCCCTGTTTTTCAAGCGCCGCCTACCCTGCGCGCCCGCCTCCCGGAACCCCACCGAGCGGTCGCCAGGCACCCTTCCCCCGGCTCCGGCAGGCGTCGTCTCCCAGAGCGATCCTTCCCTCCCCCCTCTCCCTCTCCTCTCTCTTGCGGGACCTCGGACCGGAAGCACGTGGACCCCCCTCCCTCCCTCGGCAGGACCCACCTTCGGCCTCTTCGGTCCTTCTCCCTCCGCCGGGAAGCGGGTCCAGGAGCCACCGCGCCCCGAAGACGGCGACGCCATCGTCCACCTCACGCAGTTGTGCAAAAAGCGACCGAACAGGTACCGCCTGCTCGCCTCTAGCAGGACCAGCGTGCGCGGCTCTCTGTGACCTCTTGCAGGTTCCACTCGGGGAGGGCGATACAGAGCCGGCCACGCGGCGCTCGGCGCCATCCCGGCCATCAGCCCTACGATAGACTGCTGCCGGGCTCACTCTGTCCTCTCTGGGAAGCGCGCTGCTGCGCGGGAGCCTCAGGAAGAGCCGCCGCCCTTGCCAGGCGGCGGAGCCGACTCGCTCAGTGGGTGCATGGGAGTCTCCCTCTAGCGGAAAAGGGGCTGAAGGGAAAGGGGAAGGTGAAAAGCGGGAACATCCGGTATCCTCCCCTTCCCCAAATTATCAGTCCAGCACGAGCGGACCGAAAAGATCGCACATCGCCTTCCTCTGGCTCTCCCAGAAGACACGGGCTGGCAGTGGAGGAGGAAACGCGCGCTCCGCCGCCAACTCCGCCGCACGTTACTGGAAACCGCCCGGTTGCTCCCTCAGTGGCTTCACAGAAAAAGAGGGGGAAGGGGGGAGAAGGGGAGGGATGTCTTTGCAACCCCCGCATATCCCGAACGAGTAAACCTCGCGTCCCACCTCGGCGCCGCCGACTTTTGTTTTTCTTTTCCGCAGAAGAAGGGAAGAGGAAGGGGGGGAAGGGGAAAGGGAAGGAGGAGGAGTTCCGGCTTGCATTTGGGGGACTCCCAATTAGCCGACGGAGTTCCGGTCGGGAAGCACACGTATCGGCGGCGGAAGAAGGAACGAGGAAAATCTACGTTCTTTTTTCCTCGCCCCCTGCGGGAAGGCGGCCCGTCCCTCCCTGACCCAGCGGAGGGTCCTCGATCTTCCTTCCCTACGCCTGGAAAAGTTCAGGGAGGGAAGGGGTCCCACAGACCGGATGTGGGCGACCTCTTCCTAGAGAAGGGAAAGAGTGGCTCTTCTCTACGTGCGTGTGTGCGCACGCGTGGACCGTGTGTGCGTACATGCATCCTCCTATGTACACACGCAAAGACGCGTGCGTACGTTGCCAGAAAGAGAGATCCCTTCCCGAAAGACCCGTAGTGGAGAGTCCGGGCGGTCCCCCATGGATGCAGCGTTCTGCTCCTCCGGAGGTTTCCACAGCAGCTTCGAGACGAAGAAGCGAAACCTGGCAGCGCGCGCGGGGCGTGCCCGAGTACTTCCATGGCCGATCGATACTGGTCGTCTCTGGGACTGCTGGCATCAAAGATGCACTCTGGATCAAAGGCACTGGCATCCGACCGGCCAGGCAATCCCCGGGCTCCTTCGGCAGCAACCGCCACCACTGCAGCGTCAGGGGTCGCTGTCGCCGCTGCTGCTACTGCTTTCGGTCCAGTTTTCTCTTCCTTTCACTCCGGTTTCCCGCACAGGTACTCCTCCGCCACGATCGATCCCGAGCCTTCCTTCCCCTCTCCCTTCCTCTCGGGAAAGTGCCGGTTTGCCTTGCGTCGCGCCTCCCTGCCGCACGACCTCCGCGCGCGGCTCTCACGTCAGCAGGGAGCGATATGCGTGCTAGGGGACGTCGCGCGGAGCCCCGGTGCGTGCACGCTCCCCGCAGGAAACTCCTCCTTCTCCTCCTCCACCTTCTCCTCGAGCATGCTCCGGGAAGAGCGCTCGCTCTCTCGTGAGACCGGGATGGAGGCGAAGCTCCCGCTTGGAAAGCGAAACTCCCCGTGTTGCCACGGCAAGGCGGGGCAGGCAACTCGGGCAGCCCCACTGAAAGCAAGAGCGGCGGTAGAGACGTCCAGCTTTCTTTGCCACCCCAGCCTCCCTCCCTTCCTTCCCCTCCCGCTCGAGCTCGTGGTCGGTCGGCATGCGAGTGCAGCCCTACCGGCCGGCAGAGGAACGGCCCTCGCGGGTAAAACGCTCTCCCTTTCCTTGCCTCCTTGGCGAACGATCCGGCTTCCAGCAGTCCCTCGCGACCCTCGTTTTTCCTGGACTCACTCTCCCGGAAGAGCAGGAAAAAGAACGGATTTTTCATCTCAATTTATTTTTCCCTTCTTCAATTTTTTTGGCGCTTTCCGTTCCACTTGCCTTTTACGCGTCCGACCACGGAAAGAAGGGGGTCGCCGAAACGGAGGACGTCGTTACGCCATCGCGACTTCGCCATCGTGAAGCGTTGTTTTTGCCTCGTGAGCTCCTTGTCACTCACCTGCGATTTTTCCCACGCCTACTCGGAAACAAGGAGCCCGAGAGAGGAGGTCCCGGCAGACGAGACGTTTCAGGAGAGGGCGGAGAGGCCAGGCGCGACTGGATTCCCTCTCCTTCCCGTGCTCCGCGTGTTTCCTCCGTTGCGCGCGACTAGGCTCACCGCTGGGCTTTGCGCGCCGCACGGCCGATCCGGAGCCCCTCGTTCTTCCCAGGAGAGCGGATAGGAAGATGCGACTCAGGGAGGGACCACACCCCGATGGAGGACAGTCGTCTCGCGAGAGGACCGCTGGTCAGCCGTGGGCCCCAGACCTCACGAAGAGAGCGGGGGAGGGACGGCGATGGAATAAATAAATAAACAGCGCCACGGAGTGGAGAGCAGCGTGCTGCTCCCGTCACGACCCGCGAGTGACGTGGGCGTGCGCGCCACTTCACCCTTTGCCGATCCAGGCGGGAGAAAGGGAAGGGGTGAGGAGAACCTCCCAACTCCTTGCAGTAGGGGACGCAGCAACGAAGGCGGCTTTGCGTCGCCGCCGCCGCTTCCACCCAACTAGCTGACCCGTTGCCATGACGCCTGTAGTTGCAAGCCGAGGTTGGGCCTGCTACAGCTGGCTGTCGATCCGTAAAGAAGGGTCGTCGCAGCAGACGTTCTGGGAGAGCCAGGATCGCCTCTAGAGAACTCTGTCGGTCCGAGTGCAGTCTGGGGGTGCGCGTGCTGTCATCAGTAACCGCGGCAGGGGAAGAGCGCCACCATGTGCTGCCACCTGGTGGGGAGCAAGAAAGCTGCGCGTGCGCTTGGATCGAGGGAGCAACCGGTTCCTCCCCTCGGTCCCTTCTCTCCCGCCGGAGCAGCGCTGGCGGTCGGGGTTTGCTTGTAGACCAGCTGACCAGGAGACCATCCCGAGGCGTTTCGACGATAGCGAAATGGCGTAGGAGAACTTTCTTCCTGCCGACGATGAACCGTCTCCCCTTCCTACGGGGAAGACGCCCCTGTGGCTGAGGGGGCGGCGGTTACTCAGGCCTCAGACTCCTGCGGGTCTTGTCCAGTTCCTTCCAGGGAGGCCCTCTCGAGACTTCGGACAGCGCTTCCAGGCTGGATCCCTCGATCTACGTCCATGGGACGCCCCCCTCACCAAGAATTTGAGTTCGTAGGGAGGCAGGTGGCGCACTCGCGCCCTTCCGGCGGCAGAGGAGGGGGACGCTTGACCTAGGGAGAGTCCAGAAAGTTTAACTCTGACCTTCTTGACCTCTGCGAGGCCCGGAGACACCCGGAGGTCTCCACGGCCTTTGGTCGCTGCGGCCAATTCTTCGAACCGGAACTGCCGCTCCGCCCTCCCTGCACTCCCGACGTCTGCGCGCAGAGCCCCCGACTCCATTGGGTCTGCCACGTTTTCCAGTCGGGCTCCCTTCCGGGAGGTCCCCCGACCCCAGATGCACCCTCCGCGGCGGGGGGCGCCCTTCCGGCGGCAGAGAGGACGGCACTCTCACCCGCCGCGCCTCCGTTGCCACTGGCCGCGCGACCGGGTGGCGGGGAGGCTCCCTGGCCCTCAGGTCACCCTGAGAAGGTCATTCTTACAGGAGTGCCTCTCTTTCAGCGAAGTCCGGTCAGGAGTCGGTCATCCCGGAACAGGGAAGAAACACGGTTCCCTAGAGCAGGATCGAGGAAGAGGGGCCCGGGCAGGGTATGCTGCGGCGTGAACAGAACCGAAATAGCCCTCCTCCCTCTTCCCGAGCGAAGGAGCTGAGGAGAGACAGCGTGTGCCCACCTCTGATCCCTTCCAGAGGGAACGGTGGTGCCACAGCGGCCAGAGGTGGGCAGGAGGCGGAACTCCCGAGGTCTTCCCAAGTCTGGAGTGGCTGTGCTGGCGAGCTGTCTTCCCTGTTTTTCAAGCGCCGCCTACCCTGCGCGCCCGCCTCCCGGAACCCCACCGAGCGGTCGCCAGGCACCCTTCCCCCGGCTCCGGCAGGCGTCGTCTCCCAGAGCGATCCTTCCCTCCCCCCTCTCCCTCTCCTCTCTCTTGCGGGACCTCGGACCGGAAGCACGTGGACCCCCCTCCCTCCCTCGGCAGGACCCACCTTCGGCCTCTTCGGTCCCTCCCCCTCCGCCGGGAAGCGGGTCCAGGAGCCACCGCGCCCCGAAGACGGCGACTCCATCGTCCGCCGCGCACTCTCCGCGGACGGGAGAGACGTGCTCTCCTCCCCCCGGTGGCGATTCCTCTGCCTCCTCCCCCAGGGCAGGGACGCGAGTGGAACCACGGCAACCATTACGCGTCCCTGCTGCTTCCCGCGGCGCCGACCCCTTCTCCTCCCACACCAGGGTTTCAGCGGGATGCCTCTCCTCTTCATTCTGACTCGGCAGCTCGTAGACGTCCCCAAGTAGCCTCTTTCCGGCGGCTCCAGGATCCCTTGATTCTCGTTGAAGGAAGGGAAAGGGGAAGGAACCGAGTTCAGGAAGCGGGAATCGGAAGGGCAGCGTCTTTCTGCGTAGCATTCGCGGGAGAAGCAGCAGGCTAGGGCTACCGGGCAGCTGGGAACGGGGGGCAGGAGCGCGCGCACCCTATTGAGTCCCCTGGAGGCCAGAACGGCGGACGCATGTCGCGCATGCCAGAGGAAACTCCCCCCCCCGCGCGCGCACGCACCTGGAGAGCATGAGTTTGCCGTGCAACGGATGTCACGCGCATCGGGAAGCACTTGCGCCTCCCGCGAAACCTCCCATTCCGGCGTGAAGATGGGGGTGGAGGAGGTGACACCGACAAACGGAGCGCTGCTGCCCACCTGCGAAGTGACAACACTGCTCTTCCTCGACTTTCGCTCCCGGAAGGCCAGCGACCGGGAACACGCTGTTCCACCGACAGAGGAGCAACGTGGATCTCCTCCGCATCCTCTGCTCGCGACAAGTCAATCGTTTCCGGGAAAGCTGAGAGGGAAAGAGGAAGGTGGGGGAAGCGGTTTCCCTGTTCCTCGAGGAGCGCCGGACCACCATCCCCCTCCCTCTTCCGATAAAGGACGGAACCCTTCTGCTCGCTTCGTTTGCAGGCAAAAGTCAGCCGCTGCCTACGTCGTGGTCTGTGTGCCTGCCCAACTAAGGGGACGAGGGACGTTTCCATCCCTCTTCCCCTTAGCTGGGGCCACGCGCGCCCTCGGAAGCGAATGAGTGCACCTGCCCCTTTGTCTTCCCGGGGTCACGGGCAGCCTCCGAAACCTGGTCTAGCTGGGCAACCACGGGCATGCGGCTGCCCGCCTAGCATCTGCTGCCGCAGTCGCATCCCGGTCGAGCGAGTCCTCCGGAAGTGGTGGACCCGAACGCGGCACACGAGGAGGGACGCGCATCGCATCTGGAATCTCGAGGTAAAGAAAAATTTGGGGGTCGGCAACTTCCTTCGGAACGTGCCCAGCGCTTCCGAGAAACTAGTTGGGGTGAGAAGAGGAAGATAGCAAAGCTACAACGCCCAAGGTCTAGTGAGGGACAGGGGCGGCGCAACCTCACGGGCCCCTTTGCGGTCGGTCGGGAAGAACATGCGAGCGGCGTTGGAGGCAATTTCACCGGCAGCATGGCAACGAACCCACCTGGAATTCAAGGGAACGCCGGAAGTTCCCCGGTCCCCAAACACGGGGGCGAGCGCGGAGTCACAAGGAACGACTTCCTCCTCCAAAAAGAGGCTCTCCCCACCAGACTCTCCGGGAACGCAATTGCAAAGAGGCTAATTTGGACTTCCAAGCGTTTCTCAGGTGCGCTCGTGCGCCGCCACGGGTGCGTCGTTGAGTGCGTCCTCATATCCAAGAGCCGTATCCAAGCTGGGCAGCGTGCACAGCAGAAAAAATGATTCACAAAAATTCGGGGTTCCATTGCATTGCTTTGGAAAAATGGGCACGCAGGCTGCCGTGAAGATTCGTCGTAGTTCTGGGCTACTCTATTTCCGATCCCTTTTTTGTTTGTTTGTTTGTTTGCTTTCTTACTGTCGTCCGCCACGGCACCGTCTCACTCGGTTCGCGCCACACTGCAGGAAACGCAGGCGTCCTATTAATATGCATATTAATAGGATGCTGACGATGAGGCGAAGCTTCTTTGATGGAATCCAGGAAAAAAAAGAAAAAAAAAGCACCCTTTGGCTTTCAGAACCGATATTAAAAAATACCGATCCATCCTATTGGCAGCACTGCCTTCGTTCGCGAGACGCGATGCTGACGCAACCCGCGCGCTAGGCAACGCAACGGGGAGAAGGGTCGATGATGGACTTTCGCACATTCCGTCCTTGCATCCACAGGGTTAATCATGTGACATTTTCTTTTTCTTTTTCTTTTCTTTTCGTTTTTTTTTTTTTTTTTTGTTCCCTTTTTTGCTCTCCAGATGCATATTCCCCCCCTCCTTTTTTTTTAAGGTCACGTGAGCTTTCCGCTGCACTTTCGTCACGCAAGCAATGCCGTCCCAGATTCTCGAGTCGGAAGTTGGCTCTCTCGTTTCCTGCCTGCGCCAAAGTTGCATTCACCAA
This sequence comes from Raillietiella orientalis, assembly GCA_036172245.1. Taxonomy (NCBI): domain Eukaryota; kingdom Metazoa; phylum Arthropoda; class Ichthyostraca; order Raillietiellida; family Raillietiellidae; genus Raillietiella; species Raillietiella orientalis. The sequence goes on along the minus strand of JAYWIR010000018.1, from coordinate 614,266 downwards.
CAGGAGAGAGACGGAGAACGAGAAAGAAGTGAGCCAAGCTCCTCCCCCTCTCCCCCCCCACACACACATCCTAACGAAAGGATGGAAAGAGATCCCTGCTTTCTACGGGAGCAACATGTAGGAGTCTCAGCCCTCCATAATCTTTGCCTAGAAAAAAACAGCTCCTTCCTCTTCCTTCGTCTCAGCCCTTTCAGTGACAACGGATATTCTCTGCAGCGTGGGTCGGGACGTGGTCCTCGTGTCCTTGATAAAGCTGCTGGGAGCCGGTGAAGAGGGATGCTGGCGGATCGGGAAGCAAGCAACGGAGGAGCTAAAGGTCCCTCTCTCTCTTCGGGATTCCAGGAGCTCTCCCGCTCCTCCCTATCCCGCCGCTGCTGAGGAAGACCATGGCAACGGAGAGACTCCTCCCCCTCCTCGCTCCTGCCTGCCTTTCTACGAAGCTTCCTCCGGTTTGAGCAGGGTCGAAGGAGGCAGTCCCGCAGCCCCAGCCACCCTCTCCTTCCCCGACGACCCCTTGAATGCTACCGGGAGCCCCTTCTATCGGCCTACGACATTCTCGGTCGAGATGGCGGGCGCGGCAAAGAAGGTAGGGCGCTCCCGTCACCGTCCCCACGATGTGCCCACAGAGGACTCCCCACGCTCCAAAGTGGGGGAAGAGGGAGGAGAAACGGGGCGGGGAAGGGCGACCGACGGGGGCTGCGCTCGATTGCACAGCGCAGGAGTGCCAGACAGGAAGGCCTCAGAAAGGACCACCCTCTCTCGATGGTCGTCTTCCCACTGTCCCAGGGGATCGAACGGAAAATCGGGATAGGTTCCTGGATAAAGGTTCAGAAGAAGGAGGAGAAGGCTGATGGGTTGCTGAAGAAGTCGGACTCGAATTTGCGCCTCGTGTGGCAACTGCGCCGCGAAGCATGAGCACGAAAGCACATGGCGCTGCACGCGTTTCGTTCCTGGAGCCTTGCAGGAACGAAACGAAAAATGTTGTCACGAAACCAGGTGGTCCAGATGAAATGCAAATCGGGGATGTTGGTTTTTCTATTTGTGTGTGTGTGTGTGTGTGTGTTATAGTCAGCCCTCCTTTCGAAACCTAAGGATACCAATTGTTGATGATGGGCATCTGTTTCGAACGTCTGGAGTCGTCCTTTTCATTTCCCGTGGTAGGGATGCAATTCCATTTCGAACGGGCTGCTGCTTGGAAAAGAAATGAAAATCTTCGGATGCCGTTATGACCAGAGCTGATCCTGCAAGAGTTCGATTCAGACATATGCAGTCTTGGTCAAGCTGGAGGCTTCATTGGACCAGTAGCTCGTCCTCACCTCGGTCCGGCTACGTGGGTCTTCCGTGTCACGGAGACCTGGACTGTCCCCACCCCATGAATGCTCTCCCCTTCAGATATTTCGTTTAGGAAACCAAGGAGGAATGGGTGCAACGGACATCTTTCGCTCGGTATTCGTACCTCGAGCGTCGATGCAGGTCAGCGTGGACACCACCCGCGGGCGGCACCCTCCCGCCCGGCAACCAAGGAGGGACAGCCTCATTCTTCGTTCCGCGGAGGACTTCTGCTTCGGTGCTCTCAGGTCACCGGCGCCTCTGTGCAGATGCGAACACGGGCTGGCTTCTTCGAGGTCCGGCAAGAAAAAACAAAACTTTCCCGCGCCCGCTCGCAAACCATCGGCTGTACGCTGAGATCCAAAGACAGAATTTGTGGATGCTGCCTGGCGAAAGCCGTCCAGCTGCAAGTTTCGAGTTCTCGACGCAGGCGGTCTTCCTTCCCCGCTGACGGGAAATGTGGAAGTCGTGAAGAGCTGCGACGACTTCGATGGGAGAGGTTGCCAAGGCCGATGCTGCAATCTCCTCCGTCCGGATGCGTGTTTCGATGCACCGTTTCCCCCCCATCTGTCCACGATGTGGGATGCATGGATTTCATCTGTACCTGGCTTCAGGTATCTTTCTCGTCGTTACTCGTGTTACACCCTCGTATTCGCAAGCAAGATTCTCGTATACACATGTACTTATTTTGGTACCAAAAAGTACTTCATTTTACCTCACCCACGCAGAGCCATCCCAAATCAAATGACCACATGCCGGTTTTTTTTTTAATTTTCAGGTCGTCTAGTTTAGTCTTCCGTGGTCTCCTTATCTGGTCCCATCTTTTTCCTGTATGTGCAGGTGCGCGCTTTTATTTCTATTTTTCTTCTTTTTTTTACACCTGCAGGTTTTGCATTTTCAATGCTATTTCGTTTAATGTATCAATTGCGACGAGGGATGCACATGTTCCTCAAACAAAAAGAAAAGAGTTGTCCGAAGAAAGGAGGCGTATTTTCTTTCCGTGAGACCGTGAGAGAACTGGTCCTCTCTTTCTCCTCCTTAAAAGTTTGCTTCCTGGAAGACAGTTTTTTTTTTTTTTTTCTTCCATTTCTTTTCCTTTATTTTGGGGAGAGGCAGGGGGACGACAGTTTTTTTTTCTTCTTAATTTTGCAACGGGCATGATTGTCTCTGTACAGTATGCCCGTGTGCACCTGTCTCGAAATAGTCAGCTTCAAGCTTGTTCGTACGATTACTCCTGTCCAATTGATCCCTGTTGCTGGACGGACATACTGGGACCATGTCCTTGCCTCCAAGATGAATACTACACATAAAGCTTTTTAAAAGAGCATTGCGTGGGTAAAGGAATAAGAAATGCACCTATTAAGGATCGTAAAGGATGCAGCTCGCATGCGAGTGAAATCACATTCCAAGTTGTTCGTTCTTCCATCAGAGTTGCGAATGTTTGCCATCACTCGGCAGCAAAAGTTTGTTTGTTTATTCATTTTCCTCGTACAATCCTTGGGATGTTTTTTTTTTTTTTTTTTTTTTTTTTTTCAAGGCACGTGCATGTATGCAGGAATTTCCTATGTGATCACAAAGGTCATTTGTGCACGCGTACAACTTGGGTGACGAAGTGACTTAAGTTCACTATGTATATAAGCGGCGGGCTTTCATTCCCGAATCTCTTGAAATCCAAACTTTCCTCAAGTGCTACCGCACCGTCCATTATGCAGCTCCCGTGGCATGACATTCTGAAATAAATCCCGTATAGAATTAAAATATTCATGGATGGTCGAAATTGAATCGATGCCAAAATCCATATCCCTTTATTGTACTCACTATCGATATTGATTCATTTAGCAGTCTTCCCCCCCTCCCCTTCCCCCGTATTCAGCCATACTATTTCTTAGTCAAGTAGTCTGTTGGCCTTCTATGGATAAAAAACATGGACGCTATTTTCGGTGAATTCTAAAACAAATTTAAACTACCCCATTCGTTTCCGGCATTCGTTGGATTTTCAACCCTTTCGAAAGTTGAAGATCTCTTTTTTCTTCAGATTTCACGATTTTTTGCAAATGTGATGAGGCAGTTTTCTGCCAGTCGTGCATTTGAGTATTTATCGAAATCACATCAAACTTCCATGTCGATGGGTCAAGGCTTTCCGTGGTCAACGATTTCATCTTCGGAACTTTCCCGATCCTCACCGTGTTTCCATTCGAAGCACAACAAAAAAAGTGCCGGAATCTGAACCGTATCTGAGATGGAACAGTTAAGGAAAATGCTGCAAGCACAGTTTTGAACTTTTGATCCTTTCAACGTCCTTGAAACAAACCTACATCTTTGTTCGCGTGTACGTCTGTGGCTAACTACATGGAAACTGAAAAGTGCATCTTCGAGAATCAACAAACAGGCATCGACGCATCGATTAATTGTGCAGAAAAACCTTGGATCACTCAATTACGGATGTCGACAAATTGATTAAAGGATTTAATTCCAAAGTCTTCCTAAGTCCATCAACTCTGTTCGAGCTGTTCGCGCCACAGGAGATGGTCCGCACCGGGTGGTAGCTCAACGCAAAACTCTGTGCCTGCGGGCTACCGAGCGTCGCTGGCGTCGGAGGCCGTGTGGTTACGGCGGTCTCCGCGCGTGGCACCACCAAGCGTCGCGGGTTCGAATACCCCGGACTGAACCGACGGGGCAGTGCGTCGTGGGTTCGAGTTCCCCCTCCCACAAGATGACGCTGGTTAGCCTGCATTCATCCGGGTGCGACACTGGTAGCGGTCAAAACCGGATGCCCCCGACGAGGGCCGGGACAAATGGGAGTCGACCCTGGGGTCCTTCCAGGAATCCAAGGAGTGGGAGCTCCCCTCCGTTTGTGAAGGAGCGAACCCTACATTACGGGAGGACCCTCCAAGTCATACTGATGGAGTAGGTGTGTCGCCACCACCTCTCCTGAGAGTGCAGAAAAACGAGCCGATCCCTCCGGGGAAGCTGCGTCCTTCTGAATTTCGGAAGCGTCCCTTCTGGGTCCTCTTCAGAGGAGTTAGAACAGGAGCGGGTCCCTTGTGGGGGATCCCTCCGGAGAAGAAATTCCAGGAGCGGATCCTTTCCGGGTTCCCTTTAGAGAGGAAAAAATGGAGCGGATTCCCCCGGGGGTCCTCCGGAGAGAATAAGGAAGGAGATTCCCTTTTGGATTCCCCATCAGAGACAACCAGGGTGGAGGTGATCTCCATTTCCGGGGATCCCTCCCCAGGTGTGAGAGGAACGGACTCCGAGTCCTCTCTGGATTCATAGGGCGGACTCCTCCCGAGGTGCCCCCTATCTTGAAGAATTACCGACCCTCGGGTGGCGTGGAACCGTGTCGAAGAACTGCCAAGACAGGAAAGAAAGGATTCCCGTCATCCTAGACCAAATAGTAACGATCGAAGCGGGCGACTTCCCTGTGTGCTCAACATCGACAGTGTGCTGGTGTTTCGTGTCTTTTTCACAGTGTAAACGCTCAGCTCTGTTTCCCTACAGCAGTGACAACGAAACCAAGCGAAACGCACCAAACAAATGCCTGGCAACGCGGATGGGCAATAGTGATAGTAATAAATATGATTACTATTATGACAGTGGTCTTTGAATTTTTGGCATCTGTGCTCTGAAAGCGAAACAACCTTAGGACGTGTTCGCTCCTGTTTATTGACAGCATTTCGATTACTGTCTACTTGATTGCAGCGCCGCAGATCACTGCTTTCGAAAGATTGCTGAGCACGGAACGATCATCATGTCCAGTTTGCACACACACGATTTTCATCGTACAAGAAAGTACCGTCGGAAAATGGAAGGATGCTTGAAAATCAGCGGGTAGAAGTTCGTGCCCTAACTGCAAGCAATGGACTGGGATGAAGGAAAGGAACTGCAGATCTCTTCTGCAGATTCCGTTTTCCAGGATATGAGTTCCCTTAGAAAAATTGACCGATTCATGTTGAAATCACGTCTCCATGGAAACAAGAATGAAACTATTCAGCACCGAATTTTGGTTCGCAACCACCGCGGAATTCCTAAGGAATAATGAAGCAGTAACGATCTGCAGAGGCTGCACAATGTACCAGTCACCTTTGGTTTCCATAAAAGAATTGGTTTCTGCCACAAATGGTCCATAATTTCGGACTTGTGGCGAGTTATTATGTGGGATGTTGGAGTAAATCGTGCTTTTCTGGATCGGCTTGTGAACGATTCTCATGTGCACAAATGCCTGAATAAGTGGCCCGGAGAAAGAAGTTTTAGGTAATTATCCACTGAAATGAGATGCATCGCTAAACACCGATTCCAGGAGGGTGCAGCAGCAATGGATGCTCTGGTCCGAAACTGCAAAGATGATTTTGCTGAACCAGTTTTTGTATCGAGGAGAACGAAGTCTTCGTTTCCGTTCGATGTGAAACATCAAGAGAGACGGTCAGTCGGGTGCAGCGCTTGGCGTTCGCGTGCTGTGCAGCTTGCTGACCAATTAAGTGGTCATTTAAAAATAAATGCGAGAAGGCCATGTGATTTTCGATTCGACGCCGAGCAGATTCGAGAGTTTGTCAACTCGCAGATCGGAATAGGAATTCGTGTTTTCCCGCGTTCAAGAAACCGACCGCTAGAAAACGACTCCCGTTGCTTACATCAAACAGAGATCAGAGGTCTGAGAGCTCATTTTCTCCGCGAGGCGTCAGCTGGTGATCGCTGGTGATCTTCCAGGGTGCCATCAAAGGCTCTAATCGGGAAACCGATGTCGGCGTGTTCCGACCACCCGAACGCGCTCCACCTACGAGCTGGGAACCCTTGCTCTCGTTCCTATTTCAATCACCGTGGTTTCCCATCAAAGCTCCAGGTGTGGCCAGGAAGCGCTGAAGAAAGGAAACGCCGAGAAATTTGATTTTGCTATTTGCACACCGTCTATTCCTCCTTGGAGTTTGTTTCCGCGACATGCTGGAAACCCGAGCACGCAAAATTCTTCTCGATCAGGTGTCGAAATGCTCGTAATTACTGTTGCGGACGTCGGGGTATTCTAAATTGATACCCACGGAGAAAGCTCCGAATTTAAATTATGGATTAACGTCCATTTTATGATGGAATGTGTTGGAACAGTTTCATCTCTGGACTAGCCCAAAAACCTCACATGATCCTAAGGAAAAAAAAAAAAAAAGAACAAGTTAGAAACCTTGATGACTGCTTTCATGCGTTTTGTGGCACGCTTGCTCTGGAGTGCTTTTTTTTTTCAGCGTTATTGGCACGCAATGTGTGCATATGTGTGTGTGTTTTCCAGCTCTCCGGTCTTTCATCTGTTTACGTTTCTGCGATACTATTAGGCTGCTATCGCTCAACCGCACTTTTCCATGTTTCCTTCAGTGAGTTCCACTCTTTGCATGATGGATCCCATCGGGTCGGTACGTGTTTTCTTCAGCTGGCTTCTGGTTGAAAAAGATCTGGGAAGCTGCTTTTTGGGTGCTGAACTTGGTCGATTTTTCCGTGCCGGCTATGCAGGCTGCGCCAGAGCATCCTCTTGCGCGCTGGCCGTCTTTAGAAACCAACACAGGAACACGTGCGCTTCGAGTGTTGGGAAGAACAACCGATAAGGTGCAGATGATCACGCGGCGAGGGTTTTAGGAGAAACCTACGCGTGTCTGCAAACCTTGCCCCGGAAGCTTGTTAGAGCCCCACATCGCTACGGACTCCTTTCGCAATCGTGTTACTTCTTCTATGCTGTATATCAATGACCTCGTCAAGACCTTGGCAAAGCATTCCATCAACTCTGTTTGAGTTGTTCTCATCATAGGAGATAGCCCGCGTCGGACGTCTCAATGCAAAACGCTGTGCCTGCGGGTTTCCTATCGTTTGCCAAGGGTGGGAGTAGATGCCAGAGGGCTCCAATGGAGTGTGAGGTCTTGTTTCTTGGAGCACTTTGTGAAGACAGTAGTAGGAAGAGATTCCTCAACCCTAGTTACTCGCTTTTCGGTTCGTCAACTTTTCTGCTGTTAACAACAAAATGAAAAAAAAAGGGGGGGTGGGAGGTTCAATTCGAAGCGAAAGACATAAGGCGAGTTTCAGCGAGGGCAGCTCGGAAAGGCGGCAGAAAAGTCGGCCTCAAAGCCTAAAGGAAGTGTCTCCATATTCCTTGACTGTCAGCTGAAGTTTGAGGACGTCTTTCAATAGCCCGTCATCAGCCATCGTCGCCTGCGGTTTTTTCTTTCGTTTAGCCTGCTGTTGTTGTTTCCTGCCCTGAAGCCGGGCGAGCAGCGGTCGGCGCTGGAGGCTCCCTCGCCTCCCACTGCGAAATGGCGCTGAAGGAGCAGCTTGCTAGGTTGACCCGTACTCTTTCTTCTCAAGGACTGGGGCAGCATGGTTCTCAACTCAGGTCTCTCGCAGTTCCGAAAGAACCGCGCATCGCGGGGCACCTGCCAGAGCTGTGCACAGACTTGGGCCACGTTCGACCCAACAGTTCGACTCCAGTGGCGCGCGTGCTGCAGCACGGAATCTACCGGCGAACTGCCGCCGCCATTGGACTATAGTTTTCCCCGGTCCCTTGCGTGTTGTTCTCGATAACGGCTCAGGAATGATGCAGTTATTTCCGAGTGATTTTTGGCTTCCTTCACCACCCACGCTTCAGCTACCAGAGGGGGGAGCTGATGACCCGCTCGAACAACCGCCAGGGAACCGGCAGTCACGTTCCGCTCCTTTGGCCACACCTCCGAAGTGCGGTCTCGGCGACCACGACGGCCAACGTCGAGTCGGAGAGAACGCCGGCGACGGCGAACCCTTGCCATTCCCCTACCGCAATTTTCCTACCTCCCTAAATTGCCATCTGAGGCTGCTCTGAGTGCTAATGGTTACTGCAGCCGCGCCGGGAATCCTTCGTGCCTCCCCGTCACTCCTTCCCTAAGGAGTGACGGGGAGGCACGAAGGATTATTGTCAGATGGTTATTTTTTTCTTTGTCCCGCCAAGTGCTGAAGAACGCCGCCCGCTGATCTCCTTGACGCTGTCCCACGCCACCCAAGGGTGCCTGTCAACTCTTCCGGATAGGGGGTGCCCCGGGAGGGGACCACCCTATGAATCCAGGAACGGTATCGGAGAAAGGACTCCGTTCCTTTCCCTTGATAGGGAACCTCGAAGGGAACTGTTTTCTCATTCTCTCCGGAGAAACCCGACGGAGGGGATCGCTTATCGTTTTCTTCTCCGAAGGGAACCAGGAAAGGATCCCCCGCTCCTGGAACTTCTTTTCCGGAGGGAACCCACAAGCAAGGGAAACCCACCCAGTCTCTCCTGGTTTCCTCCTCTGAAGAGAGCCCCGAAGGGACGCTTTCCAATTTCCTCTGGAGGGGTCGCTTCCCGAAGGGAGCAGAGCACTTCTTGGCTCTCTGGAGAGGCATCATCAATCCACTAGCTCCATGGTACTCGATGGAGGCCCCGTTTTCACAACCGGAAGAGAACCTCAGAGGGAACCGACTCTTGGGTTCCTGGAAGGACCCCGGAGTGTCCACTGCCAGTCCTGGTCACTCAACGAGGGCATCCGGGGGTTTCTGGCTTCGACCAGTGCCGCACCCGGAGCCCACAGGCCCACCAGCGTCATCCTGCTGGGAAGGGGGAGGAACTCGAAACCCACGACGCACCCTCCGTTCCTGACGTCGATGCTTCCTTCTCCGGGAGGGATTCGAACCCTCAACGCTCGGTGCCACGCGAGGCGACACCGCAGCCGCAAAAACTCCAACGCGGGTAGTAACGATTCTTCTGCAGATTCGGTTCGACATCTGCTGGTTCCCTTCGAAGTTTCCCTCCGGATGGCTGCCTCTCGAGGAAGCGGATGGAGAGCTCATCCCTTCCGGTGAAGTGAATGATCAGAGGTCTCGGGGTTGGAATGACCTCCACCTATTCCCGAGTTTTAAGTGTGTGTGGAGGGAGGGGGGTAAGTTGCTCGAACACTGAAGCGCGGGCTGTCGGATCCGCGAGCACCACCAGGGGAGGTAGGCGGAACCGATGTCTTCCGCGGACGCGATACACGTTGGGGTGCGGTGGGCCTGGTGCGATGCTCATCAAATCTCGCGCAGGGGCACTGGTTCCTGTGGGCAGCAGGACGGCGACAGTCGTGGAAACCGGAATCCTCAGCTCCGTCAACGACTCTCCGCCGAAGCGACCGGTCCCAAGGCTGGTGACCCTCAAGGGTCCCTTGCCTGCATCCAACCACCGGAACGGAGCCGTTCCTGGCTTCCAGAGTCCAGAGGTCGGAATAAATGCAACTTATTTTTTTATAATCTTCATGATACACATTAATTCATATATTTATGTTTATATGAAGAAATATAATAAGAATGTATACTTGTATTTTATAATCTTTAATGTACATATATGTATATCAACAACATAATCAAGAAATTATCAATCATATAAATGGAATGTATGTCATTGAATCTTGATAAATGTACCTGTCCCAATGATATTACTGTTGATAAATATGAATTAAACTATGTATGTTAAAATAAACCTTTGTATACTGATCCGTGTAGAATAAGCCTGTATGTTTACTCATCAGGATCTTTTGGGATTTGGATCGACACCGCATCAATGGAGAGGACAGGCCGGGGAAAATTTTTTCGGGGAAAAGGAGGAGGATTAGAAGAGGAGGGCAGGGGGAGATAGGAACTTTTCCCCTATCCCACCCCCTTTCCTTCCACACTTCTTGGAGGGTGCTTCCCTGGCTCCGCATGCACCGGAGAAGGGAGCTCCCAGCTGCAGCCCGGGGCGATCCCGCCCCTCGGTGCGTCCACCCCCGGGGATCTCGGTGGACAGCCCGTTGAGAAGGACGGGAATGCCACAGGTCGCCTCCGGCGGTGTGTTTTCTGCAGAGAGAGGAAGAAAGAGAACGATGTGGCTACTGCCCCGGCCAGACCGGTATTCCTCCTCGAAAGTGCTGCTCTGGAGTATGGGTCTTTTTCGCTTGGCGTCCATTCTTTCCTTTGACCTTCGCCTGCCGATCACTTGATTGGAAGTTCTTCCCGGGATTCAATTGTTTATATTGTCTTCTTTGTTCAGCATGTTGTTTAATTGCGGACAGGGCTGCGAAGGAGCCACGGGAACCATTTCTGGACGCACGAAGACGCGACGTTTTACTCCGGTCCGCGCTGCAGTAGAGCACTCTACTGGCACTTTTGAGTCTGTGGCTCAGATGAACCCACTGCTCTGCGAGGACGTGAATGCGGGCAAATACGGTTCCGCCTCTTCCATCGATCTCGCGCTAGTTGAGGCTGAAGAATTGGCAGAGATCCTGAACAAGACAGGGGACTCTTCCCCGGGACATGAGGGCGTTGCGAACGCGGGATAGAAATACGGAGGTCCAGGACCAGAACTGTACATTCCTAGCTTTAAAGTTGCGTGAAGAGGAGGGAGATACCGGGAAGGGGGAGAGAGGGAGACAGGAACCACCACAGAACCAAATCAATTCCAAAGTTTCCACCTCCAGCTGCTGAGGTAGCCGGATGGAGACCCATCCCAGCTGGAGAGAGAGCAGATACAGCTTACATGCGAAACGCATCTCTCGCGTGATTTCGAGAATGGCTGGCTGCCAATGAAAATATCTCTTCAGGAGCAGAAGGGGTCTTCCTCCTTGGATGGAGTTCTCGAGATCGCGTCGTAGGCCACGTGGTCACGGTCTCCGCACGTTGCACCACCAAGTGTCTCAGGTTCGAATACTCAGAAAGAATCCACGCCGAGAGATGGAAGGGTGCGTTGTGGGTTCGAGTTCCTCCCGCGAGATGACGCTGGTTGGCCTGCATTCGGGTGCGGCACCAGTAGCGGTTTAAACCAAATGCCCCTGATGAGTGGCCGGGACAATGGGAGTCGAACCTCCGGGGGCCTTCCAGGAAACCGAATACAGGAGTCCGGTTTCCTTCGGAGTTTCCCTCCGCTTGTGCGAAGGAACCGTCCTTTCCCCTCTCCCCCTCTTCCCTAAGAGAGACCCTCCGTCTCGTACCATGGAGCTGGTGGACTGATGATGCCTCTCCAGTCTGCAAGAAGCATGCCGCTCCCTTCAGGGGGCGCCCTTCAGAGAAATGTGGGGAGCTTCCCTCCGGGGTTCTCTTCAGAGAAGGAAACAGGGAGCGGATCCCTCCGCAGAAAAAATTCCAGGAATTGATCCTTTCCGGGTCCCCTTCGGAGAAGAAATCAGGAGTAGCCCATAAACCGGTCACTTCTTCCGGAGGGAACGAGAAAGGAGGTTCCCTTCGGAGACAACTAAGGAGAAGGCTTCCTTCAGGGATCCCTCCCAGGCGTGAGAGGAACGAACTCCCTTTTCCCGTATTTCTAGCGGAGACCTGGAGTGGTCTTCAGTGCTCAACAGCAGCGCCCTCCCCCTGAAGCGGAAGGAGTCGGCCCTCTTGCCGCTGCGCTGGAGTCTTCCCGGCAACGCGCGCCGACACCACTGGATGCTGGGATTGTCGCAGGTGTGGGAAATGGGAATTCCCCCTGTCGCACCTGCTCGTAGACTGTGTTGCCCTCCGGACCCTATGGGAAACGTTTCGGAACGACCCTCCGGATCCCAGTTGGCACCCCCAGGGACGTTTTACCCCGTCTCTTTGTGCGGGATGCTCTGCAGCCCTACAGCGCTTTGCTTCATTCGCGGGATTGAGGAGGCCTGGAGCGAAGCCGACAGAGGGAGAGACGGGAGGAGAGCCGTCCAGTCCTCAGTTCGCTCCCCGCGGATGGCGGCCAGGTGGCCCCACCTGGGACCTATTCGAACGGACCTAGTCGGCATCCTGCAGAGGATGCATACTCCCTCCAGTGGACAGTGGTCCCTTCCCGATCCTCTCAAAGATTTCATTTATCTTTATTTACCGCCTATTTTTATTTTCTTTTTGTTTTCCCCCTCCGCTGTCGAGGAGGGAGCCCCGCCGGTGACCCGGCAGGTCCACGGACGAGAGAAGTGTGGTAGTACCATCACGTGTGCTACCACCACAATTTGTGAGTTTCCTTTAAATTCTAAGAAACACCCCGGCGTAACTTGGTGATAAACCAAAGTCTTTGACCGTGCTGCCCACGGGGATCCTCGATTGGATCCATTCCGGACGTCCTGTACACTCTGCACCCACAGGAACTATCTTCGACTTCGTCCTGTTCACGCTCGTGCCTGATCCCGGACGGGCTCACCGAAAGCAGAGAGGAGGAATGCATCTCCCCAACAAAGGGATGTTCCCTCGTGTAAGGCGAAAGGATGCAGGGACCATCGACTGAGAAGGTCCAGCACTCCGGAAGAGGAATCAGGGTGAGAGAAGGAAAAGAAGGAAGTGCCTATCCTTCCACTTGCCCTTTCTCAATGAGTCTCCCGCCTGACTATCAATCGGGAACCGAAGCGCTTTCTTCCCAGAAATAATGCAGGAACTCGCCGCCTGCCGTCGAGCACGCGTGGTCTGTCGGAAGGACGGAGGGCTGCGAGATGACAGCAAGAGGCGAGGAGTAACCACTGCCCTCCGATTCATCGATCCGGTGTTCCCCTGAGAGACTCACGAGGTCTCAGTGGAGGATACTGCAGAGATTCATAGTCACATCACGCCGGGGCGTTTATTCGATAGATAAACATGTTGGGAACCACCAAGTTCCTCAACAGAGTAGCAAGATATTCGTAGGGAGGGAGCACCGACACGCAGGTGGTCACTCCAGAAGCCCAGAACGGATGTGCAGGGATGATAAACAGAAATCAAAGAAAAGGAATGGAGTGGAGGGCAGGGGCCCAGTCTTTAGCCCTTCCTGTTCCTTCCTGAACACCGGGAAAAGTTCAGAACGGGAGGGAGGAGACAGCAACTAAATATAAGACCCTTGTTTATTTAGTTGCTGTCGATGGAAGAGGAGGAACCGTCTTTGCCCGCATTCACATCCTCGCAGAGCAGTGGGTTCATCTGAGCCACAGACTCAAAAGTGCCAATAGAATGCTCCGCTGCAGCGCGGACCGGAGCAAAACGTCGCGTCCAGAAATGCTTTCCGTGGCCTTCCTGTGCTTGGGACCTTGAGTTCCTTGAGCGCTTGTGGACCGCACCGCTTCTCCCCGGAGCGCTTCTTCAAATGGTTCGATTTTCAGGACATCTCGTGGTTCGTTATCTCCATCGACCGGGGTGGTCGTGCTATGAGCCCATCTCAACGTGCACCGCCATGTTTTGCTCAAGAATTCGAAACGCGCGTCCTTCCTTGGCTCGCCCTGCGGTGACCTCGTAGTGCACCTGCTTTGTGCTCGAAGATCGCCAGCTTGGCTGCTTTCTTCGACGGTTTCCCTACTTTCGCGAGCTCCCTTGTGGACGAAACGGGTAGCGGTACGCAGTCCCTACATCCCTTGCCCTCGCTCCATCTCCCTCTTTTCCGGAAGGATGCCGGGAGCGTCTTTCTCTTTGCAGATTCGGCTTCAGAATTTCATGCAACACCTCTCTTCGTTCTGCTGGAGTGAAAAATTCGAGGAGGTCGGTGCCTGCGGCGCGCTCTAGAAATCTCGCGCTTCTCTAGGTTCTCCTGCCTCCCGGATAGGAGAGTATCACGGAAATCTCTTCCTGATTCCCATCTTCTCAAGGAATACAATGGGCTGCCTGGCCTGCTAGGATTTCACCTAGGCGACTACCCTCGGGGATCTCTGAGGGCGGTCGCCGACACAGAGCTGTTTGGATGGATCGGCCCTGCCGTGGGGTTCGCTCAAACCGATCTACTCCTGGGTTTCTGTGTCTTCTTCTCCGGTGACGGGAGTTCTTTGGATGCCGGATTCGCATTCCCGGGGGACGGACACCCTCCTCCCCCTTCATCGCACCTATGGATCCGCGTCCGCTTGTCGTCTGCCTGGGTCGCGGGCACGGGCGTCCCTTGCTTGACAAGCGGCTCTCACGCTCCTGCTAACTCGCCAGAGGATCGGCTCGTCCAGAAGATCAGGAGGCGGCAGTGGAACAGAGCCACAAGACCGGACTTCCCGGCGGCTCCCGGTCGCAGCAGCCAAGGAGCGTAAGAGCTGGCGTCCGATTACCGTGATGAACGCAAGCGCCAACTTGCTGGAGAAGCTCTGGACTGAATGCCTGGGGGAGGGAGGGAGGGACATAGCCGAAACGTTAACCACTCCAGAACAGACGTTTACGCTATTCCCGGAAGTAATGTAGAAGCTAACCTTTGCCTGGATCCAGATGCAACAAGGGATTGCTCAAGCCAGCCACGGAAATTCTGGATTCCAAGCTGTTCAGGAAATGGGAGACTGTTTGGATGCGGAAACGTCGGGGGTCCTTGCGGTGTCAGCGGCTCCTTCTGGAGCTGTTGGAACACATGGGGCTCACGACCTTCCTCCGGAACTATCCCCGCGCTCTGGCTGGAGCCATGCGCTCGTGAGCATTTTGTTTTCTTTTTTTCTTTTTAGTGCTTAGCACGTGTATGAGGCAGGGCGCATGACCTGGTGACAGCCTGGGTCCCCACCCCTTCAGCACCTACTTCGAGTTAGTGGTGAGGACGCACAGGGAGACTCTGTATACCCTGCAGAGCTCGTGCCGGAACGAGTCTGCCTGTGAAGACGATCTTTTGTTGCTGTTACCCGTGTCAACCCTGTCCCCGGCGCTCGAGGACTTCGAGTTGATCCGCCGCGAAGCTGGCGTGGTCGCGAACCGGGCGAAGTCTTGCATACTTGTAGTTGGTGCGGATTGGGCTGAACAGTCAGACTGGGCCCGTCTGAAGATCTCCAGGGACAGATGCATCAAGTACCTTGGCGTACTGGAGTTCTCCCTTGCGGAAGCGTCCTCCGTATGCCTCCAAAAGTCGGCGCTCGTCCCGTTCCCGGATGGCAGGTTTTGTCCTGCCCGAACAGGCCGGCGTGTGGAACACGCTCTCAAACCCCTTTCTCCATTCTCTGCTTCTTGTTTGCTCCGTCCTACGATCAAAAAGCGAACCGAGAACCTCCTGAGAAGAGCACATGGTGGTCCCGAGCAATCTTAAAAGGCATGTGTTCCACGTCGGGAAGATTGACTTGGCGTCTGACGCTGGATGTAGAGTCAGCTCCGATTCCGAAACTGATCCTGGAGGTCAAGAATTGGTGGACACACCGGTGCGCTCCTGCACGATCCTGGCCAAGCTAGCAGCCGGTTCCAAGAGGTTAACATCTTATCCCGTATACGTCCACCGAAGAACTACTCCGACGAGGGTCGTCAGTCTCGGCAGACGGTTGCCTCGGTGCAGGACCAAGCGTGGATCCCCAGCTAGCCCACGAAGCTGTGGTGCCAGGAAACAGGAAACAGTGCAGACGTTTGCGAAGATAAATGGCACGACCTCGGAGGAAACGCAGTGTCTGCGGTGCTTCATTCATGCTCGCTGCTCGTTCAAGGAGATCATGCCTCAGGAAGACCAAGTGTGCATAAACCCCACCACTTGCCACGGCACTGATGTCGCTACGGGACAATAGTAGCAGCGACTATCTAGCAAGTTGGCAGCTGTCCTGCGAGATATCAGGACGAAAAGAGCTGTTGGGTTGTTGGATGGTGCGTCAGCTGGCTGACGCTTCCACCTTCGCTGTGCCAAAGGAATTCTCCGCTAGAAGGATCTCCTGTAATTCCTTCTAGATGGAATGGAGATCCTTGCGGTTTTCCTGGACAGCTCCGTGCTTCCCCTGAAGTGGCAGGACTCGGCGTTGTGACTGCTGCGTTGAGCCGTCCCATGCAACGCACGCCTCTACTGCCGGACCGGGGGAAGTGCAGCCCCGGCCCAGCGGTGTACAAGGTGTGGCTAAAGGGAAATCCTACCACATCTGTTGCTTGAGAGAGTTGCCTTGAGGTATGTGTGGGAACGTTTCTCAACGTCCCTCCAATTCCCGAGGGACGACTACAAAGTGCTGAGACACCACTTTACGGGTGATACAAGGTCGCCTGCAGTAAACATCGCAGCTTTGTGCTGCTTCCGTGGAGCCATAGCGAGAGAGTCCAGACGACCGAGGACTCCATGCCGTTCGCGATCCCCTTCTTCAGGATGACGATAAGATGGCCTCATCCCCAGCGCTCGAGCCTTGACGGCTTCCTGGCCCAGGACGCCTGCTTCCCTTTCCCCCCACTCTCTTCAGAAGCCCCTTTTTTCGTTTGACATTTACAGATGCTTTGTTTTGACATCTGGTTGCACCGGAGCGTTTATTTATATAAAAAATAAACATACAGGTCAGTGTCAGGACGCTTGGTCCTGCCACGTTATAAATATACTAAAAGGAACCTGCCATGTGCCGGCACGCAGACCGGCGAGGTTCGCCTCGACAGCTGAGGGGGAGGGGGGCAAACAAAAAAAAGAAAAAGAAAACAAAATTTTTTTTGTACAAATGTACAAAAAAAAATTGGGAGGGTTCGGGAAGGGATCACCAGGTGCTGGAGGGCGTCCTCTGCATCCTTTGCAGGATGCCGGCAATTTCCTGTTTTAAGGTTCCCAGATAGGGCCATCTTGACGCTATCCTCATGAAGAGGATAGCAAAATAGATGCCGTCCCTGTCGTCCTGGCCTTCTCTTGCGTCGCCACGGTCCCGCCTAGGCAGCGGAGTACTGCTAGGGATGCGTCCGGCGCGAGGACATCGTGCTGGAAGAGGCGCTTCAGGAGGTTCCTAGGGTTGCCCTCGGATTTCCGCAGGGACACGGCAAAGCGTCCCCACATGGAGCGGAGGGCCACACAATCCACGAGCAGGTGAGGAGGGACTCTCTTTCGCCACACCTGCTGCAGTTGGGGATCACACTCCCCCGGGTCCAATGGTGTCGGCAGGCGTTTGCACGGGAAGTCCCAATGCAACAGAAGGATCACCGACTCCCTCTACTTTAGGGAAAAGGTTGCACTGACTCAGCACGCTAGGGACCACTGTACCTCTCCTCCGGAGGAATTTCTAGTAGCTCTCTCCACCGTAGCAGTCCTTTTAGAGGGACACTCGGGGTGGCAGCATCTGTTAGCTCCCGAGTTGTCCACGCATTTAGATGTTTTCTTCTATTTTCGATAGTGCACGCCACCTTTCCGGAAGGTGACGTGTACTATCAGTCCCTTGCTTCCCGTAGGGATGGTAGCACTGGGGCCAGGGGAGTGAAAGACTCCCAAAGCAGATTACTGAGTCACCCAGGATCTCCTTCAGCAGCTGGCGAGAGTATCTGCTATTTCGTAGGCAGATGCACTCTGCCCCACTCGTGGCGTTGATTTTACCTCATCCGAAAACGGACTCCCTGCAGCCAAGAGCCCAGATGCTTTGTTGTGTTCGTCTGCTCCCACCTGTTTTCTCTTCCTCTGTGTTCCTCTCTCGGCAAGCCACTCGCGAGAGGCACGCCTTCAAGACAATCATCGACGTAGTGAGACCGCCATCCCGCTATAAAGGAAGGGCCTTCCCAGAGAGAATTCATCGTGTATCTCTCTTTTAGGCTGGACGCCCCGGAGTGACCGGGTGAAGATACGTGCAGCAGACCGCTGGAAGCAACGTCCACAAGAGCGTCGCTTCAGAGCGAGTGCAGGTAGGGGAGAAGAACTTGCGGGAGACCAAGTGTTCCGGAGCCCCAGAAACAGTTCTCTGACCAGGCATCGCTTCCCGCCTCTTTGTGCGGAATGCAGTGCCTCCCGACGGGTCGATCGCAGCCGTCTGTGCTGTCTCCGCGGGATAGTCGCGGCCAAAGCGCCGCCGAAAGAAGAAGGAACGACAGGGATGCCATGCACTTCATGACCTACGGGAGCGAAGAGGAACTTGCTGGCATCCTTCAGAGGATGCAAAGGATGCCGCGGAACAGACTGTGATCGCTCTTCCCGAACCCCCAGGACAAGTTTCATTGCTTATTTATTTTCTTCTTCTTTTGGGGTTTTTTTGGGGGGTTCCCTTCCCGGGTATTCCGATGACGATCTCGCCAGCCAACTAGCCGGACTTTCGGTGTCTGCCTCTGGATGACGGAACTTGGTAGAATGAGAGTCCCAAAACTCTTGTACATTCAATGTTTCCTTTAATGAAGATCCCGGCTTCAATGGATGTAAACAAGAATTTACCGTTCTCGACACCTTCTGGAAACCTTGGGATAGGAGGAACGGCGAATATGGACGCAAAACTGCCCAGAACGAGTGCGTCAAGTGGTCCCAGTCCTTCAGCTTGGTGACAGCAAAGCCACTGAGGAAGGCACGGAGCTGCTTCGCGGCTTCTGAATGGCCGAGCCAATCCTGCCAATTCCTCAGGGGTCCCCAGGCCTCGGCCTGGAGTGGGAGCCCATCGGAGACTCCTTCCCAGGCGGACGAAGCTCCTGCTTCATCTTGGAACGTCCTTACTGGGTCGACCTCACCCTGTCTCTTCGACCCACCTACGAACACAGGCGGCCGTCGAACAAAATTTGGCCCACCCACATCCCAGGAGCTCGGCGGTGAGCAGGCTGGTCACGTGCACTGACGCGCACAACTTGTCTGTCCGCCCGCGGCATCCTTTCCTTCGCGCTTCGTTTGGATAGCACGCACGGAGGTTGAAGTCCTCTGCCATCACATGTGCCGCGTTGGGATGCGTCGTTTAGCCATTGTCTCGTCACCGTGTGTGCCCGTGTTGTGGCCACATGGCGCGCAGACTTTGATCACGACGAGATCGATCGCATTGGGCCACTTGAGCACAAGTCGGGACCACTCTGCCGGCGCCATCGAAACGGGCGCAGCGAATGAAGCCGGTGAGAGACGCGTGCACGAAAGCCGTGACCCTGACCCGCGTGCGCGAAGAACCACACCGCCGGCGCAGCGCACCCTGTACGCGCATCTCCAATTCGACCGCCTCCTCCGCGGAAGTCCTATGCGCTTCCTGGAGGAGAGCGAACTCGAGGCGACTCAGAATTTGAGCACACCTCTTTGCATCACCGCGTAGTCCGTCGAAGTTTCGAGCAGTGAGTGTCAGTACAGACTCGCCGCAGGCGACTGCACAGAGGTCGTCCAAATAGGCGAAGGCAACTACACAGAGGTCATCCAAAGAGGCTACACCCCGCGTTCCTGCTGGGAATCTTTAAGGAGCGATTCCCTCTTCGAGCGCCTCACGAGCGAAGAGGAGTCTGGGTGACTTCCCTCGATCTTCGATGATCGGGACCTCAGCACTTTTCCGTAGATAATTCCGGTACCCTACCGACATTGCGTCGCTTTCAGAGAGAATCGAAGAGGTGGGGTACATCAGGAGGGTTGGCTACTTTGGATGTCTCTTAGCAATGTTTCCTGAACGAAATCGCCAGAAGGTTAGTAGTAGATGCTCTGAGAAACCAGAGAGAGGTAGATGGAAGAGAGGAAGCAAGGAGGAAGGTGAATGCAGTTTGCACGAGGGGTCCAGGAACGATTTGTTATGGAGGGAAGTCCATCACTTGAAGAATTGGTGACCTGACACCGTACTTGGTTATTATTGCTAAAAGCAACAAATGGAAGAATGCTCGCCGTTGGACGAGTAACACGGGACCATGGAGGAGAAAAGACTGCAGTATTATAGGGAAGGCTATTCTCAACCTAAAAGAAAGAATGCAATTAGCATACTCTATTGCTGTAAAGGTGAGCGTTTTCTTTCCAAGAAATGTTTTTGTTAGGCTCTGTTCAGCTGAACTTATTTTTAAAAAGCAGTAGCTGATTTCAGTCTAAATTTCTAGTAACGTGAATTGTGGATTAAACGATGATGGAGATGTTCTTTTTTTCTTTTTTCTTTATGGTAGAGAAGGCCCCCGTATAAGTTGGATTCGTACAATGCGGCGACAAAATGAAAAGCTCTCGTACAAGGCGGAAAATCAGTCCTGTACGAAGCTATGGATAAATTTTTATTTTGTGTCGGTTAACCGGTTTTTCGAAAACACAAAAACCCATGATCTAAGTAGGTTGAATTGTCGAACGAGAATGACCAGAGCCGAACCTATGGGATTCTTTAAATGGGTTACATGTCTACAAGACTCTAAAAGTCTTTTCTTTTTCTTTTTGAGTTAAAAGCTTCTATCTTCCTCTTTTTGTTGCAGAATCACATAATGTGTGTTCTACTGTTAAAACGTTTAAGGTGTATTTTAAATCTTTGATAAATCCTATTATCCTCATGTTGCCCACAAACCTGGTACAACGCTGATTTGTACAACGCGGAACGTAGCCCCTGCGTTATCGAAAGGCCTGCTTTATTTAATTTGTGTATATAAAATTACATAAATATGTGATTGAATCCTACTAGAAAGTCATTCATGTTATGCAGCAAAAGTGCTCTACTGATACGATTCAATTAAATGTACTTATACTATACCAGGGCTAAGGTACTATCTAAAAGAATGAGAAAGCTGCTTTAATTTTTGAATACCGAGATGGAAATGCCACAGTTTTGCCGACTTTGGCCCTTAGCAATGGGTGGCAACAGCCCTTCTTACCGTGAATGCAGACGTTGCAATTCGGTGGGAATTTCTCAGACATGTAATGACGTTCCCAAAATGCGGATGGGAGCGTCTCCCGGCCGTCGAAACGCGCGCTCGTCGCCGCTCTTTGCCGTGCTGGAGCGAATCACAGATAAAGTTGGTCAACATGGTTGCAGGATTGCCACACTACCTTTATTATTAATAAGCAAGCTATCAATTGACGGCACAATTAAGAGGAAGAGAAGATCGGAACAAGCACAGGGCTTACCTGAAAGAGGAAAGGAGGCAAATAACTGGAGTGAATGGAACTTTGGAGTGAATCCTCCTTTGTGAGGATTGCAAAAGATCCTGCCTCGGAATATGCACCATCTTGCCTAGAGTTTCGCCTCTCCCACGTCCTCGAGGATTCCTGTTTGCATCTCCTATTTCGCTGCGGCCATGCGCGATCCCCTCCGACCCCTTCCCAAGTCCGTGAGTTCGAGCGAAGGCAGCGCAAGTGGATCATTCCGAAAGCCTCTCATGCGGGCGTTCACTCACGATCGCCTTCCTCGCTGAGATGGGAGGGAAGTGCTCGAGTGGGTGGCAGCAGCACCCTCTATGGGCTGCTACTTCCAAAGCTCTTGAAAAGGGGACACTGGTTCATCTTCCCTTCTTCTCCAGTGTGCTTTCCAGGAGCGAGAGAAAGTGGCCCGCCGGTTCCACCTTTTCGGCACGTAGACCTTCTTCCTCTGTGACTTTCTTTCCAACGCGCCTAAGGAGGGGCACGCTCTTACAGCATCACTAGCGATCATCTGGAGCGGCATTCTTGGGACTGATGATTTGCGCCCCTTCGAACGAGATGGATGCGCTTCCTGAACGCCACCCTAGTCAGATAGTGCCAGTAGGGGCGCGTGCACGGAGTTGGACCTCCCAACTACTTCCCGGGATCCTCGAAGGCACTCGTGGAGATCCAAAGAGGTGCTGTCCCTCCTCCCAGAACTCCCCTTTGGTGAAATTTTCAAGCAGAGTGCAACCATAAGCTATCGAAGCTGAGCTATCGAAGAGGGTGTTTCCCGCAGAGTCCACAGCCATCCCGTAAGGGGGTACTATCCTCCCACGTGGACGACGACGGGTGCAGAGGATACGTCCACATCGCCGCAGAGTCCCCAAGAGTCGGTAGGTGAATAACGGTGTGGGTCCATGACGACTCCTGGACCCATGCCCTCCTCCATCCGAGACGCGTCCCATTTCTGGTAACCTTGACCCCTTCTGTCAATGAGGTCCAGGTAGCGGCCGGAGAGCAGCTCCAAGCGGTCGCGCCTAGCAGTTTGGGAGGCGGATGGATGACGCGCGCTCGGCGTGAGCCGTGTGCATTGCCACGAGCTCCCCTGAGCAGTTTCTAGGGACATTACTCATTCTGCCGATCCTGATAGATGCAGAAGGATACGAGGACCCAGTGGGGAGTCGGTGTGCGTGGCGACGCTTTCGTATGGAGTGCGTCGAGGCTTAGTCACTAGTCCACAGCGCACAGTCGCACAGTCGCCGCGTTCCCTCTTCACGTCCCTTCTGAAGTCTCTTGACCAGACTGGTTCGTCCGGCATGGGAACGGCCGCCTCAAGGAATGAAGTGGACGTCGATCCGGAGAGCTTGGAGACGGAAGACGGCCGTCTCTGCTCTTCCTGGACCCCGTCCCGGCTCTAGGAAGGTCCTTCAGCATCTAGGTCGACAGCGTGAGACCAAAATGGGAAGCAGACCCACGGTAGGGAGGGGATGGAAAAAGGTGATGCAAGGAACTTCAGGATTCGGACAGCCTTCCTTCCTAAGGAGATGCCGCCCAGCTCACGCTCCTCCTACGCCCTCTAGAGTTCTCTGAAGATTGAAATTTCCTGGGGATCTCTCAGGGGTCTTTTGAGGTCTCCAACGGCTGCTCTCTTCCCTCAGGGCTGTCCGAGAGGCTCAACAGCTTCCAGGACCGTCTCGCCGCGACTTGCTGGAGATCTTGGCGAGGCAGTCAGGCAACTCCAGCTTCCGGTCCACTCCATGTTGAATCCTATCCCTCCCAGAACCGATCTACTGCTATACCTCCTCCCCTCTCCCCTCATTACGTCCTGCCGGTCCGATCCGTCCACCAACCCTACTCTGTAGTGCCCCTCAATGCAAAAGGAGCTTCAGGCTTCTCCCGCCTTCATCATCTTCAGACTTTCCCTGTCTCCATCATTTAGCACACCTTGACCTGGACTCCAGGATGTGACCTTCATGGGCTTCCTTTCTCCTTATCGCAGCGAAGGCCTCTTGTCGCCTCTCTCATTTCCTCCTCCTCTCTCTCTCTTTCCTGATCAAAAGGCGTTCCGACTCTTCCCTCATCCGCTGAGCCACAATCGACTGCCAGAGGACAGAAGCCACCTCGACTTTCAGCCTCGTAGACGCCACGAGCACCACGCCTCTTCCCCTTTTCCGTCTTAAACTCAGCATCCTTCTCTGCTATCTACCTCGAGATAACAGACAGACCCTCGCCTCCCCTACGAATGTCCGACCGCGCGGATGACTCCGGGATTTCTTGGGATCCTACTCCCCCTGAGTCCATCCACCAGAAATATTAAATAGCTGGTGTATTCCTGGAGTCTCTTCGTCCATGGCCTCCGGCTCCCTCCTATCACTCTACGGACAGCCCCTCAATACCCTCCCTGGCTGGCTGACCAAGACTCCCCCGACCGGAGTACGCCTCCAGAGTCTTCCGATACCCTTCAAAAGAGAGAATAGATCTTCTGCCGGTTTGCGAACGGTAGTGCCTGGTTGCAGGAAATCGTTAACACATGGACCAAGAACAACAAAGCAAGCCCAGAGAAGCAGAAGCGACTACTGCACTTCCTCCTACAACAACCACTCGCTGCAAGGCATCGTCGTGCAGCTCACCACGTGTGCGCAGGCGCAAAGAACCTTCTCAGCTGCAGCACTGTCCTCCTTCAGGAAGCACCCGGGCAATAACCAGCTGTCCAAATGGGACGTCAGTTGCGAAATCAGTCAGAAGACGAAAGAACTAGAACCACGGACCAGATCACGGCAGCTGCGACCCCAAGTCCCCCACCGAAAGGACTATTCGATGGAGTGAGCTGCTGGGAATCCCACAGGAAGACCTCGAGTGGCCCCCGACCCTAAACAACAACTGGGTTCTCACCCTGAAGTGGCAGTAGTCGGCACTTCTGCTGTTGCACTGGGGTATCCCGTGGAACGCACGCCGGTCTCACTAGACCCGGGAGGCTATGGACCCCAACTGTCGCAGGTGCGAGGAACGGGAAACCCTCCCGCACCTTCTTGTAGACTGTGTTGCCCTCCGGCCTTTGTGGATGCGTTACGCAACGACCCTTGGTGCACCGACGGACAATCCCAGGGACCTGATGAAGCGCCTCTTCGTTTGCGATGCCCCTTCTATTGCCGCATCCCCAGCAGCTCTTTGCTGCTGCCTATCTGGGATTGTGTCAGCCTGGAGCTATACTAGAGGAGCATGGCATGATAGGGACTTCATCTGCTTCGCCCTGCGCTTCCTGCGGACGGCAGCAAGATGGTCCTCACCTGAGGCATACACGGATGGAACTTGCCGGCATCCTGGAAAGGATGAGGAGGACGCCCTCCACCAGACAGTGATCCCTTCTTGTGTCCCTCAGAGTTTTTTTATTATGGATTTTTATTTTTATTTTTGTTTTCCTCTTCCTTCCTCCTCCTCCGTAGCCGAGGCGAACCTCGCTAGCCTGTGTGCAAGTTACTCGGCAGGTTCCGAGCATTTAAGGATGATGTAGTGCCGATGACCCTACACATGTGTACTTATTTTTCATAATAAACATCCTGGCATGACTGGGTGATAAAACTGATGCCCTTTGGGTCGGCGAGATCGCCGACCCAAAGGGCCCAGCAGCCCCCACCTCACTGCCCGGCGTACAACGGCGTGCTGGCCGGTCAACGCAGTGCCAAAGGAAGGTTCGCCACTCGTGAAATTTTGTTTCCCCAAAGGCGCCTTTCACCGCCTACAGGACTGCAACTGCAGACAAACTGGAGGTAGGAGTAAATTCCAGTTTGCCTGGAACGGAGGTCACGGAAGCGCTGCAGAGACACTTTGAGATCCTCTCAAGAAGAAAAAGGAGGGGAAGCTGGGGCGGTTAGCAGGCACTTCACTGGAGCAGGAGGTCAGGAATTCCACTTCAAGGAGTGGGATCTCAGGCAGCCAGGAGGCGGAACCCCTTCGTGACGTCATAGTGGAAGAAGGAGCATTCCCTCGGGTCCCGCACGAAGCATTCTTCCTCTTTGATGACTCCATCGTCTGCCCCGGTGGTGTCCTCCAGGGAGATTCCCTGAAGGCCGTTCCCGTTGCCCGCGCGTGGATCTCCAAGAACCTAGCGTGGATCTCGGGGTGCTGGCGGACGAACGTACCGACGTAGGATCCAAGAGCCCCCTGGCTTTCCTCCTTCTACCCCTACCTTCGCATTTGGACTCATTGGAAACCCTGCCTTTCCTCTGCAGGATTTCCTACTCCAGCAGGTCCCGCGCGGAAGCGGTGACGCCATCGCCCGCCAGAGCGTGGGGGATGTGGGAGCCCGAGGCCAAAGAACATGAGAGGCCGAATGGGGAGTTTGGGGGAGGTGGGGGGGAGGAGAGGAGTGAAGGACGGGTTGCCAAGGGAAACGTCGGCGGTTCCGGACTTCCCGTCTCGCGCGTCTTCTCGGACGAATTCCCTCTGGCAGAGGTTCCTGTCCTGTCGCATCCGCTTCAGACCCTCCATGTCTCCCTTTGTTTTTCACTCATCCCTCTCCTTTCGACTGCCCTGCTTCCGTATCCAGGAGCCTGGGGTCAGCGGTCCAGAGGACCTCCATATGCTTTTTCACCTCCTCCCTCAGTGCAGCGCCTCCAGCGCTCCCCATCGTGAACTGGTCGCTGGCGAGAAAACGGACGGATTGTCAGATGTCAGCGTCCCTCTCTTTTCTTCGAGGAAACCATGCGAAGCAAGAGCAACTGCAAGAGTGAAAGAGGCACCACTGCGAACTTTCCGAGAAACTCCCCAGAGAGCCCGTTCAGGCTACTCCATGTCCGAGTATCCGGGAGCTCCTGAGGACCTGAGAGAGAACGTGAAGGTGGCGAGAGGAGGTTCGCGTGGTGGCGCTCCCAGAGAAAGGACAAGCTCTCTCCCTCCATCCGAGTCCAGGATGACAGGCCCCTCTGGTCTCGACCTCGACCACCAGCTCACGACATCTGACGACGAACCAATCAAGCAGGGATCGGCGTGTTGCCTGAAGAGAGCGGCGGTTCCGCTCTCCCATGCTGCTTGGAGCCGGCGTGGGTACAAGCGAAAGTCACCCGGAATCCAGGAACATTCGAAAGCAGGAGGAGGTTTCCTCTTCCGGAGCACAGAACTTTGCGGATGAACGGAATTTGCTTTTGAGGAGGTGCCGGGTGCAGGCGGTGGGTGGGCGGGCAGTTGGGGTGGGTTGGTTCCCTTCTGCAAGCCCTCCCTTTGTCTGGTCCGTTTAGGCGAAGGTTAGGGAGAGGTCACAAGCTTGTGAAGGAAGCACGGAGCATGGAGGCAGCGATAGACCTCAGGAGAGCAGCTGCGGCCTAATTTTTTCAAATGAGAGCAAAAAAGATGATGCCTGGAGGCGGACGGAAAGCAGCCATTGTGACCGAGGCGTAGTCAGCCTTTCCAAAGCTCTCTTGTCGTCCAGAAATATCGAATCAGAAGATGCAGCTACTCTCGCACTCGAAGGTCACTCAGGGGTGACGCTCCGAGTAAACGTCGAGTTGCGATTCACGGAGAGAGATCCGTAGTCGTCTGAAGACTTCTCAAAGACTGCTCCTAGCGATGATACACATCCATGACTTGCGGAGATCTTTCCTGTTCTTAAGGAGGAGTGGAATGTCCTATCCTCTGTGTACTATAATGTAGCTGAGTCTGATCCTCCCAATAGTAGTTGGGTGCTGCCCTGGAGCATCACATTACCTCTCAATGTTTCACCAGGAGGGGTTTGGTAGAGGTAGAGGTCCATCGCCCCGGCCCTTGCCAAGAACCCAAGTCTCTCATTTATAGACTCCCAAGCGGAAGCTCAGGATGCAGCCTTTCCTGAGCTTGACACGATCCGTTGTCATATCGTTTGCTCACCGTGACCTTCCGAAGTGGGTTCCTTCCGTAAAGAAACAGGTCGCTCCACTCTCCTCCGAGTCAGGCTACCATTCAGCTCTTGCATAGAAAACTGATCACCGACTAGATGGCGTACTTACTAGAAGTCCAACCGGATCTATCTCGGGGATGCTCACTGGGTTTATTGGCAAAAGTCGATCAGGACGTGGTTGCTTGTGGAACACAGATCGGAGATAGTCTGATAAGGAAGAGGATGACACCGCTCATCCATGGCTGAGCGATTTTCCCCCTGGAAAGCCGCTGAGCTGGAAAGCGCGGAATCTCAGTGCACATGCACGTCATCTTAGAATTACTGTTACATTCAGGAGCCGTCTTAGAGTCCCAGCAGCTCCCACCTCACGCCCGGCGTACAGCGGCGTGCTGGCCGGTCAACGCAGTGCGAAAGGAAGGTTCGCCCCTCGTGAAATTTCGTTTCCCCGTTATTGGCAGCATCGCAACCATTGGTTCTGTGAGGTGCTGTTAACAGCAGGTGCTCCAAACAAAACACTGTAGTGTGCTGTGGTCACCATGGAGCACTAAGTTGGATGTTCCAGCATCTGGTCTTGTAAATCCTCGAAGCTCTAACTACCCTGAAACAAGCAAATCGCTGTTTACGCTGCCTAACATAAGGGGAATTTTGTTTTTGCATAATAATAGAAAATAGAGTATTAGAGTGTTAGAAATAAAACTAGTCTTAAGGTTTGTTACTCAGAATTGATTTGCAGTTATTGGGGGATCACAAGTAAAGACTAGGGAGAAAGATGAGCCAATTTCTGGATGTCCTCAATCTTTATCCCATATCTTTGTTGTTTTTTCGTCGAGGATGTCAGGGATTGATTCCTCATCCCTGAAATTTGCTTCCATTCAGTCGATGATACAGATTCATAAGCTAGATTTTGTCAGACTAAAAGGAGCAGTGAGAAGCTCAAGGGTTTCCTTTAGTGCTACGAGTCGCTTATGATTTGATCGGCTACAGCTAAATCTAGACTCCAAATGCTGGCAGCCTCTCGGACTTACCTTCAAAGTGATGTGCAACAACAAGTTAGTAAATAAAAGCAATACCGTAATATGAGGAATTCTTGCCCATAAAATGCCATGTAGTGAATAATTTTGCGGTCTTTAGACCGAGATAGCGATTACAGAAGTCGTCATGCAAGCGTTTTCTTCAAACTATTTAAGAGATCCTAGAAATCAGTAGTTCCATATGTCAGCGGTCCATATAGAATACTAGAATCTTTGATGATTGAACTTCGCTGCCAACATGCTAGATGATCTGTATAAAGAACCTTTGTACTTGCCATGTATCCAAACATTTCGATATCTAAAAATGAAAATGAGATCATGAACTTAATGGCAACCTATTGTTGCAAATTATTCCAGAAATTACAGATTAATTCTCAAAATGGCTCTTCATCATTCTTTCCACTATAAATAAAATTATGTCCCTGCTAACTTAATTTCAGAATTTTCTCCTACTTTGCTTCAAGAGAAAACTTTAAAATATGGCTTGCTGTGAGCCGAGAGAGATCTCCAAATTTAGTGACCTTCTTTCTTTTCAAATGGATTATATTTGGAGCAGTTTTCAAAAATTTGGTATGGAACAATATTCTTCATTATGTATGAAGGATTAATTTTCCCCTTTTGGCGGACGGATTTAACCGGTACACATTGTCCAGTTCCCAGCATCCCAAGTTGCGTAAGCGTAGTGTGGCGACTCTGTTATGGCTCACGAACCGATATTTTTTGCCATTGATTTGTACAATTTACTTACACTTTTAATTGTGGGCGTGGTCAAAGGTGGGTAAAGGATCGCTAAGGTAATTATACATTCAAGCTGACAACTGCTGGATGTGTGTTTCTTTCCTAATTTCGCCAAATCTTCCCTAATTTGAAACGTGCCAGCTCGGTGCCTTTTGTGTGTTTCGAGAATGAGCGTCCATGGAGAATTGGGAATTGAAGATGGAAATTAAGCAATTAATTTGTATTTTTCAGCGTCCATGGAGAAAACAACACGAGCCTTGTTTGTACCTTGTACACACCAGGTTTGCGTGTGACCCGCTTTAGATATTCTGCAGCCGTTTGATGCTGTGCAAATTAGTAGTAGTAGAACGATTGATACCCGATTGTTATTAAGTTGCGATCAAATCTCAAGGAATTCTGTTGGTATTTGTGTAGCCTGGGGCGTTTGGACACAAGAGTTCGATACCCAAGTAAGTGGAAAAGTAAGAGATTTGATCCTTTACATGCAGGATCCCTTTTTTCCAAAGATCGCAAGGACGAATTACTAATACTAATACAGGTGTGGCAAAAACTCTTGACTGAGGCTTATTGAGATATGGCATCTGATGCTGCCAAAGCGGTTTTTGTGTGTGTGTTTGTGTTAAACTAAAGTATTGTAGTTGTGCTTTGTATGCTAATGTGGTATCGGATCTCTGAAAGAACTCTGGCATATGACACTTCAAAAACATTTATTATCTGTTTAACAAGAAGCATTGGTTAACCATTTTTATTTTATTGACTGAAATATTTCTTGATTAACACATTATTTGACAGCAAAAGCTAAATGTGAGTGGATGAAACAAGGTTCTGAACTTGAGGAATGAGCGATAATATGCACTCTTGAGATGGGTCAGGTTGTTAATACTGTGGTCTGATTATTTGAACTGGAAAGCAGTGTAAGTGGCCAGTGTGTAGTATTAACTGTGCACCAATTTTTAGGGTAGCCCCGCTCGGAAATGTAGTGTATGTATGGACGAGGACCTCAATGGGAATCAGCATACCAGTTTGCTTTTTATCCTGTCAATCACAAAAATGAATGACGATTTCTTGATAAGAGTGAAAATTGCATACAACTGGTAAATTGAGATTATGAAATTTTCGTATCAACTAATCCAAATTTCGATTTACTACTTTTATATTTTGTTTTCCATTTTTCTACTTTGAAATTGAAATTATGAAAATTGCAACCTTATTTCGAGTAACTTAGCTGTTTCCAATTAAGAAGCTTTGTTTTGTGAATCTATATTTTACACATGTTTGATGAGTATTAAAACCTTACTTTGATTAGTGAATTTGTGGTTATATATATAAAACCACAGCTCCAGCTGGAAAAGTTTTTTGATGAAATGAGAGATGTATGTCATTTTGATAAAAACCAAGTCTTTACTGTTAAATGGGTGGATGATGAAGGTAAACTCACTTTTGCTTTAATATTTCAAACTGAATCTATTAATAGGAGATCCATGCACAATTTCATCACAACTGGAACTTGATGAAGCTATACGATTATATGAAATCAATAAAGACTCCGAATTAATCATACATGGTATGTAAAATATGCTGTGTGATTATATAACATTAGAACAAGAATGAATAATTTGATTTACAAATAATCTTAAATTATTTGGGCAACAGACAAATAAATGAGACAAAGTTTCAAGTGTAATGTTAAATCGAAAACTCCCTTACCTCCCAAGGTAATGATTAGGGGTTACGATTTCTTTTTATGCCAACTGTATTTTCTTGATTTGCTTAAAGTACACAATTAGAAAACAAAAGTAGTTCTGCAAAACAGGAAGAAAAAAAAACGGCATATGCTGAATGAAATTATGTGCTGAAACAGCAAGATCAAAACTGTGATCTTAGCCTTTAAATGTGCTCCAAAAATGTTATTTTCAGTTTATTATTGAATTATTTTTAAAATATTGCCCTCTGTGATGATAAAGACAGACTAGAAATATAAGTATGAATCAGTATAAGTGATTTTAGTTTCAGTGGTTCTAGTTTTCTGTTTGTGGATGTACACTTATATATAAGACTGTTTCTGAGGTTTTGGAACATATAAGTAAGTTACAGGAAATTTACATGTGTTTTCTAAGCACTGAGGCTTATGCAGTGCATGTATGTTGCCTTAGAGTCTGTTTTAAGAAAAAGAAAATTTTGAAGAGTTACAAATTTGCTAATGATAGCCTTGAAAGACTGAGCAGGAGACTTAGACAGACTTTGGAATTGCTTAATTATGTTCCATTGATATTTCTGGAAATCAATATATAATCATGTGCTAGTAACAGTATTCACAGAATATATGTTAGAATATTTTAGAATATTGTTTGTAAACTGTGTTCACATTCCCATTATGGAAAAAGTGATTATTTTATTCAGTAATCAAGGTGGAGGTGGTGTGTGTGAAGTTTTAGGTGGTGTCCAGTCATTTGTAATGACAATTGTTATTTCCTTCGATGTTTATACAAAACTAGCATTGTATCTCTTGATGGCTCAGGCAGTGTGAAGAAATTTAATGCATATTTTGTAAGCAACTGGTAAACTAGCGTTTATTGCATGTTACGAAATAATTTATGCTGTCGTTTTCTTTTAAACAAAAATAAGTGATCTTTACATGTGACTTTTTGCATACGTTCTTTGATTCCAAATTGTCTTCCAATCTGATCAGCTCCTTTTGTCTATGTGAACTAACATGTGCTTTCCTTGCTTTCAGGTTTAAGCATTGTCATTTTGAGTACCAATTATTCTTCAAATGTTACTGTTGTGTTTTATAATTTTTTTGTTCTTGTTTCCTGTTCTGTTGCTAATGGAAATTTGTTGATTTGCAATTCAATGAAGCTGCAAAATGCAGCATTATGGAACCATCAAATGGTCTTTACCCAGTGCTCTCTTGTTAGCCTGTAAAAATTACACTTTGACGTCCTTCGACACCTTTTCATGACATGTTTACTCCTTTTGTGATCTTAATAGTTGATTGTCTTCGAGCTTTTATTTTTCCCATAGTATTTTTTTAATGTTTAGCAGTTTTCTTTACCTTTTCTAGGCATATTTATAAACTGAGTGGATGCTGCTGAATACACATGACATTCATGTTGCTGCTAAAAAAAAGAAATTATCAGCTCATTCGAATGTGGGATGAGTAGCATGGCTTTTCACCTAGTGTATGAGCAGAAGTGAACTGAAACTAAATGCAGCGATCCTCTTGGCAGTCAGTCTGTTAATTCCTTTAATTGTCCAGCAAGGAGTTTGTTTTTACTGATTAAGTGATTATGATTCTTTTCTTCAAGGTCGCAAGAAGTAGTCCAAGAGAGTATCTTTGTAGCCTTAATATTAAATTTGTGATGAATAATATTTTAATATGTGCATTCCTTTCATTTTGAAACCAGTTTTAAGCTATTTTCTTTGCTTTTTTATTGTCTGTCATTTACAGCCTCTGCTCAACCTGGCATGTTTTTTTAAGTTTTTTGACTTATTAGGTCGATTGTTGACTTTTGATAATAAGGATAATACAGCTGGATTTGTACAGCTGTAAAAGTAGTATTCTCACATTGTAGTTTTCTGTTTATTTGATAAGTTTTGTTACACCATTGGCTTCAATTGCACAAATCTCCACCAGGACTCTCATTGTCCTCGGACTCATGTTCTTGCCCTCTGTTGCTGTGGATGCCCCACTGTAATGGGGGTTCGGTATCCACTTGCATGGACAGGTTTAAAGGGTTTTTCCCTGTGCAAGTGACGGAGCTGATCGGGATCTGCGCGAAAGTGGAAACCGAACGGTGTTTCACCCGCCCTTGTCCGAAACAATTCGTCCGTTCCTCCAGAATACAAGTCACGTCAGGTAATCCATCGCAGCTTTTGTCGAGATGGAAACCAGCCCAATGCGCAAACGTAAATCATCAGAGCACTTTTGGTACTGCGCTGGAACGAGTTGGAACTCCCGCCGGGGCTCCTGCACGTCCGCATCGGCAGGGCAATTCGCGCGGAGTAAGGGCGCCGTGCCAGTGAACCCATAACCCCCTTCGATTAGGCTCTCCGAGTGCGGGATAGGTCGCATCCCTCCCCTGTTTTCTTTTGACCTCGTGGACCCCTGTGCACCTCCAGGTGCATGTTATCGCGCATAGTCGCTGCACGGAAGTGCAGCGACCATGCGAAGTCCCACGGAAGTGACAGTCGCCTTCTTAGAAAGCTCCGTGGGGCGATTTAGTGTACCGAGCCGAGGATACTGCCGAATTGGCGTTTCGTGGGGAACCAGGTATTCGTGATGCGTGAGTAGGCTGTTCCAAGAGTTCAAGAAGGTACTTGCGTTCCTTGGTTTCTCTTTCGATGGGAGGAGCTTTCCTGGTTTCCTGGGCAGTAGCAGCTCCCCTCGCTGCTCCAGGCTATAGGTGGCGGTTCCTTTGTGCCATATCGCCCTACTCCACTGGAGGGCGCAAGTGTTGCATAGAAAGACGGCAACGCACCCCTACTCGATGGGGAGCACTTCTAAGTTCCAGAAGCCATCCGGCGTCCATCGGTCAGCCCAACCAATTGGGCAAATGTTGCAGTCGTGGCATCCCGCCGTTAGTCCAGGTCGCTTGGAGGAGGGGGGGGGAGGTACCTTTGGAGTCGTCCTTCTTCGTTACCGTGGATTCAGAAAGATGTATCTTGTTTTGCGGGGTGATCTCATCCCCTCAAACCGAGATGTGCTAGAGGGATAAACAGGGTTAGCGGTGGTTTGGCAGCAGCAGAGAGCTTGCATGTGCTGAGTTGAGGATGCCGAGATGAAGATGCACGTCGACGTGACTCAGTAGCGCGCCTTATGAGTTGCGTTCCGTCTTAGCCGGCGCTGCGGCAGCAGTCGTGATCTGCTGCACGCTGCTTCGTAAGAACCCCGCGGTGGAAGTGCGTGAGGAAGGCAGGTGCAAGCGAGGCCTGCTCCATCGACGAAGTCTTTAAAACCTGATTCTGGTACTCCCTTTCTGTGCACCACCCCCAATAGCATCTTTGATCTGCACGTTCCGTGTGGTTGCGGATTCCCTCCCCTCACCCTCCTGCTACCCCAAGGATGCATGCTCTGCTGCGTCTCCAGGTTTCAGCGAGTGGTCCTGTGTTCTAATGTTGTTTCTTCCTTTGCAGTTTTCCCGAATGTCCCGTCTTTGCCTGGAATGCCCTGCCAAGGAGAAGACAGTAAGTGTTTTGAGCTCTCTGCTTGATCCTATTGGCCGCAGTGAAGCTGCAACGCTGCGACCGGCTTTCCTTTGCCAGACCTTTCCTTCCGCATTGCCCCTGGGCGTATCCAAAGTGTCGTGCCGGTCCGCATGTCTGGAGTGCTCTCGAATCGTTGTTTCCGCTGAGACGAGTGCCCAGGTCAGCTGTAGCGAATCCCCCTCGTTGCGAACGGCTTTGCTCCCAAAGGTTTCCTTCTGTCCCTCCCCCCTCCTTTTCTTTGAGTTCTCATTCTTCCAGTTCGATTCCCTTTATGTGCCATGGGATGGAGACTTTTCGTTCGGGAGCGAACCCACTCCATTCTTCGTGGGGATCGGTGGCCTCTTCCGCGCGCTTGCGCATACCTTCACATCCCTAGTCCCAAGCAATGATAGTCCTGAATAGACAGGGCCACTCGCGTTGCCCCGGAAGCCAGATGGGAAGGATGTTGTGTCGGTAGGATTTCCCAACCTCGAGATAAAAACTTGACTCGTGAAGCATCGGTCGGTGAAGTGCCGCGGGGGAAGAAGTCTGAGGGAGCGTGACGCTCCCCAAGTGACCTCGCATGCGGGTGGTGGCTCTGGGCTCAAAGAAACGGTGGCTCAGCACAAGGAAAGAGCATGGTCTTTATGACAACCGATGACCTCTGTAGCTCCGGCATCTCTTCGAGTCTTACGCGTTCCTTAAACACGGAGGCGGAGGGTGGCTGCAAGAGCATCGGCAGCCCTTCACCTTCGAAATGGAAAGAATTCTCTGAGAAGGATGGATCCGCTGCGTTTGGAGAAGAACAGAAAAACGCCCTAGGACCGCAGACGAGGTCTTCGTCTTCCTTTCTGCTCTTTCTGTCCCCGCCTCTTCGTTCCTCCCAGATTCCTAGGAGCCCTCGAAGCTCAAGGCAAAGCGGAATGAAAGAAAGAGCGAAGAGAAAGGCCAAGGAGAGGAAAAGACGAAGGTAGGTCCTTCCCCGCCTCCTCACGCTGGCAGCAGTGGCACTCCCTAGTCTTCGCCCGCTTTCTTGTCTGTTTCCGCAGGATTTCCTTTGAAGTCTGTTTGGGGACGTGGACAGACGGCTCCCCGAATCTTTAGTCCCGCTTATTGTCATCCCCTGAAGATCCTTCACCTTTCGTGAGGCAGCATCTGCTATTTCTTTTCGTGCCGTGGAGCAAGGTCTTGCGCGCGACCCCTTTACCCTCCCTCAGAGGTATCATTTGCGTTTGTACCTCTTGGACTGACTTGAACCGCATTCCCTGGGAATCTTGGCAATAGTATCGCGTGTCGAGTCGCTAGGAGGTGTTCCCTCGGGAGCAACGTCCGCGAGTAGGCATGGACTAGAGCTCACGGCAACTCCTTTCGGCCAGCCACCTCAAATGCTTTGATGACGGACACGTCCGCTTACGGCTGCACGGGGCAACGGTGGAATGGCGGCCGCCCTTCCACGCACAGATCTACCAGCGACTCCCGGTT
This sequence comes from Raillietiella orientalis, assembly GCA_036172245.1. Classification (NCBI taxonomy): domain Eukaryota; kingdom Metazoa; phylum Arthropoda; class Ichthyostraca; order Raillietiellida; family Raillietiellidae; genus Raillietiella; species Raillietiella orientalis. The sequence continues at coordinate 579,054 of JAYWIR010000018.1, read as the reverse complement.
CGCGCCACCGACTTCCTGCCATGTCCTCTGTAGGATCGACAGAATGTGATTTTCTCATGGGGCTCCTCGTTCCCGCAGTCCACTCCCCATGTGAAGAGACGTCCAAGGGCGGTGATGCATCTCTCTGTGCACCCACTAGGGCAAGGGCGGGTCGGCAACCTCAGGTTTCTCCGCAGAGCATGGAAGCACATGTAGGCCCTCGCTGCCTGCCTTTCCTGTCGATTGCCATGGAACGGTTAGGGCATCGCGTGTATATTGCACAGGGGTTGCTTCATCGTCCACGCGGCTGCCACCAACACGCCCGCTATCATCGTGCCGGTTTATCAGCTGCCTACCGCAATCTTCCGCACGGAGGCTTTCGGCGCGATGACCACAGACGGGACTGTTAGCTCGCCTCACTGCACCCCGCTCCATAGCCGCAATGTGCAAGCATCCTTCAAGTAACGAGGACGAGCAAGTGAAAGAAGGCAGCACCGGAGGAATAAGGGGAAGGGAAGCTGGAGGAGGAGATAGAAGACGCAGAGAAGAGGGGGAGGGCGCGAGATGGAGGGAGATAACGGAACTGTTCTCAAGGCGGCGGCATATGAGGTAACCGCTTCCCAAGGAAGCCCTGCTGCTAGCTCTTCTCTGCATTCTTCTCCGTCTGCTGCTGCCTCTTCTTTTGCAACCTTGTGACGGGCTGTATTTGCCTGCATGCAAAGGCTCCGTGGAATCGCAGTGGTCTTTCACGGGGCTTCCACGGACCCGGATTTCCATCTCATCTTCCTGCCTTCAACAAATAAAAAGGAAAGAAAATTCCTTCGTGCTCCTCGCGGGAATGTCGCTGGTGTGACTTTGGACTCCGCCAAAGTTCAGTCGCTTCCTGGCAATAGGCACCGACTTCCGGCTCGCGAGACCTTGGGAAAGAATTCTCGAAGAGCGAAAGCTGCCGTCCAACTGGGGATTGCAGGAAACGAACGTTGAGAGTGATCTCGGCATCCCAGAACTGCTCAGTGACCGAAAGGCGCATGCTTGTTAGTTGCGCCCCGAGACTTTCTTGCACCACCGAGCAGCAGCAAACGGGATTTGGTTGGAGGCTGCTCTAGATGCGTTCCAGGACCTTGCTGTAAACGGGAGGGGGGGAGTATCGGGACACTTAGGTAAGGGAGTTGCTGGCAGCGCAGCCGCTTGCCTAAAGGCACCTGCAGGGATGCCGACGCCTCCCTGCACTTGCCATCCCGAAGTGGTGCGTAGGCACTGTGGCCTCAGTCCGTTGGCCAAAGGCCAGTAGCGTTTCTTGGACGGAAGCCTGGAGCGCTGCGTACTGAGGGAGAGCCTTCCTCCCCGAACCCCGCCGCTGCTGCAGAGGTTCGCTCGCCCTCCCCTTAGCTGCCGTACTATAGCGTCCCCCGCGGTTGCCGAAGGAGGGCCGCTGCTGCTGCAATTTCCGGATGCGGCGGCGACAGTGGTTGGATATGGGAGTTTTACCCCTGGCGGCTGTCTAGTCGGCTTGCTCCATCCAAAAGGTGCTCCACACACTCCCTCTGTTTCAGAGAGCATCTACCGCCGGGGGGCGCGACGCTGGAGGAAGCAGTACAAGATCAGCGGCCACACATTCCAGGCGAAGAGGTTCAACAGGGTGAGTCCAGAGAGGAGGTACTCCCTCTCCAGCTTGATCTGCGCGTTGTGCTCCTTATAGCGCGCGTTCTGCGCTTACTGCCGTGACCGTGTGTGGGGTCTCGGCCAACAGGGATTCAAGTGCATCCACTGCAAGCTGCTTATCCACAAGAAGTGTCACAAGCTCATCCGGATCCCATGCAACGCGGAACAGGTGCAGCGGCAGCAGGAAGCCGTCGAGGACCTCGGGTCGCAAGACAACAATGGGGAGCAGCAGCCGGCAGCGGTGGCATCAGTGGCAGCAGGTGAGTCACATTATGGCGGCTGTCGAGGTATTGCCGCGTTCTACTCTTCTGGGGAAGGGGAGGGAGCAGCAGCCTTTCAGAGCTTCCTGGCTCTTCCAAGGAGCTCCCAGAACTGTTCTTCGCCTTCGGTCAAAGGTCCCGGTGCTCTCAGCCGACCCCATTAGCTTTCCCTGGGTTCCGTATTTGCTTGCGCTCCCTACTTTGGCGCAGGAGGGTCTTCTGGGTCACGCGGCTCGCGCAGTTGCTGCTGCCGGTCAGCGTGGTGCCCACCAAGCTACAGGGCTGCCGGCCCGCTCTGTCTTGCAGAGGCGCGTGACCTGAAGTGGATTCCCAGTTTTGCGGACGGCACGGCGAAGGACCTGACTGCACCACCAGAGTCGGACCAGGAGTCGCAGAAGATACAAGGTGCGTTCTAGGAGTGCGGACCACAGGAGGACATACGGATGTTGCCACAGAGTCGGGAAAGCAGCGCCAATACTCGCTGCAGGATTTCGAGCTCATCAAGGTCATCGGCCGAGGCAGCTATGCCAAGGTACTGATGGTGGAGCTCGTCAAAAACAAGCGCATCTACGCCATGAAGGTCATCAAGAAGGAGCTCATCGTGGATGACGAGGTGCGAGAGGAGAGGGCGGGGTGGAGAGTGGGCCGGGCAGCTGGATTCCTGGGGATCATCGCGCGTCGTTCGCGGGCTGGCGCAGCTGAAAGGTGACGGAGCGCCACCGTGCGGCTTCCTCTAAGCACATCCTCGTGCTGCACTTCCATCTTGCGGGCAGTGTCCTCCACGAGCCGGGGAGAAGGGGGGAACCACCACGTGCCCGGGTATGTAGCTCCCCATCCCCCCTCCATCTGGGGCTGCTCGTGCCTCTCTATTGCCGAAGTGTCTTTCGGGGCACCGCTTTGTGCGCAGATTGCAAGAGCTCAGATGCTGCCACTGCCGATGCGTCCGTCGTCCGCCGCGGCCTTCCCTTCCCGTTCAGCGCCCACCAAAAGGAAACCGCTTCTCACCTTCCCATCTGCCCCACCTAGGATATCGACTGGGTGCAAACCGAGAAGCACGTCTTCGAAACGGCCTCGAACCACCCTTTCCTCGTGGGACTGCACTCCTGCTTCCAAACGGAGTCCCGCCTGTTCTTCGTCATCGAGTTCGTCCGCGGCGGGGACCTCATGTTCCATATGCAGCGCCAGAGGCGTCTCGTCGAAGAGCACGCGCGCTTCTATGCGGCCGAGATTTGCCTCGCCCTGAACTTCCTCCATGAGAAAGGTTGGTCTTCGCCCTCGCACCCTCTTCCCACTTCACCTCTTCGTCTGCAGGCATTATTTACCGCGACCTCAAGCTTGACAACGTTCTGCTGGATCACGAGGGCCACATCAAACTGACGGACTATGGGATGTGCAAGGAAGGCATCCGCCCAGGGGACACCACGTCGACGTTCTGCGGCACCCCTAACTACATAGCCCCCGAAATCCTTCACGGAGAGGAGTACGGGTTCAGGTAGGTGCTCCCTCCGTGACGCCGACCCCGCCATCGCTCCTAGCAATCAGGGTTCCTTCCCGCCACCGCGAGGAACTGCGGCACGGCCGATTAGGGCGAAGAGGAGCACGTGGCTCTTCCGCTGACCGGACTAGACGCGACCGGTGGCTTTGGCAGACCGCCTCCGTTCCCCTTCCCTTATGACCGTGGGTGCGGAAGTGATCAGCTGAGGTCCACGGCGATGAGAAGTTTCATTCTCACCTGCCAGCATCAGTCAGTCCTTCCCATCGCACAACGTCTTCCTCGCCCCTCCCCGGATCTTGGCCAGAGCCGACCTTGTGGCACATCGGGGCCCAAAGGATGGCACTGCTTTCACCCCCACCCGGTGGGCGCGCGCTTCTGAAATAGAGCCTTCAGGCGCTCGAAGGAAAGAGGACAGAGAGCGTCCCCCTCCTTGCGGTCCGAACCCCACTCGACGGCGCGCACACTCACCGACTCCCCAAATTGCGATGACTAGGCCAACAGACCGCGGACTGCCGTCGGTGGGCTCATGCAGGTTCCAGCTCCTTCCCGAAGATTGCAACATCGGTTGTCGTCTCAGTCAGGCCGCTACCTCCGGGAAGTTATGGGTGGCTACCCGGTGACTCCCATCTCCCCCTCCTCGATGTGGAAGACTTTCTTCCGTTTTTTCGCTTCCCGCTCCTCTCCTCCTCGTCTCGGATTTCCCGCATCGAAGTAGGAAGGCGACGTTTCGAGGGCTCTGCCGCCGCTGCTAGGAGCAGGCAGCTTCCTGTTCCCAGGCGACTTTTCCGCAATTTTTCCTCTGCGGGTTTTTTCTTTTTTTTTCCTTCACTCTGCTGAGAATGGGAGGCGTGTCGGTTTGTTAACTCGCACACCTTGAACATCGAGGCCCGGTGGCTGGCTTGAGGGCCACGGTCACCGATCTGAGCTCTTCACCTCACCCCACCTCCCCATTTCGCATCGATTTCTCCTCTTGGGCTAGGAAGTTTCCTCTTGCTCTTCCTGGGTGCCTCCAAGCGAGACTCAGCGGGAGAAGAATCCCCAGTGACCCCTCCTCCCTAGGGGGCAGGCAGAATAGTCCACCCTTTCGCAAAGGTAGGCGACGGAGCCCCGAGCACGACCGGTCGTTGACCTCTCCTGAGCTTCGTCTCATGACGCATCGCGCGCGGCTTTCGCTATCAAGAGCGTTCCCCTCGCCTTTTTTGCGCGCGCCTTTCGAATGCGGAAGGCAGGATCGAACCGTGACGTCATCGCAGGCTCCTTCTCCGGCCTCGCGCGCCTCTCCGGCTGCAACGTCATCGCCTCCGCCGCCTCCCTCGCACCCTCCCTTCCAGTCCTCGATCGAAGCAGCAACGTGCGTGCATATGGCGTATCGGCGCCCGAAGCGTTCGGGGCCGTCTCCTCCCGCGTCTCGCGAGCTTAAATCCAGGGGACAGGCGCCGTTTTGCCCGCTCGCCCTCTGCCTGCGCAGTTTCCTTCTCCGGGCCGGCGCCTTCGAGGTCGTCCGCGTGGAAAAGTCTTAGGGCTTGGAAGAGGCCAGCTTCCGTCCGCTGCCTTCTTGGACCTCGGGACTGAACGCTTCCTGCGGACGCAGGGGGCACCGCGCGCGTACCCTGCTCCTTGCGTTTTCAAGAGGAAGTGGCGGTCACCTTGCCTCTTCTCTCGTCCCAGCAATCCCCTAACCTAGGCATTGCTCCCTGCTCACCCAGGACACGTCCCGCCTGCTGCCGTTACACTTCTCACAACCCTCGCCCTGCTACTGCACCGGGGAGGGGGAGTTGCGCACCGCTTTCCCTTCGTGGACTCGCCCTTCGCCCGGACCCTGTCGTTTCTCTGTTCTTAGTTCTGCGCGCACTTCGCTGGCCGTGGGCCGTGGGTGCGGCGCGCTCCACAGCCCAAGAAGAATCTTTGCGCGCTCCTGCTCCCACCCAGTTTCGCCTCGCAGGTGCCAGCCGCTCCGGGGAGGCTCCCATAGGGCGCCCCGGAGCAGTAAGTTGCATCCCACGCGGCAGACTTTTCGGCTCCCGTCGGTACAGGTGTGTATCGTAAGAGGAGGAAGAAGCAAATTGCTGTGGAAGGACCTTCCTGTGAGGTCTCCTGATGGACGCCGGAGGCGGTTTGCGCCTATCCGTTGCAGTACCCGCCTTCTCCCAGTACCCTTCCGGAAGCCCGGCAACTGCATACATGGCAACCTTAGCACGGGTAGTTGCAAAAGGGCTGAGCTGCCCATTTTCCGGCTGCCGCCGGCGACACCGAACTGCGAGGGGAGGTGGGAGGGCGCGAACCACAGACTACGCACGCTCGGCACCCGCGAAAACGGGAGAGGAACGAGATAAGGAGGCATGGCTCAGCGTTGGTCAGCCTTAAGAGCGTTCGCAGTGCGACCCCAACGCAACCGTGCTAGCAAGAGTTCATTGAACCAGAACGGGAGACGGCGGCAGGGATCTCCCTGGAGTCCGCAGGCGCTTCAAAGTAGCAAAGCAAACGAAAGCAAAGGGTTCCGCCTGAGTCGTGTTGGTTTTTTGCTTTGTCTTGTTTTCGTCCCCAAGCGACAGCCACCCCGTGATGACTGCAACGTGGCCACGTCCCTTCACCCGCGAGGCACGGTTGTTACCCATTCTCACGTGGGGCAACACACTGTCGCCCCCCCGTTGGCTTGCGCCCTCGACGCCCCGCGGCGTCGACTACCCAGATCTCTCCCGCTTCCCGAACGCCGTAAAGATAAGAATAGAAGCTACATCCCCTGCATGCAGCGACTGGACCACTGCGGCCACCCTCAGTCCCTTTTGGTATGCGCCGCCTTCTCGCGCATGACCCTCACGCTCTCCATTCCCGTGCTCTCGAGTGGATGCGGACTCCTCCACCTTACCCAGGTAACCCAGTTGTCTTGGCAACCGGCGTGGCAAGCAGGAGTGGATTTCCCACAAAGACGCAAATTTTGCTCCGTTGCCCCATTCGCTGTCCTCGGCTCCCGCACGCGCTTGGGAAGCGTGTTGCGTGGGAAGATATTCCCTGTGTGGGGGACCGCGGATATCCGCGGCCCTCGCTAATGGTTACTCGTGCTCCTTGGAAGGCCGATCTGAGCGTGAATCACATGGCAAAGCATCTCTACGCCAGAGGTTTGCCTGGAGACTCCTCCGGGGAGCGGCGAGTCTTCCGTGCACTTTCGAGGTGTTGCGAACAGCAGCAGACGATGTCCGAAGGACGGGCATGCCGTTTACATGTTATCTCGTATTTCTTTATTCACGAAATCTTCGCGACTTCTTGGACAGCCAGCCCATACCCCGGCACGTTGGCAGATTCCCAGCTTGTCAGGGGATGGGCCCGCGCTCTCCAAACCTCCATGCCCGCTCATCCCCTGTCTTTCTTTCGTCCTTTTGCTCCCAAAACCTCTCAGTCCTCAGAGACGGTCGCTCATGGTTTTCCCTTTCGGTTCCAGCGTGGACTGGTGGGCACTGGGCGTGCTGATGTTCGAGATGCTGGCAGGGCGCAGCCCGTTCGACATCGTCGGCGCAGGAGACAATCCCGACCAGAACACGGAGGACTTCCTCTTCCAAGGTAGGAGGGCTGCGGCGCTGTCCCGCAGGAGTCTCTCCCCAGTGATTCTGGAGCGGACGATCCGCATCCCCCGCTCTCTGTCCGTGAAAGCCAACTCCATCCTAAAGGGCTTCCTGAACAAGAACCCTGCAGAGAGGTTGGGCTGCCACTCGGAGACAGGATTCAGCGACATCCTTAACCATCCCTTCTTCAAGACCATCGACTGGGAGTTGGTGAGTGCGGACGGGCGACCAATGGGCACCCCTCCCTCCGTACGGTTGTGGGGCTCGGTGTTTGCCGCCGCGTACGGGCGGTCGTTGCTCCACTCTGCGTTGGTGGCGCCAGCGGCCATCCCGGGTCAAGTGGGCTAGTAGGAGCCCTTCGCCCAGGGAAGAGAAGGAAGAGTGACCAAAAGTGGCGCTGGCCGGTCGGTCCTACTTCCTGTAGAGGCGACTCTGAGCCGCCTTAACATGGCACCTCCGTGTTCTACCCCTTCCAGCTGGACGGACGGCCAGGGGCAGCAGTTGGCGCTGCCGCCGCCCGTGCCCGCCTTCCCTATCATCCGTCCTGAGGCAGGGGCTGTGGCAACCTCATCCTTGAAGCTCGCGCGTCTTGCCCGCGCCCACCGCCGACCACGGCGGTAGCACGTAAGTCTCGTCCGCTTCCGCCCGAGGCTGTGCTGCATTGCTGCATCCGCCTTGCCGCTTTGTCATCCTCTCTGCCACGCAGCAACGCTCCGCCTTGCACTTCTACTGCGCCCTCTCTCCTGCAGAGCGCTGCCTCATTCGGCGACGTTGCCGCCCCTTCCTTCGGCCCTTTTCCCGCGACTGTTCATTCTCTTCGACCTGGGAGGGGAGAGATGCAAGGACCGGCTCGAGGTTGAGCTGCCACTACTGTGCGCATGTCCGGGTGACCACGTCCTGGGGCGTACTGGAGCCAAGGCGGCAGCGGCTAGCGAGCCACGAGTCCCTTCTCTGCAGCTGCTGCGTGTGCCTTGGCAACCGCTCTCGCGCGCGCTCGCTAGAGAGGTCGACGGCCGTAGCAAGGGACGGTCCGTGCCGTCTTGGAAACGCTCGGGGGAATCGGGGAAACTTGGGTCGCCTGGAGATGGCAGGTTCTGGTGGCGCTGCGGCAGTCTTCACAGACTCTGCTCCCGAGGATAACGGAGCCGATAGGAGCACGAGAGGTTGGTTCTGGCAGGTAGGAAAAGCGGGAAAAACCCAGTTGCCGACTCTCAGTCGCGGCCCGAAGAACTGCGCCAGTGCTCAGCACGCCTATCTCACCACACTTTTCTCCCGTCCGCTTAGTAGGTGCCGCCCCCCCTCCTGTTGCTGCTAATACTGCTGCTCTTCTTGCGTCGACAATTCTCGCTAGAATGTTGCCTGCTCGCTCGCAAGACGTCCTGTCCACTCACTCTCTCAATTGCAGCTGGAGCAGAAGCAGGTCACACCCCCGTACAAGCCTCAGCTGGACTCTGAAAGAGACCTGGCCAACTTCCCACCCGAGTTCACTGACGAGCCTGTGGTGCTCACCCTAGACAACCCGTGAGTTGCGCCAGCGCAGCACGGCGGCCGATCGGCCGCCTTGGTTGTCAGGGTGCTCGCGGTCTGCCGCCGCTGCTTCTTCAGACCCGCGCATACTCGGGGCTGAGAGTCGGACCCCGGACCACTTCCTCTTTTGTCAACCCATCTCCTTTCTAGGGACAAGATCAGGCAGATCGACCAGTCCGAATTCGACGGGTTCGAGTACGTGAATCCCTTGCTCATGTCTCTGGAAGACTGCGTTTGACCGGAGGCCTTCTGAGTGTCGGAGTGGTCCCTTTGTTTAGACGAGGCAGCCACCGCCCCTTGCAGCAGAAGGCCGGCAAAACATCCTCCCGCATCCTCCTCGTAGCCCTCGTTTTGGCCCACTTCCAGGCATGCGTGTCACTCACGCGGCCCACCTTCCTCCCATGTGCATCTTTTCTTCCTCGGCCCCCATTTTCGCTCCAGCCTGCAAAGTGCCAACCTGCGGCAGCAGTGAGAAATAAAGCGAACGGTTGAAAGACATGGAGGCGTCCGGCGCCGTCCGCTGCTGTGCGTCTTCCTTTTGGCTGCCTGCCAGCCCGCAGAGAGAGGGGTAGGGTGCTGTTGCGGCGGCGGTTCCCGTTCCGGGAAATGAGAGAGTCTTTGGCGTTGTTAGTAGGCGTGCTGGCGTGTAAGCTCTCCAGGGGGCTCGCAGGCCTCCTACCGCTTTCGCGACTCCTTGTGACGGCAGAATCAACGAGGAAGTCTGAACTCCCATGCGCGCGTGGAGATGGCAGCACCTTCTCGTTGGAGTTGCACGCTTCGGCCACTGCCGCCGTCTCAACCCGCCGCTGCAGCTCTCCGTTACCCCACGTTCGGTTCGGTTCGGTGCACGACAGCGGTTGCTACGCGACATGCATAGAAGGTATCACTTCGCAGATTGCTTTGGAGGGAATTCGGCTGCTGATGGGCCGCCGTCTATTTTTCGGAGAGAGAGGAGTGCCAAGGGAGAAGGAAGAAGCGGCCGGCGCGAAGGCTGAAGGAATAGCATGGAGAGCGACGGAGGCGGATATTTTAATGGCAACACACCCCTCCGGCGTCTCTCCGAGCGTTACGCACCTTCAGCAGTCGCGAGTATCTCGTTTTCGGTGCTTCCTTTTGTCAGGAAGACCATTGAAGAATATTTCTCCCGCTCTGTCATGGGCAACACTGCCTAAAGGAGTCTATCCTGTGAGTCGCAGTCCGGGAGTCGCGCCTACTCCTGCTGACCTTTGCCTCGGGTGTCACGTCAGCATGCCTTCCCTTCCTTTCGGACCTATCTGGGATCCTTATGTTCTTGTTGCCACCGCCAAGCATTATCCCACTCTCCCCTCGTGTTGAGGTAAGACTCCAGGAGGATCCAGCACTGGGCGCTGGGAACGAGGTGGTGCCGCCGAGATTTCCCGCTGCAGAGCTCAAGCGCTCTTTTCTCCCCGCCCTCCAGCGAAACCGAACCCGGAGGTGTGGGGCGGTCGCTCCTCCCAGGGGAGGGCGGGGAGTGGGCGTAGCGACGGCGCCATAGGTTGGGACGCTCTCCGAGGATCCGGATCTCGAACCTCAGGCGGGTGGCGCTCCAGGGAGGTGTATCCGGGAAGGCGTGCGGGGCAACTCTGGACAGTTCCACAGATACACGGCTAGGCATTCTTAAAATAGCGGATGGTCGGGAACGCCCTCCGGGGAAGGGCGCGCAGAGGTGGGTGGGGTCGAGAAATCACGAGAACTGCGGGGCGGGGCAACAGGACCGATGGGAGCGAAGGCGGGAGGAGGAGCTGCGCTGGTAGCACCCCGGAAGGGGAGGCATCAGGAACGGGAAGCTCAACAGCGCTGCCTCCAAGATCACGCAGTGCCACCTTCCCTAGGGAGGGGGTTATGGGAGCCACCTGCTCTCGTTGGCACGAGGATGGGGAAGCGAGCGTTGCCTCCCAGCATTCCTTTTGTTACCCCTCCCTTTGGGATGCACCGTGAGCGGGACGTCGCCAGTTCACCGGAGAAAAAGCACTGGGAAAACGGACGCCAGGACTCCTCCGGCGCTCCAGAGACGGACCAGAAGCTCTCGAGGGTGAGCGGAGCTTGGAGGGCGGGCCGTCCTGTCTTGGCGTTGCACCCGACAGCTGCCGCTTATAAGGCTATCAGAGGAACATCTCGGGAAGGCTGGAAAGGGCCGATGTCTCCCCTTCGGGATCGAAGGCCCCTTCACCTTTCCGGAAAGGGGCGAGTGAGTTCAGGGAGAAATACCGCATCTCGTTCCAGGAGGCGCCTGTCACCACTTTTCACCACCGGCCTACTCCTTAGGATCCCACCTTCCCCCAGGGCCTCGTGTTGGTGAAGGGCGTCCCGCTCCCCCTCCTCCTGGCCGCGCATCTCCCTCGCTAGTCGGCGCTCGCAGCAACTTTCCGCAAACTCGCCGCTTCCGGGTCAAGGCGCATAGGGACATTCTGCCCTGAGGCGTTAGTCTAGCGTAAGGATGCCGAATAGACACACTGTGGAGAGGCGCCCGGAGGGCGCGGCTCGGAACGTTCTTGCTCACCGGACGAGGACGAGGAGTGACCCTTGGCCTTCTTCCTATCTCCCTAAACTTCCTTCCCCTCGGCAGCAGGCGGCTGAGCTTCCCGCCCGTTCAAGCGGCGGCATCCAGATGCACAGGGAGCGTCTTCGGGAAGCAAGGGCGACGAAAACGAGCAGGAAGAAATGCATAAAAGGTGCCACGTGACGAGACATACTCCTCCGGGGACCGAGGAGCCGGCGGCAGCTATTCATTTCGGCGTGGCGCCTTGCCACGACCAACCGTCTGTGAAGGTGGGCGCTGCCGGAGACGACGGTGCGCGCGAAGCACCCGCTGGGGGCAATCCTGTTTCCTGTTGCCTGGAGCCCTCGTAGGGTTCCTCGCAATCTCTCCAGCCGGACAGGTCCCGTACCAGGTTTTCTTCTCCTCTCCCCCATGCAGAAGGGCAAACGCGACTCGCCTTTTTTTGATCCCACCTTCGGGCGGCCAGCCGTATTTTTCTCCTCCCCAGAAGTGTGGGTCAGTTAGCTTTTCCGCGGTTACCTGGTTACCGCCTGATCTCGGGGACAGATGGAACCCTGCGCCCATTTCCCTCTTCCCTTTCCTCCGCCTCCCACGGGAACCACGGGTCGCGAGACGATCTAGTTCGGAACCTCAATAGGCCCTGGTCCCGTGGGCGACGGAGGCTACTTTCTCGTTGTGCCCCTCGCGCTTCCATCTAGTCAGCCTCTTTTCCCCGCCCGCGCCGCTCGTAGCTGAGGAGTTCCTGTCTACGGGGAACCTAGAAGGGACGCGCGAGGGGAAGCGCAGAAAGCGTGCTCGGGGTCGTCGACAGAGCATAGCATTGCCCTGCACCAACGCCGCATCATCCAGCGATGCCTTGTGCCCGTTGTTCCCCTTTCTTTTTTTTCTTTTTTTCTTTTTTTTTTTTTGCACGTTTCAGTTCTCTCGGACGGTGATTTCCACAAAGGGGCGGCTCGCTGAAAGGGCAGAGTCGTCTCCTGCAACACGCAAGGTCACCTTCATTCATACGAGGCGGTGGATCGCAGAAGACGGCGTCGAGATAAAGCCCAACGATGGAAAACAGGAATGCATCATAAAAAAATAAATGTAAATTGAAAAAACAAAAACAAATCCTTCCTCCTCTCCTCGTCTTCAGTCCCAAAGTGGCCCCTTTTGTCCGTCTTCTGTCTCCGCCTGCAGTCTAAACGCCTTCCGACGGCGTGCTATTGGAGCAGACAAGGACTTCCTCAGAGTCTCGCTGGCGGAGTTACGCGTTTGGGATGCGCTCCAGATTCCATCCGACGGCATCCGACCGCTTCTTGCTCACCAGCAAAGAAATTGGAGGGATGTCCGCCAGCATCAGAGGCGCACTGGCCGCGAAAACCGCGCACGCCGGGCGACCATACGGAATCATCCACACACCACCTGGGAACGCTGACGGTGTGAACTTTTCTTGTCCCCAGCATCATCTCGCGTGCGTTTCGCTAGGCAACGCACCAAGTTCCACAGAGTTCCTACAGGCAGACAGCAAAGACAGCCAGCGTGTGTGCGAACCTGGTACGCTGGACCAGAGGAGCTTCCTCCTCGACACGGAGCGCGCGGTGCCGCACGACGATGCAATCACGCGATGGCAGATTGATACCAGCTGGCATCACACAACGTTGCGCTTCCTGTTGTTTTGCATTCTTTTTTCTTCTTTTTTTTTTTTTTTATCGCTTGTTTGCTCTGGATCCCGCTATATGCCCAGTCTTGGCTTCGAGGGAACCTGAGACCACCAGTTCCAGAAACGCAAACAAAAAACACTCGTAAACCCTGAAATGTCGCCGCCATTGTTTGCACTGTGCACACGTCGCTCGGCGTTCGTTCGTGCGCCGGGCGCGTAACAATGACTCGCGACGGTTGCCCCGGCAGCGTGCCATGATCACCCTGCGCGGCCATCGCGACGGTTTTGTCCTTTTTTTCCCGCATTCCTGCTCTCATGGTACCGATGGGAGATCAATCAGGAGCGGGTTCCCGGCTCCCTCTCGAGCGCATCCCTGAGAGGCGCGCCGCATCAGAATTCTTGTACTCCGTGACCCAAGATTTCGAGAAATCCCTCCAGGCGACCGATCGGGAGAGGCCGACGGATCAGTCACATCCGTAGCTGATTAGAATTCGAGGTGAGCCTGTGCTTTGCGTCCGCGTGGTTCAGCGGGCCCGTCGGGTCGGAAAGAGTGACGAATGATAATCCGTTAATGACCCTTCATGGCGGAGAAGCGGGGAGATCGCACAAGGAAAAGAAAGCCGCTTCATACGTCACAGGCGGACGTCAAGTGGTCGCCCTTGTCAAGAATGCATAGTCAGATCACCATCGCCGAACGGCGGCCCTCTGTTCGCCAGCGGGAGCACGAACGAAAGGGCCCTGCTCCCTGGCCCTCGCCGTTGGGCTGTCCTTTCCTTCTTGTTCGCCCGTCAGCTTCCACCTCCATCTCGTCGCCTGTGCTCTCAGACACACACGTTTTGTGTGTGTTTTCTACCCGTCGACCTGGGAACGCCAGTCACTTTTCGTTGAAGGGCGGTGGAGTGCGATGCTTTGGAAACACGCACCTACGATGGCGTGGAGCAGACGCTTCCCCCCCCCCCTCCCCCCGCCTCTCTCCCACCTCCTTCGCGCGTGCGCCGACGGATCCACGAATCTCCTCTGGCGGCAAAGCATGTCGCGGAGATGCCGCTAAGAATGAGCCTCTCCTCCTCCTCCTCCTCCGCTCACCCGCCTGGCTTCCACCGTGAAAGAAAAAACCTCCGAAGCAGAAAGGGGCAAGCCTGGCTCGGTGCTCGCAATCTTTCCTCTGGCATTGCCCCGGCCGAACGAGAAGGCGCTTCCAGCCACTTCTCCCTGCTCCCCCCCCCCCCCCCCGCTTTCCAACTCTTGGAGCTTTCCGTTCCGCTGAGCTGTCTCCTAGTAGCCGCTTGCTCTTTCGAATCGCAGGGGGGGAGGAAGCAAGTCCTAAGGCAGCAAGGGAAGAGGAAGCAGCCGCGAGCGAGCCGCATCCCTGCAAGGAGGCAGATCTCTGCGTTCGCGCACGAACGAGCGCGCGGTACCACGGAAGGATCGATAATCCTCCGGTCGCGCGCGCGCACTCCGTCTCCAGGGAGAGAGCTTCCTTCGACGGCCTCCAGGGAGGCAGGCAAGCGGAGGCACTGCATCGCTCTCGGGTGCTCTGGCGGAGGAGAGCAGCGCCTCTGCAGCAGCTCGTTTCCCTCAATGGAGGCAGCGTGCTTGCCGCGCCGATGGCACCCGACCGCAGGCAGGAGAGGCGCTGCGTCCCCCCCCCCTCCCCCGCCCCCTTCCCGTGCGTTTGCGCGCGCGCGTGCAACAGGTGCCCGCAACTTGCGCGGACCAGGCGGATACATTACACGCAAGCCGGCGCGCGCGCGCTCCGTAGACGAAAAACAGGACCACCACCGCCGCCGCCAAGAGCGCACGACGACGTGGACGTCGGCATCCACTTCGGACATCCGACGTTTGCCATGCGAGGGAGAGAGGGAGAGCGTCCGCTTGCGACACCGGGCGACGGGACTTCCGACGGGAAGCCGATTTTCGCAAGAAGGGAAGGCGCGTTTTTCCCTCTCTCTCTCTCCTCCCTATCACCTACGCAACGGCAGCGGCGGAGACGGCGAACAATCGCCTTCCCTCCCCTTCGTGCTTCCTGCGGCGGCCGCGTTTGCTCTCGTCGCCCCGCGCGATGACGGAGTTTGCACGCCCGGCACGACTGCTGGCGGCGTATCCGCCGACCCAAGGACATAGGTGGCGGCGGCGCCTCGAGCGGGAAGTCATTGTTGAACTACGCAGCCCGCCGCCGCGGGTTTACCTTTGGGGACCTCCGCCCTCCCCCTCTCCCCTCATTCATGCGGAAAAACGCGCGGCGGCGGCGGCGGCGGCGGCGGACGCAGCAGGCCGACCCGCAACGCGGCAAGTCGAGACGCAAATCGGCGCGAAAGCCGCCGGCGGGCGCACGCGCGCACCCGGAGGAAGGTAGAAGGCGGACGAACGAACCTGTACCTCCCCCGCTAACCTCCGCCCCCTCGTTACGCGTCGCGGAAGACGCACGGGGGCGCTCACTCGCACGTGTACGGTCCGCCTTCTCCTTCCCCTCCTCCCCCCCCGCCCTCCCCCCTCCAGAGCGTGGTCTTTCGACATGACTCGCCGCCGCGCGGGGGAATTCAGAAGAGGGAAGGGGGAGGAGGGAACTGCCGCCGTCTCCGAAGCCTCTCGTCCTTCCCTCTCCATCGGGTCGGAGACGAGACTTCATTCCCTCCCTACTCCTCCTCCTCCTCCTCCTCCCTCCCTCCCCTCCCTCCGCAGACCGTCGCTTGACCCTGCTCCTCCATGTGTTTCCGCAGCGGACGGGTGGGTTCTAGCCCCTCCTTTCCCCCACCCACGCCCTCCCCCACCTTCTTTCTCTCCTTTTCTCTCTCTCCCTCTCTCTGCTCCCCCGCATGAGCTGTCGCGTGCTCGCTCGACCGGAAGGCGACGCGACCGACTCCGTCCGTCGCCGGGGTCCGCGTTCGAGGGAACGTCCATCTCCGGCGCGTCCACCCGCCGGCCCAGAAAGGCCGCCGACATTGCGGGAACGCCAGCTCCTGCTTTCCTAGGAAGAAGATGGAGGGGGGAGGGGGTGAAATCGTAAAAGAAGGGGATGGGAGGAAGATTGGGGGGGGGGGAGTTTGGCTCTTTTTTTTTTTTTTTTTTTTTTTTTTTTCCCCTGTCAAAGGGCTTTCCTCCGTTTCCTCCCGGTAGCCCCTGGCAAGAGCTGCCGCGCAGCTGACGGGATCGGCTGAAAGTACCCTGGAAAGATCGAGGAAGCGGGGGGAGGAGGGGGGAAGGACAAAAGGAGGGAAGCCGCCGTCGCTTGCCTCCAGGAAGCGCCGACGCGGGAATCGCCGCATTCCCCAGCTTCCCGTCCCCGCCGCCTCAATCAATCAAGCCGGCCCGGGAGACAGCGGCGGCGGCGGCAGCGCGCGCGTCGCCTCCCGAGACGCCGGACGAGGAAAGGGCGAAGTCTCTCCGCTTTGGTCACTGCCGCCGCCGCCGCGCGGGCTCTCTCGGACTTTCGCGTCATCCGCACGTCCTTCCTCGCTCCCCCGTCGACCTGCCCGCGTCTTCCTTTTGCCACCACGCACTCACTCTTCCGGAGAAAACGCACCCTCCCCAGGATTCCCGGGACTTTTCCGTAGCAACCTTTCTCCGCCCCTTCCACTCGCTCCTCCTCGCATCCCCCGAGGAGAGAGATAGACCTGCGTATTGTGGTCTCCTCCTGGCCGGTGGAGAAGCCTTTTCGACTGCAGTGGAGTCGCCCCGGAAACGGGAGCAGCCCAGGTGATCGCTCAGAGGAGGAGGAGAAGAAACACCTCCTCCCTCTCCCTCTTCTTGGCGGCGACGCCAGCTGGCGGAGCATCAGCTCTCGCATCTTGCAGGGAGGTTCCTCTCATCCGCTACGGGAGGCATGCCGGCGCGGCGCGTTTCGCATTCCCGTCTACGGAAGTACCCATTCCGCGTCGCCTTGCGGGATCCACCAGGTAAAATCGCTTCGAGCTCGGGATGGAGGGAACAGGAATAGGAGAGTGAGCCACTGGATGGCCGCCTGAAACCCGTTGGTACAAGTGGCTTTCTTTCCGAAGGAGGAGGGGAACCCACTAGCAAGAGCGGCAGGAACCGCCGCCGGGGAATGCGCGCAATACCCCACGCAAGGAAAGAAGGGTCCTTGTCACCTTCCTTCCTTCGCCCAATCTCTCTCCCCGTATCCTCCTTCCCCGTGGATCGCGCCGCCTTCCCTCCCTCGCCTTCTTCACCTACCAGCGGGAATACGAAGACGAAGAACCAAAAAAAAAGAGAGCTGCGCGCAGGTTTCTCAGACTGTCGTCCAAGAGACCCTTGCGGGTGGCAGGAAAGCCGTGGAACCCAAGACCCGCTGTCGCCGTTGTTGCGAGGAAGCGCAGCGCCCTCGCTGGACTGAAGCGCGCGTACGTGTTGCGCGGCGGCGCTTAGGTGCGCGTTCGAGAGCAATCGGCGGAGTCCAATCCGTTCTTTATGAAAAGCCTGGAAACTTGAGCTCGGAAACCCTGCAGTGCAAGACGCATCTTCCCTCCCCCCTTTCTCCTTCTCACACATTCTCTCCTCTTTATCTCTCCTCCACTGTACGGTAGGGGCGTTCCGGTTTTACCTTACGGGTAGCGAGCGCCGCGTTGGAGGCTAGGCAGCCACAGCGAATGCGGCTAGGACATCACCCGGGAAGTGGTGTCGACGCGTCGTAGTCAGTCACCTCTAAAGAGGAAAAAAATGCCGCTGCCACTGTTATCCAAGGTCCGAAGGAAAGAGACGGCGATAGTTGCAGTCTTTGTGTTTGCGTGTCGTTGTCTCTGTGTGTGGGGACTTTTTCTCCCTGGGGGACTGACTTTCACATCAGCCGCCGCCACGTACCGGTGCGGCTGATGTGAAAGTCCTCTGCGAGGGAGCTGGGAATCTGCTTCTGCTTAACCTTCCATTGGTACCAGGAGCAGAAATGCAAAAAATATCATCGTGATGGCCGCGCAGAGTAATCATGGCATGCTGCTGCCGGGGCAACCATCGCGAATCTTTGTTGCGAGTCTGGTGCACGAACAAAACACATTCGGCAACGGAGCGGGTGGCTCATGACGCACGTTGACCATGTTGACGGAAGCCTACTTGACGTCTGCGACGCTGCTAATCACTGTGAACCGAACTTGGGAGCTAAGGGATGAGCGAGCCTGAAACAGATCAACCTGCCAGGCAGCACCTTCATAAGGCAAAAACCCATCCACTTGATAAGCTGGGAGGAACATCGCCGAGGTGATGTTAGGGAGGTCGCTTGCTGATTGTTTAGACGCCCGTGTGGTCCTTCATGATCGCTCTCGTTTAGAGGTGTCCCGCTGTCCCCACGAAACCACGTCCTCAAGAACATGTGTTCTCATTCTTGGAATCTGCTGACGTGAGCTGACCTTATCCAGCGCGGAGAAACGTCACGGACTTGTGACTCCTCGCCATCGTGGAAGGGTGAAGCACAACGAAACATCTGATCGGAGACGGTCAGGCAGGCTGCACGAGGTGCACGGTACAAGAAAACTCCCACGCGTGCACGTCTTGGAACGTAGCAGGTCTTCGCTGCAGACTACCTTGATGCCGGTTTTCCTCCCTCGGGAAGATTTCGTTGTGTTTCCCAACAGCGCAAGGCACGGAAACTTGCGAAAGTTCCGAGCTGCCCAAACCTGCTGCTGCTGCTGCTCGTGCTGCTGATGGAAGGAGGCTGCATTTCGTTCGGGCGTAGGCATACGCGTGTCCAGACGATCGAATGAAACGAAACGATAGGGGAATCTCTTTCTTTTGTGCTTTTTTGTGCTTCGGAGTCCGTGCTAGGGTGGGATCAGCTCCCCGGGAGGGAGACACATTGGAATTTCGATCAGGCGAGGAAAGCATTGCCATCCGTCTGTGAAAATGTACATTGAAGGTTATTCTGGAGTTCCTGCACGCAGATTAAACTTAATTTGCACTTAAAAGATCACTCCCTTCCATAGAGTGTGCAAACTTGCGGCTAAGTACTAACCCATCTTCTTTTCCTGATGGGATATCAGAGGGACGCAGCGCATTACTGCATGGGTGTGGAAACGAAAACGTGGACAGAGTGGGCTGGCTGGCGCATCGATTTTGAACGTTTATCCAATTTGTTTTCCACAATTCATGCCGATGGCAAAAGCAAACAAGCGATTGGGTGACTTCCACCGTCTCCCTAGGGTATGGCCATTCTGTACATCAGGGTGCTGCGAGTAGCTGACCCTCCGTTCTTCTGGTAGGCTCATCTTCTGGCAGAATGGTTCCAGTTCGGATGATGACCCGTCCTGGGCCTCCGGTAACTGTCTCTAGAGTGTGGGATGGTTGTGCGGAGAAATCGTCTCCTATCTGAGGTCGCTCGGTTACTTCCTCGAGACCCTCCATCACCTTTCATAGGATCCCCATTAACCTCTGGAATCGCACAACAATTGTCTTTACGGTTGCCGGGATGACTCCCACTCCCTTCAAGGCAAAGCAAACAGCCCTTTGCCTCCACGATCCTCGCTCTTCCTCTTCTGTCCTGCATTTTTCTAGTGCCGTGGGCGGAGGCGCGCATGAGACGTTCGAAACGGCAGTCTCCTCAAGAGATTCATCTCTCGGACTGTGGTCCGCGTTCACTGAGGCTTCCCCCAGAGCGTGAAGTGTAACTCGAAGATGCTCTGCCTCCTTCGAGCTCCATGTTTCTGTGTTCTCATTCCCAGAGGTTGCACACCATGTGGCAAAGGAAGACGTCGAAGTGGTCGCTCCATGGAAAATCGAATAAATTCGCTTCAGCACTCCTCTCTTCGAGCTCCTGTGGTTGATGGGTTACAGAAAATGCGTCCCGAAAAGGGCATCAGGGATGTGATCGCCGCCAGAGATGTTTGGCTTCGTGAAAATCGCTGCCTGAGTGACGGTTCCACCTTGTTCCTTCGCCGGCCTCTCCTTTTCACTTGCAAATCTGAGAGAGCCTCATTGCGCTTCATGGTTCCTAAGCAACTTCGTCATTCGTGGCAGCGGCGACTACAGTTCCTTGCTGGGTTCTGGCGGGAGGCTGCGTTACGCTCATGATTCCACTATCGATCTGAAGGTTTGATCACCTGACGTGTGTGCACGCGTGCATGCATCCGCGCGTGCGTGCATGCTGCCCTCCTTCCCTCCCCCTTCCTTACTCAGAAATGGGAAATTAGTTGCAATCTGCACACTTGTAAGAAGCATCACATTCCTATCTCTGTTGTGCAGCATCTCTGGACTTCCTGCTTGGACTACGAACCGCGCTCTCCATGCATAGTGGAGCATTGGTTCTACTGTCGTTTGGTTGTAGCGTGACGTATTTTCATGGTACATGATCTGCTCTGAGAAAAGGTTTTCCGTTTTCAAAAGCTTGGGGGAGGGATGTAGGAGGTACGGGGTGCAAGAAGAAAATGAAGCTGAGGTTGGAAAGGAGGAAACCACTGGTGCGCAGAGGGGTTTCCTAAGCGGGAGAGGCGAGGGAATAAGGGAACTGGGTGGGGAGGGACCCGAGGAAGGTTCAAGGGGCCTCCGCCCCTCTGCGAGCACAAGTGTGCTTTTCCTGAGGTGTTGCCGGGCTCTTCGTCGCTCCGGAAAAGTAACCTCAGGTCCAACTGCACTGCTGAGCCGGCGATGGCGAAGGACTTCCGGAGCTGAGAGTCAAGGAGGTCAAAAAAAATTCTTGCCGCCACCGCTGAAAAATCCCCCGGCAACCGAAGGGCAAAAGTGATGCGTGTATGTTACGCGTGCTCGTGTGTTGAAACGGCGTAAGACAATCGGGCTGAAGTTTCCCGCCTCAACAAGAAATCTCGGGATTTCTGGTCGCGAGAAGCCCTCGCTGTGCACATGCACAGATTCACTTCGTCACAGTAGCGTGGCTTTGGCGCAGACTCTGTGCCGCGGAGAATGCTCATCCATCATCACCTGAGCCGGAGGAATCTGCACCACGGAATTCGCTGAGAGGCCTAAAGAGAATTCGCGTCCGCGTTTCGCGGAAGAGGCTCCAGGGTGATCCGCCACGTGAATGGAACTGAGTCAGTCTCCTCTGCAGAAGGCGAGGCGGCATCTTGGGAGGAAAGGGTCTCTCGCTCAGGTGTCGCTCGACGCTCTTCGCCTCCCCGAGCCATTAATCCTTGAGAAAGATCGGCAACCAAATTTTTCTCGGGTGCTTTCACCTGCGCGCGCGTGCTCCATGCCTCCGTAGGAGCCTAGCAATGGACAGGTCCTCGTCGGCGCGGTCGAAACACGTGAGATCAACGAGAGAAAGGAAGAAGTGAGAAGATGGGCGTCGTTGGAGACGGCAGATCTGCGACATGCGGCATTCGAATGTTTCGAAGCCCTTGCGAGTGATTTAACAGCAGAGCTGGCGGTCGAAATTCGCGAAAGCCAACAACTTTCCTTTTTCTCTCTCTCTCTCTTTTCTTATTTTTCCGTGTCCAAGGCTACTGGCAGGGTAGATGCGTACCTCGAGTTGTAAGTGGGCGCTGTGCGCCCCGTTACCTGCATCTCTGGAACGCAAAGGACGAAGCTTCCTCAATCCATCACCAAACCTCTCTTCCGACATTGTCTTTGGGACGATCCTCAAAGGTTTGTTTGCTCACCTCGAGCGACCGGCAAGAACTTTCTAGACTTGCACACAGTGGGCAACTCTCGCAAAAGTGTGGAGGGGGACACCGGGCGTGGCGGAAACTGAAGGTAATGGAGACAGTTTGCTCTCCTCGCTGCCGACGGAACCATCAGCAGCACGCTGAGGTGTGACGAAACTTAGGCTCCTAGCATCATCAGACACGAGGCAGAATCCCCCGTTAAGGGGGATTCGAAGACGTCTCGCTATCGGCAGACGAGAGGCTGGCCAGCAACGCCCCAGAAGGGAGGGAGCATCTGCACGGCAAAGCAGCCGAGAGGGAAGGGCGCCGCGAGAGTTCCTTTCCGTCCCCGTCTATCCGCTCGTACGACGTCAGGAATCGCACGCTCTCGACCTCGTCAGCTTCGAGTTGACCCCAAAGCCAGTGACCTTGCCTTTTCTCGCTGGCCGGCCGCTGCTCCTCCTGCTGCTGTCGGAAGTCGTCATCACGCTTCTGCCCCTCCCTTCTACCCCACGCAACGCTCGCGGTGAAGGAGAGGAAAGAGCTGCTACGGGCAGTTACACCGCCGACCCGGCATGCCTCCGAGAGAGCGGTTTGTCGGTCACTCGATGCTTCCGCCTCTCTTGCCGCCAAAAAGCAACGAAACCGGCGATCTGTGAGAGCGAGAGCGCGGCTCAACGGCGACAACGAAGCGCGTGTAGCGGAGGACACGCGTCTCTTCTGCAGATTTTGGCAGCACGGGCGCGCACGCTCCTATTCAAGAGTGGTGAGTGTGTGCAGCGTGTGCGTCTTCAGGGTGAAGGAAGGGGGGGAAGGGAGGAAAGGGAAGAAGGAAGAAGGGTTTTCCACAGCATCGAGCATATGGGCATGCCTGAGATCGATCTCTTTCTTTTCCAGAAGGCTTTCCGTCGCCATTTCTTCGAGAAACGGCAAGGAGTTCGCAGGTCAGCGTCTCGAGTTTCATACGCCGTGATCGTTCAGATTCTTCGGCAGAAGCTACTACAACTCAGCTTCTATGGAAAATTCGGCCGCCGGTTGGTTGCTGCCCCTTGGGAACTTTCGCAAGCGGGCGAGAAGTTCCAAGGAAGAACCGCTTCGGTGCTTTTCCTTGGCTCTTCGTTCACTCATCACCATTTTCCCGAGGGCGCGAAAATCCCGACGTGGGTCAGAGTTCTTTCCCCCTCCCGTTTCCACGCGTCCTGTAAGTGGGAACGGAACACGGAAACCAGAGGAAGATCCAAGGAATTTTCCACCCGGTCACGCAGGCGCGTTTATGTATAAAGAGAATAAAGATAGGAATTTTGTTCCTATGAAAGGCAGAAAGAGAGGGAGTCGCCGTCGCAGGCTGGCTGCGTGGGAAGACGAGAACGATGTGAAGGCGAAGACAAGACGTAGATAAAAATAAATAACGGAAAAAAGGTTCAAACGGTTATGACGATGCTGCATCTTCTGCAAACTGCGTCCATAGGCAGTTTCCTAATCGAGGACGGAAACTGAGATGAGATTATTGTTAGTTGAAAACTTGTAGCTACGGCGTCCTCCTTCATTCCTTGTTCCAGACGGGGTCATTTCTCCACCCACTTCAGGATGGAATAGGCGAAGTGTGTATGTCCCTCCCATCATTTCTGGCGCAACTCTGTCATGTATTAAGTCGCCGCCACCCACCCGACGCAATGCAGCGTGGAGTCCGAGACGGCAACAGGCAGGCAGGCGATGGGCCGTTGCGCATGAAGCAGCGCTCTAAGCAGTTCTAGCGGGTTGTCCTCAGGGTGAAGCAGAGATGTCGCGCTGAACACACCCCAAAGGAAAGGGGCAGTGAGGAAAAAGCAAGTGAGCATAGGTTCGCGAGCGGACGATGGTTCTACGGCTGAAAAGAACACAGGATGCTCCGAGACACAGTGTGGGGGAGTAGAGACTTACTGGATAGACTGGCACCAGTGCGGTGGTCCACCACTTCAGAAAAAGGGTAGCTGCTGTGTTCCGTTCCTTCTGGCTACCAAGCGCAGGCACTTAAGACGGAAGTCGGAGCAGCATCGCCGTATAATCTACTCACACCTTCGGGAAATAAGCTTCCTAGGGACAAGTGTAGTACCCAACGCTTTCCCAGTTTTTTCCCAGGATGCTGAGAAGGACAATTTCCTTTCCTCACTTATCATCCTTCGACCATAGGGAAGCGAGGTGTTACTTCGAACACTCGAAGGCTTTATAAGGTCGTGTTTGATGACCTTTCAGTATGAGATCTGCACGTTTCAGAGGAGAGAGTTGGTAGCTCCCCCTCCTCCCCCCTTACCCGAAAGCGGTCGCAGGCTCTGCTCCCCTTCTTAGTGTGACGACGTCCACCATGTTAACGCACCTTCACTTTCGCTACCAGAGGCGTACGCAACTCAACAATCTCAACGAAGACGACGCTCCTTCACTTTCGCCACGAACGGCCATTAGGCCGCATTTTTTGTACATCAAAAAAAGGGGAAGAGAAAAAAAGTTTCTCGGCAAAGTCCTCTTTGCTTCCTTAGAATTGTCTCCTAATTTTGAGGTCGAATGAAACGGGGAAGAGAGGATGGATGACGAGTACATCCTTGAGGTCCAGCGCATGACTTACGACTGAGAAGACTACATGGGGTTCTGCTGCTGCCCAGTCCGATGGAACCAAACTCTATGATGTCCTACAGCTAGGATCAGCTGATTCTGCGTCGTAAAGTGAATGCCAGGGGAAGACTGCACGAGCTTGAAGGACGCCGCTCAGCGGTGTCACTGGTGTCGACAAGAAAAGACGGAAGGGTCTCCATTTCTGAGCGCGTCGCGCATCTGCCAGGACCTCCGACGGCGACACCTCCAAGTCTGGGAAACCAGTGCTGAGAACCGTGGGAAAACAACACTACTCAGAGAATGGATCTTTCTCTCGGGAAACTTTCAGGAGATCCACTTTTACTGGACCATCCGCGCTGGTGGTGGTTTTCTCGTCTCGTTCTTCCGCGCGAAGGTAGAGAACAGCAATATCCTTTTCCTGATCCGGGAACGCATCTGTCTCCATCTCTTCCCGCCTCCCAGGAGGCGATTTCGGAAACTCCCGCGTTCACAAAGCTCCTAGGAGCGGAGACGGCGCCTACAGAACGAGAGATCTTCTAGTTGCCTCAAGCTACGTCTCCTGGAGGAGAAGGAATGTGTTCGTCCCCGCTAGCCCGCATCGCAGCCTACCCTGCCGAGCTCCCCGGCAAAGATTTTCTTCCCTTTCGTCCACGAAGCCTTCCCTTCACCGGCTATTCGGGAATGAATCGGGAAGCCTCCCGTTGGGGTAAAAAAGGGGGAGTATTCGAAAGAGGCGCGCTTCCAAGAGTTCCTTCAGGGAGCAGAGAAATTCTCTGCCGGATGCCTGCATGAGCCGCCAGGATGAAGAGTTCCTGGAAAGCGGGGACGCGTTCCGCAGCGATCGACCGAAAGGGAACGCTCTGGCTTCCCTCTCTCCCCGCTTGGCAGGGACGGCACGCGGCCTTCCCCCCGCGCGCGCCGGCAGCAGCGGCACGTTCCAGGAAGCTCCCCCTGGGAAAAAGCGCTCCTGTGGAAAAATCCTGGTACCCCGGTTGTTCCTGCTCGGGGATGACGTTGGCGGCTCCTAGGGGACGGCAACTTACTGGACCTAACAGGCAAGCAGTAGCTCCTTCGAAGCGCTCGGCGGCCGAGAAGAATATTCCAAGCATTGGATCGGACCCTCCTCCCTCCTGGGACTCTCGCTACAGACTGGAGGGCACGGAGAAAGATGCTCGAGCCCGATCACCAGTCCACATCACAGGGAATTCTTGACATGAGCCCCGGGAAGCGGTTGCGACTTCTCCGGAAGGACTTTTGAACGTGGGTCTTCGAGACAAGCGGTCGGATCCAAGTCCCGGATCGCAAGGAAGAGGAATAATACGGGTGAAGCTTTCAGGCAGCGCAGACAGAGGCGAGTGGGAGGGGAAGAAAGAGGGTTGCAGAGGAGAGGCGGAGGAGACGACGTGTGTGCGTGTGGGGGAGGGCAAGGGGAAGTCTCCCATCCCGAAGGCGGGGACTTTCTTAGCCTCCCCCGGGAAGACAGCTCGATGTGTTTCCGGTCGCCAGCTATGGGAGCTAGAGACCTTGTCAAGCTTCCTTCTGGGAACGGAAAAGGGCTGGGGAATGTTCCCGTGGGATCCGGTGCGTCTCCTGAGGGAATGGACAATCCCTCTGGTGCCGGTTGTCCGCAGGTCGGTCTGGGAAGCATGCGAGTTCGGGAAGTGGCCTAGAGGAATGACATACTAGAAGCGAGTCCTTTGCCCTAGGAGACAAACTCCAGACCCCGTTCCCGAGGCGAAGCAGCGCGACCCATGCGCTGTATGAGAGAATCCAACGCGAGTTCCTCCGCTGCCGTTTGGGGCAGGCAAATTGAGGAGCGGATCGCGTCGTCGCCATCCAGGATTCTCGATCGGTTGGAACGCGCCTGCTCTTTCGGGCACAGCTTCCTCCGCAGGGGAACGAGGAGGGACGAATACTCCCGGACTCCCACGCGATCCTCGGCGAACCCAAGGCCGACGAACTCTTCGTTAGCGGGGCTGCTCCCGGCGTCGCCGAGGCCGCTCACTCGCGCGCAAGCTCGCCGCTGACGTCAGAAACAGGCCGCATTATGTGTCGCGGAGACGAGGGGAACAACGCCGCCTGGCGCAAAAGGAAAAAACCCCGAGCGCTTCCTCCCACCCTTCCATCCAAGGTCCCTCTGGTGGTGGTGCAGAGCGTACCTCCCGGAGCATCCTGTGCAAAAGCGCCTCTGCGCAAAGACCAGCTGCTAAGCGAGCTGTGAGATGGAGGCGGCTGCGCGATTGCCAGCTGAAGGACGAAGAAGAAAAGACAAAGACATGAGAAAGCAAGGCGGTGTCGATGACGACAACGCCCCTTTTTCCCTCTCCCCTCCCCTCTCTGAAACCCTCCCCCGCACGCGCCTTTGCTTAGGCGAAGCGTGCCGAGGACTGTGGCGGAGGCTTGCGTTCCGCCGGGCGCCGGAGCGAAGGAGACACGCCGCACGAATGGCTTCGGCGACGGCTGCGAGCACTGACGTCACCGCTCGATGCGGCGGAGGCGGCGACGGCGGCGGCGGCGGCGGCGGCGGCGGCGGCGGCAGAGGCGGCGGCGGGGGAGCGCTTGTCTACGAATGCGCATTTGGCATCACCGCCTCCGCCGTAGCCGACGAGTGCGCCTGCGCGCGCGCGGGAGCGGAACGACCGCCGCCGCCGCCGCTCGGAGCGGATGCTTCGCGCGCGCGAGGGGAAGGGGGGGGAGGAAGCGGTGGAGAGAGGAAGATGCGGAAGGGGAGGACGCAAGAGAGGAGACGGCCGCGCGCGGCCCGGTTCGTGCCGCCGCTTCCGCCGCGGCGTGTCCCTTCAGTGGATTGGGACGACGGCCAGAGAGATCGATTCCCTCAGCCTGGAGCGGAACGACCGGTCGCGCAAGGACGCCCCGTCCTTCCGCTGTGTGCGCGCGCCCGTGCGACCGCCGACGGATGAAGAGAGGAAAAGCGTGAATTGGGTGCTCACGAGTGGTCCGCGCCGGCGCGCGCAATTCCCGTCCATCCTGCGCCGGCGCGAGAGTCGCGTTTCCTCCCACACCCGACCCTCCGGGCGCGCGAGGGTGGACCGAGACCCCTTCCTTTTGCGGCTGATGTTCGCAACATCCCAACGCGCTGGTCACATGGCCAATGCATGGGCGCAACAGATGCTCCCGCCGCCGGAGCGCGCGCGCGCGTCGCCGTGGCCGTCACCGTGCAGACGCGGGTAGGCGGTGGAGACACGGATGCATCCGCGTGCTGCCGACCGAACGTTCCTCTGCCTGAGCACGCGGCGACGGGTGACGATCTCCGTTCCTGGCACTGAGAAAGCGCGCACGAGAAAAGACCTCCATTCCCAAGGAACCACCCGGAAGTGCTACCGCCGTATGCGTTCGAGGGCGAGGGAAGCTTGCGCTGCCGTGTCCCTGTCTTAGCCTCGTCCGAGAGAGCTCGCACACACCCGCAGCCGATGCTCTCTTCCCGAAGTGCCGCACAGAGCAGATTCCTTCCGGTGCTCGAGTCGACCACCGGGACTCTTGGGTAGGGACGTAAAATCCCAAGGAGCAGGCGTGCGCGCGCCTACTCAGCGGCCCCATTCCAGCGGATTAATCCGCCGGCTCCCTCGCCCCTGTCCTGCTCTGGATTCACGGAGCGCTCGCCCGCCAAGAAGCTGGGAGGAAGTAGCCGAGTGTGCCTCGTCGACAGGAAGGATTCGATCGCGGTCCTTGAGGGTAGCAGCTGTCGGACGGGCAGGCGCGAGGGGGGGCGGAGGGGCACGCTCCCGCCTGCCAAGGAATAGACCAGAGGGGGTTGTCCGCCCGCCTAAGAGGTCGGCGTCCGCCACGGAAATCCCTGGGGGTGCGATGGGAAGCGTGACGGAAGCGTCGTGGAGAAATCCGCAGTGCCCTGCGGCTACGAGAAGAGAGCACACAGCATGTGGAGGCGTGCGAGCTCCGCTAGCGCCGCCGGCAGCGGCGGCTCGCGGATGCTTAGGGCTACCCGTTCGTCTTGGTCGAAACCGAAGGAAGGCGTCCCCCTGGTGCTCCTCCCTCCTTGCCTGCAGAAAGACGAGAGACTGGTCGGGATGCATGCAGGAAGTGGCTTGGTTCAAGCGCAGATCGCTGTTGTAGGAGGGAGGGGGAGGGGCACCTTGCGGAGCGTTTTCGCCATGAGACACCGGAGATGTTTCCTTGACCTCTCTCCGCCTTGCCTCCCTGATCGAGCCCCTCTTCCCACAAGGGAGTCTGTAGGCCGCTCGGGAAAAGAGGCTTGTTTCTGCCAGACGACCCCTTTTTCCGAGTAGATGGGATTGAGGACTGACTGAAAGTACTGCGGAACGCTCTTTCGAAGGGAGAGGGAGGGGAAGAGGGTGCGGACCACCGTCTGCGGCGCGGGAGCGCGCTGCTGGTGAATCTCGTATAGGAAGCTGAAAGAGGGCGAAGGGGTGCGCATCCTCGAAATTTGCGCTCTTTCTTTCCCTTCTCCTGTCCCCACGACCATGGAGAAGGTAGCGAGGGCTCACTTCCGCAAGGTCCCACGAGCAGGATCTGCCCGGGCCAGGCATGCGAGCGCATGCAAGACGGGTGGTTCAATGGAAGTCTCCCCCTTCCCCCCCCCCCTTGCCCCTAGAAACTCGCCCACGGGAACGCTCGAACATCGCGTAACGACAGGGACACCGTTGCTTCCGTTGCTGAAACGCGCGTATCTCTGGATCCCGGCACAGCCGCAGCAGTAGCATTTGACTGTATTTGACTTTTCCAGATCGCCCACTTCCTGCGTGTGCCTCACTGGGACCATGCTGCTCTCGCCTCGCTTCTCTCGCTGAGAGAAGGGCAAAACAGCCATACATCGCCCATCCAAGGAAAGAAATTCTTCCTGCCTGCCAAACTTAGAGACGGGCAATAGTGCGAGCGTCGTCCTTCCGCGCATGCGCTTGCAACCCGTACGCAAGAGCGTTTCCGATCTACGGCAGTGTTTTTTGCACATGCTACGCCTTGTTTGCGTGTTCAGTTGCTTATGTGCAAACGTTCACCTGCTGCTGCCTGGCTCCCTCGTGAACAAACCCACAGCTCTTGGCTCTTTCGAAGAGGAATCTTGGAGGCACTACTTTCCCAACTGTGCGCACCCTCGCCGCGCGTACACGGTTTTACTGTGGCTCGATGGCGTTGCCAGTGGCCGCACACGAACCTTTTCCGATGTAGGCTAGGCATTGTTGGTTACGTCACTCCATTGTTTCAGAAGCGTCCAATTGGAATGCGCTGTTTCGCCCTCGGAACGCGAAAACAGCACTGACGCGAAGCGTTTCGCTTGCACGAGAGAACAACCTCGGATTTGCATTTCAATGCCCCTCCGTGAAATTGGAATTCGCTGATGAAAATCGGGGTCGGAAGGCAAATAAAAAAATAAATGGGCAGCGCTGCGGAATCGGCTTTGCACGCGAATCGATAACGAATGAACCCTTTGGGGCTCAAAAAAAAAAAAAAAAAAAAAAGAAGCAAGGTTTCGAAGATGGCTGCCGTAATGACCAGTGGAAAATAGAGGCTCCGTGTCACGCGCTTTCCACATTGATTGCAAAATGTTCTTGAGCTTCAGCAGGAAAAGTATCGGCTCAAGAAAGGCGGCGCCCCCGTGAGCAGCAGCAGATCTTCCCGCAAAGGAAGAAGGAAGGGCACACACGCGATGCGTTCGGCACGTCCTTTGCTGTTAGGCAAAGCTTATCTGCCTCGAAAGGCGTACTTTCCGGCTCGCTGTTTGGAGAGGAAGGAGAGAGAGAGGAAAAAAAAAAAGCCGAGCAAGTGCCTTCGCTCAGACGATAAGAAGAAACAGGACTCTTCTTCTCTGTGTTTTTTCCTACTGAAGTCGTGCTCTCTCTGATTTCGCTTGTTTGTCGCAATGTTTCTTTTTGATGCAATAAAACTCTGGCGAGGGGGGCAGGGAAGGAAATAAAAAAAAAAAAAAAAATATTGCCCTATCGCGCAGCGCGCGCGTACGCGAATTCTATAGGTTTTCGTTTATTGAGGAGGCCGTGGAGAGACATAGGTCCCATAAACAGCCTGGTGTTCTCCAGATTTTTCCATGTTTTCCTGCTTCTTTTATGCCTTTCGAAAGACGCTGAAAATTATGGATGATTCGTTTTCTTTATCGTCGGGGCTGCTTCTTTGCTCAGGCAAACGTCAGGAGACGGCGTAAAAGGACGTCAGCACGGAACAAAACAATTGGCGCCGTGACAAAACGACTCCAAGTAGACAGAGGAGCAGCAAGATTACTCCCAGCTCTGCCTTTTTCTTCTGCATTCTCGATCGTCCCTACAGAGCATGAACCCAGGAGCCCATACGGACCCAAAGCCCTAAATTGTATATCCCTCACCCCCTCAAATTGGCTGAGATGCAACTTCATCCACTGCGAACCATTCAGTCGCAGCATCGCGCGAGCATCTCCTTTTTCACTATCACCTCTTCCTGTTTTCTTCCTTCTGCTTCTGCTGATGCTACCACTTTTTTTGTTTTGTTTCGATTTTGTTTTGTTGTGTTTTTTCCCATAAGCTGCATGTTTCGCATGCCGAAGCAGCAGCGTGAAATCGGGTCCTCTCGCTCACTCATCGAACCGCCGGCCATCGAGTCCTGCGCCAACCAATGCGGGGATCCGAGAACGATGCCGCCTGCCTCTTGTTTCGGTTTGGCTTCTCCCCGCCGGCAAGCGACCACTGGGCACATTTCGCAGCTTGCTCATTTCCTTGACCCGTCTCCTCCCCGGGGTTCTTTAAGGATCCGCGCCATCGGAAACGCAGCCGAACGGCTGGGCGCACCTGCACACAGCCTATGAGCTGCTTCCCGCCAAACCCGGAGGATCACTGCCGCTGCTCCGCTACGGATTCGTTCACCCTCCGCAAGCGGCAATTCGGCCGTGAGTCACCAGAGGAGCCGCCGACGCTGACGCCGACTCGCTCGCGTTTCCGCATTGGCAGGCGCAGAAAATTCTGGCCCTACCCGTGACACGTCTGCACACGCGCGCGCGCTACAGGCTCAGGCAGCAGCGAAAAAACGCGGGATGCAGGGTCGCGGAGGGGTACGGCGCCCAGCTGCGTCTAATGGCGCGAAGCTTCATCTCGGTTGCGCCCGGTGAAGCGGAGACCCATCAGAGATGACGACGACCCCTACCTTCCCCTAGCAGAGGGTGACGGAGGTTGCTGCGCGTTCCCCAACTCCCGCCTCTATTTGCTTGGGACGGCCCGGGACGACTACCACTGGCTTTTCCTTCCGGCGCATCTGCACCGCAGCTGTACACGTGACGCACCCACCAGAGCTGTAGAGGCGCGCCCGTCCCATCCGCGCAGCACTCCGTCCTGGGTAGCCGGAAACGGAGTCTCCGTTCCTGAGTAGTTTCGTGCCCTCAGCCCCACCTTTTCCAGCCCGGTTTCCCGTGCGTGCATCCACCGTCCTCGGCGGACCGACATACCTTCTGCGGCAAAAGGACAGCAGCCGTCGAGGAATCCATGGTCTGGTGGTTCCATGGTCACGTCGAACTCGTGGGGAAAGCTACCTGCGCCCTTCACTGGCTTGCAAAAATCCCCCGGGAGCAGGGTGGAGGGTTTTCTGCGGAATGTTTTCCGAGAGGGCTGAGGACGCCGGCATTCCTCGCGCACTCTAGGAGCAGCCCGTACCTTTCGGAGGAGAGGTTCGGGCACCCCACCTCACCCTTCTGTTCCCCCTAGAGACAGAGTGGAGGAGCGAATGACCCGCAAGCAGAAGCGATCGATGGTCTGCCTCATGTCTGCGTGTTCCGTCCCGGGAAACCACGGAGGGAGGATTTCCTGACGCCCCCTCTGCCCTTCCTCGCAAGCGAGCATCGCATGAGAACCGCGAAGGGAGAGAGAGAGGGAGAGGACGCCCGCTGCCGTCGAGACGAGCGCACCGGGATGCGAGCGCGCACGTGCGACAGTGCTGCGTTGGGATGCTGCCGCCGTCGGCTGTGGTGGCGGGAGAGGAGGCGGCGGAGGCCCAGAGGGAGATCGAGTGCAGGCACAGCGTCTCCCCGGAGACGGAGAGGGGGCGAATGCTTCCGCCGCACCGGAACAGCGACCCCGGCGAGCAGTGCTGCTCTCCTTCCTTCATCTTTCCCCTCGGTGTGCTTCCCCTGCCAGCGCCTTTCATCAGTCCTGCAAAGGCCGCTTCGCACTTCTGCTCTCTACCCCGGCACACTGTCCAATCGTCCCTGCGGGGAGCGACAGCCACCACGGGAGAGCTTGTGGACCACAACGGATGGTCTGGGAGGAGAAACCTATGAAACCCAACATGGACCACGACCTTTCCTCCTCCTCTCCGCGCCAGCTAATTCGCTCCCCTCTTACAGATCGCACGGAGTCCTCGCCCTTTCCGAGCACCCTCCGGGACAAGAGGGGAGGATGGGGGGGGGGGTGCGTTCGGGATCATCCGAGCTCCACAGCCATATTCGCTCCACAAATGAGGGTGGACTCAGGGACTGCTGCCCTCCTGAGGCGCATGGTCCGCACCATCAAGGGGATGGAAGAAAGGTAGGGAGAACACTATCGAGGGGAGGACGCTGCTGTCACGGGGGGCATCCTTTTCTCCACCTCCTTTTCCCATCCCTCCTCCTCTCTCTTTCCTCCATCCTCTGCTTTCCTCCTGCCGTCGTGTCGCAACCGGTCGGGAGCTCCCGAAAGCCGGGCGAACGCGCGCACATGGTAAAGCATTAGCTGAAAAGGACGAGAGTTCCTACCTCCATGCTGGAGTACGCTCTCCCGAGCGGGGAGAGTCGGCCAGCGTCTAGGGATCCCGGTGCAAGGGAAGGGGTGTGAGCATAGGGACTGTGAAAGAGAGGATAGGGGGAGACGTCTGAAGAGGAGGACTATAGCATTCCCCCCGGACTACGATGACCCTTCTGAGCAGAAGGAAGAACGTCAGGAGCGGTCCGCTGAAAAAGAAGCGTGCAATCAATCGCTCGGAAGCATCGTGCGGCGCCACCAGGACCGGGGCAGCCCGTGTGATCTACACCAGCAGCGTGGGCGGTGCGCATCAGGATGTCGTCGCCAAGAGCAACACTTCTAGAGGAGAACGCTCGCGCGTCCTCCTCGAGGAGAGAGAGAGAAAACTCTCTCTCCTCTAGACTCTCCCTTCGTTGGCATCCGCGGCGGCGGCGGAGAGGAGAGAGCGAAAGGGAGCGTTTCCATGGAGACGGCCGGGGGACGGAGACGGATGATGAGGGTGTGTGTGTCTGTGTGTGCGTGTGTGCGCGCGCGCCCGAGAGAGAGAGAGAGAGCAGCAGTCTCGGCGGAGTCTTCTGCGCGCGGCGCGCTCTCTTGGAGTTTTGCCGGGCGAAGAAGGACGGAGGAGCCCAAGGGCCCGAGCTCGCTCACTCGCACGCGCGCGCGCTCGTGAAACGAAGGGGCGACCACGCAGAACTCCTGAGGACGGGGAAGTGCGGACGACCCGCAGCCGCCGATGCCGCCGTCGAACCGCAGGGCTGCAGAGTTGCCGTCTGGTCGAGGTCTCCTCGCCCTCCCTCCTCCTCCGCGCCCGCGCATACCGACGCGGAGGGCGTCATGCGAGGAGCCGTGCGCGCGTTCGGAAAGTCTTGTTCTTGGGTCAACGGGGTGCTACGTAGGAAAGCGTGGAGAGTGGACACGCGGGTCAATAAGAAGAGCTCTTGTCCCCCTTCTGGACGGATCTTTCGCGAGGGAGGAAAAGAGGAAGAGGAAGGAACTTGCGCTCCCGGGAGCTGGAGAACGAGGAAAACTGCCCCCTCTCTTTCCAACTGCGTGTGCACCGCACACTACCGACGAACCTTTCAGGGGGGGGAGGGGAGAGGGTGCAAGGATGGAGAAGGGAGAGTTTCCGCAAGGGACTTTAGGAATCAAAAGCCTCCTCTCCTTTGACTCCGCTTCTTTTGACACGCTTGCTGACATCGGTAGCGACAAGAGAAACGGCTGTACACTGCAGAGCTGTACACTCCTGCTGTACACTGCAGAGCTTGTGGATAGGTCTTTCCCCCCCTCCTCCCTGTTTTTCAGTCATTCCCAAACACCATGGATGCTCGAAAGCCATCGTACGGCGTAGGGTGCAGGCTGACGGGGTAGGTGGGGATAGCTCCTGATCCTGTGCGCGCGTTTTCACATGGTCGCTCCTCTAGCAAGTGCGAAAGAGCTTCACAGAAAAGCAAAAAGATTCCAGAAATCGAGGAAGCAGAAGCAGCAGCTTCCTCTGAAGAACTTTCCTGGCAAGCGAGCTGATTTAGCCGCGACACTGCCGAAACCGCTGCCTGCCGTTCCTGTAGCCAAATGCACGCCTCCTTCCCCTCCCCTCTTCCGTGACAGGAGAGAGCAAAGGCAACTGCACTTCGATCCTCACGTTGTACCCTTTTCCCAGGGAGAAAAAAAAAGAAAGAAAGAAAGCCGTAGAGTCGTCTTAGAAATGCGCCCGCGCCTCGACTTGCATGCAAAGAAGGGATGGGGCAAAGATGCGAGGCAGTGCCTCCAGGACGCCTCCGAGTATTTGCGGTAGCAAGCGTTCATGGCGGCAGCGCCTTCCTTACCCAACAATGTGCACTTGATATTCTTCTGTTTTTTTCCTGTGTGTGTGTGTGTGTGTGCCTGCGTGTGCGCATCTCTTCCAGGGAGAGCTCGTGAGACCCGAGGATCGATTTAAGGGCAAGGAAAAATTTTCCTTCCGCCAGCGAAGAAAACGTTCGCCATTTTTGTCTCTACAGGAAGCGAAATTCAAAAATGAAAATCAACCACAGTGGCCATTTATCTTGATTGTTCGAGCGTTGCAGAACGAGCCGTTCATACAAAACACTTTGCTGAACCCCAGATAATCTTGCTTACACAGCGCACATAGGGTTAACCTTCTTAATACGAACAAGTAATTAGAAATAAGTTTGCTGCACATGAATATCTACCTCGAGGCCACCATCATGTTTTCTTCTTCCTTTCAAGACGAATATGCCCGTGAGCAGCCAACTCGTTTAGATCAGGAGACATTCCTATGCCTCCGAAACATCGCTTGCAAACGAAACACAGTAGTAGATGGGAAATAGCACTCATGTCATGAATATCACTGATCACCATCTCGTTAGTTCTGTCAACTTGTTAAAGGAAGATGCCGGTCGTATTTCGATTTGCCA
The DNA here is from genome assembly GCA_036172245.1 of Raillietiella orientalis. Classification (NCBI taxonomy): domain Eukaryota; kingdom Metazoa; phylum Arthropoda; class Ichthyostraca; order Raillietiellida; family Raillietiellidae; genus Raillietiella; species Raillietiella orientalis. The sequence goes on along the minus strand of JAYWIR010000018.1, from coordinate 544,205 downwards.
AGCTCGTGATTCGACAGCAGTAAGCAGTGTAATTCAATTTATTTATACGCAAAGCAGTCCAAAAAAAAAAAACAAGAAAAAAACGGAGACGGCAGCTTTGAACGCACAAACTTCTCGAGCTTTTATTTTCTCATGTGGATGAGAGAGCCGCGCATCAGTGGCACGTTCAGGCAAGCCTAGGCTTGGAATGATTGTTTGCCATTAATTGTTGCCGCTCTCCATGGCTACCGCGCCTCACGTGCGAGCCGTGCAGATAGCTTGCGCCGGGCGACGACGACGGCATCGACGAGAAATGCTGCACATGAGGAAGGCTACACTCGCTGACCTCGCGAGCATATCAAGATGTCTGCGCAGACCTTCACCGAGCCTGCGCCAAGAGACAACGTTCTAGTGAAATCGGCCTCCGGTTTGTGTCTGCTAGTCAAGGTTGGGATGTGCGGAAGTCTTGTGCCGTTTCGTTAGTGGGGAGTTATGTAAACGGATACAGGTACGGCAGCACAAGTAAAACCGACGCATCTCTGTGTGTTCCCCTCTTCCCCTCCCCTGTCATTTTCCCGGTGCATTTTGGTCTGCATATTTTTTGCAAATTTACCCCCCACTCCCCTCCCCCTTTTTTTTTTTTTTTTTTTCTTTTTTTGTTTTCCACGTGCAAGAAAAATTCACAGCAAATATGTGTGAAACAGTCGTTGTGCGTGCACCATGATGTGATGAAAACCGCATGAAAGCACATTTTCTGCAGAGCAATAGTCAGTTCTCAGTATTTGCATACAGCATCGAACTACTCGAAGATAAGTAGCAATAGGAGCGAAACTTTGGTCGCAATGAAATCATCAGAGCTAACGGCAACAGCATCCTTCTCACCGATTCTCAACGAAGTATTAAAAGAATACCAAACTGCTGCTATGAGCAGTCTGTCGGGTCCGAATAATGTGTTAAAGTCGTGGAAAGCCATTCACGGCAAAGATGAAGTTATGCCACTCAAGAAACGTCTTTCTCCCATATCCCCTTCATCCCCGTATCCATCATCATCGGTGAGTCCACAGTTTCCCATCCTGTTACCTCCTGATCAATCACCAGGAGAAAGAGGCGAAACTGTATTGGAAGGTCAATGTATCGCTTGCTTCTTAGTCGGAGGGGAACGTCGCCTTTGCTTGCCACAGATTTTAAATAGCGTGCTTAGCGAGTTCCAGCTACCTCAGATCAATCATGTGTGTGATGCGCTTCAAATCTTCTGCTCCCGCTGCACTCCGGAACAGTTAGATGATCTGAAGAGATCAGGCATCCTTCCTCCATCCGCCTATTGTTGCGGATTGATCACTAAGACAAATGCGGAACGCTTGTGCATGGAGTTGCTTCACTCCAGTGCTCCCCAGTTGCCATTGGAGTTGTCAGTACGAGAGCGGCCCAATGGTTTTCACGTTTACCACAAATGTTTTGGGAAGGGTCGTGGCATTTTCATCTCAGACTGGTACACAGCTGCAGATACCCGATGCATAGAGTGCACCGTGTGCAAAGGCATGTTTTCGCCCGAAGTCTTCGTCGGACACTCCCACGGCCCCTCGGAGCACCGTACTTGCCACTGGGGCTTCGATCGTGCAAACTGGCGCTCTTATCTGTTGCTCACCAGTGGTCAAGCCGACAACGAGACTCTGCAGAAGACTTTTAGCGATCTCAAATCCAGGTTCGACGGACCCAAGTACAAAAGAAAGGTCAGTTGCCTTACTCCGTGGCTCTCGAGGCGGAAGTTTTTCTGCTCTTCACCCAAGTTTTCTGTGTTCTCCCACCACCCGCGGGGAAGAAGAAAAGTGTGCGTCTCTGCGTCGCATCTGTGGGTGGATGGTGTGCGGCTTTGCCGCTCATGCAAATGAGTGAAGAAAAAAGCCCCGTGTTGCGTACGAAAATCGATCGGTGTGGTGTGGGGGTACAACAAAACTCTGTACTCGGGAGGGAATACCTTGGCAACAAATGCGTTCCTTAAACTTGGGGAATCCGGGAAATTTTCCGGGATTACACAAAAAGGAAACCGGGGAGTCGCCCTCATCGCGTTAACGGCCCCGCGGTGCGCCACGCGCGCAAAGGGAATCCCAAATTCGATCCCTTTGACGTTTGGTCTGCGGGCACCCTTGGCGTTTACAAGCTAGTCGCCCGCCCACCGTGGGGTGGGGTGGGGTGTGTAGGTTCAGTCGTAGGGTGAGGTGGCGCTCGATATTGCTGGACTGTGGCCACGAGGAAGAAAGGCGGTCCAAGTTAGACGCAAGTGCATGTGGATCGGGGGTGGGGTGGGGTGGGTTGGGGTGTGTTTGCTGCATCCCATGTCTTCCCAGGATGCGGCCGCGCGGAGGCATCCGCCAAGGTTACGCTCATGATACTCGGTCTTCGCCGAGGGCGATCGGAAGACGTCTGTGGCGCTCGGTCTGAATGCCGTGAGAGACGAAGGAAAAAAGGGGAAGGGTGGATCGCACGCGTTGGGCTATTTGGAAACCCACCAAGTCACCATCCGCCCAGACACTCCTCCCCCTGCGCGCACACGTCCGGTGAGCGCGGTATTTCCGTTTGATCCGCCTCCCGCGTTGTGTGCGTGTGTGTTTTGCGGCGCGAGTAAATGGAAAATCCCGAGAAATCGCGAGATTGAAATTTCATGGTGACGTAGGGGTTGGGGCTGGGGCGGAAAGGAGAGGAAGTGCGGCGCGAGATTTGCGTGCACACGCTATGGGAGAGGGGGGGGAGGGGGGTGACGCGGACGTTCGTGATTGTGTGAAAGCTCTAAAAATCCGGTCCTGCCGGAGAAAGCGGGGTTGCCAAATACGCGGAGTTTGGGCGTTTGGTCAGCTAGATAGAGGCCCCCTTGCGTTCGACTATTTCCGAGTTCTGCCGAGGAGCCGCGGTGTTGGGAGAGCCTTCTGTGGGCACCGCCAGGACCACCGCACTATCGGCGGCAGCGAGCGCCATCAGTCAGGCCGGACGACGACGTGCGATTGGCGGCCGGCTGGCGTCGTGATTAGGTGCGGACACGTCTCACCTCAGCGTCCACCCCTATGCCAGGCGCTTCCACTAACGCCGCTTACCCCGAAGGGTGCTTCTGCAGCTCCCCATTTCCTGCTCCCTTCGTACCTTGGCGAGGCAAGCCCGCCACTTGTGTCCAGATTCAGGTCCGTTGTCGTGGGTTCAGCTCGTTCTCAGCAGCCGCCCGCGGCCTCCGTGTGCAGGAGGTTCAAGGGAGTCCCGTTGGCTGGCGCTCTCGGCCGGTCGCGTGTGGGACGGAAGCGATCCGCGCGCCCCCTCCCTCCCTCGCCGCGACGATCTGCCTTCCTCGGAGCGCGGCCACAGCCCCGCGGATCTCCTGCACGCCGGACTAGAAGCCAGGATGGCCTTCCAAGTGCGGCGTCGTGTGTCCTTCAGCTGGGAGGAGCGGGTGTCTGCAGACCGCAGTTGACTGGACGGCGCGCCCAACCTACAGGAAGTTTCCCCGAGAGCTTCTGCGAGGGTGGGGAGAGGACAGCGGAGTGAAATCTCTCTTTCCCCCTCACGAAAAAGCCCCTCCTCCTATTCCACGTTCAGGGAAGAGGGATGATGTTTTTGCCCTCCCCTTCCCCTCGACTCGCCCCCTCTCTTTTTGCTCATTCCCGTCGCAGTGTCTCCCGCAGTCACGCACGTCTGCGATATTAAAAAAAAAAAAAAAAAAAAAAAAAAGGCCACGCCACTTTCACCCTGCAGTCTATCGGCCTCTTCTAGACTCCGCCACCTGAAGCGATCTGCGTGGGTCGGTGTCGCGCTCGCTCGCGCGCGCGCGCGCGCGCGGCCGACGCCGCCTCTCACGTGGTGGCGTCGTGTCTGCTGCACATTGCTTTTTGCCAGGGCGCCCCGGTGTCCTTGAGACCAGATAAGCGCTCCATGCTGCGCTGTCTTCCTTTGCCCCTGCGTGCAGGACATGGCGGCGGTCTTTCCGCCTCGGGTCGTCGCCTTCCTGCCAAGGTGCTGGGAAAAGATCGGCCAGCACCACCGCCTCCATCGCTCTCCTTATCCGTTCTCCGCTGCAACCATTCTTCCCGAGCAGTATATCCGTGACAAACTTGGCCACGCGAGTGAGCCGCGGTGGAGCTCCTCAACAGCCCCCTCTCGGAGGCACTCGTGCAACTACCTCCCCCGACAGAGTGCAGGGCGTTTGGCGCCTCGAACCCTCCGCCGCCGCCGCCGCCGCCGTCGTCGTCATGCGTACGGATCGTGTGTGATTGATTCCTCGATGGGAGCATCCTCGCACTGAAAAAGCGCAGTCCGTCTCTGACGTTTTGAAAGGGCTACGGCGGACATTGCGTTCGGGTAAAGGGTACGTAGGTTTGCAGCTCGGAGTTTCCCTGTTTCCCCTTCCCGGAGCTCCGGACGTCGTGGTTTAGGTGGTGCTTCGGATCCGTGGAGCCGGGGCTCGTCGGTGCCATTCGCCGGCGCAAGCGCCGCAGGTGTGGTTGCGGCTCCACGCAGCGCTCACGTGAAAACTCCGCGTGTTCCGTCGCTTCGTCTCGGAGGCTGCGTTTTCATTGCATCTTCAGACGGCGAATGCACCTAGCAACGGCGATGCGCGCGCGTGCAAGCGGGCGAAAGACGGGCGATACGTGACTGAGAAATGCAGCAGGCGGTGGGCGGTTGCTTCTCGCGAACCGAGGAGGGCGCTCGCGTGCGCGGGGGAGGGGAGGGACAATCTGTTTGGCAACCCGGCCGCTGCCTCCTTGCGTAGCTCATTGTTTCGCAGGGTGGTGGCACCGCTCCGACTTACCGGCCACCGCCAAGATTTCTATTTGGCAGCGCCGCGCCCTCGTCCCCCTTCTTTCCCCTCCCAAAACACGCACACACAAACGCGCCCCATCGAGGAGAAAGTTGCGCGGAGACGCCTCTCTCGCGAGTGGTGGGTTTTCTGTTCGCGCTGTCAGATCACGCCAAGTGCCGTCAAGGAAAGAAGAAATGATGGTGGTGCATACCCGGCTTGCGTAACTTGGCGCGCGCGCGGCTCGGAAGCCGCGCATCTTTCCTCTTAGCATGTGCCTGCCCCCGGTGTCCTCGCGCCGTTCCTGCGGCGTCGTGCTGGAAGCGCCCATCACGCCCCCTATGAACCCGGGGCACCGATCGGGAGCGAGGCAGGAACCCTTCGAGGTCTTCGCGGGTCACCAGGATCAAGCATCCGGCATCCCTTTGTTGTTCTCAGGGAGCGCAGACCGCTGCCACTTCGCTCCAGCCCCCCGTGCGCAGGAGAGTTTCCGCCGATGGGATGGCCCGAGGCTCTGCTCTGTCGGCGCCGCGCGGGCCGCCGGCCGAGGTCCTTTCCACCCCTCCACCGTCGTGCCGAGGCGATCCAAGGAGGTTTCCTCGGTTATCCGTCGATCGCGCGCGCGCGGATAGCCCCGCGCCGCTCCTGCAAAGTTGGTGCCGCCTCGAGTCAGTCCCCGACAGAAGCAACGTCCGCCCCCTCGTGCCGGGTCCTGCCGGGTGGGCGCCGCCTGCCTCGTTCGCCTTCGCGGCGCTTGGGCCTCGGGTCTGCCTCTCCTGCAGAGGAAGGTCTTTCTCGCCTCCTCCCTCCTTTCCGGCGTCGACCTTGTCAAGCGGTCGTAGAGCATCGGTAAGAGGAACCCCGGTGCTCCTTGTTCGCAGCCGTGGCACTCTGAGCGGTGGCGGGTTCTCGTGGTTTCGATTCGGGTCGCGGGTCACGCACACGCAGGAAAAACAAAACAAAACAGAACAAAAAGAACAACAACAACCTGGAGAGAGCGAGACATCGCTGCTGAGGGGCTTCGTTTGCCTTGCAGCACAGGCCTGACGTTTTTCTACACCCTGTATTTTAAGGTTGTCCTACATTTCCGACCACGTGACCTTTTCGCGCGCGCCGCCGGCTTCCCCTCTTTGCCGCCGCGACGACCGGCGGTTGCGCGGCCCGCCGTCGATGCATCAGCTGTTTTTCCACGTTGCCCTCTTAGGCAGGTGACGCGCTAGCCTCGCACGCCAAACGCATGCATAGATGACGATCGGCTCCAGTCGCTCCATGCGGAAGACGTGATTTCTTGGGACCCGTGGGTGCCGTTCCCCTGGGACCGCCAAGCGTCATGATGCCTTCGTCTTTGAAGGCATCATCAGCAGTAGTCGTGGTAGGGATCTTGTCCCCCGTCGGTGCTTGCGGCGGTATCTTCACTTTCCTCCTTACCGGAACCATCGATCAAAACGTCTTCTCAGGTAGAGGGCAGGCGGCGTCCAGCGACGGCGCGAGAGCCACAAACGGACGGGCGACCATCGCATGCCATCGCCGGCGACGCGTCACGTGTACTCGCAGGAAAGCGAATTTCCGTTAGCGATCGGCTGCTGCTGCTGCTGTTACGGAGCGTCTCACCTCGGGCAATCTTATCGTCCGTCTCCAAGGAGCTCGCGCACCGCCGCTCCGCCCCCCTGAAGAGACGGTCTGACCGCTAAGGTTTCGCAACGCTGCGGTTGCGCAAATCGCGGCTTGCCAGACGATTAATCTGCCCACTGACCTATTTGCGATTTCTTTTCCCTCGCGCACACGTCGACCGCGGCCGTGCTTGCGAGCGACCCGCGTCCAGCGCAGTCTCCGCATGCCGCAGTCTCCCGTTCTCTCGGTGCTGCCGTCGGCGCCGGAGCGCTGCGATCGGCGGACCAACCGGCAAGCGCTTCTTCGTGACGCTCGCCTGGCTCAGCGCGGTTCTGCTGCCGCCATCTTTCCGCCATGCACCTCGAATTTACCGCTCCCGAGCCGTGGAGCCGCTTTCCTCCGCAGGGGCTGCAGCGGCGTCTGCCGGCGCGCGCGCCCGCGCCAGCTGCGTCGCCCGCAACCTTTGCGCCTGTATTCGTCTCCCCACGAGAGAGCGCCCTTCGGGGTCCCCGGCGGCCTCGTCCCTCATGCCGACACGGGCGTCCCTGGCGCTTCCAGAGGAGGTCGAGGTGCACGTCGCCCCGTTTCATCGCGGGGTCACGCTTCAGCAAGAGAGCCGCCGGGAATCGTTAATTAAACAATCCCTGGGGACTGTTTGCGCGTTTTGATCGTTTTCGTTTCCCTGTGAGGAGGGAGGCTGGGCGTCGTCTGGTTTGCAGAGGGCGTTTTCCGCTGCGCGACGGCCTCTCGGCGAGCGCTCGCCGTCATGTCAGGGCCTTCGGCCATCCTGGCCGGAGGAAGGCCTGGTCTCACTATTGATCCGTTTCCATGCGAACGCCGTAGCCAAACGGATCTCGGGAATGCCCACGGAATGCGGCAGCGAATCGATTCCTGGACGAGTGCCTGTCGGTCGCCGGGGAGCAGTAAGGCGCGCGCGCGGCCTGGGCGGGTGGAGGCGGTGCCGGGGAAGAGCAGGAAGAGAAAAAGGGGAAGGAGGGAGGAGCTTGCTTCGCGAGGGAAAGAGGAGAGGGTTATTTTTCGGTCTCGCTCGTTTTCCCGTCCTGGGGAGACTCTTGGCGCCGCCGCCGTCGCCAAGCTCGACGCGTCCGCGGAGGCGTCTCGCAACTCTGCGGCGTTCGTCGCGCGCCAGCGCCACCCGTTGTCGGAAGCGCCTCTCCGCTCAGGCAGAGGAACCATCCTGCCGGCCCTACAGCCGAGGGACCCTGGACAGCCGTGCACGCGGGTTCGCCGCTTCCCGCTCGGCAGCTCCGTCCAGCGCGCCCCTCTTCTTTTCGGATCTCTTCGACTGGCAGGAAACGGCCCGCCCTTCGCGTTGCTCTTGGCGGGGGAGGGTGCATGCGTGCGCATTGCACCCTCAGCAGCCGGCGCGTGGCAACTGGAGGTGGATGCGCATCCGCGGGGCTGCCAGCCGAAGGCGGTGTTGACAAGGTGTGCCGAGCGAGGGCGCAGCAGCTCCGCTGGCGGTTTCAGGCCACGCGGAAGCAGCGCAATCTTGAGGAATCCGCTGCAACCGGTAAGGGTTATCGACGTCGCCACGGAAACGCAGCTTGCTTCCCCCCCCCCTCCCCTTCCCCTTGCATATGTGCCGGTCTGTCCACCTATCTCGGCGCGACTGGTCGGTTGGGCGTTATCGGGCGGCCCGGTGTTTTAGGTGTGTACGCGAGGTGTCCGAAGTACCCGGCGCAGCCGATCGCCCTGCCGCCGGATGCTCCCTTCCATCGGGCGTCCTAGCTTCGGGAAGTTTAGACGGGCGTTCCAGGGAATGCGCGCGCGCACCAGCGTCCACTGCAAGTTCCCTTCCGCGTCCGTGTGGCCTTGGGCTCGTTCCGGGCCGCAGGGCGCGTTGCGCCGCGAGAGGCGCCCAAGGAGGATCCCTGGCACAGCGCTCCCTGGTTGCGTGCGCGTGCCTCTTGGAGGGTGGGGGGGAAGGGGGGATGATGATGAGGAGGAGCTTAGAGTCGACGCCGCCCCTCGACACCGCGCAGTTGCCTTGTGCGGAGAGTGCAGCGATCTTTGCGCTGATGGTGGTGCTGCTCGTCCCGGAAAAGGTTGCACGGCGTAGTCGCGTCTCTGCGTGCGCGCAGCCCCGCTTCGCCGCGCATCCGCCCCTCGGCTCAAGCGGAGGGGATGACGCGGCGGGTTACATCGGAACACCTTAAGGCAGGCTTCTGCCCGGAAGGCATGCTGGAATGCGGCGCTCTCCTCGTCTCTGTTGCGCATGCTCGAGAGTGCCCGTGTGTTGGCGAGGGACTCTGCTTCGTTCCTACCCGTGCGCACGACCGTATCTCGATCGCCCGTCGTCCCGCTAGAGGCAGGCGGGTGTCTCCGGAAAACAGGAGGCGCCGCTGCGCAAGCACCCGCGCGCAGTCGCCAGCTTCTTCCTCCTCGGACGCGCCCTGGGCGCGGACCGGAGCACCCATCCGCCCTTGTATCGTTCGCCAGCTGCACGACCAGGCCGCGTGAACGTGAATCGATCGTCCACGAAACGAATGGGGCATCGGGGCGGAATCTCCTCTCTGCCGACAGTGTACCGCCCGTTTCGCCCATCCCTGCGTGTGGAAGGCCTCGGAGGGCGACACCAGTCTTCAGGGCACCGCCCCAGGCAGCCCACGGCAGCGCATCGTCTCCAGCTCCACGAGCGTAAAGTTTGGAGCGTGTTTGCAGCGGCAGCTCGCGAGGAGCGTGAGGCGCTTGGAGGACGGTGCGCTTCTCTGGTCGAAGCGCCACAGATGGCTGCGCCAGCAGTTGCGACTGGCCGACGCCTCGGCTTTCCTCCCCTTCCTCAAGCGCCAAAGAGAAGGTGCACCGCCGAGGAGAATTGGCGCGTCAGGTGGTGGCTCCTGAACTTGCGGGCGGCTCCCGCAAGTCGCCACCGACGTGTCGGTCTTTTGAGAGATAGAAGCTCCTCGGACGTGTCTCGTCCGGCATCTCTGCAGGCGCCGAAGGAGGCCGGGATCCACGCGCGCCATTTGGGAAGCGGCGTTCCAGGTCACTTCGTGGGTACGGATGCTCGAAGAGGAGGCGCGAGAGGGCACCCGTCCGTGCTTCGGGTCGCGCGCGCTCCTCTCCGCGGAGAGCTTCGTGCATCCCCCTGCAAGTGTCTTCCGATCGCATAGAAAGAGGCAGCGCCGCGCCTACGCCGACTGGCTCTCTGAGATGAGTACCGTCGAAGATGACGGTGACCTTGGCTGGAACGTGAACCGTCCGGCATCCGGTTTTTTAGCTCGGCAGCTCTCCCGGTGAGGTGCGGGCGGGTGGTAGGGAGGACGATCAGTAAAGACGCCGCGCTCCGACGCTGTGTCAACAGAGATGATGAAGACGACGGTCCCTCCTGTTTGCAAGGGGCGCTCTCGAAGCGGACCACGCGTCCGCCTGCCGCCAGTGTGTTTGGAACGGGCGTGACCGCGTGCCCCGTCCGCGTTTGACGATGCGCACGCGCAGGAGCTCCTGCGTCTCCACGTGTGTTCGTGGTCCGAAGTACTGGAGCGCGCGCGTTTCTGAGATGACGTCACCCGCGCCGCTCTGCAAGGACGCGAGTTCGGCAGTTGCTCATCCTCCGCATGCAACCCCCTCTCTTGCAATGTGCTCCGCCATTTCTCCGTCAAGGGAGGCAGTTCCGCGCGGTGATAGAAGACACCGGTCTTCAGCAGCGTCGGCTGCACGTGTGCTGGGAGTCCCGTTCCTTGCTCATCTGCTCCCGTTTCATTGGCGAGGAGTCGCCCACTGCTCTCCCTGCCGTGCAGCCCACGCGCGCTGCACGCAAGCTGCAGATAGCAGAGGCCGCGTCTCTGAAAGCTGAGACTACGTGATGACGTCACCGCGGCACAGTCGAGCTCGAACGAACACCGTGCCGCACCTCTGGATGAGTGCATAAAACACGAGGGAAGACAGTGGGGGAAGACGAGAACCCGCGTAATCATGGCAAACCGAGGTTCCCGAGGCGTGCTGGTGACATTCCTGCGGTTAGCAGCTTCCGGGACTGCGATCGCCACGTGCACACTCGCTGCTGCCCTCTTGCGTGTCAGGCTGCTCCACGTGCTTTGCCGTTTTCTATTAATAGATCCGAATGTTTCCCTCTTAGCAGGAAACACTCGTGCGTGGGGGTTCCTTCCATCCCAGGTTGCCTTCTCAGATGCCACTGACACGTCCATCGGCTCCCATGGCGGAAGACAGCTGGCTGGCTCCGCGGTCCGGATATTGGCGCTACACACCCTCTACTATGGGCACGACTACGCAGACGCCCTCGGTGCCGATCCTGCGCCGGGACGGCGGCACCACATTGCCAATGCAGCCTCCGACCCCGTATCGCTACGGAGGATCAGCATCCATTTTGCGTCTGACCGCAGGAAGAGCTTCACGCTTTTCCCCGTCCCATGGGCACCTGTGGAAACGGCGACGCTCTAGGGACGCTGCAGGGCATGGCGTGAAGGAATAGGCCTCAGCCTCCCCCGGACCTACCCGCCACTTTCCGGGTGCTGAGCGGTGGCATTCAGGCCACAGGTCGGTTCCAAGTGCAGCTTCCAAGTAGGAAGAACTCCTGTGGGAGCCGGGTCTGCTGGTGCACGTGTCGAGGAAGCCGCGGCGCAGTGCACCCTTCCTGGGGTGGGGTGCCAGGTTCGCGGTCCCTCATCTTTCTCCCCTCTCGGAACTGAGGGAACTGCACCTGCGTGGGTAGCCGCTGGGCTCCGTCCGATCCGGAGGGGAAGCTCACCAGAGGAAGGGTCATATCGCAGAACGACCTCGAGATGCGGTGGCTGCCTGTGTCGGTATGCGGTTGTAACCTGTCAGGAATTTCGTGGCGCTTTCCTCCCCTAGCGGAGCGGGACGAGGGAGAGGGAGAGAAAGCCCGTTGTATTGCCCGTTTCCCCGGGCCGGAGCGTTACCCGGCTCCGGCACGCGCGCGCGGTCACGAGCTAGGGAAATTCACGCGTGACCTTTGCGTTCCAGAGTGAGGCCCCCTACAAAGAAACGAAGAAGAAACCGAAGGTGGACGACTTCGCCGCAGGCATTCCCTACTCCTTCGACCCGCTCCTCTACTGGCCCTGGTTCAATGTCCTCTTTGGCCGCAACGTGATCCCCAGCGCCTGGTCGCAGCTGGAAAAGGACGAGAAGAATTTCCCCTGTGGCCTGTTCAAGGAAAGGTAAGTACTTCATGGGGTCGTTGTCCGTCCGGCAGTGCCGGCGCGCCGTTATCTTCTCCTTCCCCGTGGTATCTTCTCACCGGCCGACCGCCCCCGGCAAGGCTGGTGCTTCGCGGACCTGCAGGCTCCGGGGCAGGCGATCGGGCCGGACGGTTCCTCCGCCCACCGGGGGGAACTTTCTGGGTTCGTTCGCGAGGAGGACTTCCGCCCTCCCCTGCCGCTGGGCGGGGCTGTCCGAAAAGACGGGCTGGTGCGCGCTCGCTGCAGTGCTCTCCGTCGCCACCGCACGCGCTGTGTTCGCTTCTGACGAGCAGCGTTTCTTCCAGCCCCCTACCGTTGCCCGGCTACATCGGTCCGAGCGCCTCCAGCCTGCTGCTGAACCCGAATGGGCTGCTCCCCTTTCACGAGGGTCTGGATTGCAAGAACATCTCCCCAAACGCCCCAAGCCTGTTCGTCCCGCCGAAGGAGCTGAAGAACCACGCCCGGCTCAAGTCGAACGACTCCGGGGGAGGCTGCGAGGGCACCGTCAAAAAGGTACGTGCAGACCGCGCCTTTCCTTGCTGTGCGATGTTGACACGGCAAAAAAAGTGTCTACATCCCCCGGGGTTCCCAGGAGGTCTCCCATCCAACTACTAACCAGGCCTGACACTGCTTAAATTCACTGATTGAACGAGAGCTCGTGCTTTCAACGTGGTATGGCCGTAGACGCCTCTAGGCCTCTTGGCTAAGATCAAAGTGTCCTTGCTGCGCGTGCGGCTCACCCGCCCGGGTCGCCATGACAATGAATGGACCTGAGCGGACCACCGCGTGACTCGAAAGGGACTTGTCGGATGGGTCCAGCGCGTGGCTGGGGGCGAGGGAGCAGCCAGACTGCGCCCGCGATGACTCCTGAGACGAGGAAAATGCCCTCGACGTCCTCCGTCCCCAGGAGGAACTCATCTGGAGGGGAAGGAGACTGCCAGCAATTCTGGGTTTTTTTTCCCCGAAGCGACCCAGAATCCGGGAGCTCATTGCACCATCCCGTTCGGACTTTGCGCCTATAGGTCGCACCCGCAGTCTCCAGGCGCTTGGCATTCGCAGCACCCGAGCCTTTCCTGCTACCGCCACTAGAGAAGCGGCGCGTGGCTGGGGGCGAGGGAGGGACGTCGCGTCTCCCGGACATTCTAAAAATAAATCTTGTGGGGCGATCGCAGTGCGCATCCCCAGCGGAGCGGAGACGCGGGCGAGGCATCTCCCTGCGCGTTTGCAAGGCCGCACATCCCCGTCCGGTCCGCCTTAGCCCGTCGATCGTCTTTTCTGTCGCTGCCGGCGGCAAGGGCGATGCCGCTCGAAGGAGCGCCGGGTCCAGCTTTCGTAGGAGAGAATGAAGAACGCTTGCGCCATCAACAGCAGGCGGAAGGGAGCTCTCCTTCCTGTTCCCCTTTTCTTCCCTCTCCTCCCTCCCTCCCTCTTCGGCAGGCGGAAGAAGGAAGGAACAATGGGGAAGGGAGAGCCCCGAGTCTCTCTCCCAGGGGTGGCGCTTCCTATCGCTCGCAGGTTCCCCGAGCGTGGGTGCCTTGGGGGTCGGCAACTGCTCCATGACACCGACTGGTCCTTCGCCCTACCTGGAGGTTCCCAGACCGCGTCGTTCGCCCTTTGCGATAACGCGGGCGACCTCGAGAGCGGTTCCGTCCGGTTTTTATGAGGATGACCTGAATCCCGTGACGTCGGAGACGCTTGCGGGACCTAGGGAAATGCGTTGGCCGAGGCCTTCGCTCGGTCCGGTGCGCGAACCCGGCGCCATCGCCCTCTCTCGCAGGCGGCCGCGTCTTCCCGAGTCCGCACTTGTCCAGCATCTTTTCGTCCCGCCTGGCTCCCTCGGCAGTTGTGGGTCCTGCGTGGAGAAGGGGAATTGGAAAGCGGATCGCTCCGGGGCGAAGTCGTAGTGGGGCGCACGCGCCACCGGGTCCCTAAACCAGCTGCGTCCGTCTTCTGCCTCTCCAGCATCTCGTACATTTTCCCACCTCGGACTTTTCCCGTATCCACACCGAAACGCGTCCTTCTTGTCCGTTCCAGGAAGCCAACGAGAGCACGTCTCTTGCCCTGAAAAGCAAAGCGCACGCCAAGGACGTCGCCGACGCCAAGATGCAGGAGTACCACGTTGCCGCAAGCGATCCGGAGGAAAGTTGCTCCGAGGAGACGAAGCTCCTGGATGGTAATTGATCTTTGCATGTGTGGCTGGGCGTGTGAGTTTCCACACCACTTCCCTGGATCGTGTCGGGTGGCGGGGGCGGCCGAGTGCGGTGAGCGCGCACCCGTTGGTGCTGCTTGCACCCCCCCCCCCATCCTCACTGCTGAGCTCTTTTCTTCTGAGGGCACACTGACAAGATCTTTTCATGGGAGTTTTGCATTGAGGGACGAACATTTTGCTGGTCCCGCATAATGGGTGCTGCGGGCACCATCGTCGAGAAAACGAGCGGATTCGTCGCCCGTGCGCTCGTGGGAAGCGTCGGCGAACATCCGGGAAGAGCTCTAGAGCGCACTTTCGCAAAGGAGGGGGGGTATCCTGAAAAGCCTGGAGAGGAAACGCCTGTGCGGACCGCTCATCGTCGCCTTTCGAGACTAACCCGCAGACGGCGGAGGCGTTGGCGCCCTGTCGCTCTCAGGAATCCGCCGGTGTGCCGAGAGGGGAGTCCCTGCTACATGAAAAAAAGAAGGAAAAAAAAAACGCGTGACCCTGACGTGCAAGCAGCGTGACGCTGTGCGCGCACGACTCTCCCACGGGGATAGAGGGCGGGCGGGTGTGTGCGCGCTGTGCCAGCGTCCCAGGCACGCGCCGTCGTGTCGCGCTGCATCTCTGCGCGTCATCTGTCCGCATCTGTGCATCATCCCTGCCCTCTACGTGCTCTCTGCAGAACTGTCGAACGACACAAACCGCGAGAGCTCCCCCATTCTCTCCTCCGTCCTGGAGGCTACCGTCATCTTCCCTGTCGGCAGCATCGTCACCGTGCGGTACCCATAGGAACCGAACGGGGAAACTCCCTCTCGGCGGAGGAGTATGCGCGACGGGTTTCCTGCGCATCGAGGGGAAGTTTAGATAATTCTATGCTGGCGCGGGGTCTTGGGAACAAGAAAGGAGCTTTCCATTTCGGAATGGGCGATGGAAGACCCGGAAATTCCCCACTTCACCCGTCCTCTGGAAGAGGAGGGCGGAACGAATGACGAAGGGAGGTGGCAGGCGTTTCCGGAGGGCTTTTCCTGCTCATTGGCGCGGATCCGACTCACCACAAGCCGGGCATGAAGGAGAGGCCTTCCTGTGCATGGGGGGCGGCGCGGACCAGGCGCCTTGCTGGTGTACTTGGAGAGCTCCACTCCTCGGGGGGGGGGGAGTCTGCGCTGATGCTACTGGGGAAAAGAGGGAGCAGGACCGAGAGCCCTTCGACATCCTCAGGGAGAGAGGTGGGGAAAGAAGGGCGTGCTCGCCTGGCTGCGCACGCCCCTTATAGTGCGTCTTCCATTCTGTTGCTTTCTCTTCTTTTTTTCTTTTTTCGTTTTTTTTTTTTCTAGAACCGTTTGTGTACGACCGGGATATTCTGCAGCGGTACTTGGACGGCGTGGAAGCAGAAAGTCGAAAGAACATAATTTCGTTCATGGACCATTGCCAGGTGCTGATGTCTGAGAAACTGAAGCAGTACGTCCGGTCGAAGCGCAGGTCCTTGAAGGTACGCAAGAATTTTTTTCTTTTCCTTTCCCGGGCACAGCAGCGAGTGTGCGCGTCCCGCCGCCGCTTGTCCCCCCCCTCCCCGTCCGCCTGCGCTCCTACCATGCCGCGGGGCAGACGACGCTCAGCGCGACGTCTGCCGCGCGCACCATCCTCCCCTCCCCACCCTTCCGCCCGGGACGTACGGAGGAGCAGATGGCACAGTCGTCGTCGTGCTTCCAGAAAATCTCGCTGCTCATCAACCAGATCGGGAACATCAAGCTCCAGCACAAGCAGGAGGTGGAGCTGCTGATGTCGGAGAACGACCGGCTGCTGACCATGAACTGCAAGCTGCGCAAGGAGCTGGAGTCCCTGAGGCACTTGCAGGTGAGGCGCGCCGCCGCCGGGGAGCGGTCGGGAAGGGAGGAACGAGGCGGGATTGCGCCGCTCTGGTAGGAGGGCGGGCGAACCGGGGGAAGCCGTGCTGCTCTCCTCAACTTCTCCTTTTCCAGCACCTGGCGGAGTTTCCAAAGCCGCCACTCGAGGGCAGTAAGAGCGAGATTCTGCATCAGAAGAAGGAGCACGTCTGCCTGAAGAACGGGATGTGAACGAGCCGCAACCCCCCGGCCCCGCTGAGCGCGTGGACCTCTCCTTTCCCGGAGCGCACAGCCCCGGCCCTCGAGCGGGCGGCAACACGGCGTGTTTGACTGCGCCGGACCGCCCCCCTGCTTACCGGTTTCGTCGATTTCTGTTCGCCCCCTCCCCTGCCCTTCCTTCCCCTCGTCCCTGACGAGGAGGACAAGACGGGTATGGCCGCCCCCTTTTTATCTACCGGATGCTGGCGCACGCGCCATCTCGGCGCCGCCCCAAACGTGCCGTGTGATCTGTGCCGGCACTCAGGATGACGATGATGGGAAGAGCGCAATTTCACCTGCTTGTGCGTTCACCTGATGCTGCTGCTGCTGCTACCTGCAGCGCCGCCCACGTGTTTCCGGTGTGCTGGACCGTGTGGAGCTAGGTCCTACAGCCGCCGCCGCAGGCATTTTCTGAGACATGCGCTCAACGTGGACCGTCGGAGCACGCACAATGGGAAACCTTCCCTCCTGTTCCATCTCCCCCCCTTCCTCCCATGTTGCCGCCGGTTCCTCCCTAGCGTCCATCCTTAGGAGGAGGGCGATCTGGATGCGCTGGTGCTGCATTGGGATTGCCGCCGAGATCGTAACAGGGAGACGGAGTGGAACAGCAGAAGCATCATCGACCTGGGGACGGCAGGACGCTTCGTCCTCTGGGATGGCGTCGCGGCACCTTCTCCCTCCCCGCAAGACTAAGGGAGGAGGGATGCAGGAATCTCATCATGCGCCTCCCCCCCCCCCTTTTTTTTTCCGCTCGAATAATCAGGTTCAAAGTTTTAAAAGAAAATGAGCTCAGGGACATTTCCTTTGTTTTTCGTTTTGTCTCCCTCGCCACTTCAAGTATTCGCGCCGTGTACCAACCAAACTAATCAGAACAGACGACGAGTTTATACGAATCTAGTCCCCCCACCGTGGGTGTTTTATACGCGAAGGGCAAACGAGACGGGAAGAAAACGGCAGCTGCTTCGTTTTGGATAGCGCGGTGATATGAGGTAACCGAACTCTGTAATAGTTCCCACCGGTGAGTTCCAACTTGCCATTTCATATTGACACGTTATGCAAAGTCTTTAAGTGATAGTTTATTTAAGAAATGTTCAATAAAATGTGCAAAAAAAAAAGAGAGAGAGAGAGAGAGAGAAAGAAAGAAAGAGCAAGAAGAAACCATCCTTATTCCTTTTTTGATTCTTTCATTTCGCCCACGCCGTGGTCACCCACTCCGCCGAATTGGAAGACGTCGTCATCGCTTCGAAACTGCGGCTGCCCCAAAGATCGCGGGCGGCTCAGCTCTCGGCCTGGAAATGGCGCTTCTGCAGCTTCATCGCGAGCTCGCTCTGCAGGGCGTTCATCTGCTGTTCTTCGGACAGCGAGTGCAAAGAACGAAGGCCGTTGACTATGTCCTTGGTCTTTCCGAAGTAAATCTCGTTCAGTGTGTTCCTTATCTTGTTCTCCATCTCTTCGATCATGCGGCCCATGTTTACGATATGGGGAGTCAGGTCATTCACCACTGCGTCGCTCTCCGACTGGAAGAAGGGGAAGAGGGTGAGATCAGGCAGACAGGGGGCCGCAGAGGCCCACCTGTCTGGTCAGGCTCCCGCCTATGTTCATCGTGCCAGACGCCGACTTTTTGGTCTGCAGCCACAGCATGACCGTGGACGTTAGCTTGTAATGTGCGATGCGACCGTTCGACTTCTCTTGCACTTCGATGACGTGGATCGAATCCCAGCAGCCTTTGATCATTGCGGAACCGTCCCCAGCCTTTTTAATCAATATGGCACCTACACAAGGAAAGGGTGGGGCTACCGTCAGATGGGGTTAACCGGGTAGCAGACAATCGAGCCCATGGCATGCTCCACTGTCCCTTTGATTTTGTTTTCCCGAAAAGCAAGCTTTAGGGAGGCACGTCAACCAACCGACCGGCAAAGCCGTGTTCCAGGTCCCACAGATACACGGACGAAACGCCGCCCTCGAAGTACAGATCCTTGTACTGATTGAACGCCGAGTTGGCATCAATCTCCAGTTTCCGTAATCTGTCCGATGGCATCGCCCCTTCCTCTAAAGGGGGTTCGTAAGTATTGCTCCAAGGAGATCTGCAAGAATAATTGCACCATCTATCTTTGCGAACTCCACGTTGCAGGCGCGCTGCACACCGGTGTGCCAACTGTACTTAGGAAACGGCTTTCGAGTTCAGTTTTGTACGTTACACTTGCACGTTTCCCATGATTTCTCTCAAAGTGCATGAAAAAGGGGAAACTGCAAATTCACAAAGTGAAGACTGCAGCGGGGATATAACAGCGGGGACAACAACAGTTTGTTGCATTGAGCATCTTTACCTATGCGAGTCTCCATCGCGATTATAATCACACAACAAATACTCTTTTCCTGTGGCCTTGTCAAAAGCTATTTTCAAAGGCTGATCGATAGAAGACAGTAAATCATCACATAGTGGTGGCACCAAATCGATTAGATCACTCAAATTCTTTTCAACTCTTTGCGGAGGAAGCCTTCTCATTAAATCTAAGGCATGGTCCAACTGTTGTTCTGTCTATATAAAAATCTTCACTCAGTTGCTTATTGAACAAGTAAAAAAAAAACAAATAAAAACAGTATACACATTTGCAAAGGTGCTATGCAAGGAACTCTACAAAAATGACAGGATTGCTTATCAAGCCAGTTGCATCATTTTTTACATTCAACATAGTCACAAAATCCCAATCCGATCACGCTACAAAATTCATCACGGATGAAAGGATGATACTCGAATGGGAAAAATCCGAGGTACATCTAAAACATGGTAACATCGCTAGTACAATTGTATTGGACAATGACACAATTCGAAGCCCCCATAAATTTATCGAACTGAAAACTGTGCTTGAAAAGTCTCGAAACTTGCTAAATGACATCAAACCGAAACTTGGTTAAGTAGCGAGCAGGAAGTAGAAAAGAACAAAACGAGCAGCATGCAAAGGCAACGCAATGGTCGCAATCCTTTTTTCCCGGATAAACACCACAAACAAGCTCAAAATGTGCAACACCAACTATCTATGCATCATTGAATAAGCACGGAATATACCATCCAAGCAAGTTCACTATCACAGCCAAATGAAGTAATCTGCGATATCCTTTCGATAGTGTAAAGAGCTGGAGCGTTTACAACAAAAGTGCATTGCAAGGCAGACAAATGGAAAACGCGTGTGAGAAAACAAAATGGACAACCGAGGCAAGCTTCCTACACTAATGGTGAGGTTGAGACAGAAAGACACTGTAGAGAGCTCATGTTGGAGCAAAGCAGATGACTATCCCTGCTGCAGCATACCATGTGCAGTCAAGGGAAGTACAACTTTTACATTACACTCATTTCCCTTAGTGAGCACACTTCGTGGGGCTAAGAAGGACTTCAAAATCCTTTTGACCAAACTGGTTGCTAAAAAATATTCCCATGAGAAATAACATGGAAAAAAAAAAAAAAAATATGAATCCAGAACTTTTTGCAACCTTTGTCTGGTAAGTACCTTTTGTTCACCCATACCACTGCAGTCTTTTTGTGTATGTACTATGCAAAGAAAGTAACACGATTTGACAAAACATACAACATAATGTCTAGTTACTATACTTCATGCATGAAATGTCATGCTCCAGGGCAAATAAGCAACACACTGACAAAACAATTTACATCACTTTTCAAGGAGGCTCAGAAATCTGCACAAATTTCATGTAAGCTAATATTTCAAGAATGTGTCTGTGATTAACCAGCAGCTGTTTTGGAACCAAGAATCCTACTTGGGAAATATCTGCTGAGCGACAGATCCAGGAACTGTGTGAATCTTCATTTCCATACAAACAAAGAAACAAAACTTGAACAGCAAATAATGGCTATTACAAATGAAAGTGGCCATACCTATATTTATATAATAACTACAACTTCCAACATAGTCTGTCCAGCTATTACAAACTTACTACAAAATACAAACATGAATAGACATTCTGACTATCTTGAAAATAATTTCACTCTTTAAATGCTACTCTACTGGTTTCAAACTCTGCTTAAAAATTGGTATCGATGTAGAACATAGAAACATCCACAAAACCACTGATTTCAATCTGCCAACTCTTTAAATAACCTATTGTCGAAAATGAGTCAGAGGAAACTCATACACTGTTTTCAAATCTGTGAAATCACTTGGAGTCGTACCAAGAAAACAAGGAAGAAAAATAAGATGCAATTTAGTGAATTTTCAAAACTAAAAGAAAGAATGCATTTCACATATGATTACTTATTAGCAAATAAGCAATCATACCTTCTGGTACATGGGATGTGACTGAATGGATTTCTAGGGCAACTCCAATAAGCAGTATACATTCCAAGGACATGGAAATTCTGGCACTCTGTAGAAAGATACTTTTTAGCAACAAACTCCTTGACATTGTTTCAATTCGATTTTGAACGAACATTTCACTTCTCTATGAGCAAATTAATGCCCACCCAACTCCAGAATCCATAGAAAACCACAATAAGACTGTGGATACCGTCCTAAAATTAAATGCATTTATTTCAAAAACACCAAATATTACCACAGCTACAAGTTTCGAATGGCAAATCAAGTGGCAACAAGAAAAAGCACCAGATCCACTGTAGAGAACCACACATTTCTGAAATCTTGGAATCTACTTTGAATACGTTGGAAAATTGAGCTGAGATGGTTAACAGGAGAATCCTCAATAAAGGCCTAAATAATTCCAATTTAACTTTTCGAACAGCTACTGCTGACTATGGTGTTTCAAAGCTAGAAAACTTTGCGCGCAGTTTTGAAATAAAACACCCACTAGCTTAAGTTAACTGACTTCCTTTATCTACATCCATTAACAAAGAAGCATCTCTTGTACTCACTCTCACACAATTAAAACGTGCAAATACGTGAAAAACAGCAAAGCCGCCAACGATGAAGAGAAACAGAATAGACACTGTCGTATCCTTCTGGACAAGAAGAGGATTCGAAATCATTTACAAATCATTGATTTTACTGTAAGATGTACAGGGTTTCCACAAAATGACACATATCGTACCGGCATGTTCCCGGACTGGAAAAATTAATATTAAATATACATCTGCAGGTTTGGCTGATATGCATTTTAAAAAATTAAAAATACTGAAGTACATGCGTTTAAAAAATTCCTTACTTACCATTATCACAATGTAATATCTTCTATGTTTCAAATATCCTGTCTTCCCGACATCTACAAATACAACTCACAAAAACAAATACCCTTTGCTTTCATTAATGGTTTTTGTGAATGGAGCAATTTTTATTGGCAAACCACACGTTGATGCTCTAGAACATTCAGATGGACACTGAAACAAATAACTAATATGGAGAAATCCCGTAGAAAAAAATTAAAAAAAAATCCTTTTAGCATTTAATCATTGGAACACACAGATGGAAAATACGCCATAGAAGATTTCAATGGATGGAAAAAACAACACATACTTTTCTGAACACGTTATTACTACACTTTATTCCCTACGCTTGGAATGCTCGAATTAAAAAGTCGGAAATACCAATTTTTTCATTAGATTCCGGGTTATAAATAAACAAAAATTAGCCTGTCAAGAAGAATAACCGCCCCTAATATTACAAACTCATGCAACTATCAGACATAAACGATGACTTCATTACATATCGCTTAATATCGTCCATGCACAAATTACATGAAGTACAACAGCAGCTTACAATGTATAGTGCAAAATACCAAGCAAAGTGCCCTTTGTAAACTTACTTTTATTTCTTTGGTTCCGTATTACATACGATATTTCTCAAAATTTTGTATAATTTTTCTAATAAAGTAAATATAAATACTTTATTTTTTAAGCAGATTTTTAAAAAACATCATTAGCATGCATAAACTCCAATCAATATTTTTGTTCCTTTTTTTCCTGGAAATTCTTAGCTGTTGAACAAGCATCATCTCAAGATTGTATCTGAAATCATTCTGATATATTGCAAGAGTTGACATCGGAAACGATTCCCTAACGTCAGTAGGGGCGAATCTCTATCTTCCATCGGAATCCGGATAACCAGTCAGCACTTGGAGACAAAAGCCAAGAGATGTCGACCCTCCGGCTTCTATGGATTATATCAACTCCATGAGCATTATTCTTAATCTCTAGCATCTTTGTGCCTACGAAAGCTTGCTACTTAAATCTACTGAAGTTCCTCAAACTACAAATCGATGGATGTGTGTGTGCTATCATCCGGTGGAGATCTGTTTGGGAAGTTCGGAAATCCAACTCGGAGAAAAGACGCAGCTTCCAGTCTAAGGAAATTTTTCCAGAAACTCTTTGTGAAGGAGGGAGACGGAGAGAAAAAGAATGAAAAGTAGTAGCTTTCCTTATTGATTCTCAACTGTTCTAGAAAAAGTCGAATTCTGTTATTTCCCAACTTGGTAACAAGCTTCCCATAGCTTCGACTTGTCAGCATCTCTTGCTCCATCTAAGCGATCTCACAGGTGTATCTCACGGTCCTTAGTTCGCTCTGCGGTAAACTTGATTTGAAGGTGTCATCAGTGCCTGTTCTATCTCTGTGCCAGCATAATGTAGTAGGTAAAATGAATTTTTCTTGGTGAAAGGAAAATATAAAAGATACGCTTTTCAAAGACTATTCAGTCCAGCCGTAATGAGAAAGCACTTCGAATGGCTTTATTCCTACGACTGGATTGAATAGTGGTCAGTCTTATAAGTGTATATTTCTGTCTTTATGTAAAAAGCATAACCTAAAGGGAAAACAAGTGTAATCAATTATTCATAGCCAAAATATCTTAGAAATTGTGATGATTTAATGCTCTAGGAGGAGATCAGGACAGGGTTAGTGTAAAAGGGGTTAGGAGACTAGCTTCTTCGGTGGACAATCAAACACTTTTTCAGTCTTAATGATGGTACTCCATTTTTCATGGTTCTGTATGCTGTCGGAGATAATCAGAAAACCACTTGAGAATCCTGGGTGCTCGTGAGGAATGAGGAAAAGATCGGAGAGGAGAAAGGAAAGGAAGTCTTCGAGAGTTTTAGGTGTTTCTCTAGAGGGTTCAGGGTATCCCCTGTACCAAACCGACTGGCTATAGTCCATGCTTTTTTTGGAACTAGTTTCTTGATATATTCTCCCAGAGGCCTTTTTTATTTCCAAGTGCCCTAGTTTCCGGTGGAAAAATCTCTTCACATCTTGTTGCTGTGCTTGAACCTTCTTCGGGTCTCTGTTTCTGAAGTTGGGGTAACCAAAAATCGTTTCAGAAACGACTCGTAGATACGTGACATCCCGAGAAGATTTTGGGTTCGGAGCCGCTCCGGTTGACTTATGTGTATTCATTGCTTTGCCGGAGGACTTGAAATTAGCAGGTGTTCCTTCTTCAGACGCTCTGTCCCGGTCCAATCCCATCAGCTTCAAAGTTTGTATCATCATTCCTTCTCGAAGTCGTTTTTTCTCTCCAACACCTCCTCCTGCACTGAATACAATGATTTACTTCTGCTTCTATTTCTATACTGCTTTACTCTTGTTTCATAAAGTAATCGCTCCAGTTCCCTTAGATGAAAACCCTTGAATGGTTTTAGTCCTCCATCTCTTTCTGTAACTTCTTGGATATTAAGCACTGCCTGGATCAGGTACTGGATGAGCATTTGGTACCCTTTATTTTCAAAAGAATCCCTTTCTCATTCTCCCTTTTTCCACAAAATTTAAATAAGATACTCCGCCTTTCCACTTGAACCATTTTGGTGTGGTAAACAAAGCCAACGAATAGCATTCGTGTAAGTGAAAAAAAATCGGCTTCTAGATGGGAGTTCGAAACATATCTCTTGTCCTGAGACTGTTCTTCCGAAAATGAATGGAATGAACCTCGTTCCGGTCCGCTGCAGTGTTTGACCTAAAAATTTACTGTCAGGTTTGTGCTAGTCACTGCGGAGTCGCTATCTTGGTTGCAACATTGAATATCAAAGAAACGAAGCACACTGTTCGGAGTCAGCTTTTCTGCTTATCCTTTCTAGTATCCTGCATGCATGCTTTGGTTCGATAACTTCCTGTGTCACAGAAAGGTTTAATTGTACTCTTCAAATTATGAGTTTACACGGCAGTCTTGAGCCGGATTTTCAGTGTTGCAAATTTAATATTCAACACTTGCAAATACTTATTAAAATGGAAAAGAAATCAGTCGAAAATTTCAGATGTTTTAACGTATACACTTGAGATGATTCCATCTTTATCAGCACTCAGAAATAAATGAAAACAACTCATCCTTAGTGTGTTGCATCCACAGGAACGCGCATAAATGATAATACAGATCACTTTAGATCAAAAGGCTCATTACGGAAATTGCTGGCAAGGAGTAATGATTTAGTGATCAGTTTTTATTTTCATAACATTTGATCAAATTTATATTCTTCTCAAAGAAAGTAATGCAGGATTAAAATGGACTACACTTTTACAATAGGAACAGGACAAACGGCTTATGATTTTGCGAGATTATTAGAGATTGGGAATATGAGTTTGTAGGTTTTTCAATGATTTTTTGAATTTGAAAAATGAATTCTGAAATTTTTAATTTCCAAGTTTTAGCATAATTAAAGAAAATATCAGTCCACAGAAGCCTAAGGTGAATCTACATTAATCTCATCTTAGAATACAGGAAAGCATTCTTAACAAAAGTTTTGCTCTTGATACACTTTAAATAGCTGGTAAGCTTCTTCATTCTGTTCAGGAGAAGTTTCTACAGCATAATCTGAAAATAAAGTAATGTTCCTTTCCGTTTTGCTCTTTTTTATAAATTTTTCATTTTGGTTTTGATAGCTCTAGGGACCTGCACTTATGATCAGTATGCACAACGGAGGTAGTGTTCAAGATAGTATGCAACCGAAACATGCCTTTTGATTTAAGAGTTTCCGAAGGTTCGAATGGTTCTAGTTGTGGCAACCCTTACTGTCAGATTTGTTTTCCAATCAACAGGTATGTGTATGTTGTATGACTCCAGCATCGATGAGTTGTCCGACAGTGTTAGTATGAAATTTTCGAAGAATAGCAGAGTACCATCGCGGTCTCTACCCTGTAGTGTTTTAGGTATGCTTCAATTTTAAGCGTTTGGAAAGCATCAATCCTCAGTTTCATATTTTATTTCCCCAGATACTCATCAAAAACCGAATAAGAGAAGCGTACGAAAGGAGCTATGTAAGCATGTTTCATGTGACTTGTATCCAGTGTTTTCTAGGCATTTCTGTTTGTTAATGGAATTTTACGTTATCAGTATTGAGTACCTACAGTTATCTAGAATAACAGCTCATTTTATTCTGCATCCACTAAAACTAACTTGTGGGGATGAAGGGATAGAGCGATGATGAGTTGAATATGAAATAATAGAATGAAAGTCGAATAAGGGTTTTATTAAATTTTTCGTTTATGCAGGTTTTGTGAATGTGACTAGAGAATCTTGATAACCTGAAAGCATTTAATTGTTTTGAAAAAAATTTGTTAATTACTGTGTTTTTTTGCGAAATCTGATCAACGGTAATGAGCAATGTCGAAATGCAATTAAGAGTGCCACGAATTGAAATGCAATACCCGTATACCTTGATAAAGTTCATGTTTGTAACCGAAAATTATTCCATTATCCGTCTTGCATAATTCTCAGTTTGATTTTATAGATCAAGTTTTGCGAAATTTGAAATTGCAAGAGCAACACAAATCAGCTGTGATAAATCCTGAAGATGCTGTTTGGGTATTTGTAGCAGATTGTGTTACATTAGGGGTTGTTATATCCACCGACTACCATAAAGAACTTGCATGTATCTACTACCTAGGAAAAATCAATAAAAGTAAAAGAAAAAAAGCAAGTTTTGAAAATCTTTTGTGCTACAAAAATTGCACGAGCTCTGAAATTATTAAAATTTTAGTAAGATCCTTTATCGTATTAATAATTACACAAATAATATCATGTTTTCAGGGATTGGGGATGCAAATAATGCCCAGTTTAACAGCTTATCATGAAAGATTGCTGAAGTATTTTGAATATTCCAAAAGTCAAAAATTGCTGCTCTCCAGCATTGCCGAAAAGTGGATTAGTGATGGTACAGTAAATACAGTACTTTTTTAAGAAGACTTCTTTAATTCATAAATAAATTAGTTTTGAGTAAAGTATTTCCTTGAATCCATGTTTACTCAATGTGATTAATTTTTGGGGGCTGTTCATCTTCTGCATTTGAATCATGTTATTAGAGTTTATTTTTTTGTAAATGACATTACATAGTATATCTGTAATCTTCAAATCGATTTGTTTACATAAATGTTTATTCTAAGTCGAAATGAATTCCATGTTTTCATGTACCATTGCCATTTTGAATCATTTTATTTGTTCATTTTGATTATATTAGTTTTGCTGAAATCGTATCATTCCTCATTTATTAAAGAATTAAATTTACCTGGAATCACAATGATTGTAAATTATGCTTTACTTTGCAGTAAACTTGGCATTCAGAATACTTCACAAGTCATTTTCAAATTAAGTTATGTTATGAAAATAGAGAGAAGATTGTGCAACTGTATGCCTTTATAGTTATTATGGATTTATTAGAGTTTATCTAACATTTGCATTTTGGTGTTGAAGTGAAATTATTGAAAAGTATAAAATGTAAAGCAATCTGATAGGGTATCAATCCGTGTATCAGACTTTAGTTTTTGAAGTGCAGTTGGTGTTTTTCAAGTTGAGTACTGGCCTTACTCATGATAATATAAAGTTTAGTTTCTTGTTGGCCATCCATGATGGAAATGTGCTTATTTGCAAAATGCTGTTCAGGTTTTTGTGAATTTGTTACACTTCTTGCTATTATGCTTTGGCAAGCTCTTATTTTGCCTATCCTTATTATGTTTTGATTGTAAGCAATTTGCAAATCATACAGAATATTTGGAATTGCCGTGTAGAATTAAAAATTCAGTATTTTCCGAATTGTCTTCTCTCTCTTTTCCAGTTTAAATCTTTGATAGTTACTACGTGGCTGAAATCCACTTTAAATGCTGACAAAACATACATGAGCAATTTAGCTACTGCATTTTGAATGGTACTTGAGAAGAATGAGTGTTATCCAGTGAAATCATTTACACTGTAACTAATCCAGCATTAGTGTAAGAAAAAATCTGGATTTCATATGATAGAAGTACTTTGCTTTAAATGTCATCATTATAAATTGCTTCATTTAGAATGCATAGTATGTATTTGGATATGCTGATGAAGTGATCTGAACATTTTTGGTACTTTGGTTGCATCAGGAACAACAGGTGTGTGTTGTATCAGAAGTGGTTTGCTATTGCACACCCAAGTAATGTGTTTGCAAGACAGTGGACTTATCATTTAAAGGATACCTCCAGAATCAATACAACATACATAAATTTCAATGAATAGGATTGCGTATGTTTCATTACATGTAAATGTTTTATATCTTCAGCTTAATCATTGTAAAGAATGAAAGTCCATTATGTGCTGAATAAAAAGCATTGATGGAGTGCATGCACATACATAGAGGACCATCATCTGAGATCAGCTCAGATCTCTCTCATGGAGCCAGTGAAAATGGGAAGTGGGTTATAATAATAATAGCAATAATAAATGCGGTATAACAAATGTAACTGGATTGTATAGTTTTCCTCCAGACCAATCCCATACATACATCAGACTTTGGATAGGGTAGCAAGGCCTGCTTTGATAATGAAGAACAAAAACTTGTTTTGTTCATGTATTGATTAGCTCTAAAAGCTTTGATTAGAGCCATTTCACCTGACAGAGTTTAGTGCAAAAAAGTGTTTGAGGGAGAATCTGTAGGTTTAGATGCTTTTATGTTTAAAGGGATTCCAGAAGGAAAGGAAGGAGAAACTGCAGTTTCCACAAGTTTAAGCACCTATCTTTGTAATAGTTTTCTGAAGCTGGAGAGCTTTTCTTCTTTTTCAGATGTATACTAAAAGAATCAGAAATATATTAAAAATTTAGTAGGTGGAGCACTCAACTGCTGCATGTTGTATAGCTCAATAGGCAATTGAATGATTTCAGCATACCAGTTGTAGGAAGTCATTGCCAGTTTTAGAAAGCTTTCCTGGGCTTCATGTTTCCCATGTTCTCTGAATTTTTAGAGATGTGCTTATTCGAGGGTTCATCGTGGGTACGGATGCCAAATGCTTTTTTCTCATTTCATATCTTTTAGAAACATTCTATTCAAAGAACCCGGGAGGCAATGTTAGAAAAGAAGAAAAGTTTGAGTCGTTCATTTTAACTCGAAATCTGAAGACTGTAGCCATCTGATATCCAGAGAACGGGGTTCGTCCCGTGTGCTACTTGTGTACTACCAACTGAATTGAAATGCTAAACAAGTGAGAAAAACGGAGAATGTGAGTAGAATGTTTCCTTATCAGTGCATGAAGGCAAATTGGTGACGGAGATGCGTACGAGGAGGCTTCACACACCCTGGCTGAATGGCAAGTGTAGCGTTCGACGTAAAACAGGAAGCTGTGTGTTCTGGTCAAGCTTTTCATGGTGTCTGTAGGAACGCTCCTCGGGATTTCTAAATGTGTTTTCTAGATGATATTCCAACTGTATGATGATTTAGCTAGGTGCCGGTGTATAGGCGATGTAGTGCACGCACCCCCCATTCACCTGAACATGGCAGCTCCAGGAAAAACGTGGGCCATTGTTCAGCCGAAATGGAAAAAATTGTCAAATGATATCAGTTATATACGTTAGGAAAAAGATCCGCGTTGGGGCAACGTGTTCCGGGTAGTGACCTTACATTTCAAGGGGTCGGCTCATTTTCGATTTTTCCGTTTAGCTCCCTGCAGTTCGATTTAGAGGGACAGTGTCGTTCTGCCTTTTCCTGTTTGCGGGGTAGGTGGGTCCGTTCCACGAGTGATAGGTCCGTTGGGGTCGTCTGCTTGGAGTTATCCTCCGAAAAAAAGGGGGGGGGGGGAGAACGGCCTGAATTTGGTTGCTCTGGGTTCGGACGCGCGACTAACTTCCTCGTTTTAATGGTCTCCTGCGCGCTTTTCCTGACCCCCTGCATTCGTGACTTCAGAGTTCTGTTTATTCGGAAGACCTTGTGATTTTGTGTTGTTCTTTGATCCTTCACCATAGTTAATGAAATGAAAATGTGTCACGGTGTGCAGAAATCAGATTTCGGAATACATGAATTTTAGATCCCGAAGAATTCCCGAACACCTTGTTTGCAGAGAAGACAGGAAAATCCAAAGTTAAGCAGGTTTGGACATTTTGGTATTTGAGAGGATGGTATGTGTGGCTCTTTTGTGTTTCTTGTAAGCATCGGAAGAAGCATCGCGCTCGTGATCGAGTGGTCGCCATCATCCGAGTCCTGTGGCTGCCGTACACGACAGACGAATGAGTGCCCATGTGCGTGCGTGCTTGCGGTGGTGGTGGTGGTGATGCGAGTCCAGAGACGCGTTCACGTGGTTTCTGCATTCAAGGTTTCCACGGAGGCAAAACTGGATGAGCAGAGCTGCAAGGAAATTGCAGATTCGGAAGCCGAGCTCATCCAGAAGATGAAGTGTCTGTTCCGGAGCTCGCAGAAGTGCCGTTTCCACCTGAAGAACATTCTAAAGGAGAAGCAGGGCTCGACTTGCCATCTGAACTGGACGCAGAATAAAGGCAATTCGCTCAGACTCAGTTTCGGCATAGCCCGGTGCTCCACCCCCTTCCAAAATTATTCCACCCAGTTGCACGATTTCGTGAAGGAGTTGTCTTCGTTCGTCACCGAGATCGGCCCTTCCTTTCTGAACGTCCGTGACTCAAGTGAGGTGATGAATTACGTGTACTGGGTAGTGATTCCCGAGTTAGTGACGCTGGAAAGTGACAGCAGATTCCTTTAAGTCGTGGTCGCGCGCCTTTCTCTCCTCCCTGCACTACTGTGATCCAGATCTCAATCTCTCAATAGTTTGTTTTCTTTTTATTCGTTTACAGTTGAATAAACGTTATGCTTTGCTGCTGTGGGTTCTGTTTCCTGTTCTCGCGTTGGACTCGAACTGTGGGCCCTGTCTAGGCATACCAAGGTGATGCACGTGGTTTTGCGCACGGGCACAGTCTCGCGTTGTAGCACACGCGAGGGATTCCGGGTCCTGCCTCCCGCCCATCTGATCTTCCGTTCGCAATTCATGCGTAAAAAACAGGGAACGTGGCCTTATGCTTGCGCTGCTCTTTCGCGGACTTCATCTGCTTTGTGGAAAAGGGGCGGTGCGCTTCGTGCCTTCTCTGACCGCACCCTTGCGTCCCCCGACGGTTGAAATAACCCTGCTTAATCCTTGGTATTTCTTTGCTCCCCCTACTCCAGCAGAAAGCCTGTTCCTTTCGTCGGCTGGATTTCCACCTATTTCCGAATTCCACCTCTGTCAGCGTCTGGGATGAGATTCCGGGATAGTGCGGAAATCAGGCATGAGTCAAAGCAGTCAAGAATGCAGGAGCACGTCCCACACAGGAAGCAGCCTCAAGAAACCTCCGGAACCGCTTCGGCGATGTTTTCCGCTTCCCACCCTCTTCCCCCTCTTCCACTTTTCCGGGCAGGCGGGAAGACGTACAGTGCTCTCTCTGTTCCAGAACGCATCTGAAATCGCGACGGCTCGAAAAAGTGGGAGATCGGATGTCGGAGAAAGGCCAAGCGTTGAAAGCAAATTCCACCGAAAGATAAGCACCAGAACAAGAGAATCTTTTATCCATTGATGCTAGGAAGTCGATTTTTACACGTAGCTCTCTCCCCTTATCCACCCACACATGGAAGCCACTCCTGAAGCGAATCCAAAGAAGTTTCGCGATGCCTGATGCTACGGAGCCTGTCCCGCTTTGCAGATGACATCGCATTCCTTACCGACCCGTCTGCTAGGAAGGAAGCCGGGAACAGTCGACTTTCGCGATCCAGGAGTCCTCGAGCGAAAGGAGCGAAGGCGAAGGACTGCCGTGCGTGCGTGTGAAGCGACGCTCCGGGAGTCCCATAGGACGGGCACTCGCAAGACAAGCAAGGGAACGGCGCAGGAGGACGGAAAAGAATAGGGCGTCGCTGTAACTCCTCCTCCCTATATTTCACGTCTTATCTCGTGATGCCTCTTTCTTGATTCTTTGTGTCGATTAACGCTTTGCCCATTCATCGCCAGTCTCTCGCGGGTTGATATTTGCAGACGGGTCGAGGGTCGTTCGGCGTTCTGCGCCATTTTGTAATTTTCGGCGCAAGCTGTATTTATCGATGCAACAAGCCAGTGGTTTTTCCGGGAGACACATTCCATTTGCGGTCATACAAGCGGGACCCTCCCAGCGCAGGGTCTGAATCCTGCTCCCAGTGGCGACGGACACCGGCGTGGCGGTTAACCGATGAACCGATGGTGGCTCCGGTTCTTGTCTACATCGACTCCTGCTCTCCCATCGCGCCTCACCAACATGCGAAAAGCCGGGGTCCGAAGAAAAGTTCCACCAAGAGATCTAGGGAACGCGGATAGATTCTCTGGAAAAGTGGGTAGTATTCGAGGGAGTCTAGGCGGTTTTTTGGTAACGTTCTGGCATTCGGACGAGCCTGTCCGCTGGAGGTAGGCGTTTCCCCGGCATGGCAGTGGATCCAGCCGTTCGTCCGCTGCTACAACAACCAAGTCGAACTTTGGGCGACCGTTTAGGAAGATCCACTCGCGAATATGGATCAGGAGGCTGCAGAAGAGAAGCGACTTCCTCGAAAAACCTATCCAGGTGCTATTTGGTCGTCCCTCTTTCAGAAGTGACTCTTTGGTACACCGAAGTCTATTCATCGAAACACCCGGCGAATTATTTTCCACGTGTTCCTTCAAGTCTGAAGAAGCACGATGAAATGATCATCCAGAGGCGCACGTGCACTGCAGCTCTCCATTCGATCTCCTGAATCATGCTGGAGATGACGCCCGGATATTTTATTGCTGAAGAAGCTGCGGTTGCAGTCATCGAAGGTTGATATCCAGATGAGTTCTGGGATGTCGCCGGATGCTTCAATTGCTATCGAGTGAGAAAGATGCTAGAAAGCCGTTTTGCCTGACATCTTCGTATGGGATCCTCTTCGACATTATCCCCTTGGAAAACGAAACAGTGCCACACGTCCAATGCACTCTGCGACCGTAGCATCCGGCAGAACAGTGCGAATCAGGAGCATGCATTAACCCGCGGGGTCGATTCCTTTTAGCGGCAGCTCCCAATCCTCTCTCCTTTAGGCTCCATCGTCTCCTCTCCGCCAACATGTTCCTTCTTATCC
Organism: Raillietiella orientalis; assembly: GCA_036172245.1. Lineage (NCBI taxonomy): Eukaryota > Metazoa > Arthropoda > Ichthyostraca > Raillietiellida > Raillietiellidae > Raillietiella > Raillietiella orientalis. Next base: position 512,092 of record JAYWIR010000018.1, on the reverse strand, counting down.
TCACAAGATACCATTGCTCTCCTGAGGCCCCTACAGGGAGGAAGGAAGGATTGGTACACCTAGAGAAGAGCCCAAGTATTCGCTTCTCGAACGAACTCCGAGTCATCGACCAGCACACACTAGCCTCTCGGTTTTTGAATCTTTTTCAGTGCTAGAGCAGCGACAACAGCAGTAGGACTCGAAGGAATCGGAGAGGAAGCAAAGGCCGCGTCTCCGAGTCTCGTGGCGGAGGACACTATGGGGCGAATTCGCTCTCAAGGAAACTCCGACTTCCGGTGAAGCGCTCCTTCTGGTGGGAGCATTCACGGGTTGCCTTCTTTGGTGGGTACTCTGCAGCACCGGAACCGTGCCTTTCAGAAAACTCTGGATCACTGCTGTTTCCAATGTGAGATCGGAACCGACCATCCATCCAGGCATCTTCGCTGTTGCTTCCGCCGGCTGTGGGTTTGGGCTCTTCCCAGCCACCTCATTTCGGAGGAAATCCGCCGTGGCCCCAGAGACTGGCTGACATGTTCGTCCCACCCCGTAAAAGGGAGGGTTTGGCCATAGGGAGGAGCGGGCGCTGCCTATCCGTGGCGGACGGTCCCTCTTGGTCTCGCAACGCTTGCTAATAGCGGCTCGCTTGTCCCACCGCCCTCACTGGGGACTCCACTGGTCTCTTATTCCCCGCTTCTCGCGGCTTCCGGCTCACGGGCACCCGTCTCCCCGTAGTGAGGGTCACCGGAGACGAGAGTTCCGAGGCCTCCTGCTGTCTACCGCTTCATCCTCTTCCTGGTGCCAAATTCGCGTTGTAAGCCTCCGGCGTGCGCACATCCGAGTAGTCGTTGCTTCTCTCTAAACTTCTTTCTTCTCTCTAGGGGGCGGACGAAGGCATGTCTCCGTGGAGACCTGCGTGAGGAGATGCAGGCGCAGCTACCACTGTGCTTTCGGCTTCCTGGCTGATAGCTATGGCGCAGGTGCTCCTCTACTGGGCTGCTGTTTTGCTGCGAGCACTCTCGCCAGCATTCTTCCACACTCTTTCCTGAGCGGCTGCTTCAGGGCGTTGTCTCCAGGAAGAACAGAGCTGCTTGGCAAGACTGACAACCCACGGCTCCTCCTTTTCGAACTAATAAAAACGGTCAACCTCCCGAGTTTCAGGCCAGTCCTTCCTTCCTATCTAGTTGTTCTGGTTCCCTCCTTCCGTTGTCGTGTACTCTTCTTTCCCGTTTCTATGGATGCAAAGAGGAGGGTGGGGAGCTCAGGAAAAAACTTCGGGTTTCAGTCGCAATCGGAATATCCCGAAATGCGACGCGTGGAATTTCTGGAGATTCCAGGCAACGGGGGATGGAGGAAGAGCAGATGCCAGAGTAGGGGGAGGGAACAGGCAGATAGGAAGGAAGGCACGCGGATGCTCGGACTGAAAAGTCAATGCCTCCCCGGAAGAAGCAGATGATTCGAAGAGAAGGAGCGCATTCTCGCACGAGCCGAACTTTGGGCGGTTGCCCTGGAAACGGACGCGAAAACAGGCGGATTTTGTGACTGAGATCCTGTTTGCGTAGGAAGTGACCGACTCTCCTGGTGCTTTTGGTGCATGGCAACGTGAGGGTTCTTCAAGAATTCAGGTAGTGGCGCACCACTCCGAAAACCGAAAGTGCGATAAAAACTTCCAAAAGACACGAGGAACATCCCTGAGGATGGTGCTCCCTCTCGAAAATGGGTCGGAGAGGGCACCCAGCAGTCTCCTCGATTGAACCGAAAACGGCCTCTCCGGTGGAGAGTCTTTTGGGTTTCTTCCGTGAGAGTCGGTCTTCCTTAAGGGAGCGGGGGGATGCGTTTCTTGTGGTCATCCTGGGCTCTTACTGTTCTACTCACCTCTGTGACCTCGAGAATTGCGGGGGGTTGTCACGGACCCAGCCAGCGAGTCACTCGACGACCGACCCGGAACGACGCGGATGATGGCAGAGTCTCCTCTTTTTTCCTATTCCGGCTTCTTCCTCCTAATGGCATACGTTCCCGCGTGGTCTGCGTTCGCCCTTCGCCGGTGATGATGAGGAGTATTCCTCGCCGATTTCAACAAGCAGATGCATTGGGAATGCTAGGTGGAGGCCTGTGACCAGCCACTGCCAAAATCCTGCCGAATGCGGGACCCAGACGAGACTCCTGTAGGGCGGTGGTGGTAGACCGCTGTCTGCGAAATCACCTCTGTGTCTGATTTCGCTTGACTTTCGCTCGCATGTGCCAGGGTGCTTCCCTTTCAACAGCTCTCTCCCTGCTCAGGAGACATCTTTTCCCTCTCCTCATGATAATTTCAAGAAGCGAACAGAGAGGTTTCAAAACCCCGACAGGTAGGTGTCAAGGGAGATGCTGCCGAAGCAGCTATCTCCTTGGACGCACGTGACGCGACGGGAGGCGAAACTCGCACGTACATCCTGGTAGACGCGGGAGCCCAATCCACCACCTTTCCCTCTCTTCGCGGAAGTTCGGCCGAACAACCATGCCAAACGACAGGACAGCGAGGGCGAGCCTTCCCGTTTGCTTTCCAAAAATCTCCGCTTCCAGCCTGTCGTTCGTCTCTAACTGCTTCCAACTAACTTCCTGAGAGCATGCAGCCGGCCGCGAGGCGGACCTCGCTTTTCGAAACTTTCTGTCCCTCGGAAAAGAATTCGGATCTCCCTCCCTTGCGTTGGTCATCCTCCTTGAATTGTCTGAGGTTCATGTCTCCATAAAGTCATCCTGCTTCCCCCTTCATCATAAATTTCTTTAACATTCACCACAATTCAGTTTCACTTGCTCATATCCCGACAACATTGGCAGCGGAGATCTTTCACACGAGGAGCACTCATTCGAAATTGCACGAAATTCAGAAGGAACGTACCGGTTCCCGATTCATTCCTGAATTTTGAACACTGAGAGCAATCACCATAGTAGTACAGTGTGCGTTTTCAAGCTCATGGTGAAAGAAACGCACGAATTACCCTGTTATGAAATATGGTTCCCATTTCAAATGCACGAGCAAATGCCAGAGTCGCAAGGGATCAACAATGGCTGCTTATTGGTCGAATTGTTTTCTTTTCAGGATTACCAGTTTGTTTGTTTTTTATTGCGATTTTGGAATATGCGTCAAAGAGTGTCGTTTAGAAGTTGCGTGTATACTTTCACTGCTACAGTGCGTTTTCTATCCACTGGTGCTTCAAGTGAAATGCTCCCTTTCCCGCCCTCCCAGCTTCTAGATATTTCTCCCCTCCCCACGTTACACTTTTTTTGTTTCTTTTTGTTTGGTTTATCCCTACCCCAGCATGTTGGATGGACCTCGCAAGTCTCTGCACTGGCAACCAGCAAGTTGCAGTGACGAAATGCTATTATACTTTTATTTTATATAAATAAATGCCCCGGCATATCCGGGTTGAAATGAAGTGCTGTGTCAAAGTGGATTTACCAAGGAATGAACGTAAGTTGGAGCAAGAGCATTGTGTTACCCCCAGCGATTTAGCAGTTCTTGCCAACTCATTCGAAATTGTTCAGGGAGCACATGTGGCGATCAAAGTATCATGCCACTGAATTTCGTATGTCACATCCATTAATCATACATATATGCAAGCTAACTATGGTTTGCCGTAAAGAGAATGCTTATGCACAAGGAATGACAATAAAACAAGGATGGCATTTTTTATTGGCACAAGCATATCTTAAAACTAATCTCCTCCATCTTCGTATCCTTCCTTCTAAATTGCGTGCGGTCAAGGCTTCGCTTCTAGCAGATTCTAAGACAGTTTTCAGTAAGACTATTGGAAGGTTTGAGCTAATGGAGCGCGCGCGCTGTGCTCTTCAAACATGGGATTCTTTCAGGTGAGTCATTTTAGTTCGGGAATACGTAAGTGAGTGACTGTAGGACCGACGATAATTCAGTCTATGCCAGGAAATCGGGTATCGAAAATGCCGCGTGCGCCAGAGCGTTGCCCGATGTATGGTGCATAATCACTTGTCAGGAAACCTCAGCAGCCTCACTGGTCCAACTGCAATCTTAAACGTTCCAAAAACTGATGTCAAAAAACTCTACCCCTCAACTGCACTTCGAGGAACCGACTCCCTGTGGGCATTTTTTTTTCTTTTTCTCGTAGGAATAACGGATCCCCACGGATCTCATCCTGGATTTCGATATTCGACCCTTTGTAACCCCGGAGATAGTTTTTGTTTGAAGATTATGCATCTTGGTTTCAAAGCCCTTTTCGGACACTAGCGTTTCGTACGAAGCACGAATGATGACACTGTTTAAAATTCCGTGGTTTTCTGGAGACGGCTCATCGGGCTTTGTTTCCTTGTCGTCCTCATCATTCAGGTGCCTCAGTACTATTGGTGCACAAACCCTTCGCGCCCCAATTTTTTTTTATTTTTTCTGTTGCAGGTACAAAGAACCTTAAACGCTGTCACTCTGTCCGCTTCCCTCGTTTCTGCCATCTTCAGCAGTGTTAAAAATGGAGGTACTCTCATACAATGTGAAGCGCATTTTCTACATCTTCACCGTTTCGAGCAATCCCCGGATCCTCTCGGCGCCTTCCACATTTTTCTCGTTTGCCTTCGTGAAAATCCCGGCCATAAACACGGGTCGAAAGTTCATGCATCAATGAATGCCATCACTGATCTAATATCTGAATTGAGTCTCACGGAAGAACGTTTTAAGGAAGCAGCTCGTGATAAGCAGGAAGGACTAGGTGCTCCAGACAAATCCTCTCCGTCCAGCGAGTCACATCTCCTGTGATTGCTGATGTCTTCATGGGATCCGAGATCAAAGATTCACTTTCATTTCAGTACGCTACAGTGTGGGATCATATTTGTGCGAGCGCGCGTGTCTCGTACGTTCCGATTGCCAGTATTTTCCTCTCCGTTTTCTGGTACATCATATTGAAGCAGAAGGTTTTCTGTAGCCTCGTTTCGTATGCCACTTTTGTTTACTTCGACCTTCTCCCCTCGGCGTCGCATCCAATTTTGGATGCTGCACCATGCCGACCGGTTCGGAATTGGGTCTACCCCTTGGTTCTGTGATCTTCGATGGTGTGGAGGCTAGATCACACTCGACCAAGTCTTCTAGAAGGAGGAGCGTCTTGAATGGAGCGTCAGGGAGCATCGGCGGCAGCGGAGCCATACGTTGGAAAGCGAGTTTTGTACCGCTGCTTTGTTTGCTCTTCAGTCTCTTTCCTCCTCCCAAGAGATTCCCGAAGCTTCCCAAAGAGGAAAACCCTCCGCACCCCGGCGAGGCCTGCGTCAACTCGCCAGCTCGAGATCTTCAGATTTCTCTGGTTTGTAACTTGGGAAGGATAATGCAATTAAACATGGGAGGAAATCCTTTGCTCCTGGCGCGGCGTCCCGGTTCGCAAAGGTAATCGTCCATTTCTGTCTGCGCAAGAAGTACGAAATTAGCCAAGCCGTTGAATCCTTCGAAATTCGAAACTCATTAAGGGAAAGAGGTAGCAGCAGCCAAGGCAACCTCGGCTGCTGCTCCCTCGCCACGCGCGCGCGCGCGCGCGCGAGGCGAGCAGGCCGCCCGCCGCCGCCGCCCCACCTCCTCGTCGAACGCGAGCGTCTGAACAGGCGCAGCTGCTGCAGATTAATATCGCTCTCGTCGAGGGAACTTCCGGCCGTGGACGGGCGAACCAGGGGAACGCCGTCGATTCCGCGAAAGCGGAAACTGCGGCAGGAAGCACGGGAAACTTTTTTCATTTCGGAATTCCCGGCCGAAATTCACGAACGTCCCCCCCCTTCCCCCCTCCCCCCTCAAAAAAAAACACACAAAAAAATGATACTGCTTCCCGAGGAAAACTTTTTCGCGCTACCAGACGAGGACGGACGAAGCGAGCGGGGGAACCGTGGACCGGCGCCACCTCTCCGAAGCGCGGCGTGCTCCGTCACAAGCGAAGCTCGGCATTGCAAGAACGAAACTTCTTCGCCTTGGTCCACATCCCTGCACCGAGCCGTTCACGGACTGGGGCCCCGCTCGTCTCGCAGGGCGGAGCGCGCGCCCGGGATCGTCGCTGCGGGCGACGGTGACCGACAGGTCCTTCGTCGGCGCTCCAGAGCTCTACACCCTTCCGTCCGGCACCTCCGGCAGGCGAAGGGAGGCAGGGAACGCCGGAACGCCTGCTTGGGCGCGAGTTCCACGCTCGCTCGTCACCGGCTGAGTCCAACTTCCGCTAGGAGGAACATACCCCCCCCCCCCGCCACCAAGGGAAAACCCTGCGGCTTCGTCCGCGCCATTGGTGCACCGACGGTGGCCAGTCGAAAGAAGGGAGGAGGAATGGCGCTTCACCCGTCCCCGTTCGCCGCTCGCGTGACCACAGCGTGCGGCGTTTCCCGGCCAGTCCACGCCAACGCGGCTCAGATTTTCCGGGGTCAGCCGGAACCGGGGGACGTCCTGGTCTCCGAAGATTCCCTGCGGCGAAGCACACGGAGGGTGTCAGAGATGGAGAAATGTCGTAGGGCGGGCCCGGCCACGGAGGAGGCTCCAAAAGAGGCCCTCCGAGGCCCACCGGGACGGCAGCTGCGGGAACGGATGCGTTCTGCCCAAACGCGGGCCCCGCCAGGGAAGTCGCCTCGCTCCGCCCACGCGGGGAGCCCAGGCGGGGCTTCGGGGAGAGTGGGACGGGAAGCGCAACAATGGAACGCAGCCCCAAAATTTCGGCCTCCGGCCGACTGCAGGCGGAACCCCCGGCGATGGGATTCCCACCGCCGACTACGGGCATACGTCGGCGGCGACCTATTTATAGAGATCTGAAATAGATCCTCGGCTAAGAGGAGGAGTGCGGGAAGGGGGAGTCGAAGGCGTGCAGGATTTCGTTTTCGAACGGGGAGGTGCATCGTCCCCACGGAGGCCGGCTCCCTTCGCCTTCGGTCTGCCTCGCGCCGGCAGTCCCGACCCTCGAGCGAACCCGAGACCCGGGGCGAGCGAACGGGAGCACTGCCGGCCAGCAGGGGACTGCAGAGAGCCTCCCGGTCCGCGCGGCGGGAAAAGACGACGGTGCTGCTGCCGCGGACGCTACCACGGAGACGGGGAGGGGAAGAGGGGGAGGAGAGACACTCCCACGGACCTGCGCGTTCCTCGCTCGCTTCGTCCACGCCTCACCACCTCGACGGTGATGGGGCAGATGTTGGTCGGGCGCGGGAAGAGGGGGAAGGTGGATGCAGATAGCGCCCGAAGCGGGGAGAAGGCGAGGAAGGGGAGGGAGGCGGGGGCGAAGGAGGGGCGGTCCCACCCTTCTCTCCCTCCCCTTCCTCCCGATTCGGCGGTCCATCTCAATTCGGGTCCGTCGCTCGGGATCTCCCTAGGCGACGCACCCTCCCTCTCGTGTTCCCCGCGTTTCGGACCGAACGTGCGCTACTCCCGGAGTCCTTCGGGTGTGCTCGGGTACGCCCGACGGGCTGCCTGGAATCTTCGGGAGCGGAGGAGCGCATCCGGCGAGCGGACGCGTCTCCGCCCTCGTCCTGCGAGGGATCGCCCGGCACGCAAACATCGCCGGCGTTCTTGGGGACGGAGGATCTACGGGGACCCGGGAAGTGGAGCGCTCCAGGGATGCGGGCGCGCCCTGGAAGAGCGGCGAGGGACCACCCTCCGGCGATCCCCTCCTCTTTCGTTCTCACTTCGGGATGAGAGAGTTTCTCCCGAGGAGATCCTGGATCATCAGGAAAGGAAGGGGGGAATTTTCGGACTGCCCGGAGGCGCTCCTCTCGTCCGAACGCGCGAAAGGGGGGGGCGGGAAGGGGACTTCCGGCCAGCGCGTCCTGCCTGGTCTCGAGCGAAGGGAGACTTCCCCGCCTGTCCTGGAGCGAGGAAGCCATTCCCGGTTCTTTCCTCCTCCTAGAACCGCCCTCAGCCTTCCTCGCCCGGGTCAGCCGCTCCCGGTTCGATCCTCCGCCGAAAAGCAGGTGGGAGAGAGATTCGAGGAGCCGTTCAGGTCGCCGGGACGAGCTTTCCCCAGGTTCCCGGAAGCGTCTTCCGGCGCCCCCGGCGGCAGGAGACCCGAGGGGGGGCTGCTGCCGCCTCCGTCCGGGACGTGACGCGGACTGCGGTAGTTCCGTCCGCTTTCCCTTTCCTCCCCCGGTGTGTCCCAAGGGATTCCCAGTTGAGGGCCGAAGAGATTTCGGGCTCCTATCATCTGACGGGACTCCCTTGTCGTGCGCGCCCTCAAGGAAGGACTTCCCGAAAATGCGATTGGGGGTGGAGAGGCTCGACTTTCATTTCTCACTTACCCCCTCCCTCGTCATCGGGAAGCCACGAAGCTCCCAGGGTGCCCACCCCTGGAGCCCCCTTGCCTCACATGCCAGTCGTCTCTCCTTGACGCCACGCCTTCTGCCCCTGCGCCTCTTCGTCGACCTGCTTCGCGAGGGGGGGAGGGAGGGTCGTCCCCGCCTAACCTGCCAGTCACCGCCCCGGCCTTGGGAGGGACGAGCAGGGGAAAGAGGACGATTCAAGTCCCCCACCCCCTTTCCTTCCGCCCCGGGCGTGGCTCGAATCTCCCGCGTGCCGCGCCCGGAAAGCGAAAGTCTCCGTGAAGCGCCGAGAGCGCCGCCACGTGCTCTCCGGTGACGTCATGCGTCTCGCCGAGACAGGCGGCGGGACGCGTTTGTTTCCCAGCAAGCCTTCTCTAGCGGGCGACGCGCTTCCCACGCCCGATGCCCGCCCTCGTTCCGCTCGCCTCTTCGTGCCGCCGCGCGCCATCTCAAAATAGTAGTGAAAGAATTGACAGATAACGCATGCCGGGGGGAGATCTTGCCAAACAGGGGGGCGGGGATGAGAGATCGGCGGGAAGAGCCGTGCCGTCCGCATCACGAGCCGGGAAACGAGCGGTCCGCGCACACGCGGTTCGAAAACGTACGCGCGCCACGTGAACCCCGCTTCTCGCGTGCTTTCGGAAGACCCGACTGAAATCGGGGAGGTTGCGGGTTCACGCCGATCATCCTGACTGCCTTGCTGACCCGCCTCGCGGTTGCCGCGGGCCCGGCTCTGCGCGCGCGCGGGCCGCCAGGAGCGGCGGCGGCGGTGAACCTCCTCCGCTATCCGCCCCTCACGCCGCTGATGACGATGATGGCCTGGTCCTCTTGGACTGCTGCTCCCGGACGCAGGCACCTCCCTCTCTTCGCCACGGGGAACTAGGTGGCAGCAGCAAGAGCGCGCGCGTTTGCCGCGAGCGCGTCTCCTCCAGCCTGGGTGCTCTTCTCCCAAGTATCTGTGCCCTTGCCCACCACGCCGCATCCTGAGGCACCGCCCCGGAGTGACCGGGGGTTAACTTCCACATTCTGAGGCGCTGCGAGCTGAGCCCTCAGCCATGCCCTGGAGGTTCCCAGGCGACGTAGGCGCCACTCCGGCCGCAGGCTTCGAGGCGGCTCGGATCCTTCCCTGAAAAGGGAGGGGAAAGAGGGTAGAGGATAGAGGGGAGGTAGATTGCTAAAGAAGTGCAGCTCCTCCCCCCGATCCTGCTGCTCGTCGCATAAGCAGAGAGGAAGAAACGCCGGAGGCGCTCGCTTCCGGTCGAGTGAATTTCGCTTTATTCGAAACGAAAGGTCACACGACAGCTTCCTTCCATCCTTTCCTGCAAGACCCTCTGGGAACTGCTCCAACCTTTCGCAGCGACGCCTGCGGTGGCACCGGAAGGGCGGCGCGCGCGCATCTCTCCGCGTCGTTTCCTGGGAGGCGGAGGCGAAAGTTTTCCCGGGCGCGCGCGCGCAGCTTTTCGAGGAGCGCCGTCCGGGCAGCCATCCGGAGACAAGGTCGGCTGCGGTCCAGACAGGTGCGGGGGGCGCGGTGCCGAGGGAGGAGGAGGAGTCCTCCTGGATTTCGAGGAGGCCGATTGGTTCCAGCGCGTCCCTGAGAGCGGCCTCTAGCTTCCTTGCGTGCTCTTGGGCTCCCTCGCCTGCTGCTGCTTCAGGATCCTCTTCGTGCGCATCCGGTGCCCATAGCGACGTCCGAGCAGAAGCTTTCGGAAGGCGTTCCGGAACTCCGGGTTGAAGATGGTGTATATGACGGGATTCAGGGTGCTGTTGAAGTACCCCAGCCACAGGAACAGGGACGTCAGGTAGCGCGTGAGCGCGCATGACTTGCAGAGAGGCATCAGCAGAGCCGTGACGAAGAAGGGGAGCCAGCAGACGACGAAGACTCCCGTGATGATGGCGAGCGTCTTAGCGGCCTTCCTCTCCCTCTTGTTGTCCAGGGTGTCCCTACGCTTCTGAAACATCGCCTGCGTCGTCGTCGTCCCCTTCTCTCTGTCCGCGGCCCTCTGGACGCTCTCCACGAAGGTGAAGGTCATGCGGAAGATGCCGTTAGCCGCAGGCCCCACCGTTCCCACCGACTCCACGTTCGACGAGTTTAGACTGACGGCCGCGTCAGCGTCCTCGTCTCGGAACTTGTCCGGGAAAGGAGCAGATGGAGCCTCCCCGAGTACGGACGAGTCGGGAGCTGTCGTGGTGGTGGTGGTCGTGGCGGTCGTGGTGGTGGTGGTTGCTGTGGTCATTGCGTTCGTAGTCATGCAGGCGCTGGGCAGCGGAAGCCGGATGTTGGCCAGGCGCCGACCAGCGTTCTTCTTGCGGATGCGGCGCTTGGCTGCCTCGTAGATCCTCCAGTAAAGGCAGAGGATGACTGCCAGAGGCACGTAAAAGGTGCAAAGGGTCGCGAAGATCTGGTACCCGGGATCCTGGCTGACCATACACTTCTTCTCCTTCAGGACTCGCGCGTTCCACTCGCTATCCTTCCACCCAAGGAGGGGCGCGAAGGAGACCAGGGCAGACATGGTCCAGATCACGAAGATCATGGCGAGGATCAGGTTCGAGCTCCTCTGCCGGATGTAGTGCACGTTGGTGACTGCCCAGTACCTGAGGGAGCAGGGGAAAAGATCTCAGATTAGAAGCTCCAGATCAGGAAGGACGAAGGAAGGGACGACTCCTGACGACATCCGAGGGAAGGCTCTCTCGCCTTCTTCCCTGGGGTCACGTTGGACTTCTCCGGCACCCGTCTCCTGAATCCCCCTTCCCATTGGCAGCTGCTCTGAGTTCAAGAATGTAGGAGGCCATGGAGAGAGAAAGGGAGGGAGAGGCTCGCGAAAGGAGTGGTTTCCGCCGCTCCCAAAGGATCGAAGTCGGGAACGGCAGGAGAATGGGGAAGCAACGCATCCCCCGGCGGCGGGCCCGCGGCGTACACGGGAGTGGCAGAGCCAGGGAAGAAGATTCGGTGGCATTCCTCGAGGAAGGGGTCTCGGAATCAGGAAGTGGGACGGATGCAGGGGGGGGGAGGAAGGCAGGTTCGAGAGCGCGTGGTTGGAGATCTTCCCCCCGGAGGACTCTGGAGGAGGGAAAGGAGGAATCAGACTCACGAGCTCTCTCGAGGGGTGCGCGGCCCTTTCGAGGGTCGCCCATCTGATCGGAACAGAGGGGCCGACCTCTCAGGGAACACAAGAATTCCCACCCTTTTCCCACCCCCTTTCGATCCTGGGGCGAGCGAGATGGCAGGAGAAAGAAAGTCGCCGTAGTTCTTCCTGGGCGGGGAGGTCTTGGTCGCCTCCTTCGCCCAAATCGCTCCAGCTTCCACAGACGCAAAGGACCATGTGTTCTCTCTTTTGCTTTCATTGCTCCCGGAGGGTCCTTTTGAGAGTCTGTCCTTCCTCTCACCTCTCGCGGGACGTGTAGTCCTTTCTGAGCCCCATCGGCAACCCATGAGTCAGAAGAGAGTCAGAAGGGCGGACCCCGATGGGCCACTTGTGAGGCTCCGCCTTCCTTCGCCCTGCTCCCGCCGCACGGTACTCCCGAGGGCTCGATCCGCAGGAATCCTGCAACTCACTGAGGCCCGAACTCTATCGGTAGCTCACCGCCCAGGAATGGAGGAGGAGAAGCTATGAGAGGCGCAGTTCCGGCGGCATCCGGCAGATGTCTCTCGCGCTCTCGAGTTCCGGGACGACGAGAGGGCTGTGGGGAGTCCTCCGAAAGAGCGCTTCCATCAGAGACGACCTTACAGCTCTGGTAGTCGGAGGGGCGATAGAGGACGGGCCCGGGAGCAAGGACGTCCCGAAACCACATAACAGGACAGGAAGGCAGTACTTGAGGCACCCATGGCTCTTCGGTCCCGGGGAAGTGCGGAGGACGCGCTGCAGCTGCGCGTTCGGTTGAGCGCACTCGTAGGAGCGCCCGCCCGCGCCTCCGACGACGACACTCCGGGCGGCAATGCTGCCGGCTGGCGGAGGCAGGTGCTCCCAGCCAGGGGCACCTCAACGCCAGCTCAACCCGACTCGGTGGCCCTCCCCCCTGCACCTCAGCAGCACGAGGTGGATGGAAGGTGAGGGTAGGATCCCGCGAGGCGAGAGCCGGAAGCGCTCCTGGTAGGCCGAGGCTCTTCCTGGGTGCTCTCTCCCTTAAGGGGATGGCGAGGTGGAAGGGGGAGCTTCACGGAGGAAGCGAGGGGTCAAAGAGGAGGAAGAAGACCTCGCACTCATCGTCCGGGCGCTCCAGCCTCGGGTCGGCGCCGTCTCCGAGTCTTTGCCTCGCACACGCATGGTAGGGTTGCCAGTGGGTCGGACCAACACAGCTATTGGCACTGGTCCCACCGCCGCGATAGTGGAGCACCAGACGGACATCCATCTCCTCTTCTCGCCAGTCGTCTCCCGTGACGCGGAGCGACTGGTGACACGCGGGGTCGTCACCGATGAGATCGAGGTTGACGCAGGGAGTTTCTCGCTCCCGCCAGCGTCCTGCGGGCTATCATGGGAGTCGACGGGAAGAAGAAGAAAGGGGAGGGAGGCTATGGAGTTACGGCGCCGTGCAGGAGATCCAAGCGCCGGCGGCAGCAAGGCCGCGGATCTCACAGAGGTTGGCCTCAAGTGCCAGTTCTGGCCGCGCCCCTCGCTCCGCCCAGTACCTGTCTAGCGCTATGGCGACCAGGTGCAGGATGGAGGCCGTGCAGCAGAGGACGTCGCTGATGGTCCACATGTCGCAGAGACCGGGACCCAGGACCCACTCCCTGGTGACCTCGTACACAGCGCTCAAGGGCATGACCAAGCAGGCCACCAGCAGGTCCGTGACGGCCAGAGACAGGATGAGGTAGTTGGCCACGCTTTGCAAGTGCCGGTCCAGCAGGATGGCCAACATGACGAACAGGTTGCCTGGGGAGACACGCGCATACACAGCGGGCCTGGTCACGTGCCTCGGGGGTGCCGTGCGCCCTACGCGGGGAATAGGAGGGGAGGTATAAAAAGGAGGGTAAGGTTGTCCCTCTTTCTGATGAAGGTTGGCGCTTGCCAGCGGGGACGCTCCTGGGTGTCCGCGCGCCCTCGGAGGGACGTCCCCTCTCTGCGCACGCGTGTGCGTGGCCCCTGCATGTGTGATGGGTCAGGTGGCGCTTCTCGAAAAGAGCTGCTTCAGAGAGCTGCCGGTGCTGCTCTCCTGCGGGTCAGGCGAGCGAACATCGCAGAAGTGTGGCCTTGAAGGCGTGGTATGATCTCGTGGCGTGCTGCTCTTCCTCTCTGAGGGAGGATCCTCATAGTAATTTTTTGACCCTGACGGAGTGGCCGTCGCTCAAGACTCGCGGCTGGGACGGCCATCCCGATGACGGCACAATTCAGCACCAAGCGCCACCCAGCGTCCACTGGTGGCTGTTATCTGGGAGCCGAGGAGGATGGACGTCTGCGAGCCTCACCTCGCTTGATCCGGACGTCACTGCGCGCCTGACAACGGTTCTGACCCATTGCCAATGAACTGCGCTGACCTCCTTGCAGGGCAGGTCCGCCTCCTTCCTTTCCCAGTTTGGGCGCGAATCGTCGTCTTTCTGTCGAAGACATCCAGGACACCTTCGGAGAGATCGCCCGCGAGAATAATGGGGCGGAAGACACAACGCCCGCCTGTCAGGGGAGTCCGGCCCTCGGTCAGACTCTCTGGAGGTGGCGCTGCGGCAAGAAGGCATCCGTCGAGGCCAGAAACTGGGAAAATTCCAGGCTGTGGGTGCCAGCGAAGTTTCCCCGAAAACCTGCTGACGCCACGGGGCCAGTCCCCAGGAAGCTACCTTGGACGCTGACCACGCTGCGCCTCTCGCAGCTTCGGAGAGAGCCATTTGAGGATGTTTGCGAAAGATTATTCGCTGACCTCCTCATCCTTGCCTTTGGGCGGTTTCACCAGGCTGCCACCCGAGGAGGACTCTCTAATGGCAAAGGAGCCACCTTGAGAGGAGAGAAGAGAGGAGAAGGATCTCCTGGGTTTCAGATGACGCCATGGACACGATGGGGGAAGGGCATCGCCTCTTATGCCTTACCCAACAGCGCCCACTGGTCGTTAAGACATGTCCCTTTCCGGGAGCATCAGTAGGGACGCTCCAGGGAGCGCGGGAGCTAAGTTGGCACTCCCTCGATCCCGAGAGATCCCAAGCTTCGATGGCATGGTCGAGCGGGAGGCGCGAGCCTCCTGCCCAGTGATCAGGGCAGAGAAAGCCCAAAGCTCACGAGTGCATCCCGGGTCACATGCGTTGGGCTCAGGTTCGCCATATGCACAGAGGAAAAACGGCTTGGAGCTCAAGGAATGGGAAGAGGAAGTTGCCGTTCCCAAAGGGAGGTCGCAAAGGATCCGCCCCCGCGTGAGATCCGAGAGGAAAGTCACTCGTCGAGCCGCGCGCTCCTCCCTCCGGTTCATGCAGGGTCGCACGCTCCTTGGACTGAACCCACCGGTCGCGCCCTATCCTCCTTTCTTCAGAGCGCAAGCGGTCAGGAGCAACTTCCCCGCCTCGCTCCAAGCAACTAACCGTTTTCATCAGAGGGCGCTCCGCTCATCACGGGTCGGGAGGGAGCGCGCCGTAGCGGAGGACGAACCCCTTCTCCTCAGCCCTTCTTCACTGCCGTCCTCCCCCGCTCTAATCGCGGACGCCATCGCGGCTCACAGCATCATCCGGGAAGGGAGTGGGTAGATCACGCAGCTCAACCAAGCAGTCTCCGGAGTGGTTCCCGGAAGGGCGAGACGTACTGAAAGCGCCTTCCGGCGGCCGAAAGTCTCTCGTCTCCTCTCCAGTTCTCCCCTCCTCCGAGACGGAGTGATTCCCCTGAGCGGCCAGGAGCCCCTCCGTGGAGAGGAGGGACAGTGCTTCCGGGGGAACTTCCCAGGGGACCTCCGCGAGCGACGTCAGTTGGGCAAAGCGAGCGCCTTCGAGCGCGCCCAAGAGAGCAGTGGATAGGCGCGCGGCGATCCTTGCCTCTCTTCTCATCCCAGCCTGGAAGGCGCCCTCCGCCCCCGCTCCCTTACCCTGTCTTGGTCTCTCTTTTCTTCCATCCGAGGAAGTCGTGCCTTCGGAGTACAACCGACACGAGGGAGGATTCTCCAGAGAGGCGCCGTCAACGGGCCCGACCTCACGGGAGGACAATACGATCGGCACCCACGGGAAGCGGCGGAGTCCCTTCTGGAGCGCTGCATCTAATTCGCCTCGCGCCCTTTCCCGAATACTGCTGACAAGAGGACCGGTGGTCTTCCCGGATCCAGGCAGATTAGCCTGAAGGAAGCGAAGAGCTCCAGCCAGGAGGGAAAAGAGGAAGGAGCTCTCGAACCCACGGCGGGAGGTCAGAAAGGTCGCAGGGTCCCCATGAGTACCGGCTTCCCCGCAGCCTGCAGTTCCGACGGCGCTCCAGGCTGCGACGCGACTTCCGCCCTCCAAGAAGCGAAGCGTTGCCACCTGCTGCCGTCAGATGGGGCGGGCCAGGTTGCCTGCAGGGCACACGCCCGCCGCGTGTGTCCGTCCTTCCCCACGAGCGCAGAGAGAGGCTTCCGGGTCCCGGAAGTCTTGCCTTGATTCTTTTTCGCTGCTGTCGGTGGAGGATGGAGCCGTCAGGAATCCAGAAAATGATGCAGCTGAATTCACGGCTGGCTCGGAGTACCCCGAGCTCCTTCTAGTGCTTGCACCCCAACAAGAATTGGGGTGCCTTCGCAAGCGTGGAGGGGAAGGAGAAGTCCAAAGTCTTTCTTCACCTCAGGATCCACCGCGCCTGACAGAGCGGTAATCAACGCCGTTGCACGTTACTCCTGAGCACCGAACCCGACTTACGACGTGGACTTTTTTTTTCTGTAAGCAATCAATACAGAAGCTCTCCGGAGAAACACCGTGGGAAGTGATGGAACTGTGTACATCGCGCACGTGGAAGTGGCAGCCTTCTATTTCTCGTGTGTGTGTGTGTGTGTTTCTAGCAGAATTACTTTTTTTTTTCCTTTTTTTTTGAGGGAGGAGGGGGGGAGGGGAAGGTGACTTTAGCATGCGTATAATGGAAAGGCAAATGGTGCTGCAAAAACGATAAATTTGGCGCCAGTACGTGGATGGTCAGAACCCACATGCTCCTGGATTATTGATTAAAGTTGCAAATGATCAGTTAAAAGAAAGCACAAATGTGGTAATCCTCATGCAAGTCGACCGTTTTGATGAGGAGAAGAAATGCAATATTTAAGCAAAGAATACACAAACCCTCGATGGAAACGATGCGCAGGAGCGACCCTTCGGTTCGGATGTATACTAAGCATTCCATGTTGATTCATTCCGTGTACACAAGGAAAACACACTGATACACCGACAAGCACGGTGCATTAGCATAAGGGAAAACGAAACTGCACAGCCAAATATGCTTACGGAGGAGAAAGCAAAAGGAAGGAAACATCCGGCCATCTAAACAGACACGTACTGAGTGGGTTGGTTTTTATAGAGACGGCGTCGTTTACAAAACGCCTATTCGAAATGGATAAATATTTTGGAAATGTTTTTTCGATGTATACTTTCAAACACCCATGTATGTGTGTGTGTGTACGTGTGCGGATTACGTGATGCACACGGGCTCGCAGGCGACCCCAGTCCGCCGCCGGAATGGAACGCGCTCGTTTAAGGACTGCTCCGCGGTTCCGCGGGTGCTGTTACCGGGGTCGGTTGTCACCACTAAGCCCCACAGATGAATGAGGGTCCAACGAGTCCTTCGGTCACTGGTGCCGCTGGAAGAATTGCGCGCCACGGACATCCGCACCTTCAAATGCTGACAACCACGTGGTGACACCCAGAGGAATGACCGAAGAAGGGAAGCAGAAGACTTGGAAGTGTTTTTTTCCACGCGTGGTGGGTGGGAAGGAGGGGTTTGAGAGGTTGCAGAAACTTCCGACCCTGGAAGACGAATCCTCGTGGCTGACCAGCCAGGGGAGCAAGCAAACATCATGACGAGAGCTCTCAGAAAGCCGCTCATACAGTAGACAGGGAAAAGTAACAAAGAGAGCGCAAGGAAATTGGTTGCCAATGGGAACCACTTTCCTACGAGCGCCGTGAAAAGGAAATAGGAAACGGACAGATGTCGTCTTCACATGGATCTCTTTATCTGTCTCGATTGTCAATTTGCCAGCGCTAAGAAATTAAACGTGGGATCCGAGATCCCGGAATCTCTCATTTTCAAAACAGAGGCAGGGAGGGATATTTCGTGAGCAAAGTCTAACAACCACGTGCTGCGGCCGGTCCCTAAGGAGTGACTCGTCAACAGAGCGACAGCAGATTTTCCATCCCCGACTGTTTCCTTTGCTCTTGGCATTGGAAATCTTAAGAATCTTAGCAGCAGCCGTCCTGCTTTGTCCTTTTCGTTTTATTTTATTTTTTTGCTTTTTGCATTACAAAAATAAAAGAGAGTCGGAAAAAAGCAAAGCAGGCCGTGCCCATCTCCGCAGACAGAGGCTGTAAGGAAATGCGAGAGTTCTTCGCGAAAAGTTGGGGGGCATTTTGAAAGTCCGTGCCAATCATTACGCAATCATTACCCTTTAAGAAGAATTTTTTTTCTTTTCCTCTCTCTCTCGTCTCAGATGTGGTCGAGATATTTTGCTGATATACATTGCTGATACTTTGTCGAAAAAATCCAATAATCTTTCTCCTGAATCTCGTTTCAGTAATAAGTTCTTGTCAACGAACGCTGTTAATGCACCTCGGCGACAGGGCCGGCTGCTTCGAATGGTCCACGTTAAGACTCCATCAGCACGAACGGAGAGCGTTTTTACCTTTTACGACTTCACCTTGATGGTTGCATGATCTTACCATGATCTTAAACTAGTTCACTCTAGATGAGAGATGTATCGTGGACATTCTGCTCATTGCACAAGTCAAGTCATCGCCCCCGAGCGAGTACTCTCGACGGTGGGAGGAAAGGGAGGGAGGGGCCACAACGGTGGCTCATCGGGTCCTTCCCGGAGGCAAGGGGAAAGTGCGAACGAAAATGGCCACTCGCACTCGAGCCACAGCAGCCCGGGATGAACAGGTTTCCTGGGGCTGCAGATGCGTGAGCTCAGGATGAGAGCGCATGGGCTCTGGCCAGCGCGTTTCCACTTTGCGTCTGACAAATTTCCCAAAGGAAATTCGAGCTTGCTGGAGTTATCCTCTCGTCTGTCCTCGGTTTTCTCCCCGTTCAGCAATTATGAATTGAACAAGGCATGCACTAATGAAGCACTGATATTATATGTAATTTATTAAAGGGCAATACAATAAATAGAGTATACAAGTCAAGGGTACAATCAGCTGATTGCCAAGTGCTCGGCACTCTGGCCCGCCAGGCGGGAAATCCTGGAAGGAAAAAAGCATTCCTTGGTTTTCCAAAGTGTGCCGAGAAAAATTTCCGATCATTCCCGAGAAAACTCCAGATTTTCCGCCCGCCTTGTCGAAAGTTTGTCTTGCCACTGCCTTTTTTCTTTTTTTCCTGCTTCGAATGTCTTCACCAGAACAATCTTTTTCTCTTCTGTATCCTACACGCGGACTTCCGTGTTTACGGAGACTTTGAGAGTAGTAATCTGCTCACGGATGGACGGACTTAATAAACTTCGCGCTGCAAATGCAATGTCATTGCGTTACCGTTGTCTACGTAATCGCAGCCGAGAAACACGTCAGATTCCATGATAAATGCGAGCATCTTGCCGAGTGCATCTCCGCGTATACACGTGTGTGCGCGCACACGTGTATGCATACTCCGGAAGCAAATAACTTGATGGAAACTTCATTTCGTGGTTTCGCTTCTGGAAAGAAAGCAAACCGGTCCGGGAATCGGAAGCATGAAAGAGCGCATGCACCACAAATATATTATACGAGGTAGCGAACGCGGGAGTTTATGAGATCACATTTAATTAAATAATGCATCTCTTATTATGATTCGTCGCGTGTGTTTTTCTCCATTAATCTGAGGAACCGCAGCCATGTACTCGGGTCATTAAATCCAGCGGGCACGGCCTTCGTTGGTAAAATGCAATTCAAGCAAGAACAATGGCGCGGCTGCTCAGCAACGGGCTCCTGGATACGCCAACCGTTCCATTGTTGCGCGCGTCTCCATTGTCTCCGCGGCCTTTGCCGGCTCCCCGCTCCTGGATTCGGGCCTGGAATTCGTGCGAGGGAAGTCCATCCGAGTTCGTTCTTGGCGTGCGAAGGGGGGGGCGCACCATCCCCCGCAACCTGTGGTTCCACCCAGCCGGGCGCTGTGACGGAGTTCACAGAAGAGATGGCAGCCTACGGGTTCGGAAGACCGTTCGAAATCTGGGATCATTCGAGCTGTGACGAGGTCGGACTTCTTACTGCGTTGGAAAACTACGGCCGACGGGATTCCCCGTTTCCTGCACTGCATACAAACCCGATTTTTCTTCGCTTCCTGCACGCACGAATGAGAAAGCGGAAAAGCCAATCCGAGCGAATGCTAATACACAAGGTGAGCTTCTTGAAGTAAGGAAGATTTGTTTTCACGAGGTTGATAACGGCCACTGCACGCTGGTGACCACCTCGTCGCCAGCGTACAGCTCAAGAGCAGATTAGGCGAGGTTTGCTTGTCCTCGGCTGCGTGTGCACGCGGACACGCCGCTTTTGCTTTGAGTGCATCGCCTCGTTTCTCAAGGAATCGCTGATCCCGTGGCATTTTGGTAACGCTCTGCACCATCGATCCACTGGTGTGCCCGCGGTTTGCGAGAAGGGATGTGCACCTTCCGTAAGAACCCACGGACGCAGGTGGAAGGGCACGGAGGAAGTGAGGGGGAAGGGGATGCACGGGGCCGCTGAATCCTTCCTTGCCCCTCACGGAAGCATGCCAAAATCTGCCTAAGCAAATGCATGGACTGCCGCGTGCGTGCATGCTTCTGGTTTCCCCATTCGTGACCGGCCGGTGGTGATGTCGTGCCCACGCAGCCGGACGATCTCACTGGTGTCGGAGAAAGGAGGGAGAGGGGGGAGGGGAAGCAGCTGCTCCGCAACTGCTTGTCGGGGTTTTGATACGCCAGCTCCCCTCTTCGGTGCCTCCTGGAGATCTCCCGGTTGACCTCGTTCATCCGGGTAAGGAGGAGCTGACAGAAGGAGGGAACCCTTCCACGGGGACGAGTCGGCATCCAGGGAAAGAGTGGAGTTAACCGGAAATATGGGAGGGATGACAGGACCAGGTCGAAAAGGGAAGGACATACAATATCCTGCCGATCCCACGGGCCCTGGGACGATCCTGCGAGACTGCTTCTCAGGGTCCGCCGCCTCCTCCCAATGGAGTCTCTCTTCCCAAGCTGGGCACTCTCGTGGGACACAATTCAACGCGAGTGCGCGCGCTCGGTCAGCGGTCCCTACGGGCAAGAGAGAGAGAAAGACAGAGAATGGGTGTCGACCTCCGGGGACTCTTCCCTCTTTTTTCCCTGTCGGAAAAAAAAAGGTGCCCAGAGACCGTGAAAATCCCTTTCTTTCCTAACTGCAGGCTTTCTGCGAATAAAGGATGGTGGCACAGACTTCCTCCTCCAATCCTTCTTGCTCTCAGGCAACCTCATGACACCTCCTGGTGTTGGGTAAAGCGGGAGGTTTTCGAGAATGCTCCCGGGTTTTTCCCTGCTCCAAGGAACACGCTTCCCGGAAGCACTTTGTTTTCCTGGGCGGTTTCCATCTTCGACTCCACTTCTGGGCACTCCAAGGGTGTCGACACCCGGAAGTCTTGCCATGAGCTCCTATTCTCCACGCATTCCTGCAGGCCAGAAGGGGGAGGACACTCTGGAGGGAGTAGAAGTTCCCAGAAATTCCACACATTGTCTCGAAGACTGCAACCGCTCACAGAGCAGGGGGAGAGGAAAGGGAGGGTTCCTGAAGTACTCCCATTTTTCAGCAGCAGGGAGATGTGCTGGGTGTGCTCATCCACTTGCTCTTCGTCTTCCGCTGTCCCATTCCGTCTTCCCTCTTCGTTGCCTCCTGGCCGTCTGCTCCAGCAAGATGCCGTTCCCTCTCTCCTCAGGAGTCCGGCTGCTCGATTCCCTGTGGGCGTCTTTGGTCCTATCTGGTGCTTTCGGTGAGGGTGACCCCTCTGGGGAGGCTTCCATCGCTCCTCTGTTGGATGCTCAGCCGTTGCTCACTGCAGGAGCGACGATCCTGCTGATCGGAGTTGCTGAGTCCCGGACTGCTCCCTCGCTCGGCCTGCTTCTCCGAAAGTCTTGCACGAGGGTGGCTTACGAAGGCCTTATGGTAGCCGCGGGAGGGATGGGCCTGCCCCGCCGGGCTCTTCTTCCTCTTCTTTTTTTTTTCTCTATGCAACTCGCCCCGCCAGACACGGGGTTGTCCTTTCCTCTGCGTCCCTCGTGAGCCTCCTAGAAGCGCCTTTCCTTGGGAACACCTCCGGTGTGCGCTGGGACCACCAGCAGGGATCCGCTGGTGGCGTCAAGGCGACAAACATGGCTCGAGTAGGGGTCGGAGGCAGTTCACGCCGAATGGCTCTCCGGTGTTATCCGATGGCCCCTAAAGGGCAGCGGGCTCCAGGACGCAGCTGCGCCGTCCTCGCGGCCGAGCGAGTAGGGAG
This sequence comes from Raillietiella orientalis, assembly GCA_036172245.1. NCBI lineage: Eukaryota > Metazoa > Arthropoda > Ichthyostraca > Raillietiellida > Raillietiellidae > Raillietiella > Raillietiella orientalis. The sequence goes on along the minus strand of JAYWIR010000018.1, from coordinate 490,322 downwards.
AGCCTGCTCACAGGTTACTTTCTCTTCCCTTGAGAGGGGGGAGGGGAGCCTCCCTTTCTCTCGGGATGCAGCGTGCGCTTCGCCCCGGGAGAAACTCCCGGAAGGAACGGTTCACGGGATTCGCCGGAAGGCAGCTGTCTCTCCCGGTTCTTGCGTGTTCCAGGAAGCGCTCTCCTCGCCCCAGGAACTACTCTCCCTTTTCAGTGAAAATCCCGTGCATGCCGCAAACTCCTGGTCCATCCTCTTCCTCCCCCTTTCCTCACTTCCCCCAAACGGAAACCAAAAGGAGGATCCGTGGGTCTCGCCAAGAATGCTGATATCGAGGGGGTCCATCACTGTGGACCCCCTTTCCCCCGTGAGCATTTCCCAGCAAGCGAGACTATCGCCAGAGAAAGACAAGGGCATGGTTGGTTCGGCGTTGGCACATCTGCTGCTGCACGAACGGGACCGGTACAAAAAAGGGAGGGGAGGGGAGGTCGGACGAGAGAGCAGTGTTCCTCCCCTGTAGTAGGTGCGCCTCCAGAGGAGGAACGCTGAACGCTTTTGGGGGGAGAGTGCCTGCACCGAGCGGGAGGGACCAGAGCATCGCAGGGAAACTCACGCGCTACCCTCTCCCGTCCCCTCCCCCCTCCCCTCCACCTGAGACATGGGAACGACGGGCGGACGCACTTCCATGACGTTCGCGGCGACTATTGGACGCCTCGGAATCTCCTGATGGATGAGGGTACGCCGGATATGCCGCGCGGGTGGCGGATATTCCTTCCGGGAGCGCGGGGACTCCCATCCTTCCTCCGGGGAGCAGCCAACCGCGAGGACCGAATCTCCCGAAGGATACTCGCCGCCCTCTCCCCGAGGAACTGTCCATCACGTTCCGTCGAGGCCACAGGCGCTGCTGCCGACCCTCAGAAGAATGGAGGAGGCAACAGGGATCCATCTCCCTGCCAGCGGACTTGGGCATCCCCGCCGAAGGATTTGCGAAGGAGTTTTCCTTAAAGAAGGAGGTTGAAGATGAGGGAGGGGAGGATGGATCTGTGATGATCAGAATTGCTTGTGTTCGTCATCGGAAAACTCCGGTTCTGAGACTCCTCGAGAACACAGAGCAGAAGGCTCAGGAGAGAAGGAGGGAAGGGGTTCGGGAAAGGATGGACGGAGAAGCGGAAGCTCTGCCTGCAACGAGTCCCGTTTCCTTCTTCTTCCAGACTCCCACAGTAGGGAACGCTTCAGCCTACCTCCCACCATACGTGCGATCTCCAGTTGCCATTTTCCTTCCTCCTGCCATGCCCCTTTGCCCTCTTCTTCCGGAGCCTTCCTCCTCCTCCGCGTGGAGCTGCTCTCTAGCGAGATCAGAGGCAAAAAGCAAGAGACTTCCAATGACCAGTGTGCGCATGGAACGCACCTTCTTGCTCTCGAGTTGCGTGCAGTGTAAATGCGCTCGCAGGATCTTCCCGGCTTTGATTCCCGAAGCTACAGATCCCCTCCTCTGAGAAATCCTTCTCTGCCCAGTCCCGTGAACTCTCCCTGCCTTTAAACTTTCCTTCTGTTTTTCTTTTTCTCCCTACGTGTTGGATTTTTCCCCTCTGATCGAGTCTGCCGCTTCCCCTCCCCCCTCCCCCCCCCCCTTTCCCTCACACACCCTTTTCCCGATTTATCGAAGATTTCCCGAAATTTTTGTAAAGGGGAAGATGCAAAGATAAAAAAAGAAAAAGAAAAAGAAGAAACACAAAGCGAAGGGCTTTATTATTCCGTCTTTTTTCTCGATGACGCCTCTTTGTGTTTCCATCTGGAAGGCGTAAAAAGTCACTGTTGTCGACGTGGGTTCCCTGAAGCGAAACAAGATGGCGTCGCGAACACATTCTTGCGTCCAAGTGTGGCGAAGAGTTGCGAAGCATACGCGGACCGATGGGAGGGAAGCGTGCCTGATGGCGGACATAAGAGCGCACTGTTGGACGATCCGCCCGTGGGGAACGCATTGTTTCGCACTGGAAAAATGGCGTGTGCTGATCAGGCCGTGGCGAGAATCGTGGCTGCGCCCGTCCGTGGAGACGCTCACCGGACAGGGAATGCGACTTTCGCTCCTGGCGACGCAGGTGGGGCGAAAGGAAACACTTGAACCAGAAGCCGAGAGAAACCTGCAGATGGGCGACGAAGTCCTAACCCCAGAGCGGGTCACTTCCGCCTACCCTCGCCGGAATTCGGCCGGACTGCTTGCGGTACCGACTCGGACGTGAAAGAGGCCAGCGTTTTTGGAACGCCGAGCAAAGAAGGCTCGAAGGAAGACCCGCTACCCGCCAGTTGCTGAAGAAATCGACCGTCTCGGTGGTCGTGAATCCCGCGAGAGGATTGAGGATCACCAAGGTACCAACTTTCGTGCTCTTTTGCATTCAACTCTCAGGTCCTTGGATCAACCCGACTGCGGGCTCCTGAAATGCCTGCTGCTGGGCCACCACTCCGCGACAGTGACCCCCCAGACGGTAACCGCCACGAGTGCATCGAATCACGAGGCTCCTCCCGCCGCTCTCTGCCGAAACCGGCATCTATCCCGACAGGAAGACTTCCGGGAAGTTCCGTCGGCCTCATCGTAGGCGGCTGCCGGGAGCTCTCGGCTTCTCGGGTGGGTAAAGAATGCGGAGACTGGAGGCGGGCGCGCGCGCCATCAACCCACCCAGATGAGAGGAGAGCGGATGGGAAGTTCCTTCCACCCCATTCCCACCCGCCTGTCCCACCTCCCCCCCCTCTCCGAAATTCCTGTTAGCCCACTGCACGAGCCGAAACCGGAAATCTTAATGGCAGGAGAACGCGGGAAAAAACACGCGGGAGACCGTTCGTCCCGAAGGTCGCGCAAGGTGCAGTGGGCTACCTCGAGGCACGGCAAGAGCAGAGGAGCCCGGATCACTGATGCGGTGGGAGCAGCGATCTGGATCACCTACTCGCTTTCGTTTTGCCCTCGATTACCCTCCCTGTTCCCTCGGGGAGGAGGGGATGCGAAGAGACTGCCCCTAGGAACCACCGGGTCGTCTCGCCGACAGGGGAGGTGCAGGAAAAGCAGCAAAGAGGGGCAAGACCGCCCGTTCTGGAGGCTGTGAGATGACTCCCTCCTTTCCGTGGGGAAGCTACCCTTCTCCCATCGAGGAGGAAGGAGGGACTCCCGCCTCTCGAGGGGGAAGGACGAGAAGTTGGGCCGCTCCCGACTCGCGCCTTCTCCAGGATCGTCAGCTTCCTGCTTCTCCCTGCCCACTAGAGGGATTCCAGAGTGAATGAGAGGGAGAACGCGCGACTCCCGCCGTCTCCCGAAAAAGGAGGGTAGGAACGCGGTCTCTCTGGGATGAAATGGGAACCCAAATTGTAGGCCATGGGAAGGACTGCCCCTTTCTTGACTCTCACTCACCTACGATGGTGACCAACGTGGTGGCAGCGAGAAGGACCGACGTCGCCAGGACGGAGGGCGTGGTCAGCCCTTCTTTGGCTTCTTCTGGAGAGGAGCTGTTCGCCGCCCACCCTCCTTCCGACATGGCCGTCTCAGGGTGGGGACGGTGGGCGCAGCGGGGTTGCCATTCCCCCTATCGTGGGCACTCGCAGCACAAGAAGGAGGAAGGTGGGGGCGGGATACGGAGGTACCGTTTCTCACCAGGGGGGAGCCGGGGGCAGCGGCGGGCGGCGCGCCTCAGCGGAACCTCCGGCACGCCAGCCGTCCTCGGCACTCACTGCGGCGGTTTCCGTGGCGACAGCCGCCGCGAGTGCGCCGGTCGCAGCGACGCGAAGGGAAGCCTCCCCCCCAGCCGCATCTGTGACCCGGAACGGGACACGGTCGGGCAGAAGGCCCTCTGCTGCCAGGAACCGTGGGGGGAGGCTCACTGCGCTCGCGCAGGCGCCCGGAAGCATCCCTTCCCCGACATCCTCCGGGAACGGTGGCGCATTGTCTTTCCCCGGAAGACAGCCCGAAAAAGGAGGACTCCTGCCTGAATCAGAAGCACTTGCTCTCGCACCGGATGCGGCCACTCTCCCTCGTCCCCCTTTCTTTTACCCTTCCCTTCTCTCGAGCACCCCGAGAAGCAGGACGCGGGAAGACGTTCCGGGACTTGCTCTTCTGCTTCGTAAGGACGAGACGGCTCCCCTTTATTCCCATCCGTCCAGGTGCCCTTCCCCTCCCTTCGGCGCTTGCCGCCGTCCTCACCGCCGCCCTTCTGTTTCCACCCTACCTTCATCCGCATGCGGGGCTGCAGCCCATGGGGACCCTCGAAGAGGAGGGAAGACGGGCTTGCTCCTCCTCCCGGAAGATTCCTCCCCATCTGCCGAGTCGCAGCTTGGAGACTCCTGTGTCCCATCCGATGGGAAGGAAAGAAAAGAAAGCCATAGGTGGCGTAGAGCAGCGTACCACCATGCGTGACCTGAAGCCGGGTCTCTGCCCGCAGAGAAGGAGATCGAGGACTCCTCGTTCCCAAGGGTCCCCCTCGTGCAGGAAGAATCGCATCGTCCCGAGCTCTGCCTGGGAAAGGCCTCATCGTCATCGAAGTAGAGCACGTCCGTCCAAGGCTGGGGCGAGCGGGCGTTCCGGAGGAGAGGGAGGAGTGTACTGCTTTGTATCTTGGGTGGCAACAGCTACGAGGCGAGCGTGGCTGTTTCGTGCTCCAGGAGCGCCTGGCACGCGGCACCGTCTGCCTTCTCCGCCCCATTCCTTCTCTAACCCTCGACCACCGTTTTCTCTCCCTCCTTCCCTCCCTGCCGCCGTGCATCGTGTGAGGGAAGTCCTTCCACCTGGCATCCATTCTAGCTGTGGGCGGCCGCCAGGGATGGATGCTCGCGAGAGCAACAGGGCACTGCCACGGCGGCAGCGGCGAAGCACTCTTCTCTCCAGGGGTGAGATGAGGAGGTAAAGGGGAGGAGGAAGGAGAAGGGAGTAGGGGAAGGGTTCGGCAGCGACGCCCTCCCCATGGCGCTTACAGCGCGGGATACCCGAAGCAGGCATCCCGGCGCCGTCGCCGCCGTCCCCCCCCCTCCTCTCTCTCTCTCTCCCGTTCTCTCTCAGTTTTCGGTACCCGCCGTGGCGAGGTACGATCGGATTTCCCTCCGGTGGAGAGGGAGCAAGAGAGGAACGCAGCGGACTCTTCCCCAGCAGAATCCTCCGAATCAAAAACGACGAGAGAATCGGGACGCAGCGTCTTAGGGACAGTGAGGAAGGGTGGCGAGTGAGATGACATCCTGCGACGGCGACGACGACGAGTGCTCCAGTAGGGGGGTGCGGACACCGAAAGATACAGAACGGAGCAAAGGGCAATGCAAGAAGAGCAGGCGAGGTTGTCAGCGGCGACCCTTGATTCTGGAGAAACGAACCCTGCGTGGGACAAGGCGGAGGAGAGACCCGTGCGGCACTCGTCGATCGTTCTCATAGCGGAACTGCGGGAGGGCAGGGGGCGAGAACACGGTTCAAATGGCGGCGGGCGACTTGATCGATAAATTAGCCTGTGCTCGCCGATGAGTCGTGATCACTGTTGCTCTGCCCGCGCGCGCCCCCTTGCGGGACGCTTTTGCTCCCCTCCCCCCCGCTCCCGCCTCGCTATCTGCCGCGGTGCCTGCATCACTGTGGTCAAGCCGGAGAGGTCCTCGGAACCACGAAGATAAAGCTTTCGCCCTTTATTAGATTCGTGGAAAAAAAAAAAATTCGGTGATACATAACCTGGGAGAAGGGAGAGATTTTTCGTGTGTTACTTGCTCCTGTGATTCGACTCATTTGGATGGTAATCATTTTTTGAATGATTTATTAATCGGGGCTTGCCACGGAGTAAAGAAAGATCCTCGTTTCAATGGAGTGCCCGCGTGATCCTGTTCCACCGATTTTCGTTTAAGGAAACAAAATAATCGCGCATTCAATTAAGCTCGCATGATTGCACATAAGCAGCTATAAAGATGTGAAATGGTCTGTTTGTCATTGCATTATACATAGCATCAATCAAGTGCACTTCGCTGAATGAAATCATACGTCAAGATGATGAGCGTCGGCTGTGACCGATGCCTCTCTGACCGACAAGTTGGCTCCGTTTAATTTGTTGGTCACAGAGGCGACTGTGCGAAAAACGAGATTTTCCGGCCAACCCACTCCACGAGGACTCCACAGCGCATGCCTTTTCCATTTCATTTCGTCACGTGTACGTGTACACACGTACCTGCAAGCTCCCCAACGAGCTGTCTTTCCTTTGAGGTGCTACGGAGGTCTTTGAAGGGAAGGTCGAATACTGCCGGTGTTCGAGGTCACTTCATTTTCACGAGTGCCCGCGGACCCCGTGCAGGACAGCTCCTCGATGCAGGTCGGTTCAATCTCCCAGGATGCGTTGATGTCTCTCGACAGATGGGAGTCGTTCTCTGCCCACAAGATCGGCACCCTACCTGCTGTTTGCTCTCCAGAAACGTGGTCCCGTGTTTATCACGGAAGAAGGAGGCCGAGGATTTTGACTGCGGCGGCAAAAAGACTGCAGACTGTCAGAGGAAGAAGATGGCGAGATCTACCGGGTGGGCCCGTATCTGTAGATGTTTTTTGTTCCTCCGGAGAGGCCGTGCCCGCCCCCTCATGCATATCAGATGGCACCCGAATCCACCTCTCCCATTACGTCTCGATGAGGAAATGTGTCCTCCTCCTCCGGGTGGGATCATGATGCAAAGACTGGAGCAGACACGTTGTCTTGCGACGGTGACTGCTTCTTTAACTCGCGCCACATGCCATCTTGTCTCCAGAATCAAAGCACCGGATCACAAAGCCGTCGGGCTTTAGCCTTCTCATGGATATAAGCAGAGGCCATTCGGAAGTCTTACCCTTCTTCCCCTCCCTTTCCCCGATTTGAGCAATTAAATTCGCCAATGTGCTCGCGGACCGTAGAGCCAACCAGCCTGGAGGTAGCTGCGAGGAAGATTATTTTTAGCATCCGAGCGGCTCTCCCTGGTAATGCCAGCGACGGGGGGTGTGGGCTCGCGGCGCCGTGCGCTCTCGACCCGTTCCGCGTCATACGGCGTCTCGTGCTGGGTGCAGAAACGAGTTCCGCCTCCGCAGGCGCGGAGGGGGGACGTGACCTCCATCTAACCCTCCCCCCTCTCCGTTGCCTCTTCTCCCGTCGCCGCCCGCCCCTCGACCCTGCGGGGCATGGGTTCGCGATCCTGAGGGAGCAAGCTTTCTGTCCGTTCTCTCGATGGAAAGCAATGCGAGATGCGTCCGCGGTGTGTTTAGCTACTCCGGGAAGTAGGCACCGGGGAGGAACTGCCGCTTTTTTGTGTGTTTTTCTCGGGGGAAGAAGGGGAGGGGAGGGAGCAGGCGAACTTTTCCTTCGGTTGAGCCACTGACGTACTTCCGAGGGGCTCTTCCCTTCCTTTGGCAGCCCTGCTTCGCCCGACGATCCCCATCGCGGTTTCCGGGAAAGGCAGAGGCTGGCTCCGTCCTTCCTCTGCGGCGCGCTGGAAGCTTGGCGCGCCCTTTGCTCCCTTCGGTCGCCCCTGGGAGAGAGAAGACCAGAAGCTCCGGCCTTTTCCACCCGAGAAAAAAGGGGAGGTGGGGAGGATGGAAGAGGGGGGAGTGACGTCTCCATCGCTGCCGCGGACATTGGACGAGGAACTCTTCCTCACCCTTCTGCCTCGGAATATCCGGGGCTCTCTGGAATGAGAGACAGAGGATAGGAGGCCGTTCATTCCACCCGTCTTCATCTCCCTCCCTCTGTTCCATCTCCAAGGATGACCTGAAAGATCGTTTCCGAGCGCTGCACGGCGAGCGACTCTCTGCTCCAGCGGCGTCGAGGAAGATCCCGTCTTTATGATGAGAAGACGTCGGTTTCCTTCGGGGGAGCGGGCGGAGCAAGGAAGGACCCGCCATTCCTCCGTCAAGGGAAACCGTTGCTGGCGTCGATGCCGATATTCCGTGGAACTCTGTCCCTGTGCTGATTCCGCGGAGGACGGTGGCCTTTGCCCCATAGGATGGGAAGGGGGAAGGAGGAGGCGGCTCCAGCAGTCTGCGGCGCCGACCTCGGACGGGATAGATTCCTTCGCAGTGCCAGCGCCCTTGGGACATCTTTACCGCGGGAGCTGCAGGAGTTTTCGAGTTCCAGCGTGACTTCTGCCGGGAACGGGAAGAGGGGGGCGAGCGACTGTCGGAGGCTGGTCTCCCGCCTTCTCTTCCCCTCCCTCCGGCTATTCGGCAGTGCCCACGAAAGCAGCTCGAGGCACCGGCCGGCCAGGTGCCTATGAGTGTGGGCCAGTAAGGAGATATCCGGAGGAGAAGGAGGACAAGAGAAAGGTGCAGTCAGACTGGGATGTCATTTGGCGAAGCGCCCGAGCGATCTCTCACAGCGTCAAAGCGTCCCGTGGGCGGGGGTCCTTGCAGGCTGAACCCTCGGGGTGGAGGGGGAGGTGTACTCCTCAGGGCACGCGCCAAGAGTGCTCGAGCGCCTGAGCTCCGGTTCTGGCACGGTGCTGCGCCGACCGTAACCTTTTCGCCGCCTGCGCCCAGCCTCTTCCTCCGGCAAGGGATGATCAGGGGGAAGGGGGGGGGGTGGCGACATGAGCACACCCTTCCTTGGCGCGCGCGGGCGTGTCCCCGCCTGAGCTCTCCACTCCCTTTCGCTTAGTCGATAGCGGGCGCGGCAGCGGCATCGATCCAGCAGCGCATCGCGGCGCGCGTCCCGCGTCCGCTTCTGCCCCGGAGTCCTTCCTGCTTCCTCTGCTTGCGGTTTTTTCTTAATCGTTTGATTTGCATGTTAAACAGCGGGGAGGAGCGGTGGCTGCGGACGGCGGCGGGATAAGAGGGAAGAGGAGAAGGGGGGAGGAAACTTGTTCTTCCTCTTCCTTTGTCCTCCTCCTCATATGCACCACTGCACGATCCCTTCGATTCCTCTTCCTCTGCACTCGTGCTGCGTAGTTGCACCGACCAGAAGACGAAAAGGAAGCGCGGTACAGAGGTGGGACGCCAGCAAGCTGGGAAAACGCAAGGATGTTCGAGCCGCCGTTCTGCTCCCCCCCCCTCCTTCCATCCTCCTCCTCTTCCTCATCTCCCCCCCTCCCCTTTGTTTTTGCATTTTCATTTTTTCCTTCGTCTTCTTCCATCCTCCTTACTCAAACGTCATTTCCGCGTTCGAGTCGCATTTTTCCGAAATTACCCTGCTGCTTAATGACACGCAGATGCGAGAGAATCACGGAGATGCCCAGACGGGAGAATCCTCCGTCGCATCACATGGAATCGTCGAACGGGAAAATCAGAGAGGGAGGAGAGACCATTGGCGCGTTTCCTAGCCAACGCCCTGGTTTTCTGCTCGCCCCCGGCTAGTTCCCGGAGGAGGACTCCCGAAGGAAGGAAGGGAAAGGGGGAGACCTGGACACCAGCGATCACATCATTCCATCCCAGCCCGCTCCCGCGCTCGCTGGACGCCAACCGCTACAACCGGCTCTTGTCAGGCCCTCTGCCCCTGCCGGTGCCTCTTCTGCACCACTATGAAGTCTTCCAACTTGCCGCACTTTCCCGTTCCCCTCTTTGAGAGCCGCCAGGCTGGGAATCCCGGCATCTTCCAACGGCAAACTGGAGCCTTTCATCTCCGTGAGCGTTTCATTAACCCCCAGAGCGCCATGAAAACTTGTGAATTCTATTCCGATCGGGCCAGACCCTGCAATCAGCAAAGGTTTTGATAATCTTTCTGACACCACGGCATGCTGTGCACTCCATGGTAACCTTCCATCCGCTTCAGTTTTCCAGTTAGCTCAAACTCCTGTTGTTAAAGTAACACTCTCGGAAGACGTTTCCTGATCTTCCATATCGCCGAAAACTTTTATAGTGCCATTTTGCCTGCAAGTCTTTCACCAAGGTCTTGATGAGCTTTGATGTTCCTTTCGTCTTCCCACCTTCCCACCCCCACCCCCACCCCGTGAAAAATTCAACCCGCTAGATGGCAGCATTTCTTGAATGCTTCACCATTGACTGCATATCGAAACTCCCTCCATTTTTATTCCGAACTCTTCCGATCTTTTTATTGATCCATAAACCTCAGATCCCCAAGCAGCGATTTCGTTGGTACACGCCCCCAATTTAAGAGCATGTTTTTTTTTCTTTTTTCCAACGATTCCGATCTCGTATCGCGCGGATGTGCCCGTATTTTGTACGGACGTGTACGGACGGACCTGCGGGTATCCCTATGAACGATCTTCCCACGTAAGGGTGCGCCTCAAAGAAGACTGTCGAGTAGGCCTATCGGCGTCGCACTCTCGCATAGCCATGGAAGCGCTACGCTGCCTTTTTGTTGCTTTGCTTTGCTTTGCTTTTTTTCCCGTTGTTTTTTGATGTGAAACAAATAAAAATAGGAAAACAATTTCCTCTTTAATCTTCGTCGGGTAGCAACGGACGTGGTCCAACCCGTTACTACCCGCCGTTCGGCACGCCCGACGTGCTGGACACCGGCGCCGATGTTCATGCGATTTGGGGAAGGGGCCGGGGAATCGCGCCGTCGGCACTCTCGTGGGTGGCGGGTGGTCTCGTGATATCAGGAAGCTGTGGCTGCGCGACCCCCTCGCTGCGCGCGACTCGCATCCTCCCCTGCGGTGAACCTGTGAGAGTTGAGCGAAGGCGCACCCCTCCACGGAACGGAATGTCCCGGGAGCCTTTTCGGGGACCGGCGGAGGAAAACCGGTGCTGCGGGACCTTCGTGCAGGGGTGCTAAACCCTCGCTTAGGGCTGCTCGGGCAGGGAACGCTCCGGCGTTTTCTTGCGCTCGGCGGAGCTTCCCGGGCGATCTGGCCTTTCTGGTCTCGATCCCGGCGGTCGCCGTTCAGAGGAATCTTCCCGAGGTTCCGCATCCCGTCAGCGAAGCCAACGATCCAAGGCCTCGCGACGGCGGCGGCTGCATTCGCACAGCCTCCCGTTTCCTCCCTCCTCCACAAGAGTGCGTCCGCGTCGAGTTCCCAGAGTCGGCTGCTCCCGGCCCGCGGTTTCTGGAGCTGACAATCCCCCTCTTCTCCCCCTCTGTCTTTCTGAGCCAGATGTGAGGGCGCGCCGGCGACGACGAAATCCCGTATGACTTCCGAAGGCAGCGTTGGATCCCTTCCCTTCCCCCCACATCCCTTCCCCCATCCCCCGATGCCCCGCAGGAATCCCCCGCACCTCCGGGCGAGCGAATTCCGGCAAGTCACCCGGTTGGCAGCGTGCGGTGGCTCATCGCCCACCCGCCTTGCTCCTTCGCCCGCAGGACGGTTGCCAGGCTGCTCTTTCGACTCCCGCCCAAGGGATGAACGCGCAACCGACGGCTTCTAGGCACGGTCGTATCCTCGTCGGCCCTCCCCAGAGAGAGCAGCCTGCCACGGTGGAAGCAGCTGGTGGCCCCGGGCTGTGAGCTGTGCGGGAAAACGCGCCGCCCCTCCGGCGCCAGCCACGGAACCGGAAACCGTCGTAGGCACCTCGCCAAGCCTTCAGCCGCCGGCTTCCGGCCTAAGAGCAGAGGGGGCGGGGAGGCATGACCCCTCTTTCTGCGGACTTGGTGAGGAGCGCGCCTCCCGGGACACCGGGGAGCAGTGGTTCCTCTGTGCCCCCTACTCCTCCTCCAGCTGCCGCCGGCACCTTCCCCCACCTTCCAGGCTCCGTCGGCACGGAGGGCATCCAAGCATCTCGCGGACGCGCGCATCGCGGCCCGGGAATCGGAGAGGCTGAGGAGATAAGTCTCCCCCCTCCCATCTTTCCCGCCCGGCCTTCGTCTCGTCTCTCTCCGTTTGGATGCGCCCTCCAGCCGGCGGCGTCTCAGCCCAGTCGCGGACGCGCCGGTCATGCACCTCGCCCTCGGCAGGCAGCGTGGGGTCCGAGCGACGGAGCTCCTGGCGATTCGCCTTTCCGCAGCCTCAGCAATGCTTCTCTTCGGCTCGTCTTGCACGTCCCTTCGGGAAGGTTGTGTCGGCGCCCTTCGCTTTCCTCTATGGAGACCTTGAAGGTGTGCCCGCGCCGCGGAACCTCCACGTAGTCGCACCACGCACCCCCCCTTCCTTCGTACCCGGGGAGCAGAGAAGAGGCCGCCCCGAGGTCTGCAGCCGAGCTGCCCTTTGACCTTTCTTTCCCCTTCGCACATGGGTGCGCCTGTTCCGGCGCCAAGGGAACCTCCTCTTCTCCCGGGAGGAGGGGGGTGATCGGCTGCCGATCTCACGGGTCCGAGGACCCCTCCCTGCAGAAGGTCCCTAGGGATGCGGCGGGTCGGTGCTCAGGAACACCCTTGTCCCTGTCCGAAGGCGGCGACACTCAGTCAGCCAACGATGCTCGTCGTCCCGACTCCGGGCTGGGATGAGCGCTGCTGCTGGCGTCAACGCGGCGCGAGGCGCGCAGAAGTGGACCAAGGCATCCTCCGGGTGGCTCGAACTCCTGGAAGCCTTAAGGACCACGGACTGCGGACCGGGACAAGGAGCCGTCGGTTCTCGCTACTCCCGAGCGAAATCCAGATCCCGGAAGAGGAAGGCCGGGAGGGCCGGCCCAGCGGAGGCGCTCTAGGAGGGAAGCGGAGCCTCGTCGTGGTGTCCGAGCGGCATTCCCAAGGAGCGACGTCTCCTGGGGCGACGGAGCTAGCCGTGAGCCTCGAGGGCATGCAGGAGTCACCGGTGGTCCGCGACACGGACGCGAGCACAAGCAGCCGGCAGAGCCAAGGCTCGGCAAACTCGTCCGTTTCCAAGGAGCCGATGGCAGCGATCCGGGTGCTTTCTCCGGGGGTTCCTGCCGCCGCCGCAACGTTTCCAGGAAGCTACGAGGTCGACAGCACCTCACCTGGCATCCCGCGTGGGTGTTGCCATGGGATGCCGAGATGCGGAGCGACTGGCACACGAACTGCCGAACGAGCGGAGAAGAGTGAGATGGGAGAGGACTCTCCCCCTGGGGCAAGGCGGACGGACCTGTGGCTGGGATCCCCCGATCGCTACTGTCCATTCTTGGAGGTTTCGTCCCAAAAGTCCTGCTGTCCCCCCTCGCACCGTCGGTCTGCGCGTCCCTCCTCCTCTGCGGCTATAGCCGCAAGGGGAGTTCGGAAGTCACCCACGACGACGTGGCACGCCTCCGGCAGGGACGAGAGCGAGGTCTCGCTGCAGCCGTCTGATGCTTGCATGGACGACACCCCGACAGAGATCACTCATGGGTAGCCCCCGCCCTGCTCGCCCGTAAAGCTCAGGGAAGACGCCGTCGCCGGGGAGGCTCTGACGAGTTGTCAGATGACGACGAGAAATGGGGGAGGCCGAGGGGGTGGAACTTTCGGGTTTTGACCCGCGTGCCTTCTTGACCTACAGGGTCGCCTTCCGTCTGTGTCTTGAGAGCGGCAGCGTCCATGCCAGCCCAGGGATGGATGGATGTGCTCGCGTTCCCTCTTTCCCTTCCCCCATTTCCCTTCCTTTTTTCCCCTCTTCTCCTTGTTGCTCGCTCTTCATCCTCCTGTCTCGTGCAGGGTTCCCGGACTTCCCGCCGCCGCTCCCTGGCCCTCTTCCGGGTTCGGTCTCCCGCTCCGGGAAGGTCGGAGAAGCAAACCTGCTTCCGCTCAAGGGAGCTTCGTGTCCTCTTCTCCCTGGAAACCTCCTTTCCATGTTGCCAAAAACCTTACCTTCGAGAGCGTCATCTGCCTGTGATGCGCCCGCTGCTGCTCCAACTGCGGCCGACAAGGTGGAGAGCATTCGAAAGGCGCCAGAAGACTCCAAGCGGTCAGGAGTGGCGGAAAGAGGTCGTACGCGCCTCCTCGGAAGGGGAGGAGCATCCTTGCGGGAGGCAACTCCGGGAGGTGTAGTCGGGTGACGCGTCCCTGCTTCCCTGTGCCCGGCCCTCTTGCCGAGCAGAAAGGCCCGGAGGCGGCCGGTGTCTCGAGGCTGGCCGATCCCCACCGGCGCAGGAGAGGGTCGGTGGAAGAGCAGCATCCAAGCCTCCCTACTGAAACCGGAGGAGGAGGAGGAGGGGGGATGGGGAATGGGGGGTTCGGCGCGAGACGTCACCCTTCTTCCTCCGGCGCGCGGCACGGCGCCCCACCCTCGATACCGAAGGGCGCACCACCGATTGGACGGTCACGAAGGGTCTCGTCGCATTCCGTGGTTGCGACGTCAGAGGTGATCGCGCTGCTGGGAGTGCCTTGAAGAGACCACGCATCGCCCACGGTTGTCCTGGCCGATCGGCACCCTACGGAAAAGAGGCACGCCTAAGAGCCGAAGAGGGCGATGAGTCAAATGGCCGTTGAGAGAGAGGATGTGACATGGGGAAGAGGGGGGGGGGAGGGTGCAATCACTCCTCTTTTCGGGCTGCCGTGAAGGGTGAACCCGGATCCGCCTACTGGTCCAGCGACTGAATCGAGTAGCCGTCAGTGCGTGCTGCACCGCAGTTGCGGACTCCGACGTCTGCGTTCCGCCTCGGCGCGCCACCGCGAACGCAGCGGGCCGCCCGTGCTTTCGGCAGAGACCGCCTTGGTACCCCCGTCCCTTCCTTCCCTCCCTCCCTCGTCTCGGTACTGCCGAGGAGACAAGAGCTTCCGGGGATGGTCGGTCGCCCTTCTACGAAGCGCCCCTCGTGACTTCCACCAGGATCCGAGCACCTCAGATGTGTCCCCCTCTTCCCCTCGTCCTCCGCTTGCCTGACGATCCTTCGGCTTCACCCGGTGTGCTGCTGCCGCTGCCAGCTGATGCGTCGCTCCGCCTCTCCTGTCTTCCTTCCCACCTCACAACCTAGAGGAAGACAAGCCCTTTCCTTCGTGGCCTCCTACCTGCACTGCTTGATGCTCCGCAGAGCTCGCGCGCGCGGGCGCGGTCCCATTTTCGCGCCTCTGGAACACTCTGGTGTTTCCGCTGCTGTAGAAACGGGGCGTGCTGCTGCTGCTGCTGGGCGCGTGCAGCCTGCGTCCTCGTCTCGTCCCCGGGGTGCCTCACGTCTCCCTGAACCGTCCCAGGTCGACTGACCGCAATGCCCTCGAGAAGCTCTGGCAGAGGCCGCAGGCGAAACGGACTGGCCGCGGCGTCTTTCCACGCGGGGCGGCCTTACGCGTAACAGCTGCAGCCTCGATGAGGACCGCGACGAGCGGGGATGGAAGGGGGAAGAGGGCGGCTGCGCCGCCGAGGTGTCTCTCCGGCGACATCAGAGAAGAGGTCACCGGAGAGATCGCCAGCACTCAGCGTCAGCTCTAGAAAGAAAGGAGTGCTCGACACCAGGGACTCCTCGTCCCTACCCCCCTTCTCTTTATTTATTTATTTATTTTTTGCGTGATTTATCGACCCCTCTCCCTTTTCTGGGCTTCCTTCAAAGCCGGCCTGCATGCCCGTGGCCATTCCCTGTGGACTCTTTTTCCTGTGGTTTCCTGTGAACTCCGTTTCCGGTGACCTGCATGCTTGCTTATTGTTAAATCAATGTCCTGGGGTCACCGGGTTAAAACGCGCTTGCCCTCTCCGGTCGGATCTCCCTACTCCATCCCTTCGATGAAGGGATAAATCGTCTCCAGGGTTACCCGCGGTACCTCCAGCCATGGGATCGTCCCACCGGATAGTCGCTCGCTCCCATGAACGGGAAAGGAACGTCAGCTCTGGGAACGGCGGACGGGCTCGACTCTCTCTCGGATGCCCATCCGTCTTGGGGGAGGGGAGATGGAAAGAGGGGGCTCGGTGCCCCTCTTCCCATTTGGAGTCCTGGTTGCCCCCAAGAGCAAGCGTCCGCCCCTTCGGACCCTCCAACGCTGCCTGCGCTCTCACTCAAGAGGGCACCAAGGAAACGGCTCTCAGACGCGATTCCACTGCTCCCTTCTTTCCCGGAACTCCTCTCGGCCCTGCAGGAGCTCTTCCAAGGAAGACCTGTTCCTCTGGTTTGGAGGGAGATGCCCCATCCCGTCCCTTTCCCTTTTCTCCTCCCCCCCTTTTTTTCTTTTTGGTTCGCCAGGAGTACTAACAAACCGTCCATCTCCTTACTGAGGGCTCACGAAGCTCCTTGGCACTGTCCATGCCACCTCCGAGGGTGCGCATGACTCTTCTAGCTAGGGTGCATCCGGAAGGGACCACCCTATGAGTCCAAGAAGAGCTCTGGACAGGAGAGTCCGTTCCTCTTGCGCTTGGGAGAGGAACCCTGAAGGGAATTTCCTCTCCCATATTCTCACGGGAGGGACTCCCAGAAGGAATCGCTCTTCGTTTCCTCCTCTGAAGAGAACCCCGAACGTGGACATCTGTCATCCCCCTCCCTCCCCCGAGTGTACGCATGCCTCTGCGCTCGCGTTCCCCCTTCGAGTCGGATCGTTCGAAGCGCATGCGCGCGTCAGGAGCGGCAGGTGGTGCGTGGCGAGCTGTTTCGATTTCCACCCGGTCACACCGGGGCGTTTCTTAGAATTTAAAGGAAACTCACAAATTGTGGTGGTAGCACACGTGATGGTACTACCACACTTCTCTCGTCCGTGGACCTGCCGGGTCACCGGCGGGGCTCCCTCCTCGACAGCGGAGGGGGAAAACAAAAAGAAAATAAAAATAGGCGGTAAATAAAGATAAATGAAATCTTTGAGAGGGTCGGGAAGGGACCACTGTCCACTGGAGGGAGTATGCATCCTCTGCAGGATGCCGACTAGGTCCGTTCGAATAGGTCCCAGGTGAGGCCACCTGGCCGCCATCCGCGGGAAGCGAACTGAGGACTGGACGGCTCTCCTCCCGTCTCTCCCTCTGTCGGCTTCGCTCCAGGCCTCCTCAATCCCGCGAATGAAGCAAAGCGCTGTAGGGCTGCAGAGCATCCCGCACAAAGAGACGGGGTAAAACTTCCCTGGGGGTGCCAACTGGGATCCGGAGGGACGTTCCGAAACGTTTCCCATAGGGTCCGGAGGGCAACACAGTCTACGAGCAGGTGCGAGAGGGGGAATTCCCATTTCCCGCACCTGCGACAATCCCAGCATCCAGTGGTGTCGGCGCGCGTTGCCGGGAAGACTCCAGCGCAGCGGCAAGAGGGCCGACTCCTTCTGCTTCAGGGGGAGGGCGCTGCTGTTCTTGAGCTCCGGGGTCTCCGCTGATGGTTGTTTCCGAAGAGAACCACCTCTTCCTCATTCACTGCGGAGGGGTTGTCCGAGGTGAGACGGAGGGCCTCGCATGTCCGGGATGGGGTCTGGAAGCGCCAGCTGGAGCGGCGCATTCCGCCGATCCCGTCCGTGCAAATGGCCCTCCCGCAACCCTTCCGATCCGAGTGCTCATTTTCCGCTAATACTCGCAGCTGATTCCTCTGCCTCGGAATTTTCAAAGGGAACCTGGAAACGCTGCAGGCCGCTGGAGCAGAAAGCGCGGCGGGAAGCACCGTGGTGCGAAACAGAGGACTCCTTCATCTCTTCCCGTTCTTTCTCCCCGCCTTCCGTTGCGATTTCCCCGATGCCGGTCCCTGCCTTCCGACGGGAATTCATCCGGCGCGGATTTTCCACTTGGACGGCCCCACCGTTCCCTTTCCCGGCACAGGCGGCCGCCTCCGATTCAGTTTCTGGGGGGAATCCTTCGGAGGAAGCCATCGGCTTAACTGGATAGAGCCTCGGCCCGTGAAACGGGCAAAAAAACCACAGGATGCACGCCCGGGCTGTTACGCAGGAGCGGCGGGTTCTGATTGGGCCGACGGACCAGGACGAGGTGGCGCGAGGTGGGAACGCAAACGGCGGCGTTCGACGTGGCTGGGGATTCGGGTCCTCCGTTGCCTCGGTTTCCGACTGGGACCCCCCCCTCCCTCCGGTCCCCACCCGCTACCTCTCCACCCGAGGTGGATGCGCCATGACAGCTCGGAGTCGTCGACTTTTGCGCGTCTCGCGCTCCAGACGTAGCCGCCCCTCCTGCCGCTAGCGGGCTTCCCTCCAGGAGTCCACTTGCCCGCTTCCCGGAGCGCCACACGAGCTAGTGGGTGAAAGCTCTCAGGGGCCGAGCCAGCGCGTGCGCCGCAGAGCACGGATCGCAGCAGGCACGGCCGTGCTCGCTGCTGACTCGTATGGTCGGGACGAAAGGACGCTGAAGCGGGCGTTCGCGTTCCCCGTTCGTCAGAAGCAGCTGAGGAGAGGAGAGGAAGGGGAGGGACACGCCCGCGGGAATTGGGACTCTGGAAGTTTTCCACTATCCGCTACCACACCTCGGCAGAAAGTCTCATCAGCTACGGAGCTCGGCCCGCTCGGGAGATCCTCCCCTCCTCTCCCCGGTGTGACGCGCACAGGCGAACCCAACTCGCCTCAACAATGGCACGGCTCCTGATTGGACAGCACTCGGCAAGCACAGCGGTCGAGTGCGCCGAGCTGCAGCGCCATCTCCGGGCAGCGCGCGCGCGCGACGCTGCGGCCTTCGGCCCGCGCTGCCGCCCCGGCGCAACGCGCGGTTTCGACGACTTTTAGAGATCAGCAAGAAGAGGTGGAGGGAACGAAGCAAAACAGACCGAACGGCGTCCACGGATCCCCACTTCCCCAGGAAAATCCGAATCGCGTCGGGTCCGCTGACGAGAACCCAGGACGCATGTCCCCGAGAACCCTGTTGGTGGCAAGGGGGAGGCGCGGGGACACCGCTAAGAGAAACAGAAAATATTTTTGGATAGGAGGGAAATCGGGGGAGGGAAACCCGTCGGCGACCCTGGACTCTGCATCCCGAGCGAAATCCGGCAACCTCCACCCGTCGAACCGCCGAGCGTCCTCCCCCCCCTCTGTCCCCGAGGAAACGCTGGGTCGTCACGTTCTCTTCTGCGCCTCGAGACCGCTCCGTTGAGGCACCCCGTGGTGCTGCCACCCTCGCGGATCTGCGCGCCAAGAGCAGTTTGACCGGCTAGTCTAAGGCCGGGGCAGAGCCCCGGAGGAAGCAAGGCAATTCCAGGACGACGATGCCCTCGCGCGGCAGGGAGGCACCTGCGAGACGCTGGCCGGGAATCCCCCAGACGCACGGAGGTCCTCCTCGAAGATCCGATGGCGCCACGGAGGCATCCAAGATCCGGCACCCTGGCGCTGAAGGGAGGTGGCGAGCGGCTTCTGCTATTGCTCCAGTCCAGGACGCGGCTATCGGCGCCCGTTCCCTTCAGCCCCGAGGCAAATGGTACTGCGAGGGCACGGCGTCGCTGATGCGTGTCGCCTCACAACCGGCAGGCCATCCGAATGCGCTCGCGTCCCTAGGCGAGGCAGACCGCTGCTGCCCTGAGGAGGGACAGCGGTCGGCGCCCCCCTTGCCGCCACGCGGTCCGCAGCGACGCTCGGCGGCAGGGAGCGGTGGGCGAGGGCGCGACCCATCCCCGACGTAGGCGCAGTCCCCCTGGAGGAAGAGCAGAAAGGGGACGGGAAGAAGCGCCGGCCCCCAGCTGCAGAGCCGTCCTGCCCGCCGGAGAGAAACGGCGGTCGCTGGTTTCGGCGGGGCGCGGGGGTGACCTCGTCGTCGCAGGAGCGACGCAACTGGCGGACCGCGGAGGCGGCATCGGCGCGGCGCGGCGCCCCGCGCCGAAATGCGGTGAAAACACCTCCCGGCTGCTCCCCCCTTCGGCATGAAGGCGCGCCCGGAAGAGCTGCTGCCGCGGCGCTCTTTCGTGCGGGGCCGGCTTCCCCGATCGCCCGATCCCGCATGGCGTCAGGAAGACCGCGCGCGCCTCTGCCCGCGGCCACCAGGAATGAGGTGCAGATGACCTTGTGCACGATAATGCAGTCAAGGGGGAGAAGGATGCCGTCTGCATCTCACGCAGACAGGCTGCCAGGGGAGCGGCGGATGAGACCTACCGGTGACCCTCCTCCCTTCCTTTTCATGCATTATGCATTTATTTTCCCCTCCTCTAAACCCCCTTCCCCGCCCTTCCGCGTAGCCGACTGGAGGGTCGAAAGGACAGGTTTCTCCTTTTCCCTCTCCTTCGATATTTTCGGACGGTCTGCTGGATTTCCCGATCCACGTGGCCTGTTCCTTTTCGGAAAAGAAATGCCCAGGCGGAACGAATGGGAAGGATGCTGCGTTGGCGTACCGAATGGACAATCCTCGTGACATCAGAGCATTCGACCGTGCAACGGAAGGCGATGGGGCGCAGTCCGTTCGTTTCTTAGGCACGCATCGCGTGTACATGCGCGCTGAAGGGCAAACGCGGAGAGCTGGCTCAAGGTCGCACGCAAGCCCGACGACGGATGCACGTGCACGCGCGTACTGAGCTGGGGCGTGAAGACCGGCTCCTGCCTGTTGAGGTGCTGATGGCCCCACGGACCCTCGATCTCCTCGGTCATCGGCGGGTGGTCCCGTCCTTCGCCTCTGCCGGGGTCACCACGGGCACGCCTCTCGCGCACCTCCGCCTTCCGTTGGGGGACCTGCGGCCCTCTTGCCTACGAAGGCGGAAGCGCCGCCGCGCTCGTTCCAAGGCGGTAGCGCCTTCTTCCTGGACAGGGCCTTCTCCTCCTCCCTCGTTCTTCTTGTTTGCCCCACCCCTGCGAACGCTAGCAAGCGCATAGGAGATATTCCGAGAAAGGCCTCGCGGGAGGACCCTGAACCGCTTTCCGGGAAGGTCAGGGTCAGTGGCTCTGAGCCGCGTCGTGCAGCTCGGTCTCGGCACGCTGGCTCGAGCGCACATTCGGCTCCGCTTGGGAAGACTGGTGACTTCGGCGCCCCAACAGCGCTCCATTCGCTGAGGTCTCCCCCGCGTTCCCCCTACGGGCGAGTTGCCGGCCGAGGAGGAGGATCAGGCTGGTCGTGCCATCCTGAGAAAGATAAGGAAACGGGTGACTTCCCGCTTTGACTGCGTCGACGAAGACAAATGTCCAGTCTGGACCCCCTGCCGCTCTGCGGACTGCAGCCCCGGAGCAGAGCACAGTGGGCGCTTAGGCGGAGGTCGCGGGGACCAGCCCAGGACTCTTCTCTCTCGCGAGATGGCGGCGTCCTCAAGGACGTTGCGCCGGATTCGACCTCCGCAACCGCCTCGCCGCCGCAGCGCGAAAGGTGGGGGCAGCGGCAGCGACCAGCCGGCAGGGCGCGGAGGAGACGCAGGTGGACACCGAGTACAGCAGGGGTGGGTGGACGGCGAGGCGACTGGACCAAGTAGCGACGCCCTGGTCAGGTCTGGGGAAGGAAGGGAGGAGGGTCACCGGTAGGTCTCATCCGCCGCTCCCCTGGCAGCCTGTCTGCGTGAGATGCAGACGGCATCCTTCTCCCCCTTGACTGCATTATCGTGCACAAGGTCATCTGCACCTCATTCCTGGTGGCCGCGGGCAGAGGCGCGCGCGGTCTTCCTGACGCCATGCGGGATCGGGCGATCGGGGAAGCCGGCCCCGCACGAAAGAGCGCCGCGGCAGCAGCTCTTCCGGGCGCGCCTTCATGCCGAAGGGGGGAGCAGCCGGGAGGTGTTTTCACCGCATTTCGGCGCGGGGCGCCGCGCCGCGCCGATGCCGCCTCCGCGGTCCGCCAGTTGCGTCGCTCCTGCGACGACGAGGTCACCCCCGCGCCCCGCCGAAACCAGCGACCGCCGTTTCTCTCCGGCGGGCAGGACGGCTCTGCAGCTGGGGGCCGGCGCTTCTTCCCGTCCCCTTTCTGCTCTTCCTCCAGGGGGACTGCGCCTACGTCGGGGATGGGTCGCGCCCTCGCCCACCGCTCCCTGCCGCCGAGCGTCGCTGCGGACCGCGTGGCGGCAAGGGGGGCGCCGACCGCTGTCCCTCCTCAGGGCAGCAGCGGTCTGCCTCGCCTAGGGACGCGAGCGCATTCGGATGGCCTGCCGGTTGTGAGGCGACACGCATCAGCGACGCCGTGCCCTCGCAGTACCATTTGCCTCGGGGCTGAAGGGAACGGGCGCCGATAGCCGCGTCCTGGACTGGAGCAATAGCAGAAGCCGCTCGCCACCTCCCTTCAGGGCCAGGGTGCCGGATCCTGGATGCCTCCGTGGCGCCACCGGATCTTCGAGGAGGACCTCCGTGCGTCTGGGGGATTCCCGGCCAGCGTCTCGCAGGCCAGTGACAAGGTGGTGCCATCTCGAACGCCATCACGAGGGGCTTGGTGTCATCCCTACGGAATGCAGGAGGGCGCAACCGAACGGGCAACCACTCCTTTCCTTTGCCCCTAACCCTAGAAACCAACGTTCTCGCTTATTTTGTTTGCCTTCTTCACCTATTCCTCTCCACTCTCTGTAAGAACCTTGTCAACGTCTCATGAGAAACTGCTCGACCCGGCGGGACGCAGTGCCCTGTCGTCCTTGCGTGCTTCTTTTCAAAATTAACGTACCAGTGGGACCGACAGAAATCTCTCGCGCCTTACCGCCTTCCACAGAAGGTGGCCACTAGGAAGGAGTCACTCCAAGTTACCAGCCTTCTCCATCGGAGCGGATCTTCAAAGAAGGAGAGGAGGCCCCATCCTTCCCAGCGTTAGGATGCAGAGTCCTGCATCCCTTTGTGGAGCAGCCCTTCGTGTTCTTGAGAAGGACTCGGAACCTCAAGGAAGCCCAACGGACCTTCCCCAGCAGTCCGACGGACTGTCGAGAAAGGTTTTTTGGGGCCCCCTCGTATTGGAGGGAGGGCCTTGCCTGCCCAAGGGGATCCCCGAGCGCATCCAGTCCGGCTGTCCAGTCCACGCCATACCAGTAGAGATCACGCGCGACTTCGTCCCTTCGCGGTCGTGCTCGCTCCCCGACTCCAGGAACTCGAGTGATGCCTCGGGGCGAGGCGTGGGGAGCAGGAGCAGATCGAGGTTGGAAGAGCTTCCCCAACACCACCTCGAAGTGGGTGCGGACGAGCAGGGTGCTCAGGGACTGCATGTTCCACCCCCTTGCTGGGTTTCTCCATCCCTCCGGCACGCCTCACACCGGCGTGCATATGGCAGGGTGACAGCCCGAGTCCCCTCCCTGCCCTTCAGCATCCATTTCGAGGCGGTGCTGAGGAGGCTCTCACAACCCTGCCGAGCCCGTGCCCTGTCACGCCTGCCGTGCCAGCTTATGCTGACGATCTTCCGTTGCTCCTCCCCATGCCAGTCCCGGCAGCAGCTCTCGAAGAATTCTTCGGGTGGACCCGTTGCGGCACGTGCGCTTGCGCTAATAGGACGAAGGCGTCCGCTCAGTTGGTGCGGTGTGGGCTGGACGGCCGGACTGAACCGCTTGGGGATCCCCGCGGTTCGGCACTTTAAGTACCTTGACGTGATGTTGGGGGATTTTTCCCCGGAGGAGGCGTGGATTGAGCTGTCTTCAGAGGGCAGAGTCCGCGCTCGTCCCGTTCCAGGATGGCCAGTTCCTCTTGCCGGAACGGGCCGTTACGTGGGACACGTTTGCAGCCTCTATCCTTCGCCCCTTGCCTTCTGTTCGCTCCCAACCCAGAAGCGTGATAAAGAGGACCGAAGTCCCTCTGCGGAAAGCCTTCTGGGGAGGGCAAAGAGAGGTGGTCAGCATGAATGCCGGCGCCATTGGAAACACCGGGAGTCCAGTCCTCTTCATGGAGGGAGGACCCCTTCATCTTTAAATGTCTTTACCACGGAAGACCAAGATGGTGAAAAACGGAAGGAACGGTCCCGTAGACCACAATCCTTACCCTGTTGGGCCTGCGGAGAAGCGGGAATGAAACGCACGTCCCTGCCTGACCGGCAGTGGACAAGGACTGGAATAAAATAAGCAGGATGGATGCACCAGGATCGACGGGAGAAGAAATTTCGAGGATGCTTCTTGAAAGTGAGGAAGACTTGGAGGATTTGTGTGCTCCACATCGGAATGGTGGCCTCGGCTTCTTGACGCTGGAGCTGAAGCTCCAAAGACTGGCGCTGGATCCTGCAAGATATTGGACCACCCATCGGCGCGCGCCAGCGCGAGTTCTCGCCATGCGAGCAGCCTGCTCGGAAGGACTAACGCCCTTCCTGATCTGCAGTCCCCGAAGAACTGCCCCGACGCGGATCGTCCGCTTCCGCGGATAGTTGTCTTGGTGCAGGACCAGTTGTAGATCCCCTGCTCGCTCGCGAAGCTATGGTACCTGGAAACATGAAATGATTCAGACATGGGCGTAGATGAACGGCACGAGCTCGGAGAAAAACGCAGTGCTCCGTCCACGCTCGCTGCTCGTTCAAGGAGGTCACGGGAAGCCCCAGGAAGATCTCGTGGTCCCGAAGATCTCGTGGTCTTTCTTTGTCTTCTCTCTGAGGAAACAGTGACCGTGACTACCCAGCTAGCTCGCAGATGTCCTGTGAGATTTCAGGAAGAAACTGCTGGTTCTTGGGACGGCGTGTCAGCTGACTGACGTTTTTCTACACTTTCCGCTTGGCAACTCCCGTCGCCACTTTGG
Source organism: Raillietiella orientalis (assembly GCA_036172245.1). Taxonomy (NCBI): domain Eukaryota; kingdom Metazoa; phylum Arthropoda; class Ichthyostraca; order Raillietiellida; family Raillietiellidae; genus Raillietiella; species Raillietiella orientalis. Next base: position 466,155 of record JAYWIR010000018.1, on the reverse strand, counting down.
GAGCGGAGGAGCGCTCCTTCTGCTGGTAGGAACGAGGCGCGCACCTCGGCTGTTGACCGAACCGGTGTGAAGATTCCGCGCACCAGAGGCGTCAGCTCACGAAGCACGGCCAAAACTCTGCCGGCGGGCCGTCTTATCCTGACGCCTCACGACCATTAAATTCTCCGGTGGTGACCGATCTCACCAGTCGTGCGAGGCCCTCTGAGGACGCAGGGGCCTCCAAGTATCGAGTCCAGCCCCGGTGTACCCTCGAACAGAGGTCGGTCCCCTCAGGGTGCGAGTCTTATCTCTGCAGAGGTGGAATGTTTCTCTCTTTGGTCCCAGAGCATACTGGTCGGAGCCGACCTTGTCGTTCGGCCCTAGTTCGATAGAAACTCAGGCAGCGAGCATCCATCTCCCTAGAAACGCTCCGCGCTGGTTGATACTGGAGAGTCTGATGATAAAAAACAAGAAACCCACAGGGGCGGTGGGATTGTGGGTCTAGAGCTTCCCAAGATCGAGTGGAGCATGCGGACGAGGTGATCCGTCGGCAGCTCGCTGAGTGTGCAGCTTCGCCGTTCATTCCGTCGTCAAAGCCAGTGGGCAGGCATTCCTACGGGAAACCGTCGGCACAGGTCGCCCGGCAAGCGTTCCAAATCGCCCATTCCTCAAGTTGCTTCGCAGCGAACCTCGCAGGAAGTTGTAGGGAAGAGTGCTGCTGTTCCGGAAGCTCAATCCAATTTTCTGGAAGCGTCCGAAGGGAGTCCCGTCCCGTCCCCACGCAGGAGCGCTTCCCAGGTCGGATCTGCGAATGACTCGGCAGCATCGATAATATTCAACCTCTATCACCATCCTGCAAACTCCGTTGGTCGTCGAAGAAGAACGTGATCGATGGAATCCTCCATCGCGGATTGGCCGCAGCCAACAAGCTGCATCTGTGCACTGCCGCGCACAATTCGCTGACCGGCCTTTGCGGCACGTAAGCCACACTTGAGAGCAGGAAGATGTGGAGACTGCCAGCCATCAAGTGGACTCTCCTCACGTCTGCGTTAGTCGCAGGACTCGCAGCTGCATCTCGTGTCGATAGTAGAAGGAAACGAGCGCCCAGACCATAAGATCTTTCATCCTCCCTCGTCTTTCCCCCCCACTGCTTTCCATTTCTTGTCATCTGTCCTCCCTCTCCGGGACGTATTCGACACACGAGTCGGTGAGCCCCACTCCTGCCAACTGTGTTTTTAATGGGAACTGCTCTCACCACCTGATGTTTAGAAATGCCTCGTCCATGACCCTCTGACCCCAGATGGCTGGTCCACTTATGTAAAACAAATCAGTTGAAACGACTACGTACCAACATCGTATTACGTCAAGACAAATACGTATGTGTCGACTCTTACCAACAGAAACTGGCCTCGCTAGGGACAAAATTAGGGATTAGTGGGAGGGGCAGTAAACAAATATACGAGTGGGAAGGATCGACCCCGCTATACTCAGCATGATTCCCTGTGTAGGTTAGAATAGGGATGAAATGAGGGAGGGGTTGCGCGCTCATCAGCATCAGGTTCGCCTGCCCACGATCGTCCGAAGGCTCCTCTTCCACGTCGCACCTCGTTGCTCTTTGGTATTAGACAAGGGCGATTTCCAACGGCTCTCCAGGACGACGGCCACACCATTCCTCCCTTCGGAGATCACCAATGCTCGCAAGTGGCGGGGATTCATCAGTGAGGTGGCGGAAGGTAAGCCTGGAGATGCCAGCATTTCCTTAAGCAGGTCTTATAGAGCAGAATCAGGAAGCTGAATTGCTCTCCGAGACGCACTCATCCCTGACTCTGCCCACTACGTTCAAGAAGCACGTGCGGTAAGGCAGCTGCGCAGGGTAACACCAAAGTCCTCGCCGCCGCCAACGAGCACGAATGCTCGGATACGCCTACTTGTTGAGTTGATGAGTCTACGCATCAGCCTACTCCAATACGTTGCGGTTCTTCTACAGATTCCACGTGCTCCGATCGAGATGTAATTCCTACCTTGAGGTTGAGGACGGGGTTGTAATCCTGGGCCACGCAAGCCCTGGTCTTCGTGCCCATGTGTGCTTGATTCTTAGCTGAGGAGACCACCGCCACCCAGAAGTTCTCGGAAACGATTTTCGCTTCATAAGCACCGCTCACCTGCTCCAAGGAAATCACGTTCGTAGGTTTCCCGAGGTGTCCACGTGATCTTCCACGAGGGATATGGACTTGTGCTCTCTTGTCCGCCGAGCCTCACTGAACATAAGCATTACCTTGGCTAACCCCTATGGTGAGCTGAAACAGGTCGCGACATTGCCGCTGCAGGAACGCCGCACGTTCGCGCAGCTCCAACGCGACCGGATGAACACGCGTCACTGCTGGGAAATCGGTATTGTGGCTCCCGTTTCGCTGTGAAGTAGGGCGTACAGATGTGTAGCGGGAACATGAAGACAGCAGCGTGCGCTTCAGCAGCGCTGATCGCAGGAATCTGCATAGGGGAGTCCCGTGATCCCATGAAGATCTTCCCCACATCGGCAGTAGTAACTCTTTTCCCTCGGGGAAATGATAAGTCTCAGGACTTAGGCATTCCGCCCGGAAATCTCTCCGTTTCGCAGCCGGGCGTTACAGCAAACTTTAAGGAAAATTGGAGTCTTTATTTATTGCCTTCTATCCGAGCATGTGCTCGTCAATGTTAACGGAGGCGAAGTTTCCTTCCCGCTCGTATTCATCGTGAAAAGCAGAAGCACGACAATCCTGGCTTTCCTCAGAATCCCTGTTGTGCACTGCAGGCAGGTGCCGCTTTCGGAATGATGGGCGCCCAGGCAGGAAGAAGACGTACCAAGACCGGGTGATCTTGCAAGGGGATCCGCAGGCGACGCGAAGACAGACCCTGCATGAAAAGACTCGCCGCTTGTCCTCCCGTATCCTTCTGAGAACTTTCGGTAGCGAAACTACAAGAACCTCGAACTACTTCCGGGAACCCTAGCTGCGATAGACCAGGTGGTTCCCAGGTTCATGCAGCCGACGCCCCTCGGTGCTCGGACGGTGTACGCATGGTTCTCCGGAGGCTGTGCCGCAGCACCATTTACTTGTGCTCCTCGTGGAATGCAGAATATGCTCCGCGTGCTTGGCACTTGCCTTACATGTGCACAAGACCAATGGCGCTGAAAACGCATGCTGGGGCCGTTACTGCGCGTCTCCCAGCCCATGCGAAACCACCGTGGCAGCGTGCAGCACAGAGGCGTCTTTCGTCACCTCGTCCGGTTACCAGTATCTTCGTGCTGTTTCACAAAGCTGCCAGGCGCCACACGCTGTGGAGTGAACGAGCAGAGGGAGATCATCACCGATAACTCTCCTCCCCCTCCTCACGTCGGCTAACGAGGAAAAAGACGTTGCGGAAGATGCGCAGGCAAACCACCGAGCGGTTTGCGTCGTCGGCGATTCATCTCCCATCTGCTGGTTTGAGTGGAGAAGGTAAGGCGGTCACGAAAGAGATGGATGAGTGAAAGCTTCCCACCCGAAGGGTCGATGCGAAGGATTTCACCAGCGCACGGACGACGAACGAGATGAAGCAGCCACGAGACTTCGGGGGGGGCAACACGAAAATGGCATCGGCAGAAAGTCGGCTTGTCAGGAGAGCTGCCACTTCCTCCTGACAGGATGCAGGAGCGGAAGCTGGCGGAGGAGAAACGAAAAACAAACAATAAAAAGTTCCGTGGTCAACTGGTCCGTGCCTGCCGGAAAGGCCGCGGAATGCAACAACCTGGGGAAAACCGAGGAAGGACCACGAACGAGTCTTCATGGACTTTGTACACCCGTCCGGAGCGGAGTTCACCATGTCGACCGCTCTCTGTCCGCCGGTTCGAAGAAACGTTTCTGGAGATGCCATTTGCATCGTCGTCTGACGAAAGGCATCGCAAGCGCGCGAATCTTCCCCCGCGCCGCATCAGCTTTCCTCCGAGGCGGGCGATGGGGTCCACATACGGACGAGGGGTCTCCTGCCGCCCCGTTTCGAACATGGGGGAGAGAGGGAACGCTGCCGACGAGGCTGAGCAGCCCACCAGGAGACAACCCCTTCTGAGAGCGCTGCACCGTTCGCTTGTATTCCTTCACGGAGCTTCCATAGGGAGCATTGAGCGCTTTCTTTGCGTTCTAGGCGGATCCACGTTGCGCGAGGTCTCGTATCTTCCTTTCCTCCCGAAACAGACCCTTCAGTGCCGGTACTGGAGGAGGGGATCGGCAGTTTGCACGAACTCGGAGCGGTGGCTGCCATCGCAGAACGGTCTCCGTTTGCTCTGTTTGCAATTGCAGAACCAATAGTCCTTGGTTTCCGGAGCCAGGAACTTGACGGGACCAAGCTGGATGCAGTACCTTCTATCCTTGTGGGTGCCGTCGCAGAAAGGCTAGAAAACAAAATCAAAGAAAGAAACGAAAAAATAAAAAAGCGCACACACAAAGGATAAACGACAACGGCGGGGGGCAGGACCGCGCACGCAGCAAGGGAGTGTAACTAACGCAAGGAAGCGCTTCCGCGAGAGTCCGCGCCCGCTTTCTGGAGTCCCAAAGGCAGGCCAGGAACGAAATCCAATTCCAGGTCGGAAGTGCAAGTCCGTGCAGGCGGCTCCGCAATCCACCAGCAAGCGAGCAATGACTTGTTGCTCTCCGCTTCGTAATGGCCAAGCCCGCGCGGCTTCGGCAAGCTTCGGAGATACACGGGCGGTACACACGCCGGGACTCATCTGCTTCCGGGACGGAGAGACGCCCGCAGAAGCGGTCATCCTCCCTCTCGCCGGTCCCCGGGCTTCCAACTTGCCGTCTGGTGCGGGAGGGATCTCGTCCGAACCGCTTGGTAGTCTTGCGATTGCGGCTTGCTGCCTGCGACCGCTGGCCCAGGCATTCCAGCTCGAAGCTTCCCACGGCCCGCCTGGCGATCAAGCCCAGACGAAAGAGCGCACGAAACGCGGATACGGGAGGCAAGAAGTCCATCTCGCGGGCTGGCTTAGCTGAAGTCACCTAGATGAAGCTGGGGCTCCAAGTTCCCTTCGGAATTCGCAGGAGCCTGGCTTGCAAGCATGCTGCTGCTGTCCCACGAAAATCGTGCCGCTGACGAAGGATAACAGGCGATAAATCAGAGACGAAATTACTAAAACTGCCTTTCGGACGGTGCACGCGACACAACAGACATTTGAGACACATGAGACGAGTCTCGGTGCACGATGCTGGCCTGAATGAGACTAACCTGAGACCTACTGTACCCACAGTTGCACCATTCGTATATCTTCCCCTTGATGCAGGAAAACTTGAATGGCTTCTTGTCGTAAACGATTCCTTTCTTGCTATGAGCCAGCATACGGTTGTACGGCTCCAAAGGGTTGTAAAAAACTTCACTCGCCTTGGATGGGTCAATTAGCCTGTTTATTCTTTTCTTCAGCAGCATGGGATCCACTTTGTACGTACTCTGAAATACGATGAAAACCTTAGAAGCAGAGAAAAGAACCTGCGAACAAACACGGACACAGTCACTACATGGACAATCCAACGAATTCATCGACCAGTTTGAATAAACCAGAATACGAATGACGGAACTGACGATACGCGGTTGCGTTCGCTAGGCATTCGTAGGTTCCCCAACACCTGGCATAGGTTAAGGCAAAATAAGTCACCAATTCGAAGCTCCGATATGTGATGAAATTTTACGGGAGAATTCACCTCCGACCAGAACAGAGAGCTTCCCTCTGAGAACACCTAACCGACCTCAGAGACAGCAGCACTGCTATCGTACATCTGACGGTGGCCGATGCTCCTATTTTGCGACTAAGAACACTCACTGGACCTCACTAAACAGCTAACGGCAGGCACGGAGCAGTGCAAAACAACGCGGTTTCCTTAAAGTTCCTCATGAAATGACCAGAGTCCGTATTGTCTCCAGCCGTCACCGTACCCACAGCTGCTTCCGTTTCCACTACAGATTCACTTCCACGGTGAACGCAGAACTCACTGTGAGAGAGCTGCAGCCACGTGTTCCACGCGCTACTCTGTGATCGTCTGGTGGCGGAATGTTTTGCCCATTCAAAGCAACCTGAATTCACTCAGAACTTTCGGAGGAAAATGCTGATTCCCCATTCAGGTCACCTGCGGTAGTGCACACAGAGGAGTACATACACAGCCTTTTCTACTTTGCGGCATTTTCGAGACAACTAGCACTGCACGGCACTTGGATGCGCTAACACCACCAAGGTGCAAGAAAATCATGTATCTGTTAAACGCTGTGCTTTTGGTCTCAACAAAGTGCTTAACCTGCTGTCATAAAGAGTGCACACACAGCAAGTGATGTTTGCTTCTGGAAGGTTATCGGCATCGGAACTCCATTCTTTTGTTAGCATTTGCGAGACCGCCGAATAAGCGAATTGAGTCTTCTCGAGCAGTTCGGGCATTCTAAATCGCTGCAACTTGAACTCCCAGAGTTGCCCGATGCAAGAATTAATATCCACGTTTCGGTGCTGGTAGCTGGGTAACGTACAAAGAAATGACACTTGTGATGAATGCGTTCTTCCTAAACCGTCGCTGTGGTCGCTGCTTCCAGCTGCTTGCCGATACAGTCGAGTTCTTGGAACGCCAGGCAATTTCAGCGAACACCTCGCGAGGCTCGTGATCTCCAGAAACCAACGTTTCCGAAAGTGCTCGAGACTCTCCGGTGTCAGGCAATGTTTCAAAACAACCAAACCGATCAAGGCAAGATGCTTGACAGAAGGTTATCTGGCTCGACATGTTTCGGCTGGGACGAGGAGGACGTTGTCCCGATGCAACCAACACAAGGATTTCAAAACCATTTCGGGATCCGGGGTTGCAGCCCAGCATCCACACATCGCCGTCAGCATCATTTGTTTGTGCGCATACTTGATGCATGGCCACTTTCGAGAAATGAATGGGGCCATCGTCGATGTTGAGCTGCTTTTCCGGCAATTCTCAAGGCTTTTCCTCCACTTGGGAAGATCGGAAACCGTCAAATTCCCACACTCGACCCGATGAAAACACAAAACAGAGAACGCCCATTTACGCAGGGATTACCGGGACCCTGCGTAAACCCAGGTATCCATGGATCACCGTCAATACGCGGCAAAGATTTCTTCCTCCTCCTTCCTGATCAATTCCCTCCCCATTCTTTCCAATACAACGCTAAAGAACTTCCCCGGCACTTCCCGCTTTCGACTAGCCGATGAAACAGCAGCAGGCTAAGATCGAGATCTCTTCAGCTCCCTGAGAGTCTACTAAAAAGTTCGTCGAATGAAGAAGCGATGGATCTTCATTTATTGCTACCTGTCAACAAAATTCATTTAATGGCGAAAAATGGGGTAGAGAGAGAACACTCCGACACGGTCGTTTGTTTCAATTCGTTTTCTGAGGGCTCAAATTTGAAATCGACTTTCGACATTCCTCCATGGATTGCAGAGTTTACGACCCAAACAATAGGTTCCATGTGATGCTGAACCGAAATTCCCGCCCTTCATGAGGTTCCAGGGACCTCTCTGCCTTGGGCGAACTCGGGAGTAGATCGTTTTGGAGCCCCCCCCCCCCCCCCCCCAGAAGCAGGGAAGACAACAACACCAGGAAATGCGGACTGCCACTCCTACTCGTCGCCCGGAACTCTCACACGCTCCAGCCGCGATACCGAGGAACCCCGAAACTGAGCTGATGCTTCCTTTCTGAGAAGGAAGGATATGGGAAAACTCTCCAGAACTCCAGACATGATCTGCATTCAGAGGTACGCGAAGGTCCATACAGCAATTCAATTAGCGTTGTTTTGCTTGCTCGCCAGAGCTTCCTCTGCCTCCCCGAGAGCTTCAGAATTCTCCTTTCTGCATTTGAGTGCCAGTGGCAGCTCCCGTGGAGACAGACAGCACTCTCGACATTCGTATGTGAAGCAGCATGCATCGCGGCTCGCACGGATGGTCAAAGAACCACATCCCCTCCTCCACTCAAGATTTTCCAGATTCCAGGACTTTCCACCATAGCGCTCTTCCATCGCATTCTCGGCTTCTCCCGACGCCGGAACGCGAATTCCCATTTCAACAGACGATTCCCGCGCCTACGACGTTCCGCACGCGTGTCGCAATTGCCCCTGGTTGCGCTCCCATTTCACAGCTCCCCCCTTTCTTGCCTTGAGTACCACGCAACACGCAGGCCTCGCACACTCGGAATTTCACGGGCAGCTCCCGTTTTCACCGGGTCGAGTCGTCGCGTTCCGTTCGCCACTTTCTTGCTTACCAAGAAGTGGACTGACGACTTTTACTGAGTTTCTTTCGGGAGCACCTTCAAACGAAGTCCGCGTTTCGGGGTGGCGAACAAACGTTTGGTAAGGAATCGGACGAGCCAGGGACCATTTGTGGAAATCAGCTTTCCATCGTCCACAGGGAATCCGAGACCATCTCTTCCGGTCGACGCGCTAGCCGTTCCCTAGTCCTTCTTCCACCACAGAGCGACTTCGCGCTTTCCGCACAAGGCACTCTTGCTATTCGGGAATGGCTGGTGCAGCAGGGACACTTCCCGAAAAACTGCGTGCCATTTCCATCAAGCATTTGATTTATTACGAATTCGATATCCTGAACGAGATATCCGATCGCTCGGAAAGGGTGGGACTCGTGCATGTAAAGGCTATTTTACCTTTGCCAAGGTCCTCGTTAATTGATTACCGTCACCCCACATAATATGTCCGTCCACCTTACCCCTTCCACGAAACAGTAGGATTACCCAAATGCATCTTGCTTTGCCATGCATGCCAAAATCAAGATCTCTTAGCTTCGTAATTTCCGTTGAGCTCGTTATCGATCCTTGAATTTTCAAGGATCCTAATGGTCAAAATTGCTCCCTGAGGCATACATTTTACACAACAAGTAGTTTCCTACCCAGCCTACTTGATAATTGTCTTTTCTGGATGATCTGATGAGATGATCGATCTAATTTTCTCGCTGCGCACGGACCTTCACCTGTTCCGGTCCGAGAGAAGTTGTCGTAATACGGTTTCAACAAAGATGTGAAAGCAGTACCAACTATCGATTGGCTTCTAGGAAACACAGGATCTGATGTTGTTCAGTATTTTATCAGGAAGGACACTGATCAGCCATACAGGTTCAGTCCGCGAGCAGTCTCCAACTTAATCTGAACTCTTCTCCCTTGGCATTCACCATACTTCCACAAATCATTTCACTGTTTCAAAAACAAAGAGTTCTGCTCCTCAGAAGTCTACTTTGCCGAGTTCTCCGAGTCTCGGCACATACTCTCCTAACACCTACCATCGCCTCGCAACCCCTCTTGTGGGTGGGCTCTTCTTCCATCGAATACACTATCTTTTCATCATCACATAATGATGACAAAGAGCTGGCAGACTTATCGTCTTCCATTATCTCCACTGCAAGTAACTCGGGAAATCGTATGGCCACAACAACAGACACATCTAAACAGCAGTTCATGACGTGAAGCACGAACCAACCAAAACACCCATCATCCATATAAACTGCATGCTTGTTGGTCGCAATTTTTTTTTTTTTTAAAAGAAAAAAAAAAAAAAAAAAAAGCAAGCAGGCATTCACACAGAGCCATCTGATTCGAAAGTTTCGGTGACTGTTTCCGCCCCGAGAACCTATGGCAACTCTGCGTATAGCTGTGACCTTCTTTGCAAGCACACAGAATTACCGCTGCATACTCCAGATATCAATTTCGATATTCAGGACTGGATTACACAAGTGTGCTATTCCTTGCAGGCATAACACCGCAGCAGTCCCGCTAAAACTGCTCCTCCTCAACGCAATGATTTCGAATTACAAATTCTGCCCTCCAATCTCGAAATGTCTTTTTCTTTTCCCCCAAAAAAAATATTGCTCACAGGTCATCGGTTATGAGGTCATGGAGGTCAGTTTGCAACTGTGACTCCACAAACTTCTTTGGATTTGACAACTCAAATCGAAGACGCAGAAATGCTGATCCTGGTGTAAGCGAAAGATCATAAGAAAATTCGCTTTTATTTTTGAAACGCGTGTGAACAAACATTTTGGGGAATGTTCGTGAAGGCTTCGATTTTCTATTTGACCCTTCATCATCAATCACGTACTCAAAATTGCCTATCAAGAAAATGATTAAATGAAACAAAAAAGGACGTAAAAAAAAAAAAAATCTGGTAAAAAGCATCCTCATCTGATAAAACTTCCGGAGGCTTGGTGTACTTCTGGACTACAGAATGCTATTTATAGGCCACGGTGTTTCTCTACTCATTTTGCGAGTGCTAGTTCAATTCTGAATGCACGAAGTTATTTGGCCAGAACTTCTGTACTTTTTCACCCCACTTTCCACGTGCATCACGAGCAAACCAAGGACTTCTCCTGCTTCTTCAGCCGTGTTGCGGAAGTCCGCAAACACATCGCAGGCACGAACTTCAATTAACGATTTTCCTACAAATGAACGTTTCCCTTTTAATATGTTGCTGCGGGGAGAGCCTGGAGATCGCGGGCAAGCCCCACGCGACGGAGATTACTCGGGAAGGACTGCGGAAGCAATCTTATGAAAAGCTGGGTTTCCTCCGGACCGCTTGCCGAATCCTCCACGAGGCAGCGGACGTCCGTCTTTCCCGTGAAACCTCACTCGCCGGACCTCAAGCATCAGCGAGCACTGCCACATGCGGAATACGTCGGCAAACATGAACTGGTTTTTCGAGCCACCCTCCTCCGAATGTGCAGACTCTGCAGGGGGACAAAAAAAAAAAAAAAAAAACAGGAAAGGCCTCCTCCTCCTCTGCAGAATGAAAGGAGACGATGTTTACCCACCGATGCGTTTAAAGAAATCATGCAGTTTATTGGCTTCAACGCAGCTACCACACATTCACAATACTCGGCGGAATTTCCAGCCAGTTGCTCCGGATGCTGATCAAGAAGCGATTCTTGGGCATTCCAAAAGCTTATACTTTGAGGGGAAAAAATTCGGAAAACCCGACACTTTTTTGGAAATCCGAAAATTCAGTGCGGCCCCTTACATCCCTTCGGTGATAAAAGAAACTTCGGGAAACACCGGGGAGGGAAACCGAAGACGTTATTAACATCACACCATTGAAGATATCATTTAAGATATTACTTAAAATTGGAAATCTTAACTCTTCACTTTGAGCAAACGCTACATGCCAGAACAGACACATTTAAATGACCTTTTTTTTTTCTTCTTTTTTTACAAGCATAAGAAACCCTGATGCTGTTTTTATACCAGCTAAGCACATATGCTGCACATCTGCAAGTATTTTTTAAACCCCTAAACTATCATTCAGACTATCATTACAGTTTATTTATTTCCTCAACAATCTTTACTATAAAGTGTATTTAGGGATCTCACTTGCCAGTGCATTTGCAATCTGAGTTCCCAGCAGCAATGTGAGCTGTATGAGCTACAGGCTTAACATTGGCTCAGCAAATACCATAGTATTTGCTTAGTTATCCTTTTGCTCTGTTAAAAAATGTTCTTCAACATAGTGGCTACAACAGAAAGCATACCAAAAAAACAAAAAATAATTACTGTTAATCATTTTAGATAGCAATATTACTACTATCAATAATAATACTTTCTTTGGAATTCCTTGAAACTGGGTTAAATGAGAAAGGCTGAAGAATAACCAGTGATTGCACCTTTGAACCAGTTATTAAATTAAGTGTCAATATATAATTACACAGTGCACTGCACTAGATGTGGTACCAGCTCACTGGCTTCATGAGATATTTTTTGTATTATTCTAGCTAAATGAAATCACCAAGGATTTTGGAGTTCGACTTCCAAAATCCAGGAACTCAAAAGCTTTCTGAATGCACTGTTTGAAGACACTGCATTTTTTTAATGTATTAGTGGACTCAGCTTTCATGTCACAAAATTCCTCATTGCTCACATAATAGTCCAATGGCAAGGGCAAAATATAGTTTTTGAATAACAAGTAAATCAATACTTGTAAACTCATTATCGCACATCAAATCTGTTGGCACAAACAACGGTAAGCTACACATGACGTATGGTGCTGTTTTTTTATCTGTGAAACGGTAAAGCAAAAAAAATTGTACATAGGACCCCAGACATTACTCAGCATGTACATGCTATTTGCCAGTGGATATCTACGTCTGCTCTATCTTACATTTAGGCCATATTAATACGCAAATGATCATCTTGGATCTGATAAAAAACACGTGCTCCACTTAGTTAGTGTCACAGATAACTGATTATTGCAGACCTCTGTGAACAAAGGAAAATAAACATATACATCAATAGTTCACATCAACCATTGAACCGCATTAAAAGAGATTGTATCAACCATCAAAGTCTAAGGGTTTTGCATTATATGTAGTTATGAATTGGAATACACTACTTACAGCACGGTCCCACGTGTATACTCCTTTGCCATACATCTGCTTAAAATTAACCTCATCAGGCTTCACATATCGAAAACGCTTGGTTACATGTACTATGCTGGGAAAATTCCGTTTTGCTGAAACCTGCTTAAAAAGGAAATTCGTACTACCCATCTTGATTTCAGGTTATTGAAGCATTGCTTGCACGGAGGGATCACTCTCGTGATCTCAAAGACTTATCAAGCGCGCCTGTTTTTGTTAAAATACGTTAGGTTCAGTGTCCACTACATTGGGAAAAACCCACGACAAAACACGAACATTTGCATTTACCTAAAATACACAATTATGGAAAGAGATTGAAAAAACACATCTATTTAGGCGGCCTTCGAAACGCCTACATTCACACTTTCGCAAGGCTTCCGTTAAAGCTTCGCTTCAAAAAAAAATCTCTCCATTCCCACGGAACGCAAAGCTGCAGCTCGTGGAGGAGGGAAACAGGCATCCCATGCTTCCACAGGCATTTGGCAACTGGATGTGATCAGTATTCATCCCTGACGAATGGAAGAACTATAAAATTCCCTGTCTGAAAATTTCATTGCAATAAAAACAGTAATTGCATTGTACAAATTTGGCTGAGGTTTTTTTTTTTTCTCGAAAAGGAAATAACAACAGACGCACACGTGGAGACAACCAGAAAAGTTTTGATTTTTTAAATTGATTTTCTCAAAGTCCTCTTGATTTATTCTTGATATTTCTTGCAAAGCTAAGAGAAGCTGCAATGTGTGAGCAGTGCGGCATAAATTTTAAGACGTTCTCCTTAATCAGTCGTTTCAATAATTTCTTTTAAACTTTCATAGTAAGTAAAGCCAACACATTCATTTCCACGTGAACGAAGAACATTTAGGAAATTAATTTTGGAAACGAAGTGCATCAGCTGAAAAGCAGATCAATTCGAATTCTTTTACAATGCTTCATAGAAGAAACCTCAAAGCATTTCAAACATCTTACCAAAACTTTGATTCTCTTCTGACTTGACGAAAAACTGTTTTCATTCAAAATATGAAACTTAGATCCCTATCATTTATAAAACCTTACAGAGACAAAACTATTAAAACATCATATCCAGTATCGATCTTGAAATTTTATGGCTTTCTGCTTCTTTTTTCAACCACATTCCATCCTCAGGAATATTAGAGCCAGTAGTATCACTGTCCAACACACATCAAAGATGATACTTTTCTATAAATATTCATATGATAAAATGTTTCATATGATAACTTAATGTTGGTGTGAGAAAAATTAATGGAATTCAAATTTACGTTTCATGAAAACTATGAATAGTTAAGTGTTCGGCGTGGCATGAAGGATTTAGAAGAATGAAAAAATTAATTGAAGGGTTGCAGAAACATGACGTATGCAAGCCACGCATAAATTCTGTGTTTCATACTAGCATGAACTTTCTTACACTATAGTTCTAACAATACTTTGCATACGAGAATTGCGTAAGAGAGAGGAAGATCAAAGCCAAAGATTCCATCTTCCCCTGCAAGTTAAACTCGAAAACTGTTTTAGGATAAGATAAAATACGTTTAGGATACGAAGGAAATCATTTGAATAGAAAACGTATTTGAATATGATTGCAAATTAAAAAAACTCTTTTCACTTAAAAGTAAGAACCTTGAATCAAAAATAAAAGTCATATAGAAAGGTTTCTTGCAAGTAGCTTCAAACACAATTTTACCAAAAAAAAAACACCTCGATAGAAAAATTTCAACTTAAATGTTACTTCAAGAATAGAATAGTTTTCTATCTTATAGCATTCGATTTATTACCTTGCCTTTTCATTTTTGGCAAAAGTTAAAGAAATGAGAGTTTCAGATAGGCCCCGAAATGAATTTTCTCTAATGAAGAAAACCATTCTTCTCGGTGAAATAATCACTTGGTACTACTTATCTTATCTTATTTACTCAAGTTTCAGCTTTTTGACTTGTTTCTGCCTAATATTATGTTTATTCTAGTTTGGTCCATGCTTTGTGACTTACGTTTCTCTAACGTGATCTATCTATGCTCTCTTATTTGCTCTTCGCAATAAGGCCTTCCTTTCTTCAGAAAATGTACAGAATTCTTATGATGTGTACTTTGCAAAATACACTCACTGTACACGCAACCACCTGAAACATGGAGCACTTCTATCCCTGTGAGCCACATGATGCTACGGCTTCCTAGCCCCGTAGCCATATTGTGATGGCACCCCCGAGAAATAGCAGCTTTGAATGGCGCCGGCGACCGCAGTGTCTGGGGCTTTCTGCTTCTCAGCAGCTTCTGAATTTACGATGTCTTGATAGGAAGTCCAGATGGGAGCCGGTGGGTTCGGAGTCCTGGGTTTGGTTCAAAATCCCAAAAGACCATAAAAAATAAATATCCATGCTTATTGTATATAGGTTAATGTACAAATTTATTTTAACATGGTATAGTTTTTCAAATTTATTCACATTCACATTATTAATAGTAACATTACTTTAAATGAATTAAATGAATATCGAATGTTAAAGAATGAAAACTTGTGACGAAAATAGTGGGAAAATATAAGGAAAGCAAGCCGATCTGATATATACACTGCTGTAGCTGTTAAAAAATGAAACCGGGATAGATTATGGGCAATGGTACATAGGTAGTCCATAAAAGCTGGCCGACTCTGACGGTGATTTACTACATTTTGGAGTCTTTCTTCCCGATGAATAGCTTTTTTCTTTCAGGGTATTTTTCTTTTCCGAGAATGCGTTCACATTCATTTTCTATGCGGTGCTGTTCTTGAAATTCTTCTGTCATTCGGTATACTCCGACACGAGCGTTCCCTATTAAACTGTCCCATCTCCTGTGTCACGCTTCCACATTATCCTGGGTTCGCGGAAGCCCATTCCTCGTGCACTTGTGTACGGCCCCCACAAATTTAGCGAAAACAGAACCAGTGATAGAACGGCAATACCATTGCATTAGTGTCTTTCCACCCTCCCGTGCACATCATCATTCTCGCAAGTCAGTAACTTGGCTGGCTTCTTCAGGCAAATGAGGCTTTGGTTCATCGGAAGATCCTGGAATTTCACGGTCTCGAAGAAGTGCCAATGCAGACAAATGACGCGTTTTTAGATTGGAGTTTTCGTCTTCGTCGTATCGCGTAGCCAATCAACTCGTCTGGATGTTCCGGCAGATGCACTGGTCCGAATAGGGGGGGGAAGAAAAAAAAAAAAAAACACTCTGCTGCTGGTGGCACCTTCGAGTTTACTTCTCGAGGCCCGGATAGCCATCGAATTCCAGATCCGTGATTATGGTTTGGAGACTCAGTTGAAGTCCATTTTCTTCGCCGAGCCCACCAAATCTTCGAATAAGCGTTCGTGAAGTGCTTCACTTTTTCCAGTCGTTAATGCATCCACACGCGGATAAGTTTTAATTTCTCGGATCCAACAGGACCATAAATAGTAGAACCATTGATAACACACTGAGGCGTCAGTTTTGAAAGTGCCATCCATTTTCCAAAGGGGGGGGGGGGGGGGGGGCACGAGCGAGTCTTCCCATGTTCGATACGGTGAAGTCTGTATTCTTGGACAATCCCTGACCAATACACTATTTAAACTGCTTCGTAATACTGCAGAAACACACCTATGTCAGCAAGTGTCTGGTTCAGAAGCTCGCTGAGCTGTCTGAACTCTTGATCCCTTTTTGGAGAAGAGCGCTTTTTGGAGGCGAGCGCGGTGTTATGTACGTAGGGACGCGCGTCGTACACTCCTGAATAATTTGGCAGAGAAGATTTCTTCGATTTTTCGCCCGTGTTTTCAGCTCTTCCGTTCTCTTCGAGGCACTCGCTACACTTGCATTTGCAGAGTGGTTGCGTTCTACTAATCTTAGCAGCACATGCTGTCCACTTGACAGGCCGGTTCTTGCTCCACCGTGGTAATGAAAAGAATTCGTGTTTTCTCAGCACCATTAACACTCTGCACCACTAACTGAATCGCTTACCCCTTTCTCCTTCAGCATCAAGTAGCCTCGTACGCTTAATTCATTACAGCCCTTGTGTGAGGGAACCATTTTACAAATATCTTGCACTGTATTGCAAGCACTTCCGAGGTGGGACGCAGAGGAAGCGCCTGTCGGCCGTGGTACTCCTCGTCCCGCCACGAATGTTGACTTTTGCGCACCTTCTAGACGAACGGATTGACTGCTTTCTGTTGACACAGAATTGGGAGTTTGCTCCTCCCGTGCCCATAGTAAAATCCTTGAGCTCCTCCAACACGTCCAGCTTCAAACCGGTATTCATTCCGAGTTGAAGGTGGTTTAAAAGATGGAACCTCTGTGTGACAAGAGAGCTCACAGACACAAACCAGGGAATTTAGGTGTAAGGTAGTCGACATTCGGCACGCGCGCACCCCCGAGTGATGCTTCAAGAAAAACAGAAAAGCCCTCAACGCAATAACGAGCAAAGAGCGATCTCCACAAACAGCCACAGCCTCCACCAGATATGCCGATGCGACTTTCTAGCCCGCTCAGAGGGCCCCTTTTTCCCAGTGAGAGACGCGGCTTCCGGGATGGCGGTCGTGGACGGACGTGCATCGCGAGGGAAGAGCTGAAAGTAGTCGTGGAAGTCGACCAACTCTTACGGACTACCATCGTGGAATTCTCCATAATCTATCCCCGTTCTGCTATCAAGGTTCACAGCTACAATAGCACAAATAAGGAAGGGAGGCTCTTCCCCATCTTCCACTCTCCCTTCACGTCTCCATATGTTCATTTACTTTTTGTTTTTTGTAACTTGTTTGCATTTTTAACTTCACCAGTTATTCCTTCTTTAAAAATTCGATATTTATGCATTCGTTTAGTATATATTTCTCATAGATATAAATATTTACATAAATACTCACATATATATATATATATATACATATATGTTTATGAATATGCACGTTTATATGTATATAAATATACATGCATGTATATACTTACGTGAGTATGTATATAAATATATACATGTGTATATAGATACGTATATATAGAAATACATGTGTATAGATATTTACATGGCAAGATATATGTATTTCTCTATATTTATGTTCGCCTATATGCGTATATTTTTCTATACATATAGGTTTCTGTACATATACTTTTTCTATATATATGTTACATATATGCTTATATATATATATAAAATAAACACCTGTATTTATTGTTTATAATCCTTAACCTGTATATCAGTATATAATAAACAGATCATTACTTATATTACTAATCGGCATGCCAACAAATCTTAATGAACATGCATGTTAAAATAATGTTACTATTTATAAAGGGTAGCTTCATAAATATGAGCAACTATGTACGTTAAAATAAATCCGTATATATCGTAATCTCTCTATATAATAAGCATATCTACAGTGCACGCTCGATATGGTACCTTTGATAAAAGAAACTTTTGACGCAAGCAACCCTGGATACAGTCAGCATCTTAAGTTTTCTGTCATTCGATAAAAAAGAGACTTTTTTCAAACGCCTCAAAGATGAGGGGGAAAACGAGAGATGATGGGGAAATATTTTACGTGAAATCGAAAAGGGAACGAAGGTAAAAGTGCTGTGTTTGATGCAATTTAAGCGTTTGCATTCTTCGGCTGAAGAAATTGAGTTGAATTTACCGATCGGCTACTCTTCCGATGAAGATGGCATGCCCATTGCAAGGCGATTCCATTCCATAGCCAGGGGGAAACTGTACCAAGTGACTCTGGGACTATGGGGTGGGCGGAAGGACAAAACGAATGACCTCATGTTCATGATCTGGACACCACCAGCAACGCTCCCATGGAGCACGCAGGAGAAAATTCAGATGAGAGGGACAACGTTCGAAAATTCGGTGTTGTTGACCACTCGTTTCCCTATGGAGAGGTCAGAAGGTGCCCCTTCCTGTTCGCCATGTTCTCCTCCTGAGAAGAATTCGGGAAAAAGCAATTTGCGAAGAAGTTGGAACGAAATCTCATATCGTATCGTCATCGTTTACCGCATCCACCATCATCATTTTTTTACTCCTCTAATGTTACTGAATTTGTTCACTCGATTATAAAAAAAATGCATGTCAGCAACTTGGTTTCTTTTATTCCATTATCCAAAATTATTATCATTATTTTTTCTATTTCGACCACCCATCTCGATAGAATCAACGACATTCCATAACAACATTTTTAGCATTTCCATTCCGGCAAAGGTGACCATGTCCAACGCGCACTGCATTTATTTTGTATGATCTTTCGGGATTTTCATGGGCACCGCCGAGTCTTCCCGTCTTCCTCTGCAACGAGCGTAGAGCTACTTGCGAGCCAGCAGCACCAGCTGGCATTGACCTACACCTTCTCGTGAGATCTTTCCTTGTAACCCTACTCCTCTGTCCTCGCGACAAATCTCGGCAGACGATTTCCCTCGTGTTGCCTTAAGGGCCACGTGTGCGCCTGCCGCAGCCCCTGTGGATCTCGCTCGCTCTTTCCACGCGACCCGCACCCCACTGCAGCGCGAAACGAGGAGCGCGCTCGGCTCGCCTTCGTTTCTCTGAGAAGCCCTCATGGGGCGAGAGGGGAGGGCCGTGGGGCTGCCTGCTGGAAAAGAGAGGGGCAGGAATCCTTGGTTCCCGCGCGTTCCCTGATGTGCTCTCTTCCCCCGGGAGTGCGACGTCGCACTTGGGGAGGAGCCGCAAGCGAAAGGTGGTGCCGCACCGCTCCCCCCATCTTCAGTCACTTGCGAGAAACGGCTCCCCTCTTCTTCCCTCCGCTGCAAGGTCTGCATGCAGGGAGGAGCAGCGAGGACGCGCTCCGTTCCCACTGCTACCTGTAGCTCTCTCTATGCGTCTCTGCATGATGCATTCACAGAGCTCCTCTGAGAGCTATACGGGAGATGGGACGTGGAAGTGGTCCGTCCGTCAATTCATTGAGAGAAGCCCGGTCGTCCGCCGAGACTTTCCGCGGGTTCCGTTCCGGCAAAGGCGCCCTGAACGCTGGTGATCATCTTGATGACTCTCCGTACCTGCCAATGTCAATCATGACTTTTCTGACCCGACCGTCTGACAGTCCACCTAATGTTTC
This sequence comes from Raillietiella orientalis, assembly GCA_036172245.1. Classification (NCBI taxonomy): domain Eukaryota; kingdom Metazoa; phylum Arthropoda; class Ichthyostraca; order Raillietiellida; family Raillietiellidae; genus Raillietiella; species Raillietiella orientalis. The sequence continues at coordinate 446,697 of JAYWIR010000018.1, read as the reverse complement.
CGCCGACGAACGGACGTTCCTGGGCAAGAGAAGCCGTGGGCAGGAGTGGAAGGAGAGGGAGAGATTGCAGTTGGTCCTGGGGCTTCATGGAGTTCTGTCGAAGCTCGCCCTACCAGCATAGGAACATTCTTGGGTCCACCTGAGACTCGCGAATGTCTCGTGCACTTTTCAGGACCGGACATGGGACGTGGGGTCGACATGCAGTCCTTGGTCACCTTTGTCTTCGCTTCCCATCCGTCCTGGACAAGGGGAGCGGCATACTCTGCAGGCAGGGGCAAGGCAATAGCTCCAGTAAACTGGAGATGTCATTACATGCGCGCCTGATGATCGGCTCCGTAGCATGGTCAGGTCTCTCTTTATGTACGCGTACTCCTTCAGACGAGGAAACGTTGCTACATACACCCCGCTGAATGAAATGGATGCAACGCCAGCAACCCCTGAGGTTGCGCGCGAAGAGCTGCGCGCCATCTCGTAGGACCTGCGTGTACTAGATTAATCGAAACTGCTAGGCGTGTTTCGAGGATGCGTCTTCAGGAAAGCACGCTTTTTCCGAGCTTATGCAACCACGGTCGGTCTTATCACCACCTTGCTACTGAGTTTCTTGGGATAGCAAATGAGTTGTGCAGTCTTAGAACAGCGCTAAATGATCTCACTGGTGATATTCGTGCCAGTTGAGCTGGGAATCCGGTCACGTGGGTGGCATGGAACCTGGAAGCAGTTCTGGAAGGCCCAAAAGGAACAGGAAAGGAGCGCACAATATTGCTTGGTTTTTAATCAGGCAAGGAAAATTTACGAGAACTGGGAGGTGGACGAAAGGGAGCTGAAGTTGCATTGCAGTAATCACAAGTTTTGAAACCATCCCTAGAACTGAAAACGTGACTTTATTTAACTTAGATCTGAAACCACTAAATTCAAATTGTTTGACCAAGGTTTATGAATCTGTTTAAATCGTACTTCATAAGAAAGGACTCCAGTTTCCGGTGTCGATCAACATGCTCCATGCACTCGAGGGGAAGAAGAATCTTCCTTCGGGAGCTCGGAACACTCCTAGCGGTTCACTCCCTCCTTAGCTTTGCTGCTGCAAGAACCTCAGCGCCGAGAGCAGATGGAAAGGGCAGGACCTGACCTCGCACTTACGTGCTTTACGCTGCCCTCTACTGCAAGCCCTGACCATGGAGAACACCGTGCGCCGCAAAGAAAGCCAAGGAAGAACTGTTGCAATTATCCTTCTGAGTTGAGCCCAAGATCAGAAAGATAATATTAAAGCTTAATTGTACTGCTATTCGAGTGCACTCTCCTGTAATTAGTAAATCAGAAGACTGCTATACGTTTTTCATTACCCACAAAAAACTTTTATTTCCAGTCAGATTTGATTTGTTACATGGTCACTTGGTGCTTCATTTTGTTACTAAAATGATTTTGACTTCGCACATTTTTCACATTTCAAGTGCATATGTAAAAAACAACAAAAAATTCCGTTCTATGCTCGAGATGTTTGCAAAGAATTCAGCCTTCTAGGATTAAGATATGTGTTAACTAACAGTGTTATCTTAGCAAGAAAGGGAAAGTAAAAAGAAGGAAAGATACACATCAGAGAGGAAGGTACATTTCAGCCTTAAGTCTTTATTCTAGCGAACGTAATGAATAATTCCGCTGATATTCAAGCTAATGGATGGATTAATGTGATGTAAACAAACAGAAATAGCAAGTGTGTTACATGAAATGCGTTGAGAGCTAAGTGGCAACGTAAACACAACTTTAACAACTGTGTAGTACGACCAAAATACAATAAAATAAACAGACTGAAATCATCATTTGTAACATCAGTGTTTTTCATGTGGATGATGCTTACTTCTGCGAACTTAAAAACATGAGAATGTTTTTTTCTGCTGGAACCGGAAGTTTGTCTTCACATACAAATACTAATTCATAGTTCGATGCCAGACTATTACATCTAATATGTTACTAAAACTATCTTTCTCAAGGTATTTTATCAGTGAGATTTTCCTAATTTTCTTTAAAGAATGATGTGATGAATTAAAAAAGGATGAACAATATTCAAGCAGGTTCTTCACATGCATTTTCTAAATTCCCTTGAATTAATATTTGCGAACAAAGAATAGTAACTTCTTATTAATAATTACAACTGAAATTAATTGAGCACTCATCCTTACTCCAAAGATTCGTGGTAACCAGTTACTGCTCGTACACCAAAGTTTACGCGACCGGGCAGTGCTTTCGCGATTCATTACAGTATTCTTAACACGCCTATGAAATATCAATTCTCAATGCAACCGTAATCGGATGAAACACATACCATTTCTGGTCGAAAAATTTGCTTTGCTTAGAAATGCACGTAATTTCTTCCAAAACACGTACTTTATGATTATTGAAACAGTTCTGTGATGACCACTGAAAACCGTTTCCAAATAATTCCATTCATGCTCAAGTTAGTTTTTGCATTAGGTGCTTAGGTTTGGCGTAAAGAAAAATTATGAATCTTGCGGAATTTCTCAAAAAACTTTTAAAGATGTATGATCTGAAGTGCCACAAAAATATGATATGTCCTTAGAGCATCTTAACGGTATGAAGCCACAGACTGATATATCCAGCAGAAAATGTGTATGTAGCAGCAAGGAATTTCATAGAGGTAGGCAACTTTTCTGCTAATATTTTCGCGAAAGAAAAGGCTTCCAAATATATGGTGTATGTGCCTAAACACATACACCATATATTTGGACTATACATTTGAACATTAGCTTCAAATTACTGAACCCAAAATGATTTAAAGAAAATATGAAAATGGGATTCAAAGAGAATAACATCAGATGTTTTTTTGTCTTTTGTAGGAATAAAAGGTTACGGAACTTCTCCACATGAAGCAAAAGAAGCATGTGCTTTAAATATTTTATTAGAAATCCTGTACTTCCAAGACAGTAGTGACAAGAAAGAGGTAAGTAAACTGGGTAGCTTAGGTCTTAGATGAGAAGACCTCTTAATGAAAATTTTAAAGAACTTTCGCTGCTGATTTCATTGTAAATTACTTGTGTTTAAACTAGTGTCTTGGTGTTTTCAAATTTTTGCGTTATATGGAAGATGAAACATATATACACTCCTCCACTTATCTCAATCAGTCAGTACCAAAAATTGGCACAAGAACCTTGCCGTTCCTTGGCAGTTCGATCTGAAAAAAACAATTAACATTGAGAATTCAAGCAACTTACTCAGTTTTTATGTTACTTCAGAGCATACATGAACAAACATCATAAACGAAATAATAAATACACAAATGCAACTAAAGTATCAGTTATGATTAAAAAGACCAATTACCAAAGGAATTCAACCACGAAATCCACAGAGGTATAAAGCCAAATAGTGGAAAAGAATCTGTAACGATAGGAACCCATAGCAATAATAATTTGTGCAATGAACAATCATATCAAGAAACTTTCAAAAGCAATTTCAGAAATTTTGTTGATTAGCAGCAAGGAAAAAAAATTAAAGCAACTGAACAAAAACTGTACTATTCTAGTGATAATGATTTCATCTGCTGCAATGTCAATCAATTTCCCAAGTCTATGATTAAAAGGGTTAACAACATAACCTATTAAAAAAACTTTACAAAACCAAGCTAGTACTTAGCAATTCCTTAGCATCTTGCAACACTGGTTACAGAGTTTTTATAGATAAGAGACTGCCAATTTTTTTTTACAATGTACTTGATGCTGTGTTCTTATATCGGAATGATGAAGAATACAGTTTTAAAATAAAGCACAGTTTTGCATCCTAATTTGAGCTAATTTGAAAATCAGCTGTTAAAGAGGCAGACTGATCATTCCTCACACTAATTGTCATTTGTTTTAAGTATTAGCTCCTGGAACTGCACGCCATTTTGAAAACAAATAGCTGATTCTACTCATTGGATTCGACAAAAAATAGAATTTCAATTTGTTTTATGAATTTTATATAAGTACCTAAATTATAGAACTGATCATTTGTGTCAGTTGATTTGGCATTCATAATCAGTGATCAAATCTACTGACATGTCTAACAGCATGCAGTTCAACAGTACCCAGAACATATACACAGAATTTTCCTTGTTCTCAAAATGCATAAAAAAGATTATAAGACTGTTTCAACTTTACCTCATTTCAAGAGCTGTAGAAGAGATAGCCTACATGTTTTCATAAAGTTAAAGAAGCACCTGAGAACTTCAAATCTTCAAGGAGCACTATTGCAAGAATGTTTTGCATTTAAATGGCTAACAATCTTATGTATCGAAACCAAAACATGTGTAGTTAGGGTGACGTGACTGCTGACATTATTATGAATCACCATTATTATTGTCTTTTACCTGCAATTTGAATAAAGAAACAAAGGAGGGAGCTTTTAGATTCATTTCAAGAATAGTGGCCAGAAAATTTGGTAAAATCTAATGAATGCATTTCGGATCAGAACCACAATGATTTTTCCTTCACAAATTGTTATATTTTCATGTTGAAGTGATAAATAACTTTCAGTAATTTATATGAGGTTTCTGATGACTGGTAGTGCATTTATACATATTACAGGTTCAGAACTTCCAACTTCCAAGTGAATTTTTAAGTGAAGTTTGCGAAAAGCAATTATTTCAAAACCTTAGTTTCCAGAATGAAGCTAGAAATGATGTTCACTACTGTACTGCCTCTGTAACATGCTCAGGTTTGTAGATTTTGACACTTTATTGTTCGTTTATATAAATTTCAAACTTGAAATGTCAGTAAGCAGTCCAAAACGTAATTTCATTTAATGCATTACCTAATTCAGCCTTCAAAAGGATTCGTCTGGTATATTTTAAAAGGAAATGTATTAAAGCAAAGTGAACACTGAATATGTTGTTGAGTGGACTATTTGTTAAAAAAAAATATAAATTGTTAATAGTGTTTGTAAATTAATCATGTCAGTGAGGAAAGAATTGGGCAGAATAGCCCGAAACTTTGGTGCATTTCAAAAGAAAAGTTATCTTTCAACTTGATCAACCAGAATGTCATGTTCCCATGAATATAAAAAGCATCAAGCACCCCAAATACTAAACGCGGTCAAATTAGGGGCAGTAAATTTACCCATACTGCATCTTACGCATGTAAATTCAAGAAGAAATGCCTTTTCAATCAGTTAAGTGTTGCGTTTCTCTTTCACTGCCTTCAGTCAAACCTTTTGAAATATAGGGTGATTTGGGGGGGGGGGGGGGAATTTTCGGTTGGTTTTACACCGGGAAAACTCCATTTCTCCGCAAGACACATCCATCTCCCGCTGCGAACTCAAGATTCAGAATGCCTGGGTAGACACGCCGTGAACATTCCAAAACTTGCTGATTCTTATGACAGCTTCCAAGTGCTGATTTTTATGTTTACATCGATTCTGTTATTCGAATTTTTGACAAATCCGCAATGCGGAAAGCAAGTTGGCAAGCCGTTCGAGTTTGCACTCAGGATTCGTGTGACTCGGCGCCGGAAGCAGTTAAGTCTCGACTTCCTGTCGTAGCAGCAATGTCGAGAGGTGAAAGAAACTCCAATGCATCACAAAATAAACTCTTCTTTCTGACTACACTTAAGGCATTCAGTTGAAACTTGTTTCGGTGTCAGCGTGCTTATAAACGTCGACGAGTTTTGGAAGGCGTCGATCGACAAGTCGCCCCCCCCCGTCCCCCCCATCGCCGGAGAGTTGGTAACGATTTGACGCAGAGAGCACGACATGCCAAGGCCGGGGCCAAGATTCACATTCATATCTCAGAAACAGCGTACGCGAAACTTGTGACTTGGATAATTCTTATCATGAGGGATGCGGTCCAGCGTGCTCTTGTGCCACATATGAGTCACGCAAAATCGGTTACTACGGGATATCTGTCTTTGTCTGTGAACGAAGTGATGAATCCGAGAACACTCTGCCAGAAGGGCGGTTTTTCTTTAACTTTGGACAATTCGTAGAACATTTGCGATGCTCCGCATGAAGTAAACTGAAGTTTCCTCCAGATTTCGTGTGGCACTGGGTTGCCATGGGACTTTCGCACCACTCGGTTCTGGACGAACTCTTTCCTTTTTGGGTACTCTACTATTGCTAATGTCCTCCCAGCAACTTGATGTTTTTGCCGCTTCGAACCGCTCTTTCATGCTCCCGTACTTAAAGCATGTGAATTTAGGCTCGTCTTCGGGGAGAAGTAGGACGGAGGCGAAGTTGTTCTCCATATTTGACCTTTGCATGAAATCTAAAAGAGCATTTCTGCTGGACGACCGGAGTGATCCAGTAAGAGCATGCAGACCTTTGCAGCAAAGGCCCTACTGTCTCCGTTTCTGCAGGAAGTTCCCTCCGGGAAGAAGCGGCCGCTCGCGCCCTCTAAATCCTTGGAAAGCATCATTGGATGCAGATGGATACCGAAACTGGATTTTCTAGACAGAACCGCGGATCCCGGTAAGAAAAACGCATGATGGTGTGAAGTTCGGGGAGCAAAGATCTGTCGGTTGGTGGCGATTTTCTTTCTTGGATGGCGTGACTTCTCTCGCGGACTACTTACTTGGAGTGGCGTCGCTGCTCCTTAAGACGAATGCTTTGTCGTTCCGTTTCGCTCACGCCATCCGGATGTCTTTTCCCCTAACAAGAGCCCCAATGGTGGTTCTGGGTTTGATCGTAAATCACGTTCGCATGATTGCACCGATCTAGCGCATTCTGTTCTCCTGGTTCTAGAACATGCATCTTTGAGGCAAAGACGATCTCTACCTTCCCTGGTCTGTTTTTTCTTGCCCCTAGTACACTGGCGGTCTCTTTCCGCTGCAACAAGAAAAGCAAATCTTTCGCTACTTCGGAGAGGGAACAGCGTCTGGGCTAATTCTTAATGGACCGACTTCGGCTTCGTAGTGAAGGATGTCTCAATGTGTGCAGCTTGTATTTTGAATTCATTGCAGTTCATCGCCCCAGAATCGGGACCAGCCAAGGTCGCGCATGTTCGCTCTGGAAACTTCGGAGTCGTGCTATCTTTTCCTGAGTTTTCACACTGTTCGAAAAGTCCGACCAGCCCCGGCCAAGCGAGGCGAATCGCGTCCCAAACCGATTCCGCGCTTTCAGGTGGTTAGCTTCAGGGTCCCACCGTAAGCAGAAAACAACGCAGTGAACATGCTCCCTGACGGGAGCCGGTCTGTACTCACTCCCTGTCCCGGATGAAGGGACCAGGCCGAGTTTCTTTCGGTGACAGGCATCCAGAAACGAGTTCATAAATTCGGTACTCAGTTTGCGCATGGCGTTTCGCACTCCCCCCCTGACGTGCACTTCGAATACAACACTTCCGGTGCAACTCTGCGTTTTGCGTCATCTTGGCATCTTCATGTGCAGATCTCATGCTTCAACCATTCTCTGCTGTAGGCGAGGGTTCGAATCCCCCCATGGGTTCCAGCTTGTCCCAGAGGAGTGGAGCGCCGGAAGGACACGCTCCCAAGAAATACCAGGAAGAAAAGGTAGGTAAACTCTTGCACTCACATCGGTTTGACTGCAATCGTGACATTTGCGGAAAAACCAGCAGCACACTTATGTGTCGAGGGAGGGACAAAGAACTTCACCTGCCGAGGGGAGCCCTAGTTGGTTTCATGTTTTCTGATGGGTGTGCAGGTTGCTCGCATGGAGAAATCTTTTTCTCCATGTGAGCGACCCGCACACGTGGACTAACGCCTGCCTTCCATATGACGCGAGGCTGCCGAATATCTCCGTGGCACTCAATCGGGAGCGTTTCCACGTGGGACAAAACACACGAAACACCATGATCCGTTAGCGGAGAGGTTGAAAATTGGTGCACCGTGTCCATCGTAAACATCCATGCAAATGGAATGCACTGGACGCAGCCGTTTGGAAACTGTCACGTTGACAGGGCTGCAAGAGCAGTACAAGGACGCCCCACATGTTCGTGTTTCTTGTTCAGCAGATGCTGCTGTTAGCGATGCAGCAGCACCCACTCTCGTCCGAACTTCATACTCGGTGCTTGCGAAACGGTCGATGTAAGGTCTTCTGCACACCGCATTTACGTATCACTAGCGAAATGTTGTTGGTGCCCTACTGTCCTGCTACCCTAACCATTGCTTCATAGTAGAAAGAACATTCTTACCGAAAGCACCTTTCTCCCCTGCCATTCATCCAACTCGTTATTTGCTGTTTTTCCTGGGAAAACACAGGAATGGAACTCAGCGGGGCGAGTGCTCTCCCTCCCCTCTCCCTTTAAGTACAAGAGCAAGAAACTGGTTTTAAGATTCGCGCTGCGGAACTGACGCAAACAGTGCCACAGTGATTCGCCAAAGGCATACCGCGTTTCACAGAGGGCGTGCGGCACGCGGGTGTCCGTTGTCAACGCAATTCTTCTTCGGGGCATCGGCAAGCGTTGCAACAAGCCCAAACCCACCTACTCCGTGAGCGCTGCTCCTGCCGCAGGGCTACCGCACTTTGGTTCATCGCAGATGAACAATGAAGGTGAAACGTAACTTCCGTTCTTTGAGCATTCAAGGCAACCAACTCCAACGAAAGCCTCCCCTAGCGAGTCCTCATCGGTTCCAGTTAGAGCGCTGAATTGCGAGGCCGTTCTTCGGACAGCTCCGGCTGCTTCAAAAACTTTGCAAACTCGGATCTGATCATCCACGAAGACAGGATAGGCAAGGGCAGGCGAGAGCAAGGAGGCGGTTGCATGGACGAATAAGGCACCATTGCATCGATGCGATCATGTCCGTCCTTACGTGACCAAATGTGGGAAAATTCGCATCCTAGTTCCGGGGGATTGGTGGTCGTGACCGCACGGATAACAGATGACGCACGACAGATTTCTGTAGGGAGGGAGAGCGATCATCAATTCGTCCTGCGGCTTTCGCAGCCGCAGGACGAATTGGCGATTACTCCCTCTATCTGCAGTGGTGAAGCGAGTTCATGTGGATGAGCGTGAGTGGTGATTCAGATCGAACGAATCACCCTGAACTCTCGCGCATTAGACAGAATGACAAAGATTGCGTTTCGGGTGAGGACTTGGTCTGGAAAAATTCCGTTTCCAAAAAGGAGAGGAAGCAGGAAGCGGCTTCAAGGAAGACAGGTGGAGGATAGGGATGTAGAAAGAAACTCGCCAAGAGGAAAGAGAAATACCGCTACGCTGCTGTCGTCGTTCTCTCGCTGGGTCTCCAGAAAGATGAGAAATCCATCAGTCATTACATTTTTCAGTGCTCCTTAGCGCAATGCTTTCGTTACTTCACAAAGTTTCTCTCTTATCGCGTAGTCTCCAGTTTCGTTCACTGCTACTCATCAGTTCGCGGAAAATCCGAAGTCGCAGCTCTGAAGCATAACGACAGCGGCTGCCCTTCGCTGGGAAGCACGCTTTCCGAAAAACAAGGATCCGGCAGAACAGGTCGTTGGTAACCACCTACTTGTAGTTGGTGGCATCCGCACGCACAGGCACGGAGAAGAATGGTCGTTGCCGACAGAGTTCAATGGTTTTCTCTTCCGGAAGAAGCGGAGCGCACTTCACTGCTGTTTCTACCTTCCCAGTTGAGGAGGGTTGAAATCAATCCGAACTGCAGCGGTTCCCTTTGCACTGTCAGATGTCAGTTATGGTTTCTTTTCACCGCAGTTCGGTTCGAAAGATGGTTCATGTCGTAAAAGACAGACAGAGGGGGGCGTTTCTTCTACGTGTACCCGACACGCTTTTTAGAGCTCCCCGGGCTGCCTTGCTTGTCATTTTCTTCACCGTTTCGTCAAAGCAGCCAGATTTCTTTGTGCCTTCACGAACATGCGAGAGTACAGCTCCCATGGAGTTGACCGGAAAAGCTGACAGTACCGGGATCGGCTTTCCCTTGCGAGCGAGTGTCCACTCGGGGATGGTCTGTAGCTGGGAGATTCGGCTTCCCAGGTACCGATTGAAGGTGAAGCTTGTGTTCATCTTCAGTCGACGAATGGTGCAAACATTCCTGATCTGACGACATCATAAGGTGGCGTCGAACGGCAGCTGGAGATATCAACAGGGAAGCGATGGACCGCTTCCTTGCGTCTCGACTTCGAAAAGACTACCTTCCGTGTGCAGCTGGTCTGATGACGGCAACTGCGCGAGATTTTCGTTTTCCCTCCATGGTGTTGTCGAGCGTGAACACAGCGTGCTAGGTGAATCTCCTTCCGAACACTTCGACGATTCTTGGATCCGTGGCGCGCCCCCCCTCGAATCGGATAGCGGCGAAGAGTTTGCATGCCCGTCGTTGTTCGCGGCAGTTTGCGTCAGACATTCAACGGGAAAAGGGATCACTGTTCCTAATGTACTCTTGAATTCTGAATTCAAGCTCTAAAACGTACAAATCGGTACTTCTTATATCCTCAGTCTTACAGGGCAGAGTGTGCTGGACGAAGAAAAGGAAACGCCTTTTTTTCGTCCAGCCTAACCTTTTTCAGCCAGCCAATAACCTCTTCTCTTCTCCCAGAGGACTTCCTACGTCCAAGTTGTATTCGACATTTGTGGCGAGGCTGTTTACGAAGTGCAGGAGAACCAGGAAGGATACAAGTTCTTCTGCAAAGTTTCGCTGCCTTGTTCAGGTAAGGGACGCTATGAGAAACGTGTTTCCTTGATGTCTGCGAATGCCTATGGATGACGTGTTGTGTGCAATTTTGAAGTTTCAAGGCATTAACAACTCACTCCTTCTTACGGTAAATTGTTGTTTAGGCAATGGGTCTGGCAAAAATAAATTCCAAGCAGGAGAACAAGCGTCCCTTAGTCTGCTTCTAAAATTCCAGGCAACAGTCAGAAAGCTGGCCAAACTGTAAGTCCTTCTTCATCCATTGTTTTTTTTTTTTTTTTTTTTGTGTGTGTGTGTGTGTTTCTGCGTCATGCAGCAATCTATTACCACGCTTTTTTCCCCCGTCTAAACCGCGAAAGTCTGCGCCGGTCTGAAGCATCGGCGATAGAGCATGACAGCTAGGAGTACTTTTGACGATTCAGTCCAGGGTCTGAAAGTCACACGGGAGAAATCCAACGGTTTATCATTTACGCTGGACATACTCAAGTGTTCCGACGACACTATCTCTGAAACCATGGCAACATGCGCGTATAAGACCTCAACTTGCTGGCACTGCAGAGACGTAGCGCTTACGTTGAACCTTGAGTTTGCAAATGCAGCCTCGGCTCTGGAACTCTGGAGCCTGTGAACTGCCTAGGCGAAGAACGCGGAGGAGAAACAAGAGCAAACAGGAGTGGACCGGCCGCAGTTATCCTGGAGCGCGGTGAAAGTAACTCCACTTAGGAGAATGAGAAAAGCTGATCTTGAGATGACACGCTTCATCTCAATGCTATCAGAATGTTTGTGAACAACGACATCATAGAACTTTCCCTAGTGGAACCAATGCTGTCGTGCTTCCGAACTTGAGGTCCGGTGCGTGCAGCAAAAGCAAGCAGCGAATACTCAAACACAATGTCTATTGGTTTTTGGAAAACAGCAATAGAGACGAAGTTCCTGAAAGTTCGAAACTGCAATTTTCCTTGGATCCCAAATTGCGATCCCTTAAAGGTTTTCCGATACCAAGCCCATCGATGCTCCCCTTTGCAAGCGCTTGTCAAATGCATTTCCCACCATCCGTCAGGCACGAGTGGGGTCGTGGCAGGAATGCATGCCATGCGTTCCGGGAGGCAGATTTTTTGCCGAGTCGCAAGCACGGAAGGAGATTTCCTGGTGGTGCAGACACAAAATCACTGCTGCTGCGTTTCGGAAAATTCACATGCTAGAAACAAGCTTTTCCTGTCACTGATGGAGTTGGATGAAACTTGATTTTTCTGAATGCACACACATGTATAAGGCCTGCTGCATGATCGTTTGGTGCCGAGTCTTGGCACACACACCGGCAATCGCTGGTGGGCATGCTCGCGGATGGCACTGAACGCAAAAAGCCTCTTCCGACCGGTATTTCGTCTCTGGACTACAAAATTCTCAGCAAAACCTAAAGGATCTCTAGCATTCATTCGGTTGAAGAGAAATCGAAAATTCATATACCATCATCAGTCAAAGACTCCCTCCAACGCAATTAGGATTTCTGATATATATATATATATATATTTGTCGTCCCTCACCACTCGTTCGCGATTACTTCATCATGATTTTTAAAAAGTTGTTAGATCTTTCTTCTTTTTTCAAAGATTATGGGTCAAAACTACAAAAATATGTGAAGGGATATCTGTCATTTGTATAGCATGAGTTCTTTATCACCTATTATTTCCGTTTTCGTTTTTGTTCCCACACCATTGATGTTCAAGTTGGAAATTTATGTTCCCATTTTGGGAACAAATGAAACCTCCGTTTCAGATAGTTGGGTGCAACTTTCAACCAAAAATGATCTTGCTTCTGTTGCAGAGCTTACTTTTCTTTTTAGAATCTTGACCGTCATTTGCTAATGCCAATGCACTGCACTAACGAAAGCGATACCATTGCCTATGACGTACTTTCATACACAGCAAACTAGTACAAGAAGTCTAGTTCAAATTATAACTGCTCTCTAAATCCTGTCTTCTTTGAAGCCAGTACACGATACGATTTTGCTTAAATCGTTTCTGATCTCAGTGTTTGTAAGAAGTCGAAGTACCACCTGTTGCAGCATTTATTTCTAAGGTCACATTACATGAAGATCGTGTCATCCATTGCTCCAAGAAGTTGCTGGGCATACAAGCCTCTTTTGTGAAAATAACAGGATTCCTAATTATAAACTCATTTCTTAAACGTTTAACAAAATCATTTAAATATATTAAATGATTTTTTATGGGTTTTTACTTAAATATATCAACTAAGAAATGAGTGAACATCCATTTCAACCCTTGAAACAATGAAAGGAGGCTGGTATCTGGATGAAATCACTGCAAACCAAGTCAACCGCGGCTTACAAAACACATCTTTCTATTGTGAGCTGTCTGAGAGCGCACTCGAGATAAGTTTAGGTGAAGGGAGATAATTTTTAAGGAGATTAGAAAAACTTTGCACAGACAGAGTTTTGTGTGTTTGCATTCAAGCTTGAGTCTGGAAAGTCTTGTAAATTTTGTTCCAAGTTTAGCTTGATAACTGCAAAATTTAAAAAAGCCACTATTGTATTCTACTCCTTATTTAAAGAAAACTGAAAATTATCTCTTAGTGATTCTCCAAGACTTTTCAGAAGCATTTTACTCGCCTATATAACATTAAATGACTTTTACAACAATAAGGAAATATTAAAACGCTATTTCCTTTATGCTGAACATGCTAAGTAGCTGATGTACATATCTTAGTGCAAGTCTAAGGAAATTGGATGGAATGTAAAAATGATTCCTCATAGGCACAGCCCTCAGAAAATAACACTATATGTAGCAAACAAACTGGCAATCCACAAGGCATTATAAGTAAAATACTGCAGTTCCCAGAACCATCCCTTATATCCATTTGCCTAAGGGGAAAAGCAGCTTAAGATTCCATGTTTCATTTCATGAAATGTGAAATCTTAATCTAACGTTGTTTTCCTATCAAAATCCAGAAAAGAAATTCCAAGAATGCCATATGGCACATGTGAAACTGTCACTAAAATTCACCAAATGGTGCTGTGATATCTAATGAAGCCTTGTTATGTCATCAATGGAGCTCAGTTTTGGCTTTATAGATTCAGGATCATGGAAAGAATGATGCTTATCCATATGTTTGTGCCATAAAGTAACTGCAGTATCCCAAAATGCCTACTTGACTGCAAAGTGGTTATTACTGCAAGGTTGTCAATTAAAGGAGACTGATGTCTTCATGATGACATCATTACAAACCAAAGCAATCTGTTACAAGTATCATTGAAATGCTAGAGAAGAGATTGCCAACGACATCCAGCATTCTACTGAATTAAGAGCCAGCTAAACGCACATGTTGTCTGGTGAAGTGTGCACAGGTGTTCTCAAGTTTTCAACATTTATCATTGGAGCTCTGTGTCCATTTGGAAATTGTCAGGAATTTTCTTTTGTTAAAAGAGTGGAGCTCATCTAGTGGTCCATCTCATTGTTTCTGCTTGTACCTAGTTTCATGTTCAATACCGATTTGTAAATTGGACTCATTTGAAATTGTACATCTTATGCACTCTGATCACATCAGTGAACTGATTCCCTGTTTTCTATTTGAAGAGAACGTTACTTTGCAACTGAAAGGCACCCTGAGGATTATGTACAACAGCTACAAGCTTTCTTGAATAGCAAACATTTACCTCCACCTATTTTTCAGTTCAAACAGAGATATGTGAGTTGTAACGTAGGGGATCTCTGTTTGTCGGACAAAGCATTACAAGGAGCCACAGCGAAAAACAACGTCGCAGCAAAATTCTGCAAGGTAAAGTTTATTTTCTGGGAATATGCGACCCATTACATAGTAACAGTAAAGGGGAGGCAACTTTTGCGAACGCTTGCCTTACTCATTGCTTGTCAGGGAAACGTTCTTTCCTTATCGGAGTTATTCGTTACTAAGGCTTTCCGAGGGCTTATTCGTTCGTTCTCATCTGAATCATTTTCATTTATAACTAACAAACTACGACTCGCTTTAATTTTAGTGTAATAAACCATAGAACTTACCTAAGTTCCCTGCTAGTTCATGCACTGGAGCGCACTTCCGCTATGGCCGGTTTGGGAGAGTATGTAACACTTTGTACAAGTTTGTATGCAGCGCGTTCATGTTTCATTGAAGTGCATCGCGTGGAAGGATAGTCTTTTAGGAGCAGGCATGCCTTCGCTTAAATGCACGCTGCCTAGCATGTAAAAGCACTCGACCAGCGACAGAGACGTGCGACAGGGTGAGCATTTCCGGAGAGAAATAAGGTTGATGCGAAGAAATAAGGTGCGTTGATGGAAGAAAGACCGGTTTCCAAAGCAATCCAGCTCGCGAAAGAACCCCATCGAGTAAAATAAGGTCCTGAGTTCCGGCACCTCGATTCGGCAGACGACGCATTTGCGGCCATCGTCCATTGATCGCGAGAGACATCTGGTTTTGATTCAACCACCAATTCGTCTCCTGTTTGGCATCCCGCGGGAATTTCCACGAGAAAGACGACCACATGGATCTCTCGGCCGACCATGATATCGTTTAGGGCAAGGCAAGGAGAGTTTCATCCAGACAACCAAGTGAGATGGCTGGGACCCATTCCTGGAGGACATCGTCCTGTCACGTTCTCTAGGCTAGTAGCCCTTGCGATGAGTTTCGAGCCCGCTTCCTTGGAGCGCCCTGCGACTCATCGCAACGGCTCCGCAAGTGGTTCGTTTGGTAAACTGGTTCTTCCTCTCTGGGGAAGGGGGAACGGGATGTCCAAACGTGCCCAAACTGCCTGGAGTGCAGCAACGATTTTTCTCCGCGATTTCAGCATCATCGCGTTCGTGTGTGTGTGTGGGGGGGGGGAGACGATTGAGGACCTTTTCTCGCGTTCGTAAAGACATGAAGACAGGACAGATCTTCAGTGTGGGAGAACTGTAGGGGAAAAAAAAAAAAAAAAACTCCAGCGCTGGATCCGCATCCCAGTGGCTCCATTAAACAGCTTTCTAGCCACGCCTTGCTGGGCTACTCTCTCCAGCAATAGGTCTCCGCAGGTCTTGGGGTCCTTCTACAACCTCCAGCTTTCGTCCCTCCCAAAAGACGAAGCGAACCACGAAGACATCGTACTCATCTTGGGTTCATTGGTTAAGAAGCATCTGCGCTGTTGCTTCCCGACAGTAGGACGAATCACTATGTCTCCCTGCATGCTTTCCAATCACCAGTTCTCCTCTCTTCCCCAGGACGCACACAGCGTCCCTTGCCTGAGCCTAATCAACTTGCTGACAGATGAAGGCGCCTGCGCGCTGTTCTCCAGGTGCCAGCAGGAGCTCTCAACTGTGAGCAAAGCCAGCAAAGCGCGCCTTCGGCTGCGCCTTGCCGATGCCGGTCAGAGTGTCTTCGGTGAGTATCCTCTCGTGATGACCGTCGGAAGACGCCATCAGGACATCTTCTGTTCCGCCTCTCCGTTGAGCTCATGGACACGGGAGAGACCTGCATCTCGTACCGAGGCGTCGGAGCTTCCGTCTTGCAGTCGAGGTCAAACTGCCTGATGTGTTTCTTCCGGCATGTGTTGCTTATGTCTCACTCTCTGGAAGACTGCGTCCTGCCGTGAGGAGCGATAGACGGAACCCGGAGGATCGCTGTGCTCCTTCCTCTTTTTTCCATTCTTCCCGCTCCCCTTCTCGTTTTCCGCAGCATCAGGCTGTCGTTGCTGATTCGTAAGACTGGCCAGAGAACCCGGAGCTCCACGAAAGCGTCTTCAGTATCCATGCTCCATGGCTCGCCTTCATCTTGACCATAAAGATCTTTCTGTTCTCTACGGAGCGCACCCATTCCCAAGCTTGGAGGGTACTTGACCGTTCTTCCGCCTCCAGTCGCCGACATCCCGTGCACGGATGTCCTGGGTGGAGAAATTTTGACGCCGCTGTAACCAGCTCCACCGACAAGCTCTACTGGAGAATCCGGATTCCTGCCTGCCTCTTCCTCGATCACTCTCTGTCTCCCTGTCGTCGCACCATTATAAGGAGTCTCTTTTAAGGCGAATACTTTTCGGGAATTCTGCTTCCATCGATGAGGTGTCGCGCATCGCTTCGCATCCCCTATTGCCTGGGATTAGCAGATCTGACTTTTCCAGGCCGGCTCCTACCCGTTCGATACGGCAGGCACAGGGTTTCTGGCGAGAGCGATCGCATCTCCAAAAGGGCCAGGACGTTCAGAACCCGACAACTCGAATGTAGTATGCCGACATTCCGAAGGGACACCTGATCACTCCAAGGTCAAAAGCGTTCCTGTGCCTGCTCTTCCTCCAAGCCTTCCTTCTGACTCCACCGTCCCTCGGAGCAAGCATCTCTGGAGGAAGGGGAGGAGAGCTTGAGGAGTTGGCGCTATGCGATCTCTTCCCCTCTGACTCTCACTTTGTGGCTCCGCTGCTGTAGCGAAAGCATTCCGGCTGACGAGAGCAGCGACAGCTTCGGAACGTAGGTCGCCAGCATCTGCGAAACGAGGACCGGATGCAGTCCCAGATGGGCGGATGATGGAGCTGGCCTCCAATTTACGAGCAGCTCCTTTAGCTCCTGTCCACTTCCTACCTACTGTGGTCCAACCTATCTCACCGCTGATGCACGCATATCGGATGCTGATAGGACTTTCAAGAGAGGGGAGGTGACACGCGTCTGTCTGGCTCTCTTTCATTGCATTCTTTTTGGTTCCGCTCATGCAGTAAAGAGGCTATCTGGGGATCTTGTTGGATCTCTGGGGTTTGATCCGCTTCTGTTTTTGCTCAGGCGACCAGGTAAGCGGCACTGTCCTCACCCTAGTCCCGTACTTCCACTTTTAAGCTCAAGTGGTGCACTACCCATTTCTCCGATATGCCTATGAAGCTTCCTCGCAAGTATCCTCCCACCCCTGCCGCTCTTTTAAACTTTGGCTCTGGCGGATGCGTTACCTCAACCTCCGGCGCTAACCTGTTTGCGTCGAGTTCGTAGCTCGCTCCTTCCGGGTCGTCTCCTGGAATGCCAAGGTTGCTGCAATGCCCATGCAGGGAGGACGGTTGCAGTGTTCTTGTGGGCGAGAGTGGAGGCGTGGGTGTGCCTTCTCCGAGGTGACTGACACTGCTTTCGGTTGCCGGAGAAACTACGCGCCTCATGAGCGGTAAACATGAGTGTCTGCGTGGCGAGTCATCCCCTTGCAGTCTTTCAAGACAGCGTTTTGTTCCCGGTAGGTAGAAACGGCCTCCGCTCTTCTGCGAGCAGCCATGGCGACGAATTTCCGTGCTCGGACAGCGGGAGCACCGAAGAATTAGAGATAGTTAACCTTACTTAGTAAGGTCCAAAACAGCAGCAGTACGAAAGACATTGCACAACATGGCAGGTGAAGACCATCCATCATCTTCCCTTCAAGAAGCTGCTGTTGAAAGTAAAGGGGATAAGCCCTCTTCTCCACCTTCCTCGGGAATTGCCTTGTGAAGAACCGGCTGCAAAGGTAACTTTCCGCTTCCAAGGAGCTTGTTTTATCGTTATGGAGTCACTACGACTGACCCACTTTCCCGGAAGTGCAAGGAAGGAATTTTGAAAGAGCAGTGAGCTCTGGTCAAGCTCTTGTCTATGAGTGCCTCAGGTTCTCGGGATGTCAAGACATGAAGGAGGCAACAATTGCTCCGGGGAAAGCTCATTGAAACAGCATGTCTGTGTTGCATTCTTGTGACAGAGGTCTCTCCACCCATGACAGGTCTGGAGAAAATGGAATTTCAGGACACGTCGCATCTCTGTCCGTTCCTCGAGAACAAGAGAGTATCTCCAGACCGTCGTAGTCAAGAGAAGGGTGGGTGATTCTTCGCTGCCTCCGCAGTGTGCATTCCCAAACGCGACAGCTACCTCTTTTCCGGCCCCACGAGCGCGGTCGGTCTAACTGTGACACTCATTCTGCCTCCTCCCACCGGAAATGCCTCTCATCTCTTTCCTGCTCCATGGTTGGAGGACGTTTCGGATCACGGTGGATTCCGAGAACGACGCTAGCTTTTAGAAATGAAACTGGCATCGCCATAGATGAACCAAGGAAACTTCTGACTTAAGCATTTTGCGAAGAAAAGCATTTTTTCTGGAAACAGGGAGAAAACGAACTTTAATCTGGAAAACCGATGATAGGGAAAGCCGGCCACGCCCAAAACAAGGATTGCGAGAAGATGAAGAAAAAAGGCACTAGCGCAAAACAGAGAAAAGAATGAACGCGATGGTCGTCTTCTGACAACCCTGCATGCGTTTGTTTGCGCCTCTTGAAAGGATCTTTGCTGTGTTTGAAATTGGGCCCCACGCAGTGAGACCAGTGTGATAGCCTACAGGACAGCAAAGTGCTCAGCCACGAAACCTCCACCCTGTTGCATTTTAAGTGTTTTAGAACTTCTCTTTACAGGCATGCCTTCCACATGTTATTCCGAATCACGGTTGCTGCATCTCTTTTGTAAAAGAAAATCAAGATTCAGAACAGAAGAGGACTGGATGAACACATACCAGTAGTCGGCAATCCGAATTTCCGGAATCTTCTATGGACCAACGCTGCTGTTCCCGTGTACACCGTTACTTGCTTTCTATAATTACACAAACTGAACTCATGGGGGAATAGGATGCATTGCTGGGGTGAAGTTTTCACATTCGGAACCCTAACACGAGGTAAAAATGGGAGCCACTCGTCAGTGTTGGCACTGAAGGTTCGTGACAGTGCCGTGACGTTGGGCTGGCTCTAGCCCTACGATGACTTGGTCCATTAAGCTTTATACGGAGCCTCGTAGCTTCAGCTTACAAAGAGCTTCCAGGCAACAATGCAGTCATAAGAGATTTCCCCTTTCACAGCTCGCTCCGACAGTCTGCCTTCTTGTTTGGGTCTTCACAACTGGAAAAGCACATGCGAAACTCAATTATGTTTGCGGCTGCTGGTCTCTCGTCTGTTTGACCATTACTAATGTCCAAATGCCGTTTTTTTTTTTTTTTTTGGGGGGGGGAAGGGGACGTTCTTTCTCTATCGAATGCATTGTAAGGATTTCATATCTGGCTTTATTGGTCAAACAGTGGCTGCAACCTTCGTCCCAGCGCTGCCCTCCCTAGGAGAAGCAAAGGACAGTCTCAATTCGGCAAGGTGGGAAGTCATCCGCTCCATTGCAGCAGAAAAAGAAACTTCTGGGGGCGTGGACAACACGAGAGCTTACGAACACTACGACCTCGATTGTCCCACCAGCTGGAGCAAGCTGCCTGGAATTCCTCCAGAGGATCTGAAGGGGCTCCCGGCGTGCTGGAACAATCGCATCCTTCCTCTCAAGAGGCAGAGGTTGGCGCTGACGGACTTGCATCGGGGGATCCCATGCAAAACGCGCCTTCTTCATTGGAGACTCGGAAGAGTGTGGGGTGCGCAGCACGACGGATGCGTGGAGAGTCCCCTTCCCGCACCTGCCAATGATCCCGGGTGCACGTTGCGAATGACTGAGCGAAGTTTTCCGAAACGGGAACGGAAAAGCCAGGCCATCAGTGCTCCAGCGTCTCTGCAGGACGATCTGGCCAGAATCCAAACCTCAACCCAAGTGTTTTTGGATGCACAGAAAGTAAGCGTTCGAAAGAACACATCTTTCCAGATGTCGGATGTCAGCTTCCAACCTTTCTATTTAGAAGATTTGAGAGCCCAAACGCTGAGATCAGAGCACATTCATTGCTGTATGGCATTCGATTCATATACAGATGCCGTGTCGCAACAGTTGGTTGTTACGATCAGTTCACGTTGTGGCAGATAATACTCCAGCATCTGATGATGATGATGCTTGCCTTTGCATTGCGCATGGCTTCGTGTGCCACGGGCACGGTGGAGAGAGTCTGGTGGAAGTCTGGCGGAATTGCCTGAAGCAGAAGCAAGAGGAACCGGGTTCCCGAACGGACCGCTCGGGCTCCTTCCCGTCTCGAGATAGCGTCAGAAAACCGGGATACCTGGAAAAGTTTGCCGGTTCGACCGGTTTGCGAACGGGGGGAGGGGTGGGGCAATTCGGCTCGCGTCCCGTTTCCGAGGGAGCAGGAACGAGAAATTTCTTGGAGGACACGAAGATCACATCGGTCTCGTGATCCCCGAGACCTCCTCGGGTGGTGGCGGGTCAGGGGAAAGGTCATTCAGAATTTCCCGACGTTGGACTCGCGCTGGTGTCTATGCAGCTGCGGTCTTCTCCGAGCGTGACACCGAGCGTCGTGAGTTCGCATCCCGCCCGGGGAAAGGATCGACACCGAGAACGGGGGTGGTGGTGCGTCGTGGGTTTTGCGCCTTACCCCCTTCTTCCCCCATAGGATGACATGGCACTGGTGGAAGCCGGAAACCGGATGCCCCCATAACCCGCCCGGGATTGGACCCTCCGGGGTCCTCCCAGAAATCAAGGACCCAGTTTCCTTCGGGATCCCCCCTCCGGTCGTGAAAATGGAGCCGCACCATCGCGCACTATGAAGCTGGCTGACATATTCCTTGAGGGGTTGCTTCTCCAGAGTGTTGAGAAGCGCGCTGCGCCCTTCGAGGAACTCCCTTCAAACGAAATGGGGAAGCGTTCCTTCGGGGTTCTCTTCAGAGGAGGAAACAGGGAGCGGATCCTTTCTGGGGATCTCTCCGGAGAGAATGGGGAAGTGGAGTCGCCTCGACTCCGTGGTATGCCGGCATTCCGAAGGAACTCCTAATCGCTCCAGGGTCAAAAGAGGTTCCCGTGCTCGCTTTTCCTCCGAGCCCTCCTGAGCCCGCCGCCCCTCGGCTCAAGCATCCCGAGGACCGCAGTGAGGTCACAAGGGAAGCGAGAAGAAGTCGCGTCTCCGTGGACTCGGATGGGTGAGCTCCCCGCGAGCTTCCCGAACGGCGCCTGACGAGCGCCACCTGAGTTCCACCTCAGTGCGTCCAGGAGCGAAGGCGCAGTTGGCTGCTGCCATTTCCTACGCGTCAGCGTCCCATGCGTTGCGGGAAGCGCTCGCCTGCTCAGCGAAGCGCTGATAGAGTCGGTGGCCTCCGGACAGGGAAAGTCCACCCCAGAGTGCCTTGCTTGAAGCAAAGAGCAGATGCGGACATCTCCTGGAAGTGAGGTTCGTGCCGGGGATGGAACGACATGGGAGGGAATCCGGCACTCTTCCCTGGGAGAGAGGGGGGCCTGTCAGAAGAATCCCCGCGGAGACACGAAAACCGCGAGGAACGGGGGGATGCGGTCCGCTGCCGAAGGACGAAATCGCAGAAAGACCACCACCGCCCGAGGGCATGGCGAGCCACGAGACTTCCTGCTGCCTCGGCGGGACAGTCGGATTGGGTGGTGTCACCATGAGATGGAGCCCTCCCCCGGGGGTTGGGTCATCGCCGACTGGTCCCTTCGCCCATCGTGCATCGAGGTCGGCTCTGCAGTATTCAGGAGCAGCAGAATTCGCTCGGGATCTGCACCTGCGGCGCAGAGGAACGGAGAAGGGCCTGGTCCCGGCGTTCGGGACGCGCCGGTCGCGTGCCTCAGCGAAACTCGGGAGGAACTCTCCCTGCTTGCGTGTGAGGAGAAAGGGAAGGGGAGGGGGGATCGCTCTCCTGGAGGCACGCGCGCGGCCACCACTGCTGCCTCGGCTCGCAGCGCAGAGCTTCTAGTCGGAAGGTGGCAGCATCTTCCCGGAGTCAGCCATGGAAGCGGAGCGGGACGCGTTCGCCAGTGCAGGTGGGATCACGAGAAACGCGCGCGTGCATGCCCTCCGGAACTGCACGACGGACCAATCCCTCGTCATCCTCACTTTATCCCCTAAGGGAACGAGTGTCTGCTCCATCCGCCGCCGTGGGAGAGGAATCAGCTGGGGAAGGAGCATCTCTTCGGACCGTCTCAGCCACGGAAAATTCCTGCTGCAACCCCATCCGTGGCAGGGGAAAACAAATTCTTGCAAGAACAGGCGGGGGCCTTCCGTCGGTCACCTGCTCCGTGCCCTTTAACACCCGCGAGGCGGCAGCAGCCCTGCCCTTCCGTCGCCACCCGAGTGGAGCCTGCGCCCAAGGGGGGTTCCTCCTTCCGGCCCCAGGGATGCGACCCGTTCCAGTCCGATGAGAGGCTGAGGATCTGCTATAGGCCCGGGACTGGCTGTCGCCGTGGAAACGGGAGTCATCCTCCCAGCCGGTGCATTGCCGTGCATGAGCCCCCGCGGAGGGCGAGATGTGCGGTCCGCCTGCCGCAGGTGGAGGGGTCCATGGCCACCACGCCGTCGCGGCAACTCGGGCAGAGGAGGAGAGTGCTGAGGCACAGGTGGTGCATCAGGAGAGCCTCTCCCGCCGACCCCGGAACTGTGCCTCGATGCCGACAGCATGTTCAGCTTTTCGGAGTTCAACTCCTGCCGCTGCCTCAGGTCAACCCCTTCTCTCTTTCCCTCCTCTGGATGCCCCCGCGCTCAGGAGAATGAGAGATTACGCTGACATCACCGCTTCTCCTGTTGCACGCGCTTCGTCGGACAAGATTCGGGATTCTTCGAGATGGGGATTTTCGCACCGGAAGGATACTGCGCCGCCTTCAGGGACCGTTCCACAGCCTTTTTGACCTGCTCCCCCCTTTCCTCCCCCACTCCGCGCTTCCCTCGTGCTGCGCAGTGCAACTTGCCATACCTTACCCGGCTCGCCCGGAAGGGAGGGAAGCAGCGAACTCGAGCACAAACCCTCCCGGGAACAGAGGCAGGTGGGCGACGAGTCAGAAGTCAACTCCAGGACCTACTGAGGACCGCACAGTTTCTCCTGGAGCCGCACACGCTAGATGCCTCGGCAGGGTGCGCGCGTTCCGTTGTTGCCTTTTGGTGACAGTAGGGGGAGGGCGGGTGGTTCGTCCCGAAAAGTGTCCGAGGGAGCTCCTCCCGGGAATGACTCGCGGCGTCCCCTAGCGACGCGGGAGGAGGTGGACGGGCCAGTAGATGTCTCAGCTTTGAGAGGCGGGCGTTCCCCGGCCCCTCCTTCCTCCCGTTTTCGCCAACCCCGTGGGGAACGGGAGAGCAGGGAAGCATCCGCACTTGAAGGAGTGACATCAGTCTCCATCGAACGAGCGGCGCCTGTGAGCACCTGCGGCCGCTGCTGCAGGAGAGGCGGCGAGGCGACGGCACATGATGGTCACGCCGGAGGAACGAGGGAACGGGGATGCGGTGGCAACCGTGTCCTGCCTCCCGCTCCGCGACTCGTCGTCGCCGCTGCCAACCTGCCAACAAAACCTCAGTTTCGCCACGGAAAGTGCCCTCCCTCTTACCCAGGAAGAGGGGCAGAGGGAGGGACTTCAAAGCGAGGGCCCGGAGCCAGCGGCGCACTCGCCTCTTTGCCACCCGGCAGGGGAAGAAGGACTTTTCTGCTGTCTTTTCTGGCACAGATCCGCCCTGTTCCTGGAGCGTCGGAGGGTCACCACGGCAACGTACCCGTCTAGTCATCGCGGATTCCTCCTCCTGGGAGGGAAGCGGAAGTATCACGTTCACGGTCTTCCGTGGACCTCTCCTCCTCCCATCGTCCGGCGGTAGGCGGACGAAACAGCGGACGACGCAAGAGCAGCTCCGGACCCATTTTCGCATAGGTGTGCTCACCAGGACGTCGCTCGACCAACAGTCCGACCACTTCTGCCTGAGGCGCCGCGGTGGCGTGGTGATCATGAACCCCTCCACCTGCGGCAGGCGGACCGCACATCTCGCCCTCCATGGAAGCTCATGCACGGCAATGCACCAACTGGGCGGATAAGCCCCGTTTCCACGGCAACAGCCAGTCCCGGGTCTGTGGCGGATCCCTAGCCTGTCATAGGACTGGAACGGGTCGTAGCCCTGGAACCGGAGGGTGGAACGCGCCCTTGGACGCAGGCTCCACTCGGGTGGCGACGGAAGGGTAAGGCTGCTGCAGCCGTGCGGGCGGGTGGGTGGTGGCGCTCGGATCGGAGCTGTCCCTCGGGACGCAGGGGTCGCACCCGGAGAACCACCTCCAGAGAGTGAGGAGGAACCTCCAAGCTCCCCCATCCCGGTGGTCCCCTGCAAGGTGTGGCCTCCACGAGGAAGGGGGAAGACACTGGAGACGCGAGGGCACTGATAGCGAGCGAAAGAGGGTGACGGTGGAACGCCGCACGTTTTCCCGTGGCCTGGGAGCCTCCCTCCCCGTCGTCTCCCCTGGAGAGGCACCGCCAAGACTGCTCCTGGCGCACTGGTCTTTTCACCGTGCGCCGTGCCAGCGCCATCACCGGTGGAGATCTTCAGCCCGAGGCCACCCTCGTGGTTGACCGGCAGACCCTTCCTCGACAACCCGACACAGCGCCAGCCCTCTTCCAGGGATGCTACAAGCTTTCCTGACCTTTAGGGAGATCTCCGGCGCAGCTCCCGGAGGCGGAGGATCGTCCCTTCCCCCTGGAGGAGCCCCAACGGGAGACGAGGGAGGGAGCGCGCACAGCTGTTTCCCTTCCCCTAAGGCCTCTCTTGTCAGGGTCTCCGGGAGAGGCGATCGCGACCGTGAGGAGGATGTCCCCAGAGCTCCCACTCCACTCCCTCTGGCTCCTGGCGGGCGCAGCCATCCTGACTGGGCGGCCAGTTGGCCGCAGGAGGGAGCTGCCGCACCGGCGGCTGCCTCTTGGAAATGCCCACCGACGGCGACCGTCCACTGCGCTAAGGACCTTTAATGAACGATTCTCTGGTGGAAGGACGGGGATGCTGTGGCTTCAGTTGCTGCAGGAGAAGAGACCGAGGTCGCCCAGGTTATCCCGGATGTATTCCTCCAGAGTGCGCCGCATATCCTCGTCGAAGACCTCCGTCCAGGCTCCAGACACTCCTGAAAGAACGGAAGCAGTTGAATGGAGCCCATGGGGCCCTGTGAAGAGTGGGTCATGGAGGGGGGCAGGAGCTGCAGTCATGCGGATCGGGCTGGCGGCTGGAGCCGTCGAACTTTCTCCTCTCCCTGGTTGGTCTGGAGGAAGGGGGGGGGGGGGTCGTTCTACTGCCCATCTCGCCACGTTTCCAGTGCACTCGGAAGACCGAGTGGGGAGAGGCGCCCGTTCATCAGGGCTGTTCTCAGCTGACGGAAGTGAACGGAAGAGAGCGGACCTCCCACTTTCCAGCTCCACCCCCGTCAGGTCCCCCAGACGGCAGTCACCTCTGCGGATGAAGTCTTTCCGGATCATGGGGTCTTCCATCCCATTGACCGCGGGGTTGCACTTGAAGTTGCGGAATTCCAGGTGGTCCAGCAGCCCTATCTTCTTCTCCTCCGAAGGTGTCACTTTGAGGAACGCGGCCACGGTGTCCACCACTCCCGGAAGATCCTAAGAAAAGATAGAGGTGGGGGAGGGGGAAGGGGGGAGATCTCGGGGGAGAGCTCACAGCGATCATGTCCTCGTAGGTCACGTGGCATAGGTTAGGGTGACCTTTCCTCTCCATTGCTTCCCTCAAGTGTGACCGGTAGGGGTCGTAGAGCACTGGAGTGGAATGGGGCAGGAAGGAGTTCTCCCTCACGGCCCCCGGTTCTGGCACTCACGCAGCTCATCCAGGAACATCTGGAAGTACTCCTGAAAGGTCCCGACGTAATCGTGGCAGAGGATGGTGCGATTGTGGTGGTAGTAGGAAGTGATGACGTCACCGGGATGCCGGGTCACGTAGATGACCTACGGGATCCCTGCCGCAGCTCTCGCCATGCGGCACTCCCGCCTGCGCGCGCCCTTTTGGGGCAAAGAGGGAGGCAGAGGGACCCCTTACCGCCTCCGCCCGACTCCCGAGGTCGACCCTCTCCCTCCTCCTCCTTTACTTTTCCTTACTGGAGGGTGGGTAGGGGAGGTCGGTCTCCTCGGTCCGCGCCTACCCTCTCTCACCTTGCACGTGTCCAGGAGGTCCGGGGGCAGCAAGGAGAACGGGAGGTGGCTCTTTATAAACCTCGGCGAAGGCATGTCCTTCAGCTTCTGCACTACGGGAGTCCAGGCGTCCTGGTTCTGCTCCTTCCTCATCTGGGCCACCGTTGACTGGATCTCCGGCTCGATGATGGCGTCCAGCCTGCAGAGGGAAGAAAGCTGCGTCGTCGCCGGTCATTTTGTCCCTTCCTCCTCCTCTTCCCCCTTTTCGCCGCCGCGCGCGCAGCCGCCTCTCCAAACCACGGATGGCCCGTGGGGCGTCCTGGCGGTGGCAGCGGCCCGAACCAGCAGCCGCGCAGACTCCCTCCTCCCTACAAGAAGAAGCTGGAAAGGTGGCTACCTGAAGCTGGGTGGTGGAGGGGTAGGGAGGCCAGCAGCCGCCCCTTCAATTCCTCCTCTTGCTCCCCTCCCCTCTCCTCCTCTTCCAAGGAGAAGTAGATCCGGACGCCAGCGCTCCCCACGCGCACGAGGGAGAGGGGAACGGCAGAGAATCCTTCTCGAACGTGGCCTCCAGTGTGCGGGGAGCGGCTAGATGCGTGGGGAGCGTCCTTCTTCCCGCGACACGGTTCCCGCCAGGGAGCGTCAAGGATACTTACTCCAGGAACGGAAACCTCTGCTCCAGGTAGATCTTCAGCCTCGGGTCATTCATGTCGACGTCGTTGGCCAGGCACCATATCAGCTCCTGCATCCACGTGGTCCCTGGGGGAAGAGGGAGATGCACTTCTCGGGGCGAGGTGAAGGGGAGGGTCGTTCGTCCCCGGTTCCGCCAACGGCGCCTCTCACCGCAAGGGACGACTTTCCAGGAAGCGCGCGACGTCTGGAGGATGTTTACTTCGCCAGCGCTCCGGGGCTCGCGACGCACTCGCGAGCCTCCGGAGCGACCCCCGCTACATTCTCCCCCTCGTTCGCGAGCGATGCCGCGCAGGCTCCAGCCGCCCGGACCCTATCATCCGGTCAGGGAACAGAGATGGAGCCCGCGGCACACTCGGGGAGATGCCGCGCGCGTTGCCATGCCAGCGCGCACGCGTACCCAACCCAACCTGCGTGCTAAGGGCGGGCAGCCGTGTCGAGCGGAGGAAGCCGGGAGGCAAACGCCTTCGTTCCACGATTTTCGCAAGTCGCAGGGAGGTCGGCGTTCCCCATGAGAGGGGAACCTTGAATCAGCTGGTGGATGCAAATTGTCCAACGATTCCCCTCTTTCCTTTTTTGGGATCTGTTTGTTTTGTCTCCCAGTTCACACGGGACTCTAAACATCCGGCATGCTAGAAGAAAAAAAAATCGAAAGCGCCAAATACATTTTTAGAAAGAATCGAAGACCCGTGATCCACCATCGCGCATCTTCCCCGCTGTATCGTCTATTTCGCTCCCTGCGGCGCGTGTTTCCGTCCTTCCACATCTGTAGCCGGGGTGTGATGACTCGTGAAGAAGCACTGTGCTGCCTCCTTCCTATCGGATAACGCCAAAACACAAACGCCACAGGAGAGAAGGCCACTGCGCAACCCGCAGCCGTCACTCTCTCCCCGAGTTCAAACGCAGTCTCCTGAGGCCTCGTAAAAAAAAAAAAAAAAGGTTCCCGCTCCCGAGCCGCAAGTAGAGAAGCCTGGGCGCTTGCTTGTCGTCGACTTCCATCTCAAGGGAGCACCGATGGTTTGCGTCAACAGGGAGAACAAGTGTCGATTGAGACACAGTCACTTGACTCCAGGAGAAAAATCGGCTTGACCTCGTGTACACATTAAATGACAGCAGGTAACAAAGGGAACGTCAGCAGTCGCGCCAATGGTAGCACTTGGGCACGAGTCTTTCTCATCAGGATCCAGATGCTTGCTACCCACTGCTACGGCGTGGCTGCAGAGCGAATCATCGCATCTTTAGGAGAAAAACATGCTGCCACAGCAGAATGCAACAACAGCAACAAGGAAAACATGAAAAAACTCCATTGTTTTCTTTCCCAGCCGAATTCTTGTTCATTGAACTTTGCAAGCTTTTTGCCCAGGTTATCTTACCAATCAAAAGTTTGCTTTCGATCTAGCCGTCGCCAATTTTTTCCCCTCTCTCTCTTCCTCCCTCCCTCTCTCCTTCTTCTGTTCGGAACAGCATCCACACCGCATTTTCATTGTGTTGCGCAACTCTTGAGGGATTCTTTTGCGAGACGAACCATCATCGAACCTTGTTCACCTTGAGAGCACATTCGAGAAATCGCATGCCTTTGTGAAGATGGATCGTTTTGCAATTATTCTATCAAGGCGGCGGCAATGACAGTGAAACCTGTTCTTTGGAATAGGAGGGGGGGGCGGGGGCACTCTTCTTTCGCAAACGAGCAGAAAACACACGCGGCCGCGGGCAGTCCCGCCGTTTCCTGTGAAACTCGGCAGCGTGCCTCATGTGCTTTCAAGCTCGTCCACCGGCTGACGCAGCGAAAGGTTCTCCGATCGAGGCTTCTCGGCAACCTGGAACAGCAGTGGAAAAGGAAAAACTTCATTAGCATGGCCATGGTTCATCCTGCCATCTCCAACCGGCGGCCTCTAATCGGCTGCAGCAACGGTGGAAGCCATTTTGCGCAAGATGGCGTCCACCGTAAAATCAGTGACATACAACAGCGAGCTGCACTCGAACATTGTTTCGTCAGCGCTCTCCTCCAGCCGTCAGGCCTGCGTGTGCATCATGGCAGCAGCCATTTTGCTGGCATTCGCCGAGCCGCAAACTAAGCTAAGGAATTCCACTTTCCTCCCTCTCGATGGACGGATCGGATAAATGGACGCCCGTCACTTTCCGTCGCGACCTAAGCTATTTGCGTCTCCATCTGTGGCTGATCTAGGGCGCCTCTCACACCGGAGCAAACGAAAACGGTGCGACCTGTGAGTTCCCATTCGCAGTTTTCCTCCCTTTTTTTTTCTTTTTTTGGCTCCTGCGTCGCCATCCGCAAAGGGATGCAGCATCTCTTCAGTGCTGCCCGCACAAACGAGGGGCAGATCTGCGTTCCGTTGCTGCTGAGCACAGCAGAGGTTCCGGTAAGCCTAATTTTCCATGGCAGCTCTCTCGAAAAGATCGTCTGGATTTTCCCCTCCAGTTGGAGGCAGATCTCAAGGGAACCGAGGATACCCCCCCCCTCCGCTATCTATCTTAAGGACGTCCGCTGGTCATTTACACCGAGGGTCTCCTGCGACCTCCGACCTTTGCTGCCTTCGAGGGAGGCATGGAGCGTCTGTCCGGGGAATGCGCTGGAGATTACCCGACCTCAGAGTTCACGCCTCGGAAGGGAAGAGGAACCCTCGCGACCGGGAATTCGGCGGAAAGTGGACGGCCACCTGGCCCGCTTCTCGCCAAGTACGCAAGCGCTGTATCGCTGGGTGCAGAGTGGACGCAATATGGGCGAAGAGCCCAGCGAGCCTGAGGCTACCGGCACGGACGCCGAGAGCCTCCGAGCGGGGCTCGCGCGCGCAAACCACACTGGCCTCTCACCACTCCTCGGGTAGGTGACGATCCAGGTGTCTTCCGGGCGGACCTTGAAGCCTTTGAAGTCCTGGTGGTACCACTTGGCGAAGTTTCTCACTCCGACGTACCCGCCGGGGACGCTGCGCACGACGCCGTGGATGTGGCCATGGAACAGCCGGCGCACTCTCTCGTTGCTCTCTTCATCAACCTCTTCGAAGCGCACACATGGCCATTGAGGAGAAAGAGGTGGCCTCATGGCTTCAGCATCCATGGGTTGCGAGTGAGTTGCGGCGCGCAGAACGGCCGACATGAACGACACACCCCTCTCAGGCTTCTTGCTTGCACGCATGCGTCTGCGCGGTCCTCCTCCTCCCCCGTCTGGGTGCGGCGAAACGAGAGAGAGAGAGCAGCCGCACAACCATGACGCAAGGTTTGCATTTTTCTCCTTTCTGCCGCATCACAGAATGCCTCCCTTCTCTGGTTATCATCAGAGCACGCGTGCGGTCCCGCCCTTCCAGGAGCTCTCGTCCTCCGCCTCTCCTCGCCCACCCTGTTCACCCTTTTTTCTTCTTTACCCCATACATCCACCTCCCAGCGAGCCAGCTTGGCAGTGAGCTTAATCATAGGGAGTGGCGTGGCTCGCGGCTAACAGCGGACGGTCTTCCTCGAGGCGCACCATGTCCCCCTGGCGTGGCTTCATTGCTGTTGCGGACTGGCTGGCGCGTGTAGTGGACTCTAATGCTCGGCACTTCCTTCTGCTGCTGCTTGTACCTGGCTTTCATGCGCATGGAGCCTCTTCCGCACGCAGCGGCACCTAAAACGCGGCAAAGAATGTTTTTCTTTCTTTCTTTCTGCCGTAGAAGGTGAGGAGGGAAGTCGAGGAGTCTTTGCCTCCTCCCCCATCCTCCTAAGGAGCACTCGCTCGAAGGGACATTTCCCGCTAGCACGTCTAAGCGTAGAGGCAATGGCTCCTGTCGAAGTAGCCGGTTTGGGGCGGGGAGACGGCCCAGTGGCTGACACC
This sequence comes from Raillietiella orientalis, assembly GCA_036172245.1. Classification (NCBI taxonomy): domain Eukaryota; kingdom Metazoa; phylum Arthropoda; class Ichthyostraca; order Raillietiellida; family Raillietiellidae; genus Raillietiella; species Raillietiella orientalis. Next base: position 415,859 of record JAYWIR010000018.1, on the reverse strand, counting down.
TTCCGCTGATGCAACTGCCACTAGCTCGCCGTTAGAGCCTCGCGTAAGAAGCACGGAAGGATCGGGTCCTGGCACGACTCCTCGTTCTTCCAGTGCGTATGAGCCAACCTCCTGTGAAGCATCGCGAAACTCGGACGTGGCCCAGCAGGTTGCCTTCCACTCCGAGCCCATGTCATTCAGCTGGCCACAAGCACCTCCTCAAAGCAAACAGCCAGACCCCTCGTCATTGCCGAGGGCTCCCGTCCCCGCGGATACCACTCTCGCAACGCAGCCGCCGCCTCCGTGCTGCGAAAAGGTGCACTTTATTGAGGAGAAGCTGTGACTTTCTTCTCCCTGGAAGGGGGCACAGGCTAGGGAAAGGAGATACAGGAAGAGGTGGGTCGGACGGACAACTGCTCACTTGGCAGTAGGGACAGTAGCGGGGTACCTTCTGCTCAGCTCCCTCAGGGTGACGACCCTCTTCCACCTGATGGAGGAACCAGAGAAGAAGAGAAGGGAAACATCGGTGCCGCCGAGTGCCATCCCACCCCCCATGCTCACCTGGAGCTGTTGCCGAACATATCCGAGGTGCAGAGAACGACGCTGGGCAGTGACTCATCTCCTGGAATCCGGTAGATGGGGAGCGCCACCAAGATCACGGTCGCAAAGAAGAGGATGCCGTAGAAGCGACTGGCCTTGACAACCCTCGATCGCATGAGTAGGTAGGCGAAGACCGCAGCCAGGATGGTTGCGAGCAAGCGAGTCGTCTTCTCCGGAGCAGCACCCGTCCCCTTAGGCTTCAGATCCATTGCCCGAGTCAGGAAGCTGTGAATGATTAGGCCCACCAGCACGCCGTAAAACACGCAGGACACGAGGTACCTGGCCATGATGCTCAGAGGAAACTTTCGAGGAGATGCCGTTGCCATGGCTACAAGAATGTCCTCCATCCACTCCACGCGCGAGCTCGCGCGCACGAACGCCTCCCTTCCGCTTCTGCCCTCGCGAGCTCTTGGGAGTCGTGACAAGGAGCAGAAGAGTGACGCCCCTCGAAAGTGGCGCTCAAGATAGAAGGCTGAGCGAGTACGAACGCGCTCGAGCATGCGAACTCTCACTAGGCAACGCAGTTGTTGGGCGTGCTCCCAAGGGTCCGCTGGTCTTCTGCAGCACGGTGAAGACGTAGCCGGTGAAGACGCGCGCGCCTCGCCGGCGATCCCGCGCCTTTTTCGTGCTGCACGGCCAGAAGGCCAGCCTTTCTGGCAGCTCATTCTCGAGGTGGACCGCATCCCTGCACCTGATTGCCACCGAAAACAGCGGTTTCCGGTGGTGCCTTGGAGACCGGAGTTCACTTATTGGCGCTGAGACTTGCCTGTTGACGTGACCAGACTGCCAAGCGCTTAGAGTGCGCGCGGTGGGGCCCCCGTGTGCGGGAAATCGCCTGCTTCCGCGAGCTCCAGTCCACGTGCTCCCCGCACACCGCCTTTGAACCTTCTTTGGAAATGGCGGCTTATCAAGAGAGTCCCATAGGAGAAGGCTGCGTGTGTGCGCGCGCGCGTGCATTTGAAGGGGGTCCTTCCCTATTTCCCCCCCTCCCCCAACTCCAATAGTGTCTTCCCGCGAGTCCTTCCACTACAGCGCGCGAGCGGATGGGGAATCCTAGCAATTGGGCTCTGACGCTCTTCCTCCCTTGTTGTTGCCGAACATCAATCAGCGCGCGCGCGTTGTTTCCCAGTATTTTTAATTCCTGCTGCTCATAGTGAGCGAGCCCCTTCCATGCTTGCAAAATTTATAAATGTATATAAAAGTAACCCACTGTGCTTAGGCCCTTGCAGTAAACAACCCCAGAAACGTTACGATGCTCATTCTGTAGGTTCGAAATGAGTTTTTTTTTTTTTTAAAAAAAAAAAAAAACTTTTCCTCCCAGAGTGCCACGATATCAACTAATCGATCTCTTCAGATCTCTGTCATTCACTGAGTGGGTCGCGCGGATTTTTCTCCGCTTCTCTTGCAAGCCCGTAGACAAGGAAGCTTTGTGCATGCCACGAGTTCTCCAGCAACGCTATTTTCTTCCCGAATGTGTATCTGTCTTATCTCTGATCTTTGTATCCATCCTGTTTGTACCCGGGATGGGAGACGATAGGCTTTCGCAACAAACTTTCAAACTTTTTCACTTGCAATCTGGGTTTCTTTTTGTCGTTTTGCAAGCGTTTCCTGAACAGCTTCCTAACGGCTAGCGGGGTGGACATATGGAGATAGTTTTCGGGGTCCTTACTTGCTTAGTAATTCTCCTCAGCTCATCCTCAGCATCACAGTTACGGAGCTCATGAGTTATCGTACACGTGTTTGTGTGCTGTATGAATCCATCTGTGAACGGCACCGGTAGGATGGAGGAGCAGGCCCTGGCTACCACAGACTGCTGATTATTCACATTCACCTATAAGTTGAACGCGAACCACTCTTTGAGACAGAGACCGGTGTGGTGCTTGGAGTGACTCCGTGAATCGCATCCGTGATCATAGAACAGAAATTCGTAGTTTCAAGGTTGCCAGCACAAAAGGAAGGATGGAAAGTAAGTAAATGTCCATGCTGATGGGTTCGACACGACTATAGCATTGGAAGCGTCGCTATGGAAGAAGTTTCCCCACTGTAGGATATACAGACCTTTGCTATGGTGTTTTTACCTCCTGTTTCTCCTTTGGGGTCGCGAAATAAGTGTTCTCTAACGATTTGCAGGAGGTGAGGATTTCGCCTCTTAATGAACACGTTTTTCATCGATCTTGCCTTTCGCCACTTACCTGAAAAGGTGCCGCTTGCTTCCCAAGTATAGTAGACAGTAGGGAGCTACCGAAGTGCTTGGAATTCACTTGCTCCCTCATGTCTTGCGGACCAAAACCAACTTCGTCTCCTGTGTTCAGCTCGCAGTGAACGCTGGTCAAATGAAACAAAAGTGATCTTTTAATGACGCTTCGTTTTGAGTTTCACCATCTTCCAATTAAATCTACCATCAGAAGAACCAAAACAAAAACGGAACACTGGAGCTCCATGAAATAAACTGTTTTAATATCTTCCTTACGTATCCAGCTACACCATGTAGTTTTTAGCGGAAACCTTCTAAATTGCCCTAGCGTTTAATCCTCGCAGGATTCAGGAAAACATACTGGAACTTTCTAAACAACGTCAAGTTGAATCTTCTACATCAAGTAATTTGTTAAGCACTGCTGTTGAATTTTTTTTTTCCTCTGAATTATGATTTAGGTCTCCGTCACGCTCATGAATGAAGAAATAGCTACTTTAACTCATTCCGCTATCTGCAGCTCCTTTTTTAAGTGTTCCGACATTTAGTTCAATCGGATGGTTCTTCATTTCGGGGTGATTCCAAAAGCTTATTATAAGCTCTTAATCACACTGATCCAATTTTCAATATTTTGCACAAGTGTGAAAAATCCCGCTTGTTTTGAAGGTTTCACCACTGGGCGTCAGTACAAATATTATGAGAATTAGTCGAAGGTCGAAACCTGCCAAGAGTGAAGTGATCAGGAAAACCTTGCCATGCACATCACCTCTCAGATGTGAGTGATCATGAAATTCGAGTCAATTCTTCCCCCGGTTAAAATACAGGACTATCAGTAAACCAACGATATAAAAGTTTATGAAGTTGCTCATCGTTGAATCATTAAGTGAATTTGGTGCCAAAAGTAATTGCAGATTCCCTAAAGTATGAATACCATTTCAACCAAGATAGAGCATTATTTATCACTGTTAATTAGCTTACTTGTTGACATCAACATTCATTTTGCAAGTACCTTCATCAAATACATTCATAGAGAAATTTCTTGAATTGGTTTTTCTTGTTTAGAGCTTGCTCAATTGGGTTTTTAATTGAAAAAGACTATCTCAGTCCAGTGATAAGAGTGATTTTTTGTTGCATTCTGAAAATACCGAATGGAAAAGCTCAATTTTGACTTCATGCTTGTTAAATTATCCTAATAAACATGAAAACAGGATTGCAAGCACAGTCAGGCAAGTATGAGAGGCGTTCACCCATCGTTGGGAGCAGTCATCTTATGACAGCCTTCTTGATGCACGTTTTCCTTTTTCGTTTGCATAAAGATTTAAAGGAAAGAAAGTCTTTCCGAAGTTGTCAAAGACATTTTGCAAAGAAATCTACATAGAACAGAGGTTGTTCTTGAGTTTGAAATTGGGTTTCATCCGCTGTAAAGATTACATTTTTCCTTGTGCATTTTTCCTAGTATTTCGATTGAGTAGGTACATCAAGAAGGTTTGCAAACTTCGACGCAGATATGCCATTGGGAAAATATTTTCTTCCAGATGCAGATGGGGCGTCTTATATGCATCAGTCGAAATTCCGAAATTTTTCGAATGAGAATATCAAAATTATCCAGGATTTTTCTTCCAGTGATACGTGATACAGTGTTGCAACGGAAGCATGCGCAGGAGAAAATGTCTACTGCATAGGCATGCTAATGGTCCATTCACTTGAGTCAGCTTCCGTATCTAAGGATCAGATGGGAGATACGCGCGCGTCCGTGCAAGTATTATTGCATGCTCACTGGCGAGTATATGGGAAATTTTGGGATTTACATTGTGAGTGAACCAACAGGAGGATGTAGCACGCTATGTTTCAGTCATGATAGCTAGTGCCATTCATTTCAATAATTATCGATCTTTAAATCTTTGCATCCTTCAATCCTCGAAGATCCGACTGGAGCGCCGGGGTGGCTTTCGCGAAGTCCAGTGCACTGGAGACCATTAGAGAATGAAGTTGATATCCAAATTGCCTCTGGCGAGATGTGCTTTGGATATCAAATTGTAATTGCCTTTTGATTGTTTTGGACCATTTGGATCCAATTTGTGATTCTTTTCTCGTGAATGACAATGAAGATGGTTTCACTTTTACACCAGTCGTGGCCCAGAAAGTTCCAAAATACATGTGCACATCCATCCTCATCCTCAGAGACCAAAAAACATAGAAAGGTTGTGGATTATTCTTTCTAGGGCTTATTCTTTCTTCCATTTTTCAAAAAAAAAAAGAAAAAAAATGCCGGTATGGAATTATGCTTGGCTCTTTTCATAGAAAGTCGTCGTGTGTCAAAATCGAAATTTCACCAATAATTCGGTGCGGGGATCACGTGAATTTACCAAATGCTTATTCTATAACTTGGGATCCTTACCCTATTTTCTGCCGGCTCGACGGGGTGCAGAGGTGCAAACCAATTATTTATTAGTAATAGTGGTAATAATTAATCAGTAGCTTTTCGCGTGTGACTGATCGAGAGGTGTTTTTTTTTGGATAGCATTTCCATAACGAGGTCAGTGTGTGTGTGTGTGTGTGTGTGTGTGTGTGCACATGCCAATGCATTTAAACAATTCATTAGTGCATCTTTGAAGGTATTCAGAATACGACGTTTACTGTGCAAGCACCTTTTTTTTAAAAAAAAAAAAATACTGCCCTTTTTTTTTTTTTTTCAACATATGTATATAGAGATAGATAGACATAATGTACAGATGCCAAGTTTCCTCCTCCTCGGTTAATTCGTTAATTACGCACTTACGCACAAGTAGAAGGTGCAATATTCAAGTTCAGGCCACACTCCTGTGCAGTAAACTTCCTCCACTCCTGCCGTGAGCAGGGGGAAACAAACAGAAACAAAAAAGAGGAAACAGAAGAAATATCAGTGTGGTCTTGCAGAATATGCTTATCGTTAAAACGGATAAATTCGTGCCAAGTAGACCCACGTGTGTTATTTGGTGTTGGTGAGGAATGTTTAATATTGTGAGTACACGCATACAGAGTAAATTTAAAAGTTTACAATTGAAAAGGAAGTTTTTCTTACTGTGAGACAAACATGCACATGAAAGTGCAAAACTTTTGAAGACCTAGTTTTACGGTAACAGTACGATGAATGAAAAAGAGGTAAAGAATTTCCTTAACATATAATGCCATTGTTAAAACAGTAATTTGAGCGATCTTGTCCGACAAACTTGGTTGCTTAAGTGCCAGAAAAACATTGGCACTATTATGTTTTATGTTGCATTAAAGTGCTCGAATTCTTCTCATTCGGGAAAACCGATAATCTTTCAGTTTACCACTGCTGTGACCACACATCCCCTAGCAGTTTTCAAAGCGGGCCCTTGCTTACTAGAAATATCTGTTCTTACGAATCCCCATTTCTTATTTGCTTATTCATCGAAAACGTCAAAGTTCACTTTATCCATCAAATGAATTATTTCAACGTGCACACATACGTGAAATGCTTAAAAATAAATGCCTACATCCTAATATTGGTTGGTTAACGTTCAACAGAACATACCAGTAGTCAAATTATGTCTCGTGCATGTGTCCACGTACTGATTGAAATGGTTGACAGTTGATATGTACAATCGCCGGATTCTCAGTGATTTTCAATCATTAAAAATAGATTGATTTCATTCAAGAAGGATAGGACTATAAATCAGATTTCTTAGATCATAATTTCTAAATGTAATCCTGTTGAAACACATATCTGGCATGCATATAATTGATCCATATATTCATGTGTATAATTTTTAGATTATTATGGGATGATGTAGGAGTCATCATGTATATACAGAATTTTTGTAATACTTATAAGTGTAGAAGCCAACATGAAAATTGACATATGGGTAAAGCAACAAAGCTGCATATGCTAAAACAGCTGAAAGTAGGTCTCAGAAATTTTTTGTGTCTTGCTACAAAAGTTTGGAATTTTGTTTGTTTTGTCCTTCGGAAGCAGAAACGATTAGTAAGTTTGTAACAGGTTTATAAAGTTGATTTAAGATCTTGCAGATAATTCAGCATCAAACAGTGACATATGATCTCCTTCCGTTGTCACCTTTGTCACTTCACAGATTAAGTAAGTGATTTTTTGTTTACCTGTGTTTTTGTAGGGGATCTGTAACATACAAGTAATCTGATTGAATGCCTTTAAAGAAGGAAATTAACCAAATTTCTTTTTAACCCAAACAGTGGATAATTATTTGAATTCACAGAAAAGTGATTTTGAGACTTGTTTCTTTAATTTTCATAATTATGCATCTGAAGATTTTTGTGTTTTAATGGATGTAATTTTTTTGAACTTCACGGTGGCAAACAGTATGTTATATATATGTATATTTTTTTAACAGTGCTACTTAAGTTGCATCATAAAGATGTGTATTGCATCACCATGTAAACCCAATGCCATTCATCTTGTGTTTAGTAATTTTATTGGTTTCAAGTTTCTGTGTGCTTGTGAATCTGGTATATTTGTGAAATACTTTGGATTTGTTTTTATTTTGGAAGCATATGACAACTTATTTTACCAATTGAGAGGTTCAATGATTTTTCAGCCTTCTTGGTGTATGCTTCCTTTATGTTTCCCTAATTTTTGCATGTACATGTGTGATGTAAATCTATTGCAAACAATACAGCTGATTACTTGTAGATATAGCTTTTGGTTTGTTTTCAAGAGTAGTTACATGTTTGAACAAAGTCAAAACGGGTATGTTGATGATGGGTAGTTACAGTAGTTACATCTTGCAGGAATGCAGTTCAAACTTCATGGCAGCATAAGTTGTGTTATTGAAGATTTTATGAAAATTATGAAAATTTTTCATGTGTGAGGATCATGAAATTTTTCTTTGTGGAATTGTAGTATCTATGCATGCATTAATTTCATGTTCAACAGCAAAAAAATGTCTTCTCACCTTAAAGATGACTTAAGAAGAGATGCTAGTTGAGGAGATTGGATGTTGCCTGTTTTCCCTTTCACTTATTACATTTTGATTTTATCAACCATTACATTTGTTAATTTTCTCAATTTTCGTTGCGACAGTGCTATTATGATTGGGTGCTACAAAACTGCTTTATTAAAGTTATAAGAACTTTACTATTCAAGGACCAATCACATTTCTGCATTCTGACATTGAGGAATGATTTGACCTTTGAACTTATGTTTGAAATGGGTCTATGCAAAGATTCTGATTGTTTATTTTGTAGTGCACACATCTTTTCTCAAGATTAGTTGAATCCTGGTACTCTCTTTTCTATTTGTTCACCCCAGTACATGACTAAGCAATCTTTTTATTAGTCTGTTTTATTTATGAAGGTCTGTTTGAGTTACCATTTATTTTAGCAAAGTACAGTTGAAATAAGTGCTCATGTCTGGGTTTCTCACTTTACAAAAACAAGTGTGCAAAAAGATTTACTGGCTTTTTCTTAATATCTATACCAAATCATTTTCATAAATTTATATTTCATTAGTTTGGTTTGTTTATATCTTGGAAGTTTTATCCTCTTTAGTTCCAACTGAGTCAAGTCTCAAGATGCAGTAATAACTGATTGCTTTTATAACTCATTATAATCATACAATTACATTTGAGGATAGAGGCACTTCTGAGTTGAACACTTGTTAGTACAAAATTAAAAGATTTGAAGGTTCCATAATTTCATGAAGAATTTAGTTTCAGAAATGATTGTATGAAAAAAGGTATAAATTTTCATGCAGCATCTTTGTGATGACCTATCATGTGTCTGTATCCATTTGTCTTCACATGATCAATGAAGGAAAACATATACGAATTGTGGATGTTTTTGCTTTTCCACATACAGCACTGCTCATTCCAAAATGTGTCCACATCCTTTAAAAATTTAGAAGTAGCATCCAAAAACATGTATGTGCAATCAGAAATTTTTCTTCTACCAAATTTTGATTTCCAAGTCCAAATCAGATTTACTTTTACACCAGAATGCTGTCATAATGTATTATTGCTTTTCTGTTAATTTTTCATTCAATCACATTTTGTACAAAACCAATGTAAGGTTGATTTCATGGCTGTATATTTAAGAAACATACTCTGTTATGATCATTTGATACCAGAAACAGTTTGTTCGTCATAGATCGAATTATTTGCGACAATTAATTAGTGCCTATTGCTAGAATGGATGAAAGTGGAACCAATGATCCTTTAACTTATGTGACTCTGGGAGGTTGTTTCCTCAGAAAGCAACAGAAGCATTCAGATTGGGTTTGAACATTGGACAATAATAAAGTTTTTCAATTCCCTGCTGCAATACATGTGTTCCTTAAAAAATAATTTCGATTTCAGGGTACTAATGGAACACATTGTTTACTCTAATTCTTTTTTGTGATGTTGTGTAATACCAGTCTTGACATGTTAATTGAAAATCAGAAATCTTTACATTTGTTTTGTGCGAAATTATCTTATTCGTTTTATTTTTAATTTTGTGTTTATTTTGAATTTCTTCCTAATTATGTGTATGGTGTTATTATGTCTTTTGTTCATTCAACTTCTCAGTTTTGTGCGCTAACATTTGATAATTAGATGTGCATAACTTTTATTCGATATCAGTTTTATTATGTCTGTCTAATGTTAACCTGTAAGGGTGGTTTCCAAACATATGGTTCATGTGATCTGCTGTGCTTTTGTGATCATCGTATTCAATCATTTTAATATTTTATGCATTACGAGTGATGGTCTACCAAAAATCAGAAAACAGTGCTACTTGGAATCTGTTGCAATTATTACGTCAGGAACTTACGAAGATTTAGGTTATTTTAAATAGCTGTAAAGTCATATGTCTTTGATAGAGCTTTGCTGTCCACCATGTTTTCTTACCAAGATATTTGAATTTCTGTTTTTGCCTTGTCACTTTTTCAGTTTGTCTTCCAGGAAAATACCAGATTCATTGTCATTTGTAACCCATGCCCCTCATTAATGCCGCAAATGTTTGTTGATCTATTCTCTGTTTACTAAAGAAAAGACATTATAGATGACCATGTATAGTTTCCAGAGAAAAACGGGCCAAAGAATTCTACCAGATGAGAAAACATTTTTAGTCTTTTCAAAAGTGACTGCTGTAGTTTTTTTTTGTTTTCGTAATTCCATTTTGTAACAGATTCTTAAATCATCAGCAATGAGAATAATATTCAGTTGTGTTGTTGGAGGGTAAATATTGTAGTTAGTGTTACAATTAGATTAGGAGCAAAAACGGAAATGTCTTGTATTTCAAGAAAGTTATGAAAAATGCAGTCAAAGAAGGTTCAAGGAAATCCCTATTATCGAAGAGACCTTTCATCTGTTTTCCTAAAAAGTATCAAATATTCGCCAAATTCAGCTATTTAGTATCTGCAGCCTGGAGATTTGTATTGCGATTACAGAAAACTTCCAAATTTTTTAAGATTCTTGTGGATTTTGAATTGGAGCTTTTAAAACAGATTTATTTGTTCCTTGTCCAAAACTGTGTAGGTTTATAAAGATGATGAATTCGTGCTAATTTTTTGTATTTGTTCCTTAGTTTTTTTCACTTAGATAATTTTTGCTTCTGTGGGATCTCACTAATAAGAGTTCATTCAGTAAGCAAATATCTTTATGATCCATTGCATTTCATGTAGGTAATCCAGTGTCGACTGATTAGGATTAATTCGTGCTTAGCAGGTGTTTTTATTTCCACACAAGGTATGCTTTTATTTGTAATTCTAGTAAGGCAAAAACTGAACTACCACAATAACTTTTCCTGGGGTCAAATGACTGAGGGAAAAGGAGATAATTGTGAATGCAGAAAACTAAAAACCTGTTGATTTTGTATGTTGTTTTTTTTGCTGGACCGTGTTTAACAGAATGACATGCAGTCTTTGAAATTAATGACGCAGACTGAATTGTAAAAAAAAGTGCGTGGGTTCCAGGTATTGTTAAGAAGAAAGTGATGGTCCTGGATCTGGATGAAACCTTGATCCACTCATGTCATGATGGTGTCATACGACAATCAGTGAGACCAGGAACACCACCAGATTTTACATTGAAGGTTACAATTGACTGCCACCCTGTGAGGTTCTTTGTTCACAAGAGGCCTCATGTAGATTTGTTTCTTGATATTGTATGTTTTTGTTTCGTGTATTTCTGCACTAATTTTTGCTTCATTTTTTTCTGAACTATAGGTTTCACACTGGTATGAATTAGTTGTTTTCACTGCCAGTATGGAAATTTATGGTGCAGCAGTTTCAGATAAATTGGATAACAATCGTGGTATTCTCAACCGAAGGTATTATCGTCAGCATTGCACATTTGATTATGGAAGTTATACCAAGGATCTGTCCAATATTTCAAATGATTTGTCTAGTATCTTTATCTTGGACAATTCACCAGTGGCATACCGTTCTTACAAAGGTAGGTTGTTTGCAATTCATTCAAATTCTCTAAGGAGTTGGTCAGTTATCGGTTTGTAACTGATGAGAAATTGAGCTCATTGGATGGAGTTTTATTACTCACCTGTGTTTTCTTTTTTTCCATGTAAGGTGATTCATCCAAAAATTTTGCAATGTCATGTGGTGTTTGATGATTTGTAGATTAAAAAAAACATGTGAAGGTGTAAAAGCATAATAATGTCATCAGTTCGACTGCAAACAAAATGCCTGTTTTTGAAGAGAAAAATGTTCTGGAGAGAACCTGCAGTAGCCCTTTTTTTGTTGTTGTTCCTTTCTAGTCAACTTGGAAGTTTGATATTTTTAGTAAAATTTCCAAAAGTTGTCAGTTAGTTTGGGGTTGGTATTGTCGATGGTCATCAGTTGATGATGATGATGCACATGCAATGGTCATCTTGTTTTCATGTTGGTTTGAAGTCATTGCATCTATCATGTGCAATGACTTCAGTGAATCCTTTTGTCCCTATTTACAGTCATCATTACTCCCTGCTAGCACTTATGTGATTCGTATTTAGTAGCTTTATTCTCCAGCTTGCTTTAACAAGAGGCCTGTTCTGACACATTGATGTAAATGTTTGGGGATTGTAATTGTTTATTCCAAACTGCCAACACGAGGCATTGCATTGGAAAGTGGTGGAATGTTCCGTCTTAGTTTATATCGATATTTCCCGATGATTTTCCATGTTGGAGAATGTCGTGTCATTTACACGCCGACTTTACATGTTCTGTGTTAGCAATCGAAATTCCCCAAAGGGGACGTTTGAGAAAGCATAAAGGTCCTCTTGAGGTAGGTGATCAAATTAATTGCATCCAAGCGACTGATGCTTTGTAGGCACCGGGGGTGAAGTTTTGGGGAGGCTCTTAGCTAGTTGGAAAGAAAACATGGAAATCGCAAGTGCATCAGAATCAGCAGTGAAGTGGTGTGGCTATAATTTTTGTTGTTCATGCTGTGTGGAACATTATGTGTTCAGTTGACTGTGTGATTGTTGTGACTCTCTTCAGCTTTTCCAAAGAGAAGCAACAGTAACAGCATTTTTAACTTGATTAGGGGCATAGAGGAAGTACAGGAGAGCAAGACGGAGTAATAGTTGTTCTGCGGATGCTATAGCTGTATTTGTTTCCACCTGCGCAGTTGTGGTGCAACGATGTGATGCTGCGGGGCAGTGTTACGAAATTTATATGAACGAAGACGGACTCTTGCTGGCACAAAACAAGAAGTTCCAGAGCCACGAAGTGCGAGGGACCGAGCAGTACAAGTTTAGACTCTTGAGTGTGTTTGGTGCTCTACCCATTTTTGAAAATGGCGGTCGTGTCGTGTTATTGCACAGATTCGTCACCGATCCGGCACCGAGACCGTTATTCTACTCCTCGAGTTTGCTTTGTTTTGAAAGCAGAGCCCTTCAAATAGTCCAGGGCGCAGCTTGGGGATACCCACAGAGGACAACCTCCTTGCAAATGGTTCGTGTGGAAAAGCAAAGCCGGGAAAACAAGGTTCTCTAGCAACTGGCTGAGGAGCTCAGCAGTGCTCTGTTTCCTCCTTCTGTTGCTCGCATTTCTCTCATCATGAGGTGTAATACGCAAGTGGTTTTCAATCTTCAAGCTGTCAAATGCTCTCGGTGTTTTCTCTGTGGACAGCGCAAGTCCTCCGCGTGCTCTTCGTACACGAGCTCTCTCCGTGACTGACAAGTGGTGCGGCGGCTCCTTGTGGTGTCCGTGGCGATCGACAAGCTTTTGTCTCAAGAAATTTCTATCCCGTGAGGAATGCTGCCCCCAAGTCATAGAACGAAATCGTGTCGCTGTGGTGTGTTTTTGGTTTAGAATACCGCATTCTGGTGGTTTTCAAGAATTGGCAGCGTCCCTCCCAGAGGCGGCTCCCAACTGCTTGCAGTTGGATTGCTTGGGTGTGCGGTGTGATTTTTTCGTTTTTTTTTTTTTTTGCAGACAACGCGATCCCAATCAAAACTTGGACCAATGACCCTAGAGATACTGCACTTTTAAATTTACTTCCTGTGCTGGATGCACTCCGGTTTACCCAAGATGTGAGATCAGTGCTTAGTCGCAATTTGCATCTCCACAAGATGTAAGCACACACATAACAGATATTTTAGACAAGGACTTAGAAGATTAGAGTGCTAATCAGGAAACTCTTTTAAGAAATTGTAAGAGAGCTTTGGGAAACTCTACATTAAATAACTATATTGCTTTGCAGAATCTTCCCGAGAGCTGATGCGTAGCGGGATCAAACTGCCCGTTTTCATCAGTCAATTGAGTACAGTTTTTATATGGAAATGATAATCTATACTTTTACTATATCTATTTGGCAGAAACGTATGCATCGAACTTTCCCAACCCTTCCCAACAGTATTTGGACATATTGAGAGACTATTACCTGCGGATAGATACATATATCTTTCACAGAGATAATGTAGACATTATGGATTCTATTTTATTGCATCAAATACTTAATTAAAATTTATCGAGGAATGAGCATATTTTTATTGTATTAAAATATAATATTGTGAAGTGTTTTATATACAAACTGGTTTTGTTATTGCATTCTGTTTTTGTTTCCTTTTTTGGTAAATCGAGGAATCCATTTTCCTGGATAGTCACCGAGTATATCGTAGTTGGTCTTGCCGCCCCTGTTTCCGGTGCTCATTTCATGGTGAATCATACCTGTCGGCATTTGGCAGTAATAACAGCAGTAGTCTTCTCTGCGCCAGTAGTGTGCTTCGAAAAGTACCCTCTGTTACCTTGCTCTGGAGCGGGTCTTGAGAAACCGAACCCGGAATCCTCCAAGGGTCCTTGTCCAGCAGCACCGAACGTTTTTTTTTTTTTTTTTTTTTTTTTTTTTCCATCTGGTGCTTCTATTCCACCACCAACGCACCGTGCGTCGGACTTGGAGCGTGTCTCACACAGCAAGCCACCTTAGTCTTTCAAACGCGGACAACTGTCATGATACCTCGGCAAGGTGCCTCCGACGGAGTTCTTCGGAATAGCGAATGCCGAAGAGGAGTGGGACCTCCAAGCCAGTGCGCATCACTTGGATGCAGTACGTCATTTCCACGCCCTTGTGAAGCACTTGGGATGTTTTTGCTCCCCTGGGAGAGATTGTTGCACTCGCACTAGGTGGCAAGGGGTGGGAGAAAGTTTGAAGCGACCGAGCGTGAGATACGCTTACCAAGTGCCGACTGGTGCACCAGTCGCAACCAAAGGAAGGAGCAGTTGAGTTTCAGAAGAGAAAAAGCGTCATTCTCTCCCGACATTCCGTGATGGCGTCCTGGAGAGCTTCAACTCCACACAGATTTCACCGACCGACTTGGGTTGCAGAAGGTTCGCAATGAGAGCTGCGCGTCTGCCTCATTTCTCCTTATTCGGCAGCAGTTCAGTGCACTGTGGTCAGACGTGCCAGCGGAGGTGTAAGCGTGCACCCGTCTGCAGGTGTGTCCAGGTGTGCGCGCGCCCCGAGCTTCTTTGCTGCTGAGCTGCTTGCGCTCTTGGAGGCATCTGTGCACGTCTGTTCGCATCCTAGCCTGTCTCCATGTCCACAGGTGCCTTTCGCGAGAGAGCGACCTCCAGAGGGATGGAGACTTCCCCCGCGTCCCTTTCGCTCCAGAACGACGTGGCTTTATGATACGTCGTTCTGGAGCAGAGGTTTGCTTGTTTACGGAGCGCCGCTGCATCGAGCGCGCGTCTCAGCGCGGGCAGGTGAAAACGGAGTTCCCATTTCCCTGTGGCGCCTCCCTTGGTCCCCGGTCCCGTAATGAATGGGAAGCGTCCCCTATCCGCCTATCCGAGTACGGTTCCGCGATGGGAGCCGTTCTCTGGCCTCTCCCATTCGGATGCTCGTTGTTTCCACGGAATGCTTAAGGAGGGATGCGACCCTGCCTGGGGTATGCTCAGCGCCTGCCTAGAAGCCGTCCGTCCGCCTGCACTCCGGCTCGCGGCAGAAATGGAGCTCGTAGTAGGAGCCGCCGGAGTGAGCCATCATCCACCTTGACCCACGTTCCAGCGCACCCATGGGGACCCCGAAGCGGTTAGAGAGCATACTTGAAGGCTGCTTCCGTGGTCCAGCAGGTCCCGCGTCGGCTCTCAGTGGCCGGTGCTTTTTGTGTATTTTTCTGCTTCCGTAAGTGGAGGAAGCCTCTGAGGTGACTCTCGGTCTTTTCGAGGATCGCATGTCTCGGGCCGAACTTTGTGCAGCCGCGGCTTGACCAGACGAAGGGCATTGATCTTAGGGAATGACCTCCGGTTTCCCGGATGCTTCCCGCAGTATTAAGGAAGGATGGGAGAGGAGAAGAAAAAATGGCATGGAAATGAGTTCTCTCCCTTCCGGAGACCGCAGTTCCGCCAACGCCTCTTTCTTCCACGTAGACCTTGGGTGGGTTCCATGAGAGCTCGTGCGTGCTCCCAAGGGTTCGGCCCCAAGGAATGTGGAGCCTTCCTTACCCGCGGGAGGCACCGTGTCCCGCCTGTGGGCCTCAACCCTTCTCCTCTCCTTGGATCCCATCGACTTTACCGAAACCTCGGCTTTGCGATGTGGTGCTTCGTAAATCCCGTCTGAAAGTTGCGCGAATCTCCACGCAGATGACGAGATGGTCGCGCGGTGACCTCAATCTCCGAACGGACGATAGCGGAACGCCCATCGCACGGTGGGGACCCTTTGGGTGAGGCGAAGTCCCTCGTGCCCCTCCCACGAGTGCGGGAATGACCGTCCACGGTGGAGCAGACCGCTGGACGCCGATCCGCGTCCCTCTCTCTCGTAGCTGGACGATTGGCACAGGCGACATACCCCGCTGCGGGCACTGAGACGGGAGGGAACGAAAAAATGCGAGGATTTGGTAGAGCACGCGGGCGCGAGAGTGGCCACAGTGCATCGAAGCTTCCTGCCCCACGTTGCCTTGCAGCGCTTCCTTGTTTCCAGGCGCGGGGAGCAGCCGGCTCGAAAACTGCCGGCTTGTCGCCATGGAGACGCGGAAGCTGAAGGACAAAACGCAACTGTTCTTATGGAATTTCTTCACGGCAAGCACTCCCATAGCGCAAAAGTCCCTGGTCCATCCATCGCTCCCGCTCCCCTCCGCGTTTTCCGTTCTTCAGGTCCTCGAAAAGGGGGAGGAGGGATCCGCCCCAACGCACCGCAGGCGGTCTTCACATGAGCTGAAGTCACGCAGCGAGCGTGGCGCCGCCCATGCATGCATGGCGAGGACGCGGGCGAGAGCCGGCAGGCTGCAAGTAGCGATGGGTCGAAAGCACCACTTTCCCCGATGGGAAGGCGAAAGGACCAGAAAGGAGGCAGCGCTCAAGGGAGGTTCCCAGGTGAGAAGGCGACCGAGGCGGCCTGCAGAACCAGGCCCTATTTCCAGTACCTTCCTTTGTACCGTCTCTGGGCAAGAAAACCCGGCAGCTTCAAGCTGTTTCCGGAATTCAGGGAGAGGGGCGTCCACGTTTTCCGCTGGAAGACCGCCGCCGACACGTCCCGAACAACCCGGGATCCTCCTTTACCCGCGTGGACCATGGGGCGGAGTGGAACGCGGAGTACTTCGTTTCCGAGCGC
The DNA here is from genome assembly GCA_036172245.1 of Raillietiella orientalis. Taxonomy (NCBI): domain Eukaryota; kingdom Metazoa; phylum Arthropoda; class Ichthyostraca; order Raillietiellida; family Raillietiellidae; genus Raillietiella; species Raillietiella orientalis. Next base: position 399,089 of record JAYWIR010000018.1, on the reverse strand, counting down.
CCACCCGCTATCCAGAGCGCCAGGGTCCAGCTCCTGGTGCATCCCTTTCCCTGAATCCTTTGGGAGCGCGACTCGAGTGACAGGCGCCCTGTCTGAAAGGCGGCAGCGATGAGCAGGCCACACCCTGCAGCAGGACTCACGGTTGCCCTCGTCACTTTTGTGGCGACGGGGGCGACTCCTCCCGCCTTCCTCGCATCACAGCTTCTTCTCCCTGCCGTTGCCCCGCGCGGCAGCGATGCGAACGCCCTTCCCGGCTTCGCGCAGATCCTCCACCTACAGACATCCTCAGGGAAGGCCACCTCTCCGACGGAATCGCTTACCCGGCTCCGGAGGCGAGACGTGCATTCGCGTCTGTGCTGGGAAACCATTTCTCTCCGGGCTTCCGAGGATGCCAGCTGCACGCGAAGAGCTTCCTCTCTCTCTCTCTCTCTGCGGCCTGCTTCGAATACTCCGCCTTCGGCGCCGCCGCGGTGGAACCTCTGCGCAAGGTCAGATCCGGAACACTCCGGGACTCCTCCTCCTACCCTTCCTGCTCCCCCCTCATCGGCCTTCTTCCGGTCGGGAAAAGACCTTCTTCCTCCTGAATCTCCGACCGCTGGACTCCCACTCGCTGTGCAACGTCGCCGTCGCATCCGCTTCTCGCTTCCCTGCCAACTGCCCTGGTCCCGCCCCCCTCCTTCCAAAGTCAGCGCGCGGGCAGTCTCATTCACGGGATCCTGAGTGCAGCCGTGCCCTCGGAGTTCTCATCTTTCAGGTAGCCATGCATGGTGACAGTTGTGAACACCCTCGGATTTAGGAAGGCAACCCGCAAAGCGGCTCTGTCGGCGCAAACAGCGAAGTGATCACGAGCAACGGAAGTCCGAGATCGGGAGTAGACGCATGCGCGGTATGAGCGGGCTTGCAGGGAATCGAAAGAAGGGAACAGAGGCGGTTCCCTCACGAACAATTCAGTCCATCGTGTCACTGCTTCCGAATGCATCCCTTACGTCCGTGATGACCAGCAACCCTTGCTTCTCCCCGTGCAGGAATGCGCAGAGGCAGTCCTCATCGAATCGCAACTATCACGGCTGCTGACTGCGCTTGCTCGCGACTCATTGCCACATCTCTCGTGATTTCCCTTTTTCTCGTTCGTTTTTGCTTTTTTTTTTTTTTTTTTTTGATGCGTGAAGAAGAAGAAGAAGAAGAAAATAAACAGGCAGGCAGCACAAAGAGCAATTTTCGTCCTTCTCGAGCGAGGCAGCTAACCGAGTTCGGAGATCCTGGACCAGGTGATTGCTGGGGTTCGCGGGAAACGAAACACGGAAATGGCCGACAGCAGAAACGAACGGCAGCAGCGGGTCATCACGGGTGAAGGTTGGTCCGCGCGTCCATACGAGCCTGGGCACTGGACGACCCCTGATGGCATTCGAGCAGATCCTCAAAGGGTGAGGGCAGATTCCGGTGGTCTGCCCCCAAGACCTGTTGTCAAGCCGGTTCTGATCAACCGTAATTAACAACGCGCCAGGCTTCAGATGGGCAAAGATCACTTGGCAGCACTGCGGCTCACAGGAAAGTGGTGGAAATGCAAAGAAGGCACAGAATCTCTGCACCGCTGGCAGGCTACTAAGGTAACAGAGACGAATGTAGGGTAGTAACCGAGATCTCAGCAATTTCCTTTTACTTGCCAAACGTAGCTCGGAGTGTCTTTTCCCGGTGTTGGGTAATTCTTAGCCGTTATTGTTTGGCGGGGGAGGGCGGATGCTTTGAAAAGCCTGCAGGAACTTTCTGCGATGAATACGCTGGGCATGCGCGTCAGCAGTCGGGACGAAAAATGATGCATGTAAATGAAGTCTGATCCACTGCTGAGGGAAACCGTAACCTTAGTGTGAAGCAGAGTGATTCCAACCGTGGAGTGAAACGTGTCCGGGAGCTTCTTTTTTTTTAAAAAAAAAAAACATGCCCTGTTGGGTTACTTTAAAACAATCAGACGACCGACATTTCGATGCAGAGCTCGTAAATGGGAAGAATAGCCACTCAAAAACTGACCGCAGGGCAAAGTGCGGCTGTTGCGCTGTCGTATTCTTTCCCGTGGTCTGAAAACGAGCTGGAAACGCTGTAGCCTTCTCCATTGCTCGTCTCTATCCTGGCCGCGACGCCGTAGCTTCCAAGGATAACGGATCGGGCCCTGCTTGCTTGCTTTGCTTTTGCCGTCGGAAGGCGGGGAGCTGTTGCTCTCACCGCTCCGCGAGAAACTGAAATCCCCACGCCTCCCTTCTTCGCAGACGCGGTCCCCACTCGTCGCGTTCCTCGGCCCGTGCGGGAGCAACGCCGCTTGTTGCAGGGGGGGAGCGCTCCTGGTTCTAGGACGGAGGCATCCCTTGGCAGGGCAAGCACGTGCGAGCTTCATGGTGGGGTCGCCGCGGCAGGGGCACCCCAAGCAGCCCTCGGAAACGTGGTGGGCCCCGACGATCGGAAAGTCGCCCGTGTTCCGGTTGGACGCGCTCCGCGTCGGCGTCGGCTCGGGAGCGAGGGCTGCGTACGCGGAGAAGCCCTTTCCAGAGCGCCGCAAAGACGGTGGTAGCGCGTGCCAGAACCGCTCTGGCCCGCCGCGTACACCGGGCCGAAGCATTCTTTCTGCTCGCCGTTACGAGGACGCATTCAGCGGGAGCCCTGTGGAAACAGCCAGGTACAGGCCTCGCGTTTCCACGCTGGCAGAAAAGGTCTCGCCCTGGGCAACCACGGCTCGGAAGACAACGCCGACCTCCCTCAAGGGTGCCACGGTGAGGTTCTTGGAAACAAACGCCTCGGCCCGTCCGGGTGGAGACGATGAAGATCGTGCGATGAGCTGGGGTCGGCAGTTTCATCGCGGTGCGAACCCTCGTTTACTCCACCAGGTGCGGCACATTCGCGTGACGCGAACGCTCACGACTGCACGTACGCGCGTTCTGCGGACACAAAGGCATCTCCCGATTGTTCATCTCTCGCGATGAGTTGATCATCTCCCGGTTTTTAAGGCCTCAACAGTTGAATGCATGCAGCGGCCCACGATGCTCCTGCGGATCCAGGCAGGCTCAGCAGTAGGTACCCTCTACTTTTTGCTCGGAGACGCGAGAGAGGACCTGAGCTCGCCTTGCCTGATTGGTGGATCATTATGCTGCCTCCAGAACACCTGCGCTGTCTCCCGGTCCAGAGAGCGCGTGCGGCATGCGCACTCGGTTGCCGGACAGAGCATCAGGAAGGAAGGGATTAAGGCTTTCTCTCCCTTCGCCCTTCCAAAGCAGGATGGGTACGCGCGACGAAGAGCGGGCGGCAGCAGCGGAGCGGAAGTCGTTCCCGGCGCGGACGGATGTTTTGTTGGCCGAGCGGAGGGCGCGCGGGTCACGTGGCGGCCTTGTGGCGCTCAGCTTAGCTCCGATGATGGCCGGGAGGCGGCGCTACACTCTGGCTAGCCGACCGTAACCACCTGCGTAAGGTTCTGCAGGACAGGCGAGATGCTGTATCAGCTGGAGGCATCGATCTCTTCCCTATCAAGGGCATGTTCCCCTCTAAGAACGCACGCACGCAAAAACGAACTGTGAGCGGCGGCGAGGAAAAGAGAGGTTCCCCTCCATCCGAGTGCACGCGTGCGCAAGCGTAATAAGTCGCTGCAAGTTCCTACACAGGCGCTCACCGCGGCGAAGTGCAAGATGCAACCCGCCAGATAGCAGTGTAGGCGTCAGCGCCTACGGTCAGCCTCCCTTGTCCTAAGGGAGGGACAACCCCAGGCAGTGATGAGGGCTGCCTTCCAGCCAGTGTTCGTAGCTGTTGTTTACACGTGGATAGCACACCCGGAGGCGCTTCGGAGATGGCAGCCCGTCTCAAGAGCTAGGAAACCAAGCGAGCGGGGGAGAGGGAGGGGAGGGGGAGCGGAGATCCGCTGTGCCGTGGCAGCAGCGGACGCTTCGCGGCGTCCGGTTGCAACGGGGGGGGAGAGGGAGAAGGCTCTCTTTCTCGCGCGTGTGAGCCGCTCCGGAAGCTGATGGGAGCGGATGTCCCCGCAGGGATTACGGCGGCGAACGACCCCCAACCGTTCTCGTGTGCGTGAGCGGAGGACCCGGCGCGGTCGGTGGCACCATTCGAAGAGGGAAGTGATGACCTCCGTCCGTCGCAGGAGGCCTCCTGACAATCATCCTGGGACGCAAGCACTCAAAGGTGAGCCTTCTTTCCTCTCCTTCCACCCTTGAGGAGGCTGCTAAGAAGGAAGGGGTTGACCGGAACGCGACGTGCGGTGGCACCTGCAACGACACGACTCGGCGGATCGTGCTGGAGGCGGAGACATTGTCGAGGACCTCGCGTGCAAGACGACGAGCCAGGCGATGGGCTGCAGTGCGAAGAAAGGCCGACTCCTCCCAGGACTGCGCTCTTGCCTTCAGGAGGAGATGCAAGAGCTTGAGAGCCGCCTCCTTTCCGTTCTTCAGCAACCGCAGCTAGCGGTCGGGACGAGCGTTCGCCTGGGCGCTTCCTTCTTTGAGGTGTCCGGTTGCCCCTAAGCCGTCGGGTACTTGTGGGATTTGGAAGAGTGGGCGCATGCCGCTTCTGTCCTTCTCCCCCAGATCGGCCCTCGTGAGACCGAAAGAGTCAATCGGCTGGTGCTAGTGCAGTGCTTCCCTGAGCCCTTGCCTAGGGGAAAATCCTTTTCCCACTTGCTCACAGCCGTTCCTCGAGAAGTATGCGGGTGAGTAGGGGAAAAGGGTAGGCAGCCAAAGATTGTGGCGGCCGCATTTCCGCGGAGATGCCCCTTCGAACTCCTCACTTGGGAGCGGCGACTGCCACATGGGCAACAGCTACCGGCCGCCATATTCCGCGCACGGAGCCAGCGGTTTCCTGTCAGGTGCCACTGGCAGGGAACTGGTGTCTTCGTCGTTGGAGAAGAAAAAATTTCGCACCGCCGGCCCCCGGCACGGTGCCGAGACTCTCGCGCATCCCCGTTGTCCACTCCTTCCTTTCAACGACCTGCCCCTCGCTTCTCACCATCGCCGTGCCCAGTCACTGCTCCGCCGCACTGCAGTCTAGCTCCATCCTCAGGTTTTTCGTTAGCTGAGCTCATTCGTGACTGTCGCGCATAGAACCGTGCGACAGGTCACGTGACGATAGCAGTGTGCCACTGGAGTACCCCCGGAGCCTCTGTTAATCAGCTGTTTCTAATCATCATAGTTCGCAGAGAATAGGTTTCGACATGCAAGCGGATAGGTGGAACGAGCCAGAACTCACCATCCACACCACCACCGTCCTGCTTCATTCGCTTTCTGTGGCCCCCGAAAAGACCGAGCCGCGTTCTGGAAAGCTCCGTACCCTCGGTGCGCCTCTCTATCAGCGCTACCGGCGCTTTCCGCTCCAAGAACCCTTTCCGAGCACGGGGCTACGAGTGACTTTTCCCAGTGGCGTGGAGCTTCGAAACAGCCAGTTCAAGCTTTACAGATGCACTCCTCCTTCCGGCTTCTGACTTTCGGCGAGATCCCTCGTCGTGCCTACCCGGGAGCTCCTGTCAGCCGAAGCAGTACAAGAGGACCCAGCCAGCCGCGCATTACCCGTGGCAACCTCGCAAAACCAAAACAGAAAAGAACGTGGAGATCTGGTCACTTGAGCGATCGCATTACTACAGTCTACCGCATGGTGCAGCATGCTGGAGGAGACTCCTTAACCAGCAACCACAGCGAGCACTGGCCACACCTAGAGAACTATACCGTGGCCTCTTCAGATCTGCGCAATTTCTCCCTCCCTCCCCTTTCCTGCAACTGCCGAACCGAGGGAATGGTGTTCCTATCGCACGCCAGCACGTGTCTGAAACGAGCATCTGCGGGAATGCTCCCGCAGAGGCATCGAGCCCTCGTAGACGCCAAATGCTGGCAAAGTTGTTTGGACGAACGCAACAGAACCATCTGAAACTCGCTTTATTCACTATCGCTTCTCGTTTCCGCAACACATGGCACTGCGGAATGTAAAACAGATCTGAGGAAACCGGGAGTGCACCGGACGACGGCACTGTGGCAACGAATGCAGAAAGCACAACACGTACATTTATCGCAAAATAGATAAACGAGACACGGAGAATGTTTCTACTGATAAGATGGGTTTCTGAAACCAGAATGACTGAAAAGATACCGACGAAGCGATAGGAGTGAGAGCGAAGGCGAAAAAGCGCGACTTGACGAGGACGATCCTTCGAGAAGGCTTAAAAAAAAAAAAAAAAAAAAAGGTCTCATGCGGCGAAAGAGCGAATGCCACCAGGAATGGCTGGCTTGCAAGAATCAGGAAGATAGAAGGCAGTCGACCAGGTAAGCGAGGTCCACGAATGGTCCACGAGGGCTCTTTCCTGCGGAGATCCGTTTCTGAGAGGAACTTGAGAGAAGGGACCGTGATGCTTAAGGCTCATCTGCAGCGTTGGCCGGTCGTATCTTGTCTGAGCGGTCCGTGGACCTATGGGACTCGGGACTTGGGTTTGGGAGGCAGCAGGCGATGTTGAAGCTGGCCTTGGCCTCCCCTAAGTGGCATCTCTGCCAATGCAGACTACTGCCGCCTGCCACTGTACCCATGCTTGTTGGATGTTAAGTTTGCAGTGAATTGTAGTTTGTACTACCTCACTGCACCTGTTGCGGTGACATGGATGTGACACTCACTGAAGAAACTAAGGAGGGCCCACTCGGAGTCAGATGCAACCATAAGACCGACCACTTCACTGGAGAGCAGCGACTTCCTGAAGAAGCCTACGCTGCGATGCACCTTGGGCACCAAAACAAAGGGTCCCCACTCCTCTTCACATACTCCTTTCATCCCCACAGAGACTGTGCATTTATATAGCGTCATACAGTCAGGAACCGTACGCTGCTGTGCTTCGCGTCACAGACCGTCAAGATTCATCTACGATCCATCACACTTTGCGACAGTAACGCGAGCATTCCCGAGAAGTGCGTGTCCACAAAGACGCCGACTCTGAGGTCAAATTCTGCTTTTAATGTTTCGCCTTTTTCCTACTCATATCCTCGAATAAATGTTTTCGTTTCATTAAAGCGGGCGAGCAATTCCAGATGTCATTTTTTTTTTTTTTTTTTTCATTAGCACTTCCAAGCTCTAACAACCTCGGCTTCCAAAGGATGCGTCCTTTTTCGCGGTCTAAACCACCTAATTCGCTCCAATTTTTAAAGCCGCAATCTTAGATTACCGTTGTTCGTTTTCTTAAAGAGTGAAGCGACCGACGAAAATGCGCAACGTCGCTGTGCGCGGACATTCCCGAATTAAAGAAAACAAGTTGACAAACTTTCCCCCTCAAAGGAGCACGAAAAGAGAGCAGCCTGCAAATGGAAGCGAAGGTCAGTGTCAGGAAAATTCCTCTTGAAAGCCTGAATGCTTTCCACGCACTTATCTTGTGGTAAATGAACATAAATTTCAAAGAACGGCAGCAAGTTCTATTGGTAGATCTACGGGATATGGCCGCAGAGCTTAGTCACGAAATTCTCGCAATCTCTCGTATACGGGGATGACTTGGAGCAAAACGTGAAAAGTAAACTCGATCAGGGCGTTACCTCCGAAATGAAACGCATTGCATTTTTCCAACTCGTCTATTCTTTTCCTTCGATCTCTCAACTTGAGTTCCCCGAGATCCGACTCCCAGGCAACACACTCATCAGGCTTCAAGGAAAGGCAATTCAGCTAGGTGGGAAGTTCGGGTTAGAGAAACGTCCAACTTGAGTACTCGGAGGAAACGCTGAATCATGAAGTCATCGTACTTATGACAAAGTGCTTCTCGCACGAGTTTTTTCCAGCATCCGTGTTTCTTGGCAAGGGGTACGGAATCCCAAATCTTCTCAGAAGAAACCCGCATGCCTTTCACTCTCGGGGAGTTCAACCACACGGGAAAAAATGGAGCTTAAGAACTTTAAAGTAGAAAGAAAATCGAGATACTAAGATGAAAGTTGATATTTTAACGGATATGCCGACAAGCCATACGCAAACAGGAGCAGTAAGGAACGAGTACAGGATATGCGATTCCTATTCCGAATCCCACCCAGCTGTGTGGTCTACCAAATGCCGTACTACTTCACCGACTGATTGGTACGGAGCATCTAGATGTAGAGTAAGACGTCGAATTCTTTCACGCAAAATCTTTACTTGATTTCCTAGAGAACCAACTCCATCACACAAAGTCACGCAAAGTTTCCGGTTCCTTTCTAAAAGCTGAACCGGAACCCCAAACTACACTCCCAAAACTGACATCCTGCCTCCCCCCCCCCCTTCCCCACGTAAGTCCACCATCCATATATACATGCCTTTTTTTTTGTTCTGTTTTGTTTTTTGTTTTTTCCTATTTGACAACTGACGTTGCTTGATAGCCCGTGTTTCGGATTTCCACTGGCAACTACATAAGTGTGGTAGATGCACGAAGTGAAGCGACCATTTCGAAGGTCGAGTAAACATCACTTCGATGTTGCTTAACGCTTTCATCTTCAGCGTGTTCCGCAAAGTTTACGACACTTCCCATGCTGTGAGAGTCTCTTTCGAGCATTTTTCGAGCTTCTCGCGGTCAAAAAACTAAAAATTGTCATCAGCAACACCGAAAAGCAGAGTGCGGCTTCGAGATGAATCATCGGCTCTTGGATATCAGTTTCCACCAGGGTAAGGAAACATAGGGAAGACGAAGTTCAATGCGGTGGCCCTGCGCGTTGGGACCTCGCGTTGGCATGAATGGCGCCTGAATTCACACTCCAAAACTGATTCATTACATCGGGAACCGTTATCCGCGCGCCAGGGCTCTGGGGACTGGAAGTTCAGTTCACAGAGTTAAGAGATTCCTTGTAGGTTGCCAGAGATGAAGATACGCCTGACTTTTCCTTAGATAAGGATAATGGTTTGATAAAAACTAACACTTTCTTGGCATCCGGCGCGAATTGCTATTTTCGAGCATCTCTTTTTTTTTTAAAAAAAAAAAAAAAATTCTCTCCTGCACAGTTTGCGACTGAGTACACGAATATATACATATATATATATATATAGGAGGAGCACGCACTTCAAGCTAACAGAGCTTATCTTCAGCGTGCACTTACTTATCACCCTGAAGTGATTAATCACCAGCATGTGCCGTGGTGTGTGTATGTGTGTGTATGTCTGCGTACGTTTTTTCCGAAGAAACTGCATTCCAAGGGATCAAAACCTTTTTCTAAGAAATTAAGCAGAGTAGTGCTGTTTAGGAAAGCTGAAGCAGTTTCCCCAAACACTTTGATCTTCAATAGGAATTCAACCCATCGGCAGCACAAGGACCTAGGGGGAGCTTCCTGACGTGCAAACACAACTGCCGGGGATGGGAAAAGAATAACAGCCGATGAAAAAAAAAAAAAAAAAAAAAGGGAATACATGATGAACACGAAAGCTTTCCCTCCATCATTATTTCCGCTCGATCGGGAAGACTGGAAAGGGTGATGATCCTTATGGGAGTGGGGTTGGGCGCAGAAAGCAGCAGTGTCCTACCCAGCTCGAATCAATACTTGCAGGACATAACAGATCTGTTATGAAGTTACGTCTTGCGTGGTAGCTCGCGTGCAGGAATTTCCCGCGTTAGAAAGGCGAATCGAAGACGTGGGGGGGGGAGGGGATTCTTGAGTCGCGACTGGCGAGAGACGATGACGTCAGCGCTGTGCTAGCCATGCTACCGGAAGGTTCAAGTACCCGAAAACGTTTTTACCTTGGTGGAAGGTCATGCGCGCAGCCACACAAGGATTTTTCCAAGCTCGAGCTGTCACCGGCTTGCGAAAAGAAAGCATCGAAACGAGAATTGTTCTGGTTGAGCAGGAAGCAGGCAACCGTACGCTGTACAATGAAAAACACCGACACGATCCGTCCGCGTACGCTGCGCGCGATTCACCGGGAGCCGCTCATAGAGATCTGCACCACACCGCCAGCCGATCTCGCTTCTTGATGTTCCCTCTCAAGAACGGGTCGCTCCCTCGGGGAACACAGCCTTCCCCCACCAACCCCCTTCCAGGCTTCGCTGCTTTATGGAAAGAGGACCAGGTATGCTCAGTCGTTTATTTCTCAGGATGATATTGGGAACGCAACACGTATTTCTGTCTTCTTTCACACTTTCTTTTTACATGTGGGTCTCGTGACGTCCTCCCAGCTTGAATCTTCTGTCTCTGCCGCCGTGATGCTTGCTGTGCGCAGGGGAGGAATGGATCGGTTTGGCAGTGATTGAGGGATACACGGGGGCACGGTGATGATGACTTGCACCCTGTCCAAGCTTACGGTAATTACGGATTTTTGTCTCCCACTCGCGATTGAAATCAGGGATATCATCTTAAATCCATGCTATACAAAGGCGATTGAAAAACGTACTGATATACTTTCGTCAATGTTGAGCAGTTCCTGAGCCTGTTCCGTTTTCCCGGATCTCGTATCTTGCTGCACGGAACAAATGTGTGCCCGATCCTTGATGTGGTGCCCGATAGCCATTTGCTTCCTTCCGGATCGGGTGTCGGCCATTGTCTTACGCGTCTCCTTAATTCCTCCAGGGGCCTGGCGAACAGAGGAGGAGGCCTGGTAGACCTACGGATGCACACAATCACGATGGGCCCCTGTGCTTTCGTGGTTTGCCGTTTACCTGAGGACGACCGCTTTCGTCGACCACAGAAGAATACACCATGCTAGAAGTGAACACGTGAACGTTCGGATCATCTTTCAGCGCATCCTGAACCGACAGCAAGATCAATTCCCTTTGAGAATCTCTCACTCACAAAGCTTTTGATCAAACCCTCGGATTCGCTGAATCCTAGAAACTTCCTCAGGGATGGTGAATCATCCATGAGACTATTGTGAAAGGAGTCTAAGCTCAGCAATTTTCTGTCCCTTCTGGAAAAGCTAGGGTCATTGCATGAACCCACAATTGTGGATTGGCAACGGGAAACTACCTCTTGAAAAATGGATCCTCATCAAAGTCTCGGAGCATGCGAGTGAACAACGACATCTTGGATTTCTGAAGAAAATTTTTAATGCATTTTCTACTTTATTTCAGGTTCACTTCGGGTGATTTTCCAATGCACTCTTCTCGGACACGGCTTAACGTAAGAACAACAGCAACTTTCAGAACACTACAAGCATTTTTTCAAGGAACGAGCTGTGAGGCGATTCTCTTTCAAGTGTGCATGCGTTGTCGCCATTCGTGCACTCAATGGACACATACCTGTGAGGCTCACTTGAGCGACGGAGGAACGTGTAATCGATGACACCGGCCGCGGCGAGCTTCCGTCCCGAAATAAAACGACTCGTGTCTTTGCAGGTCTTGGCAAGCACGCGCGCGCCCCAACACACGCGAACGTCGTCGGCCCATCAACTAACGCGAAGGGAATGCGCGCGAGCGGGCGAGCCCAGCCGGCAGCTACCTGTCTGTGCAGGCACTCGGGAACGAGCCCCACGAACTCGTGTTTGTGTCCGTCCCTGCTAATAAATTAACCTCGTGCATCAAATCTGGCGGATGCAGAGGCACGCTCGAAACGGCACATCGGGAAGCACTTCTTTCACTCAGGAATATCCCTGACTGCAACAAACCTTTCGCGCTGGATTCGGATTCTCCCGTTGCTGTCGATGCTTTTAAAATAAAGTGATGAAACGAGAAACGGGATCCCGAAAAATTTACGACATGCACGTTGCAAAGGAAAAAAACGAGAGAGAGAGAGAAGAAGAAAAAAAAACGCAGACACGCTTATCGATTTTTTTCCTATCAAGAACTTGGCAAGGTACACCAACAGAAACACTCGATAGTCTGTACATTTTAGCAGTCCGTAATCACTTAGCATTCCCGCTTTCCGATGTCGCACAAAGCTGGTGAGAGAGGTGGCACCACATGAAAAAAAGGAGTATGCAAAAATGAAAGTGAAGGAAAGAAAGCGCAGTCCCACGCAGAAGCGCTACAGTCTTCTCTGAAGATTTAGTTGCAAGTGACCGTCAACGAAATCTTCGTTCTAGCTCCGCTCGAGTGGAGAGAGATTCAACTAACGCCGATCCCGTGACTAGATGGGGATAGACTATTGGGTGGCGATTGCACCCTGGTTCGAAATTTCGTCCCAATAGAGGCGGCAGGCAGCAAGGTTTGCCGAACAGCCGGTTCCTGCTAGAAGTAGCGATTCATTCTAACACGACCCAACAGCCGGAGACGCGTGCACGGGACTCTTGACCGACCAGAATGGTTGGAGGGAGCACTTAGAGGGTCCAACCATTCCAGTTCTACTACAGAGTCTTTTTCCAACTGCGTTTCCATAACCTCAGGGCGCACTTGCATCTCATGTTCATTAAGATTGACTAGTAGTCGTAATACAGGCCGATTAAGTCACAAGACACGAAATCATCATTCGTTTACTTGAATGACAAGTTTGAATCGCATCTGCCAGAATCCGTACCGGAGATGCGCCGTAAGCGAAAGCATCTGAAAGGTTAGGACTAGTTTGTTGTTTCTTCGTTCCGATGTTAGGACTTGTTTCTGAATCCCGAATGAGCAAATCACCACATTACAACTAAGGAGAGAACAAGGAATGTACTGGTGGCAAGGACAACAGCACCGAGCACATGAGGTTTTTTCGATCCCTAATCGTGAAACCAGGAAAACGAATCCAAAACCCACTTGTTTGCCTTACTGTAATTCTTACTCTGTATGCGGATGCTGAAGCAAATGAAGTTCCCTTGTTTTTATACGTATATCTTTTTTTCCCGAGATCCATGAAGCACCAACGCTTCGGAATGAGTGACAAGATAATTTGACTCACATGTGATTTCGACACTCGCCCAAAATAAGTGAACAGCGGCGTTCTTATTGTGAAGAAGCTTCTGAATGAGAAGGCGACGAAACACTTGAGGGAATGAACAAACTGGAAATCGGTATTCGTCTCAGAGAATGTCCACTTTCGAGTGGATGATCCTATTCCAAGTCTAGTAAAGCAGGAATGCTCCTTTCTATACTCCTTGCACACATGGTTGCCAGAGCACTTTGCACACAGCAGCCAATATCATGCAATGCTGACACTTTTCTGAGTTGTTTTGCACATGGAGACACTTTGAAGCAGAAGAGAAATCCGAAACCACTTATGCAACTTCCGCATTTCAATGACGAACCTCATCGAATTGCACGAGATAGTCTGCACGGATTCATGGTGAGAACGAATTCGAAAAGAAAAATAACTTTCTTGAAAAAAAAAAAAAAAAGAAGTTTTGCGCATGTAAAATCATTTCAGATTCAGATTATATATTATTCTTCGACCTACCTTCTCTTTTTCTTTTTTTTTCTCACGGACCTCAATGAATCCGTGTCGAGAAATGATCAAAATAAATCAGAGATACCAGGAAAAATGAACTGCCTTCATTTTCCTCCAACTAGCCGAAGCACAAAGCACACACATGATACGAGAAACACTACAGCTGCCACCTACTAATCTCTAGCTTTAGAGCCGAACACATGCCTGCCAAACACCATAGCTCGAAAGAACCCCGTCTATGACAAAGATACTTCAGAAAACACCTTCGTAGCAATGTCGACATGTATGCTAGCCCTGTCCCACAGAAAAGAACAACTTCTGTGCTATAAATTAAGTACATTTAGAGGGACAGACAAGACAACATGCTTTCTAGCAGTAAGCGCCAATCGCTTCCATATATTCTTCCCACTTCGAGAAGCAGTTATTAATGCAAACGCCGGACAAACTTTGAGAATGCAAAATTTCGTTACATGATGAAACATCAAGGCTGAACTGAAATGCCACCTTTGGAGAAGCCTGTTCTGAGGTTCTGAGGTTAGAAACGGACTGTCTGCTTTCTGATCAGCAGGCAAGCTCCGATCGCATTCGCGGATCGTCGGTTCCCTTTCCCCTTCTCCCCTTTCAAGAGAGCCTTGTCCTCGCTTCACCTCCAGCGACCACTTCCAAACTACTCACACGAAAGAGGTGCTCAACTATCCTCGAGACAGCCCTCTCCTCAGAGCAGCTTCACTTCCGAAGCATCCATCACGGCTTCCAGGATTACCCAACAGCTCCGCGAACACTGCGGTTTCCGATTCTTGAAAAAGCAACGGAAACAACGGTGGCAGTTCACTGAGGGAGGACGTGCAAAGCTTTTTCACCGAAGGAAGTGACTGCCGGCGTCCTTCAGCAGCCCACATGCTTTGCCTTCGAGAAAGGCCATGTTGATCCCGCACGCATCGACCGTGGCTCCCTCGGTGAACGTAGGCGCCTTCTCATGACGTCAGAGTCCGTTCAGGATATGCTTTGTCACTCGAAGTGCCGCGTGCTGCTGATTCCATCCAGTGCATCGCGCTCAGTTTCATTTTGAGAAACCTTCTGCTTCAAATCCTTCGCGGGAGCATCCACTGTCATCCGCTTCCGTCTGTCCCGCCTCGCGGAGCAGCAGCAGAAGTGCCACACCATACCCTGGCACCCTCTAGAATGCTTCGGAACTTTTGCTCTGGAAAGAAACTTCAGCACGACCGAGCTGCAGCGGCGAGAACGTCTCGGAAACAGCAGCATCCCAGCTGCCGCTCGGGAACCCGCTGCCCTGCACGCGAGTGGGTCCTCGTCGCAACTCCTCTTCCCAACGAGACAAAGAATGGGAACGGAGCTCAACGCTCGTGCGTTGGACCACCGCTCTTCAGCACATTCACCACACACGCACGTGCCTCCCTGCGCTCGGTGCTTCTGTACACTTCGTGCACATGTGCGCGAAACGAGGCAACTACCGCTCTCCTCCCTTCTCCGGGGCGCTGCTGACACGCTGAAGTGGGGCCGTTGCCGTTGTCAGCCACGTGTCCCCGAGATATTGATTTTTCGCGACCAACAATGCTGCTTCCCATAGTCAGCCATTTGCGTGCGGCTTGGAGGCCCAAACAATGCGCACAGTGTGTTCACCGAACGGCGCGAATTTCAGCGTGGGCACCGTGTGGCCTGCTGCCCAAACCCGTATTTTTAAGTAGCAAAGTTTCTCCTCCTGGGGAGATGCAGTAGGGCCTCCTGAAACCGATTCGGAACGATGGGGACGGCGATTCCACGAGGGATGGAAAGCAGAACTATCGCATCGTCACGCAATCATTCTATTTTCCAGCACACAAGTAGGCAAGCGGAGAGAGCAGCATCACTAAATTTCGAGGGACCGCGCAACTATCTGTCGAATGTGCAACTCCTGTTCCAGGGAGTCTGTAGGATAGGCTCCTTCTATCTATAAACATAAACATGAACTTTCGAGAAGTATCATATGGATCAGACAATTCAAACAGTGGAGGAACATTCGACTCAACGTTTCGCAACGCGGATTACACAGCACAATTTCTTAAAAAGGTTGATAGGAACTGTAAATGGGAAAGCAATACATGGACTTTTCCCATTTGGAGTTTCTTAGAATGGATTGTGAACTTACGCTAGTCCAGAGAATTCGTTCAATGGAAAGAAGCACACTGCAAGGTGGTAGAAGGAGATTTTCACTCTCGTTTTCTTTGCTGAAAGGATTTGAAATAACTGAAAATAAAGTTGTTCCGGCGAAGATTCTCCCACCGGCTGTTGGAAACAGATTTGTGCGTCGGCTAAAACGCACACAGCGAAAACACCTGTCGTCAAAGAGCGATCGCTTAGTGACGGATCTAAACAACGAAGCGCATGGGTGGTGAGGCGGTCCAATGCCGCCGCCGCCGCCGCCGCCCCCATCGGGTCGGAAGACGCAAATCCGGGAATTTTGGAGCGTAAAATGAGTTTGCATTCGATTGCAGCAATTAGCTGCCGTGCCCCTTGGTTTTTTCTTGCATTTTGCGATCCAGAAAATTCTCTGCAGCCTTCCTTTTTCACCATCTTCCCCCTTCCCCTCCTGAGACTGCACATTTTTTTTTGGCCGTCTATTATGTTCTTCCCAGACTGTGACTGTCTGCATTGGAACCAAACAGCCTATCGAATCACCGCTGCACCGTAATGGCAAAGCAGTATCAACAAAAATCAGTATTCCAGAACTGCGCTGTAAATAGATCGATTCATGCAGCAAATTGGAATTTAATTACTTGGGATACAAAAAACAAGAGCTTCAGCTGACATGGCAACGGCCCAGCGTGTCAGCAGCGCCCCGGAGAAGGGAGGAGAGCGGTAGTTGCCTCGTTTCGCGCACATGTGCACGAAGTGTACAGAAGCACCGAGCGCAGGGAGGCACGTGCGTGTGTGGTGAATGTGCTGAAGAGCGGTGGTCCAACGCACGAGCGTTGAGCTCCGTTCCCATTCTTTGTCTCGTTGGGAAGAGGAGTTGCGACGAGGACCCACTCGCGTGCAGGGCAGCGGGTTCCCGAGCGGCAGCTGGGATGCTGCTGTTTCCGAGACGTTCTCGCCGCTGCAGCTCGGTCGTGCTGAAGTTTCTTTCCAGAGCAAAAGTTCCGAAGCATTCTAGAGGGTGCCAGGGTATGGTGTGGCACTTCTGCTGCTGCTCCGCGAGGCGGGACAGACGGAAGCGGATGACAGTGGATGCTCCCGCGAAGGATTTGAGTCCATTCCCCTCTCCTCCCCGGCCTCCTTCCACATCCATCACCTTGGCTTGTTACCCGTTCGTTGACGAGGACCCCACAGCCGCAGTGCTCTGGAGGACGGACGTCTCTCGAGGGATGGGGGAAGCAGCGTTTGCCAAATGTCGTCCACTTTCTAGCTCTTTTGTTCCTTCCTGCGAAAAGGCTGAGCGTCTTCTTCCCAGGCTTTGGAAATCGGGGACAGCGCCGTCGATGACCGGTCGTCCCAGGAACTGGATGACACATACCCTCCGGCAGTCCCCTCCCCGGTAAAAAGGTAAAGGCGAAGGAGCTGTCGTTATGCAGTCCAGGAGGGCGTTTCATTCTGTCCATAGGGATACCGGAAAAGCCCCTGAGCAAGCTCATGAGGGATGCACCTCCATGGCCGCGTTCACACACGCGTAGGTCAAGCCACCTGCGTCCATTTTAGTTCCTGAAAGGACACCAGAGCACTCTCCAACGCATGGAATGCCAAAAGGAGACTGCATGCTCCGGAATCGATAATGGCGGGCAAATATAGCGCTACCTGGCTGATAGATCACACGGGACTTTCGTTGGCACAGCAACGTGGATCCCTCTCTCCCGCCATTCCCCTCTTCTGGACGGGTGCCAGCAACAAAAGTACCGAGAAATTGTAGCATTTGCGTCACGCAAAGGAAAACGTGGAACGACCACGGCAGGACTCGAACCTGCAATCTTCGGATCCGAAGTCCGACGCCTTATCCATTAGGCCACGTGGTCAGCAAGTGGGGTCTTTTGAAAGTCGGTTTTATTGTGCACGGAGATAGCATCGTTCGGTCCTAGTTGAATATTGCAAGGTTTCCTTTTTTTCTCTCTCTCTCTCTGAAAAGGGAACAACTGATTTTACCCGAAGCAGATCGGCTTTCAATCCCGAGCCACCAGTTAAAAGAGGGCACTCGTTCCCCAACCTGGAAAACAGGTTAATGCAAGAGGAAGGAAAGACAAAAGCAATAAGGACAAAATCGTCCTTCCGGACGCAGGCTGCACCCATCGTCATGGCTTCAAGACCTGAGGTTCTGTCTTCGCGTTACCTTTACTAAAATGCACGTTAGAATGCTGTGTCGATGTGCAGTGGAAGTTCCTACAGAAAGGACGCGATCGAAATCTGGTCCGAATCCTTCTCAAACGGGACTCCGATACACCTTGCCGAGACGCTTTCATTGCATTCTTCTGTTCGCCGTGCAGACCTGCCGCGCATCCTCTAGAGAAAACCAGCTGCAGCTGCAGGAAAGGCAGACCATACTGCGAGCGAATGCATGCTCTGAGGAGAGGGGAAGAGAGGTGGGAGCTCGGATTGCGCTGTTTCGGATGGGCGCGACTTCTGGTGATCGCTGCTCCCCCAAGGATAACCACGGCAACCGCGGCGGACCTGACGTCGGTCATGATGGAGTTCGACAAAATCGACACGCTTCGTTTACCTTTTCCGCCGGGCACTCTTGCTCGGTAACGCCTCTGTGGGGACAAAGGCGTCCTCCTCTCCCTCCGCTCTCACCTTTTCCCAACTCCTCTCCCCCACCCGAAGCCATTGTTGCGCACACACGCTGACCTTGGAGTCCTCTTGCGGACCCTCTGCGACCCTTTCTCGTCCGCCGAACAAAGGCAACGCTCCCCAGCAACACCTTCGCCGCTTCCTCCTTTTTTGTCTGCCCGCTTTTTCGTGGGTTACCTGCGCCCGTCGGTTTCCCGTAGAGTCCCCCCCCTCCCCTCCCGCGTGAGGCTTCGGCCTCCACGCAGCAGCACCTTCAGGAGTCGTGCCGACCAATCGGCCGCGTCGTTGGAGGGGAGAGGGGGGTGCACGACTGGCAATTTCGTCTTCGGAGCAGCTGCGGCATGGCACGGTCGTCGGTCGTTTACCGCATTCGAAGGATGAGGCCCGAGGCGAAGGTCAGGAAGATGGGGATCGGAGAGAGGGGAAGGTGCTCGGTCACGCCCACTCCTCTCGGTCCTCCTCCTCTTTTTCTTTTTGTCTCCTTTTTTTTTACCCTTCCTCCCGCGTCGTGCTTCCGGGCGCCACTCGCAGCCGAGCCCCTGGTTTGGGCGCTTAGGCAAGCCGGTTTTCTGCCTCCGTCGTCCGGGCAACCCGTGCGGCAGGAGGCAGCATGTGCCCCTCGGAACCTCATGTGGGACACGAAAAGGTGGAGTGTGGGTGAAGGCGTGGTCCACGGAGGAAATGGCACCGCTGAGGAAGGAAGGGCGGGGTACGCTGGCCCTCCCGTCGCTCAGCAAGAGCCACCGCCTGGGTGATCGGAGAGTTAAAAATAGCGCTCAGCCCGTGTTCAGTGCGCCCGCGTTCGCTCATGTCCGTCCCGGAGCCACCGGACGTGCCAGGAGCCGCAAAGTAGCGGCTGGGAACGAGGGTGGAGCATTGGCGGGGTTAAGGCGGAGGGAGCTCCTCCTTCCTTCCCTTCTCCCTTCTTCGATTCCCTCTATCTTCCTACTGCACCCTCATGCGTCCCTCACGCTCTCCCGCGCGGTGGGAGCGGTGATGGCCTCAGGCCTTTGCTCCCTTCCCCTATTCGTTTCTTTTTTCCTACGCGATTCACCTACTCGCAGTGGGATTTGAGGCAATTCCCCCGTTGCAAGGCTGGCCGTCGACAGGTTCCTGGAGACAGCAGGAGCTCCGGGAGCGCCTCGACGCATGCACGGTGGGGGGAGGTGGTGGAAGCTCCCTCTCGCCTACTCCTGCGGGAGCGTTCTTTCGCGGAAATGGTGGCACCACCCACGATTGGAGCAATGGGCGTATCGTTGTTGGATCTTTCCTGTAAAGCGGGAGCAATCCCAAGCGGGGGAGCGGGAGTTTCCGGTCGGGATGTTCGGGCCGGACCTCAACGGGAAGCGCGCGCGAGCTCCTCCGCTGAGGCGGAACAGGAGCTCGCAGCCTCCCGTTGCAGAAGAACCGTCCCAGCTGCACCGAGTAAAGACAGGGATTTCCCAGAAGAGCAGCTGCGCCGACCCGGTTTCCGAGGGTAGGCAGCTCCACTGCGAGCAACGGCGAACGTCCCTATCAGGATAGAGGCCCATTCGTTCCTCCTGCAGCGCCATTTTTCCCCTCAGAGGGCTGCGCCCCCATCCTGAAAGCGGGACTCCCTAAGCAGAATGGCTTGGCGAGGGGAACACAAGGATGCAGCAGCAAAGGATGGGTAGAAGGGGTGAAAAGAATCGGACGAAGCGGCCATCTTGGAAGAATCGTTCGTGTTTGGTTCGGCCGATTGGTACGACGGGTTCCCCCTGGAAACGGAGCCGATCGGGATCCTGGAAGATCTTAAAAGTAAAAACGTCTGGTTGTTATATATATTGATATATAAATTTATATATAGATTAACATATATTATAATTGCATATCCTTAAATAATATCTTATGTATGCAATACATATATAATTACAATATAAATTTATTTTGAAATGGATATTCATTAATATGCATATTATTAATGGTAGTATTATGTTAACACGTATATTTGTTAATATAATTACTATGTTTCTTATATATATTAATGTCTATGTGTAATTTGATATGTAGATGAATATATATTGTTAAGATTATGAAAAATAAATACATATGCTTATTACATGTATATATATATATAGATAGATAGATATGGATAGTTAGTTTAATACTCAACTTTATTTGAGCATACATATTGGCTAGATTTATTAGCACACATGATTAGTATAATTAATAATATGTAGTGATATGTTAGTGATACGCATTAAAGATTATAAAAATAAATATATGCTTATTATGTACATAAATATATATATATTTATGCACATAATTAAGTACATATTAAATGATTAAATAACTATCTGATTTTAAATGATAAAAATTATTATGAGAATTAAAAATAGTTGAAAAAAATGAAAAGGCGAACAAATGAAAAAAAAAAACAAAAAAGAAATTTTGTATTACATTCTATCTTTTCCAGAAGTCAACAAACGAGACTTTCTCAGAAAATGATGAATTCTATTTTCGGGATTTTCATCGTTCGATGAATATATGTTTATAATTCGATATTTATGTATTCAATTCACATATATTTATTGTGTCTATAACTATATATTAATATATATATAATAAACACATATGTATTCATAATCTTTATCGTCTACACTAATCTTTATACAAATATGTACGTCTTTATATAATAAAGATGTAAATTATATTAATAGTATGCATATTAATAAATATTAATATACATTTATTTCTTACTGAATTTGTACATTAATTTATATGTAAATACACAACTAATATACCTAAAAAGCACATATGAATTTATAATCTTTATTAAATATATTCATATACAAATGTATATGGATATATTTAATTTATAATTCATATACGAATGTATATGTCAATATACATATAATAAACACATGCATTTATTTTTGAGACCTTTCGGGATTCGAAAGAGACTTCCCTGGAAGGTCCTCCTTGCGATAAAGAGGCGGGACCACCTCCTGGCTGCCGTTCCCCACTAGGGAAGTGCCCGATTGCAAAACCTGGAAGCTCCGGAAGGGGAGGGCATGATTCGAAGGTTCCCCCCGCGCCGTCGACAGCAGATCTTCCCTCCGGTAGAAGTCGCGTCGCCGGCTCTCCGGAGAGAGTAGGCGCGCGTCGGTTTCCTTTTCTCCGGGAAGCTCCCGTTCCGAGGAAGACAGGATACGTTGGACCCGAGAAGTTCTCTCGGGAGATCAGAATCTTATTGGAGAGCCGAACACGTTCGAGGCCCACGCTCCTCCTGCCGGCCAGGGAGCTTCTCTCCTACGCGCACATGTTCGGGATGGAGATGCATCCCTACGTAGGGGGCCCCGTAGGACAATCTCGTCTCCCGAGGCACTCGATTATAGAATTGTCAAGGAAACATCCAGAGCGCGCGAGAGACACAGGGCAAGGCGGTCGGGAGCTAGAACAAGATTGGAAGGGAAAGAAAGAGGACAGTTCAACAGATCTTGTTGCTAAACAGCACCAGTAAGGTGCCGTCATGCGACCGAATTCGCAGTTGTACACAACCGAATTGGCATCGCTATCCAGAGAGTGTCCATCACATCCACCTGCAATGTGAATCATAATTCTTGGAAGATGAACCATCAAATCCGGCCTTTCTCCTTTGCCCTGCCCGTCCCAGTCATCATGCATGATTCACCTCGACTGGCTCGTGGCTAGGACCACCAGCATTCAAATGAAAGAAACAAGGCCAGCACGCCGGAGAAGTCACAAGGGAAAATGGCAGATGAATCTCATTTCATGCTGGCAGTGTTCTCAGGCAACACTACCACGCTGTTTTCTTTTTGCCCTTTGTAGATGGATACATCTACGGACAGCTCTCAGCACCGTTTTCTAAGGAGCAGTCGCGTTCCGTTCTCAGAAACTCTCCCCTGCATGCCCACCATATCTCGATTACCTGTATATGTAATTCAATCACCTTTATAATACGTGAGAGGAAATGCAACCACACATCAATGATGGAACCAAGCGAATAACTGGTGCACCTGTCAAATATGGGAGAATACTTCCAGTACTCCCATAATCACGGGAATGATGTCATCCCAAGCAAATCGTTTCATCTGGGAGCTTTGCCTTGGCGACAGTAGGTCGAAAGGGTTCGTGCCCCGGGGCGCCCGTAGGAAGCGCAACCATGTCTCCAAAAGCGTCCGTCGTTATCCCCTTGCGACAAGGACGGCTACAGCCAGCCAGCGAGCCTTTACGTGAGAGCTTGCTCTCTCTCCCCTGCTGGCTGTTTTGAGTCCACACGGAAGTGCATCCTGCCATTCCTTTTGAAAATCGTGCCTGCTAACAAAGAGGAAATCTGATTCTGCTCCGTGTGTCTTGAGTTTTTTTTTTCGTCGTCGTCGTCGCAAGGATGGCAGCATTCTTTCGGTTTCATTAGAGGAGGGAAGGAACGGGGAGGGGAGGGGGGAGGAAAGGAAAAGGAACGCTGCTCTTGTTTTTCTCCCTCCTTTCTTCCCTGAAATCGAAGAGAACGACCTGTGGGAAACGTTAACTAAAATTCTTGATCAAGAGAGGTAATGCCTACGAATAAGCAAATGCTTCTCAAGTCTGCCTTCAGGGCTCACTAATCATCCACAGGGAAGTCTTGGCCTTGCTCTTTCCAAAATGACTCAACTCAGGGATACGAATTCTTAATTTCTAATGGTGGAAGCTTCAGCTTCGCTTATGTGCGTTGCTGCTTGTCAAAGGATAGAGAGGAAGCTTTGCCATTCGCCTCTTACTTGCTCTTCTTTTGGGAGGGGGGCCTTCCAGAATTCGTCAATTCGATCGACTCTGTGTTGGCTTTTTGGAATACCTGCTTTGCTTTTTGCTCAGCTACTCATCTGACCCTGGAGCAGATTGAGGGAATGGCAGCTGTCGACTCAAGGACAGGGATGACACAGAGGTCTCTCTCCTGACGACATCATTAGCTCCAGTTCGATTTGCATCCCGAGAACGTGGATTTACCCAGCCGAATGCCCATTCGCTCACCCACACACACGTGTGTCTTCATATTTATTACACACGCACATGTGTACAGGTATATAATATAAATATACATCTTCCGTCTCGAACTTATTTGTGTGCTATTCGTACTTCCTAGAAAATAAGGGCAGGGATGATGAGATACGGGCGACTGTTCCTCATGAATTGAGAAGTGGGGTAATGAAGAAAGGGGGAATTCCTGAGAATTCAAGACGGGGAATAGTCTGACGATGGGATCAGAAGAACAAGTACAAAGTAGGGCGCATCGCCTTGGGTGCCTAACTTTGGAGAGGGAGGTATCATTCCCTGGATCTGTTCTACGAAAGGTCACGGCACCGTGGATTCAGAACCGAACGCTTCATTCCGTTTGTAGCGGATGCCGAGCGGATGGATGGGAGAGAACATCGGGAAAACTGCTTCCTGATCAGAAGCGGCCGCACGGCACATAGAGGTACTGGCATAAAAGCAAAAAGGGTGTCCACGTCAAGAGTTTATTTCTTGCGATGGCCTCTGAACCAAGGTTGCCCTCGATTTCGCGGTTGCGCATTGTCCCGCCTATTCATCTGATGAGCTACGCTTAGCCTTTCTTCCCCTCCTTTCTTCCCTGAAGGAAAATCGAAGAGGAGCCGTGTGATTCATGAAGGCAGGCTTGCGAAGCGGTTGATGCTGTTTGGTAACTCATGTATCCCCTTCCCTTGTCTGCCTGAAAAGGCATCTTATCCCCCGGGAAAACTCCTCTTTCGTACACCCTGGTACCCTTTCCAGAGTAGAGCTTCCAGGGGAAACCGCTTGCCTTTCCTAGGAGACCACACCCTGAGAGAGCATCAGCAGAATGGATGCAGGGAAGAGGAAGAGGCTAGGGAGGTTTTGATGACAGGCCGAAGGAATCCCTGAGAGAAATTAGAGACGCTGAAGAAAATGTGCCAAGATTTTTTTCTTTCTGAATGAAGCCACCTGAGCTTCAAAGCGCCCTCGATCTTGTGCACCCCTGTAAGCTGCGATGGACTGGAGTTCCTGACCTACCCAAGTTTATTTCATTCTTTTCCTGGAATGCTGGGGCCGAGTCCATGCGTCTCGAGACGTCATAGCATCGGAACCGAATGCGGCTGTTTGCTAAGAAAGTAGCGTGAAGCCGCGCGTGAAACCGTGAAGTGTTGCAACCACTGCCGAAGACCTCAGGGTCTGGGCCGCATCGACAGAAGAGGAAGCGAGACTCCTCCCTGAATACATAGCCTTGTCCCTAATCTCGATTTCCTTTCTGGAGAGAAGCCTGCCCAACCTCCAGCCTCCTGAGACTTCGTCCCCCGCAAACTTCAACGGGTTTCGGCAGAGGCGGTTATCCAAGGGAACATGCGCCTCCGTTATGTAGCGTCGCAGGGCAGCGTGGTAATGGTTCGGCATTAGTGCTCCGGAGAACGGAACGAGGACGTCTTCGGCTGCCTGGTTTTCCCACCCTACAATCCTTCGAATTGTTGGGCTCAGGAGCCTGGATGGATCCTCCCGTCTGTGGTCCTCGAGAACCGACGATTTCATACCGTTTCGTGCTTCCCTCTCCCTCCTCGAGCGAACCGTCGGTTTCGGCCAGTGGGCGATTCCGAGCAAGAGGAATGCGGTCGTCCAGGGGACCACACCGAAATCTCTCTCGTAAGCCCAGCTGGCGGAATCGAAGGAGAGCATCGCTTTCTTTGACCCCGATGCCATATCCCAATTTCCACTACAGAAAATACGAGTGGGGCGTCCTCCCCGCGCATAGGCCTGGTGTTCGTCCCTGGTGAGATCATGGGCTGCCAGAGGTCTGCAAAAAAAAATCCCCCCATGTAAGTGAGCTCCGCCTTCATCGGAAGGTCGCAAAAAGCGCAACGACGAGGATGGGATTCGAACCCACGCGGGCAGAGCCCATTGGATTAGCAGTCCAACGCCTTAACCACTCGGCCACCTCGTCTCCCTGTCGATTGTTCTATTAAGTGCCTAAAGAACCAGAGTATCCTTCTCCCTCCTCTCCTACAGTACAATAACCCTTTCATACGGGAGATCGCGTGAGAAATTCGGGAAATCGGCCGAGGCAGGAGCAAAACTGCAACAGAATCAATCAGGTTTCGAATTCCCTTCGACGGAGAGGGGGAAACTCTTACGTGCGGATGCTTTACTAACAGCAACATCTATCCACCTATTGACAAGAATTTGCGTGTTTCATGCATTCGTTTTTCGAGTGGAATTTCTATGTACATCCAAGTTGTCGATGCCGTTTTTTGCCTGTTGGTGCGTACTCGTGCATGCTGACGTGTAGTCCACTTTGAGTTCGGATGCACAATTGTACAAAACAACCGCAAAATGGCGGCTTGGAGGATGCAATTTCAAAACCCGTTACCGTGCGTGCTACGCCTTGGCTCTGCGCACAGAGTTTAGAAGGATCTCCACAGTTTTTGCGTGCTGCACCATGCTGAAGGCCGGAATTTCTGTTGTGGCAGGTGTTTCGATTTTCTATTTATTGCTGGCGTATCCGTTTCTCTTGACTTACGATTACATAATAACAAAACTTATACAGCTTCTGGGGAAAAAGTAAAACGCACCAGCAATACACAAGTGAATGGACTGCAATTCGTGTTCGGAATCTGTGGATACCTTGACTGAACTCCTGAAGCGACCATCTGATATTTTAGCTCCCCTTGCCAAAATTGACGATGAAGAAGAAGAGGAGGAAAAAGTAAGCATCCTCAGTGCTACAAAAATGTGGATTACATTAGCTTTTTTGGGGGGGGGCAAACAATCACGTTTTACATTAAAAGGGGGGATTCTGTTCATTGCAGGTGGCAGCACGTCGTTAGTACTAAAAGAATCCTGAAAGTACTTCTCTGAGTAATTGCTCAATGTAGTGTCCATTCGTTAAATATTGATAGGAGTGCTGGTGCCATTCCGCAAAGATATTTTGCAAAAATTTTGCATGCATAAACAATTTTGTTTAGAGCTTAGAATTCTGTCTGGTTTATCATTTTGAAAAGTAATTTCAACATGCCTGAATCACAGTAACCGTGCTGTGTGTTGATTCAAATTAAGTGCGAAACAAGAGCATGTACCCAGTACATTGACGTTTATATTAGTGAGGACTTCCATTGCTTCTGAAATGTATTAAGGTGGTTCACAGAAATGGTAATATTTAGCAGCATGCATTACCATTTGCAGTGTAGCAAGGTTTGCCTGTTAGATGAAGGACAAAATAAAGTGACTTCATGTACTTTCTACAAGATCTTCTGCACCTGGAAATTGTCTTGGTAAAGCCAAGAATTGAATACCACAAGCAGACAAAATGCGCATCCCAATTTAAAAGTTTGGAAGCAAAAGCAAAAATGAAGCTTTCAGCTTGTAAGGAAAAAATGTGCTTGCCAGAGAAATGAATTGTGCTTACACATGGCATGTGACAGAGCTGGAAAGATGACTAAAGTGTACCTATACTCCAAAGTAGATAACCAATAACATACATAATACAAGCATGGAAGACACGTAGATGGAAATTTGTTAAACATACAGTTTTTTCACGTTTGTTCGCACATTCATTTCCTGAAGAATCTGTTTTTTGCTGATTTGTGTGTTTAGCATCTTTCAGCAGTGATTTTAACTATCACTGACATTTATGTAAAGCCCATTTCAATCATATTTAACAACCAGTTTTTGTTTTACATAGTCATATCAGAATATGTTTAGTGAAGTTTATGCATTTCAGAATCAAAGTCATGTCAGAAGTGAAGGTGTGCAAAAACTAATGAGCTGGCTGAATCAAAGCATGAAGATTGAAATGAGTGATGGGCGAATTCTTATAGGCTTCTTTTTGTGCACTGACAGAGACAGAAATATCATATTAGGGAGCTGCACCGAAATTGTCTCAATTAATGGTGGGTGGCTTATTCAGAATTCAGGTGAATGATTATTTCAGAAGAACCAAGGTTTTTGGGGCTTGTCATGATTCCTGGCATCCATGTTCAGTCCATCAGTTTACGTGATCCTAACTTCACCAGTAATGATTTTGAAAATGGGATCACTGCCACTGTGTAGGATGCAGATTCCATTTATTTTTGTGTAAATAGAAGACTAATGGACTGCTCTATTTGCTGTCAATATAGTGCTGTGCATTTCTCTTTTTGTTACTGTTTCTCACCTCTTGGATTTCAAAGATAGTTGAATTATAGTTAGTAGAAATAAATGATTTATACAAGGAGCATTACAAGTAATTGATAAACAGCAAACAAGCTTAAAGAATTTATTGCATGGAATAGGGCAATTGCTAATATACACAGTAGACTATTAGATAATTATAAACTTCAGGTACTTTGAACATCAATTTTCTCCACTCTGGCACATTAATCATTAAGCATGCTGCATGATGAATAGTACCCATTGAAATCCAACTGCACAAGTAATTCACCAAAATCATGACTTAACTTGCTTAAAACTAAGGCAAAAAATGCAAATTGAAAATTTTTAATACTAACCTTTATAAATATAATCTACGTATTTATGAAAAGTCACATACAACTGCTGCAAATGTGAGTAGTGAGTGGATGCAAATGGCCACTCTGAGGTACCACAGATGTAATTACAAAAGCTGTGGATGTTTTCAAGAGCAGACAGGATAAGTCTGGAGATCACTGATGCTGTGTCATGAAGCAGGCACCTAGAAAAAATTATGAATGCTGTCTATATTGTTTGTTTACCCTTTTTTGATCGATGCAATGTGTATAGAATGAGCTTTCTTGAGATCATCTATACTGTGGACTTGATCAGTTAGCTGATGAAGAAAGTGCACCCATTTGACTTCCACAACTTGCTGCAGGGTGTAATTTAGTAATGTGCTTACAAAATGATTCATATGCCAGCGAAATAGAGATAAACGCTTCAACATGATATTAGCTGCATGTTGTCGCTGTAATTTGCATGCTGCTTGCTGTAGGGAAAACAAACTATAGTGTAATTGTAGTAAAAAAGTAAAAACTTTGCTGTACTGTTCTATTGTTTCTGAAATCAAGACTAAATTCACTGGCCAAGGTGGCATGTAGACTAGTTCTAAATAATTTAACAAGGACATTTGGGTACAGTTTGGCTCTGGGGATTGAGAACGTAGCCGAAAGCCTAGCAGTTGACAGTACTGGCTTTGCTTGTGAATGGAGGCATCCAATGCCTTATCCAAGACAGCTGCTAGCATAGGTGGGTAGAGTAGTTCATTGGGGGATTGTATTTGATGAAACTACTTGGGATTAACTCAGAGGAAGGATCTTGTTTATGTTACCTGAGAGAACAAACTAACAATCAACATATGAGCAAATGGGCCATCTTGAAGTAGCAGAAAATTGTGCAGCATTTGAAATTGCTTTAAGAGCTGGCAATCTTTCCATAAATAAGCTAGAGCACCACAGTTAGCCATTTCCAACCTAAAGACTGACATAAAGAAAAATGTTAAATACAAGGAACTCCTACTGATTGATGAGTGGAATGCTCAGTGTCTTCCCTAACCATGGATCCAGAGGGCATAGTGGCTTTTGGAGATTGTTGAAATGACCTTTACTTTTGTCTTTGAACAGGGGATGTTCTAAAAACAAAGCAAAAAAAAAAAAAAAATCTGATTTAAGAACTTGCTTTCTCACCTAGGAAACCTGATTCCATGATCAATTGTGCATCACATTCTGCCACTGGCCAAGCAAGCTGAACATTATTTTTCTGGCAAGAATCATTTATTTTTTGTAATCCTTTGGCTGAATTCACTTGTTTTGGTGATGCATCAATATTTGAAATCTGTGCTTCTAGCTTTGCATCTGCAGCCTTAGTGGAACTAAAAGTTTCTTCTTGTTCAAGGACTTCTACCACATTCAAAGAACTCTCAACATAAACTTCAGTGTCCATGGTGACATTCTCTTTTTCATTTACAATAATGGGATTTGTGATCATTTGAAGCTTATGGATATCTTCTTGTAAAAGCATGGCTCTTTTCTCATGTAAACATGCACGCTGCAGTAACCATTCCGTTTTCTTCTGAGTGTCATCACTTGCCATTAATAATTGGTCATAATGTAATTTTAATTTGTATCTGAATAAATGCTAGTGGAAAACATACATTCCCCATGCCCTACTTGGTTATTAAATCTTGTGTCTCCTGTGCTGCTAATTGTTTCTGAATTTTCTCGTTTTCCATTCTTGCTTTGTAATCACGTAGTGTTTTGAAGACTTCATTAATCCTCAATTCATTCTTGCTGCTCGCATTTAACTGGTTACACAGTCTTTGATAGGTTTTCTGCTTTTGTAGCATTTCTTCCTTTTTCTTTTCTGTTCTTTCTTATTATCCAATGTATGTAAGTCATCCAGTTCACCTGTTAGCCGTCTGAGTGTCTCCTGCTGGCATAAATACAATGATTTGCATCTCTGTTCCTCTTTCTCTCGTTCTTCCTTTAGTATTTCTCCTAATTTTAGCAGTTTCTTGAAGGCAACAGCTTTCATATTTTGGAAGTATTGCGTGGTATTCATCTGCAACTGAGTGCACTGCCCAAATTCAAGTGGGAAAATTAAGGAAGGATGTTTAATTCCATCTGTTTGGCACAATGGATGCTAAAGCTCATAACGATCACGATCACTGTAAGGAAATATTAGTACCTCAAGGTCACAGCACCGCAGAAAATTTATGTTTTTTCCACAGTTGAGAACAGCAGTCAGAAGAGGTTTTAAAAAGTTTGGAGCCTCCTTCTCAAACTGCTCCTCCAACAGGAAAGAGGCTGTCCAATATGTTTCGTCTCTAGCAGACAGCTGCTCTTGACACTGTTTAATCCCAAATTCTTGATGGGGATCTTCAAGGATACCTTTGAAAATCCATTTTTCCACGAATCTACAAAATTTACATTCCAGCACAAAGAGCACAAACCTGAAATATGGTTGTAGGGTAGCAGTTAAGAGGAACCGAGCCAAACATTGCAAGGGTTCATCCACCATATCTTGAGCCCACTCATATAATAGGTTGATTAATTGAATGCTATTTGATACAAGTGTGCTGTTACGACATAAACGTGCCAAAGGATGCAACAAGTTCTTCATGGGGG
Source organism: Raillietiella orientalis (assembly GCA_036172245.1). Classification (NCBI taxonomy): domain Eukaryota; kingdom Metazoa; phylum Arthropoda; class Ichthyostraca; order Raillietiellida; family Raillietiellidae; genus Raillietiella; species Raillietiella orientalis. Next base: position 369,010 of record JAYWIR010000018.1, on the reverse strand, counting down.
CAAGGATACTCGGCCAACATAGCACTGATGGCACTTGGGTGGAAAAGATGAGAAAATGATGATAAACATCCATCACTACACGCAAAGCTTGACAAAATGCTTGTCTGGTTAAGTTCAAAAATGCAACACTGTTGAAACTGGCATGAATGCGCAAATACGCATTACCAACGGTAGCAACATCATTCAGCAGTTCTTTTATTGCTTCTGGACTAATACAAGAGAGGGTAATTCGATGGTAACTTTGCAGCTCTCCTGACTTGATCGGTTCAAGTATTAATACACAAGAAGCAGAAGAACCAACCTTGTTAATAAAGAAGCAGACTGATGGAACACCTAGCAAAGCATGCTGAATGCTCTGCAACATATGCTTCTCAGAAATGAGGTGGAGTGGCGGAAGGCTTTTTTCAGGAGTGAGCACTGAAGAGGCAAGTGCCCATAAGCAGTGCACCACTTTCTCTCCAACTTCTGAGCAATATGGAGATGTCAAACTGTTAATGGGATCCTGAGGAAAATCCCAGGGCTGTTTTATATGTCCAAAAGGAATGCTTCTAGCTGGAATCTCATGTGGCCTAAACAAGGAAGGATTATCTTCAGCAAAGAATAACTGACTCTTTTGAAAAGACACAAAAAACTGGGGATGTGAGAGAACAGGTAAAGTTGCTCTGGGATTAATTTGGAGCTCTGGATGAGACAAACTGAGATCAAAGATAATTGATGGGAAGATGGGAAACTGAATGACTGTCTGTTTGCTGTTTTGAAACAATGTTTGTTGATATTTGTCTGGAGTGCAAGTAGTTTGATCGATAAACTTCTTGTGAGCAAGGGTCAGAAGAAGAACCAAGACTGGCTCCAAGTCATCACTGAGACTCATGTGGCTCACACAGGTCTGTAGTTTCTGAGCTTCTATTTGATATCCATGCATGTGGAGTTTTAAGATCCAGCCTAACAGTTGACAGGATACTGGCAATGTATCCTTGCTATTTTCTGCAAACCAGGTTCATTTAGGAAAACAAAGCTTGCATACCTGAAATGCGCACATGACTAAATAGCAGCTCGAATGCTTTAGAGCGAAGCTGTTTTTGCCTGCTTTGTGGCAATCCAGTGCCAACCAGCTGGTCACACAGCTTCTGCAGTAAAGAGGGAATACCAACATCCACACCCTAAAAAAAAAATGAAGCAATGCATGCCTTTCGGTACTATCCCCTTTCTTATCCCCAACAAGAATTTCACACAAAAGTTCATTATTTCCGGTGAACATTATTTTTGCTTTTTCGATTTTTCGCTGAGTACTTGATTTGAATAAGATCTCCAATGTGGTCCAGAGCTTCTAGGGCCTAAGAATGTTTGGTCAGCTTGAGATAATTTGAAGCTTCAAGTACCTGATCCAGTTGCTGGTAAGAGTGCCCACTCGATAAACACAATCTAGCTCTTCCAGCCAGGATGGAAGTGGCAGGAAAGCCCACAGACACTGTGGCAATACCTAATTGTGTCAAAATCCTGACAAATGCTCTGTGCAAACATTAGTACAGACAACAAAGAAAAGATAGCATACGCAAGCTTTGCTGGCATATAAATTAGAATGGGCACAACAGGAGAATCTGGGTGTCCGTACAAAATAAAGCCCATCTTCTGCAATCTAGTACGAAAGTAAGTTACATTGTCATGTAGCTGCTTCAAACGCTTCTTCCCATCTTCTGTACTGTCAATGGCAATGACAGCAGCTAATGCTTGCTGTGCTATTGGAGGACTGACGCTTGTAGCATAGCAAGAACTGTGTGAATGGGTCCGTACATATTGAATCAAGGACTAGAAACAATAAAACAGATTCCATTCAATCCTTACCTTAGACCCAGCAATGTAGCCTCCTGCTGAAGCAAAGCTCTTGGTAAATGTACCCATGAGTACATCTATATCTCGTGGATTACATCCCCAATATTCTGTAATTCCCCGACCAGTGGAACCCATAGCGCCTATGCTGTGAGCTTCATCCAGGTACACATATGCCTTGATGCATTCATTAGAAATGATTTCCTCACAGAAAACGCACCTTGTATTTCTTCTTAAGTTCAAGCAATTTGGGTAAAGGACACACTGATCCTTCCATGCTGTACACACCTTCTACAACAATGAGAATCTTTTTCCATGGACGTCTTGTGCGTGGTTGACCTCGTACCACCGCCTCTCTCAGTTTTTTTTCCAGATTTGCCATGTCTACAGAGAGTTACAGTTTTCCTAATGTGCTCCACCCACCATTATGACGGAAAACCTGGATGGAAGCACCTGAAAGTCGAGCACCCAATATCAAAGATGCATGGTTTTGTTGATCACTAAGGATAAGGGAGCCAGGTCCCATCAGAATGGGCATATTCATGGAATTGGTGGCAAATCCCATACCAAAAATCATTGCATCCTCAACACCTAAGAAATCAGCCCATTTTTTCTCCAGTTGTTGATGAATGCTGTGGCATCCTATTCCACTGCCGAATCACAAAATCAGGCAACCTCATGATGCTCACCAAATTCCTGATGACTACTTCCTACATGAATGCCATACTGAGCAATGGATTCCTGTACACTATCTGCACAGCTGCCTTCACGCTCAGCAAAACTGAGATAATTGTAAGAAGCCATATTGATGCACTTAGTTGTGGTCCCTGTTGGAAATAGGGTCCATCCATTATCAGGGGATATCCTGTCTTGCAGCACTACTTCACCACCAGGAACAGAACAAATTGGACGATTCCAACAATCCTGCACTCTTCGATATATCCACTGAGTATAGAAATTTTCGAAACCACTATACAAGGGTGTATAACCCTGAGATTGGAAATCAGCGAATTCATTTATTGTATGAAAGAATATTCAACAGACCTCACGATTTTTTTCTGAATTACATGGGCAAGATACTAGATGGAGAGTTCTCAAGCACTCCCAAATGTAGCCAACTAAGACTAGAACACCATAACCAACATATGTAAAGAATGCCACCCAAAGTGATGGTTCTTCATAAGATTCAACATGTTTCTGTTTGACCGAATGCTGTGGACTGCAACTCCCGGACTTCTGAAACAAACTCTCATGGAAACGGCACAAATTTGTTTTCATTCTCTTGAGAAACAATAAATCAGCGAACATTTTTGTATGAAACGATGCACGTAAACGGATACGTAAGACTCGCAAATCATTTTCCGATTCCTAAGAATAAGTTTACTTCAGCTGTGGGTATTTACATTCGGGCAACTTATTATTCGGGCATAGCCTTGCGCAAGTTGCAATTTTACATACAGTCTTCGAACCCTTGTGTTCGTACACGTAAGACTGGGGAGGCTGAGCACACGGATCACGGAAGGTATGATTTCGTGATTACTGTATTCCATCTCCGTCTACTCTTTTCCGCGAGCGACCGATTGTGTATAATACTTATATTGGAGTTACATGGGGCAGGGCGTCCTCGCGGGAGTCGGCCGTCGGTTTCCAGCGGGAGGCCATGCTGGAAATGGTAACACCGGATGCACACGCCAACCGGCACGGAACGACCGATTTGGCAATCCGCGGGACTGCTTGTGCGCAGAAGAGGCTGCTGCTGCTGCTGCTGCCTACCGCCGCCAAGAACGGGTAAGCACACAGCAACGTTCTTTCGTAGGTGCGTTTCGTGCGTCGTTGGCCAGGCAGATCAGCTGTTTCCGTACCGAGTGTTGTCGTTGTTGTTGTTGTTTGCGTTCGGAAGCTCAGGCGACGACGACGGTCACCCCCTTCGGGCGCAGCCCTTTCCCGTGTCAGGCAAATCCGATCCGGCAGTGGAGAGAAAATGACGACGATCCTCCGAGACAACGCGGAAGCGCCCAACGGCGACAGGAGCAAAGACGACGATCTTTTTTCCGTGACCAGCGGTGCGGAAACGAGCAGCATCCCGAGTTCGAATTCGTCCAGTGACTTCGTGAAAATCGAAAATTCGGAAGTCTCCGGCGAGCAGGCTTCCGTGTGTGAAACGAGCCCGCAGACGGGAGAACCCGGGCAACCCCTGGCCACGGACAGCATCCTTCCGGAAAAACCTGGGAAACCCGGAAACGCCGAACTCGAACGTGCTTTGGAAAATGTACTTCAGGAGAAGGGAAAACGTGAGGATCGTGCAGATTTGAAAGAATTCAGCCCTCCGTCCGACCTGGGCAGTGCGGAGGCAGGCGATGCGTCATCGCCGGTGGCTCTGCAGGAAAGCCCGGTTCAAGGCGCGCCGTCGGGTTTGCATTCGGGAGCCACCACAGGCATCGAAGACGTGCCACAGACGTCGGCTCCCACACCCTCTGCGTCTCAGATTGAAGGCACGTGCTCCTCCGAAGAGAAACAGGTTCGATTCGACGATCTACCCTGCGATCGTGACCAAGATGTTGACGAGGGTGTATCCGTTTCCATTTCACGTAATGACAAATCAAATACTGAGTTTACTGAAGCTGATGAAACAGATAAAGAACCTGAAAATAAAGACGATTGCTCCCAAGAGGACGTTCGGTCGGTAATCTATGGTACATCGCCTTGCCTCTCTAAGGATATCCGCAGTCCAATCTATGCTGAAGAGTCTCAGCTTTCTGCCACTGTAAAAGCAAATGAAAGCCCTACTTTGCATGGTGTGTTCACTCTGGAAGGCTGTCCGGAGGATACATCTCTGAAGCAACACACTCCTCCAGATCATGCCCACGAGACGAGTGATGCATCGGAAAAGGCTGAGGTAACGAAAGAATTGTCATTCTCATTTCCCCCTCCCCTCTTTTCTGTTCGTTGTTGGAAGAGTTGCGTTACGTAGGGCATCTCTACTAAAAGTTTCCAGTATTTTTATCAGTGGATAGCATCGGCTAATCGGTCCCTGCAAACTCCCTCCTTGTTACCTGTATCCCCCTACTTCGTCGTAATCCCTCCTTTTTTTTTTTCTTCCATGCGAAAGCTTCGGAAGCCCTGATTTTTAAAAAAGTCGCTTACGTATCGTTCCTTCATTTTGTGTTGGATGCTGCCGGAAGTTTTTTTCACTGCCGCGATTTTTTACCTGTTTGAAAGAAAACGAAATTCGCGGTGAACTTATCGATTCGAGTTCCCCGAGTCAGGTTCCGTGACCTTGCATCCGCTTCCACATGCTCCCAGCGGGGGGGGGAAGGGGGGGGGGACCACAGTTGGAACTGACGAAATGCCGCAGCTCAAATCGTAGGAAGAATCGGATATTTCGAGGTCGCGACATCGGAAGAGGCGATGAAAGTAACGGAAGGGAAGAACAGCGGAGAAGGCAGAAACAAAGAAAGAGGGAAAGAAAAAAAAAAAATGATTTACAGTGACCTCAGCAGCATTGTTTTGTTGTATTTTTGAACGTGTCGAGCGGGGAGGGGGGGTCGTTGTCGGGCAGGATAAGTCATGGGAGATAAAACGGGATTCGCGTGCATGCGAGGCTAGCGTGTGCACTGGAGAAAGAGAGGGAGAGAGAGGCCACACCAGAGCTCCATCGATTGCCATGCGCAAGAAAAAACAGATTAAAAATAGCGTCATTGCCGTTGGTTCGTTTTGCTGGATGAATATCCTTCCAGACTGATATCTAAGGCTCCCAGGTGATTGTGGCATTTCGGGATTTTGACCGGAAGTGGCGAGGAGGAGAGGAGCCGATACTTCCACAAAAAATTCGCAAGTGGGTGTCATGCTAAGAAAGGGATCCGTCATTGGAGTATGCACGAGGGCGGTTCGTGGCGCCAGTTGCGCCATCCAAAGGAGCATTTTGCGTGCTTATCGGGTTTTCCGTGCTTATCTCTGGAAGGGGACGTAAAATGAGGGTAGGAACCGATCTCCTGGGGTGGACTGCGATGTGGCCCTCTTCTCCAAAAATTGAATTTTCATTCCTTTGCGAGAAACCGGGGATTTTTGACCCTGCAAGTTCTTCGAAACTTGAGCTTTTCCCGGTCTGGACGTGCGTGTTTCCCCCGGGGCGCGCGCGATTCTCCCCTGTTGGCAGGTAGCTTTCTGTCTTGTCTTCACGTGCACGTGTGCTCACCTCGCTGTCCTTCCAGTCAAGGACAGCCCGGGAGCGCTGACCGCGAAACGCGTCCGGTTCGGCAGCGCTGTCCTGCCTGCGGTTCCTCTTCCCCCCTCGGCGGCTGCTCAGGACGTCCCGGCATCGGTTTCCGCGAGCGATCGGGATCCCTCTCTCACACGCGCTGCTTCTGGCGAGGATCCGGCGTTGCAGGCTGATGCTGTTGTCCGGGGCAACGCACATGATGCGCACGAACAACTTTCGGCTGCAGTACCACGTGCGTGACGTCTTCTGCTTCGTCGCGTTTCCGAGAAGTGCTCGCCCGCCTAGCTAAATGCTTGCGACTCCTCGAATCGTTATCCAATCGCATCTTCCCATCCGTGTTTCCAGGGAGCCAGTTTGGATCGTCTCGAAGGACGAGAAGTAAGTGACTCCTTCCCGACGAGGGGAGCGAGCAGATGGGGGCGGAAACGAATGACCGTTTTCTCTCTCAGTTGCTTCGTGTTCAGAACCGACGCGTGCGCGCGTGCCGTTCTCGGGAAGAATTCAATGCCGAGAGAGAGAGAAAAACAAAAAAAAAAAAACAAGGAAAATGAGAGCGAGCGAGCATCACACCGAGAAGGGACTGGAGTCCAGCAGGTCTAATTAGGAGGCTTCTCGAGGCCGATAGTGGCAGTGAGAATGGAGGAGAGAGAGAGAACGGAAAGCTATAGACTCGGCTGTCAACCGGCGATCTCGTGAAGCTCGGTCCAGGAGCAGGTAGTGGGAGAGGTAGCGCTTCCTTCTCAGTGATCTGTCGTGGTCATGCAGGTAATGGTCCTCCGTCATGAGCCACCGCCGCGATAGAAACTTTCGGTAAATCCCAGGTAGATCCGAAGTTTGTGTCCTTTTGGTGCTGGATGAGGCCGTGTTGTCTCGCAGCAGGAAGCTTGTAATATAGATCGCGCGTGAGATCCGAGAGATCTCCCCCTCCGCAGAGAGGTAAGGATGGCTAATTGCATGAAATTGCCGCCTCCTGACAGCGCAGTCATCTGGATCGGGCGTCCTGATGACCTTGCGACAGCACACAAAAGTCGAGAGCTTTAGTTTTTATGATCATTCTTCTGAGAAAAACGAGCTTCGAGTTCTTTCGGTGTTTCAGGGTTTACACCTGCCACATCTCTCAATTCTTTTCAGAATAAAGGTGCCAAATAAATTATCGCCCTTTATCCTACCAATATGTACAACTATCAGTATGAATGCATAAAATCCCCTTGATCTTTTTCCGGGATTTTTTCCCTATGGCACTGGAGTGCGCTCTCGAGCTGGCGAATTCCCACGGTGGTCCAGAAGCAGTTGATGCTCTTCCCGAAGGAGAGCAGATCCGTCCTCTTCCTAACCTTTCGTCTTCGCTCCTTTTCCAGTTGTTTTTCCCTTTTCTTCTTCTTCGTGCTCCCAGTTTTCACGCTTGCATGCACGCCGTTGCGTGGCAGCGGAGCGCGTTCCCCACTGAGCCAACAATCCGTTGCTCTGGGAACGTTTTCTTGGAAGCTCCCGTGGCGATCGCCGCGCTGCGAATCCATTTGTCGAGTGACCGTTCTGAGGAGTGCACGAGGATGGCCCCATCGCGAAAGCTGCGGACCGGAGATGGATTGCGTTGAGATGAACCGAGAGGCGGTGCCAGGTTACCGAGCAGTGCATCGACGGGAATCGAGAGCCTCAGAATCGAGAGCCGACGGGAATCGGTGGGAATCTTCCGTCTCTCCCAACTTGCGCAAACTTGGGGAGCACGCGAATTGTCATAAATGCCTGAAGAAGCTTCAGAAAGAAGTGATATATGGCTTCCCGTGAACCGAAAGCAAGAGCTTTGCTGACAGTGTAGGTGAGTGCAAAGATTTGGAACAGTCTGAACAACAGGAATGCAAAAGTCACGCTGCCGTGTATGGGAAATTCGGATTCCAAGTTTGGAAGCTTTTTTCTTGTCTCCGATTGCTTTCGTTTCGCCCTTCACGTAGTGTGTTTTGGATTCTGTTTCTCGGGGGGGGGGTAACATCTAATTGGCACGGAAACTTGCAATCGTCCCTAATGCGGATACATTGTGTTGCACTTCACCGAAATGCTTAGAACGGCGCACCTTATGAAGGCTTCGCTTACCCCCACCCGTTTTTTAACGTCTAGATGATCCATCTTGGGAGGAGTCCCTCGTTTGAATTGCACTTTGTACAGCCATTGTGGTTTTTGAGCAGAAATACTATTCATATCATCTCCCTGGCCTTTTCGCTATGGATGAAGAGATTTTGCAGGCATTCCTGTCTATCGCTTCGTTCTCTATTCTGCAGGCCAAGAGAGAATCGAAAGTTTATTTAAAATGTCGCACTGTGTTCGCAGTGGTTACCAGAAGCATCCGCCGATGTTGGTCACTAGGTGTTCAACAACCATAGGCTTTTCATTAGAAATCTTTGAGAATCACGGGCAGGTTGAGTACAGTGAGGAGTCACCTCTGCTTGTCAGCAGATGCACTCAGGGAGTCAACTTAGTACTTCCTCTGGCGTACTCTATCTGTTCCACTGCATGCAATAATTCTTCCACTCAAGGGCGGATTGTATCGTCTTCATTTCTGTACAGTTGATCGAGATTCATCCCTCACTGACAGCCTTTCGCGCCCGCCAATGCTTCATTTGAAGTACCACCGGAACGCTTCTCTTATTTGTCTCACGCACTCGTTGGAAACGCTAAGAGATTTTCTCAGTGCCTTCCTTCCTACACCAAATAGTTCGTAACCTTTCGTTGGACAAATCTTAAAGAGTCTCGTGAACCTTCTGCGAGGGAAGGTGCTGTGAGCACCCTCACTCACCCTGGGCTCCGAGGAGTTGCTTAGGTTGTTGCCGCGTGTTGCAGTTGCAGCGTTCTCTGTAGCTGCTGCTTTGTCACCGCTTTGAACGTTTCCAAAGGATCTCCTTTGGATACCTTCATAACGCCCCCGCATTGGAGACCGTGTGGCTACGGTCTCTGCGCGTGGTACCGTTGCGGGTTCGAATCCCCACGTGGGGACGCCAGAGAAATGGGTGCCTCATGGATTCGAGTTCCCTCCACAAGATAACGCTGGTTGGCCCATATTCGGGTGCGGCCCTGATGGAAGCCAGAAACCGGATGTCCCCGTTGAGTAGCTGGGATTGGAAGTTGACCCTCCGTGTTCCTTTCAGGAATCGAAGAGTCGGTTCCCTTCGGGGTTCCTCTCCAGTTATGAAAATTGGAGTCGTCCCCTTCTTCTCTCAGGTGAGACCCTCTGTCGCGTGCCACGGAGCTGGTTGATTGATACCTCTCCAGAGTGTGAAGAAATGCGCTGCTCCCTTCAGATCAAGTTTGGAAGCGTCCCTTCGGGGAGGAAACAAGCAGCGGTTCCCTTGCAGGTGCCCTCCGGAGAAGAAGGTCCAGGAACATATCCTTTCCTAGTTCTCTTCAGAGAAGAAAGGAGTGGTGGCTCCCTCCCGGGGGCCCCTCCGGGGAAGATAAGGAAGTGGCTCCCTCCCTCAAGAGAGAGAAGAACAGGCTCCTTTCTCCGGAGTTTTTCCTGGATTCATTGGGTGGTCCTCTCCCTGGTATCCCCTAACTTAAAGAGTTAACACTCACCCTTGGGTGGCGTGGAACAGTGTTAAAGAGCTTCGTGAGTCGTCAGGCGAACCGTTCTTGAGTGCTTAGCGAACCAAAAAAAAGGAAAACCCAGAAAAAAAAACAAAAAACGCCGGAACAGTGAAAAGAGAAAAGAACCCAAAAGGATCTCCTTTTGCGACATTCCAGCTTCTGATAAGCCCCCCTTCGAATTCCTAAGTGCTTCTGCTGTTGTGTTCCCTGGTTCTTGCAAGACTGTTGCAACGCGAAGGCAATTCGATACAGCGCGATGCTGCAAGCTCCTTTGTCAGAATGTCTTGTCCGGCTTTGTTCTCAAGCTCCGCCGACGTCCACTGGTTTGGAGGACGGCTGGCTCTACGCTCTTTGCGAGATTCCTGAGTGGGAGTAAGTGGTGCCTTCCTTCAGGGGCCACTCCTCCTGTACTCCTTCGGCTGTGGCGCTCTTCCGCGTGCATTTACGCAGCCAGAATCCAGAAACGAACCTGCTTCCTGTGCTTTTCTCAGGCCGTCAAAGCTGGCCAGTCCATTTCGTCGACGGCCGTCTTGTCCTCCCTCCTCTCTGCTACCTTTCGATGTTTTCTCTTCCATTTCACATTTTGAGGTTTTCGAAGTGTACAGGTGGTTCGGATTCACACATGGGCTTCTAACTAATGCGGCGCCTCCTTCCCTGTAACCTGGAGTCAAATCCTATGCATTTGTTTCTCCTGGACTCCCAAAGATCTCCTCATAGGCCAGTCGATGCGTGCTTTTCCCAGCGAGTCACATGCTTTCCATATTCCGATTCCCCTGTCCGTGTCAGTCTTCCGATTAGACAGCCCTATCGTTTTCCAAATAATGAAGCACTCTCTGGAGCAGACCTCATGATCCTTTAGAAACGACGGCGACTAGTTGTCTTCGGGCATTTGCGTGACGTGACGCGGCATGACGTCGAATACGTGACTTGGCGATCAGGATAGCAAAGATCCGTCCGGTGCATAGATAATTCCATCGACGAAAGTATTAAAGGGAAAAGCGCCTCTTCCGGTCTGTCCCCGGGGAATGGCAGCATCAGCATTTGACAGTGAAAGCGTCACATGACAGAGGTGTGGCAAAACTTGGTTTCTTCCGGACGGGAAAGTTCGAAAAAAGGAAGGATTGATTCTCGCGGAAATGACACAGGATCCATTTCTAGTATGTTAACGTAGCACGAGAGGAAGTTGAGAACTCATCTCGCTCTCATTGTGTGCCACCCGTATCAGTCACCGCGGGAGGATGAACTGCTCCTGTCGAGCTACGTGCAGGACAGCACGAGGGCCATAGTGGAGTCTGCCCATGCGGTGGTAGCACCGTCTTTCTCGAAAAGCGTAGAGATCTCGTGGTGGAGTCTCCATTCTCTTCCTGATCTTGTATTTGTTCCTGACGGAGGGTTGCCTAGCTACAGTATATTGAGAAGAAACAAGGAAATGTTAGAGTAGGTGGTGTGCTTCCCGAATAAGGCCTTTTCTTCTGCTTCATTCTTCCTATCTGTCGATCCAGGAAGGTCTTCTTTTTTTTTCTTTCGGGAGAACCTCGACGAATTCGCAACCAGATTTAGCCTCACATCCTGGCCAGCGCTGTTTCCAGAGTGCACTCTTGAAGAGCACAGCGAGAGCTGGAGCTGCGCTTGCGATCAAGGGAGGGAAGAATTTATTCGGGCAATTGCATCGAAGTACTGGGAGCTGCTGCTTTCAAATCGATTCAGAAGTGGTCAGAGATAAAGAATGGAAGATTTCGTTGTTCGCTGTTCTGCCGAAAAGTGCGCGTCGTGACATAAGAGGAAAAATGCGATTTTTTCGAAGAGGATGATAGACCTGGTCGAGAGTTGTCCGAGCATGTGGAGATACGGAGAAAGCATCCTCTCTGGATATTCCATCTCGGCTCTTCCCTAATCCGTTTCCTTCCGGCTTCTCGTTCGTTTCGATGAATATCTGCCCTGGGACCAATTCGTTCTTGACAACCATGACTAGGATACGAAGCATCCGAATGACGGTGCGAGCAGCATCACCCCATATTAGTCTATAGTACTTTCACCTTCTTTCCTATCTGTTTCAAACCTTTTGAGGAGCCTCAGCGAGCTCACTTTCAACCCCTCCGAGCAGCACTGGACGAAGTTGTTGTTCTGACCGTTTGCTTTTCCACATTTTTGGTTTTGTAACTGCTTTCTCATTTGCCATCTTCTAGGACCTGATCCATGTTTCCCTATCATCCTGTTCTGCATCTGCATACTCTTCCAGATTTTTTAATTCTTCGTGGCATGTTTTTCTAGAAGCGAACCGCCAAAAAAACAAATCCTGCTATCTTATTTGGGGGATTTCTCGATACCGCTAGGAGTAGAACGGCAACCAGAATAGGTTGGTCCCCACCTATTCTAGCTAGCAGCGCATCTTCGCAGCTTCCTCCGATTCGCTTCTCCTTGCAGCCAGCTGGGCATCTGTTTCATGCTCAGATGGGAGGCAAATCAGAGAGGTGTCTCGCATCGAATGCGATTTCTAGCTCTGCGAGCTCCTCGGCCCGCGTGCATGTTGCACGGTGTGTTCTTGAGCCTGCGGGCCGGATGGTTGCACCCATACGTGAGGAGTGCTCCTCTTTGTCTTCCTGCGTCGGTGTGCAGGCATGTGTGTGTTTTTCCACCGTTTCTTCGCCGGTCGTCAAGTCACCCGTTTGCAAACAAGTAACAATCGGCGCCTGGAAACCGACCGTCGACAGTTTTCGACGCAGACTCACGGTCAACAAATAAAAGGGCGGATGTTCGATCCCTCGGTACAAACAATGAGTTATTGTTATCATGCAGCCGCTTCCACGGGAGTATCTGCACAGGAAGAGCTCAGTGCTGCTTGTTTGTTCCAGGTGCATCCCGAAGTAACAGACATGAACACCTCCGCTCCTGCCTACGAAGCGGAGGCCACAAATATCTCTCCGCAGCCGCCTGCCGATTCCGGCGTGCGGCACTCCGGTTCTCCTGATGCCTCTGTCTGGAACGCCGAGCAGTCTTCGGCACAGACTCGCGAAAATGACGCGCCGTGCTCGAAATCGATTTCCGAGGACAAGAACTCCGAGAAAGATGAAAAGTCACCAGAAAAGAAAGTGGACTCGGCTCAGAAACACTCAGCTCACGAAGTTTCAGGTTTGAGTATTTGCACATTCGTGGAAGTACGGTTCTCCCCCTCCTCCTGCAGACTTTCTTCGGGGGTACACTCTCACAGGCAGTATACTTCTGCGCTCATTTCGAGAATGGATGTTTTTGTAAAGGGAGTGGACTCTAGCCACGCTTGGGTTACTCAGCAGTTGTGTTGGTTATTTACCGTCAGCTGGCTGAGTGAGGTTTTTCCTTCATGAGCGGATTTTTTTCTTCTTCTTCCCGTGCCCCCCCCCCCGCCTTCCTCAACAGAACACTTGTGACCACCACTGGTGCATGTTTGCCGATGAGCTGAGAAAAGCTCGGCGTCCGCATCTGTTGGCTTCATACACATGGAAATCCACGAGCCGGAAATCCAGACTTATCTAGAAACCCAGGGTCTATTTGAGAAAAAGAGTCATCATTGTCAACGAATTGGAAGTTCAGCTCTTGATTGCCACCAGGTGGCACAAACAGAACCGGTCGTCTCTGGCAAAGTCAAATCACATGTGCACCTGTATCCTTCCTATACAGTAGTGTGCTTCCATGACTCCTATTGAGGTATCTCTGAAGGGAACATCTTCTGTCTTGCTTTCGTTTGTGAAGTAGTGCTTCAGAAAAAGCGAGAAAAGTAGCTGTGGGATTGCAATAACACATTAAGACATAGAAGTACCAGTCCTTCCTCTATAAACAGCGTTTTATACAATCAAATATAAAGCACCTAGTCTTCATAGAGGGTGCTTCGTATAAGATTAGCTCTTATTTCTTATAAACACTTATAGAAAGAACATTACAAGATGAAACGCAGCAAACGAAACTGGAATGCAGAAAGGTGTTTGTTGGAACATGATCTGTGGCTCCTGAAGTAAATTTAATGTAGTAGAATTTTATACATACATATATATATATGTATATATGACGCAGTGAGAAGTGGGCCTTCCGTGAGAGAAGAAAACACATTCCAAATCACTCAGCCTGCAGGGACCCGCTTCACTGCAGCTGGTCACATGGACAGCTTTGCGTGCTTCTTACAACGGCAACAAGCACGGGCTCTGGTGACTCACAAGGATCGTTTTCCCCCGTTTTTATCTTTCCAGCTCATTGTACATGCACAGATTACAAGTCTGATTTTCTCATTAATGCCTTGCCTGGAATCAGGCAAGATGTTAAGGAGAAACACAAATCCTACTTCCCGAATTTCCCGAATAATATATACATTTACATATATGTATATATTATTTCGCAGCCACATCATAAGCGAAGGCCAGCTATTTATTGCTGTGCTTTAAGATGAATTTTCTTATGTACCCAATAAGGGGATCTGTGCACGGAGTTAGCTTTGCGGTTGACGTTATCGTTTAAGTACACCTTACTGATGTTGCACATTAAAAATGACTAGTCGTAAATTTACGAACCGGGAAGAAACACCCGAAGGGTGAAGTTGGAAATTCAGGGGCGAGCTGGCTTTTCATCATTTACGTACCGGTTATCTTCAAACAGCTCCAAGATATGCTGAGCCTTACTGTGTGTGTGTTCTATTGGTCCACTTGGCATGGATGATTCAGATCGTGTTGATCTCTAACCCAAGAATAGAACTTCCTTCCTGGTCAATCCGTCTGTATGCATTGGAAGTCACTTCGGGGATCGTGGTCCAGTTCAGTGAGACCCATGCCGAATAGGACCCGTGCGCCCTGTGGCTCTCGATCGTTCGTTGTACTGTAGGAGGAAAGATCCGACTACAGAACCGAGTAAAGCAAAGGAGTCACTCGAATGGCCTGCTGAAAGGAAGAAGGGGAAAATGCTGGAACAGGAGTGCACACCCGTTTGGAAGAGGAAAGAAAAAAAAAAAAAAATTCGTTTGCTTTGCCTGTTGCCCATCAACTGGAAGAGAATATGGTAGTTTTCCCATTTTGTACTCCATACAAATACGTTTCTTGCATGCAACAACGTTGTGGCCTGTTGGATGCAGATATGCTTAGGGGCGAACATTTCACGGAACAAAAGTGGCAGTTGTGTGCAATCAGGGAGAATCGAATCGATGAAGTTGTGTACATCCACGTTCATTGCATTTACGGTGCAGTAGAAATGCAAGCAGGCCAATGGCTCAGTAACATGGGGAACCAGCGGTTGATGCACAGGGCAGGATATCAGAAACGGCACTTCCTCTGCCCGAGGGATTCCCGTGTGGAAATGTTTGGGGGATTCCAGATCCAACACAGGTGCTGTTTTCTCAAAGGCGAGCTTTCCCCCTTCTGCAACCACATTTGCGGTGGAGTAATGGGTTATCCCCCACCTTGGCTGGGAACTGCGACGCGAGCGACTCGGCGGGCATTTACAAAAGGAGACAAAAAAGAGGACCGAGCAACGTCTTCCCGTTGCTGCGTTGCCCACCGGAAAGCTGCCACCACCACTTTGGAAACGCACCGGGGACCGACGTCGGACTGCAGATTTCCTCGGCGCTGAGCGGTGGTGGCTGGAAGCGCGCGTTTTTCTCAAGGTGTTTCCGCGCCGTGGGTCGGACCTGATTGGGTCTTCGGCGTGATGCTGGGAAGATCGCCGCGATCCTTGTGTGTGCATGACAACTCTGCGGTGTGGGTAGGGAGAGATAGAAACCGCGCAGTGGCTTCTTTCCGGCATACCCATTGGTGAGGTGTTTGAAGTTGTGTCGTAAGATGCGGTGCACTTAAACTTGCAGCCAACAAGCCCCCTTCTCCTTGTTTTTTTTTTTTTTTTTTTTCTTTTTTTTTTTTCTTTTCTTTTCTTCTCCTGGTCGACGCAAAGAGATGCTTTTCATGTGTGAAAAAGGTAATGGAAGCTATTTGATATCGTCATGCTTTCACAGTTCAGATAAAAAAAATAAATAAAAATAAGTTGACCATCATTTGACATGGGAATTCAGTTGGAATGATTCCGACTTGAATTGTGCTTTTTCCTTTGTTTGTATCGGTTTGAATTTTTGATTAAAACTATTAATCCGGGGGGAGCTTCTTCACTCAAAACATTCAGTTTGAACCCTTGCTTGCATTAAATTTGAAAGCCGATGGTTCCCACATTTTATGCTTGGAATGCATTGCATGCTAAACTTATGTATTAATACGTTAATAATACCTGGGTACTAACATTGAATGCTTTGCAATTTTTAGAATGCTGGTCCCTGCAGTTTCTGCCTCAACCAGGTAACAGCAGTGAATGTGTTTGGGTCTGGCCTTGAGCATTTCATTATTTATTTTATTAAGTTATGCTTCAGTAGTAGTGCTTTTGTTTCATGTGATGTAATTACAGTGTGAGGACAAACGAAAAACAACATAAATCAAAAACTCTAGTCCTTGTTCAAGTTAAGCTTTGATTTGATGTTCTTGGTAGCATGATTCCATCAGAGATTGCCATAGACAAATGACTTGCCTTTTTGTAAGCAAAAGCCCAGTTTGAAAACAGGATGTTATCCCAATCAGAAAAACGGTTTGGTTCACTCCAGTGGCCAGAAATTTCTGCTGCCCAAATTCTTAAATACTTTGAAATGACCATGAATTTATTTCAACAGGAAAGTTATCACCACCTAGTAGGAGGAAATGACTTGTCTTAAGCAGAGTTCTTTGCTATTTCATGTTGGTTGCTCTCAGTTCACAAGTTGGAGCATTTCACTGACACTAGTTTCGAGCTCGGTGCTTGAACTTGCTGGTGTGACTTGCTTTCAGAAATGCTTCCCTGATAAAAATCATACAGCTAGGTCTTCATGCCTTCATGATACTGTGGGTAAGCAACAGTGTGACTCAGTTTTTAATGCACTTGAAAATTAGGGTAGAAGGGTTTTTTTTGATTGGTAAATTTGCTCGTTGCTCAAACTAAAAGAGAATGCTGAATAAGTATGCCAACCTCTGGAAGTTGGATGCACTTACTAAACCAGCTTGACCGTAGTGGACACTGTGTTGTGCTGCTAGGGTGCTACCACCTGTGTTTATGAGGGAAGCATTTGAGTTAGCACTACGCATTTTCATACATTTTCCCTTTGTGTTTTTCTTGTTTTGTTTGTTTGTTTGTCTGTTTTCTGTATCTGTATAACAGTTTTTTTCTTTCTTTCTTTTTTCCCATGCACCATGGGGAGAATAAAGGAGGAAATAAATAAGACTCTTTTTTCACGCGTTTCTGGTCCCCAATTTAGTGAAATTCTGATGAACTTGCTGCGGAAGCGAATGTGCGTTGGGGTCACCCAAAATATGACTAATGCTATCACACCCATAATGTTGGAAGGCAGGCAGGTAGGTGTGTTTATAGTAGTGCCCTTCATGGGGTCCCGGAGGACGATTTTTGACATGCGCAGCCCGCCCGTTTGCGGCGTTGGAGGTTGAAGCCTAAAGCTGCTGCATTGTGCTTTCGGCACGCATGTGCGGAGCGAGCGAGCGAGCGTCCACGATATGCGTATTTCGGATTTCTCTGCGGATGTGATGCTTTGGAAATCAAACCACACGAGCCATGCAAAAGTGGCAAAGTGAACTTTCCTTCGCTTGCTTTCCGTGACGCTTTGACAGATGTCTTTTCCCCTCTCGGGTGAGTTTTCATTGTGTTGTGCTTGCAGGTTTCCAGTCAGTTAAAAAAAAAAAAAAAAAAAGGGGGAGAAACCGAAACAAGATTTCCTGGAAACATGGATTAAGTGGTGGCAGATTAATTTGTTTCCGGAGCGCCGTAATTCGGTCGAGTTGCTGCCTTCGTTTCGATTGAGTTGGTTCGCCTCGGGACGAGATGCTGGAAGTGGCTGATTAGCTGGATGCCTCTTGGTTATCTGTTACCTTTGAGCTTGGAATAACTCGGTTCTTTTCGTACGGATCTCTAGTTGGCTAGACCGTTCTGATTAGTAGACATTCCGTTTCGGGATCTCGCGTCCGATTCCCTCTTTGGTGGAGAACCTCTCAGTAGGCACATGCGGCGAGGTTGGGTATTCTGCCCGACTTCCGTAGTGAGTGTTTCGAGAACGCGCCGCGAACGAGTGGATTCCACAGCAGAAGTGCAGTCTGCCCCGGCGTCGTTGACTTCCGATTATTCGAAGCTTCGGCCACTGGGGGATAGTCGCAGTTTCTTGTTTCACCCATGGTGCATTGGGTTTCTCAAGCGTGGCGTTGTGAACGTTTGTCTCTCTGCCTGCTGGAAGCAGCCAGTGGTGGGGACCCCGAGAAAACTGGAACAAACTTGGAGGGCTGCGCCCCTGCAACATGGGTCCGGCTGCAACTTCTCAGGAGTCACGCGTTAACTTCCCCTTGAGGTTGAGAACTCTTCGACTTCTTTTCTTTCCTGCAACTTCGTCTGGCCGCCCATGCCGTTCTTACAGTGACCTCATTTTCTCCCTCCCTCTCTTCCGCAGTTTTAGATCTCATCTACTGGCGCTGTCCCCGGACCAGTGCCACCCTGCTGGTTGGAGGCCTGGTGCTGCTGCTGTCATTGATGTTCTTCTCGGTCATCAGTGTGTTTGCGTACTCCTGTCTCCTGGCGTTGACCCTGGTGGCACTCATCAGAGCTTACCATTACATCATGCACTCCGTGCAGAAGAAGACCGAATACGAGGATCCCCTACAGTAAGTTTGCACAGGAGAGGCGGAAAACCTGACATTGGCCGGCAGTTTCCTCTCGGATTGCAAGCCATCCATCTCGGAGCAGGTTGCCGACAACTTCAAGAATTTCTGTCTGGAAAAGGTGAACTTAGCCTTGAGCGCAGGGACACACCTGTTTCTACTCCGCAACTACTGGGACTCGTTCCGGTTGATGCTGCTGCTCTGGTGCCTCACGTACATAGGACACTGGTTCAACGGACTGACTTTGCTGACTTTGAGTAAGCGTGCGCCTGGGCCCCTCCTCCTCACTGTCCTCCTTCCTTCCTCTTTTCTTCCAGCATACGTGGGCCTGTTCACGCTGCCGAAAGCGTACGATAACAACAAGCAGCACGTGCATCACCTATGGACCCGTGGCATCGAGGAAGTGGGCAAGCTGAAAACGAGGTGAATCCCACGGAGTGACACCACCCTAGTGTCCGTAACACATGCGTTTCCTCCTCTCAGGCTGGTCGCAGCTGTTCCTTCCTTGAAGAAAGCCAAGGACGAAGAGAAGAAGGAGCAGTGAGGAGGCACGGGGTTTCTTCCATCGTCGTTGCATGCTGTCGGATTAGCTTCAATAAAGCCAGTGGATAGACGACTCTCCGATGTACCTGATGCACCCGATGGGGAGGGTCTTCAGCGCCCCTCCCCCTCTTCCGTTACGCTAGCAGCGAGGTCTGCCGCTGCCCTTTTGGACTCCGTCATGCCGGGAACGGCACTGAAGCGGACCCTCCCTTCCGTTTTCTCTCTCCCCTGGAGAAAGCCAAGATCCGTGCCGCGCGTTTGCGCAGCAACTCCCTACCGTTCTTTTCTGCGGCAGCCTGGGGCTGTGGAGAAACGCGGGGGCTTGGAGTGCGTCGCAGATTCGCGCACGTGGTCCGATCTCTTCTCTTGTTGCGCCTCTGTCTTCTTGAGCCGCGCGCGCGCCCTGCACTGCGGCGGCAGAATGCCTTGGGGCAGAAGGGAGGAGGCAGCTGCTGCTGGCGCCATGTGGTTCCCCGAATTGCAGGCAAAGCGGAAGAGGAGCATCGACGGGATAGATCGGTCCTCCATGCTACCTCGCGCACGTCTCGACGCCGCCGCCTGATCTGCTATGTTGTGGACGGGTGCACCCATCGGCGGGGGGCCCTTTGCCTTGGAAGCTCCCGTTTTCGCTACTGCCAGCGTGCCTGCATCTTCCAAAGTTCAAGCGTTTTCCAGGAGTGCCGTTCGCAGCTGCGTTAAGGGAGGTTGTATGCGGGGGGGGGGGAGGAGAAAATCGGATCCTCGCCTGGTTTTCGACGAGTGGACTCGTCCCCTCCACAGCGAATTTTCACGCGCACGCTGGCGCACCTGCGCGCTCCCGACTGCTGCACGTCGATATTTCCTAGTACGTTGGTTCCCTACCAGCGGCACGGCTGTTCACTTCTGGAATCTGCGACTAAAAGATTTCGTCCGCACGTGCAAACGCCCTCTTAAAAACGAGTCGACAAAGGGAAGCGAGAGACGCCTTTCCTATCCGTTGAGAAGGGGTAGCGACTCTCGTGAGGCCTCTAAGCAGACCCCTTGGAAGCACATGTTGCTTACAGACGTCCATCTGCTGTGCACCTTCTGTTGATTGCCCTCCTCGTGGTCGCAACATGATTCTTCCTACCTCAGCGTCTCGTTTACGCCTTCCCTCCATTTTGGTGTAAGGAACCCCGTGGACATATCCCGTTCTTTCGCTTCCACGGTACAAATGGCAGAGGAAGGCGTGTAGCGCCCGTTCGCGATTCAGCTGCCACTCGTGGATTCCTGGGATGGGAGGCGCGCTTTCTGGCTGGAGGAAGCAAACGACCGTTTGCTGCAGTTCTCCCATGCTTCCGTCGCGCCACGAGATGAGGCAGCGCTCGGCTGGCTCACCACTACTGCTCGGGAATTTTTTCCACTGCCTCGCGCACATCCTTGGGAGCGACCGCATCCCACTCAGGAAACGCTGGCCACGCGACGGTGTCGAGGGGAATCTTCCTCCATGGATCACGAAACGGTGGACACCTGCCCAAGCTTGGAAAAGATCCTTTGTTCGGCTCGCTCGCTGAGCCATGTGGTGAGGAGGTCCGGAAGTAGGTCACGGGACTCCCGCAGCCTCTCCGTTCTTGGTTCGCTCTGATTCCGATCACGCGAGGCGGTTCCAGCAGGAAGGGCCATCCCCACTCTTCCGTGCGGCGCGAGAAGCCTGGTGGCCGTTAGAGTTGATAAATGGTTCGCAGAACGCGTGCTCCCGTCCATTTCTTAGTCCTGGACGGAGCTCGGTGCCTTCTTCGCCCGTCGTTCCTCGCTCTGCAGCACTTGGAAGCTGAGCGAGGTGGGCCCTTCTCAGTAGCGGTGCTTTCGTTCCGCCCCCGTGGCCTGAAGTGCGAGGCGAGGCGAGCAGGCAATTGCTAGCACTTGTTTGCGAGGGCGTCGCGCTGGCGGTCCAGCAGCGCCTTTCCCGCTTCTTGAGTGCTTCCTGCGCTTGCATCTGCGGAGGTTCCCTTTTCTTATTTCCGAAAAAAGATCGGAAGCATCTGTTGCCGCGTTGTTTCCAACTGCGTGCTTATACGTTCGCCACTTCTCCCCCCCCCCCCTTTCTCCAGCGTCGACTTTTGGTCGCTGCTACCGCCGCACATTTTCAGAAGCACCATGGGGTAGTTTCTAGACTCCGATCCGTGCGGGGAAGCTGCCGTGCAACCCCTATGCTTCGGTCGAAATTTTTTTCCCTCTTCCCCAAGAGATATCACGCATGGCTTGGGTAACATGCCTTTCATTTTCCGATTAATTATCTTCTCGGAGGCAGCCGCCCGTTGTTGGCACGCAATAGAAGCTGCAAGTGCAACTGGAGGGCGCCACTTCCCTGCGCGTGCTTCCAGCAACTGGTCGGGACATTACAACCATCCGCAACGCCCGGTCCGGTAGACCGAACACGTCGGCTCCCGTGGCGAGGTCGTTGCAGAACAAAAAGGAGTACCCTCTCTCTGAGAATGGAATACGGGATGTAGGAAGTGAGAATGGGGGACTTCCGAAACAAAGGGACAGTCCACAACTACCAGGGACTGATATTGGCGTAGAGACAACTTTGTGGTGGATGAACGAAGCCCGAACCAAGAGCCGAATGTCTGTGGGACTACGTGCGAGGGTGTTTTCCATTCGCCGCATTATCAAGATCTCCGGAAAAACTAACCAGAAATTCCCGATGGGTTCTCGCGTGAGAAAGAGCTTAGCAACTCCCAAGTCTCATCAACGTGGGCGCAACTGCTTGGAGGTAAATGTCCTGGAAAACAAGTTACGGGTTCTCAAGCCGACAAATTCGTATAGCACGGAACCGTCTAGATCTCCTGTAGCTGCCAGTGCTTTCATAGAATAATCCTGGAACGCCACCTTCAACTAAATAGATGAGATGAAAAGTTGGCCAGTCAGCGGCCATACAGAGCTCGCAATCCTTAAGTAGACAAATATTCCTTTCGTTTCGCATGGAAGTTAGCGAAATGAGAATCCATGCTGCAGTCGAAGCTAAGATGCCTCTGTGGATCAGAAGGTTGCGAGTTGAAACCTTACATAGCGGATGGCAAAAGCTTCCTCAACTGAGGCACATGTGAAATCCTCCTGGATGTTCCAAGGGACTTGCAGTTTAGAGAATCTACGTTGTTCCATGTGCGTGCGACCCACCCCACGAACACGAAAAAGTGCCATCTTTTCAAAGGTGCATTTTCTCTGACTATTTGTTCTCTGACTGTTTGGGGAGGGTGCTGAATTCAGCATGATTAAGTTATTTTTAAAGTAGACCTGTGATAATCGGCTTTGGAGACCCTTGAATGTAGTGAAGCAATGTTTTATGAATAGCTTTTCTGGTCACTCAGTGCCACACAGGATTTCCATAAGAGCTTGGTATTGTTTAGGAAGCAATTGAAGTTCAAAGAGGATACAAAAAACTGAACACTTTAAATGACAGAAAGACTTTTACAAAGTCACTTCTCGTTCAAGGCTACTTTTTTATTCACTTAACTTCAGATTACGAATTTTTGCGACTGTTTCGTAGAACCAGAACGTCAGTAGCTCTCAATTAGGAATGGTGGTGTTTCTTGTAAAATGGACAGTCACAGGACTTCTAAACAGTATTTGAGCGATCATCGTGGAAAATCAGTCCGCATGTTCCTCGTGAAGCATGGATCATTTCACCAGATACCCAGAAATTCTGGAAGGCTGAATTTATGAAATTGGTGGTGTAAACGTTGAGTTTAAAGAAAGTTTATAAAATCATTCTGAGCGCATTTACGGAATCATTAAAACAAAACCCATCTAGGCTGTCGATATTGATTATTTACAAGGCCAGACGACAAAAAATGCACCCATTCAGGCGAGATCGAGAACGTGTTAGCAACCCAAAACTTCTCATCTCGACGAAGAAAGAGACTGTCACAATATGGAGTTTACTTCACGGTCACGGTTAGCACACATGCATGCCGTACGAAAAATAACTGATAACCAAGTTGAAGTTGCAGGAAATTCATTCTTGTTTTACAAGTTTTGAAGTTCACCATTTTTACTCTAGATGGGAGAGTTTCATAAGGAAATTGGAAGGGGAAAAAAAAAAAAGAAATCATAGTGCAGTCTAATCAATCTGGATGTTATTGTTTGCATCATACAATTGAATCGTTCTTATTCGTCTCGATACAAACTTCAGCTGACAAAGGCTGTTTATCTTCTCCAAATTGGCATGGCAAATTTTGAACTCCAAAAATTTAAAAAAAAGCATCATCATTGAAGTAGCATTTAAGACCGTTTAATGCTGTAATGTGTTGTGTGTCACCCTGCAACGTAAATCCCATCAGGGGATTATTGCAGTTTTTATCATTTTTTTTTTTCTCCCCCTGGCAAGCTACTGCTGCCTTGGAATTAACTACAAAATTTTCCTTTCTGAAGGTCTTTTTCTGGAAATCTGTAATAAAATGCTTGTTTTTCTAGCTGTTGCTTTTAATGACTTTTTTTTATGAACCCAGTGTTAAAAGGGTGGGAGTGCTTTTGGGCAATCTTAGGCCTAGCACGGGAAACACCGATGTTTTTGAATGTATGTATTACCCAGGAAATGGCTGTATTGTAATGCGGAACTCACATCTGTTCTTCCAGTTACCTGTGATTAGAAGAACCTTGAAAGTTCCACCGAATTCCCTTTTCCTTTTCACGACACACATTTGGAATGCCTGAAACAGCTGTTTTGGTAATCGGGTCGATACATTGGTCTTGGGGGCTGTGCGTGGAGTGCAAACGTGGGTGTCACGGAGCACTGTCCAGTAGGAAGCGTGTGAAATTGTGAGACATCACCACCACCACCACATTGAGATTCACATTTTGTTTCAGTCGGAGCTTCCCGTGATGGGTGGATGAAACAATTGGGTGAATTAAGGAATCGTAGACCAGAAGCAACTACTTACCCATTCTCAGCCTAAGCATGGCAGCCAAAGCTATCAGAGAATCGACGGGGAAAACATTTCTTAAACGTACCTTGTGCGAACAAGCTTCCAATTTATACTTAAACATTCCAAGATTTATTTCTGTGAATGCCGATACGAATCTAGATTCAGTATGCGAAGACCACAGTTGGCTGAAGCAGGAGGTAAATTTATTGATTTTTTTCAAGTTCAGTTTTCCTTATTCCTTATCCCTTATTTCCTTATCCCTGTTTCCTTGTTCCAGATCATGGTTTGTTCTATGTAAACCTGGAGTTCAAAAATCTGCATTTTTCTGTGTGTGTGCTTTTTGTTGCGTGTATACAGAGCAAGAATATACATCTAGTGCATGTTATACCAACGCACATCCATTTATTTTTGCTCTCAAGTTGAATCTGATGATTGTTTTAGACATCATTTTAAAAAAATCGTAAAAGCTTTCAGTATTTTACATCTCTTAGGCAGAGAGATTTTTAGCATTTCATCCAGGATTTACTTTTGGTATCCATTCAAGCAATCTTTAATATTGTTTCAGAAACTGAAATGTCAGTGTATTTTGCAGTGACTGTAATTTTCCAGGAGCAGTTCTTATTCTGGTTTTCTTACTTAGTGATTTGTGATAGTGTTACAACATGAGAGATATTGTATTTGTAACCTTGGTACTGTATGTGTTTTATCTTGTCTTTTCCAGAGATTGGTTGTGAAATCTGATCAGTTAATTAAAAGAAGAGGTAAATTAGGCTTGATAAAAGTCGATGCTACTTTTGATGAAGTGAAACAGTGGATTTCTGAATATTCAGGAAAGGTTGTCAAGGTATGAAATATATATATATATATATAAATATAAAGCATGACCTTGATGACCTTTGATGTAGGTGGGAAATGTATCTGGAAAACTCACACATTTCATTATTGAGCCCTATGTATGCCATTCTCAGGTATGCACTTATTTTCATGCTCTCATAACTTGAAAAGAAATCATTGATCAGGAGGATGAATTCTATTTATGCATTTATTCTCAAATGGAGGTAGATGTTATTCTTTTTCATCATCATGGAGGAATAGATGTAGGCAATGTAGAAAACAAAGCCTTGAAACATGAAGTTCCAATCTGTGATGATTATGAAATAGGAGATTTGGACCATTTGTTTAAACATGTTGATGACAAAATTAAAATGTTCGTCATTAATCAGATTACCCTAAATCTCTATGAAAAGTATCAGTAACATATAGTTAAGACTTTTGTACTTTCCAGGAGTTTGACAGTCTTCGTGAAGGCACTTTACAGCATGTTTGTTGAACTGCATTTCACTTTCCTAGAAATCAATCCACTTATTGTAGTAGGAGGAATAGTTCACGTTGCAGACTTTGCAGCTAAGCTGGACAGTGCAGCTAATTTTTTATGTGCTCACAAGTGGGGTGAAGTCGAGTTTCCACCTGCTTTTGGCAGAGAAGCCTTTCCTGAAGAGCAGTATATTGCCCAGCTTGATGCCATGACTGGTGCTTCTCTGAAGGTGAATTCTTCTGTTATGGGAAACTTTCAAAGATACCATGCAGCTCACAATCCTCAATGAATATGGACGAATCTGGACCATGATTGCAGGAGGAGGTGCTTCTGTAGTGTTCAGTGACACAGTATGCGACTTGGGGTTTGCTGATCAATTGGCCAATTATGGCGAATATTCGGGTGCTCCTTCTGAGCAACAGACTTACGAATATGCCAAAACTATCCTGAAACTGATAACCAGACACTTTCATCCGGATGGCAAGGTAAACCCACAAATGCATTCATCAGTAATGTGCTCAGATACTTCTGATTGGTGGAGGCATTGCCAACTTCACAAATGTTGCTACCACTTTCAAAGGTATTGTGAAAGCATTAGCTGAGTTCCGAGAAGTCTTGATGGAACATAAAGTAAGCATCTTTGTGAGAAGGGCTGGTCCCAATTATCAAGAAGGACTTAGGTGTGTTTTGCTGCATATCAGAATGAATGTTGCAGTGAATGTATGTTTGTAGGATAATTAAGGAATGTGGCCAGAATCTGAATATTCCCATTTACGTATTTGGTCCTGAGACACATATGACAACAATTGTTAGCATGGCTTTGGGTCAGAAGCCCATTGTAGAAACAGAGCATTTTGCAGGTCACACAGCCAACTTTCTGTTGCCTGCAAGAGGGGTACAAATCATGCCACTTTTCACCAACTGAGGGAAAAGATTTTATTTGTAGGAATCAAGTGATAAAGAGATTTCTGAAGGAATGCAGACTTGCAGCGATGTACATGATGCAGGTTATGGACTTAGTAAAGGAGATGAATCTTATGCAGCTCCTTTGTTTCACCAGCATACAAGGGCCATTGTTTATGGTTTACAAACCAAAGCCGTGCAGGTGAATCAGTTTATTGTGAACGATTACGTTTAGTTAAAAAAAAAATTCAGGGCATGCTGGATTTTGATTTTGTGTGTCGACGCAAGGATCCATCCGTTGTTGCTCTGGTCTACCCCATGATGGGGGACCACATGCAAAAGTTTTACTGGGGACATGCGGAAATGCTAATTCCAGGTGAATAGTCCAATAATAACCAGCAGCAATGCATTTTTCCGGATTATAGTCTACAAAAGCTTCAAAGAATGTGTGGAGAAGCATCCTGAAGCAGAAGTTTTGGTGAACTTTGCATCACTGCGCTCTGCTTATGATAGTTCCTTGGAGGCTCTGCAATATAAGCAGTTCAAATGCATTTCCATCATTGCCGAGGGTATTCCAGAAAACATGACTCGAAGATTGATTGGCAAAGCCAGGAAAAAGGAGATAATTATCATTGGGCCAGCTACTGTGGGAGGCATAAAGCCAGGCTGCTTTCGAATTGGCAACACAGGAGGGATGCTGGATAATATTTTAAGCTGCAAATTGTATCGCCCTGGAAGGTAATTATGGAGGTGATGGCATAGTTTTGATGGTTATGCTTAGTGTAGCATATGTGTCCCGTTCTGGAGGCATGTCAAATGAACTGAACAATATCATTAGTCTGTGTACCAATGGTGTTCATGAAGGTGTGGCCATTGGTGGAGACCGTTATCCGGGATCCAGTTTCCTAGATCATTTGTTGCGATATCAGCAAGATCCAAAGGTAAGATCCATTTTTAGTTTTGGAGGTAAAATAATGAACAGAAAGGTGAAAGTGCTTGTACTTCTTGGAGAAGTGGGTGGTATTGAAGAGTATGCAGTGTGCAATGCTCTTCAGAAGAAGATACTTACCAAGCCACTGGTGGCATGGTGCATTGGCACCTGTGCAAGTACTTGCCTTTGTATAAAAGATCCCCAATGTTGATTTCCTTTTCATCAGGCATGTTTGCTTCCGAAGTGCAGTTTGGTCATGCAGGAGCATGTGCCCATGCAGAAAAGGAGACTGCAGTGGCTAAAAACCAAGCTCTTGCATCAGCTGGTGCCTATGTGCCAAAGAGTTTTGATGGTTTTGGTCGACTTATTCAGCAAGTGTATTGCCAGTTAGTAGACAGTGGTGTTATTGTGGTAGAACCAGAGGTACCTCCTCCTACGGTGCCTATGGATTATGCATGGGCAAGGGTAAGTACTTGGGATGTGATGCTTGCTCAGTAGTAGTGGTTAGGAGCTAGGCCTCATCCGTAAGCCTGCATCCTTCATGACAAGCATCTGTGATGAGCGTGGGAAAGAGGTCTTGTATGCTGGCATTCCCATAACTGAGGTAGGCAGCAACCTGTCCAGTGGTCTGCATCTTTTGATGTGCAATCTCCAGATTTTGAAAGAAAATTTGGGAATCGGCGGTGTCATATCTCTTCTCTGGTTCCAACGCCGCATGCCTGCATACATAACTTGCTATTTTGAAATGTGTCTTTTGCTGACAGCTGACCATGGCCCGGCAGTGGCTGGTGCTCATAATACCATTGTTACTGCCAGAGCTGGGAAGGATCTAGTGTCTTCTCTAGCATCAGGATTACTCACAATTGTATAGCAGCTCGTTTCTTGGCTTGCTGCTGCCTAATGCAACTGTGCTTTGCAGGGAGACAGATTTGGAGGTGCTATTGATGGAGCAGCCCGGCAATTCAGCTATGGCCATGATTCTGGTCTGCATCCTATGCAGTTTGTGAACGAAATGAAAAAAAAAGGCGAACTAATAATGGGAATTGGCCACCGAGTCAAATCAGTAAGGAATGTGTCTTCGATCTTTCCTCTCATGCTCGTGATCTTAACAGATTGACAACCCTGATGTGCGTGTCAATCTGCTCAAGAAGTTTGTTATGGATAACTTTCCCTCATGCCCCTTGCTGGAGTATGCTTTGGAAGTAGAAAAAATCACGACTTCAAAAAAGCCTAATCTCATCCTCAATGTCGATGGAGCCATTGGAGTGACATTTGTTGATATGCTTCGCCATAGTGGATGCTTTACAAGGGAGGAAGCACAAGAATACATTGACATAGGCACTATCAACGGATTATTTGTCCTGGGCCGGAGCATTGGATTCATTGGTAAAGGATTACCTTTTTTCCCGAATTTCTGCAGGTTTCTCCGAGCAGGTCACTACTTGGATCAGAAACGCCTCAAGCAGGGCTTGTACCGCCATCCATGGGACGACATATCATACATCTTGCCAGAACATTTCCTCTAAAGTTCCCACTGTGTTTCGCATTCATAGAAAGTCGTCGTGCACGTACCCTAGAGCATTTTACCATTTCCTGCATCTTTAGGAACGTAGCTCTTTCACCCCAACTTTCCATTGATGATCCATGAAAAGAAAAAGAAAAAAAAAATCTTTACACGAATCCACCGTGTTGTTGACTTGTTAAACATCTGTTGACGGTGGGTATGTTTAGCAGGCGGAACTTTTAAGGGTGAGGCTGCACACACAGAAACTTGCACTTTGCAAACTTTCTGCAATGCTATTTATACGATGAATGAAGTTCCCATCCGCTCATTTTCTGCGGTGCAGTCGGTGTGCTTCATCCAAGCATGCAGTGGCACCTCTTCTCTCGCTCCTCTTGGATACATTCCTTCCACGGCAGTCTCAGTTAACTTTTGCCACGATTTTTATTCGTTCCCAAAGGAGTGGGCTGCTCACCGCTTCGGCTCTGCGCCCCTTCCAGTGAGTGAGGAAGACCTGCCCAAGCAGGTGCCCCTCGCCCGGGCAGTCGCCCTCAACCGCCCTAATTGAACTTGAATCCGAGCGTCTCGCTGCTTGGAAGAGTGTTCTTCCGTTTGTTTCTGTGTTCCCCGCGTCGCGTGGCCCGGGGATGCCTTTACTTTCCCTGACGCGTGTCCATCTGGGTCCATTTGCTTTCACTCTTACTTAACAATATTGATCACACTATTCACAAAAGTTGAACGTACACTAAACTTTACGTGGGTCAAGTCTGTTTTTGCAACAAACTTTGCGCTGAGAATCGACGCTTCCCCTTAGTAATCGTTGGAGAATTTCCGAGAAGGGCTGATAGCCTTCTTCCACAGGCTTCGGACTACCTGCTTTGCTGCTGCCTGCTTTCCTGTTTTAATTTTCCACCTTTTGATTAAGACTGCTGCGGTGGAGGACGCCGAATGGTACATTCTGGCTAGCGGGCCATGAGAATTCCGAGGGATGTCCTAGCATTCCTCCCTCTCGGTATGTTTTCGCCTGTTGGGTTCGTTATGCGTGTCACATGGTTCCAGCCACTAGCCAGAGTTTCAAAGTGTAACAGATTACAGTTTTAGTGATGCTTCTCGGTCGCTCCGGAGGCGGGACAAAACTGATCTGCCCCGTTTTTGAGTCCAATGTTTGACTTTGTCTCCGTACGTTAAGCCTGAATAGCAAAAGAGAAATGCGTTCTTTAACAATTCTTAGGGAGGCAGTTTGGCCTTCTACAGAGTGCTTCCCAACGGCTTCCGCTGACACATTCTGTATGTGAAGTTGAGCTTTTAGTTTTTTGAAGGCCTCATGGTTGACAGTTTCCCATTCGAATAATTCCTCCATGTTCCTGGTTTCCACTTTTCTCCATCGGTTTCCTTTCTATGCTTCCCTCTTTCCCATACATGAATGGACCAGTTATTTTCAGGAATGACTTGTACAGGATTATCTGATACACATAGATCCTGCCAGCTCTTAACTTTTCAGCGTCTTCTGCTTTCATAGGTCTCCGCACTGTTATCCTCGAGGCAATGTCTAATTGATGCGATTTCTTCGTTCCACGGTTCCTTGCTTCCTGGTATTATCTCTAGACGCTATGCACCTAAGATGCTTTTCTTCATCGTCAAGAAAGAAACCTCCCATCAAGAGACTCTGCTGAAGCGACTTCAGATCCTAGGGCATTCTCAATTTAGAAATTAGCCAGCATTAAAAGTTATAGCATATTCCTAGAATTCCTACTCCTAGAATGGCGCCCGGTATTTGTACCGGTGGTTTAAAACCACTTAGTTGCCTGCTTATGGCTCGGTCCCGTTATTTAAGACGGCTAACTTTATCAGCATGGATAAATATCATGCCAAATGGTGCTTTGTTTTTCTTTACTGATAATTCATTAAGTTTTTCCAATGGATTGCCTTCCATTAGAGTAATTTTAACACTCAGATCAAAAACAGCAGATTTCTCTTTTGCGTGTTTGTTAATTCTTCTTTTTCGGTTTCTATTTCTTTGAATTGCGGGTTTTCTAGTATTCAAAGGCTCTTGTATGTGAAATGAAGCATCTTTCCAATTAGTTGTGGACCCTATGAAGTCCATGAAGTGTGCACATAAATAGTTGCCCTATCGATGGATTCCAAGGTAAATTATCCAGCAAAAAACACTCTAGTCTATCGCGGTCAGTTATCATTAAGCAGGATAACAGTCATGCTGTAGCACAATATAGGGTCATCTCGGAGATTCTGTTCAGGGAAAAGTTCACGGTTCGTGAAATAGATAGTAGAACTAGTGTTGATAGCAATAACAGAATAAATCTTTATAGTACAAGTAAGAAATCTTGTAGATAAACAGTCACTGGTGAGGACAGCGGAGCACAAGACCGCTCTTTGCGGCGGCAGCCTCTGTTTGCCTGGCACTACCACTTCTGTCTCGCCCACAGCTGCTCGGCGATCGGGGACAGTCGCCATATCGCGCGCAACAAGAGGATGAGCGTAGACCTGTAGATTTGCTACACCCCTGGAGTCTGCCCGAGACACGAATGCCAAGTCTCGGCAGGTGGCGACCGCCGTCCTGTGATCGAAGGAAGGCACTATCAAGAGACTCGTCCCCCATGGAGTCACTCGTCCCCCTGCCTTCGGAACTCTGCACCCACACGTTTCCGCGCTCCGAGGGTTTCGCCTGGAGGGTTCCGCCAGACGTCCCCCCCCCCCCCACTCCACTCTTCCCATGGATGGTGCAATGGTTGCTCGAGGACAGCATTGCTTTCTTGCCCTCGGGACACGCCGTCTCGGGCGCGAGATGAATCGGGCTGGGGAGTTTCCATCCTTGGCTTCCGTGGTTAGCAGAAAAGGAACGCGAAGAGGGAATCTCGACCCCGGCTACGATGAGGATCGTCGGAAGGTCAGCGGGGGGCGGTGGCTGAGCTCACGCTCAGCTCACCCTCATCACCCGAATGCCCGGAAGCGGGAAGCGCGTGAGCGCTTTCCGTTTCCGGGAGCGCCCCTCCCCCTCTTCCTCGAAGGTCGCGTGGAGACGACGAGCACTGCGTCTCCTGCGATCGGCGGCGCATACTTCCTTCCTTCCTCCACCTCCTCCTCCTTGAAGACTCCGAGTGACCCTCGCCCATGCTGTGAAGACCCGGACTCCTCCGGTCCGAAATTTTATTAGCATGCTCACGTTCCTTCAGCGACAGGGTTCTCCACGCACGCCAGCATCTGGACCCGCAGATCTCCCGCCAACCCGTGCCTCTCCCTCAGCACGCAGGTCTTCTTCGCAGGTCCAGAGCGCCTACGGCAAGCCGTCACCGCCGTCGGGTGTCCTCCACCCCTCGGCGCGCGCACGCCTCTCACCTCGGCCGGAAGATGCAGCGGAGTAGCGCCGTGGACGACGCCGGCAGGTCACCCCGGCTTGGAAGTAGCTCGAACAGGTCGCCCTGCCTCGGAGAAGAAAGGAGGAGGAGTAAGGTCGAGAGAGAAACACGCTGTCGACTCACGTTCTCTCCTGGGTCAGGCTCCAGGTCGAGACATTCCCAGGCGATCGCCGTCCTGGACAGATTGGCCAGCCGGATAACCTGCTCGTGCTCTAGAACGCCCGAGGCGGTCAGGATGATGAAGTCGACCCGCTGGGGCGATACGCTCCATTCGGGAAAGGCGAGCTCTACGCGCAGGGGGAACACCTGGAAACAGTTGAGTGGAAGGAGAATCGCTCCCCGGGCACTCCCCTGTGCCTCACGGGAGTTCCCGGGAGAAGGTGGCTCCACCCCTATGCCTTCCCCCCTCCCACAAATCAGCTGTTCCCACCCACCTGCTCTCCGCTCTGCGTGCGGATGCGCAGCTCCCTGTCCAAGGCGACGCGGGCAGTGCCCCGACGAGCCGGTCGTCCTGGACAGTGGACTGCGGGAGATCGTACTTCCACCGCCGCCGCCGCAGCCTCTCGGATGTCTCCTGCGCCCACTCGGCAGCGCAGCAGCACCTGCAAAGGGGCGGCGGTGATGGGCGGGCGTGCTGGCGGGAAGGTGCCTCACCTGGACGCAGTTCTGGGGTCGGAGGAGGGCGCTGCCCTTGCTGAGGGAGAAGAACTCGTCGGCTTCTAGGAGGACGCTGACCTCGGCAGCCCCGGCATTGAACAGCCTCAGGGGACGCTCTTCCTCCAGAGATCCTGAAAGGACAAGGACCATCAGAAAATGTTCTCTGGTCTCCGGCCCCGGAGCGCAAAAACCTCGCCTCCGTGGGAGGGCGGTGCCTTGGACGGGTGCCGCGCGCCCGCACGCAACCTCCAGCCTTACTGCCCCGCTCACCGCTCTGCAGGACCTCCGTGGCCCCAAACTCATAGGGGTGTTCCCAGCCGTTACCCAGGACGGTCACCTCCGCGTATTCAACCGGGGCGTCCAGGGTCACCTCGTAGGGCGACAGGCGGTAGCCATCGGGTCGGTGAAACCTCTCGCCCTGCCTTCGTCCCATGAAATGGAAGACTACGTGACAACGCAATGCCCCCGCAAACCATTGCCTGCACCCAGCTCCTAGCCCCGTCCCCTCCCGCCAGCCAGCCAACCCAACCGGTCGCGAGAAAGAGGGACACCTTTGGCTAGGGTTCAGCAGAGTCGCGTAGGCGACGAGAGTCCCGGAGATAATACGGGAGGCGTAGGGGTTGCCCTCCTCGCTGTCCGGGGGCAGGAAATCGAGGTTGACCTTGGCCTTCCCGTAGGCGTCCACGGCGATCACCTGCGGCGTCACCTGGCAAAGGGAATGGAGGTCGGGATGGAAGGGGGCTGTGGAACGCGGAAGGAGGAGAACACATGCGTCCCTTCCCGTCCGTCCTCCCTCCTTTCGGTCTTTCCCGCAGACTCTCCTCACCTGAAAGACTCCTTGTCCGGGCGGACCGTAGTCAGGGGCGACACGCAGGGCGATGCTCTCCCAGGAGGATTCACCCCCGGGAGGAGGTTCCTGGAAATGACACGATCCTCTCTAGGAAAAATCTCCACCGGCTGATTTCCGGCTCCTCCGTCCCTCCTCTAAACCCATCCTCTCTCCGCGCCCGCGCACCTTCTCTTCTGGGAGCGCGGCCGGGACCTCCAGTGGGAAGTCAGAGGCCAAGCAGACGATCTCCAGTCGAAAGGGCGCTCCAGGACCTCCTTCGGGGGCTCGGTCCCTTCGAAGGTAGGTCTCCAGGTTCAGCTGGACGGGGCAGCATCCCGGATTCCGGAAGAGCAGGGAGCGGCGCTGAGGTCTGCTCCCGTAGGCGCAGGTCTCCCACCTGGCGTCGCAGGAGGAAAGCTCTCTCGCAAGGACGCCTGTCCCTTCTGACCTCAGTCTGTGGGCACTCCTTCCTCCTTCTTGGAGGTGGTCAAAAGTTGCCAGTCGCACGGGGAGTCCCTCGACCTCGGCGTACACGGGCACAGAAATGGGCTGCTCCAGGTGGGAGACCTTCGGCAGCAGCAGTGGAGGTGGCAACCCGTCGTCTTCCCTTCTCCCCCGCGTTCACTCACGTGGACGTCTACGCGGTAGGCGTAATCGCCCCAGGTATCGGCCAGCAGGAGCACGTCGACCCTGATGCGGGAGCAGGGTGGGAGGTCGCCCTCGGGGGGCGTACACGTCAGGCAGATGCCCAGGCGACCCTCGGGCAGGAAACCTGCAAGGGAGGTGGCGAGGAGGACGGTTTGCACCGACGCGTCCAGGGAGACCCGGCTCCCCTTCGCTCTCAGGTCTCGCTCACCGCGCATGGTCCCCTCCAGACCTTCGTCTCCAGGGGAAACGGCGGGCATCCCAGGGATAGACGTTCGGAAGCGCAGCCGAGTCGGGGAGTCGTTGCAGAGAAGGAAGGACCGCTGGCGCACTGGAGAAGGAACAGGAGAAGTAGGGGGGTGGAGGGGAGGAAAGGACGAGAAGCTGAGCGTCGGAACGGTGGCAGACCGGCCAGAGGCGTGAGTCGCGATTCATCTCTCCCTATAGACCCTCACCTTCCCCAAAGTTCATACCGGAAGAGCGAGAGTAGAATCCCCGATTGCCCAGATCCTCCCTCCCTTCTTCCTCGCTCCGCTCTCCCCGCCGTTCTACCGGATCTCACCGTTTCCGGTGTCAATTCTCCCGAAGTCCAGAGAGTCCACCTGGCCGTCGAAACAACGCAGGTCGCCGACGTCCCAGTCATCCACCTGCACCTGCAGGCTGTTGTGGTCCTCTCCATCCTTCTCTTCCTCCTCCTCCTGGTCAAGAGAGGCGGAGAGGTCAGAGATCGGGGGCAGAGAGACCTCCCGTGGGGACGGATGGGATGGCGACGCTCGACCTCCGCGACTGCGGTCCTCTGCGTCCCCGGCCCTCAGGCGCGGAAGACTGCAGAAGCCGTCCCTGGAGAAGAGAAAGCGTGGAAGACGATTGGCGAAAAGGGGCGTGCCGGCTCCAGGAACGAGCGCTCCCCGCACTAACGGTGTCCCTCCGTCCTCCACCTGGTGAAGGCTGACGTTGGGGTTGGCGACCTGGACCATCACGTGAAGGAGTAGGCGGCGCTGTCTCCCGTCCACCCGGCAGGGCAGGACCACGTCCACAGTGTCGCCCACCTGGAGAGAAAGCTCCCGAGATGTTCCAACTGAAGCAGGAGGTGGGGTGAAGAGGAGCCGGGAGAGGTTCTCCCCAACTCCTTCCTCGGGTCCGCGCCCTCTAACCTGGCCGCTTGCCTCCACCTCCACATCGACGCTCTGCGTGCGCCCGGCGACTACAACTCCTTCCTCGGGGCTCACGCGAATCTTGAGGGCTTTTGATAGTTCCTCCTCAGGAAAGACGGGCCGCTCCCACAGGAAAGGGGCATCCAGGGGCAGCTCGTTGCGCAGGAAGACGATCCGGGACTCCCTCTCGCCCACGTAGAGGGCGGGAAACGCTAGTTTGCCGTCCAGCAGGGACACCGTGGGTGACCTCGAGATGCCCCCGATCCGGAGGGACTCCTCGGGACGCTCCCCGCGGCCCTCCACGTAAAACTCTATGGCCCCGGACGCGGGCCCGCTTTCCTGGAACGAACGCCAATTGGCGACCCCCGCAGGCATTCAGTCACTCACCCGTGCGAGGAAGGCCACCGTCAGTCGCGTAGCCTTTCCGGGAGCCAGGGCGCCCTCGCTGGGTTCCACCAGAAAGGGGCACCCTTTCAGATTCCCTCCAGCTGACGAATCCGTGGGGAAATGCCCCGACGGGCGCGCGTGCCAGCGGGTGAGTCGGTCGTCGACGTTGGTCAGAACAGCAACCCTGCTGCTCCGCAGGCCCTTCGTCACGATCCCGAAGGAGAGGGCCGGAGGATCGACGGAGACCACCGGACCTTCGGGGACCGCGAAGCTGACCTGCAGCTCCAGTGGGAGTTCCGCGGCTCCGACGAAGAGTTTCAGGGAAAACCGGTGGACTCCACCAGCGGGAAGCGGCGGGTCGTCGGAGAGCCGCACCCAGAACCAGGCGGCGTCGCCCGCCCGGAGAGTCCCTTCCCGGGGGTTGACGTCGAGGGCGGCCGGGAGATCGCAGTCCCACCGAAAGGGGAGCTCGCAGGGC
Source organism: Raillietiella orientalis (assembly GCA_036172245.1). Lineage (NCBI taxonomy): Eukaryota > Metazoa > Arthropoda > Ichthyostraca > Raillietiellida > Raillietiellidae > Raillietiella > Raillietiella orientalis. The sequence goes on along the minus strand of JAYWIR010000018.1, from coordinate 333,104 downwards.
GCTAAGCTGCGCACCTGCACGGGGGCGGGCACGGCGTCCAGCCGGGCGGGCAGCAGGAACACCGGGAGCGGCGCGGCGCGCCACCGGAGGACGCACTCGTAGGCGACGACGTTGGCGACGAGTGGGAAGACGTCCGCTAACAGCGGTGGGAGATTCGGCGCATCCTCCTCCTCCCCCATCGACGGCCGCCGCAGGGTGGGCACTCCAGAGTCCTCCTCCTCCTCTTTCTTCCTACCGAGCCGGTCCCTACGAGCTCGGGGTCCAGACTTCCTCCTCCTGCCCTTCTCGCCCGCGCGCTTTTTCTCGACCACCACAGGAGCCGCCGGAGGGGGCAGGGGGATAGCGGCAGTCCGGCGGCCCTCCCGGAACGGATCCCGTGGGGTGAGCGCCCTCGACACACCACAGGCTGCCGCGGGCACGTCGACGAGCACCAGAGCCAGGACGGCGCGCGCGCTCCCGGGGGATGCCCAGGAGAGCCTGAGATGAACCCGATGCCTGCAGAATGCCTTGATGAGCTGCGTATCCTCCAGGCCCTCCACGGTGACCTCGGGAAGGCTGCGTCCTACAGGAGTAGCCCTCGGCAGCGCGGCGCCTTCCGCTGGGACGAAGGCGCGCAGCACCCAGCAGCAAGGGAAGTCGAGGGAGCTGCAAGGGATCGACGTCAGGAGGGGTGGGGGTGGAGAGTTCCTGATCCCCTCCCTCTTCCTCCTCCTCCTCCTCCTCCTCCTCGTCGTCGTCGTCGTCGTCGTCGTCGATCTCATCCCCCTCTACCGCCGAGCACTCACTTACTGCCTTCCCTTCCCTTCCTCCGCTTCCCGTCGCCCATCTCCACCTGCCTTGAATTCTCCAGGATCAGATCAACCGTCCTCGGCACACCGGAGATGACGTCACCGAGATCCAGCAGGTGTTCTACTCCTAGGAGATCCCCGTCGGCGCCCCATCTGCTCTCCTCCGCCTGGAAGAACGGGAGGGAGGGACGCTGAACTTTCCCTGCCTCTGCCAGCCTCCCACCGCAGCATCCCTTGAGCGCCTCCCTGCCAGAGCGCTTGCCGGGAGGGTGGGGGGGAGGGAGGAGGCATGACGACCAAGCGGGCAAAGAAGGAAGGAAGGAGGGGTCCCGGGCAGGGCGTGCACCTGTTCCGGAGGGAGAAAAGCTGCTCGCCCCTGCCGCTCCCGCTGCCACCCTTTCGCCTCCAATTGCCGCTGCCCCTACCTGATCCACGCCCACGCGCAGCACGTCCCTGATGTCACGGACGACCCTGGCCTTGAGTAGCATCCGGTCGGTGCAGCGGTTGCTGCACAGTACCAGCACCTCTGCGAAGTGGTCCTCCTCGAGGGATTCCCCCGGGTCGAATTCCACAGTCAGCTCGCCCTCGGCTCCCGCGGCCAATTCGAACGACCTCGGGCACAGGCAGAAACGTCCGGCTTGAAGCTTCGGAGTGGACTGATCAGAGAGTCAGGCGGGTGGCTCTGGCAAGGGTCTCGGGTGGCTCCCGAGCGCTTCCCCGCAGGCGCTCCTGACTGCCCTCTTGGGACCCCCGGGGAGCGACCTTCCGGTCGGGAAATCGCAGGGCAGGGAAAGGCAGGGGGAGGAGGAGGAGGGAGAGGGGGAGGCTCGCCTCTAGACGGCGAGGTAGGGATCGCCTTCCCTGCCTCTCCTTGACTCGAGGGGGGTCTTGGATGCTGCCGCGCTTCCCCTCGACCACCCTTACCTCCGCCTCCGCCGCGCTCGGTTGCCCGAGAAACAGAAGGGTGAATCCTGCGGTCTCACCTTGGTTGCGAAAGGTGACCGTGGCGGTCCTGCGGCTGCCCAGCAGGCAGTGCTGCATGTCGATGCAGCGGGGCACTGAGGAAACCGAGAAGTCATCAGGGAACAGCTCCGAGCAGAACCGAGCCTTGGCTCGGAGCTGCCCCTCTCCGCATCCGCCCCCCCCCCTCCCCTACTCACGCGTGAGGCGGGGAACGCTCTTCAGTGCTCGCAGCGGCACCCGCAACGAGGGGGGGGCGCTGCCTTTGGCCATCGACACTTCCAGGCAGTCCCAGTGGTCGCCCTGGTGGTCGGGGGAGAAGATCACGAGGAAAGAGGCACTCAATCCGGGAGCAAGACGGCACTGCCTGTCGATTCCTGCGATGGCGCCGCCGCCCTCGGCTACCAGCGCAAACGCCCGCGTGTGGGGGCCTCCCACTTTTATCCTCCGCGTGCGCCCGTTCGCGTTCCTCAGTGTCAGTCGCTTCTGGGAAAGGAAAGGGAGCAGGTCCAGCGTGCAGGCGGAGTCAAGAAGTCCCGGTACCTGCAGAACCTGTCCCGGCTTGTAATCCCTGAAGACCAGCTCCTGTGGCTCCGCCCGGAACGGGCAGGGAGGGGCCTCCTCCTCACCCTGCTCAGCGGGGACGCCACCCGCGGTCCGGAGGGGGACGCTTCGGGAGGGAACGAAAGTGAGGCCGGTGCACCGCGAAGTGTATGCGCGTGCGTGTCGGGTGGAAAAGGGTCGCGTGGCCTAGCGTCCTTGCTGTCGCCCGACACTCTGACACGCGCGCAGGTGGTTGCGCCACGTGCCTTCCGGAACATCGAAGGGGAGCATCCGGCCCCACTGCTCCCCCTACGGCCGACAGGCACTGCCTGTGCTGCGCGGTCTCCCCCTGTGGCTTTCAGAATGTTCCACAGTGTCCGAAACCCGCACACTCTCGCCAGGGACCGCACGCGTAGGGGGCTCGGCGCGTTCAAGGGGCCTCGCAACCGAGTGCGGAGGCGTGGGAGGTGTTCCGTTCAGCGCCGCGGCAGGGGAAAAAGCTTCGAGCCCGTCCAGAACCTGACCCACCGCTCGCTCCCTTCCAGGGAGGCGCCGTGTCCTTCCCTTCCCTGCTCTCCTCTTTGAATCCCCACCGGCGCCTCCGCCAGCCACGCGTGGGGTGAAGGGAAAGCAGTCGACATCTATCCTCTCTCGACTCAAGGTTTCAGGGGGAGCGGTCCGCACCTGTCGTCGCTGCCAGCAGCCGCCCGCCTGCCTGGGGCAGTCCGCTGCCCGTCCTCTTCTAGGGACTCTACGGCCTCGAGCTGTCCGCTGCCCTCGCACCGCTCGGCTGCTGCTGCTGCTGCAACACGAGAAGTGGAGCTTCTCTCCTTTCCCCGCCCCTTCCTCCTCCTCCTCTTTTGAGGGGCGGGGGACCGCCCTCCCGTCCCTCTCCGCCTGGGTTTTGGTGAAAAGGGCACCAGGAGGGGTCGGAAGCCTCGTCTCGCCTCCAGGTCTCGCGCCCGAGGCGCTCGCGACTCGGGTGCGCCGCCGGCCCCCATCCGTCCTTCCTGTACACGTGGTGCGGGACTGGGAGGGGCCGATCTTTGGCGAAAGGGCGCGGAGGGATCGACAGTGCTGACCCCGCCCCTCCGGACCCCGACCCTTCGTCCTTCCAGGATGGGCGAAAGGCGGAGCCGTCCCTTCCAGAACCTACGAGCCTTGACGGACAGCTGCCACCGCCGCCCATTCCTCTCTAGCACCTGCGTCGCCTGGTCACGCAGCTTGCTGGCATCCAGCAACAGCCCTTCAGCCGGTCCGAACGGAGATGACTGCAAGGGGATAAGAGGGTGATCCCGAGGAGTTCCACTTCCTCTCCCTTCCTCTCCCTGAGCGACGACGCTCCCCCCCTGAGGAGTTCGGCCACTCGGTTGTCAAGGAGGACTCTTCCTTCCCCTCCCCCTCCTCCCTTCCCCTTGGCTGGTGGCACCGCCGTTTCAGGAAGAAAATCTTCCGCGGACGCGCGCCCACAACGACCGCCTCCCGTCCCACTACGCGCCGCACTTGCCTCTTGGCTCGTCTCTCTCGTCGTCTGTAGGTCTTCGGGAACTCTTCCCGACCTGAGGGCCTCCATCCGGGACGCGTGCAGCCTCAGAGCAGCTTCCTCCAGAGTGCTGACTTCGCGCTGGCGCCTCTCCCACGTGTCGCGCACCTGCAAGAGAGCGGATCGTTCAGCTCCCCCGAGTGGCGGGAGTCTGCCCGCCCCACAGCCCGCAGACAAGCAGGGAAAGTCCTGGAGATGACCTCTCGGCATCGAGGAAGATGTCCCCCCAAAAAGGATCTCCCTTATCAGCAGCCGTCACTCCGACAAGGGAGGACCTTCTGGACGAAGGAGAGCCAGATGTCCAGGAGATCCGCTCTTCGGGAAAGTCCCTTCCTTCCCCCTCCTGGTCCTTACCCCCTCCTCTGCCTACAAGGGCCGCCAGAGGAGAAATTTCCCACAGCTTTCGACGGATCTCACTTCCTAAAGGAAGGGAGGGAAAGGTGAATGAGGAAGCCTAGCGGGTAGAAGACCAGTGTGGGGGTCAAGCCTCGTGAGACTTTGCTCTTTGTCCCGGAGGCAGCAAGGACTGAGCAGCTACCATCTCAACTTAGGTGGCGGGGAATGGGACCGCTCAGAAGTTAAGGGTTGGGAGGACGAAGGGACTCGGGTACGTGGGAGCAACGGATAGATTGCTCCCAGGTGGACGCGGAGGACTCCCAGCCTCGGGGAAATACGGTAAGACACAGACGGGGCTCAGCGCTCGCGGCTGTGTTTGCCAGCAAGACGGACAGCCATCCGTTCCCTCAGGTCAGAAAGCAGCAAGACGCCAAGAAATGCCTAGCAGCAGTCCGGGCTAGGAGTTGCCAACGGAAGAGTGGGACCCCTGGACACTTTGGACTCGAATTCGCCGCCTTCTTTCCAAGAGAGCTGAAAAACCGGAGCGTTTCGCTCTCGAAAAAGAGAGGAGCGTGAAGAAGGAAGCATCTCCGAATCGGAAGAAAGACAAGCAGAAACGAAAACGTGCTCGTTCCGCTGTTCGACACGTGGGAACGCGTGTTTTTGGCGCAGCCGCTTCAACTCGGAAAGTCGAGCAAGTCGCAATTCCTCGGCAGGAATGTTGATGGAAAGGCGATCTTTGGCGGAAATGCGTGGAGAGGAGCGCCTTAGTCTTTGTTTCGTAGTAACGCGGCCTTTTCACCATGGAACTTGTCGACGAAAAGGTGACACGCGTCATCCCTCGTACCAGCACGCATCACGCTTTCCCTGCACGCGCACTTCCTGAAACGTGGTGGGGAATGCGGACAGCACGCAGAACAGAAGCCCCCGAGCGAACAGAGATGGAAAGCTTTCTGCATTCCCGCAAACAGCAAACGAGCGAATTCATCATTCCGAATCTACCATTTTTCTCTTTTTGACTTTTTTTTCACCTGATATGGCCCTTCGAAGCGGCTTCGAGATGCCGGAGAAGCAGAAGTGTAGTGTGGGCGAGTAATCCTGGAAGATAAGAGCGTGGGGGCGTACACGCCACGTAGAAGCTGCTGAAGAACAGCGGTTACATCTTGGGATGCTTCCTCGTTCGCCAGAATCAGTGGTGGCCGATGAAGAAAAGAATCCGACATATCGAAAAAGGCGTGGAGGCCCTTTCGGGGGCTACCGCAAGCCAAGGCTGCCCGTGGTCATCACCTCTGTCTGCGCGCAATTCGAAATGGACGGTGGTCGCATTGTTGCCACTTCGGCCAGCCACCCCAGTGCAGGGGGAACAGTGCTGCTGCCACGCGGGCACCCCCCACCTGCACGGGCCGTTTCCCGTCCTTCGTGATCACGTCCACCTGCCCACCCAAGTGAGAGAGCCTCCGGGTGTTCAACCTCCTTTGACGAATTTCCCGGTTGCACGCGATTTGGCAGCGACGGGGGGATTCCATTTTGTGTGTCGTGGAACTGGCGTGCAAGCTCGTGGTCCCATTCTCGGGGGTCGGGGGAGGGGAGGGGGGATGGTGGGGGGGGGGGGGGTGGAAGAATTGCAGGCGACTCCCATCTTCCACGGCGGATCGTTTCGAAAGTGCAGCTGATCCCCCCGAAGACGATGCCCGTGTATCCACGGGGGATTTTCGAAAATACGTTGGTGTGTGCTCCTTGATTGGACGCGTAGCAATGGGATCGTGTTTGCGTCGTATCCGTAGGTTGCCTGCCTGTGTTTGCGAGGAGTCAGATGCAGAAATAACACAGTGTTGAGAAGTATGTAAAAATGCTCCCCGGAGGACATGAAGATCTGAACCCAAATACCACATGGTTGAAAAGTAAAGGTCTTTGGCTCAGTTACTTAATCGGCGTGCTTGCTTTACATTTTCTTCTGTTAAGTATACCGTTTTTTTCCGTCGCCATAGCCTGGACATTAACAAATATTATTCATAATTTGGTGAGCCATGAATACTAAGATTAACCTTGAGTGGTGCAATCATAAAAACAGATTTTGAAATTTGAAATTAATGTATAACGTATCACTAGTCGTTACTGTAAACCAAATCCAAACATATTAGGGTTCGTCATTAAAAAGTACACTTGATTAATTTGCAACTTGTAATCCCTTTAGGCCATGCTTGTGTTCTTGCATCTTGTAAAGGGAGTCCCATGGGAAACCAGTGATCAGGGAAAGAACCGTGCACTTACACAATGGGAACAAATTGATTATGGAAAGCAACTTACGTCAACTAGAAAGATCTTAACAATCATTCCAATTTCACTGTAAGTTTTTCTACTTTTTAAGAAGAGTCTTTGTATTTTCACTAGGTTTGTCATCACAAGCTTTTACACCCAGTACGATACGTATCATTTTTATGTTAACTTCATAAGCTTGGTAACAGTTTTGCTTCCCAAATTGCCCCAGTTTCATGAAGTGCGACTATTTGGAATCAACAGATATTAATGATACAATATTATTATGGACAAGTCATGCCCACTTGTGATATGGATGTGAAAATACAGTTCAAAATGAAAAAAAGAAACTTTATTGCTGTCACATATCAGTTGAAGATACGATTTACCACTGCGTCTTCAAATGCTCAAATCAAACTACCATAATACATAGGCACACAAAGATTGAAGGATTCTGGGCATGAACATCAGGAGTAACAGTTCTAAATGACTAGACAGTAGTTACACAGGGGGTCTGTCCTTTCATTCCAAAAAAGTACCACAGCTCACATGACATCCACAAAAAACTCGCATGGGTTGCCCATGGCCATTCGAAGGGACTGCTGACTACCTGTGGCATCCCTAGAGGGTGTTTCATGATGACAAGCTCCCAGCCTCATTTGTGATGCTACAGTGGACATGCTATGATCACTGCCACTACTTGCACCTTGTCGAGATTCTGTGTCACTGCCTGATCCTCTAGGAGAGATGTTCTTATCTAGCCACTCTAGATGGGAACCAGGACTGCTTCCAGATCCACTGCCTTCCTTAAAACCATAACTGGCAACATCATTGCTGTAAGCCATAGGCATTGGCATGTATCCATGTGCATGAGGTCCATATGCACCATCATAAGACATATGGTTTGCTGGCCATGCCGAATTAGCATTCAAAGGTAACTGAGAGAATTTATCGGGTTCTCCCATAGAGCCCTCTTCCTGCAGTCTCATGCTCTTCATTCCTGAAGATTAATGAATTAACATGCATGCTGTACTTTTTTTTCTCAACTCCTTACGAGAAGTAAGGTCGCCAAAAATATAATAGCACTGCTCTGAGAAGGTGATCTTATTCACAGTATGCCGAATAAAGCCTGCCTTGAGCATGCTGGAAGCATATTTGCGGGCATCTCTCCTGTCCTCAAGTCCCTCCACGTGGGTATGCAGCCAATCGACTACATCAGCACCTAATCATCCATTCTTAGTTCACTTGCTCTTCAGTTGCAAAATAAAGCAAACCAATGAAAGCGTTGGCAATGGTTATCTTGAGCCAGTTGCGGTCACGCACTTCCAGCCCTGAATCTGGTCGGGTCATGACTCGTACCACAGTGGCCATATCACTATGAATAGTGAGCCTCATGTCCTCTACATTGCCATTTATTAAAAAAAAAAACTTCTTGATACGTTTACTCACGATCAGCTTCAGGCAAACTACTGGCAATGGATGAGCTGGTTGAAGTGAGGGTACTGACAGAAGGAGGTCGGCCAGGGTACTCCCCACGTGCTGCAGCAGATGTGTGGGCCACCCACAATCCAGGATCAATAGGGCGAACTGGTTCCACACGGGGAATTGTAAAGTAACCCTTAGGATTTGGATCCCAGCACTTGGCAACAACCAATTTTATGGGACTGAACAAAAACAATGCATAGCAAGCTACATTCTGAAAAGAACCAAATCACCCTGGCTTCTGGACAACTTCTCTCAGAACTTTGACTGCCTCATCATTGGACATGTTTTCAAAATTGATTTCATTAACCTGGAGAATCATGTCTCCAGGTTCAATGCGTCCATCTAATGCCACAGCACCCCTACAATCTATAGTACACTTATCTTTCAATATCAGCTTACCCTTTCATTATTGAGCCAACGTAAATTCCTCCATCCATGCCCTTATTATTTTGCCCCACAATGGAAATTCCCAAAAAGTTCACAGTGTCCATATTGAGAGTCACTGTGATGATGTTCAGAGACATGGTTGAATCTGTAACACTGGAGATGGAGGAAGTGCATGAAGCAGGCATCATCCGATGCCTTCTGCGCCTCTGCCTGCGATTACGAGAAGCAACAATTCGGGAGATGCTGCTGTGCTCTACAACCATGGTCCTGTTAAAACCAAGTATAAGGACCAGTTTCAATAATACCAGTTGCTGTTGTAATACGGCTGGATGCATCTTCATCAGAATCAAAGAAGGAAGTAGCTTCCAAATCAGAACTCATCATGGAAGAGCCATCATTGATTCTTGGACGATGACCAGCAACTCCTATGCGAGAGCAGTTCTGAATGCCAATCTCTAACAGAAAGTACCTTTTCCTCTACAGTCTCCCATTACTTCTCCTTCAATGATGACTCCATGTGTTCTTAGGGGAGGATTGGGACTGAAATCACATGGTTGGAAAGAAACAAGAATCTCATATATACCGAAATGGAATTCTGTTTTCCATTAAGGGGCCACCTGCCAAATGATCATGAGCTTTCCCTGCTGAACTTGGAACACCATCCACTGATTGAGAATGCGTCTCTGACATATTTCCAGAATCCACAGGAACCAACTTTCAAGACAATCAAAATAATAAGTTAAAAATATATTTATATATATATAAACTACTAACCCAGGATACCACCCTGCCGTTAAAACAAGGAAGATGTGCAGAATCTTCTACTATTTCTTCTTTCACCACTCTGTTGAAAAAAAACATTTAATGAGTACAATGTAACAGAACATGAACGTATGTTGCAAAAACACAAATGCTTAGCTCAAAGGCGCAATAAAGCCAGGGTGATAACCATGTTTGGTACCAACTTCCACATTATCTTTGCTACATTGGTAACATATCGGCATCGAAACATGTACAACATATACATACACACACACACATACTTCAATGGATCTGACTGCATTACTAAATCTAGTAAAACAATTGAAAGGCAAATACGAGATGCAAAAATTACCAATCACAAGCAAACACAAACACAGGATGCAGCAATATCGACTAGAATAAACTGACATCTTTTACCAAACAATATCTACAAATGCAGTACTTGAATTGAAGATATTGTATAATCTGTTATGAGAAATATGATTCTTGAAAAAACCATAGCTCTCACCATAATCCTTACAAAAAATACGGCAACAACTGACTGATTATTCAAAACACTTGAACAGTTATTTCTTATAATCAAATCAGGAAAACCCCTTAACCATTTATTTGCATACTTCACTAAACATGTCGAAAAATTATAAATTGCCTCACAAGGCCAAGCATCTTACTGACTAAAAACTTTTAAAGAATAGGGAAATCACATCACAAGGAAAAAAATGGTGCTCATCATTACCCAAAGTCATCATCCATGGATTTGAAAAAGAACTTGAAGTTCGGTCTATTTAAGACATTTTTGAAATCTCCTAAGGTTACTTTTTCGGGTGCAATAGGAAGCTTCACAAGATATGGAGTTGTTTCCTCGTCAATATGATAGATTATCCTAGTTTCTTCCATTTCTGGACGCTTTATTAAGCACAGTGTATTTCACAATGTTGGTGCAAAACAAAACAGCTGCGATTTCGTAAACTCTGTATCTCCACAACATCAACCACGGGAATGCGTTGGGAGAGGAAAACACGTAAAAATTCTTCGGTCTGGATTCTCCTGTTTCACCCTGCAATTACACCAGATCAACAGTTGGGGCAGCATGCAGAGGCTCATCCATCCACTTTCACTTTGTGAACAACTGGGTGTTCCAATTTGCTACAGAGGATGGGATTCAAAGCTCTGAAATCTTCGGCACTTTTGTCGTGAGCAGCATTCACACAGCAATTCACAACATTTGTGGTCGCGAATACCCGTCGGTGCAAGCAGAGGCTCTCTGCCTAACGTCGTGTACATGAAGCCGACTTACAAGTACGGTACTTTAGGTCTGAAAACGGATACGTTCGAAGGCCGTTGGCCCGAATCATTTTTTTTTTTTTTTCGAAAAAACAAAGAAAAAGACCCATGCTTGCTCCACCTCGAAAGTGTTGGCAACCACCACCGCCGCCGCCGCGAACGACGCTTTCCGCGACGCGAGGATTCGAACCACCCCTCACGGGGACGAAGTCATCATGGTGGAAGCCGAAAGCAACAGTGGCAGCAGCAGACGGAAATCGTCTTCTCACGTTACACGTCTTTGTTCTTATAGGGTGCAGGTTAAACGGCACGAGCACGGAGCAAGCACGGAATACCGACGCCGAACAAGAAAGCTGCCATGCCTGGCGTGTTGTACACGAAGACGGTGTGAACGGGGCCGCGATCACACTTGTCGACGAATAGGTACTCTTTAGGTACTTGAGAGTTCCGGAATAAACCAACAATCTGTACGGAAGTGTACTCCGCCTGAACACAAGAGGGAGTTCGAAAATAACAGCGTACGTAATCCGCAGCCAGAAGCAACCTGATTCAGATCACGACGTCCCTATTGGGTGGGCAAAAGATTGGGATCTGAAATCTCTCCTCTCCGCCATCCGGCCTTCGAAAGTTTCGCCGTCAAACCCACGTTGGCTCAGTTCTTCTGTTCTTACATCCTTGCTCAAACCTGTTGTTACCCAGCAAAGGATTGGAAAGCAGCGGCGACACAAAGGCTCTCTCCACAGTGGCGGAAGGATATATTTTGTCCTTCCACTCAGCAGCACTCGGTGCATGGGATCGTGGAAAAATTGCTGCAGAGAAACAAGCAATGGAAAACATTCAGTCGAGTTACATGACACCATCTGTTTGTTTTCCTTCGGTTTTGCTAGTGCAGAGGCAGAAGGGGGAAAAGGGAAGATTAGGGGGAAGCCAGAAGAGGTAACAACAGGTAAGGGAAGCAAGCAAGGAGAGGCAATTGAATGGCTTCGATAGCAAGTAAAAAAACCCATGTCCTCAGGAAGTTTGTTCACTGAAAGCGAGACCGTAAACTAAATTTCGTGTGTAGCTATCGTTCGGAAACGAGCACTCTGTGTTCTCTGGACACGAACGAAATCACCATTTGGCTGCTTTTATGGTTTGAATCACAGCAAACGTATTCTCATCCGAGTGAGCTGAAAGCAGAATAAATTACTAATTTCGTCGAATACATAAAAATGAAAGATCACGCTTGTCTGTTGGTTTGTTTGCTTTTTTTTTTAATATCAATAGCTGGATTAAATGCACATATGAGGCTTTCTCAACTTAAACACTCCTCCTGCTCACCGATCTTGCCCTCATCATTAAACTAGAGTTGAAAGGCTCGTAAAAAGCAATGGCATTAGGAATAGGAATCTGTTGATGGTTTCCTTGCTGTTCCAATGGGCAGCTTCAGGAAACAGCTAAGCACATGATTTAGTACGTGAAACCGAGCCGATACATAAAGCAGAGACGAGAAAACGCAGAACCCTATCTTTTAATGAAAGCCTTCTTCTAAAGGCTGCCGCAGATAGTATTAATGTCTCAGCCATTTGTCAATCTCTCCCAAGTGATAGAGAAAGGCATTATTTCTCTTCAGTCATCTCCTCTCCAGAATCCTCGCTCCTGAAGTACTCGCTCACTTCATGGTCATCCAGGTAGCTGACGCCATTTTCATTGCGATGATTAGGCGCTGCTGGACGGCACCCAGCACAACCTGGTAGCAACGGCTTCGAACAAGCTGCACAAATTTATCCCTCGCAAGAACCACCAACTCCTCGCTTCTCCTTGCTGAGCGGCTACCGCAGAATTTTCTGGAAATGCTTCCTGCTATTTCGCAACTTCTTGAGTGTTCCCATTGCCCGCTCCACAGGCAGCAAGGGCGACAAACAGCTGACTTTGCCTGAGGGAGACATAGAGAAAACGGCCTCGGAATATGAGGGCGATAATCGCATGCTAACGCCGGGACGGGTCGGTTGAACGACCTGTGTCTCCGAGAATTCCATCTCAGAGACAATCGTGGCAACGCATGTCCTGCAGCCCTCTGACATGGCAGCGGAAGAAATGAAGTGGAAGAAATTCCGGACACTGGGTGGAAGATATCAAAGAGTAGCCTGAGGGGCAGCCATCTCTGAACTCAATGGACAGTGGGAAAGCTGTCGCTGCGAAGACGCGTACCGGTCTGGGCTCGCGCTACTCTGGGAGCGAAAGAGGAAGGTGGAGGAGGACCGGCCTCCTCCAGGAAGTGCAGATTCTCCGCGAAACTACAGAAGCAGGAAAGGACCGATCGGGGGAATTCCTAGGTCCCTCTTCAGGTCCGGCTAGTTAGGATAAGTCCCTCGGACGAGATGATTCGGGAAGCCTTCGTTCCCCGGCGCCAGAGCTACGGGAAGAGTGCTCCGGCATGCGGACCCGACCCGCGTCCTCTTGCTGCTTCCTGCGCCTGTGCGGCGAAGATCCCAGGAGCGACGCCAAGCAGAAGGATGTCCTCCTCCCCTGGCCATCCGACCTGCGCAGCCTTTGGGACTCGGAGGCGGACCGGACGGCCGCATCTTCGGGAACTCATCCGGACTGCCTGCCCTCAGGCGTCCCTGTGCATGCCGTGGGAAACTAGGTTGCGTGAGGATCCTCGTGAGGATGCGTCTGGATACGGAAAGAAGAAAACATCTTGTGCCACGGAGGGTCGTCCCGCCTCTTCCAGGAAGAGGCAGCAGCGCCCTCCAAGGAATCTACAACGATCCGCTTCTGGGGATAGTCGCTTGCAGATAAAGTCCTTCCCAGCCCCACCAACCCATCCCCAGGATCGATCCATCGATCGATCTCCTTCCCCCCCCCCCCTCCCTTGATACAATATCCGCTCCAAAGCTCTGGGAAAGTCCAAGGGGTTTTTGTTCGTCAAAAGTGGGGTTCCATGAAGTGGAAGGAGTAATCCCCCTCGTCGCCTCGGGCGCCCACGATCTGAGTGAGGTCCACGCCGGAGTTGAGCTGGCTGGGCAGGGACTCCGGGTCGGAGAGCTCTGAAAGTCAAAAAGAGAGGTTGCGCTGAGCATCTGAGGGGATCTCATCTCTGCACCCTCCTTCCCGAGTCGCCCGATTGGGGGAGACCAGGGAAGGGCGCAGCATCCCCACGGAGAGGCTTGGCTGGAGCGACATCCCCCGAGTCACACCGATGGAGAAGGACAAGCTGCTCCCCAGGCTGCTGGTGCTCTCGAGATCCAATATGGAATCTTCCCCTTCCTCCTCGTCCTGGACATCCTCCTCGTCTTCCCCCTCTTCGTCCAGGCTTTCCTCCCCCGGTTCCGAGCGTGAGCCTGCAAGTTAAGGAAGGTTCAGCCCTTCCCCCCCCACTGACTCCCCGGCGGCCCCATCGGCAGGCGGCGGAGCTCCTGCACCTTCCGCCCGACCTCGCGCGGACTCTAGGGGGAGAATGGGGGGCGATCGCCTGCCAGAGCACGGTCTCCCTGGCAACGTTCGTGCGCGGAATACGGGCAGAACCCTCTTCGGTCGGTGAGCGGCTGGAGGGGGTGGCAAGAGCGGAGCCGACCCTCTCTCTGTCCCGTCACCGGAATGGAGGCACGCAAGCGTCCGCCCTTTGAGGCCGGAACCCTCCCTGACCCCACCAGTGCCCTCGTGCCTGCTGAAACCACCAGCCTCTCTGGTCCCGGGGTGCATCCTTCCGGATCGGGATCCCTTCGGAGGGCGGAGGGAGCCCTTGCTCCGGGGCAGCAGAGGATAGCGTCAGCCTGCAAGCAGCCTTTCCCTGAAAGAGCAGATGGGTCGCAGCTCAGACCAGGGGGAGGATGAAGGGGAGCTGGAGTGGGAGTCAGGATCTGGCGCTCCGCACCTTCGTGGGGAATTTGGGCCGGATGACCCCCCCTCTTGGCCCCTCCTCTTACCTGGGACCGCTACTTCATCCCGGGGATCACCGTTCCCCACAAGGGGGCAGTGTGGGGTCCCTGCCGTTCCCGTGAACCCTCCTTCCGACCAATTCGGGGCTCCCTCATGGATTCCCAGGGACAACGGCTTCGGCAGCGCCAGCTCTGCCGGGGTGACGTGTCTGCGCTCCCTCTCTCTCTGGTGGCGCTTCTCCTCGTCTTGGGGAGGGAGGAAGGAAAGTCAGAGCATCCTCCGTTACCCCCGAACCACCCCCTCCCTCGCCTCCTCCTCCTCACCTTCGGAATCGGCGCGCGCGCAGGGAAGCTCCTCTCCGTGGTTCCTCGCCACCATCCCCAACTCGGCGACGATCTCCTCCTGCATCGCAGCCAGGAAGTCCTTCCTTAGAAGCTGGAATACTCCGGGTCATGCGAGCCCCCTCCCTACGAGGTGGTCGGACTGGACCCCGGGAGCTACTTGCCTCTTCGATCATGGCGCACCTGCCGTCAGAGGGACCGAGGGAGAAGAATGCCGCGCTGCCATGGAAACCGCGGTGGAGAGATGAGGAGAAAGAGTGGGGGGGTGGGGGGAAAGATGCAACTCTGCGCAGAGGTGGCCGAGCGACTCCAGAGCGTCCAGTCCAGATTCTCACGGAAAGAGGGGGGGGGGAAGAGAAGGACCAAACCGCTTTCCCGATTGGCGCTCCTAGACAAACCTCCCCCGAGGGCATCTTCGAGAGAAGTCCGTCGGGAGTCCCACATGCCTCTTGAATGGAAGGGTGGGAGTGAAGGGAGAGGGAGGAACGAGAAGGGGGTTGACAACGACGACGACGATGATGCCGGGGATGAGGAAAGAAGCTGCAGGTGGAGAAAAGGCAGGGGAGGTCGGCGCCGCGAAGGAGTTTTTCCGTTGTGGCACTGACCCCGCCTACCTTCGCTCCTGAGATTCCGAGAGCAACGCAGACCACCCTCTCCTGCACGGACCTCGGGGTCCAAGGGGGCAGACGGACGCAGGAGAGCAGCGCCCTCACGCCCAGTCAGCGAGCTCTGACGGAAGAGGGCAGCGCAGTCCACCAGATGATCCCTTCGACCTTCCCCATCCAGAAGAGTTGCGAGGCACGCGGCTGGCGACCCGGGTCGGCGCCAGCCGCGGGGCGAATCCCCTCTCACGCGTGCCCGCCGGTCGTCCGGCGAATGGCAAGGTCCAGCAGCTCGGATTTTGGATGCCCCACCTGTATCGGCTGTTCTCGCCACAGACCATCACGAAACCTCCAGGAGGTGGTCGGCGCGGATCATTCCCCGCTTCCTGGAGCCGGGGTTGGGTTTCCCAGGCAACTGCGCCTCTCCCACCCTCCCTCCCTCTCGAGCGAAGTATCCGATTTCCTCCTCGCGGAGTTCGGAAAAACGTGGGAGCAGATGTTCTCGAAGAGTCGGGCCGGCTGACCCTGCAGGAAAAAGCGAGGTCGCTCGGCTAGCGGGGAAGGCACACGCAGAGTCTTCGGGTCGGGGAGGAGAGGGGGAGGGTAAGCGAGGTGACACGCGCACACATGCCTGGGTGCTTTGCGATATCTACTGGCGTTCCCGAGGCAACCTCGTTCACACGAAACCAGGTGGACCCTATCGGCGGGTCACCTTGGGCGTTTTTTCCCGTCAGCTGCACGGGGATCCATCCTTTCGACGCCCTTGGTAGCGATAGCGATGACGGTGATGATGTCGCTGAACGAGGCTCTGCACCCCAAAACCGGGGGGAAGGAGAAAAAAGTTTCCATGGAAAACTTTTCGATTCTGAAGACCGGAAGAGAATCGTCCGCGACGGACGACTCACTACCGTTTCCTTGGTCCTCGCTCCAGCATGCCAACGCGCGTAGCCGAGAAGTGCGGAATGCCATACGGAAGACATGATCGCAGGATCTGGCAATGTGGCGACACCTGGCGATCGCGTCGTTGGCGCGTTGCGGTTTCGTTGAGTCTCGCGAGATGGCGGGCCGATCGCAAGAGCGACGAACGGCTTCTGGCTGGTTGCGGTCCCCGCGCGCGCTGGGGTTTCCTCTTCCCCAAGTGGGGGAAGGTTGCACGAACGGTCTTGCGACGCTCCGATGGGGTCACGCCGTGGCCTCGGGCGGTTCCTCCGGTATCCGGCAGCAGCGCAGGCGACCTGGCGCAGGTCGCGCCGCTACGCTCGCACGGAGGTGATTTTAGCGTTGCGCAGAAAATGCCCGCCCCAGCAGGACAAAAAGAAAAATTGCGCGCGCCGCGCCGCAAGGCCTTTCTGAGACCTTCAGGGCAGGCCTAGCACGCGCGTGACCTAGTCCCAGCCCCATCGGCGCTGTCTCTACCCAGACTCCCCGCCGGGAGGGAAATCCCGCGACTTGCCTCCTCCCCACGTACCGAGATAGAGGCCGAACGGCAGGCCGAGGTACGCAAGGGGGCACCACCCCCGCCTTCCGGAAAATGTCTCGGAGAGGCGGCCAGGGTTCCCTGAGGGACGCGAAGCACGGGCTCCCTCGCGCATCGACGGTCCCAAGGGTCTCCCCTGACGCAGCGCCGCTCGAAGGCGAGATATGCACGGTCCCAGGGGGCCCTTCCTGGACCCACGCCTCCTCCCCCTCCTCCCCGGCGGTCGCCGCGGGCATGAGAGCGCGCCGCTGCCGCTTCTGGCGAAAGCGGAGGAGCGAGGGTTGGGGGAGGAGAGACCCGGGAAGAAGGCAGAGCGGCGCGGACCTCCCTTTCCTCCGGGAGGAGGAGTCCACCCTCCTGAACGCCGCTCGTGGACCGTCGTGCATATCAACCCACGCGAGGGCGGGCCGGACGTCTGCCGCCCCCCTGCCCTCGCGGAACGCCTCTCACCCTTGCTCCCTGGCTCCTGGAACGAAGTCACGCCCGCCATGTGGGAGACGGCGGCGATTGCTGCTACAGCAGGGAGATGCGCTCGCTCGGGGGGCATCGCGGCAGCTGCGCGGCCGGAGGGCGCAGAGCGGAGGCCCAGGCCAGCCGCGTCCTTTCATCGTTCCCTTTGCCCCGAGGGCGGAGCTAGGAAGAGAGCGCGAAGCCTCCAGGTCGCGTCCTGACGGATCGCTGCTCTTCCCGCACATGGAGGGATGTGCGGCCCCGATCGCTCTCTGCGGGAAGGGCCGAGAGCGTGGCGGCGCGGACCTGGAAAAAATCGCCCGTTCCTGGAAGGGGCGAGGTTGGGGCGGCGCCTACGGCAACCACCTGCCGCCGGCGAGAGAGCGGCGGAATCCGCGCAGGAGCTCTCCCTCCAGGAGGGCGGGCGGGCGGGCGCACGATTTTCCTAAGGAGCTCTTCCCTGGGTCTGCGCAGCCGGAGGAAGAGAGGCGCATGGAAGTCGCTTGAAGGGCCCGCAGCTCCCCTCTTCCCTTCCTCCTCCTCCGAGCGCGCAAACTTCCCACCCGCCAGCGCAGGCGACGGCGTCGTCAGGCTGGGAGGGGAGACGCCTCAGACAGCTGCGCCACCTAGCGGCCGCCGAGCGCTTCCCACGTCGTCGTCGGTTTGGTGGGTGGGTGGGGGCTCGTGCCCGCCCCAGAGGAGGGGGCGAGGATACCCCCAGTTTTCCAGGAGGTCGAATCCGCTCGGAGAGTCCGAGCATCCTCCAACGCCGCTCTTGAAAGTACGTGCGTCGTGCGCAAGGTGTGTGGAGGAAGCTACCTCTGGGCACTCGGGCTCGGTCCGCTGACTACCCGCGGACCGAGAGGCGCATGCAGGGTGCTCTCGACTCGGGCGGGGTCCCCGAAGTCAGGGAGCTGGCTGGAGGGGTCACCTGAGGACAGCCACTGCCTACGGGGCTTGTGAGGGGGGATGAAAAATCAAGGGGAGGTAAAAGGGTGAGTTCCGTATGAGGAGGGATGGGGCGAGTTAAGAGACCGGGGGACGGAGGTGCTCGCAGCTTCCCCCCCCCCCCTCACACACACACCTCCCCTTCTACCCTTCCTTGCAGATCATCGACATCCGCCTGTTTCCTGCGTCTCGTTCCTCTCCCCGGAGGCTGCTTGGGAGCGAAAGTGCACACACCCGCCTCCGCCTTCCACCCGGGCGCCGGGAAGGAGAGCGCATCGCAATGCAAGGGCTCCCTGGAAACCTTTCGCGAAGAACCGTCGCGAGTCTTTTTCTTCTTCTTTCCTTTCTTGTCGTTGTTTTCTTCTCTCGGTTTCCCCTAGTTGCGACGCTAGGGATGCAGTCTGTGGGAGCCGGGAGCTCCGGGCGGAGCAGGCGCGCGTTCGTTTTGAGCCCAAGATGGCAGCCGGTGCGGCGAGCGGAGGGTGACGACGAGGTTGCCTCGCTTTCCCCCAAGCAACACAGGAAGGCACGCCCCGACAATCTCCCTGGAACGGAGGAAGAGGAAGCAACCGGATTCCGAAAAATCAAGCCGGGAGCAGGGGCGGCGACGCTCTTCTTTCTCCCCGATCCTCCCTCCACGCAGCCCACATCGCCGCCCGCCCCGCTGTGCGCGAAGCGAGTCGCGCGCCGTTACTACGACGCCGCCGCGGCGGCGGTCACGTGATCGCCGCGCAAAATGGATGCGCGCGCGCCCTACGTGGGAAGGGCGGGCGAGCTCCTTCCTTTTCCCCCCACTGCTTGTAGTCGTCCTCGCCGGCCATTTGCATTTTCCGCGGGATGGATCCCTCTCCTCCTCCTCCCCCCTACCATTTCTTCGAGCGGTTCGACCTACTCGCTTATCCCGTCAGAGGGAGTACCGAGCACTCGGGCGTTCGAAGGAATCGATGGAAAAAGTAGACACAGGCAGAAGGACAGAGAGAGAGGGAGAGAAAACGAAAGACGAAGGAGAGGGGGGGAGGGAAGATCTGCTTGCAGCACGAGCGCGAAAGCACCAGTACCGTGGCTGGGAACGGATCCAAAGAGCAAGTCCAGGATAGGATGAGGAGACGCACTGCGCGCACCTTTGTCGGCTCCGAGAAATCACCCGGCGCACTCGCAGCGTCGGACGGGCGATGGGCGCGCGCGCGGGCAGTACGTTTGGCGCCCACCCCCACCGCCGCGCATCCGCGGCGCTCTAAGGGTGTCTCTGCAACGACGGGAGGCGTCTGAAGCTCTGCGCGCATAGTCGTCGCGAGGACAGCCGCCGAAAGAGAGGGAGTGTGTGTGGGGGGGGGGGGGCGTGAGAAGAAAGAAATCGCTTCCGTCCACCCGCCTTGAGCGGTTCTCCTCGGCGAGAACCCTCCCGCAGCCGGAGATTCCGGCGCGGACGGCCGACCGCTGGTTTACTGGCAACCGTGCGGGGCGCCGCCACCTATGCGGAGACCCTCGCGATCGGCCAGAGACGAGACCGCGGCTCCATGCTCGGGACGGCGAGGACGGAGAACCCCCTCGAGCGAGTCGCCCTTCCCGGGAAGGGTCGGGTAGGAGCCAGGCAAGCAGATTCCCCGTTACGGAAGGGGCGACCGGCGCGGCATTCGCTCGGGAGTCTCCCCCTTCTTCCCTCACTCCGCCCGCTGCGCCCCTTCCTCATTCCAAGCAAAAACGAGAAGCTGCCAGCGGAACGGAGGGGCACGCAAGATGACGGAATGTTTTAGGCCGCCATCTTGGGGACACAGCTGCATCTCGTCCTTGCGGTGAAATGCATCCTATCCCGAGCGCCCCCCACCGTTTCTCCAGTGATGGGTGGGTGAAGGAGGTCTTCGTCCACCGACTTCAGCTCCCTCCGTTGCCGCTGGCACTTCCTTCCCACGAGATGACTGCGCCCCAGGGTCGTCCAGACCCGGCGACTGCAGCGCGAGATGCTTAGAAGCGTAGAGAAACCGCAAGGAGTCCGGAAACCGACGGCGCGCCCGAGGTCGCACGAACAGGATCACGTTGGAGAGAGGACGTAAGGGTGGCGCCGTCAGAAGGAGCGCGCGCCTCCCCGGGGTCATCCGCTGCCGTCCCAGGTCCCCCGGCGAGGGCCGAAAGGGCTCCTTCCCCATCCGGCGGGCTTCACGCGTCCTGCAGCACGAGGTCGTGCGCGGCGGCGGCGGAGGCGGCCGTTTGGGTTCGGCACCTCCGCGCCGTCGCCGTCCCGGAAATCAATCGGAGCTCGCCGCTCCTGATGCTCTTCCCCTACATTCGCGACGCGACCCCCGTTCCTACGGGAACGCAGGGAGAGACCGGATTTCTCTGCCTCCTCCTCCTCCTGGAAGCGGCAGCAACGCGCACCGCCGACCTTTCCAGTCCTCCTTCCCACCGCTGGCGATGCCCTCCCTCTTCTCGCTTTGCACCCCCGCCGGAGCTGTCCCCACGCTTCCGCGGGGCGTCTCCGGGAACGCAGGAACTCCTCGTCGATTGCGGAGGGACCCGGGCGGCTACGGAATCAAGGGCGTATCGTCCTGGCGGCCTTCGTTTCCCGCGGTGCTCACTCCCCTTGCGCTCTCCAGTCCGCTGGCTGGGGAAAAGCCGGCTACCCCCGGCCGCGTCGCCCCCTCCCTGCTTCCGCGTGCGCAGAATCCCAAGCGGGCGCGACCCGCAGGCCGAGCAACATTGTGATACACTGAAGCACGAAGTAACCCGCGCGCTGGGTGGACGGACGGGTGGATGGACGCCAACGGACCTCTCGGTCGTGCGCACACGGGCCTAACGGAGCCAGGGGGGATGCCCAGAAAAGTCACGCCTGTCAGAGGAACGGAACGAATGCGCGCGCGAGAGCATTCCCAAGTCATGGTGATGGTGGTGGTGGTGGTGGTGGTGGTGGCGGCGGCACGGCGGCGATACGAGGGCGTCTTGCGCGCGCTCGAGGCGGAACCGCTCTCGCCTCGGGCGAGGAACGCAACAGCGGTCACGCACCGACTGCGTGTGCATCCATCCCAGCTGCTCGCGCGACGCGGGTTTCGGCAGCAAGCGGAATCGCGGTGAGAGCGAGGGGGTGGGGGAACAGGAGGAGACGATCCGCCCTGCCGGGCCCCATTAGACTGAGCCGCCGCTCCCCTAGCGAACGTGGTCTTCCCACCCCCCCTTTCCTCCGTTCTAGGCTGCATCGAGAGCAGCGCCGCTCCAGTTTCCCATCCTTGTATCTGCCCTGCGAAGAACGGGTCACCACCAAAGCAGACGCACTCAGCGCGGATGGACCTCCGCTTCCCCCCGTACGTGGCGAAGTCGTCGGAGGGGAGCTCGCTGGTGGACGGAACAGTCGTTAGCGACGACCCTGGTTTCCTTGCTTGCCTCTCCCTGCACTCCGCAGGCAAAGTCGTCGTCATCTCGCGTCGGTCCTCGCCCCACCTAGAACACCGCGCTGGCCGCTCCCATCCTCGTTCCCGCACGTCCCGGAGGAGCAGCCTGCCTCGCTCTCCCAACCTCCGCCGCGGCCCAATGCTCTCTCCCGCTCGCCCACGCGTGGGCCGGGCCCTCCGCAGGAAAGTGAGGGCTTCGCGTGGGGCACGCTGGACGCACGGCAGCGGCACGGAAAGCGCTCCCGTCTACCCCGTCACGCGACGGAGGCACAAAAACGTGGCCAGGGAAGACGATACCAGCAGATCCGAAAAATCCATTCTTCTCAGCGCGCGTCGGGAAGCACACCAAGAAGGAACCATCCGCCCCGTTCCCCTTCCCTCCCGCTTTGTTTTCAACCCCCACATTCTTACGACGGCTTCCTTCGCTGTATTGCTGCTGCTTCCAACTCCCCGCATTCCAAGTGGGTTGACGTGCGAGGTAAATAGGGAGTCGGGAAAAACGGTCGATGACGAGCTCCTCGCTTTTCCTTCTTTTGTTTTTGCTGAGTCGTTTTTTTTTTTTTTTTCCCGCCCAAACCGATTCCGAACGACTGATTTGGACCAATCTATGATCCTGCCAATAAATGATCTTTATTTTTCTCAAACAATAGCACTGAACATCTCTGGATGCTAAAATATTCCAGGAAAAAAAATACAACGTTAGGTAAGAGATTAGTCATAATAATTTTCGCATCACTTCTGTCATTTTCTTGATTGTACAAAGCACTCCAGCAGAAACGCCGCTGAATTCCGACACCGCGTCAAGAACACATGTCGAACAGGAGGAATGCATCGCCATGGATACGGAGGGGGACCGTTCGCAGAAACTTAGCAGCGCAGCATCACTTTTTCTCTAGTGTTGAGGACGAGCACCAAATGTTGGATATCACAGCATTCCGGGAATCATAAGCTCAACTCTCGATATGTAATGAAGAGAACTCAATTAAGTAGTAATGGGGCCACTGTAGGTGGAAACTGGTGGGGAGGACCACCCTTGCGGAGAGAACTTTTGCCACAGGCCGAGATTAAGTACGCTAAGCCGAGGGAGTTGCATGATGCGTTCCAAGCCGATCGTGGTGATCTTGGTGCAACCGTACAAATCCAGACATCGCAGGCACAGCATCCTCTCGCCTATGAGATGCAATCCGGTATCCGTGATCTTCGTGCACTGGCCGATGTTGAGGGTTTCCAGCAGCGGGGCCCCGTGACACAGACGACATATGCCATCATCCGACACGGGGCAAGCGTTGAGTGATAAGGAGCGCAAAGGTAATGATCCATTCCGAGCAATATGTGCCAAGGCCTCATCACTAATTTTATCGCAGAAGGATAGATCGAGGGAGGAGACACTCGACCCACCCTCCACGAGATACGCTATACCGACGTTGGATATATTATCGCACGAACGCAAATTCAGGTCCTGAAGACTGGGGATGCGGGCTATGAACTTCATACCTGCGTCGGTTATGTTGCCGCAGAAGCTGAGATTGATGGCGTGCAGCACGGCGAGGCCGTCGGCAATGTGTCTCAACGCTTCGTCCGTTATTTTCTGGCAGTCCTGCAGGCTGAGCTGCTTCAGCTGGGCGTTGCCGCCGGAGCTTCGGAAGGAGCGCCCCGTGAGATAAGCGATGCCCTGGTCCGAGACCGCCCTGCAGGACCGCAGATTCAGCGACCGCAGCTTGGACAGGCTGGTGGCCAAGAACTGCAGGCCGTTGTCGGTGACGTTGGTGCAACCGCCGAGCTCGAGCACTTCCAGGTTGCAGCAGGACAGCGAGATCCACCCCAGGGAGCAATCCCTCAGCTGCTTGCACAGACTCAGGTTCAGGGTGGTCAGAGACGGCAGCTGGAGCTTCACGAAGTCGTCGCTCAGCTCGTGGTCGGTCAGATTGTAACACCCGCTCAGGTTCAAGGATTCCAAGGTGGGCAGCTTGTCGAAAACCGTGCGCAGGCTGGACAGCTCACTGCGCCCTTTGCGAACACTCAGGATCTGAACACGCCGGATGCCCCGGCGCGCGAGGCTCGGGAACAGGAATCTGTTTATCTTGCGGAGGTGCATCTTCGCCTCGACACCTCGCCATACCGACCGGGAATACACCGCTTCCTTCCACTTGTGGCATACTTGAGCAACCCTTCCCTTCTCGTACACTTCCAGGTAACTAAAGATATGTGACAAGATTTCCGGATACAAGGAACTGATTCCGATTTTACGTGGCTCCACTTCGGATGAGATATTTTCTTCACACTCCTCCATTGGTGTCGGACACACATTACGTTCCTGTACGCGAATAACTTCGCAGTATTGCATATTCCATGTTCAACACGTTCAAATCCACAACGTGAAATAAAAAGCGAGTTGGTACAATCGCACGTTTCGCAACGTATACACACACAGCGAGCGGTACTATATGCTACACTACTGACGTGGGTATGGCAACGAAGGTGAACATTTCTGGCGAGTTGCCAAGCATCACGTGACGGAAACTCTCCAACCAGCAGCAGCAGCTTATTTTTTTTTTTTTTTCTTTCCCTCTCCTCGGGGCTAGCGAGGCTAGCGAGGCTAACAAACACAATACCTTGAAGCGGCGCGAGCGGCTGATGGAGTTGCAAGAAACCTGAAATTTTCGTTTTTATCAGTTAAACAAGTGATGTGTTTGCCACGTGCAAACGCAAGCATCCAGCAGATGTGTGCTCTTCCGTGTGCTTCTGATTTCGCACGGAAACCTCGTCGGCTTTCCCTCCCCCGCAAGGCGTCCATTTTGAATCCTTCGAACGAAACACCACTGGTTTGGATGTCGGATCTTAAGACAAAAGTCGTGGAAGCAGGGAGTGAAGAAGCGACGGCGTTGGAGCCGGAGGATTCAACACACACACACACACACACACACGTGAGCACAGGGACTCTTTGCTGTTTCCGAATCAGGAGGGGGAAAAAAAAAAAAAAAAAATCAAGCAGCTATCGGCATTGCGTGACTGCTTGCTTGCCGGCTTCGTTCTGCTGGAGCAGTACGAAATTCCTGTATAGGAAGAGAAAAGAGGCAGAGAAACGAATTACGGGATCATGGGTTGCACGATCCACTTCGGGAAGGGCGAAGTGAAAAACTTGCGGAGGACGCGCGCGAAGGGAGGGTTGGCGGCTTGCGAAACGCTGCGAGGTGGAAAGGCGAACATTCGGCGGGAAACGAAATTTCAAGACAAGAGATGGGGGGGGGGGACCAAGTAAACGCCTTCTTTTTGCATATGTTTCCTCTTCTTCTTTCTTTCTTTCTTTTTCTTTCCTCCCCCCTCCTCCCCCTCCTCCTCCCCTCTCTCTTTTTTTTTTTGGGGGGGGGGGGGCACGCATTTACAGGTGGCTGTCGAGGAATGCGAATTTTTTTCTTTTCCTTTTCCCTCGGCAGTCCTCCCGGGTTTTGTTTTTCGTTGGGACAAACCGTCACGCCGAGTCCAGGATTTCGCCATCTGGGCGAACGGAAATCGAAGCGCGCGGCACACCGCGTTGAAACTCGCTGACTGCAGTGTTTTCTGGCTAAATCGATTTATGCGGTGGTGGTGTTCTCTTTTCTTCCCTCCTTCTTTCTCTTTTCCCTCTCCCTCCCTCTCTCCCCTCTCCCCGTCTCACTGGGAAGAGGCTACGCCTGCAGCAATGGTACGCAGGCAGGCCTCGACGGATTGCCGTACGGAAACTGCACGCCTCCGCTCGGGAGAACGCAAAGGTACGCTCGGACTTTGCACGTGTCGAGGAGGCCCGAAGCGCGCCCTCCACGGCAGTTCACTCCCACGGCGTGACGTTGGCGTGCCCGTTCGTTTACCCCCCTTGGCCGGATGGCCGTTCCCGAGCGCAAGGGTCTCCCATCACGGGGGAGGGGGGGGGGGCTCGGAAAAGAGGCGTTGCAAACTCGCCACCGCGCGCTTCTCGTACGGGAGAGGGGGGGGAGGAGGAGGAAGATGAGAGGAGGCGGTGGTCAGCAGCAGCAGCAGCAGCAGCAGTGGGAGCGGAACGCGGGGGCGACGGGAGTGTACTGGTCAGCGTTCCACGCTCGCTCGCGTGCGCGCAAGCGGCCGTGGCGACAGACGCCTTCTCCTCCGCAGCCGTTGTCGTTGCCATGGTCACTACCCGCCGTCTCCATTGCCACCACTGCCTGAATTCTTTATCATGATTCTGTTATCACTCGTTGCAACCATATCCATTTCTCTTATTATCGCTGCTGTTATTGTTACTGCGAATTCCGTTATTATTGGTGCCATTACAGTTACAATGGCTGCTGTTATTTTCGCTACTACTACTACTATTATTATTTCTATCAATACTGTTGTCGTCGCTGTTTATCATCGTTCTCACTGTTACTACTATGGTTATTACTATTACGCTATTACCATTATCGCTGCTGCTATCACTATTAGCATTACTATTATTACTGCCACTTCTATTGTCGTTATTATTACTACTACCTACGGCATCGGTATTTCTCTTATAGCCTCTATTTTTGTGGTTATTACTTTTGTTCTTGTTATTACTGCTATGATTACTATTATCCTATTATTTATTACTGCTTGCTTGACTATTATCCTACTACCTGTACTGTCTATTACGACTGCTGCTGCAGTACCAGTAATTCTGATATGCACTAGGGTTGCTTTTAGCGTCGCTCGTACCACACTACTCTTATTATTGTTAAGATTGCTGTTACTATTACATCACGATCGTTACTTCCACTACCTTCGATACCATTATTCCCTTCCAAGGTTATCATTACTCTTACCAGCATCACTACTTTTATTATTTCTGTTCCTACTACCTCCGCTGTCACCCTTGTTGTCATGGTTACCTTTCCAAGGACATCGCGGTGCAGGCGAGCGCTCAGCTCTACCCGTTTCCTCGGTGCCCGTCCCGCAACGCCCCCACGAGGAGCGCCGCAGAGGCCTGGGAGCGGAGTGCCGTCACTACTCGCATAGTGCGAGGGGGAGGGTGGGATTTTTCTGCCCTCTCCCTTTGGGATGGAACTGTCGCGACGCGCGCCCTAAAGTGAGCGCGTGAGGCGCCCGATGGCGGGAGGAGGAGGAGACCTTGGGACGAAACTCGTCCACTCTCGGCAAGGGGAGTGCTCGTCGTTGCCTGGGAAACGGCGAACGCCACTCCGCCAGGAAGTGTCGCAAGGGTGGCTGGGGGTAGGAGCGCCACCGTCGCCGCCGCTGCTCCGCTTCCACGTGTGCCCGGGGCCTCGGGATCACCTCGGCAGTAGCGGGCAGGCAAGATCTTCTCGCTTGTTCTCCCCCCAAGCGTGGGGAGAGGAGCGAGGGAATGAGGGTTCCCTCCCGACTCCCCGATTGGGGCGGAACTGAGAGGCTCATCCGGCAGTGCCTGCGGGCACCACGAGGAACCCGAGCGCTCCGTGCTTTTTTCCCGTCAGTCGGCTCGTGGGAAGGTCGCGTACGCTCGCGAGAGCACGCGATCGGCCCGGACAGTGGAGATAGGGGAGGAGGAGAGCAGGGAGGGGAAGGAGGAACTCCCGTCCCGTGAGGGGGCACGAGGGGGATCACGTTCATCCGCCATCGTCATCCGGGCAAAGTTCCCTGCACTTCATCCCGCATTTGCTCCCTCCCCCCTCTGCTGCCTCAGCGCACAGCGTCGCGTTCGACCTCCCCAGGCAGCAAGAAAGGAAGGGGATAGGGCACCAGTGAACCTCCCCCTCGTCCCGCCTCCGTCTCCATCCCCAAACACGCTCACTCTACCCGTTGAACATATTTGCCCCTTCTTCTCCCCTCAAGCGGAGCAAGGGAGTACCTGGGAGCGTCGCGCGAACGAGGTGCCCAATTGCCTCTTCAAAGACAGTCACAGCAAACATCCACAACTCTGTCCACTTCCCTGGAGGCCAGATGCGCGTGACAAGGGTGAAGGCAGAGACTTCCCGGGCGTAGAGTCACCTCGGCTACTAGGAGAGACACCGCCTCCCGGCGCACCTTCGGATTTCGCACTAAGAAAAGGAGCAGGAGGGCTGGTGGTTGGGTGGTCCCACTCTAGTCAACTGATGGACCCTGTTTGTCTGGAGCACCTGGAGGCGAGGGCGGAAACATGGCATGGGACAGAAGAGGGGAGCAAAAGAAGATGGGAGCCCTGTCTGTTTGAAGGCAGGAACCTGGAAATGCCCTAAGGAAGTCCCGGAAAGGGTGACGAGCTCGAACCTCCCCTCTCCTTCCCTTTCCTACCGAAACCTCAGGTCCCTACCCCAGGTCTTTGTAGAACTCTGGGAAGCTTGTGAGATCTTGGAAGCATCAGTCAAAATCTCTAGGGATCGGCGGAGGGTCCCAGGACTTCGGAAAAAGTCCCAGGACGAGCGGTTGCTGGCAGAAGCGGTGGGCTGGCCACCCTACACCCTCCAGAGGAACGTGGAAGTCGGGAAAAAAATGAGGCAGGACGCGGAAGTCCATCGGAATTCGCACTAAAAAAGTGCTCTGGTGCAGTGGGCGAGTCCTGAGGAATGGCCCACTGCACTCCCTCCGCTTTGCCCGCTGTCCACCAAGTTTCTCTTTTCATCTGTATCTCCCCTAACCCTTTTCGTAGGGCGGTCCAACCGATCACCTCAAGGAGACGCACAGTGACGAACCAGGAGCTGTCCATTGGAGCAGATGGAGGCGAACCGTTACGGGAATGCAATAGTGCAATGACCTAGGTCATGAATTACGGGCAACAGCAAGGAAGGGCGTGAGATCCCTCAGAGAGGAGGCTGCTGCCATCTCGACCGGACGATCATGGATCGGGTTCGGAATCGGGATAGTCCAGGACGAGGGATAGGGTCGTCAGCTCGTGTTCCCGTGAGGAAACGTTCGTCAGGAGGATCCCTGCCGAAGGGGAAAAGGAAAGGTGAGCTGAGGGGACGTGGTAGAGGATGGTCTGCTGAAGATCCTCTGCTTGAATTTTTCTCAGTTTACAAGGGATAGTCCTAAGCTTCCGACAGAGGCCAGCTTGAGAAGGAGGGCGGAGGGGGACTCTTTCTCGAGTCCCCCTGAAGCGATGCTTCCCTGCTTTGAGTGCAGCATCCTATAGAACTTCCTGTTCTCCAGCGTCGTTTTTTCTTCCGAAGAGGACGAGAGCAGTCCCTAGAATTCTTCGAGAAGAGTCGGCAACCCTGAGGAGTGCCGACAGTCGACTGCGTGGCGGAACGGGGACGAGCCACTGCCAAGGATCGCCTAAAAGGAGAAGAAGCCGACCCCTCCTTCGCTCACAGCTTGCTCCTCCCAAGGTACCTGGAAATTTTCTGGCTTTTTTCTGGAATGACCATTTCCGTTCACGCCGGACTGGGATGGATGGCAGCGGTGAATTCAGCGAAACAAAACTCCCCTGCGTCCACGAAGGTGAACCTCCTGAATGTTGTTCCTGAAACCGGGACCATTCCTGAATGCATTGTTGCGTTAGCAACCACCATTTTCGAAACGAACTTGCGACCGATGAGTCGCTTCATTTGTTGTTGCCTCTGGCATCGATCTCTGTCTTTAAAACTTGTTCTCGTGGCGTCATTTGCTTTCTCACCTTGGTTTGCATTTGCATCGTTTTCAACCAGAGTTTCCCTGGTCTGTCTCCATTGTGCCTCACGGCCTTCTGTGTCTCATTCTTCCTCTTCTTTTTTCTGGGACGACGGCTCCCAGTCCATCTGTTACACATCTGTTACCCTACGTAGCCCTTCTCCTTTCGATCTCCTCTACCGTCTTCATGTGCTATGCTCTCGCAGCTTTTCAATTTCTCCAAAGGCATCCTGAACGATACTGTTGGTCCATTGATCTGGCTGAGGGCACTCATACTTCATGGGCCCTCTCCACACGTCCTCGTCCCTGGCTGCGGATTTCCGGAAATCCGATTCTATGCATCGCGTAGGCAGGGACTATCTGGGGAGAAGAGAAGGGGAGGACAGACACGCAAGTACACGTAGTGCAATAGGGAAGAGCGCAGCCGCGCTCGATTCCGCCCACGCATGCTGTCGCTGGCTATCGCACGGCACCCACACAGGACCACAGCAGTTCGCTGGAGCTCGTTGGCAGCGACTCAAATGCAAGACCGAAGGGTTCCTTGCAATGGCAGCTGAGCAAACGAGCCGAATCGCTTGAGGGTCTATCCGGCTGATGATGCCAGAGTTGTTACGTGGGAAAAGCATTCTCCCACTCACTCCTCTCCATCTGCCGGCATGAGTAGGAAGGAAGGCATTTGTGAATTTCTGTTCCCATGTCCAAACGGAACACATTTTCCTGTCTCCAGCATTCTTTTCGTTTTAAAACAAAGGCAGAGGAGTTCTCATGCTTCTACGTAACTTTTTCCTTCCATCCACGGTGGGCTAACGATGGCTACCGGCTGCTTACCCCTCTTTACCCCCAGCAGGCCGCAGCGCAGGATGCTCGGCTTCTCGGACACCGAATCGGTCATCTGTAAGCATCAATTCATGTATAAATGTACATATTAGGAAACAAAACCATCATCGATATTATGTACAAAATTGGGATACCGCAAATGAAGCTTTGGAAACTTAATTGCGCTGGTTTTCATGTTAAGGATCAATTACGCAACAATGAATAAGTTATTTCAATCACTCTACCGGAAAGAACTACAATCCTTAACGAAGAAGGAAAAATTTCTGAACAAAAACAGTCGGGGGAATTCATGAGCAAATCCAGCTAGTGTTACCATGTCATCTCAGACGTAAAAAGTGATAGTTAGGAATCAAGGTAAATCAAAGCAAGGCATAAAATAGAAGCTCCAAAGATTTATTCTAAGCTCAACCCAAGGCACAAAATATTATATGTCTTCGATTTCATCAAGCTTCACGGATGTCAATCTTTTTTGACTCAATCTTTTTATTTCGTGCACTGAAACACACTCACTGCAGAATGAAGTGCCGCAAAAGGACCCTAACTTAATAAAGTTAGGTTCTTTGTTGCACTGGCCAACTCCAAAATAAATAAACACTGTTAGCGAGTAAGCATAATTTTGTTATACATTTCTACACTTTTTTTTAATACATCAAATAACTGAAATGGAAAATGGACATGGATGTAGATATAACATCCTGTTTGTAACTGCTACTTTACTATTTCTATCTGTTACATCAATTCAACAGAGATACTGTGCGCTTACAAATATATATTTCCTCCTAAATAAACACCTATAACTATCAATATCCTTATTTGCTGTTTTGTCTTCCTAGATGTTAAGCAGTGTTTATTCGAAATAATGCCATTTTACTTAGTCCACCATATACTTTCAAACTGAGTGAAATTTTATCCTTCAGGACCGAAGTGTATCAGGAAGATATTGATCAGATGAGTACAGTATCATAAAAACATATTTGGACAAATTCCGTTTACTTGTTTCGAAAAGAGCTTCATGTCTGAAGCAGCATAGTAAGGGAGATTACAGCATGTTGGAATAGTGTTAAAACGCTCTTATCAAAATGTATAGAATCCAAGTGCTGAAAATAATACAGTAAGGTCCCAAGCTTCGTGTTCAGTAGCAGCCTGAAAGATTTTTTTTTTTTCTTTTTTCTGCGAATTATATGTCTATTCTGACTTATATCCACTAGTGGAATGAGACCTTCGTATTTCTTGTTTGTATATGCATCGCAGTCTTCACCCAGCAAAAACAAGAATGTTGGCCTTTTAGCTAGTAAAACTATTTTTGCAGGTGCCACTTCTTACAACTCAAACAGAATGCTCAATGGAATTGGCAGCTCTTGCGTTGCAATGTGAGGCAAATTATCCCGAAAGCTCTTTTTCCAATTCGAATTTTCGCAGCAGAACAGGGTAAGCATGAAGAAAGTGTGCATTTAACAGCATTAGCATTTGAATTTCATTGGAATCCTGATCAAACTGAGCAGCTGGAAGTAGATATTCTGGAGCAGTTAAAAAAAATGCTGATTGTCAGGAACCTAAAGATCAAGGTTGTGCAGTTTCTTATTAGGTCAGACACCAGTAGAGGTCAGCAGTGAAGCTGAGATGTAGCGTTTCAGTACATTAAAATGATGCGTGGAGTTGATGTGTGCGCTGTACTAGTAAGGGGAAAGATGGTGACACCTCTTTGGGGTTTGAAACATTGTAGGTTTTTGAAAAACAGCAGAAAATTGGATTGCTTCTCTGTTGATTTGATGAATTCACGATAAACTTATTTCAAGCCTAGTTCTCCAGACTAAGTTAGCCACTTGAGTTTTAAACAAACTGCATTGTGTTGTAGAGAGAATACGCTTAGGAAGCACGAACGTACTTTGTATTTCATAGTAATCCTTCTGTCTGTTAAAGTTTGGCATGGAAAGACTAAGGCCAGAAAGCATCTTTGGAAAGGGGTTATGGAAAACCATGCATTTATTGCAATCACATATGAGAGTGCTAACAGTAAGGCAAAGGCAAACCTTTTTCGGAATGGGCTCCTAGTTCTGTTACAAATGATTAAAATTTGGTCTCTTGACTTACATGTACCTTTTTAGCAAAGGTATGGTATTTTTTAGCAAAGGTTGCTTTATGCATCAAACTCAAACTGCAATTTGAAAGACATCCAAGCCTGAGATTTGTTTGTGAGAGTTAGATGCTATCAGAATGACTTATAGAGAAAACACACTCACTAATCCTTATGGAAAACGGTGCCCCCAGCATGCTGGTTGCTTTTAATGAAAAAGTTCCTTACTTTCTAAGGAAAATATGCTTCCAGACTTTCCTTAGAAACGGACACTAGTTCTTCTTCCTTGCATAGTGTGGTAGGTGTGGCATGAGGAAAAATGGTCAATAACCTGATCACCAAATCAGGTCAGTCAGTCAGCTCATTAAAACACGATTTGCATTGATGATTAGCTACATTAGGTTTTTCGGCAGAAGAATGTCTTGATAGTTTGATTTGATACCTACAGAGATTCTTGCATTGAGAAGTTATGTGGGAGTGCCAAAGCAAGCCCTACTGCTGAGTGCCTTGTCTCTTTTACCTGTAAAACCTGGAATTGAAAATACCAGAAACTCCAAATCAGAGAAATCCAAAATGTCTCGTACAGTTGTGTCCCCAACAACTAAATTTGGCTGTCAGCATGTGGCAATGTTCCAAAGTCCATTCCAGATAGGATGAAGTGCAGTATTTTCGAAAGCTGGCACATAACTAATGGGAATGCAGTCAACATGGATCAAATTCTGTAGTCAAAGTTGAGGAGGAAATGGAGAGAAACATTGCAACTGATTCTGAGAAGAATGTTGTGCCTTAAATGGTCCTAATATGCAATTCAAATGCTGCATCCATCTTTCTAGCTGTTATATGTATGATAGTGCGCTATTTTTTTCTCCAATGTAGAATGTAGGGAAGGGATGTATTGACGTTGCAGTTGGGGTCTAATCATGGCCACTTGTGAACTACTTGAATGATGATCCATCTGATCCTACTCCTGTTCTTGAACCAAGCCAGCCTGTGACTGTTACTCACTTCTCACAAACTGAGCAAGGAGAGGTGGAAAAGCAAACTTTAGGCTCTCCAGTGTCAAATCACTTGTTTGACTTCAATCCTCTTACTCCAAGTTCCACCTCCACTGCTACTCAAAGTCAAACTCTAGAAGAAGCAAAGCATGTTGCTCAAGCTGTTGCTTCCAGTAACCCTAGTGAAACAGTGAAGTGCATAAAAAGCTGATCAGTTGCCCAGTCACATTGGTGAATTCACCCAAATACAGCACCAGCCATTCATCAAACTGGTATCACAGGGCTGTGAAGTGAAAACGCCTTTTTTCTTCTTTCATTATGTATCGTTGTTTTAACTTTTAGTACCTTTACCGCAAAAATATGAAAGTCACATTAACCAACTAGATGCATTTCACCTTCTGTAAGACTATGGCACTTGTGTAAAGGACCTTTAAAACCTTTATTTTCTGGTCAAGTGCCAAAGGTTTCTGTGCAAAGAAATAACTAGAAGTGAGTTTCCTACTAACAATAATGGCTGCATGATATCAACGGCAATTCGGAAACTTTTGAATAACCAAAAGGCGTACGGTAATATCTGGTACTCAAGTAATTCTGGTACTTCATTTCCGTTTTTATTTCTACCTGATCTTTACATTTGCTATCCACGAATGGTTGGAACTATTTTATGAGCATTATAGCAGGAAGGAATCGAAAATGCCATTCACTTCTCTGCAAACGAATGCTGCATTGAAGAATTGAAACTAATTTTCGTTTCTTATGGCACGCGTGCTTACAGTATCTGTGATTCATCTTGTCTCGAGCAGGTGGTACAGTTCTCTCTCTGAGGTAACCCATCAAGCAAAGGGCGATCTTGAGAGACTTTCAGGCTTGGGAGCAAATTCCCATATTGCAAAATTTCGACTCATCTTTGACACGCGAGCCTTTCGAATGCGTAAGACTCCATGCTTGATTGCCGTTAATCTGTAGCGTGAATACGAACATGGTGAACGATCTGAAATTTACATGCATCGTTTTCCTTTCGATATGAGAACCAAAAAGTCCACATTTCAGATTCCGTTATTTTCAAACCTATGCTCATGAATATAGAACATCACTCGCGTATGATCAGAATTTCAGAGTTCTCAAAGGAAGTCATCACTGGAAACATTTCTCGGTGGAATACATAAAGTACATTCTACATAGGCGTGTTTATCTGGGTGAAAAGTTGCAGCATGTGGCTAAGCGTAGTTCAATTGCTTTTAAAACCTTCCTTTTCAGTTCTAAATTCCCCTGATGCAAGAATTAGATATATACCCAGATGCATTCAAGAAAAATATCGGAATTACCTTTTGCCAGTGCACTTGGTATCACGTGAAGCAATATAGGCTTATTCAACGTAGCAGTCTCGAGGCATGCGCACAGGTTTCGAAGAAATCAAAGCAACAGGCAGTTGTAAGGTTTGAGTCCCGAATTTCTGTCATCAGGTTTTTGCCTGCCTGCATACAAATCTCATTGGCGTTCCATTTTTTCCTCACTTTCTTTTACTTACCTGTTCCTCCATGAAACCGACGAGAGGCTGCACGCGGCATGGTGTGCAGCAAGTTTTCTCGGTGGTGTTTTCAGTTGACTGCCAAACGCATGGTAGCAGTAGCCACACACAAACACAGAGCAGGGACTCGCTCAGCACAGAGCGATGCAAGGATGCTGCAGCTTCACTGCATAAGCTGCATAATCTGAGAGCTGCTAATTGCAGGCAGGGGGCAGGCATCTTTCTCGAAAGTGACTTATGACAAAAGCTAGGTACGGGAATAAATTTGCAAAGCTGTAAAAATGTGTGTTGTGGTGTCTATAACAAGGCTAGCGGTCACTGTTGGTTGCTTCAGTCTCATGTTGATCGGAGTCAGAAGACGAGCATTCAACATATGTCGTGCTAACTGCTTTAGAGACGGCTTCCCTAAAAGTCCATACAGTTGGATCTCAGCTTGTATGGAGAGGCTGGCAAAGGTCTGCAGGGACGATGAAGCAGAGAGCTAAGAGAAAAGTGTCCTTGCTTTCCCTCGAGAACTTCGGAAAGGGCACGTGGTGAGATGCCGTGCAACTGCAGAATCGACCCAACAAGAAGATAGGTAGAAGGATTGAAACACAAGCTCCAAAATTGCTCTGATAATATGCATCCTCACCAAGGGAGATGCTTTTGTGACCTCAGTGTGGCTTCTGAGAGCTTCAAAGGAGTCAGCTCTTCGAACAGCAAACAGAACACTTTCTCAAGCATCTTCCTCAGCCTTAAAGAACAGGAGGCGTAAGCTGGGGCACATACCACATACCACACCAGGGTAACAGAAAGTAGTTCTTGTCTCTTCGAGCGCTTCTCAGACTCCCGAGTTGGTGAGTGATCCAGGAGTTTAAGCCGCAATTTCAGTCCAAGATTTGCAAGGGAAGGTTGCTTCTAAAATCCAGCGCAGGATAGCACGAGCATCTCCATAACTTTCGCCAGCAAGGTACTCAGGATTCAGCTGGAGGGCTAGCAATTGATGGAGCGCACCCTCCTCCCTTCCCTTGATCTTTCTGCTTCGCAAAGATAATGGTAACGTTTGCCCATCCATCGTCCTATCCTATCAGCGTCCTATTCAGAGACTCACGACTGATCTAGCGTCTGGATGCATCTTGCTGCAGATGTGACTCACAGAATCCGATGCTAAGGTATGTGGACGATGAGAATTTCCCCAATATTGAGAAGATCCTCCCTTGAAGAGAAGAGGAGCCTTCCCCCAAGAGGGCTCACGACAGCTGATCTTTCTATTTACAGCCTGCTCTTCCGTATCATCTCTCAGGAATCAACGGAAGGAGATGCTTTAGACCAGGAAGACTAGGGAGTCACCCCACTGGGAAGTCAGCCCGTACTCAAGCAAGGCAATGATCGCAAACGCTTTTCAGATAAGATGCAGGTGTCAGAGAAAGTGCCGCGGTCTTGAACTCTGTCGTGACCTGTCTCTCGAAGGATAGCGTCTCAGGCACTCGCGCACTCTCATCGCCATGCGCTCACAGAGAACGAGCTCTCCCGAACCAGAGAGTCCGATCATTTCATTTCCTGAGGAGCATGCGAGTGTCGAATTCCTCCCCGGATCAGCCCGGGCGGGACAACTCGGGTGCGCCCGGAGCACTAGGCCCACTCCCCCTCCCCACGGAAGCGGAGATTGTCGGTAGCACACACACGTCTTCGAATCCCGAACGCTCGAATGAGAAAGATGCGGTCTCCCTTCCTTCCGCCTCCGCTTGATAACTTTTTGAGCCCCCTAGGTCACCCCAGCGGCCAATGTGAAACAGAGGGAACCAACCGGTGGTCATCCAGTAGGGATATCATCCACATTTCATGGTCCAATCGAAGTAGTGCTAAACGGGTGCTCTTGCTGGTCAAGTGATCAGTGGAGAAAAAACAGCTCTCTTGGTGGGGTTGCCCACATTTTCGCACGTAGCAGCTCCATGGCCTGGGTCAGCGGAGGCACAACGGCATCCCTGCGACTCAGGGCGGCGCTGATCCCGTGAGCACCGCACAAAACCGCGATGCGCGCCTGGCTTCCGAGTGGGCGTGAGACGCTCATGCGAACTGAGAAACACCCGCCGCGTCCTCAGGTCATCCGATCGGTCGTGGGAAAAAAAAGGTCGAGCCAAAGCAGAAGAAAATGGAAGCGACGGGAAGCGTCTGTCCGGTGAAAGCTATTGGTCCAACTTCAAGAGAGGGATGCTGAACCTCAAGAGAGGTGGAGCACGGCGGAGTACAGAAGCGAAGTTCAAGCCGGGTTGCAGAACGAGTTGGTTGGAGCACGTGGAGCCATCCAAGTTGTTCTTGCAGTCTGCGACGCAGAAAGAGATGGGAGATCCTAATGGCTTCCTAGCTGGTAGTCATCGAGTCACATTTGAGCAAGCGCGCGCTCTCCTCCGAGATCAAGACCCTTGGGAAGACCCAGGGGACCACTTGGGATGATTCTTGGACGGACCCAGTGAGCTCCAGCAGGTGACAGACGGCGGTGCACTCTCAGCTATGCCCGCAGTTCAGGAGGTTTCACTCTGTGCAGTCGACAAAGCAAAACGTCATCCTAGGCCCCCGAGAGTGTGCAGAATTCCGCGAGAGCCCGGAAGGTCCTTTCCGAGTCCGAGAGCTCCAGGGGGACACATCGGAGGAGTCTCCCCGGGGCTGTCGCTCCGCTGTGAACCCGAACGACGGTGAAAAAAACTCTTGCGCCGAGGAACCTTGTAGTTACGAGCCATCGGTGTCCCGATAATGGCGTCACCGGGTTTATTCTCCCGGTGGGTTACAAAGGAGGGGAAACGACGGGGAAGAACGGATCCCCGAGACAGTCTGACCCCGATGGCAGCTGCCAAACATCATGCACCATGGAGTGCCGTCCACTTCTAGCCCGTGGGCAGTGCTAGTCGGTTGCTGGGGATTTGGCACCATTCTGCTGGTGGACCAGCGCGTTGTCGCTTCAGAGAAGACGCTCGCGCGCAACGCATACCCGCCCGCTCCAGCAAGCAGGCGCGGATCCCAAGTCAATCCAAGGCCCAAGGTCTCCTGGCAACCGGCAACGCGCGTCCCTTGCTCGGCTCGGAATCCGTGCTCAGATTTTGGGGCCCGCCCTTGGCATCTGGCTCCGCACTCGGGTGCCAAAAGCCCCCAAAATACCCAGTGGTACTGCGAAAGTGACTTTTCGTCCGCTTCCCGCTCGAATAGGAAACCCTTCGCCGCTTCTGAGGGAATAGAAGGCTCAGAATCGGCGTCGTTCCCTTAGCGATCACGCCAACCACCCTACGTTCAAAGAGGAACTCTGAATGGTGACGTCTGCGTTTTCAAATGCCAAGCCTTCCTCGGGCCACTAACAGAAGAAAGAAGCGGAAGGATGGATGTCTTTTCACAAGAACACCTGCAACGCTGCCCGGACGGGGCAGCGCGTCGATCCGGACTCAGCTCCTAGCTGATCCTACCCTACCAACCCTTACCCTTCACGATCAACACGATCAAGAGAACCGTGAAAAAATGGAGGTCTCCCAAGCTGCCTTCCGGAGTCCTGCCTCTCAAAGTGGGACAACATCAATTCCTTCTTTAGGGGATGCTCACCCCCCGCAGCATCACTCACACGAAGACAAAATTGGACCCGAAGAGCGGGGAAGTCTATATTCCAGGAAAGCTAAGTTCCCAGTTGGACCTCTGAAGAATGTCAGCTTGCGTCCAACAGCGGATCCCATCTTTCCTGCGGAGCACCGAAGTACAGAAGAGCCGTTGGGTACCTCTATAGGCCCCGAAGCGATCACCCGATAGCCAGGGAGTGCAGCGATTGTTAACCTCGGACATAGGCTCCGGTTTGAGTGCTGAAAGGTCTGCGCCCTGAGCTGTCGTCTGACAACGATCTTCGCCTAGCCGACTATCAGAAACCGCCAGCCGCCGCCCTCCTTGCTAAGGGTCTCTTCCCCAGACCAATATGAAGAGCCTTCAGGCGTTCTCCCACATCCGAACCCGAAAAAAGGGAACGGCGTCGGCAACCGGAAGATGCGCGTAGAAGCAGCGGGGAAAGGCGCGTTTGATGCCGGAAGCAAGCAGCGCACGCGCTGCTCACCAAGCGCCACGGGGCGGCCGACCACCCAAGCCCACTCAGTGCTTTCCGCAAAACACCACCACTCCTTGTATTCTCCTGGAGTTCTCCGCGCGCGCTCAAAGCGCACCACCGGCTGCGCCCCTCCCGGGCGGCACCGGTCAGTCGCCGCGCGGCGCACCTCAGCGACGCCCACTCCTCCATTTACTGCGGGCACGAACACACCAGATGTTTGTCTCCCTGCACGTCGTCGGCCCGTCCGACCGTCGGCCACACCTTGCTGCCGGGAACCACGAAGTCCTGGAATGCGCACGACAGCCTTCCGACGAGCGACCGCGCGAGCTCCTACCGCCGGGTACACGGCGCGGAGCCTGCTGTAAGGCCGGTCCCAGGCGTCCTGCAGCGCCGTGTGCTGGCAGTGCGGCGCCCTCTTCAGCGGGTTGTTGGCCGCGTCCATCCGTCCTTCCTCGATGGCGCGGATCTCCTCACGGATCGCTGCACACAGGCCGCAAGCTCAGACCGCCGCGCGCCGCGCCATACCCTACCGAGCAGCGCGTTGCAGAAGCGGTCGATCTCTTCCAGACTCTCCGATTCGGTGGGTTCCACCATCAGGGCGCCCACCGCCGGCCAAGACATCGTAGGGGAGTGGAACCCTGGAGACAAGCACGGTGAACAGGTGTCCCCGCACCGCCCCAGCGTTGCAACAAAAAAACCCCTCCCTCCCCGGTCTCCTTCGCCTGTCGATGCGCGGGCCGACCTCGCAGCAACACCGCTGACTTTCTACTCCGCACCCACCCACCCCCATTCACTCTCTCTCTCCACGCCCCAGGAACCAGCATGCATGCACCCGTCCGGCACGCAGGTGAAGCAGCGAAACAACGGGAAAAAACGAAGGCAGGACGCAAGGAAGGAAGGAGTCGCCTCCGGTCGCTGACCTCGAAGCGGCAAGTGCCGAATCCCCTCGCACGACAGGGAAGGCGCCTCCGGGAAGACTCACCGACGCCTCTCATCCGTTCCCACCTCCGTCCTCCACGCCACAGTCGCTCCCCACTACCGGATGCCGGGACATCCGGCCAGTTGCGCGCTCCCCACGCACTCTCCCTCGCGGAGAAGCCGGCGAACCCTCTGGATGCACTCCACACCCTCCTCCTCCTCTTGCGATCCTGCGCGCGCCCCTCTCCGCCAGCCAAACATCCCCTGAGCGCGTGGGCAGTGCGCGCACGCGCGAGGAGCACGCCGGACTTCCCAACAGAGTCCACGTGCTCAGAGTCGCCACCCAGGGCGCCAGGGGAGAGATCACGCGTCGGTCACTCCGCTCGCATGCAGTGCAAGTCACCGCAACCGTAACCGTGGTAACGAGCCCACCCGTTCCATCCCACGCTCCTCGTTCGGCGCGCACGCCCCCGCAGCCCGCTCGTGACACGCCTGCGACTGCCTTTTCGGTGACCCTACGACCCCCCCCCCTTCCTTTCAGGTCCCGGTTGCCTCAGCCTGACGGTCTCCGGCCACGAAGAATAGCTCGACCCCTCCCCACCCCCCGAACCGAAAACCGAGGCGACACCGCACCAGGCACCCGCGGGAAGCCCGCGATGCAGCCCGAGCGCAGCGGCGGCGCCAACCGCGGGCAACCTACCGAAATCCTGAAGCCGTTTCGCAATGTCGATGGGTTCGATGCCGGCGCTTTTCCTGAACCGCTTGACGTCCATGACGAACTCGTGGCCCACGCGCCCGTTCCCGTCCATAAACAGCATGTCGTAGGCCTCCTTCAGCCGCTGGCTCATGTAGTTGGCGTTGAGGATCGCCACCTGGCTGCTGCGCCTCAACCCGGAGGCTCCCATCAACTGCAAGCAAACGACGCTCGCCGGATGGAACGCTAGTGCTGGCACCGCGCGCGCCTCCTTGCGGCCGCCCTCTGCCCGCCGATTTCCAGAAACTCTTGCTGCCCGCAGAGAATCCAACCTCCCGCACTCGGCCCTTCGTCTCTCCCTTCCCCTTCAGGCTCCGCTCGCGGGATCGCAAGAATCTTCCTGCATCCCGCGACCGTCTGCCCCCGTGCGTGCCGTCCAGGCGATGGGCTACTCCTCTAATGCCAACCTTCCAGAGCCCCCCTCGCGAGGCCTCGTGCGTCAGCAGTTGTTGACACGAGGGCGGCTTCGTAGGCATCCGCTTGCGCTCTGATAGTGAATCACGGACATCTGTTGCGGATTCCTTGCTGGTGCCCGAGATCCTCACTCTGCCGTGCCTACTCTCGCGTTTTCGGAACACTTCCGGGAGCCGCCGGAGGCGGAACCGGGACTCGGTGGCACTGCTTCTCTCTGGAGTTCGATTGCTGAGTTTGCCAATTGCAAAAGATCGTTGGCCCTCCGAAGGCAGCGGATACGTAAAGGATCCCCAAATCCCCTTGTGAAATGGAGAGGTTTTGTTGATTTTGTTATCAATGTGCTAGTGTTTATCTTGCTCATGCGGCAGCTGCCTACCTCTATTCCCCACCCGAAAGTCAGCACCCATGTACTCTCAACGAGTGAACGGTTTCGCGTGCCGTCTGAAGAGCAGCACCACCATCTACTGGTTCTGGTTGTTGGTGTATTTGTTGTTGACGTTGTGGATATGGCTGATGACGATCAGTGCTAGCAAGACAGAGAGCTCCACTTGGAAGCAACTAGACGCAGCAGGAACCGGGCAGGAGAGAGCGGAGTCAGAGCCGCCCTGGCAGACGTCGACGGAAGGCGACCAATGCGGCCACTTCTTTGCGGCCAGTAAGGTGCCGGTCGCCTCTCGGGACCTGGGACGGATGAGTCGCTCTGCAGGATGGCGTTGCCGTGGATGCGGGTTGGCAAATATGCGCGCTTTCATCGGAGATAGGCGCTCTGGTTTTCGGTCATCACTGCCGCGTTGGGCGCTCATGAGCAATGCAAAGAATCGGCAAGTTCGAAGGGTTGCTGAGTAAGATAAGGTGTCCGCAAAGTAAGATAAAGAGCTGCAATCGAGTTGAGAAAACAGGCCTTTTTCTGTGCCCTCAATCTCTCGACACATTCAGCTCCCGTTGACCTTGGACTGGGGTCGACTTCCGCATGCTGCTATATCGCTGCGCAACCGCCCGATTCGATGCCCACGAAGCTTCCGGGAGCTCCCGCGTTTGAGCTGGCGTTTGCTGGATGCTTCTCCGAAGCGGATCCTTTGCCTTCCGAGTGGCTGTCGAGAATCCTGAAGTGGGCAACTTTCTTCCCATACCGCAAAATTTTGCAATGGATCTTTTTACAGAAAATCCTTTCACACCACCGTTTCCTTTTACGGAAAGAAAGGCCGGTGGATGCAGAGAAACTTATGCGTTCTAATAAGCGCAAGGGTAGGGGCTGTTCGTTTATATGAGGCACCATTTCAGGATCTGGAGCGGCCCCTCGTCGTCATAACACCAACTTACGCGAGACCAACACAGATGGCTGGGCTGGTGACGCTTCGTTACCTTTTCCAAACCATTCCATCCATACACTGGATCTTGATCGAAGACAGCCCATCCTGCAACCCGCAGCTCACGGAAATGTTGAAATCCTCGCATTTATCGTACTCTCATCTGGTCGCGTCGATGCCTGCTCACTTTCGAAAGATGCAGGTGCAACCACGAGGAGTTTCTGGAAGAGAAGCTGGAATGAGATGGGCTCTCAACCATTTCGACAGAGGGGTTATCTACTTTGCAGACGATGACAACGTGTACACCACAGAACTTTTCCAAGAGATAAATTCTACGAAAGTAGTGTCGGTATTTCCTGTTGGATTAGTTGGCCGATTTGCCATTAGTTCTCCAATAGTCCAAAACGTGAGAAAGCCTTTTCCGATACTTTTGTTGTGTATAGTCATAAAATCTTGCAAAAGCATGACCTTGATTCTATAAGAGTCCTACTATGTCACACTCTTGATGATTTCTAATCCATTGATTTTCAACTGCTGACCACATTTTGTGTTCTGCAGGGAACCGTGGTAGGCTTCTTCGACAGCTGGTTAGGCAATCGCAAGTTTGCCTTAGACATGGCTGGGTTTGCAGTTGACCTGCAATTCTTGAGATCA
The DNA here is from genome assembly GCA_036172245.1 of Raillietiella orientalis. NCBI lineage: Eukaryota > Metazoa > Arthropoda > Ichthyostraca > Raillietiellida > Raillietiellidae > Raillietiella > Raillietiella orientalis. Next base: position 290,615 of record JAYWIR010000018.1, on the reverse strand, counting down.
TGCCCAAATGCCCGTATGCCTTACATACCTGGTTATGAAGAAGATGGCTTTCTTAGAAGTCTCGGAATTGAGCTAAATGACCTGGAACCGAAAGCCGACAACTGCACTCGGATATTAGTGTGGCACACCAAAAACATTCACGTAGACGCTCTAGATGTGAAGACTGTAAGATACAGTAATGCCACGAACATGCACAGATTGCTGATGAATATGAAAGCTATGTCAATGGCCACCTCTTGAAAAATTATCGTAATTTTGCTACCAAGTTCATTTCAGCAGCGAGAGAAGTCATGTGGCAGAGCCAGAAAGAGATGGAGGGAAGCTGTTGTCGAGATTTCAGTATTTTGCATACCATCAAATAAATCAGTCCAATAAAATTTTCCAAATCGAGTGCACCATTTCCTGTGTTCAATGGCTTCCGTTGTCCTGTTTGAAAGAGCATCAGGATTTCCCCGTGTACATGGATGTGGAACTACCGAAGGTTCACCGTAAATTGCTTGCTACAGCGATAGTGTACGGCACCCGATAGGTAGAAAATTCACTGAAAAAAGGGAAAATGCTCTCAGAGTGATGCTTGACCCTTCAGAGCTGAAATTGACGGACATGACGTGCATGTCAAAATACCGATTACCTGTCGAATCAACGGATATTTTTTAACGCTAATTTTCTTTTCCCTCCTCCCCTTCCATAATTTACACATTAGAACCATCAACGGCGTGAACATTCTTCCTTCAAGCTGGAATCTGGTGCTTGGTCCTCAGCGGCGAGTCCACGGAGTCTGCTTTACTGGAAGATTTCGTTGGCTCTTGTTACATGCCAGGATGATCGCCATAAGTCAGTGGAGAATGCAATGCTAAGGTGAATGTGAAAAAAAAGAAAAGAAAAATGAAAATCTGTACTTTCGGCAGTGCTCTTTTGACTGAGCAGCTTTCTGACTCGCTGACGTCTTTTTCCCTCGAGATTCTTGCAGCTACAGTTGGGACGCTTCTTTTTTCCTCAGACGGGTCGGTACGTTTCGGAAACATGGATGCATCCAGGCAGAGATCATAATGAAAGACTGATAAAAGTCCACCTTTTCTTTCACTGCACCCTCCGTGTTAACGGCCATGCAAAGCACACAGAGGCAACCACCAGCCCGGGCTGCACTTTCGAAACGCCGTTGCCTGAGGGCTGCTTAGCGTGTCATCGGATTTTGAAAGCAAGATCGATTTTTCCAAACAAAATATTTGTGGATGGTAAAATTCTTCGTTGCAGGGAATTATCCAAAGCATAAAAACAGGTTGCATACGAATTGCACATGAATTATGACGATTCGTATGCATAATGTATTCGACTTATTATTGTGTACCGCACCTGGGAAATTTGCATTTTTACCACATCATACAGTATTTTTTTTTTCCCGTCATATGTTACAACATCAGCTTTATCACCATGATCCCAATGGCTTCTACTGGAACCAAAACAATTAGTTTTTCAAGTTTCAAGTTATCTCTACAACGTCCAGAAAGTACGGTACCGTATAATTGCACACTGGATAACTCGTGAATAATAATGCACATCACGATTAAATATATAATTGTGCACAGCATCCAACTTTAAATACAGACTGAATTCAGTGGTGAATGAGAGTAATATAAAATTCCCTTAGAGGATTAGAAAGGTGCAGTGGTAATGGCTATGCACAATTCAATGCAAAGAATCATAAATAATATATATTTTCGTTATTTTATAGTTTTAACTGTATTTACATTAATAGTTGTTGTATTAGTGTGTGTGGAAAGACAGCAATACTTAAATACTACAAGACAAAAGAATGCAGCTACGAAAATTAACCAAAAAATCTCATTTCGAGAATTTCGTTCTGAATGCAATACATATACAAAGGTAAGATGTCTGTCTGATATCCGCAATCACGAAAAAATTAACAAATATGAGAACTAATGTAAGAGTTACAACTTTCACTGCTATGACATATTAAATGGAAATGATGATTTTGAATACAAATAAATTGTTCTGCATTTCTTTTCTTCTTCTGATAGAATTTCAGCTCTGAACCATGGCCTCCGATTTTTGTCATTACGCCTACATACAGTAGACCTGAGCAAGTACCTGAATTGATTAAGCTTAGTTATGTCCTGAAATTTGTGCCAAATCTTCACTGGATTGTAAGTGAAGATAATGACCAGTGTGGCTCTATAGTGGAAGAAACATTAGCATATTCAAACCTTTCCTATAGTCATTTAGTTAGCCCTACTCCAGAAGGATACAAAAAGCATCACCTTCTTCCACGTGGGGTATCCGGAAGACGGGCAGGATTGGAATGGGTACAGAGACATTTTAATGTTGGAATCGTTTACTTCGCTGATGATGATAACATGTTTACTGTAGAGCTTTTTCAAGAGATACGTTCAACAAAAGTCGTTTCAGTGTTCCCAGTTGGATTAATAGGCAAACTAGGTGTTAGTTCACCAGTTGTGATAAATGTAAGCTCATTAAAGGCATGACTGTATTTATATGTACCAACAACAACTGTGTTTTACAGGACACAGTGAAAGGTTTTTTTGACAGCTGGAAAGCTGGCCGAAAGTTTCAAATAGACATGGCAGGATTTGCAGTTCGATTAGAATTACTTCAGAGTAAACCAAATGCAACAATGCCTTATCATGCTGGCTATGAAGAAGATTATTTCTTGCGTAGTTTGGATCTGCAGCTGCACGATCTGGAACCTAAAGCAAACCAATGCACACGTATTCTAGTCTGGCACACCAAAACAGTCAAAAATAATAAGGCACAATTGAATTTGACATCCCATGAGCAAAACACAAATCTTCAAGGATTGGTGAAAACCATGGTCAAAATGTCTATGGCATCAGTATAGTTTGAAAGACATTCGCATCATGAAGATGTTTTCATTGTCCTTTACATTTTTATATATTTTTTTTTATAATGCCTGGTGATGAGTATCATGAAAGTCATTCATTATGCCACAAAAGTTAGTATAGCAATAAAGCATATGAGTTTACAATACACCAGTGAATGTGAAATATCACCAGTGAATTATGCTGTAAAATCTAAGAGATGTACTCCTAATTGAACTGTTATACAAGCCTCCTCAAACAATAAAACAGTTGAATTCCTGTGCCAATTCAGCTTGAATTTTTAGTGTTCTCAAAAATACTTGCATGCTTGAAACCTTAATTCCAACTTGTTTATTTTAATATGACGAGATAATTTTTGTCCAAAAAACCAAAAACCAAATGTCACACTTACATTGGAATATAATATAGATGCTAACATTAAAATATAATGGCTTATAACCTGTGACTTTTTTTAATGCTTTAAGGATAAGTACTCAAATCACTTCATAAGTAGTACATTCCTTCTAAAATGCAGGTTCAAAATTCAATTGCAAATAAGAAACCCTTTAAACCCACTTGTACAATGTACATGTATTTGGAGTGCCAACACATCTCCAAATGACATTACTCCTCAAATTTCTACGTTTTTCACTAGTTTCACAAATCATTTGACATTATTTCTTGAATTTTCAAGAAGATTGGAACATAAATATTAACACACAATTCACTTTTTTTTTTTTTTTTCTTTTTTTTTTTTTTTTTACTAATGTGCATGCTGTCATTTCTTTTTAAAGCCCTTTGTCTTCCTGTTATGAAGCTGAACAGACAGATGTTCATTGTATGGAAAACTAAATTTTTGCATAAGTCCACTTCAACAAATATATTTAGGATGAAAGGGATTAACGTGAATAAAGAATTTATGCAATATGGTACTTTTCTTAAACTCTGAATGCCACTAGTTCAAATACAGAAATTGAAGAACATTGCTTATTTCAGTGTGGATAAAAAGCTACAAACTATTCAGGAATCTCTGGCTGCTTTAACTAAGAAACAAATCGACTTTTAGGAATGCAACTTTCTTTGGAACGCTCTTTAAGCAAAAAATAGCCTTACCTTCCACATCAAAAAACATACTTTAGTCATCAACATCCTTAAAACATTTTAATTTTCTATTCAAAGAAATTTGCTAATACAAGTATCAATCATAACCGATTCTAAGTCATTTGCAGTCACTCTGAGCATTGTTAGCACTGCAATATATAGATACATATATGAATATACATACATGTGCACATGCACACACAATGTTGAATAGCTGCATATTCATTGAGAAATGTTCTTTGAAGTTTTTTGAAGATATAGTTCCATGGGAAAACAACACTGCTTGAAAAATAAGATTTAATTTTAAACTTTCTTTGAGTTTGTGGTTTGCAAGCAATTTGCTCAAAATGTGATAGGTAAGAAACTAGAAACTATGTGGCAACTGGCACACCAGCTAATGTGTGGTATATGGGAGTGGTGACATACCTCTCTGATTCATCAGCACTGATGGGAGATGAAACATTGGAATTTGGGGGCATACTTTGAGATGGGAGCAAACTAGTATTTGCAGATTTGTTAAAAGACACAGATGTTTGAGAATCATCCAACAAATGATACTGCTTTTGACAAAGTTGTTCCAAATAACTTATACCTATGGAAAAAACTTAAATAGATTTCACAGATAAAGACATACCTTCAGCTCTTTTATCCCCATAAAACTGCTCCCAGGCATCCAAAAGAAAATTATAATAGCGTGCTGATTCTAAAAATCGATGATACCGATAGGTCGTTTTTGTGGGGAAAATGCACTGGAATCTACATACAAAGTGAGACATAATGGAAATAAATTTATTCACTTTTAATTTTACCTGCCACAACGTGATAATTCATCTTCATGACGGATCAGCACACGAACATCATCTGATGTCAGATCATTCAAAATAGCACTCAAATAACTAGTTCGACTGATGGATGAGCTTGTGAAGAACTCATGCTTGGCAGAAGCAGATGGACTCAATGAAGTGGCATAAAGTCGCTTATCATGAAACAGGGTACCAATATTTTCTGGTAATCCTAGATTGTGGATCAGCTGGACCTGAAAGGTGGTCAAGAGGGGGGAGGAAAAAAAAGAAATAACAACATGCACAACAGCTTCACCTCTTGTTGGTGTCCTACACGGCTTCCAGGAAGATGGAACATGGCCAAATTAAGAACATCTTGCACTAATGGTCCTTTTACGTCTGAATCCAACTGTGAAGTTGCACGTAAAGATGGAGATATATTAACTTCCAAAAGCCATGGCTTTAAATGTGAATCCAATAAGATATCAAAACCGAACAGCTCATAGCAACAGTAACGTGAAGAAACATTAGTCTGGGTAAGGGATACCAAAGCAGTCTCTCCAGATACCAGAGTTTTGATCACAATATCTTGCATCTGCCGATACAGTAATTGTGTATTCACACCTTGCAAAGCCAAATATTTCCATAATGTACGAAGACTCCACTTATGTCCATTACATGCAGATGCATTGTTGTTCTCTTTAAAAGTAGCACTGGTCTTATTAATACTGTAATTAGTAAGATGACGATAAGTATCAGATAAAGTAGCTGGAGCAAGTGAGTACTCAGCAGAGGCAAAACGAACTAAACCATCAGAATACAGATACACTCGTAATGGATGCACAGAAGTCACCAAGACATACAGGCGCAAATCAAACTTGGTACCATTGATGAGCAGAGGACGAGCAATGTACCTCTGAACCAACATGCCTTTTTGCTGGGGTAACTGACTCCATTTACTTATGACTTGAATACCTTGTCCACGTGCAGATGCTGGCTGTTCAACATCAAGTAAAAATCCAACCCTCATAACTCACTGGTTTAACAATCCACTTTGGCTGATTATCTAATTTGTTCCATTGCTTTTTCAAAAGCCTCATATCACGAGGAAGCACATATGTCACAGGAAGATAATTAAAACTATAAAATTTTTTGCAATTCAAAAGAAATTTCTGGCTGCTTACTTCTTGGAACCAAATCTGGATTGCAGCTTTTGATAATTCTTCCATAAACGATCTTTGCGACCAATTTGAAATGATCCTGGAATATGGTTCATTTTCTGGACTGATGTAAGAGAACGAAAAACAGCTGCCTGCATATGCTTTCCCCAAGTTCCAAGCCACTGCTCTGTTTCTAATCAATCATCACTATAAGAATTACCAATAGCAAATTCCATTTACTTTTGCTTAAACGAAAACCAACTGCAGTTAGCCTTTCCCGCACTAACACTGGTGTGATAGTGCTCAGTCTCCATCGTAGCATATGCCTAATCTCACTGGGAAAAGGAACAAAGTTGGCTTCTACACAGAAAGCATAGCTTATAATTGTTAACAAAAATCATACCTTCACCCAAATACTGAAAACGGAGATGAGGTGGCACATAAGAAAAATGACTTAGCCAAAGAGGCACCTGCACTTCTATAATAAAGAAATCACATTTGATACATATTTCTTGTATACATGAATTTACTTGGGATTCTCAGCTGTGGTTCAACAGTCATCTGTTTGGAAGAATGAAAACCCTCAGTCTCTGAATTCTCCACTAATGGTGTAGCATTGTATTCATCTTCAATTACAGGGGTTGAACAGAACCCTTTTGTACCAAACAATTAAAATATATCAAATACATTCCATAATCCACATAACACAAATCCACACACACTTGCTGCGAATATACATTACCTTCATCAGTGCTAATTACATCTGATGAATCTGTTCTCGAACTTTCTCCATCCTCCTCCAGGGAACTATGTATACCAAGGGAAAACAATACATGTTCAGAGATGCAAAAATTAGATATAAAAAAAAAAAAACGCAATCAATGCGACTTTGATTCAATCCAAATAACACCCAAATAAAATAAATAAAAATCAATAAACCGTATTCACTCGATAAGAAACAGAAATAGTTAGAAAATATTCACCAACCTCTCCAATTCAAAATCAGAACCCATTTCAGATGTGTTGTGTTCACTTCCATTTAGTTTCAATTTTTGATCATAAATTTCACAAACACAAGACTCAACAGTATCAACATTCTTTGATTCTTTATAGTCCTAAGAAGTGAAACAAGAAATTAGTGAAAGGGCATAAGAACATTTAAAGGTTGAATGCGAATGCTTTGAGAAATAAGTTATTGTTGAAAAAATTACCTCATTCACACTATCCATGGTTTCACTGTGGGTGAGATCTTTTGTACACTTATATGATGCTTTCTTTGATAAATATTCCGAATCTAGTGATACTTGCCTTTGAGATTCAATATTTTTTGAACTGAGGGAACCGGATTGAGAATTACTGGAAAAACAATCTTCCTTTTGTAATGGAGAGAACTCTCTGAATCGTTTTACCACTTTACTGAAATTGAGTGTTTCTGATTCACTTTTGCATCGCACACGCTTATATTCAAAACTTCGATGTTTGATGTATGGTACTTCACACCCAAGTTTGCTTTCTAACTTCACAATAGACGAGTCGCCCACAGCATGAAAATCACAATTTTCTAACGAATTGGTATCCAGATTAGTTCCACTTTCAATTATTTGATGGGAAGTGAGCAAGGTTGCTTCTGTTGATTTCATCTGCATGACTAGAGCGATTAAATGATGCTCTGTTCTCTTTTCTCAACAAACTTCAACAAAACTTTTGCTCTTAATCTTTCAGATATAAGAGCCACATTTACTTTTCTTGCTGCATATGTCCAAAGTAACTATGAGCAGATAGACCTTGAAACTAAAAACAACCCCAAAAATGCTGTTGCCTATAATTACAATCAATTTAAAATTCCTAGATATGCTTTCATTCGCTCAAGACAATCTAGGTGAAAGCACATTATATACTCTAGTCCCGATTTCAACCAGCCGCTTCCGCTAATGGAGCGCCAAAGTATTGTCAAAAAAGACCATATATTTTCGACAAGGGCTATAATATTAAATAAGATTAAATAAGATGTGAATGTTGTATGATGGAGACCTGCGACATAGCACTCGCAAATACCAAAAAAATAAATACTCATTTCGATTGAACACTGCCTAGAGATTTATCAGTACTCAACAAAAATGCCAAAATTTCATTATTTCTACTGAATCAAGTAAGCTGGAACACAATGTTTTAAATCATTATATAATTAATAATTGGAATACTTGATCATACAGTTAGTGAATAAATAGTGTAATGAGAAAATTTTTCAAATGCACAAAATTGCTCTTTATTATGGAAATATCGATGATAACTGGGGAAGATATATGGAAATACAAATACATATGCATTTTTTTCACCTAAGAGCACATATTTTCTTTGTCTTTTTGTATCTTTATAGAGTTTATTGAAATACTGTGCGTATACAGTCCTTGTCATCAAATGGATTAAAATAAATAATGAACAGTTGAACAATCTAATGCCATACGTTCGTTTTGAAGTAATTCCAGATATATATGAAGGACATATGTGTTACTTAGCCAATAACTATCGCATAAAACCCTGTTTGCAAAATGATCAGTTAAAAGATATTTATAATTACAATCCATAAATATTCATTTTTCACTAGGTAATTGTAGTCTTCAGAAAAAGTAGGTTTACAAATTCGAGGGCACAGAGAGATGCAAGTCCGAGGTTGAATTTCGGAGCTAGGATAGGAGAAGACAGGCGGACGACGAAATGATTGCAAAGAATACGAGCAAATAGTAGTTTTGAAAAGCTTTAGGGTGCAGACAGAATGAACGGGAAAGTTGCTGCGAATGTATATCTAAGGCTATCTGAGACTAAAAGATGTATATCACAAGAATGACATTGAAACATAGAGAAAATAGAAAAGCAAAAAGAAATAAAATTTCGAATCACAATATGAAACAAATGAAATATATCACTTTTTGCTTACGAACTCCTTTTCCTATAGAAACAAACATCTGGAAGTTCGTATCTCATTAAACACGCTCGGACAACAAGCAAAATTTGAAGATGCTACAAGATTGGTCAGGTTGCTTCACAATTCTACGGATTCCTTTCTGAACATTTATGTGATCTCTCTTTCAGGGAAATACCCTATAGTTCGATGATTTAGGAAAATATGGTATCACAATTAGAACGTGAATCTATGCTACTTTATTTGTAAACTTTCGTGTCTTTCGTTCAACTGGTTCATATTTTTTGCAAAGGATAATAAACGTTTAACTAACAAAGAAGACACTTGCTAATAATTTGGATCTAGATTTAAATATAAGGGTTTCTCTTTTCTGGATATCTTTTCGTTTGGTTCATGAATTCATATTATAATTAACCCTTTTTCAAAGGAGTGCGTCAGGCTGATGTTCCGAAATGAAACAGATGAATCTCAACACGATTTTATATTGGCATTTTGCTATAAAAAATGCAAGCACTCTTTCACAACGATGATACATCATGACCTGAACAAAGTTCGAAATCCTATAAGACACTGCTTATGGTTTATGGAACGAAGGTTTACTCAATTTCGGTACTTTGGCAATTGGGTAGTGCCTAGCGAGCAATAAATCAGCGTAAGGAATGAGAAACCATATAGCAAGTGAAACTATAAATTGCTTCACAGATTTATTGATAATTGTAATCCCGAAAAGATGGATTAAGGAAGGAGGGGATGAGGTTAAGCCAAATGAATGAAAGTGAATGTCAGCAAGAAAGTGATTTTTGTTTTTATTGGCATTATTCGTTCCTGGACCTTCAAAATGATTTTTCAGTATATCAATCCCACGTGGATGATAATTGTAAGTCCACCAGCAAACGCTAACGATGATCTGCAGCTGTTTGTACTATTTTCCTGTTATCCGAGGAATTCAAGCATTCTTTTCGAAGAATGAAGTGATTGAAATTGGGCAGATTAGGATGCCACATAATTTTCCAATCTAATTTCATATCACCCTATAAGTATTTCTCGAGGAAAGATGTTCTTGTAATTACCATGGTGCCTTGTATCTGTCACTATGCCCCAATATGCGCTACATTCGAATAGGGGTAAAATTCAGCAATAGCATCTCAATAGAATGGTTATTTGCACTCCTCGATCTTCAAAATCTGATTCACTGTCGTTTTCTCCTTTTATCTCCTGCTTACTACAATCAAATGCTCTCTGTATTCTGAGAATGATCCTTGGAGGGTGATATCACTGCTTGGGTCCCCCCACCCCCAAGTAAAAGATGCAGGTGCTTACTCATTTTCTGTTAGCATAAAGTTTACGTAGAATAAACAATTCGAATGCTCGAGTTCAATGCCTCATGCAAGGCTTTTTACAAATTGCGTGCATGCTGTTCAGCTAATTCAAGCATTTGTTTACCCAGGCAAGGTGGGAATGTACGAGAAATGGGTTGTTGATCACCTTGCGATTGTATACATGGGAATCTCAACTATGATGGTGTTCGGCTGTTTACTAAACCCGGACCTAATTCGTCTCTGCTCGTTCTTAGCCTGTACGTATATTAAAATGCTAGCACAGGACTACAGCAGCTGTGCAGCCAACCTAGGTCTTTTGAGATTCTAACGTTTGAATGCATTCCTTTGATTCAAGTTTTCGCAACCTTGTTGCTTACGAGAATGAAGTGAATTTTACAGCCAGGAAACTGCTCACGTAGATTTATTTACCGCTAGACTTCGCCAAATGCGATGAAACCTGTGAGAGCCAACAAAACAAATAGCTTCCAGACTTTCTTAAAATGTGTGTATACACAGAATGCGCTAGAGCAGCGACTTTTTTTTTTTTAAAAAAAAGTGCTTACTATCACATCCTACACCCAAACGATCTATTTTACAATGCAATGTGTTTGGCACACTAGTCACATGCATCGGGACTGCTTTTTCGGTACCTAAATGCTTTTCGTTGATGATGGGCGAAAAAGGAAAATTTCCAAGAAAAATACTCCCCCCCCCAATGACAAAACTAATATTGACTACTTATAATAATTTTAATGAAAGTCGAGTTCTATATAATCAATAAAATCATTAGAAACACACGATCGTTCTCCCTGGATGTATACACATATCAAAGGCAATAATTTGAAGACACTGATCTTTCAACTTCACCTTCCATGTATATTACAAAATGTGGAATATTGCAAACACTTATTTCAAAAAACTGATGTCCAAGCATTTGTTTTTACTTATAAGGGGGTATATTGTGATCAGAATTTTTTGTTACCACTGCATGGGTCCTTGCTTATTTGAAATCACTGATGTCTGATGATAGGATTATGGAAAAAAGAAAAGACCAAGACTTCATGCAGGAACAAAATTTCACTCCGTGCTTCCATCTTAAAGGATAATTGCAAGTATTTGCATGGGAATAACAATATGTGCACGCCAATAATAACTGAAACATTGATTTTGCACAGTTGTCTTGACCTGATGATGAGCATAGCAAAAGATAATAATATCTAAAGAAAGATTTCTAAAGAAACAACAACGTTTGATAACAATGGATGTAATGCACAAGTGTACACTCCATTCAAAATTTACAAAGTCAGCTGAATGATCCAAGCTTCTCAACTATTCAATGAGTCTCAAAGATTTCTCATGTTCATGCTTCTGTTGCTCATATAGCTTGCTGACTCTGTCCAACTGACGCTGCAATAATGTTGTATTCTGCTCAATCCATTGTAAACTATCCATGTGAGCATTCAGAATGCGAGCAATCTGTGATGTCTACCAGCACATCTCTTTTAACAACTGTTATCAACTCACCTGGTTGTCATTTGTTTCTGTTTCACTATTAGCAGAATTCAGTTGCTCTATGATTTCCTTAAGATCTGCTGTCATGTGTTTCAACTGGCCATCAACGTTTTCAGCTAGTTGATACCTAGTGACATTGGTAAGCATCTATTTAAAGTGTTCTTACATATGTTCTCGCTCCAAATCCACATGCTGGTTCAGTGATATGCATGGCAGTGCTTCTACACTTTTCTCTAGTGGCACCAAGATGTCTTCAAGTTCTCTTTGCTGTGCTACAATGAAATCTAATTCATGATCCATTCTTTCCTGATCCAATTTGACTCTCTCAACTGCATCATTAAGTATAGTGATCTGCAATAATGATGGAATCGTGAATATGAAAGTCACTTACTTTTTCACCATTCTGAATTAGCATGCGATCCCATGCATTGATTAATGTGGCTTGGTTTAGAAATACTTTTTCTTGCTCTTCTAGTTCCAAAGTCCATTTGTTAATAAGCTCTTCCAACTGACGAAAATGAATAGAACCACCCAAATAAGATGAAGCAGTGGTACTGGAACAAGCTAATTTCTCATAATGTCATGGTTTCACTTACGAAGTTGCACTGCTAGTTGTACTAGTAGATGAAGTGAAAGAGATTGGCACTGTATGGCAAATTCCTACCCCACCAGAGGTGCTTGCTGCTATAAAAACAATTTTTAATAATGAGAATTTCTATGACTTAATGAATACCAACAGATAAAGGTGTGATAGTTACACCAGCACCTGTACTTGACAAATTGCTCAAAGTCACAGTTGTGACAGATGTAGTTGCTGCAGTAGTGAAGGCAGACAATGCAATCCCAGAACTGGCAACAACAGGAATACCAATGGATGGTACACATGAAGCAATTGTGACTGGTGTAATTGATACACCACTTGCCCAGGCACTTATAGGGGCTTGAGTGCTCGTACTAATTAAGGGGGCTACTGAAGTAACAGAGGTGGTAGCAGAGTAGGAAGTAGAGATGGTAAACATGGGTTGAAGAGGAGCACTGTTAGAGATCACAGGAGCAGTGAATCCAGATGTGGGAACAGATGTTAGTGGTGATGCGGATGACATAACAGTAGTGGTTGTAGCTGCATTCAGGTTGGTAGCTGTAGAAAATGTTGGAGCAGACCCACCAAAGTGGTATGCGCTTTTTGTGGAGGCCATGGGCACATTAGTGACTGTGGATACTGAAGGGCTAAATCCACCAAAAAATGTACCAGTTGGAACAGGGGCAGAAGTGACCAAGCCTGAAGAGATTCCAAATGATGTAACTGGTGTGGCAAAATTTTGCGATAAACTAGCCACTCCACTAGTAGTCTGGAAGGGAGTGTTGTTGTTTAAACTAGATGCAATAGAGGAAGTAGTTGAAACTGAAGGAGAAAACATGAATCCTGAAGTTGCAACAGCACTGCCTGCATTTGATACACCAAAGATAGGCATTCCATCTTGAGAATGAGTAGAAGCTGGTTGAGCTGACTGTAAATTGCTAAATGTTGGTGTTCCTTGTGGTGTAGAGCCAAATGAAACAGTTGTCTGCTGAGCTCCACTGAATGTAGGAGTTCCTTGTTGGGGAGTGCCAAACATTGTTCCTTGAAATGTTGTACCAAGTTTAGGTGTTTGCTGGGTAGTATTAATTGTACTTCCTTGTTGAAGAGTACCAAATGGTGTTCCTTGAGGGGTCGTGTTAAATGTTGTTCCCTGTTGGGGAGTACCAAAGGGGGTTCCTTGCTGAGGAGTGCCAAATGCATTAGTTCCTTTTTGAGGGGTACTATAGGAAGAGGTCTCTTGTTGGGGAGCACCAAATGCTGGAGTTATTTGTTGAGGGGAACCAAATGTAGCAGTTGGTTGCTGTAACGGACTTGATGCATTCCAGTTTTTGAAACCACCAAAGCCTGTAGTGGATGCAGAAGTATTTGTAATACTAGCTGAAGATGTAGCAGTAACTTTGAAAGACCCCAATGCACCAAATCCGGCTCCACTTGTTGTTGGGGAGGTAGCTCCAAATGTGAATGCTGTAATGGTTGTGGAAGGTACAAAATTGAAGCCACCACCTACAATGCAAATAATTATCAAAGGTCCATAAAATGATTGAAAGCGGATTCAAACATAATCAATGTTGATTCAACTAAGCTAAAAAAAACTTGATTATGTGTTATCATATTCACAATATGATTGACATGTATTTTGCATTTCTATATACAAGATTGAATCAGAGCTTTTCCCCAAAATTATAAAAGATCGAATAGGCTCGAATAGTATTTTTATAAAATGTTTCTTCAATACTCAAATTAGAAACAGTGCATCAATGAGGTGCACTGATTATGCTGGGCTTTGCAAAGTAGACTTGGTGGCTAGTTTTGCAACATTAATCCTAATTAATCCAATGATTACACACTTATTTAAACAATCCTATTACATTACTTGATAATACAGCACATCTAATCAAAATAATTAATTAAGAAACAAAATTATGAAAAATGCTTTTAAAATATATATAAGTTAAATTTAAACCTAGATATACAGAATTCTCAGTCTTCCATGCTAGTACAATTAATTTAAAAAACCTTAAAATAGGAATCATGCGATTTCTAAAATGAAAATGATCCTGATATCTCTTTTTTTATCTTTGCTACATTCTAAAGTGAAGATAAAGTAAATCCAATACTTAAACATATTATACTTAAACATTACGCTGAAATAGTAAGGTCAGGTTTCACATTCTTAACTACAATGACGATTTTATATGCACTCCATTATATGAAGTGCTGGATGTATAGATCATTTGTACAAGTACTTATACATAGTATACGCATTCTTCATATAACTGCAATGTAGCATCAAAATCATGTTATATTATCTTAATTCATACAATTATCTTCATCCTTTGAATGGTGAATTGCAAAATGTAAAAGAATTGGCTTTAAATTAAAACTAACATGACAACAGTGCTACATCCCCACTGATTTCAAACATCAAAAGCAAGAGATGCAGATACACAATTAAGACAAACATTGCCACCTTTTGCATTCAGACAGCTAGCTGCTTTGAACTTTCCGAGTTTTGTGCATAAAGATTTTGACTTTTCTCATAATACTCTTTACATATGCACTAGGTTACAGATTCTGAATAAAATGACATCGGGAATTTTATGATATTCAATAATTATGTTTGTTGTAGATATGAGCATAATCATAATAACGCAATATCTCAAGTAACAAATTTTCTACTTTCTTGTTTAAAAAATTCCTTTATTTATTGAATAGGCAACATCTAATCGCATATAAAATAAACACTTAGACAAGCATATACTTTCTTCTGATACATATTTCGTATTTAAATAATAGGCGTCAATGTACGCACAAATCGGACCATGAAACCAGCTTACTCCTGACTGATACAGGAACTGCAAGTTACACCGACATTTTTAAACTAGTTGCACATACATTTATAAATATACATTTAACGAGTTAAATCGCGACCGTAACAGCTAAGGATCATTAACAATTAAAGTTTCACACTGGAGAGCCTTGCATCAGAAGGAATATTAACTAGAAGAACAATATTCTAATAGACCCGTTTGGATAACGTTGTATAGTAAAAACCATTATGACATGAAGAACTCATAAGCTCAATTTTTTGGCTAATATGGGAAGCTGAAAACAAATGTACACGCCGCAGTACTTAAACGCGGCTGTATTATAACTTGGATAGCCCAATGTTTGCTTTCTCTGAGGTTTCAGATTTCTATTAATGGCATCTTTGCGTTGTCTCAACACAATGCATTACTCCCAACATCTATTAAACCTTGCTTACATTTTAACAATACTAACTGAATTACATCATTTGATATGTCAATGAAGCAAATAAAACAAACCAAATATTCACCTTGCAGATTTCCAGATCCAGACATGATACACACTACTTTCGCACTTATCCTTCCTACTTAAATTCGAACCATTTTAAAATCAGAATGCCTAGGTCATGACTTGGTTTTTCCACGCTTTGTGCAAGATATGAAACTTGCCCTTAATATATTTGAGAGAAGTGAAAAACCAATCATTAAATCCAATATAAATAGAATTAATCACTCTAAAAATAATCATTTCTATAATGAAGGATTTTGAATACACAGAATCGTTTAGAATATAACAACATTAAATACTTAAAATGCTGAAGTTTTTAATTGTTCTGAAAATGGCATAAATAACAGTATGTCCAAAAACAGAAAAAACGGATATATATTATCTTGATATAAATTAAAAAATGTATATTAGAACTATGTTTTTTATAGTTATCCAAAATACGAAAATTAAACTCCAGTCAGTTTTCCTTGAAACACTAACTATAGTACCACAAATCATTCACTGACACGGTAGCAACGAATATTTATATAATTTCATTTAAAAGGAAGACAAATGTTTTAAAAAAATTCAAAGAATAACTCTCAATGCAATCACATCACCTAAACATCACTTAGTTCAGAAAATTGAGCTCATAAGATTCTAAAAATTTAGGAAGCTCTTTCTTTATGTGTTTGTGGAAAAAATGTTAATTTATTAAAATATATACCGTAATACAAATATATCTCCAATTTTGTGATTATGATTCCTTGCGGCATTAAACAATGGTCTAAGCCGTACAGAAACAATGCTAAGAAGTTTTTAGTAGTTTTTGTTACAATATTCTGTTACAGCAACTAACCAGGCCAATCTTTGGTGTTTTGTGAAAAAAAAACAAAAGACAAATACCAACGGTCGAATCACTAGAGTAGAGTAACTTTCAGCCAATTCTGCGAAGGTTCTTAAAACTTTTATTTCAAATTTTATGATTTGTGTTTTTCATTAATTAAGGTGTAACCATTCAAGGCTAGAAAATCAAATCAGTGCTAACTTTTTACTTAATTTTTTTAATAATCTTAAAAAATAACAGTTTTATTTCATTTCAAATAGGAGTGTTACTATATTACAGGTATTATACATTCGTCAATACACACTACATTTATGATATTCATAAATAAAAGCACACCTCAAGTCGATTCTCCTATTCTTCCTAGAATGATACAAACTAAAAGTTGAGTACTGAAATTTCATGAACATCATGAGAATTAGAAAAACGGGAATGAAAAGGAACTTTTATTGTTAATGAAAGAGTTATAAAAGCACGGTGCTACAAAATAATGCTTCTTTTGTAGTTTAAGATTATCTATGCATTTCCTTGACGCGGCTGCTCACACATGCCATGAAAATCGAGCCGTTCCAATAGTCTTTGCATGCAAAAATAATATAAGTCATAGGAAGGAGAATTGCATCTCCTTGGACGTTGAAATCATCGTTAGTATACAAAAATTGAAAAGAGTTAACAAGAACTTTAAGAAATTATATCTCAATCTATGTTTTAATTCATTTTTTCAGCACTGAAAGTCCAATCTTAAACGAAGACCCGGCGAATCTTAACTGGTGTCATCTCACACAATATACACGTGTGACAAGAAAATACCTTCGATTCAAGATTAACCACTTTGCACAGTTTTACCAAAAAATTACTTAATACACTTCCTTGATTTCAATAATTATCGAGTCATGTTAGCTCACATCACTCAAAATGTAAGAAAATAATGTACACCATGAAATAAAAAAAAAAAGAGAAACGATTGTCATGAAGCGATACATGGCATGCAGATATAAGGTTTCAGTTATTTTACAGATATTTCTATTTTATGCTGCAGATATTGTCAAACAATTTAAGCATTTACAATGTTTGGCATCGCCACGTACTGTTATTTTTTTCTATCTGAATTTGGAGACACTGATTCATTATTATTTATTTATCTAGAGCATTTCGTATTAGAAATAATGTAATCAGGAAGATAAAATCCTTGAATAAAACAACACTTCAAGTGGTTGTTTTAGAAAAATGGAATATGATTGCATTTCAGTACTTCTATGTGCATCAGCAGTTTTCCTTAATTATGCAGGATATTCTGATATTCATCATTCCGAATGTATGTATAATCATTCTGCTCATCCGATGATTGATGTGTTTGTTTATTTTGATTTGATACCTTTTAAAAAAAAAGGTCATCAAGAAATACACCTTTTTTAAAATAAGGTCTAACTAAAATTCCCTAATTCAGAAAAATTGTTTTGTTTTTATTTCATGAAACTCCTAGTAAAAAAAATATTTCCGTATTATCACCCTAACAATTGATTAATTTGTGATTTGTTTTATTATGATTTTCTGATGAACGTGGTTCTGTGGGCAATCATTTTATTTAGAAAGAATGAACTTACACTTGGTACTTTTGCATTTGTTAACTGTTGAGCTCTCGTCTCGAAATGTCTGCAGTAGTGTGGTTGTCGCAAACGTACGGCGCGATGCTCGTCAAGTGCGGAATGCACCGAAGTTCACATTTACGTTTATGGAGACGTTATAAGAGCAATCTTTCCGCATTACTAGGTGGTCGTGAGGAAAGTTTCCAAGAACGGCATATAGGACCTCGCGATTCTCATCAGAAGGAGATGCTTAAATTTCTAGGCTACGAGGTATTTTTTTGCAGAATTAATCACATATTATTGTTGCGCGAATCTTGCTGTGCATTTGCATTTCCAGGGTTCTGTCTTATTGTGAGTAGTAAGTTGCCAGAAGTAGATTATTGTGTAGGTAATTTGTAATTCATGTAGTATTGGCGATGGTCACTTTAGAGTAGCAAGCGGCACTTTCATGTATTCGGGAATATTAAATTTGCGAGCAAGTCGAATTTTGTGCGCTTAGACTTAGACTGCCTGTGTTGATGGTTTGCTTGCGTGACACCGGGTGCGTTCAAAAATTTGCTCATTTTCGTGTATTCTTTCGTTTGTTTAGGTTCTTTCTTTCCGCTTCCTCCGCCAGACGTGTCTTTGAGCTGCTGACGTCCGTGCCGGTCGGTGTATGACGACCTCGGTTGTCCCTAAAGCGTGCATCCGTTCGGGTTTCGTCATTTATCGCAACGTCATGCTCATCCCTCACTAATAAATAGGGTTCCTTCTGTGTTGCCCTTTATTTTTTTTCCCCTTCCCCATGCCCTTTGCCCCGTGCCCTGAATGTGTTCTCTCAATTGGACATGTATTCGCAGCTTCTGCTCGGAGCCGACCAACTTTTACTTTCATCTTTCGTAATTGTACCTGAATCTTTAATCTTTCCTGCCTAACGCCAAAAGTGCGTGCTCGGCTTATTTTTGCAATTCTTCGACTCCATCAGTTCCGTCAGAATTGAATCTTAAAAAAAAAAAACAAAAAAAATCTGAGGTGTGTGTGTAAATTTTTTCTTTTTTTTTGACTACTAAACAGCTGAATTTGTCATTCCGTTCAAGTTCGCCAAAAGCAAAAACGTTTCTTACATGCCCTCCAGTAATTGCATTGCAGGTGAGCAAACAGCTGATTTTTTGGTTCCGTTCGATGGTCCCTTCCTTTGATCTTGGAATTGTGGCAGAGGGATGAACGCTTAAAGCATCGTTAAATATTGATGACCATCCTTAATATTGCGGAACCTATTCCAAATCTGTGGTGCAATCATTAACTGTCACAATGGAATGATGACAACGAAGGAATTTAATGCGTAGCTTCTTTTGTACATGGGGTTGTTCTTTCACGTAATGTCCTTATGAAGACAGTGCGTATCTTCTTTGTGCTGTTACTTTAGTTGATTGCATTCATCCTGCATGCTAGGAATGTTTGGGATGTCCAAGACATGAATTACGACAATTTTCACTCAAAGGTGCACTTGCAGCTCCAACTTCAATCGGTCCGCAGACTCTGTCACTGTGGCTTGCATCTTCCGATGGAAGTCACAGTGACAACAAAATGATCATGTGCTTCAGTTCATGACCTTCTCTCTGCTGTACTACTTCCAGTCAAGAAAATTGAACCCCAACTTCGTGTTGCCTTCATGTACCTGGCCTTTTCGATTTCTGGGATTCTGTCGGAGGCAGCCGTGGTGTCCATGGTGTGCCATAACTGGCTGCCGTGCGGGGACGTTGCACTAGTGGGTGTCTAGGTGCATTTAAGATTCAGCACGTGCTCATTTCCAGCTCACGCGCCGGTTTTTCCTCCTGATCGTATGGTGATAGTCTCACTGGAAAGCTGGAAGTTTTCCTGACGCCTATGGCGCTAATTGCAAATGTTTAGGGGAGTGAAGTACAAAGCCTTCTACGTGCATATCAATACGAGCAACCAAGCGAGCAGATTCCTTAGTCCGTAGATGCTTTATTGGCATGCTTTATGGCTCTCTTTCGTTCAAGATCTGAAATGATGGATGCCTTCTAAGTAGGCGCGCGTAACCATGCAGTGGTTGTTTTGCCTTCCCTGCCCCTTTTTTTCTTCCTGGTGCATACTGTGCACTACTGAGCTTGGCCCCCCAACAGTGAGATCCAAGTCCAGTGCTCAGTGTGCACATGAGGGAGAAAGAGTGAGCTTGGCTCTCGAGCAGGACCCTTGCTAAATGTTAGTTATAACCAGCGGTTAGCAGTGTATGAATTCCCATTGGATTAATCGGAATGATGCTTAATCCGTTTGGGACCTTTTTCATTGCCACTGTCATACCGTCGCACTTGGAGTTTATTGTTTTCTGTTATTTACAGACATTGGAGGATCTCGTTAATCATATCATACCTGAGGAAATACGCTTGCACCGGGCATTGCATTTAGAGGAAGCGATAGGTAACTGCACCTTTTTTTTTGTTTTTGTTTCGTTTTGCTTTGTGTTCTGAGTATCTGAATCTCAGACATGGAGAAACACCCTTTTTCGAATTTGCTCTTTTCCAGAAGATAGTTTCCCATTCCGAGCTTGACGAATTCCGTCATCCCACTGCAACTCTCTCCTTTTCCAGTTTAATGTTTGGCGCCTTTTGAATTCCTTATTGATATCCACAAATCAAGTTTAACGCGAAATGCTGCGACCTCACATTTCAGCAGTCCAGAGTGTTCCCAGCTTTCCAATTCGTATATGCTTTTAGCTTTTTAGCGAATGTGCCTTGACTATAAATCTGTACATTTACGACTCAAAAGCTGCACGAGAAAGTAATGTGTGCACTTGATTTTACATAGATCAGACACCCATTTCCTCCAGTGAAAGTGCTGTTAACACTCACTGCTTATGCCTGCAGTGAAGCTTCCGATAATACCGAAATTTCGAGAGCAACGGAGGCTGCCGCGGTGCTCGAGGGTGGCATTGATAACTGCTGCTGAAGCACCCTGCGGATGATGAGCAACAGTATCAAAAGTCACGGAGTTTAAAGGATGCACTGTTGTCAAAACGAACGGACATCGTGGGAGAACAAATGGTCCCAGGAACTTCAGGGATGCACCCGAAAGCAAACGAGATCATGTCGTCTTCGTGTCATTGCGAATCCAAAGAAGCGACAAGCGTCTCTTGCTGGATAAGAATGGACCCGAAGTTCCATTATTCACGTACCGCCCGGTGAGCAGAAAAGATGTGGCAAGAAAAGAAAATGTAGCGATTCTTTGTGGTGGTTCAGAAGGCTTTCTTAAGCTTTGAAGGCAGCGAGAGAACCAGAATGAAAGGACAAGAATCGAAGAATGCTCACTACAGAAAAAACTAAACGTTAAAGAGCTCCAGGTCTCAATGGAGGGCAAACGAGCTAACGAGTTCGTGGTTCTGGCCACTGAGGAAAATCAGAATTTTGTATTGCGACCAGCAAAGTGATCCCCCAACATTCCTCAGCAAAATCCTGTTCCTACCAAAGAGGAGGTTTATTTTGTACATACATTTTGAACGAGTAGGCACGAGCAGTGAGTGTCGCCATGCAGCTCGTCTTCGCGAGTTCGCCAGAGGGATATTGATCTACCATCTTCTCGGATGGAGCGCGACTGCTCTTGCAGCCGCGTGCCTGTTTCATCGAATGTTGAACGCTGCAGCCACCAATTGCATGCGTGAATGATCCTGTGAATGTGCTGCTTCTGAAGGCGACGGAATTCCTGAGCAAGTCGGTGTTATCTTTCGATCTTCATCGTTCCTCGTCAAGAGGCGATCATGGTTGCTTCAAGTATCCCAGGAGATTCTGGAACTTCACAGGATGGAAAGAGAGAGAAACAGAAATTGAGGCGGGAAACGACTTCTGAATCTTCTCATGCATTTGCCATGCAAAGGCATGGGCTGCTGTCTTTTTAGCTGGTTTTGCATCGGAGACGCCTTATGCGTTACAGCGAAACTGGAAGATAAGGATTTTGCAGGGTTGCAATTTTCGGAGGTTGTTGCGGTCTCTCGGAAACCTGTTTGCAATATCCCTTTCATGATTTCGTTGGGGTCTTTTCGTGCGGCCGGGCGTTCATGCCCATGGGTTCAGGCAGCAGTTCGCCCTGCACGGTGCTCATGTCAGTGTTAGCGCAGTTGGTCCTCTCCAACGCCCAGATGCCCTTGGTAGCAGGAAACTTCAGTTCTCCGCCTCGCTTTATGAAGTTCCGGATTTCTCCAAGTGCAACGGCGGCATGCCCCACTGTTTCTTGCTCTCTCCTTGCTTGCTTATCTTTGCTCCTTTCCTTTCCTTTCTGCCATCCGCTACTCAAGAATAGCAGCGTTGCCCTGGCATGAGTCAGGAACTCGTTTTCGAGGGAGACGGCCGAGGTTCAGTTCGACACCTTTGCTTGATTGTGCATAGGTGAACCCTCGTCTGGTCGACGGACGAAGGAGAGTCATTAGGCCGTGCAGTTTATGGTTTGCTTGTGTGATACTCTTCCCAGAAGCTTTTCCCTTCTTCCTTCTCGAAAAATGGGGAGGGGCGA
Organism: Raillietiella orientalis; assembly: GCA_036172245.1. Lineage (NCBI taxonomy): Eukaryota > Metazoa > Arthropoda > Ichthyostraca > Raillietiellida > Raillietiellidae > Raillietiella > Raillietiella orientalis. The sequence continues at coordinate 268,156 of JAYWIR010000018.1, read as the reverse complement.
TCCGCAGAGCAGGACCTCGTGCGAGACTGCAAACCTGGGGATCAACAACTGTCGGCTTTCATTGATCACCCGTCAGAACGACTCTGATCCCCCACAGGTTCAGTGCTTGCTCGGTAGTGCATCGGGGAATTCCGTGCCTGCCGATTACCGAAGCGCCCTCTGCGATTTTTCCAGGAGAGACTTGTGTGTGTGTGGGTGGGGGAGTCGTTCGAACTTAACGATGGACGTCTTAACGGATTGCATTTGTATGTTGCCAGGAGAGCACCAGCTGCTGTCTAGAGCGAAATTCATGGGAGACAGGAACCAAGTATGGAGAACCTTTATAGGAATGGGCTACTACGGTTGCCGCATCCCCCCAGTAATCCAGAGAAATTTGTTCGAGAATCCCGGATGGTGAGCTTCTTATGTTCTCCATCCAGAGACCCTCTCCTCAGACTATTCGAGAGATTCTCTGGTCGAACTGCTGTACAAAAGCTCCGCTCCTACTGCTTAGACGTAAAGAGAGAGCGACAGCGATCGCATCTGTCGGCAACTTCTGGCCCTCTACGCGTTGTGCGCGTGGAAAGGTTTCCTCCCCGCGGAAGGAAACTCCTGAACTCGAACCCGGACGTATGCTCGTAGCCTGTGCTCGCGGAAGAGCGAATGGGCTCGTGTGCACGGAAGAGGTGAAGGAATATGCTGGCTGGCCCAAACGAAATGCTTTCTGAGGACGACGCAGAGTTGAACTTGCCATTCTTTTCATGCTTCCTAACCTTCTCGGAACCAAATCCTATGAAAGCGATTCGCTCCCGACGTGAGTTACTTGCACCTCCATCTGTCATGGTTTCATCTCTTCTTATCCTGATAAAGATCGCATCGTCTTCGGCGCCACGGCCCTTGCGTTTTCCCAATGTCTTTCTCGCATCCCACGGCCAACTCGCGTTTACTCAGCACTCATGCACGCATTCCTCTTTTCGTTAGATATTCGGCTGCCACCCACTGCTCCCATTCATCAGGGAAGGAGGGGGGGAGATTACAGGCGGTTTCGACATTTTCGATGTTGCTCAATCGTCACCGTAAGAGATCCAGTTAGCCGCAGGCAAAGCAGGCAGCAAAGACCAGGCATTCACATGGACTTGGTTTAGGGAGGTTAAAGAACCTTCAGGTGCCCCGGCGATCGTGTCCAGGCGATCCCGTCTTGGTTTTCCAATGTTGTGCTGATGTTGACCGATGTCTCCGTCTTTGCAGCCGATTTTTTTTTCCCCCGCATTGTGGTTGGATCTCCCAGGAAAATGGAGTGTGTGTGCGGGGGGGAGGGGGTTCGAGTGGCAAAGATCCACGGTACCGGTGGCGGTGCCGTCTGGATTGGGTGAATCCTAATAGAAGATGGTGAACAGAAGCGGGAAGCTTCGTAAGTCTTCGCTTCGTTGTTGCAAGCTTTCGCTGTTTTCTTGGTTTCCAGGCTTCTGGAAACCAATTTGTCTTCACCCTATGGTACTTCGTTCCGGATTTCGTAACATTTGCTTGATTCCTATGTTCATTTGTTAGACTTAGGCAAGAATTTCAATGCATCAGATTCCCTCCTCCCTCACTCCTTCAGATTAATCTCCAGCTTTCATCCCTCCCACAAACTCTGATCCTTATCAAGTTCTTCCTGTCTCATGCGAGCGTCATCTGTACGAGATTCCGCAGCACCGCCATCTACATCATATTCGTGTTTAAGGCATGATACTTGTTGGACGGATCACTCGATCCGTGTTCGCCTTGATCCTATCCAGTTGCTTCTATGTAAGAAGGCAACTGCTGCCACGAAACAAGATCAATCACATCCTGGAAAGTAATTCTTTGTTTCCTTGCTCTGGGAATAAAGTTGGAACATGAGGAGGGCCGCAGCGCGACAAAACTCATCGGCCAAGAAACAACTGCTGCTGATGTCATGGACCAGTAGTCTTCAGAGTGGAGACTTAAGACTGTTCTCGATGGCAATGAGTGTATTGGACTCGATCAATGAAGCCATGAAGCAGCTGAAAGTGCAATTCTCTTCTTCCTGGACATATTTTCGTTTCCTCATATTTTCCTAAAAACGCATGCGAAGTTCCCTTGCCAACCAAATGAGCACGTTGGCTGTCCAGTTTATTCCGTTGCAACGAAGAGCTCTCTCCTGGTTCCTCACGGATTTGTAAACATTCGTGCGTGTTCGTACCTTTACATAGCTTTTGCCTTCTTACGGGGCTGATACGTTGCTTCCCATTATTGTGAGTTCTTTCAGGAAAGCTTTCCAAAATCTTCCATTTTGTCTGTCGCGTTGTTGGGCTAGTTGGAGTTCCAGCTTCTTTCTTTGGTTCGTTTTTTCGTCTCTGTTGCTCGATGCTGCTGCTGCACATGGACTCCCTATCCTCCGCAGTGGTGCCCACAAGCATGCGGACTTATTTTTCGTTGCCAGGGCAACACAGAGATTCTTCTCTCGAAATGCTGATGGTAGCTTTCGCCCTTCACCATCTAATCGTTTCTTGCGTCCCTTTGCTCGGAAGTTGCAGGATCGTCCCCTGCCCAGTAATTCATGGTCCTGCCCTCGCTTCCTCACGTTCACGGCATCAACCTATTCTCTTCCAAAAGCGTTGCGTCATGAGCGCGTTATCTTTCTGAATTGCCAAGCGGGTGCTTGCGTGCAATGCAGGTTCACGATGTTTCGTGTGTTGCCAACGTACGAGTACGAGATGATTACTGGGGCAAGTCTCCCTGTTACAGAAGGCGTACTTTCCACTTGTGCTTCAGGTTGACGCCCTACACTCCTTACCAGGCAGAGATTTCCCAGGGTCGCTTGGAATGCCTGTTCCACTTTCAGACCTTATTCACAGAGCTCACTGGTCTAGATGTTGCCAACGCTTCCTTGCTGGACGAAGGCACAGCAGCCGCGGAAGCGATGCAACTGTGTCAAAGGCACGTGTGTGGGTCCCGTTTAGTCCGAGCTGCCAACAACGAGACTCCCTTATTCCAGGTACAACAAGAAGTGCACCTTCTTAGTTTCCGACAAGCTGCATCCTCAGACCATATCCGTGTTGCGCACCAGAGCGGCCCCTCTGGGAATCAAATTGGAAATCTCCCCCGTCGCATCAATGGATCCGTTGAAAGGTGACGTATCTGGGGTACTCGTGCAGTATCCCGATACGGAAGGAACTGTATTGGATTTCACTGACCTAGCCAACAGAACGCACGATGCTAAAGTATTCTGTCCTTTTTATCGACTCAGCTTAATACATACGGTTCTCACCCCCCAAGGCTATATTTTGTTGTGCTACAGATCTTCTCTCGCTAACTCTTCTGAAAGAACCCAAACAATTCGGTGCCGACTTAACTTTCGCATCCACTCAAAGATTCGGTACGCCAATGGGCTGCGGAGGGCCGCATGCGGCTGTTCTGTCCGTCAGCAACCCCTATGTACGTTACTTACCAGGAAGAATCGTAGGTTTGACCACGTAAGTTATCCCAGTCTCACGTCGGACCTCGAAAACCTTCGACCAAGCGACGACGAAGGTCGTCCCATGTATCGCCTGGCTCTTCAAACCCGTGAGCAGCATATTCGACGCGATAAGGCCACCAGCAACATTTGCACCTCCCAGAGTCTTCTGGCGAACATGACAACCATGTTTGCAGTCTATCATGGTCCAGCCGGTCTCAAAACCATAGCTCAAAGAATACACAACGCGACCCTCATCCTGAGGAGAGGTGAAGAAAACAATAAAGGGTTTCCGATTCCCTTCTCACAGGACTTGAAGCTATCGGGCACGAGATTCTCACTGGACCAGTGTTCTTCGACACGCTGAAGGTGAAGCCATCCTTCTCCTTGGACGAACTCGGATCGAGGGCCATCAGGAAAAGCATCAATCTTCGTTATTTTCCCGAGGGCTATGTAAGTTGGACTCCGTGAACGCACCGGCCCCAGAAAGTTGGCGTTGAACGCCTGCGCGAACAGCTGCTGGTTGCTCTTGATCGTTCGACAATCGCTTTTCCTTCATCTCCCCCTCTCCTCCCCCCTTTTCATTCTAAACTGATTGTTCATTACTTCCTGTTTCTGCATTTGCATTTGTCTGCGAGCGCTGCAACAGTTTTTCTTGTGCACAAGTTTCCCTCTTCCCGTGGGCAGGCCCGTTGGTGGTGCCGATTTCCGGATCGCGCAGGCTTTCGCCATTGCCTCCTACGCCGACGGAGCGTGGACTTCGCTCATCACGGAGCAGGGATGAGTGGCCTCTTTCCCAGCACGGCGCGCGCGCTGCATCCAGACCCGTGCCGCATGTCCAAGAAGATGGAACCGACGATGGTGGGCGGGTTGCTTTGTCGAGGACGCCGGCAGAGCGATATGAGTCTCACGTTGTAGGACTTGTTGGCACTCACTCGCGTTTGTTTCGCGCAGTGGTGGTGCTGTCCTCAGCGCACGGTTGTTCCGCTGCAGCTACCCGGTCTTTCGCGTGGACGCCCACCGGACGAGCAGCAGATGGACAATAAGACGGCATGCGGATCAAGCGCTGCTGCGCGAGTGCGTGGCGAGGGTTTCCGCGGGAGAGCGTGGAAGCAAGAAACGTGGGTGATTCACTCCAGGAAGGGGAAGGGGTCCGAAACAAGTGTCCGGGAGAGGGGCACTTCTTCCGAGCCCTACGGCAGTCAATGGAACACCATGGGGTTGGTTTTCGAGCGTCTGGAAAATGCTCAGGGCGTTGCTTCCAACGGCGAAGGCGTTCCTGGGTTGGCGATTCCAGAAGAGAGAAGCAACGAAACATCAGGAGCAGATCGATCTTAGTAGCTGGACTCAAGGAGCGACTTGCGACTTGGTGTGATGCACAAGGAAAAGGGGTTGTTTGGCCGGCAGCAGAGTGGTGGCGAGGGATCCGGGACAGCCGGTTCTCGCTCCGCAGCTGGCGGTGTGGGTAGAGGTAAGAATGCGCGGCTGGAAGAAGAGACGCAGCAGCGCCCCCGTCCGGAAAGCGGCTACCAGTCTGACAGAAGGCGGCCGGAACGAGGGTTTGTGGTGTCCCTAGGAATGTTCCGGAGTGATGTTCCTGGCTCGCGCCCGCCTGCGCGAGCATCCTCCACATAACGTGCGTCGCGAGGCCAAGGGGACTTCGTCCCGTGATCCGTAGCAGCTGTGGTGTCAACTTCCGCTCCGTGCAGAAAGGAAGTTAGCTTAGCTCCTAGCCGCTGAAGGGAAGCGAAAGCCACCGCCTCTTCGGACGACGCGGACGTTCTGCAGCCATGATCGGTGGCAACCTCGCGCCGCTCGGATCTGCCACGCCGAGCATATGAGGCGCGTGCGCGTGTCTCGACCTGAGCATCAGGAGAAGCGCCTCTCGGATGTTATCCTCCCTGCTTCTAACACTGTTCTTTCTTGCGCTTGTGCAGGTTGGAATCTCTCTGGACGAGACGGTGCAAACGGAAGACATTGACGACCTGCTGTGGATCTTCAAGAGCCCTCGGAATGCTAGCGAGGTATGGCGGACGGAACGACAGCGAGGTGGTGAAGGGCGCTCTGGTTTTCCAGGTGGCCGACACTCTGCTGGTGCCCCATCCCGAGAACAGCATCCTCCACTCTCCGTTCTGCAGGAACACAGAGTTCCTCAGGCAACCTGTCTTCAACTCCCATCATTCCGAAACCCAAATGCTGCGTTACATGAAGAGACTGGAGGCGAAGGACATCTCGCTGGCGGACTCCATGATCCCTCTGGTGGGTTCCTAAGCGATTCGCCGCCGGAGTGTGAATCACTGCTGCTGATGGTGGCCGGCGCTTGGGATGCTCCCGTCGGCCGCCTGCGTTTTGGTTCTCTCTCCTGCGACCGAGTGCTTGAGCTTCTTCGAGGTCGGTGCGGCATCCGAGTGCAGCACTCTGCGCTGGTGTCTTGGTGCGCATCGCTGGCCCTCGATGTTTGGAAAGTACAACATCGACGGCGACTGGGACCGATGCCCATGGCGTCGGCTAGCGCCAGCTCGGACACAGAGGTCCTCTTCAAAAAGTCCTTCACTCTTTCCTGCCCGCAGCTTGCTTGGACAGTGAGGCGACTTTCCTGATCCCTCCCCCCTTCTGGTTTCGTTGCCTCATTCTTGCGCGCTCTCGGGCACGGTTTACTGGCCCACCGACCGACCTCTACTGCAGCTAGGGGCGTCCGAGCAGTGGCGACTCGGAAGACAGAAGCGAGGTGTTTCCCATTGACTGCTGGCGCGAGCAAGCCCCATGCCTCGAGTACCCACGGAACAGCTTGAGCAGGTGCGATGGAATGGAGGCGCCCTTGAGGGAGGGGTGTGTGCGCCGGCGTGCAGCATTTCGTGAACTTCCTTTCGTCCACTGCACCTGCATGCGGAAGGATGGCGGGTGGGGAGAAAGGCAGGAAAGAAGGGAGCAGGGCAAGGGAGGATCGGCGCAGCTATTTCTCAGAATGGGTCGCATCTAGTTCCTTCTGCCCTCCGCTTATTCTTCTTTGTCGCCAACCCGGCTTGCGCCGTCTCCTTAGGGCTCCTGCACGATGAAGCTGAACAGTACCAGCCAGCTACTCCCGTGCTCCTTCCACCAGTTCGCAAACATTCACCCCTTCGCCCCCACGAGCCAGCAGGAGGGCTACCACCTCTTGTTCTCCGAGCTCGAGTCCGACCTGTGCGAGATCACAGGCTTCCGGAAGATCTGCCTGCAACCGAACAGGTAAGCGGAATGCCCCCAACTCCCCACAACACGTTGGAGCTTTCCCCTTTTAGCGGCGCGCAGGGCGAGTACGCGGGGCTGCGGATCATCAGGAGGTTCCACGAGGACCACGGCGAAAGCAGGCGAAACGTGAGGCGACCCCACTCTCGCATCCGATGGAGCTTCTTCCTCAGATCTGCCTGATCCCCGTATCAGCTCATGGGACGAACTTTGCCAGCGCTGCCATGTCCGGACTCCGAGTTGTTCCTGTGAACGTCGATGGTAAAGGACGCATCGACTGGAATTCCTTCCTGCGAAACGTAATTCGGTCTGCCTACTGGCATGGGGGTGCTGATGGCTAGAACAGCTGGAGCAGCACGCGGACTCTCTGGCCTGCATGATGCTCACATACCCGTCCACCTACGGCATCTTCGAAGCCGGTATCCAAGCATTCTGCGACGCCGTCCACGACGCCGGAGGTCAGGTGCGATTGCCACGAATCTTTCTTCTTCTTCTTCCATGGGAGTCTTCCTCCTAGAGCGTTTCATCGCTTCCTGGGAGGGATGTTCGGCTGTTTTTTCCAGTCCTCGCTTGGCATCGGCCGTGCTGAACTTGTGAGTGCTGCCCTACGACGGGGATCTCCAGCATTGCACCGCGAGTCTTCCGTGCTGCCAGCTCGGCGCTAAAGGGTCGCCACTCCTTGCGCCGATGTGCTTGCGCATCGACCGCCCAGGGTCCATGCAGTGGCTCAGAAGCGAACACGCGGCTGGACGTGGGGAAAGACCGACACTGAGACAATCTGGCAAACCCCACACGGTGCAGAGTGGGCAGCATGGACCTGGTCAAGCGGCCCGAGGAGTTTCGCGGAGACTATCGTCGACGAATGAGGTCGACCTCGGCCCAACTTTCGCTTGATGCGCACGCAGTCCATAAGGTGATCTCTGGATCTTGGCTGCCGGCGGGCGGTTGTGTACCTGAAAGAGTCGCCTGGTCAACAGCTCCTCCCTTCTTTCCTCTCTCTTCCGGCTGTTGCTCCGCGCCGCATCCCGTGCAGCCATGCCTTTCCAGGTGTACCTGGACGGAGCCAACATGAACGCCCAAATCGGTCTGTGCCGCCCCGGGGATTTCGGCGCTGATGTGGGGCACCTCAACCTGCATAAGACCTTCTGCATCCCACACGGGGGTGGAGGCCCCGGTATGGGCCCCATCGGAGTGTAAGCGGGGTTATTCCCGCGGAGGGGGTTACCTATACGTGCCTTCCAGCAAGGAGCACCTAGTCCCTTACCTGCCCCAGCACCCCCTGAGTCCCGTTGCAACCGACTCCAAGAGCATCGGATCTGTCAGCTCGGCTCCCTACGGGTCGGCGCTGATCCTGTTGATTTCGTGGGCCTTTATCAAGGTCAGAGCGCAACCGCTGCTCAGTCGGAAGCAAACGCCACCGATGACGCAGCCGGAAGTGTCCGTGGCTCAGCTTGCTACGGGATGGCAATCGGTCCTAGAAGCCGCAGGAGGGTGTCGAGCGGAGCGCGTATGGGCAGACGATGCTGCTGCTTGTCCAGATATGCCGCGTAAGGTCGGCGTCAGAGGAGTAGCCCATCGCCTGGACGGCACGCACGGGGGCAGACGGTCGCGGGATGCAGGAAGATTCTTGCGATCCCGCGAGCGGAGCCTGAAGGGGAAGGGAGAGACGAAGGGCCGAGTGCGGGAGGTTGGATTCTCTGCGGGCAGCAAGAGTTTCTGGAAATCGGCGGGCAGAGGGCGGCCGCAAGGAGGCGCGCGCGGTGCCAGCACTAGCGTTCCATCCGGCGAGCGTCGTTTGCTTGCAGTTGATGGGAGCCTCCGGGTTGAGGCGCAGCAGCCAGGTGGCGATCCTCAACGCCAACTACATGAGCCAGCGGCTGAAGGAGGCCTACGACATGCTGTTTATGGACGGGAACGGGCGCGTGGGCCACGAGTTCGTCATGGACGTCAAGCGGTTCAGGAAAAGCGCCGGCATCGAACCCATCGACATTGCGAAACGGCTTCAGGATTTCGGTAGGTTGCCCGCGGTTGGCGCCGCCGCTGCGCTCGGGCTGCATCGCGGGCTTCCCGCGGGTGCCTGGTGCGGTGTCGCCTCGGTTTTCGGTTCGGGGGGTGGGGAGGGGTCGAGCTATTCTTCGTGGCCGGAGACCGTCAGGCTGAGGCAACCGGGACCTGAAAGGAAGGGGGGGGGGTCGTAGGGTCACCGAAAAGGCAGTCGCAGGCGTGTCACGAGCGGGCTGCGGGGGCGTGCGCGCCGAACGAGGAGCGTGGGATGGAACGGGTGGGCTCGTTACCACGGTTACGGTTGCGGTGACTTGCACTGCATGCGAGCGGAGTGACCGACGCGTGATCTCTCCCCTGGCGCCCTGGGTGGCGACTCTGAGCACGTGGACTCTGTTGGGAAGTCCGGCGTGCTCCTCGCGCGTGCGCGCACTGCCCACGCGCTCAGGGGATGTTTGGCTGGCGGAGAGGGGCGCGCGCAGGATCGCAAGAGGAGGAGGAGGGTGTGGAGTGCATCCAGAGGGTTCGCCGGCTTCTCCGCGAGGGAGAGTGCGTGGGGAGCGCGCAACTGGCCGGATGTCCCGGCATCCGGTAGTGGGGAGCGACTGTGGCGTGGAGGACGGAGGTGGGAACGGATGAGAGGCGTCGGTGAGTCTTCCCGGAGGCGCCTTCCCTGTCGTGCGAGGGGATTCGGCACTTGCCGCTTCGAGGTCAGCGACCGGAGGCGACTCCTTCCTTCCTTGCGTCCTGCCTTCGTTTTTTCCCGTTGTTTCGCTGCTTCACCTGCGTGCCGGACGGGTGCATGCATGCTGGTTCCTGGGGCGTGGAGAGAGAGAGTGAATGGGGGTGGGTGGGTGCGGAGTAGAAAGTCAGCGGTGTTGCTGCGAGGTCGGCCCGCGCATCGACAGGCGAAGGAGACCGGGGAGGGAGGGGTTTTTTTGTTGCAACGCTGGGGCGGTGCGGGGACACCTGTTCACCGTGCTTGTCTCCAGGGTTCCACTCCCCTACGATGTCTTGGCCGGCGGTGGGCGCCCTGATGGTGGAACCCACCGAATCGGAGAGTCTGGAAGAGATCGACCGCTTCTGCAACGCGCTGCTCGGTAGGGTATGGCGCGGCGCGCGGCGGTCTGAGCTTGCGGCCTGTGTGCAGCGATCCGTGAGGAGATCCGCGCCATCGAGGAAGGACGGATGGACGCGGCCAACAACCCGCTGAAGAGGGCGCCGCACTGCCAGCACACGGCGCTGCAGGACGCCTGGGACCGGCCTTACAGCAGGCTCCGCGCCGTGTACCCGGCGGTAGGAGCTCGCGCGGTCGCTCGTCGGAAGGCTGTCGTGCGCATTCCAGGACTTCGTGGTTCCCGGCAGCAAGGTGTGGCCGACGGTCGGACGGGCCGACGACGTGCAGGGAGACAAACATCTGGTGTGTTCGTGCCCGCAGTAAATGGAGGAGTGGGCGTCGCTGAGGTGCGCCGCGCGGCGACTGACCGGTGCCGCCCGGGAGGGGCGCAGCCGGTGGTGCGCTTTGAGCGCGCGCGGAGAACTCCAGGAGAATACAAGGAGTGGTGGTGTTTTGCGGAAAGCACTGAGTGGGCTTGGGTGGTCGGCCGCCCCGTGGCGCTTGGTGAGCAGCGCGTGCGCTGCTTGCTTCCGGCATCAAACGCGCCTTTCTTTGCCACTTTTACCCGCGTCTTCTGGTTGCCGACGCCTCGGGGAAGTCTTCCGGGGTTGAGGAATTGCATTCTTCGTAGTTCCAGTGTTGGCTCTCTTTGGGCTTTGGTGCGATTCCGTGTGCTCATTGCCGACATTGTAAACAGCATTTGAGAGGTGGGAATTTCCGCCTACGGACGTTCGTTTTTCGGCATTTCTGCTTAATTGACGAACGCGTCAACTTAGAGCAGCTTGTCTTGGACTTTCTGTAGGTTTCCACGCCGGCTGCTGCCTTTCTGTTGGGAGCTTCAGAAGCGGATGTTCCTTATCGATCTCAAGATCCCATGTTTTCATGTAGTCCTGATTGTTTAGGCGCTTGGGTATCTCCTAATGCGTTTTTCGCGGCGGCAGCCTTGGGGCGTCGAAGTTTGGAGATCTCAGTATGGCAGAGGCAACTGTTAGGAGAGTCGAATGCTGATCACATAACTTTGCTGCCGATTGCATAACGAGGCGAGTATCTAGGTAAGGCGGCTACCGTGTTCGAGCAAGATGGGGGCTCATGGCGATGTTCGTCATTTAGCCGCCCTGCGAACCTAGGTCGTCGTCCTGGGAGTGTCGCTTTGAAGCAGTTGTTATGCCAAGCACCAATTGCCGCTCTCGATGTGTGCTCTTGACGCTGTTTGGCCCGTGCACCCCGCACGAAGCCCCCTTTGGGGAAGCCCACATCTGGACTAAAAGGGGAGCGGGTGAAGGGTTACTTCATCCTGCTGCTGATCTTCGCTGGTGCCGAAAAGCATCGAAAACCAATTTGGAACGGGGGAGAGGGATTCACGGCGAATCTGAGGAAGTGTGTTGGAGAAGACCTGTGATGCTCGTCTCCTGCCTCTCCTACTATTCGTTCTCTTTCGATTCTTTGTCCTGGTCAGTCACTTGATGTATACTAGTTTTCGGAACCGTCTGAAGCAATCCTTCTGGATACCGTAGCTGATAAGTGTTTGGCAGTTGGTGATTGGTCCTCATCGTTGCGTGATTGGTCATTCCTGCGTTCCGGCATCTCTCGCTGTCTGTTCGGAAGTTGTTTTGTAGAATTCCAACTTCCTTTCTTTTCTTATAATGAAGGAGGACGACAATAAAGATGCGCTTTTGTTTTCCTGTCTCCGGGTTTTTAAATCTCGTGTCCGTCTCTTTGAAGCCCAAGGAGATGAACTACTTCCTTTCCAGTAGTTATGGATTCTTCGCGAAAACTGGTCGGCTATGTTCGTGGGCATAGGCTGTGATACGAAAGGGGATATTCGATGGAGGACCGAAGCTTCGTAGCCCCACACCTATGTTGTTTCACTTTCGCAGCGTTACTCGCTCGTGCAGTGATAAGTTTCCTGAACCACGGCGTATCCGACTGAAGAATGCAGAGCTATCGTTTGGCGATTTGTAACCCGAGTGCACTTTGAAGAGAAGAAGGAAGTGGTTTCTCCTTGTTGTGTCATGCCCTGACTTTGCGTGAATTCCTTCTCCTGCCTCTAACCTTTCCTGCCACAGGCTCACGGAACTCCTTGTCCCGAAGTTTCTGACGACGAATCAAAATGTGCATTCACCATCACTGCATTTTGTGCACATCACCTTGTCCTTCGAATGGAAGAAAATTGTTCATCATCACCAATGTCACTGCAATTCCTTCCCCAGAGGCGATGTTTCAAAGCCTAAGGGATTCGAAAGATCCAGACCTTAAAAAATCTTAACCGATCCCTTCGCTTCGATCGTGCATCGATATGGCAAATCGGATGCAGCTGAGTGCTGGAAAACTAAAACATCTTTTGATCACGGTTGCCAATTTTTTTTTTTTCTTTTTTTTAAACGAATCACAACATTCCTTGTGGGATCAAGAAGCGTATGTTAGCTCTGAGTGAAATTCTGGGTTACTTAACGTGTATCGATCGAGTTTTGACTTGTCTTTCCACTTTTTCGGAGTTACTCGCATGTGGGTCCTGAGAAGGAAGCTTCATCGCAGACTTGGTTTGTGGAAACGATAATGCTGAAGTTGTGCAGATGCAGGACTACGTTGTAGTAAAAATAGTGTGTGTTTGGGATGCAGAGGACTCGATGGTCTGAGTAGTTGGCGCGACAGATTTTTATTGAGGCATGCCCATTACGGGCAGCTGAAAACGATGAAACGAAAAGACATGGCAAAGCAACGGATGACGATGGTCTGAAGTTTGCGCAACTCATGATGGCCGGCGTGGTTAAGTGATGGCACAAGTCTTCTGAAACGACAGTAGCATCCCGCGGAACACCTGAAATGAGTTTCCAGCAAGAGTAAACGGCCTTGATGAGAGAAGGCTGCTGGGCAGGAAAAGTGTGCAAAGGAACACTAATTGCCAGTTGGCAGCACCAGAGCTCGAAACTCTGCAAAGGAAAACTGCAATCGTTGCTACGGCTCACCTGCAAACAATGTTTGCAAGTTAATGCATTCCAGTAATATAAATTTGGAAAGTACAGTGTTTCTCTTGACCCCCCCAAAATGCGATGCTGCCACAGATGAAAACCGGAATTGGGTAGTGGTAGAACATCGTGATACGTGTTTAGTTAGCAGGGAGCTGCCCATGGTCAAGTGTCACAGTGCATTCCCGATAGCTCCTGGTGTGCCATTAAGCCGGTAATTTTCCACGAACATGATAACTTGCATAAACCTTACACTTTTTATAATCTTCCGTTGACTGCATATTTGCTATTCGCAAAATAATTCCCGCCTATGTGTGAAATCCAAGTACGATACGGGTTTCCATTTCCTTTGAAGCAGGAGATGCATGCAGCCGGTTCGCAGGGACCTGCACTCGTGAGGCATCTCGACACAAGTGAATTCCCCGGTCACTGCAAAACGGAAAAAGTAAGGACGCGCAAACACACTTTACTTCCAGGCGGCACTGCATTTGTATTTTCTTCACATCCTGGCGATAGTTCTCCGTGTTGTGAATGTTTACAGTAACAATTTGCTTTTATTCCAAACGGCACGAATTTTACAACTTTCGATGTGGACCACATAGCACATCTCACGAAACACCGACCGAACCAAAGAAACACATAAAACAGGTACCACTTTTCTGAGCAATAACTTGTATTCCTGAAGTTCACTTCGTCAAGCAGAGATATATGCATGGAAAAATATCTTGCGGTAAACGATGGCATGCTGCCCTTTAAAAGGAAAAAACAAGAAACAAAATCTTCCAACTAAATTTATTACCATAACCCAATGAAATCACATTACCACTTGCAAGTTCCTGGAAACTGTCTAACAAATACCTGCAGTTATATGTAAAAAAATCAGTGTCTTAATAAACCAATATCCTCTATGATTTAGTCTGCTACACTAAATTACCTATTTATATGCCATTTATGCAAACAAATCTAAATTGCTTCTGAACCAAACAAAAAGAATGAAAATTACTTGTGAACTAAAGATCTATTTTCCTTGGTTAAAAAGCACAAGTTGCCATTCAGGATGTTTGGTTGAAAGCAACCAGAATTCTGAGAAATTACTTGCTGAAGATGAGCAATGAAATAAACCAGTCATTGGAAATTTTTTGGATGAATCATACTCATCCACCACAAATTTATTTCATTGTGGCTAGAACATGATCGAACAAAAGATTCTGGGAAGGCCTTGCTTGGACAATGAAATCTTTTTCAACCCTTCAGGTGACAGAGTGATGTAGGCAACTGATTTTCCGCTCCTACTTATGGTCAAACATCAGGATACTTTAACATAAGCATACATCATGTTGTAGGCACTGCCGAACTTGCTTGTTCCTTGAAATATTTCTCAATCTATATAGATTTTAGCATGAGACCAAAACTATCACTCATTTCATACAATTTTTCTGACATGTGCTTGAGCTTGGGGATCAGATGAGCTGACAGCATCTTCTGGATGATAAGGTGGACTGATGGTTACCTTTTTCATAACGACTATGTTGGCTCCTTGCCAGGAAACCTCCTCCAACCTAAGAAGTAAAAAACAGAGGAAGCATCACGGTGTTTTAAATGGCTACATTTGGCTAGCTACGTTTTTGTGATGGTTTGAAAAATTGCTCGACCCTCAACTGTTGCTCCAGCTGCGAGTGAACGAATCCATTGCAATTTTTCTGCTACATTTTTGGCTATACGTTGATTAAGCTACAAGCACACAAGACACTCAAACAGTTAATGAAAATAGCTCATAATGTTCCTCACTCTTTGGGTGTTTATGTTCGGCAGGGAAGGTGGATTGACTTTGCATTCTTTTTTGACTTGTACATCACTAACCATATTCAGATTAACAAAATATACATTAGCATAGCCATCCTTTTTGTTGAAAGGACATGATTCTACATATTAAGGAGCAAACAAATTCAGGATCTTAATTACATAATTGGTGCATAAAACAGAAAAGAACACAGATTTACAAGGTCTATCTAACGCATTAACTCACATTAGTAGACAAGGAATTTTACCATGAAAAATATCCATTTTAAGCCACTTCAAATTTAGAATTTAAATTTGAAATGTAATCTTAGTGTGGAATTTTCAATAATATTAAAGTAAAACAAACAAACCTTAATGTGTGCAGATGCACGGCAATATCGAAATGTTGTGCACTACAGATAACATATCTAAAGGATACTAAGCATTAGCATTTTACTGCGGGGATCAAATGCTAAAACTTCGCCTTCGTATTCCTTGTAAAAGGATTTGCATTTTACAACACTGCCCACACCAAAATACTCATGAGAATACGCCATTTGTTTTCACACTTTGCTCACACAAAAAAAACAAGGTACGAACTCGAGTAATCAAAAGCTATATAAGATACGATCAGAGGATCTGGGCTCAAAACAGTGAACACAACGGAAATAGGCACGTTTTAAACGTACCCACACATCAATTTCAAGTTCGCACCAAAGCAAAGGATGACTATTTTACATTCCTAAAGAAAAGTACATATTATTACACGGTTTTATCCTGGAATCAAATGAACCCATACAGGGACTAACTTTTCCACTTAGTATGGAGAGAGCACGCTCACGAAAAAGCACTTGGGCAACCTTCGGATCCTCAGACAGCATCCACACCACATCACACCAACGATTGCCACAAGTAGCTACTTGTTTTTACTTATTTTCAAAATATACAGCAACTGCGTCACTTTAATAAAGTTTACTTCAAAACTTTCATACTATTCCTCCATACAAATATCAAACAATGTAAACAATGTTATTTACTTCGGAAAACGAAACTGCTCAACTAAATTGCTACTCATTCAAATCTGTAAAAAAATTTTGAAGAAATGCTTGTGACACAATTCAGCCACAATTATCGACAACGAAAAAAGAAACAAATATGTTCCTAAATTGTGATTTCTATTGCTTAGTTCTGCTCACACATCTCAAAATTTTCATTTATGCGGAGAAAGGACTAAAACAAAGAAAAATGAACAAGATTACTGTTCTGATTCAGTGCCCACAAGGAAGAACACTTTCTGCCTTTGGAGAATATCCAAACAAATTTGGAGAATACCATAATACTGTAGGAATCATACTCATGAAAAGGACGTAAAAATGAGGTATATTGATCTTACCCTAGGATTCGGATTAAATCCTTAGAGATTTCCACACAGCTTACAAAGCATTCAATAAAAAGCATTTATTTAAAAGACGACGAACATGTGACGAAGGATGAAATCCATAGTTGCATAGACGACTTCGAGTGCTGATTAGAAAATTTTGTATCTAGTTCCTCACTATTCTTTTTTGATGCAAAGTAGAGAGTGCCACTAATATGCTCACTGACGGTTGTGTGTACCCAAATCAAACAAAAGATTCAGTGCAGAAAAGATTGAGAGTGTGCATATTTTAGATGGAATACTTTTACAAATGAATGCAAGGACCAAAATAATGGATTAATAGCATCACCACTCTAAACAATAAGAAATTTAAGCGGAGTGTGGTCTTATCTCAAGAAATCTAAACGAAATATGAGCATTCACAGTTACTACTTAGGCCTTGCTTCCCAGTCACACAACTCCGAATCAAAACTCCATTTTTGCAATATTTTTTCGCTTAATTTAATAATCCATTTTCCATGTTTAGTATTTAAATGCATTCCATGGTTCAATCTAAAATGAACTTTGTTTTGCAGGAAACTATTATTAAGATATTGCTTATTAATTAGAATAACTTTTCCGATTCCAGCATATTGTGAGATTGCAACTTCTAGTTACATCACATTAATTATCTTCTATGAATTAGTGAAAGGTATTGTGCATCTTGAACATTTTGTTCCCTTTGTAGATCTGAAACAGATTACAAAACATGCAAACTCATGAATTGTTTTCACGAATCTCAGCTGTATTTAGAGAGAAAATGTCCCTGTCTTTCATGTTGACATTCTTCAACAGTCTGCCAACAGATTTGCTTCTTTTAGATGTTTTTATTAAAACGTTTGCTCCACTGTGAGTTAAACACCGCCTTTTTTTCTCTGTGATGGAAATGGAAATTTAGTGATGGTATCAATAATTAGCGGATCTTTTTTCATATGAATGAACTCTTGAATTTATTTTTTTCTTGGCAAAGGTGATTCTCAGTTTGGGCAGGGTGATATTTTATTGAGACTTTCTTTCGAAGTTCCCTTAGAAAGGCATAACATTTATAAATCGTGATACAAATTAATATATCATTAAATATTCAAATCCTATTAAGCTAAAAAGTGATCTGGTATCTGAAGGTAAAGTAAAAAACTAAAACTACAAATGGTACTATTATACCAATAGAATATTTTTTAAAAAAAACATTATTATCAGATTTTCCATCAAGAAAAATGAAAACTGAGTACAAAATTTTTAGGGCTGATGTTCCACAACGATTCAGTCTTTACCTTTTTTATTAGGAGCCATTGAAGATTGGAAATGGCATCCTTATTAATGCACGAAACTATGGGGTTTAATGTGCATTTCTTTAGAGAAAAAGGCATTTTCAAGATTAAAAAAAAAAGAAAAATGTAACCTCTAGATAATTTATCGATGTCAGATCGTTTTCTTGTTTTGACTCTTTGTTCTAAGAAACTTTTCTTCTATGTTTTATATCAAAATTATTCTGTTAGGCAAAATAAGAGTTGCTGTGAATTTATAAACACAAAGCGAAAGGTAATTGGAGAGTATACAAAGATCAATTTTATCGAAATACAAAAAAATTCGTTGCATGAATTGTAATCAAATTATTTTTCTTTAAAGTCAATCAAGATGTAGCCATCGTGTTGACGGATCATAATTTACAAATAAAAAGACGATGATTATGGTTTTATTTATGATTGAGGTGATTAACCTTTCTCGATAATATTTAATTTTTATCAGTCAAGAGCCTTACTCTTCGGGAGACACGAAATAATCGCCATTATGTTTGGTCTTGTCATAGGAAATTAGCATTACATAGGTAGATATCTTCTGGTTTCATTACCTTTGCAGAAAGCGGTCGTTTCGATGGTGATAACATTAAAATGAAAATTGTGATGAAGAAAACAGTGATATCGCTCAATTCAAATTCAGTCTTGGTAATGTATGTGAATTCGATGATTGTGCATTCATTTGAAGAGTTTTTAATTTAAAAAACAAGCACAGTGATTTAGAAAAAATGAACCGAAATTGATCCTGAAATTTCAATTCGTTACTAGCATAATTAATGACGAACTATGGGTATATTTGGCACGAAACTGTATGAGCTTTTAGCGCTATTTTTCATCAAAAAAACAAAAGAGACTTTAGTTTCTCCATGTTACTAAAATCTGGTAGTTCATTAACATAAAGAATTTCCTTCGCGAGAGTTTTGAAAAGTTGAAGGTTATTTTTTCCATTAAAATACTCTTTCCTTAAAGCTGTTCTTTCAGCATGTTGTGATTCACTGTTACGAAACACAATTTTCACTCTCCTTGAAGGTAGAATTGTGTTCTTTGAGAAATCAAAATATTGCTTTGATATTACTGATTACATAATGTGAAGAATATCGAGAAATAACAGATACCACATTTTAACTTTTGAAGTTTTCACGATAAGTATTTGTTTATGTGACTGAGCTTTTTGCCCTTTGTTTTCCTTGTTTGCTATTGTATTATTTTTATTTTGGGGAATTTTCTATAACACGAAATTTCGATGTTTATGGTAGATTCTGATGGTTGTGGTACTTCTGTTCTCCCATCTAAGTTTTGAAGAGGAAGTGTAGGATTCGTTCGGTAAATGCGTTTTTTTGTTTTTCATCGGGTTGAAACATAATTGGAGAATCCCCACAAAGTTTTGAAAGTCGAACCTGAAAAAAAAAATTTCTTGACGTCGAAGATCTCTGTAGTTGTAGTATGCTTGTGTAATAAATGTAAAGCAGTTGAAGATCATATGACGTGTAGTAATCATGTAACTTTAAGTAAAAATATGTTTTGTGACAAAAAAAGTAGTTACAATAAGTATTGTACTGTGTAGATTTACGTTAAACTTATCAAGAGGGTGGGCTGTAGGGTAGAACTCATTTTGCAAAAGTTTGGTTATGGAGTGGCAGTGTGCGGGAATGGGTTGGATAGGTGGAAATCCGTGCAGTTCGATTAATGCACGGCTAAGTGCATATGCAGCAGTATTTGCTTTTCTGTTAAAGTGCATGTGATGTTCGTGTCTGTATCAGTTGCTTCTTGAACATTGCATGTAAGTGTGCTTCTAGTGGTGGGTTGCAAGCACATATGTAGGCTGCGTGGACTGTGTGTACGATAATAATTTTGATCATGTTGAGTGTTTTCAATTGTTCAGAAAAAGACGTTGCAAGTTGTATTTTGGTTAGACGATTGTAGCAAACTTGTAGTTTAATGGCATGCATATGTGATGTATGAACTTTAAATCTAGCTGATGATTGCCATGGAAATTTGAAGAAATACATGAACTGTTTCCCTAGATCCCGTAGTGCTTGCAAATGTAGTAACGAGTGACAAGTTTTGGGGTAATTCGTGTTTTTTTATTCCATTGTGGTTCAGAGTGAAGACGTAGAAGCAGATTGGCGTTAGAATACTACGATATAATTTAATAATTTTTCTATCTGCTTGGGGTAAATTTTTACAATGGAAATAATCGACATAAACTACATTAAGGTAGTCATTTTTAGGAACGTTGCTAGCGAATACTAATGCCTCATAAGCGAGGCGCTAAAAGGAAGACAGTGTTCTCTATCATGTTGACTTTTCAAGAAGCTTAAAGAAAGGCATTGTATGTTAGGATAAAATGAACGCCCGCAGAATATGGTTTTTATGTCATTATTAATACAATGTTTCCGTATAATAGGGGTTGTTGAAAAATTGTGTGAATGAATCGATTTGCTCTTTATATATGTTATAGCAAGGTGATGCTTCTTGCTTGCATTCACATAATTAAGTGTGCTTAAAAGCAAGATTGATATAATATCCTTGCATGTACTCTTACCTTTATTAGCATCAGCATACAGTTTAATCGGATTTTTATGCAGTCAAGGTGTTCCTTAAAATAAATAATCCTTGTTTCTTGTATAATAGCTGGTTAAAGAATTTGCGTATTTTTGCCTGTAACATGAACATTTTTTTGCAATGCATTCGTGTTTGGAAGCAAACATGTCATGGGTATTATTGTAATTGTAATTTATTTGCATTCATTAACAAAATTGTCATTTTTATGTAGATACATTTGTCATATTGTGAAGCAGGAGAAATTATATTATGGAATTATATCATTATAACAAAAGATGAATTCAAATATGATAGTCTTTCATTGTTATCTAGTCATTTGAAATAAGAATAAGACGTATTGTTTTCTTGTAATTGTAACAACATGCCCGATGTAGGAATGACTAGCCAAGTTAATATGATGCAAACATGGCAACCACAAGAAGATGGTTTAAAGCAGATATTACAACTACTAAAAGAATCCCAATCCAATGATACTCATATTCAGCAAGTGGTGCAACAGGTAGTAGCATTCTTCTTTTGAATGTGTGCATAATATTTTTTCGTTTTTATCTTTAGAAACTAGAAGAACTTAGTAAATATCCAGATTTCAATAGTTATCTGGTTTATGTGTTAACCAAATTAACAAAAGAAGGTGAGGCTAAATTTAAAAAAAAAAAAATTGTTTCGTGCTTCTCAGATGAGACAACACGTTCATTAAGTGGTTTGATTTTAAAGAATAATGTAAAATCTCTGTACCACTTGTTTCCTAAAGAAGTGTCGGATTTTTTGAAATCAGAATGTTTAAATTCTATTGGTGATCCCTCACCCTTAATTCGTGCTACAATAGGAATTCTTATTACAACTATTGTATCCAAAATGGAATTAGTTCAGTGGCCTGAACTGTTACCACGTTTGTGTAGCATGTTAGATTCCGAGGATTACAATGTGTGTGAGGTACTTCACATACTTTTTTTGGAATATGTTCCCGTTTTTTGATTAACAGGGTGCATTTGGAACCCTTCAAAAGATTTGTGAAGATGCAGCTGAAATGCTTGATAGTGAAGCTCTTAGCCGCCCTTTGGATGTTTTGATCCCTAAGTTTCTGTTATTTTTTAAGCATAATAGTGCTAAAATCAGGTTGGTTAGTATGAAGTCTATCTGATAATCTTTGCAGGTCACATGCTTTGGCCTGTGTCAACCATTTCATTTTGAATCGTACTCAGGTGCTCATGACACACATTGATCAGTTTCTTCAGGTATTTTTTTTACGGAATCCACCTTGCTAATGTTTTATGAAATTGTCTTTTTTTCTTTCCCTTTTAGAATCTGTTTTGTTTGGCTGGAGATGAGAATGTAGAAGTCAGAAGAAATGTATGCCGTGCTTTTGTTATGTTAATAGACGTGCGTATAGATCGATTGATGCCTTATATAAACAGCATTGTCGAGGTAAATTTTCCGAGAAAATTGATTGTAAACTTGCTTCTTTGCAGTACATGCTAATGCGAACACAAGATGTGGATCAAGGTGTGTGTCTGGAAGCATGTGAATTCTGGTTGAGTTTAGCTGAGCAGTCCATTTGTAAGGAAACTCTGTTCAATCACCTGCAACACTTGGTGCCTGTGTTGGTGCATGGCATGCGCTATTCAGAAATTGATGTTATTTTGTTGAAGGTATTTTGTTGAATTTACGACTGTATGTAAAATATGAATAGGGTGATGTGGAAGATGAGATGATCCCAGATAAAGATGAGGACATCTGTCCAAGATTTCACAAACCACGTATCCATTCTCAAAAGTTACATGAAGAGAAAGTGGCCAATGGTGATTCTGATGAAGATGATGATGATGATGAGAACAGTGGCTCAGCTTCAGAATGGAATTTGAGTGAGGACATAAGATACACGATGTGGAGTTATTTTCGGATTTGCATCATTCAGGGAAATGTAGTGCAGCAGCTTTAGATGTTCTGGCAAATGTGTTTCATGAAGATATTCTGCCAGTGCTATTGCCTATTCTTAAAGAGACATTATTTCATTCCCAGTGGGAAATTCAAGAATCAGGGATTTTAGCATTAGGGGCCATTGCTGAAGGCTGCATGAATGGCATGGTTTGCCATTTACCTGAACTCATACCTTACTTAATCAGTTGTTTGGATGACAAGAGGTCGTTGGTGCGATCCATTACATGTTGGACACTGAGTCGATATGCTCACTGGGTAGTACAACAGCCCCACGATACATATCTAAAACCTTTGATGACTGAGGTTCGTAAATTATGTTTACCATATAATAAAAAAGTGGTAGCTATTAAAACGCATTTTGGATTCCAATAAACGTGTGCAAGAGGCAGCATGTAGTGCTTTTGCTACTCTTGAAGAAGAGGCTTGTACTGATTTAGTTCCCTACTTGGGATTCATTTTAGAGACTCTGGTGTTTGCTTTTAGCAAGTATCAAGTGAGTATTTGAAAAGACTTCATCCTTAGGAAATCATATTTAGCACAAAAACTTGTTAATTTTATATGATGCAATTGGTACATTGGCTGACTCAGTTGGTCCCCATCTTAACCGCCAGGAATATGTAGCTCTTTTGATGCCACCACTAATGCACAAGTGGAATTTACTGAAAGATGAAGAAAAAGATCTTTTTCCTCTACTGGAATGTTTATCAAGTGTGGCTACTGCTTTGCAGTCTGGTTTTTTACCATACTGTAAACCTGTTTTTCAACGCTGCATTTCTTTAGTGGAAAAGACTCTGAATCAGACAATTGTGAGTGTGTGTTTGGTGTTTTGATAAAGATAAGGTATATGTGATGTATGATTAGGCCAATTGTCAACACCCAGACCAATTTGATCCCCCTGATAAGGATTTCATGATTGTTGCATTGGATCTGTTGTCAGGGTTAGCTGAAGGCTTGGGTTCACATATTGAAGATTTGGTGCGCTCTTCCAATGCAATGCAGTTACTATTCCAGTGCATGCAAGATGCTATGCCAGAGGTCAGACAGAGTTCCTTTGCCCTTTTGGGTGATCTCAGCAAAGCTTGCTTTCATCATGTAAAGCCATATACAAGTGAGTCAGATTGTATGATATCAGATCAATGTTATGTTGTCAGATGATTTGATGCCTATTTTGGGCCAAAATCTGAATCCAAAAGAAATATCAGTGTGCAATAATGCAACTTGGGCAGTAGGTGAAATTGCAATCAGATTAGGTTTGCATTACTATAGAAAAGGAGCTTCTTTGAATCAACATTTTAGGAGCTGAAATGAAAACCTTTATTCCTATGGTTTTGGACCAACTTCTGAATACTGTGAATCATCCAAATGCTCCAAAGACATTGCTGGAAAATACAGGTGAGTTTGCAGCTTGTATGTTGTTATTTATAAAAATCAGTTGCTTTAGTTCATTGTAAGTTTCATAATTGACACTTCATCTTCATTGATGTGATTTTCATTTCATTTTTTTTTCCTTTCTTTCTATGTTTCTGTTTCTGGATGTGCTGCAAATTATAGCTATCACTATTGGTCGACTTGGTTTTGTTTGCCCTCAAGATGTTGCTCCATACTTACAACAATTCATTCGTCCATGGTTTGTAATTTGCTTTTTTTCTGCTGATTGTGAACTTGATATGTGTACAAATAAAATAACTTGCATGGTCTATGAGTTGTTATGTATATGTACATCTTTTATCGTGCTTCTCAGGTGTGCTTCCTTGAGGAATATAAAAGATAATGATGAGAAAGATTCAGCTTTTCGTGGTATTTGTCAGATGGTTACTCTTAACCCTGATGGTGCTGTCCATGATTTTCTGTATTTCTGTGATGGCATTGCATCATGGATCACACCCAAACCAGATCTGAAAGAAATGTTTTTCAAAGTAAGTCTGTTCATGATCAGCACTTGATCCTTGGTATGTTTCTCAGATTTTGCATGCTTATAAAGCTCATGTAGGTGATGAAACATGGAAACAGTTCATGGAACAGATACCTAGTCAACTGAAGGAGCATCTTGCTTTCTTCTATGGAGTATGAAGAAACCTGGGTATGTCATGTTACTATTTGACATAACTCATTGCATCCCTTAGGTAGCAGTGCCATGGAAGCAGTCTGCTACTCAGTCTGACTGTCCACCTCTTTTACATAGGTCTAAGTGTTTGGGAGGGACCATCATTTAGTCTTAAGGCGTCAGCAACTGAGGGTTAGGGAAGGGAGATACGGGAAAGCAGATGCCTTCCTTGAAGAATCTTAACATGAATTTTCGTTTCAAGAAAACTTATCCCCATTATTACACAACAGATGCCTTATTGTTTTCACACCATCTATGACATTGCAACACCTTTGCATTGTGTGTTACTTGGTCAGGCTACATCGTTATTATGTAGCCAGGCATTTACCTCCTTGGTTACGTTGATACGAGTAAGGATAGTGTGGTTACATTGCTATCCAAAATTCTCACTAAAAATTATGAGCAGTTAAAGGGAGGGATATACTTTAAATCAGAATTGGTTCCATCAAGAAATAATAAATATCTTAAGTGGTATTTGTGTATTTTGTTGTTATCTTAGTGCTTAATTGCACAAACCCTGCCTTGCAAAAATATAACAGAGAAAATACAAATTGATTTGAAGGGCAAAGAAATATGCTGGCACGTTCTCTGGTCATGTTTTGCTAACTATAAAAGTAAGAGCGCAGCAGTTGTGGATACAGGAAACTGCAAGACATTTTTCCTGTAATCTCAACTTCACTAACTTAAACATGATTAAAGCATGGAATGAACCCAAATTATCTTCAGAAATGTTATTAACATGGTTAATGAGAGGTAGGATACTATGCAATTCACTTAGTGGACATTAATTCCATAGAATCTCCTCAAGAAATCAATCAATTAGTAATGGGGTAACCAAAACATTACCGAGTCAATTTTATTAGAAAGTGTACTTGAGCGCCAATAAGCTTTACTCTTAACAATGCTGCTTTGGTTCAGCTTGATCTGTGAGCAAACTGCTTGCACGCCGATTGTCTGGACTGCAGTTTGATCCATTTTTCCTAGAGCATATTCGTGGTCGCCATACATAACTGCACGGAACTGCATCACAAATTCCACTCAATCACCCTGATTAAGATCATTTTCGAAAGTCGAGAAATATAAAGAAAATACTGGGTAACTTCCATTGCTTTTCATATATGCCTGGCTTTCACAAAGCTCCATGCACCTAAAAATTCGAACTCACATTCATTGCAAGCAGGCAACCAAAAACTTTAGCATCCGTAGGGATTTCCAAAATGTTTCGAATTTTCAAAAGCAAAAGAGTACACTCACGTGAATGCAGTTCCCAAGTATGCTGGAAGGCCGCAGTCGGTGTTCGCATGTCCCTTTTTTATAAACCTACTCGGAATTTGAAATTTGGAGAAATATGGTAAAGAGATTTACGGGGAGACATGAATGGGAACACAAGGGACTCCATACTTCAGACGGAAAAGTATGCAATTAAAACAGGACTGGAGCGCAACTAACGTGTGTGCAACTTCCCATAGTAAGTTGGAGGGGAAAAAAAACGCATACCTACGTAGAGAGCAAAGTTTGAGTCAAGTTGTGCAGTTCTGAAGAAACTCTTTCAAAATTTGTAAACCAAGTTTGCAGCAGAGCAGTGAACGAGTTAAGAGACAAGTAGAGAGTACAAGAGAGATCTGAAGTGAATACTGAACTTTAAATCACCTGCGTAGCACAATGCAAGTAATTTGAAATCAGTCAAAGATGTCTACTTCTAATTGTATTCCATTAGTATCTTTGATATAGCACGATTATCACGAAACGAAAGATGCCTTAGAAATGTTAAATTCTAAATATCTGGCTGAAATCGGATGTAAAGTGGAGGCAATTCCCAGACTCCTTCATGCATTAATTTTTGATGCAATTTTTGATGTTATGTTGCATTACGTAAATGATTTAAGAAAAACAGCAACTAACAAATTCTCGTTCTGCTTTTTATATGTAATTACGAGACTGAAAATCATCCAGTCTTAAGTCTCGATCTTTCAGTCTTCTAATTTTGCAAAATTACCTACAGAAATATAGAAATGATGCATACTGAAACTGAAAGATCTTGCGGAATCTTTTGATTCAACATGTGACTGAAAATATTCCATGAGAATTTTCAGTTCTTCATCAAGGAATAATACGGTAAACTGTTTTTTGCTGTTAGAAAACTAATGATGTTCGAAGATCTTCAATTCCGTGTACGAAAGCAAGATTGCCCATTTTAATTAAGAGAACTTTTTCGCTTATCACTAGATGTTTTTTCAGATGTAATAAGGGCAAGAACCTCGTACCCACTTTCGGAAAATCATGTAGATGACTTGGATAGCAGAAAGTTCGACATCCTCCTGATGAAGATGATGCTGATAAGAATGCTAAAATGGAAACCAAGCCAGAAGTTTTTTTGTTTCCTGCCTATACATGATTAAAGAATCAAAAATGCAGCATAGTAGTAATATTGGAAAAAGGCAAACAAACACTCTTCTTATTCATGAAAATTCAAATTTGTCCAGCCG
This sequence comes from Raillietiella orientalis, assembly GCA_036172245.1. NCBI lineage: Eukaryota > Metazoa > Arthropoda > Ichthyostraca > Raillietiellida > Raillietiellidae > Raillietiella > Raillietiella orientalis. The sequence continues at coordinate 241,827 of JAYWIR010000018.1, read as the reverse complement.
TATCAATAAAAAAAAAAAAGAAAAAGAAACATGGAATACATTCAATAAACACATGTAGAAGAGGGAAATACCTTCACGCATTTGACTGCCTGCAATACTCTGTGCTGGGCATATGCCTTTCTTCACATGACCACGCTTTCCGATAGAAACACACCCACCGTTGCAGTTTCTGAAGCCTCAAAACAATGTTTTTTAAAAGATCTGTGACAAATCACAGATAGAGATGATTCCAAACCTGACACTTCAGAGCGACAGGGATTGCAGATGAAAAGCATTCCTCCAGCCTGGAAAGTCAGTCAATTTTAAAAGACTGACAGTGAATGGAGCCACTGCATTCTAAGTTTGGATACATCTAATTTGAGCATTATGCTAATTATCCGATTTGTGCTGTAGCTAAAGAACAATGCACATGTGCTTTCTGCTGCACTATGGTACCATTCGTTGATCACTGCAGTGTCCTTCTTTGTCGTGTTCCTACGCGAAAAATTCTGAAGTGTTTCGTCTGACAAATGCATTTTAGTTTTGCTGTTTTGGTGGTGGTTAACAAATTTTGGTGCTGTTCAGAGCAGCATCCATCTCACCATTTGATCCTTCCACTTTTTGTTTCTCTGCCCTTATTCTACATGCAATATCATTCATCATTTCCTCAATAAGCGCAATAAGAATAGTCCTCAATAAGAATTAGGGTTTAAATATGATTTCCAAATTATCCTGTTTAATTTATAGTAACATACATACGTAGGTACATAGTTGGATGAATCTGATGTTTACTTGGATACCAGCTATTTAGAGAGATCTCGTTTTTTAAAGAAAGAATGCCTGCCTTATTTTGAAAATGCCTCAAGAGATAAAACATTCACTATAACTTTTAATATATATCAACAAACAAACAGACAAATTTGTTTTTTTAATCAGTAAAAAAAATGGCATAGATTATTTAATTCTCATTGAGAAGTCTTATTAATGATCAACTTATCAATATTATTCCTGAAATGTCCCCTAGGAAAATTTCACAGAAATTAATTTCAATACGAAAGAGTAAAATCAAAGGAAAATTACAAACGACTAATTAACTGGGAGTTGAATACAACTATAATTGCAAATGCTTTTATTATTTTAAGGAGTTTAGTTGTTGCTTTACGAGCTAATTTCAATTTCCAAGTGGTATAAAATCTCAATAAAGTAAGCTCTTTATAAAATCTAAAATTGCACATTAGCAAAATTTATCCGATGCTTTTTCCCTGAATTACTCACTCTTTAGAATTAGTAGACCGGAAACGTTATATAATACTTGAGAGAAAGACAGTACCAGACAAAAAAACCTTACATCTCGATGGAAGCACAGAGGTCAACAATTTATAAAATTCAGAATGGAGATTGGAGCTTAATCACCTGCAAAACTGGGAACAAAATTTCGAGTTTCAGCTTTGAATTCTGTCAATCTACAAATCTCTATGGATTTCGAAATCCACAATTTAAGCAAAATCATCCACATGCTCCTCATTTAGTAATAGTTGGAATAATTGTAAATGACTGTTCCATTTATACTAAAGAGTGTAATCGGAGGTATGTAATGTAAGAACACTTACGCAGTGTATTCTAGTATCACAATTCAAATCGTAAACGAGGAATCAGAGGAAATGTGAGATGAGAAGTGAGGGAGATGTGACCAGAAATTACATGAAGGCCACGAAATACCATGAAGAATTTGTTGAAGAAGCGTAGAGAGTCGGAAATAATCTAATGTGGAAGTAAATATGAAATATTCTGTAGGTTCCAAGGATAAAAGCAGTCCAAAGTGACTGTGATGAGCATACAAAATAATCAGTTTGTTTTCCTTTCTTCCGGGAAAATGGATTCAGGGAAAAAAAAAAAAAAAACGTGTAGAATCCGAAATTCTACAGCAGATAGTATAATAATGTCATCAGTTAGAGAGTGAGAGTTAAATCGTCGTCGTTCTTGAAAGAGTATTTAGAAAAAGGAGACAAAATAACTGTGGGAAGCATGACTGTTATTGCTTGTTTGATCTGGCCACAGTTTTGTCGGTAGGATTCCCAAGAGTCAGTGTGCTCGCTCCAAATCTATCTTTTCTTCCGGGAGGTCTTTTTAATATTACGACAGGAGCGCATTTATACATGCGATAGCGGAAGCAAAGTTTTATTTGCAGAAATGGATTCATGGGAAAGTTTTGTTTGCAGATGGTAGAAATAGAGGTGAAGATGAGAGATAGTCTACAAAGTTGAAGATAATGTGGTCAATGTTGAACAGAGGTATGTGCTTGTGAACAGAGGTAAACTCAATACAGAATATTGTAATAAGTTTTATTGAAATTGCGAGTAAGAAATTCATGAATGAATTTGATAGTATGAAGATGGGAATACGATTAGTGGCACTGTTTGACGGTAAATCACGAGTGGGCAAGTTGCACATCAAAAGGTTTTACACAAATATTTTTAAAATCATTTCCAATTTTCTTAAGTATCTTAAATGCTCCGCTCTTTATGCCGTGCATGCTTCAGTCTTGAAGAATACACAACATAACAAGAAATAATGACAATGAAAACAGTAAGGACAAACAAAACACAAATCAAAACAGTGAAAAACAAATATACAGACACAAAAATAGGCTGCATGTTTCTTAAAATTGAGTCGAAACTCGAAGAAACATTCTTCAATGCCTTCTTCATAAACTGAAGACATCTCCTGTACGAGATGTTTGAATTTTTCCCCATGAAAAAGAGACTACTCCCTGAGCCATGCTCATTTGTGGTATCCATTACTTGTGGTATCACTGGTTTCCGGGGATCTAACGGACACGGAGATGTTCCTAATAATGCACCGTTGAAGGAAACCCCTTCGCTGCCACTTTCTGGAAACCACCATTCCTGTGCAACCGTTACCTCGCCTTACGGAAACCGCTAACGATTTGATAAACACTCAACTCCGGGAGAGGCGTTTTATTCATGTGTTCAGTACAGGCTACTCGACAACCAATTGCACCCCAAATCGTTGCCCCAAGCGATTCAGCAAAACGGGTTGCCAAGTTTCGTTTTCGATTACCTGCAGAAACGTGCAATCCCATGCTTTCGGTTTAGTTCACGTGGTGTACCACGATAGTTACAAGTAGCGTACGAAAAGTACGCTACCCTCAACGAACGAGCTCGCTCCCGTACAAGCGGCCCATAAATTTTTCAGGGAGAATGAAGTCTCATTTCTTATGTCTTTACGAAACGAATGAAATTCTACGGAACCACATTTGCATAGGATCACTATTCGCAAACGGTGACATTGAAGATGCTATGAACGAATGCAAGCCAAAGTAAATAATTTCGAAGTACATGAAACAAACAGGCACAGAAACATCGTCTTCGCTCTTGGGCCCAGTACACAAATTTTCCATTTACACGCCTGCTGCACTCTGCGGTCCACTTTGCTGTGTCCCGCCAGAAGCACGTGGGCGGAGACCACCCCTTTAGCTACGGCGCTGCCCTTTCTGTATAGGGCCCTTACCAGCGGCCGGACGCCGAAGTGGCAAGTCTCCTGCCGGATCTCAGGACGAGAGATGTTAAACGGTTGGACCACGGGAGAACTGGCGGATGCCACGAGCCCGAGTGCCCTCTCGCGAGGACTTGCAAGATGGGGCGAGCTGCTCGGCATCCCGACGGATGACCTGAAGTGGCCCCCGGTTTTAATTGGATCCAGGATTCTCCCCCTCAAGTGGCAAGAGTCGGCGCTGCTGACGTTGCATTGGGGTCTGCCCTGCAACGCGCGCTGCTTCCACTGGACCCGGGGGAGAGTAAATCCTGGGTGTGCCCGGTGTGGGCAGCGGGCATCGCTCCCTCACCTTGTTGACTGTGCTGCCCTCCGACCCCTGTGGGAACGGTTTGGGACGACCCTAGGGCTCCTTACGGGCAGCGCGCCCAGAGACGTTTTCCGACTTCTGTTCGTGCGGGATGCCCTGCAGCCAGCCGCAGCCGTGGCAGCATTATGCTGCATCCGTGGCATCGTGGAGTGATACCCGCGACAAAGATGTGAACCAGAACGAGAGGGACGTCATCCCGTATGCTGTTCGCTTCCTGACGAGAGCTTCTGGATGGCCCCAGCTGGGTACAATTCGAATGGACTTAAAGGGCTTCCTTCGAAGGATGGGCCCTCCTCCCAGTGCACAGTGATCCCTTCCCAGCCCTCCAACTTCTTTTTGTTTTCCTTACTTTTTATTTTTCTTTTTGTTTTCTCCCCCATCCCTTCCACTGCCGAGGAGAGCCACGTCGGGCTGCGTCCCGGCAGGTCCGGCGTTGTGTGGCCGTTAGTGGGACCTGGTACCACGTTTGTGGAATGTTTTTTTAATAAACGCCCCGGGATTACCCGGGTAGATTACACAAATTTTTCATGTCACCACGAAAAGGAGACTTCAAAATATGTTGAGTGTACTTAGGAGGCCAGAAACACTACATTTCAAGACTTTCGACACAATTAGGGTCATGAAAAATCTACCGAGTTTGAAACCAATTTTGCTGAAAAATTGGATTTTACAAAATATAATGTATGATGGCGCTTCATTCAAAGAAAAAAGAATCAACACAAACATTTACACCAACATAAAAATTGCAGCTCGAATTAAAATTAACAATAAAAAAAAAACCCAAACAATGGCAACACGATGGTGTACAAATATATTTACTTTGCCTAAAAAACAGTACAAATGCATTCACTGAAAGAATAATAGCAATTTGCATTGGCCACCTTACCAAATGCTATGTTCACCTTTCTATATACAACACAATTTGATGAAATGGTGCAAGGCATTTTGGGGCTCATTTACCTAACTAAATGATACTGCTGTTCTCTCTTGTATTCTGTATAAATAAGTTTTAAAAGAAACAAATGAAACACTGAAACCAAGAAGATTAATGACACCCAAAACATTAGTGGCAATCCACCCAAGGAATGGCCATGACGATGAAGAGCCAATAAATGGTGCTCGTGTGCAGGAGCTTAATGGATTTACATTAGAAGACATCTACATATTACTGATTTATCTTACCTTCCATGACTAATTGCACATGGATTGTATGCTTAAGTTCTTCAAGATGCGTTTTTTCTGATGCAACATATAAAATGGGTGTCAAAGGATCTGTCAATTTGATAGGAAAGATTCTTGGCTCTCTGCCGAGTTTTTGAGGCTGATCTAAACAACCAGCATCACAAGCATAGAATGTTTGATTTGTTGTCATTAAAGACACAGTTAGTTCTGCCTTGTTGTCTTCCCTAACGTATATTTTGATTGTAAGGTGAGAATTTGGCCCATAACGAATGTGATGAAACACCATATCTCGATGCAGATGATTGGGATGCATATTGCATTCCAAATGTTGATGAGTAAATCGAAAGGCACCAAAACTCAACACCATAGCTTGCATGATGCCATCTGCACCCACAGACACAAGACGATCACATCCCTTTTTCATTAAAGTAAGTAGCCAGTAATTAGTCACTTTTGCAATCTCGGCCACATTAGTTAATCCTGTCCAAAGCATTGATGCTTGCCTACAAAAGATTTGCGTTTATGCCACTGATGTATTTTTAATGGTGAAATTCGGTAAAAAGTTACTTACAATGTATGGTGGCCCTCATAACAAGGATCTGGGTCATTCAGATCAGCATACTTTGCTGCAACATTAGCTGCAGGTTCATCTAACTCATGTAGAGGAGCTCGTACTTGGCTCAGCACATAATATAATGTAGCATTGATCTGATCACCATTAAGGGCATCCTTAGCTAATGACTGACTTATTCCAAAGTTAGTTTGCCAAAGCTTTTGCCATGCTGTATGATGCTGTTGCTGCAAAACATTCCAGGGAAAAGAGAGACTTTGCAACAAGTTCTAAGGTTTCTCTCCCTAATGGGAACTGTACAACCACCACATACCTACAGATTGAACCTTTTGCCATGCTTTAGTGGCTGATTGCTGTAAATCTTGAAAGTTAAGAGCAGTTTCTGTAGCAATATTAGTGGCCAACCAAACAGTAGTAGAGCTTGATGGCTGCACCTAGAATGAAACATCAATGTCAAATTCTAAATGCTTTAAAAACCCACCAGCACTCTCGCTGGATGCTTGCTACTCAGAACAGCTATAGCCAGCTTTGCAGAATTGCCTTCATAGTCAATCTGACTGGCAGTGGCAATGAAAGGTTTGTTACCCTGCACACTGCAAAATTTGTTCCTCAAAGTCCACTTGCACATGCTGAGTGTATTACCTAGCATTGTGCCAACTGCTTGTAGGCCATGGAGAGGGCGGTTTCTCAAAATGAAATTCCACAGCCACGTTTGTAGGATTAACAATCCAGATGCTCTGTATAAGCAAACTGGGATGAGTGCGGTGGGCTAAAAACTGCTGATGAACCCAGACTTCCTCATAGCACTGCAGGTGATGCACTACTCCCCCAATCAGTGATATCACTGAGATATTTTCCACCAGAGATTGTCCAGGAAATATAACATTCACAAACGGATACACAGGAATTGGAAAAGAAATAGTCTGCTTATCTCTGAGGTACACAACACTATCTCCATTTGCTACAGCACCAAGAAAACCATTGCTAACAAAAGGAGCATAATTAGGCTGATCACGTGCTGCAGCTAACACAGCATGTTTATTCTGTATCAGATGGACTAGGTTAGGGGAATTTTGTTGCAGGCAGTGCGGATGAGGATCTACAACATATATGCAATCAACAATGAAGTTTCAAGAGGACTTGAAAATTAGAGTCTTCTAAGTGCTTTTGATAGTAATATCACATTAAACTTACAGGAATTCGAATCAAAAGACTAATTCTAACTTATTCTACTTAAAATAGTGCAAACACTAACTAATGTTTTCTTTAGCATTCCTCATGATTCTTAAAATGTAATGAGTATCAGCAAAAAACTGCTTGCCTTTTTTCTGACGAAACTCTACTTCCCATGGAATCAGGAGTAATTTAATAGTTAACAAAGTGACACAAATAGAAATGATCAACAGCCATATAAACTTCTTGTTTCTAAAATAGCAGCACATAATTAACACACAAGAAAAATTGTCAATAATAAAAATCATTTTGAAAATGAACATTGCATACAGCCACTGAGAATATGAATGGGTACTCCAAAAATGCCGAAGTAATTTGTAATACCTGGAAATCACTGAATTAGTAACAAAAAATTGGGGTGAAACCTTCAAAAATCTTCATAAGACTGCAAATTACATCGCTGAATACATTGAAAAGTGTTACGTTTAAAATAACTAAAATTATTTTCATGATTCTGAAGCATTTTTTTTTAAAATCACCTCAAAATTAACATACAGTCCAAATACATTTCTGTGGGATACAATCAACTTTTCGATATATCAGGAACAGGCAAAAAGCAAAAACAACAACAAAAATGTTACGAATTTCTTGTTTTAAAAGTCCAACTTTGACAAAAGCGAATATTTCTCATACACTGCATGTTCCGTGGCAAGAAACACTTGAAAACATTCAAACGTACACCATTTATATATACTGCATGAAAGTTTTTCATGAACAGGGGCATCCAAAGTCCACAGACTTTCAAAAACCTGTAATCCTCACGCGGTAACAAAATATTTAATAGCACAAAAATTCATACCTTCCTTTGTAAATTATCTTTTTCATTCGCCTAACAGTCCACTTTGATAAAGAAATTAGCCAGCAAACAAACTTCCAACGACAACCTACAACATATCAGCTACAATTAAAACATTCAACACTTGGCATATGCACTGTTCATATTTCATTATGCATGCATTACATATCTGCATGGTGAAACATAATTATTGTATATTCCCTACAATAAATATTCTTCACAAAAGTTTGGTGAAAAACCTGTAAAACCTTTCACATTTAAATTCACTTATCGAAGAGTTTTTTGCAATTTTGCACTTTTCATATGCTAAAACTCTAAACGTTCGGGATAGGTCTATTTCAATCTGTGTGGGCATCCATTCATTTGCACAGACGAAATCTGCAAAAATTGATAGCAAGTAATTACCATTTAGTTTTTTACTATCTAGCATAGTTTGGGGTTCTATTCATCATCATAATTAAATTACGGGCACAAAACTTTCACTGTTGGAATTATGTCACGGTAATTCCTAGGTAATTCCTAAAAAAATACCAAAAGTTGGGTTTCAACATTTGTTAAGGTGTCGCTGCCAGGTCAAATTACAAACGCTCTCTCGGCTGAAAATCCTTGCAAAAATTCATCCGTATCAACTAATTTTGAAATCAACGCACTTCACAGCATCAGTTCCATGAATCAGGTAACAGCAAGAACTGTTGATTTTTCTTAAAGCAGTACATCTGCTTGGCACACCTCACTACAAGTGTTTGGCTTCAAGTACTTCACCGTAAGCGAGCACTTAGGATAACCCGAACAGACGTTTCTCTTCATCTCACTGATTTTGTTTCCTGATGTTGATTTCAAAATTAGTTAATCGATCTTCGAGAGTGAAAAAGAACCTCCAACTAAGCCGTACATTTCAGTCGGCTTACATCCATGTTAACACTTATCCTTTAGCTGCACGCCGTCACTTGGTGTGCACGGCAGGATAACAGATAGGGAGGCCGACTTTTCAAATGACAAAAAAGCACAGGGAAAAAGAAAAAAAAGAACGGCCATAGTCTGATCAAATAAACGACCTTCCAAACCAAAACATTCGTTCCTTGAAACCGGGCTTAGGATTAGGGAGACGAACGTTCAAACGTAATCACATGAACGAACGTTGTCCGTACCGATTTACATGTCATGGTTTTATGTGACATTTCAATGGATACCAGCGTCTGGAAAATCAAGTACTCCCACTAAGAAAAAAAAAAAAATCTGATTTCTAAAATGCTGAGCACTTCATCTGGGAATTTAAATGATTCGCCTAAACGTTTTCTCTTACTGTCCGATTCGAAACTTTAGCCCACATACGTATCTCGGATCTCACCCCTTTGGGTGTTTTACTTTAAAATTCATTTCGTATCTGCAGTACATCGAAAAGAGCTCTGGCTGACTAAATTAACTTTTCATTCAGCAGCTGGTAAATATATCTGGTTCGTAAACTCTGGCTGGATCCTTGTTCAATTTTTTAATCTCCACATGTTTTCATAAGAATTTATTTGGAAAGGAGCTGAACAGTATACTATTACTATTAGGGCAATAAGTTATCTCAGAAACCTTTGAAACACAATTGCTCCCTCTATCTCTTTAGTATCAATAGTCACAATCACCAGGTGTAACAAAAGTGTGGTAGCGAATGATTTTTAAACGAGATCAAATCTTATGAGCTGGCGAAGAAAACCCCCGGGAGCACATCTATCTAAGCCCAACGAGAAAATGTAGCAAATAAACAGGAGTACACAACGTTTTTCTCGAAGAAACCGGAAGAAAATCCTTACAATAAAATGGGGGATGCTAGCGTAAAATTTTTTTTGCATTTTTTAAAGTGATATAAACAGAATAATCTGAAAGTACATAGCTCAAATTCATTGGAGGAAATGGAATTTTCCATACATTGAAGCACAAGTTAATTCTGAAGATGTTCAGAAATTCATCTTAAAAAAAAAAGATCAATTGGTCTGAACGTTGAAGTTGTAAAATGTATTCAACATTTCATTTTTATATAAGAGATCAACATTTTGCAAAACGAATATATGCAACCATTTGTCCTGTAAGTGGTTCGAAGTTCACACTGCTTCCAAAGTAGAACTAAGCGAACACGATGGAAACTGAAATCATCAACAAATAGGTGATTGCCCAGGAAAGAACTGGGAAACCAAATAAGTTTTCGGAGGCATGGATAAATGTAAAATCATTCTTTGAACAGTAAAACGCCATCTTTAGAGACAAGGTTTTAAGTTGAAATTCTTCAAGTCATGATTTTCAAGAATCTACATAAATGTTCTAAATAACTACTTCATAGCATCTCTGATCTCAACATTAGCAGCAGGCATAGATTCTATTGCTTGAATCCACTGAGTTTTCCAAAGATTCCAGATTTTAAAAGAGACGACTCTTCATTTTTAGGTAATGCTTCTCAAGTTAAGATCAACGGCAATCTTGCTTAACAAGCAGAATGCAACAAAAAAACTGACAGCAACCCCAGAATATAGAGAGTTTCATTAGTGAGTTAAGGAGTCCAGAACCATCAGCTATTCCTACAGAACCATTAGAAACCAACGATAGTTCTACAGAATCTGGATAGGTAGAAGTTTAGGTGCACCTTGAGCAGCCAGCAAAAAACAAATCCCCCTCGGATTTAAATTTTATTTCCTCCAAGCGGAACCGCACAATAATAGTGAGGTTTCATCGTGATCGGCAATAACTATCCATCTTCCTTTACGTTCGCTGTTGCAGAGAACGGACATGATCCTTCAATGAGAACGACACAAAACTCCGTCTTACAGCTATACACAAGATGAAGACACTCTGAAGACTTTGCTACGAGTTATTGCCAAAAGGGAGCTTTTCAATTCTGAAACGATTGTCACGTTGAAAGGAGGGGTATCATCTTCCTTCTAATGGCGATGCCCTCGTTTAGATACATAGCATACTCTTGTCTCGAATGGTTTATCTAGACTACTTGTCTATCCGTTCCTCAAATCTGAAACTTAGCTACAAATGGACTGTCAGTGCCTCGTTTTTCTACCCAATGAATGCAAGGAACGAAGCCCAGGCTAGGTCTCAGGGTTCCACGAAAACGGGGCAACTCCCTGTCTTTGAAACGATCTTGCCCCGATTGTTTTCCTCCTATTACTCGCAGCAGTGGTCACTGCAGACTGCTTCCTGGTGAGCTCCAAAATCTCTCGAATGGTCTGAGAAGGACAAGGAAGCAGTTGGGTGCTGAGGCGGCTCTACGAGAATTCAAGCAAAAAGGACTGTTATCGATTGAAAGGGCTAGTAGTATCCCGATGCGCTATCTTCGAGCCAGGATATGTCTCCAAAAGAGATTGAGGGGGAAGTTCCCCTTTCCAAAGACCACTAGAACAGCGAGGGTGCCCTTTTTCTCTTAGGGAAGAAAGCTGACGACTCCGTTCTGTTGCAAGAGAACTTGTCTCTAAAAGCAGGTCAACTGGAAATCAAACCTAAACTTTTCTAAAATCGCACATGTACCGCACCCGCTCTCTTTCTGCTCTCAGGAAGGAAAATCTTCCTCACTTCCTCGAGGTCACTCCTTGAAGTCTTGAGGAGGGCGAAGTTGATTATGTTCACGAAAGACAAATGGTCATGTCTGCTACTAACGGAAAAGAGGAGACGGAACTTTCTAAAGATGCAGGCGCGCTGCATGAGTTTCTCTTCCTCTCGGTTTGCTCCCCAAACCACAGATATACTGCTTCCTCAGATGCTTGTCCGTGGACCTAGTGAAATGAAGAAATGAAAAGAGGGAGCAAAAGTTTGGAAGGAGCGAAAGCGGGAAGGCGCAGCTTCCTGCACGAATGAGGGAACACTTTGTCCGAGCAAGAAACCTGGGAAAAGGACAGAGCAGTAAGGTCTGACGACAGCGTGCACCCTCAGGCAGTTTGAAGGCGTCATCCATAAGGCAATGCGATTCCGCTTGGTAAAGATAGGCAAGATCGGGAGACAGCAGCGCTTTCCTTTCGGCAGGCTGGGCCGGGCGTGCCCAGACTGAAGGAAAGGCCGAAGGAGAGGTAAAAACAGGGTTGCACCACCCACCATCACCGCAAGAACTCCCTCGATCGGCAGGCGAGAAGGGAAAGGAGAGGGAGAGAGAGGGGTTGAAGGGGAAGAGTTCGCTCCCTTGATCTTCACTCCGATATAGATCACGTCATGCCCACGTCGTTTCTCCCGAGTAGGAAAAGCAAGTCTGGTAGCTCTCGGATGACCTCTTTTCAGAGTGACTCTGCCTATCCTTTCACGCAGCGGATGCTCCCCGCGGTCTTACTGAGAGGCGGCACTGCTCCGGGGTGGAGCAAACTGCAGATCAGTGCCGCTCGCAACTGCTTCTAGGAGCCATAAGGGGAACCGCGCGGAAGAACCCTTCTCGGAGCACAAGCGGCGGGGTGGACTGCCCTGGAAACATCGATGAGCGCGTCTACCTGGAACCACCCGCTGCTGCGCCCGAGAAGAGGAGAAGCGAAGGTCTCTCCCATGTGCGGAGCACTCCTAGAGTAAGGATCGGGAAGTTCCCCTTGAAGTCAGTGTGGCGGAACGCAGTTCCTGACTCGAGACCAGGTGAGTTCCACAGATTCGACCCGCAGCAAAGAAAGAAAGAAGAGACGCGTGTTCCAGGATCGGATGGGAAAGTATGCGGGAAGAAAAATATGCCGGAATGTTGGCTGGACTGCCGGGTGCAGGGCACTTTCCCCACGGACCAATCAGTTGTTCGGGATCCACGGAGAGGAAGGAATGGAGCACCTTATCACCAGGTTTTGTAGAAGGAAACACGGACAAGGGAATTTATCCAATTGGGCTGAAGCATCAGAGACTCGGGTTGCGCCAGCTTCCGCGACAGTGGCACTCCTACACAGACCTACAACTTCCACTGCACCAATGCTTTGTCTTGAGCTTCCGGATGCTCCTCCTCAGAGCAGACAGAGCTGGAATTCCCTGTTTTCTCAGAGATTACTACGAGATGGTGAAGAAACTGCTTTCCCAGATGCCTTAAAACCCAGACGCTTTTCTTAGAAGGCTGCAGGTCACACTGATTTTAACAGGACATCCTCGAAGGAGCTCAGTGGCAAAGAAAAAAAATTCCGCAAACTCTTATACGTACTTTTGTCTACATGCACTCCGAAAAACGGGCATTAAGGAACACACGAGAAAGAGGACCCGTTGCTAGGAGAGCAAAGGCGCTCGTTGCAGCCATCATAGACCAGAACTATAGTAGCGTTTGATTCCACTCTGTGCGCTGTTCCACCAAATCTTCCATGCGGCAGGCACCACCACATCAGCATCCGCTGTGCTGTGGGCCCATCCTAGACTGACCGTCGTGGCCGCCTGAGTTGGCGGTCTTTAAGGATAAACACTGAATCACCAAGGTCGGCGTTAATCAACGCAAGATTTCCACTATTTTACAGACTGGGGAAAAATAAAATGCAGCAAAATCAATACATGTGAAACCTCACAAACGCCCTGATAAAAGAACACCAAGTTTTTTTCGCAGCTGACATCGGAATATCGAAAACCGTAATAGCATTCTTCAAATGCAATGTCACGAATAGAAAGCAATCATGCAAAAAACATCGGTCGTTTCAACATTTCCCGAATGACAAAACAAAAGATAAACATAGCATCGGTTGCTGATTATCAAATGCATGCAAGAAAACCGGCAAAATTCAGTTCACCAAAATCACCAGCATGAGTTGTCTTGGAATCACGATTGCCTCCATAAAGCTGTAAGACTTCTACAGATCTTTTCGTAAACACAGCGAAGCACGAGTAAAGGTTTCCCCAGATTCCCAGGCCTACTGTATGCCTAAGGTGAGCCTGCTTATCGGGCACGCATTTTTCCTGTGCATCCACATACTTTCATTTTCCAGCATTTCCAGCTGTGCCAGCAACCTTTCTGATCACCAGTTTATCATATGTTTATGCATGCAGAGGTGCCGGAAGAGCCCACGGCGTTTATTTCCGTGACATTCGATGCGAAAAAGCAAAATGATAACCGAAACAGTGGCTGATTCGGTCACATATGTCAATGTTTATGTTACAAGATGCCAACTGTTGTTCGTAGCAGCGAATCCAGAATAAAGAATCATTTCCTGTCTTTCATAATCCTAGTGACACTTTCTCTTTGCTGGGTTCTTTCTCCACTCTTCTGCAACTCTGGTACAAATTCAGATTTCCCATTTCAGCAAGTTTTTTCTGAAACGCCTCCACAACTCGCAAATCATAGTCTGTCTTACAGGAAGGATTTCAGAGGGGAAAGTAAAGCGTGAGCCCGGTCCAATCTCTGCACTGTGCAAATTGGTTGTGAAGCGACCTAACGCCGAAGCGTTTGAATTGTGAAAATGTCAAGAAATCGTGTACCAATTTGCGAGTACAAGGTGTTTCCGCACATCACGCAGGTACTTTACTTTCAAGGTTCCTTGAGGTCTTCGTATTCTGCCGGTCAGCGAAGGGATCGTCATGATCCCATCTCCCTTGGAAAAAGACGCGAAGGGAAACGACAGCACAGCAGAGCACCTCAACTCGCTCGCGTGTCAATGATAACACGTTAAATGACTTCCCGAAGGCCCTCGCAACAGCCTCCAAGGGAGGACAGCCTCAAGCGGTCGCAGCAAGTCCGCTTTCCAGAGTTGCCATGAGCTCATAACAACATTGACAAACCCTCCTAAAACAAAAACCTCCTAACAGCTAACGAAAAAAACATTCCATCGTCACTCGTCCTGTACATTTTTTTTTTCGCCTGTTACTCGTGGTCTACGTGTTTCTACTCTTACATGGGGATACTTCAATGGGAGAAACTCTCCTATTCCTTGAGGAAAGCATCTTGAGACATAGCTTCTTGAGCAGCTTCAAAGAGTATCAAGAGGTAAACAGAGATCACTAATAGAAGATGAATGGGAAAGCATTCAGTATTTTCGTAGAAAATCGGCAGATTTTAGCAGATTTGGTTCTGCTACAGGGAGAATCTTCTGTCGCCCAAGGCACTATTCCTCAGAATCACAAGGTAGAAAAGGAGCGGCGGCAACCTCAGAGCGAGGGAAAAAAACTTCCGGTGATTTTTTGTCCTTCGGGAAGAACACGGAAACTTACCGCTTCCATCTCTCTGTTTTTCTATTTCAGAGTTGGGTGCTTCTTTCCTCTCCAGGAAAGCTATGGAAGACGATGAAGCGTAGTCTCTGAGGAAGTTCCCTTGTTTTTCCATTTTTCTGCGTGTGCTGTACAGATGGAAACCACAGCCTGAGAACAGATGAAGAGATCGGAGGAGGCGTGCATTCAAATGTTAAATATTAGAATGTGCTTATTTAACAAAGTCTTAGTTCTCTTCAGTGATCAATTGATGGAAGATGCTTTTAGAAAGCATTTCTGTATCTTATAAACATCTATGAAGCATCATCTATGGAGTATCAGTTTATAAATCCGTCTTTAAAGCTATTACAGGTCCAGCAGTTTTATTTTCTGATTTGAAGAAATAGTCATTCCATAATGTTTTTCATTATTATTTATTGATATATGAATGTGCTTTATTCTTTAAGGAAACGTCATTGCTCATCTTGACTTTGTTAATCCTTTTAAAAGTAAAAACTATTGTACGTAGCCGAAGTCTAAATTTAAAGTTAATCCCTCCAGAGAATAGTTTTCTGCACATGAGAATGTAAAGGTTTTTTTTCAATACTGATTTAACATTGAAAAGCAATTGAAAGGTAAAAGAAACCGTGAATAATGTTTGGTCATGAAAACGGAGTACACAAATACCTATCGGATAGAAGTAGTGATTTCATTGAGAAATAAAATTGTATGCGTTGAAACATGGAATCATCATTGTTGTTAAAATTACGCGATGCTAATATTTATTTATTCATTACTCACTTTGATTAGCTCATTAGTTACTTTGGAGACATATCTACACACACACAAATTCAAATCGATCAAGAAATATTGGCAACACTTTAATCATTCAAGCAGTTTTCGTCGAGTCTCGGGAGTATGTACCAGCATAGGTAACTAATTAAAAATGAATGCCAATTGTAGTCTTCCTAGAAGAATAATTAAGGTGAGAATTACTGTTAAGCTGAGGATTTTGATACTTGAGGTTAATTACATGTTTCCAGTGTATTATCAAATCATTAGGCGTATTACTTGTGGTATGGTCCGTATGAGATCGGCCTACTGCCATAATGCATTAGTTTCCCCACAAATTACCGTTTGAATAGTTCCCCGAAGCTGATGTGCTACATACAAATAGCGTTATGTAGATGCTTGCATTTTTTAAATCGTAATGTATTTGATAAAAAAACATGTCAGAGTGTCTGATTGAAAGTACAGATTAGATATGTAGTAGTATACTTAATTTACAATGTTTGTGTGCTTTTGCCTCTTCATGTCCTTAAGTTAATTCAATTTAATGTAAAGATAGTGAGCAACCAATCTTTCATCAGTCATTTTATTCATTTGATTGTGTATAGGTGGCAAGTCAAGCATAGAGATGATACAACAAGTTCATCATTATTTTGGTGTGTTTAAGTGCCTGTCTAGCAATAATAAAACAAAAAGAAAGCATGAATAAAAATTTTGTACATTTGACCTAAGTATTTAAAGAATCAGCATTATTTGAAAGGTAGCTTCTTGATTAATATATAGTTTATATCCTCCAGAAATATCCATCATATTAATAAACTTATGTAATACTTGCTTCTAGATTCCTAGTGAATTTCAGTAAACAGATTGAATAAAAGTGCTTCCAAAAGAATGTAATTATAACTTTTGGGTTAAATCATTTGCTTTTTAGATTAGTATCATCAAGATAAGGTTTCCTAGGAAACTGGTAACGTTGTAATGTGGGAAGGGATTCATTCTCCGAATATAGAAGAGAATTAATACAAATGTTTAATGCTTTTTAAGGAAACGCAGCGCTTAATGGCTGAACCTGTTCCTGGTATTAGTGCTGTGCCTGATGAACAGAATGCTAGATATTTCCATGTTGTTGTTGCTGGTAAGAGACTAAAATTAAGATCCTAAGATGTGCAGGTCACACTGATTTTAACAGAACATCCTCGAAAGAGCTCAGTGGCAAAGAATAGATCTTCTCTTTGCCAAATCTTTGCCACTGAGCTCTTTCGAGGATGTCCTGTTAAAATCAATGTGACCTGCAGCCTTCTAAGAAAAACATCTGGGTTTTAAGACATTATTAAATGTAGGACCAGAAGGTTCACCATTTGAGGGAGGTATTTTTCGTCTTGAGTTGTTTCTTCCTGAAGAATATCCCATGTCAGCTCCCAAAGTACGTTTTGTTACCA
This sequence comes from Raillietiella orientalis, assembly GCA_036172245.1. Taxonomy (NCBI): domain Eukaryota; kingdom Metazoa; phylum Arthropoda; class Ichthyostraca; order Raillietiellida; family Raillietiellidae; genus Raillietiella; species Raillietiella orientalis. The sequence goes on along the minus strand of JAYWIR010000018.1, from coordinate 224,860 downwards.
AGATCTATCATCCCAATATCGACAAACTGGGCAGAATTTGCCTCGATATTCTGAAAGGTAATAAAGGGGAGTTACATTTACAAAAGTGTTTTGTTAATTGGGTGTTTCTTTGAAGATAAATGGAGTCCAGCATTACAAATTCGAACTGTGTTGTTGTCTATTCAAGCATTGTTGAGTGCTCCTAATCCAGATGATCCATTAGCTAATGATGTAGCTGAATTATGGAAAGTTAATGAAAGTGAAGCTATTCGTAATGCTCGTGAATGGACACGTATTTATGCGATGGGCAATTAGTTCTTACGTTTATGAGAACCTGCTTCTCAGCTCAGCCCCTAGAATCTGAACTTTAAGCTATCCTCATTGTGTAAAATGCAGCATAGAAGTTTGTAACTGATCATATCTCCAATGTGCATGCATAGTATGCAAAGTATGCCGAAAAAAAAAAATCACCCATTTACTAAAATTTGTTTTGCTATTTTCATATGTATATCACATTGTAAATTGAGGGAAGAAGCACACGATCAACGTTTTCGTCTCTTCTTGTTGGGTTTTACAATATCAAACGTTTTTCCATTAAAATTGTATCATTATTTTATCAAATGAATGTACCCACTTAAGTAACCAGAGAATTAAAGTAGTAGATTCGTGAATGGATTAATGTGCGATGTTGCAAGCAATAAAAGTAATTTCCTCTTCCTTACCCACGCGAAAAAAACAAGCCCAAGATGCCTGTGAATTCATTCATCCATTCAAAAGTTTATTTAACATGAAATCGCAAATAATGAGTACATCCTGGAGAAAGCAGTTGATGAATGAATCGTGGCATAAGTTGAAACAGTAGACTGCATCGTAATTGGCCTCGCAAGCGGCCCCCCCTGCAGCTGCGTGCTGCCTTAAGCGGATGTCTTCTTCGGATGGCCTTTTTTCTTGTACCCTTCCAGATCTTCAAGTTCTTGGGAAGCGCTGTACGTTTAGAACCTTCTGGCTAGCAGACGGCAAACATGCAGCACGCTTGCATGGCTTACCATTCAACTAGAAATTCACTTTGGGACGAAATGTTACAACGTTAGCCCATGATTGGCGCCTGTCATCACCGTTCCTTGTCCGAAATCGAAAGCGGGCAGGATGCTTTCGAGCATTTCGTTGTTTCCAAGCCAGAGGTAAGGGCGGGCGTTGGGCGTTTTGGGGGGCACACTCGACCCGAACCCTCTTCTCGACAGAAATTGGCTTTCGCTCGTGTCGTGGGTTTATGTGTTTCCCACACGTGAAGGTGGGAACGTGCGAACTGTGCTAGCAGAGGAAACTGGGATTCCGAAAAACATTTGAGAACTTTATTGCTTCTTATTTGCAATGAGAACGATCGAGCTTTAGCAGCTAATCAAGCCTTAGTTCTCCTCTTGGAAAGGAACGGGAAACGACGCCGTTATACGCCAATCTCGAACTACAGCAGGATCACGAACTGATGCTTATCATGGATCTCGGAAGGGACTTGGATGGCGGATTTACGCCAGTGTAAATTAGCTTTAAAAATTGCCGTTCCCCACTTTGTGATTATCCAGGTTAGCAGAGCAATCCATCCGTTCTGCATCATCGTCATGGAATTCTAGCGTAGCATCGAGACGACGGTTGCCATCGATTTATTTCCTTGGACTGGACAAGTCATTGCATTAAAGCGCTTAAAATTTGCTCCTATCAAATGAGCGCACCTGCATCGGCGGTTGATTTCAACTAACCAGATAATTAAAGTAGTAGATTCGTAAACCCTGGCCCTTCTGTTACGATGTGTCTTCAAAAGCTGTCCTTCGTACATGTCGGGCATACCTTCGTTTCGCAGCTGGCGACTCGGTTCAGCGTTCAGATTAAAAAAAAAGAAGGAAGGTCGGGTAAACTCGACACAGTCCACTATTGTGGAAAAGTTCTAGCTTTCCAGAGAAGTCGTCATTTCAAAGCTCTAGTCTAGCGTTGGATTGAGAGCTTGGAAACGTATATCGTACTTCCCTAGTGATTCCGTGGGAGAACGTTGCCAACACTGTCAGCAGCATTTGCTGCCCTCATTTGCGTCGATTCATTAGGGCAACCATCAAGATCAGGAGTATTTTCTCCTTCCCAGTTTCGCCTTGTGGCAGTTCCGAAACCAAGGGGGCAATTCAGCAGACAAATGCATGGTAGCAATTGCGGAGTTCAACACTTGGTGCCACCGCCTCGGCACACGAACGCGATCATGTGTAGCAGTTGGGGGAAGAGGGAACCGTCTTCGAGAGGTTTGCCTCATTTGCTAACGCAGTTTCCGCGCCATGTGCGTGCCCCACGTTCTGATGATTCCAATGTCGAGTAGGGACTTCCGAGAACGATGCAGCAACATTGCCGTCGCCGCGCATGCTCAGACTTTTCATGGTTTAATTTTCCTTATCGCCTTTCTCTTTGTCGATCGAAAGCCCTTGCATCTCACACAGGTCCTCAGAGTGCTCATCTTACCCCATACTTGCTGCGCTGTAAATTGGGATGGAACACTGCAGCTCTTCTCAGGACCTCTATCTGCGCGATTTCTTGCAAGGCGGAATATCTGCGGTGCTCCTTGCTTTACCGCGCCAAGGGATTGCCTCATTCAGTGTCCATCTCTAACATGAAAGTCGGGATTCTGAAGCTACAATACCACGAATGAATCAGAATGTCTCACGTCTCCAGTGATCAGTATCTTTTCGTGAGCACGCAAGAGTTTCTTCTGGAACTGAATAGCAGTTAGCGGTGAAAACTGCTAAGTGAACTTCCACGATGATGCGGGAAGAAGAAGGTAACGCGGCAGTTACAGCTTTCAAGAGGAATTTGCCCTGAGTGACTCAGGAGTTCACAATTGGTCAGGATATATGCCGTGGAGTGTTGGATTGCCGCTTTGTTTTGCCTTTGTCCTTCTCCCATGTCTTAAAGACACTTGAGTCCTCTCCAATCCCGGAGCAGCAGCTCGGGTCTTGGGAGCACAGCTCCGAGCCAAGCTAGGCTCTCCTACCAAGACTTGTTTGAACCTAAGACCAAAGCGTGCTGTCAGCGCTGTGCTTTGCAGCGCACGAATGGGGAATCTCTTTGGACTCGCCTGCAACGCGCCCCGATTGCACCTGCTCCCCTAAGACACTTCACACAGCGTTTTTCGACGGCAAGGCCCGGTTGCAGTCATGCAGGCAGAAAACCCAGGGAAGAGGGAATGGGAAGGGTAAGTAGGCGTTCTCAGCGTTGCCGTCTTGGCCCGGCCACTTCGATGTTGTCTTGGCCACAGCAGCTGCAGCGAGAGGCAACGCGGATGACTGATTTCCGTGCTGAGATTAGGGTCCGCAGGTGCCAGACGATTCCCTCCGTCTCCAGCTGAAAGGTCCATCTTCCTGCAGAGGTTTCAGGCACATACAGCAGTTCGCTATGATGCGGGGCAGCCGATCGTGTAGCTCGGTCCTCTCAAGATCTGTCCGCGTCTCCGATCGCGCAAGCAGCTCCAGGACCTACAGAGACGCGGGCACGAGAGCAAGAAACGGAAGCTTCGAGCGGGACCGGAGAAAGCAGGGCACCACATGCATCGTGGAATACGGGAGTTGCCACGAGCGCTGAAAGAAGTCTCCTTGACTACCGGCCACTCATCTTCCTTTCCATCTTCCTTCGCCTCTACGCACCGTCGAATCAGCCAGCGCATGAAGAGAGTCTAGGGCACTTGAGGAGCAGGGAAACGTGTACTGCTTCTTGACACCAACTCCCGTGCTCTCCTACAATCAGTGCTCTTTTTTTGGTAAACGGCAAAGTCGGCAGCGAAATGCGCAAATGTTCACGCGATACTCCGTTACAAAGGTGTGTTGGAAAAGATGCATACTGTATAGCCTTTCAAGATCCCGGTGCTGACTGCTGAGACAAGCATCAGAGACCTTCATGCGGACCTTCCAACAAGGTGTCGTCATGAAGAACGTAAACTCTCGAGCAGCTTGTTCCCCGGCATGGGGATGCTCACCGAAGCAAGGAAGATCGAGTGATGCCAACTGGGAGATGCAGTGCCTCACCTGAATGCCTCTTCAGTGAGTGCAAAAGAAACTCTGTGGTCGAGTACTTCATTAGCCGCGATCCTTCACATCGTAAGTACCATTCGAACAAGTGCACTCCCTGTGTGCTGGAAGCCAGGACTCTTCCCGATATTTGATCTGGTTCTCACTTCTGCACAGTCTGCAGGAACGTGCATAGGCTTGACAATGAACCTTTCGCATTAGTCTAGCCCCTTTGTCTGCATGGCATTTGCCAATTTCCTCGTACAGTGACAGCCAAGGAACAGTTCGCCTTGGGGCAGTTGATTGCCAAATGCCCTTTGGACTGGTTAATCGTCTCTGGTCATGGATGCCTTCGAGAAACGGCAGCAGCCAGGAATGGGCAAGGGAGAATTTTGCTTGGGAATGCAGCTGCAGGCTATGTGGGTAGCATGGCAAATGAAAGCATATTTGCGAATGGGAGCGAAGTTTTGGGCCATGGGCAGGGACTCAAGCAGCTTGCTCAGGCATTTGTTCTCTACAGCTCTGGAAAAAATAGTATTGATGGTTGACAAGGACACCTCAGAGTACTTGCGAAGATTTGTCGAAAGTTGGTTCTCTGAACTTTTACACTACTTTCTGGAGAACTCATGCATAAGCCAAGCCACTTGCATTTCATACATTGGTTAGCTGATAAAATGAGCCATTTCCATATTAGGTATTCTTCCATTAACATGCCAAATCTTGTTTTTCTTGCTAATGTGCTGAAGAACATGGACAAAGTGTGTTTTCCTGAAGAGCATATTGACAATCTGCCTACACCAGCTACAACCCAGAAGGAAACCAAGCTTTCAGATTTTGTGCTTGCTAAGCAGGATGAAGCATGGGCTGCTTCAATGTTGTTCTTCTTGATAAGGTGCTGTGAAGGAAAGGTAGAAATGGGGCTCCTGGGTGAAGAACTGCTCTGCAGTTAATCACCATGGAGTGCTATGACCAAGGCAATCTAATGCCTGAGAGTTCAGGGATTCTGAAAAAACCCGGATTGTTTACAATCTGCTGATAAGAAACCACCTCAGCGCATGGCTACAGACTGTCATGGATATCATGTCATTGTCAGCTGGCCTGACTTGCAAGTACATAGAAGCACATGAAGTACATGCTGTATTTCATATACTTCAGCACAATTTAATAATTTTGTTAATTTCTCTTTAAGATCAAGTCACCTGTTGTGTGTCATGAATATTTGCATAGATTACCAGTTTGTAGTTCGGTAACAAGTGAGAATGTTGTATGAGTTGCTTGCTGTTTGAGCATTTGCATAGTAGGCTATCTGCCTGCTGTATACGTAACCTAGGAGGTGGTAAGGGCTGCACTTGGAGAATGCATACCGAAGAATACCTCGTTCCGCAATAAAAAACATTTGTTTCTTTTGTGAATTCAAAAACAATCTTTCCTCAAAAATAATAAAAGCAATTTTAGTAATTCCCAGTTTATCACCATATTTGAATTTATTAATGTTGTTGGTTTCTTTTCACAGCAGATGGAAGATTGTTTCGGAAGTAATTGCTCATTTATCGGGAGGCAATCTGCTTTCCTCTGAATTTACAGCAGACTACACCACGTTCCTCCTTCATATTTTGTCACCATGTGTGGCTGATCACCTGCTTGCACATTTTTCACTATTGCTACTATTTCATCGAAGTTCGGAAATTGTTTCGTTTCTAATTTTGAATGTACGAGGACATCGTTGACAGTGACCTCAAAAGTAGACAGACCACCGGAAGCACCTACAACATGCGCTTCTGGAACAGCCTCCTGAATCTGTTGACACAGGTGCTTGAAACGCCACTCATATCCGCAACTTCCACAATACTCTACATGGACTTCAACTTTCATGGCTTCTTTATATACTTATATACATCCTACATACGTTAACTACATAAATTGGATACATGCACAACTTTCACAATGATGCTTCACAACAAACTTGGCTCATTCACATACATCTCCAATGAGGGAAATCGATAAAATATAATGAATTTGTGAGCGCTGATTAAATGCAAGTTTGCATCTGACATGTACACGTACACCTTGCAAATACTACTCCGTGCCCCCTTCTGGTAAACAATTATTTATTGCAAGTGATTTCTGCAATCGTCACACCGTAACGCTGCGGAACACGAACTTCACCAACTTCCACAAGGGATTTCCGCGGTTCTGATTTTCGGCTACTCCGTTGCCGAACTCAGGCATCTCAACGGCTGCAATAGGAAAATGAAAATTCCCTATGATACACAAAAAGTTACACTGTGCTCTGGGTTTTGTCATAGACTTCTTTTAGTTGATTAGGTCCAGAAACAACAATGAAAAAGAGAAATAATGTAATGCGAATTCTTTAATCTCTTGCTTTCCATTTTCATGCAAGCAAAAGACCAGGAAGACGGAAACAGTAAAATTATACTTAAATTCATACTCTCCAACAATTAAAAAAGAATGTAGGATATGGCATGTAAAAAAAAAGTACTCTTTGAACGAATACATAACTGTATTACTTCAATTTCAGGTTTCTTAAATCAGTAGTGCATTTCACAGACTAAACTAATGAGAAATTTCTTAGACCCCCTATATCACTGTGACTCAAAGATTCAGGCAAGTTCTTTGGCATTTTAGCTCTATCGACCAAGAATTGTGAGTCGTGTGATGCCGAGATTTACTGCCATCGACAACTGAAAAGATATCTCATAAGGTGAGCACATACGGTACATACATATCAACTCCAATATCGGACAGTTTGCTTTCAGTGAGGATTCCTCTGGATGCTAGAGGCTCGAGTTTCTAGGTAATTTTATTTTCCAAGGACTTTATGTAGTCTATATCCGTATCATTCTATCTTTAGTCCTAATTAGGAAAGAGAAGTTGCTCACTTCCACTCCAAGAGCCACTGATATTTCAAACTCAGAAACTAAGTCTGAATGCCGATTCATAGCCTCTTTTCATGAACTGAGTCAGGTTGTCATTGATGCTCAACGAAAACGATCTGACTCACTGCCCACAATTTCCGCCTCCTTCATATACGGAGGTGGTAGGTATGTTTTTCTGTCACGCAGAACGATAAACGTCAAAAGTAAACAATGAAATCTGCTAACGAAAGTCCCCTTATTGCTATTCTCCTTTTTAACTTTTCCAGATGCTGCACAAAACGATACTGTCTTCCTGTCTGCCGTCATGCCTTGTCGGTTGAATGCACCTTTTCATCCGCCCTTGATCTCAAGATTTAAAGCATTTTTAGTTGTTTTTTGCATCTGTGGATTTCTTGTAGTCGGTGTATAATCTCTCATTTGCAGTTGATGAGCTGTAGTCTTCAAAGAAAGATAAGGCGCTCATTTTAACCATCGGAGGAGCAAGTGTGTTCTCGCGCATCTGAAGAGATAGAGATCGGAAATGAGATATTTCCAGTCTCCTTTCCTAGAGTAGAATGAAGGGAATGTTTCGAGCTCATTAAGAGGTGGAACGACCAGACATGCATTATCACTATATGCTCCTGCAAGCAGCAAAACAGGAGGTACTCCATCCGTGTTTCTATTGGGAGACTGCGAGACATTGAGTGCTGCCACCCTTAATTTGCTTTTCCACAATGCTTAGGGTCTTAGCATAACAGATTGCATACTCATTGCATCTGCTTCACATCTGTTGTTGATGGCTTCTCTGGAACTTCACAATGCCATCTAGAGGAGAGTAGACCTAAGCCTTCATAGATGAAAACTGTTCCCCAGCCCTTGGCTGCAGAGGAGGCCTCCGTCAGCAAATGGTGAGCCTGGATTGACACCGAATTGTGTTGCAATCTAAACTTTCCATTGCAGCCATCCATTCAAGCTGCGTTTGCTATCTAGGCTCCCGACAGCTCTTGATTCAATCTGCAGCTTTTTACTCGAAGAAAGATTTCAACTCAGAGGTCTCTCTAGTGGCTTTATGATAGCGCCTGCACCATATATTAGCATTTTAACTGGAGGTGACTGGTCATTCTACGAAGCTCCCCCCGAAGTCTGCCTCGAGAAACCTGGTGGTCACATCCATGAAAAGTAACTGTGGATTTTGTATAGAAATTGCAGTCGGTGCAAGTGAGACAGTGAAAAAAAAAAAAAAAAATAAAGTCCACTTCAAGACGATCCATTGGGTATATTTCAAGCCACCATTCCCTTCGTGCTCACCTGCGAGGACAGGAAGAACATCAGATGGCATCGGAAGAAGGTCAAAATGCCTCATGGATGGAACTCCAGCCACATTCGCACCCGGAAAAAGGGCAAACGAGATTTCGGAACGAGTGGTTTGGGATGCAGAACCGAGTCAGCCAAAACACGGAAAAAAGGTTGAAAGAGGGGCATCGGTCTGCACAAATCGAACACGAATTGGAGATGGAGGCGTCATCCAGCAGAGGTACTGGACACACTGGAGTACCGAAGGTAGCACCACTTCAAGAGGAATCGAAACTGGAATTTTCAAGAGAATGGGAAGCGTTCTCTGGAGTGTTGGGCATGATCCGTTCTAAAGCCGAACGAAGAGGCGAGTCGGCATGGCAAACGGTTGATATGGAAATCTTACACGTCTGTGTGTGCCTGGTCGCAAAAAGTGGTTATTGCGAGAGAGGCCTCTGCCTTTGTGAGGAAAGGGAATAGACTGCTCAGTTAACTGAGACCAGTAGAAATATGACCAGAAAACCATGACAACTAGCCGATCAATGGACACGATCTGCATGCGTTGTCCCCTTTTTCCTCTATGGAGCCCTAAGGTGTGCAGTGAATTTGATCCAGAAGCGCAGTTCTCTGTGAGTTGATGATATCGTTGGATGTAACATCAGATAAAAGTTCCGTCTGCGATTTGCGTCTTGTAGTTGGCATTCCGAGGAGCTCAATGTTTCCAAAGCCACGTTTCACCGATGGCCAGTGTTGAATGACGAAAAGCACGCTAAATTCACAGGATGCTTCCCCACGGTGACTGTTCAAATCCGTTGGCAGCGTGGGATTCAATAGACGGATCCTTCAAGCAACTGGAGAATGTCTCTGATTCTTTATATTTCACTCAAGTGCGCTGGAACGAACGAAAGAAAAAAAGAGAGACCTTTCTGTGTACATATCCCGCTTCATTGAGGAAGCGCAGTGACAGTGGGTGGGCAGACCATAAGTGCGGATTTCTTGTTAGAGACATCGACAAGAATCGGGATGGGAACAGAAAGCGTTGTTACGGAAGTGTCTGATAGAGGAGAAGCTGTGACGGAAAAGTTCCAAGCAGGTCGGCTAAACAAAATTCGGGTACAACTGCAGCCACCGGGCTCAGGGTGAAATGAAATTGGCGTGAATTATTTAACTGTGGACGCTGTCGCGGCATTTCCAAAGTCCTCGAACAGAACTCGACTTCCTTTGTAGCTGAGAGGAAGTTGTGCTCACGAGCGAATAGAAGCCGCCGCTTCCGACGTCCGTTGGAGACCTCGGCATACCATTCTTTGCTGGTTCCCCTCGTGGATGCGGGTTATAGCCACTTCTCTGGAGTCAGAAGCGAGAGAAAGAATGCTGGAGGTAGGAATTTTTGTCGAAATCAAGGAAGATACCCTTCCTTAATTTCGACATAGAATCTCGAGGCATCTCAAGAGCCAGCCTGCTTATGGGTGCCTTCAGCAGCTTGCACCCTTTGTAGGAATTTATCTGAAACAGATAAGGCTCTGGGAAGACTCTGTTGCTGTTCCAGCGTTCGAGCACCGTACCTTTGCAGCCTCTGGTCGTAGCGAGGTAAGGAAGCTGGTTGAAACTCCATCCCGTTGTTCCGATAGTGCTGTATCTCTTCTGCTCTCGAGGTAATGGTACCCGGCATGCCAGCTTGCGCGGCAACCATGATTGCGAGACTCGTGGACTCGTTTCCGTCGGTGAGTTTGAAGAGGTAAACTACGGCTCCGTCATCGATGAAGAACTCCATGTGTTTGAAGCAAAGGCATGGGCCTCGAAGCAGCTGTGAGCTCAGCCGAAAGAAGTGAGTGGACACGAACGTTTGCGGCGGCAGGCTGCGCTCCAGTAATTCTTGCAGGCTGGCTGCGAGGATGGCAAAGCCGTCTCGCTCGAAGGTCGACTTTCCGAATTCATCGAATACGAGCAGCGACTTTCCCGTCGAGAGGCTCAGGGCTTCAGACAGCTGGGGCAGGGAACTTCCTCCTCCGCTCACTTCTTTGCGGTACTTCCCCCCTCCACGTACCTGCTGCATGTCCGACATGAACGAAGACATTCCGGTTTCGACCGACTCCTTGTGCTCCACCAGTGTGAAAAGAGCGTCCATCAACCCCACGGTTGCAGAGTCAGCAGGAACAAAACTGCCGACGTGTGCCATGAAAGCAATCAAAACGACCTTTGCCCGTAATTCCCGCGAGCGCTGGCGCGCTTTTACTTGTTTTAGAAAGGTGCTTTTTCCTGCCGCGTTGGGCCCCGTTATGATAAACACGCGACTGTCGCAGGGATTCGTGTAGATGTCGTTGGGTACGAACGCATCGACGCACAGCTCCTGCAGAGGGTGGCGCGCCCCACTCAAGCGGAGGAGACTCTCTCGAACAAGAAGCGGCCGGACGTAGTTGTTTTCCTTCGCCACGGCGGCCAGTGAGAGGACGCTACTTCGTGCAAAGCGGGTGAGCTCTCGACTTTGTGCCCACTGCTACCAGTCCAGCTCCGCAGATGCATGCAAGAATGCCTGGACCTCCTCCGTGTGGGAAGAAATGATTTCTATCAGCCGGATCATCAAAGCCATTTCCTGGTTGGCGATGTCCACTTGGATGTCTCCGATAATCAGGTCCATTTGATGGCAGCGATGGCTCTTGTAGTGCGCTCGATCGTTTACCTTGAACTTTGGGCATCTCGCATCTCGCTGGGGAGATACGCGCTCGAGCTGTCGGAGCTTACTCGGAAGTCGTAGCTGTCGTCCAGAGAAGGCGGCTCGTCGTCCACGGCAGGGATGCTCAGCAGGAACCCAATCTGCGGTATGTAGATCACTGAGCATTGGGCCACAGTCGGAGGAAGCAGGGACAGCTCTTCCAGAGCAGCATGGTACATCAGATCGGGCAAGCCGAGCAACTGGTGCTTTTCTGCTCCGAATTCGGGGATGGTCTACAAAAATGCCCTCTGCGCTCCCTCACTTGAATCCAGAGCGCTGTCGACACCATGGCGAACCACAAATGCGTGCTGTTTCTCTGATGCTTCGAAGTCAATGGTCTTGACCAGACAGTTCATTATTTCCTCGCACCCTCCGCCCACCGCGATTCCGACGCGAGATATCAAGGCAGGCACGCGTCTCTCCAGACACAGCTTCTTCAGCAAGAGTGCGTTCCTCACCGTCTGAAAGGGCGCGTTTCACTTTTCAAGATACCCGTCTCCTTGCTTCTTGAGGTTCCATTCGCTCCACTGGTCTTACCTTATCAAGAACTTTCCATTCTTCTACGGTGGCTTGAGCCAGTTTCAGCTTGTTTATGATGTTCTGAGGGGTGGTAATCGTTAACGGCGTGGAATAGTCACCCGCGCTCCCTATTTACCATGACATTTTTCACGTTCTTCAGGCACTGTGTGCAAGAGTGCACGAAATCGAGGTTTTCCGGGTCTTGACAGTACGCTACGGCGTCCAGTCTTTCGTTCAGGACCGTCAAACAACGCGTTGGGCGACACAGCCAAAACCTGCAAGCATGCAGTAGTCGTCCGTCCTGACAGATCGCGGTCACCCGGAAACAAACCTCAACTGGCGGGACCCCAGTTTCGAGCAGCAACGGTTCAGTATGCCATAAACGCTCAAACCTTCCTTCGAAGTGTACGAGCAGGGGTGCATTTCTGTGGTGAATATGCGAAGCGTGTAGTACGCCGCAGGTGAAATCAATACTGATTCATCCCTGGAAACCATCCAAGGAAGACAAGGAAACCGCGTAAATTCGAGACATAGTCGCCCTCCGGAAAGGTGAGCTACACGAACGAGACGATCAGTCACGAGTGTCATACGCTGTCCCTTTTCAGAACGATTCGATTGGTGTTTCAGTGGAGGATAGGGATGAGAGGAAAACGATGGAAGTGTACCACAGAGTGCCGTATGAAAATCGCGTCCGGAAGGTGTTCCTCGAGGAAGTAAAAGGGTAAGGCTAGTAAGGGAGTAAAAGTTCCTCTTTGCAGGAAGAAGGGCTGTGAATTTTGTGTGTCTTTTTTCATGAAGGACAGAGCGAAAGGGAGTCGGATGTAGATGTTGCTATATGTCATAATGCTGATGGGGTGGCATAAGCGTGTGTAGTGCTTAGGTCACAGTATTGGTGGCGTGCACTTACAAGCCGAAGAAGCTCATTTCGCTAATGGGAATTTTCGGAACTTTGCGGATTTGCTCGTCAACAGAGGTGCTTTGTATATGCTTGAACAACGCGCCCATGGAGCGCACGGTGTGCGTGTTGCCGAAGTTTATGAGCGACTGCACGTAGATTCTTTTTTCTTGATCCGACAGATGGGCCGGTTGGGATGGATAATCGACAGACATGATGCGGTGCCTGTTGAGCTCAACGCCTGAAAGCCGAGAGGTACTTTTTTGAGTTCACTCCGAAGCAAAGTACTGAAATCCGAAGCCGGAAGAATCTCCAACAGCGCCTTTAGTTCCATGGTTCCAGAGCAGCTCCGGGACATATCCAGCTGCGCGTGCAGGTGAGAAAGTAACATCTCGCTGCTTCGGCGACTAACCAAGATGGTCCTGAAAAGGAGGGGCGACAATGTTGCTTCAGCTCAACACGGCAGACAAGTAAGAAAACAAGTGGTAAATTCTGCAAGAAATTTTGGACTCCTCAAAGAAATGTCTCATCGTGAAAGTTGTCTCGGACTTGTTCGATACTCAATTTTGGCTGTTTAGGATCAAAATCGAAGTGTCGAGGACTCCAGCATTTACCACGGCATCTCGTTTCTTTATACTAGCGTCCCCGTTTCGAACACTTGGTATTCCTATTGCTGGCGTCTGACTTGTATCTCGGAATCGAACCCAGACTTCTCTTCCCTTCTTGTGAAAGTGTGAAAAGGATAAGAAGGATGTAAAGGATGTGAATCTTGCAAAATAATAGAGAGGAAAGTCTTCAGACTTCCACGGAAATTTCTTGAAAGTCAACCTAACTTCCCGTGGAAGATGTCTACTAGTTAGTACACACTTATTGGTGCTTTGAGGAGTGACAGGACAGGAGGAGGACACTTATAAGTGCATTGCTACAAAAGAGTCTTTCGATTCGGACTAGTCGGGTGGTTGACGAAATTCAAATTATGATGGAATTCTTGAAATTGTTCATATCCTTAGGCTGGAGAATTCTGGAAACTTATCCTTCTCGTAACCAGATCCTACGAAACAGAGATTTGTTCTTGTCTGTAGCCAATCGAAGGCGCGTACGACCTGATTGCAAAATTGTTTTGTACATTGACAAGGCAATACAGATCTAACTATTCCCAATGTAAGTTGATAAGATTTCCACAACTTCTCAAAATCAGACCAGGAGGCAGATTTTCCAACCTATCTACTTAGTGATCACTGTTTCATGGACGAAGATGCTTCAAAGATCTTTTCCGGTTGATGATCGTCACGGAACAGGATCTTCGTGTTCATTTTGCAACCAATCTAATTGTGGAGGCATGCATCGATCGATGAAGCCTTACTTAAACTGCATGATTGATACAGGAAAAATAGTAATCCTTCCAACATCTGCAAAATCTTTCTCTGGAACACGTTTCAACTGGAGAGTTCACACACAATCAAACCGAGCAGCAGTCGATCATTAGCTGAAGCGTCATTGCCTACTTCAGATGTCTATTCGCAAAGTCAACACAATTTGCCAACCGATGAGATCTCCCATCAATCTCGTCAGTTGAATCACTGAAAGAACTTTTGAAGACTTTTCAATCGATTTCCACTATCAACCGCCACCATGTCACCAATTTTGCATGTTTCTGTCGCACGATTTCTAAATACATTTTTGAATCAACAAAAGAAATGCTCAGCATTGAAAATTCTTGATGCGGTATCTTGGGAGTCTCAAGTTCTCCAAGATCTTCCTCGGACCAGGAGACAGGTCCATGAAATTCGGCACATCTGTATAAGGACGCGATACACTGAGTGATGTGCACTTGAAAATTTTCAAGTCTTTAGTTTTTTTTTCTTGGTTGACTTAAATAATTTATATTATGCGAGTAAAACTATTCTACGTGGCGTTTACGAACTTCTCGCGTTCTTTGGATTTATTGATGGCTAGTCTCGAGTGCTCTTATTTTCTCTGATCAGAATCTGAAAGACATGTAAAGGATGGAATCTAGAGAGATTTCTTCTTGACGATGATGGCACCGATCTGAAACATCGTCATAAGGAAAGTAAGGTTCGACTTTAGAATCTTCCACGGATTCACTGGACGAGTTCTATTAGACAAATGTCATTGTGACTATTCTCGAGAGCCATCGTTAGTTTCCCTTCTGTCACACGAATCGATCACTCCTCGTTTGACAGGAAAGCTTTACTCTGTAATGAAAGAGAACTGGGAGGTGGATGGTATCATATCGGGTTCGGAATGATGGAAATAAAATCGGGTGCTGATACGATAGTACTTTTGAGATAGCTCACCAAGAACCAACGGACATAAAAAATTGGAAGGATGCACCTTACCCCGCATTCACGTGCTGTAGGAGTTTTCTTAACATCAAAAAATCTGGACCAGGATCCGTACAGTCTGACAGCAAAGTGAGTTCGGAAGTTTCCATATCGTAAGCAGCTGCTCCCAGTTTGTCAGACGCCCAAAAAATACTAAGGATTGTCTGTAGAAAAAAAAAAATTCTTGTTAACACAAAGCACTTTTACGAATACTTTGAATCAGAGTGGGTACCAAAAAACTCAAAGAATGCTAGAGTTGCATCATAAAAAAGACGTAAATGCAGTCGTAGTAATGTTGATCAGAATTTTCAAGACTACAGTTCGTCAGGATTTACCTACTCTTGTCTCTTCAACTGAACGAGTAACGCATCCCTTTTAACTGAATTAAAAATACAGTTTGAACAGAGTGCAATGTTATGGTTTTCTTTCCAAGGAATTATTCTCATACTTCCTGGACAAAATGACTTCATTATGGCCAGGAATGCATTGTCCGAGCTTCTTGATATAATCACACGTGCGTCAAGTAAGCCTCAAAAACAAAATTCCGATCTTCAGCATAATGTACTCCTTCCAACATGGAGAATTCGTACATCTAGAGTTTTGCATTCCTCAAGGCAAGCAGCAGACAGATGGTGACCTTCCCGACAAAACGAATTTGAGGTGAAAGATAATGCAAGCACTTGCGTGTGCGCCTACCAGAAGGGTGTGTCAGCACCCCCGAACGAGCGCGTTTCGGAGTTTCTAAGCTTCGAAATTACTAGAAGTAGCGCAACATCAGGTTTCAAAACGATATCTGTCTTGGAAGATCAAGATGGCGATCGGAACTGAGAAAAACGCTTGCTTAGTCACTTGCATTCTAAAACAGCACATCGAGATATCGATATTAGAATGCTTCAAAGGTGGTCAGGTATTCCTTGTATAAAATATGGAAAGCGACTCGATGTTTTGGGAACGGAGGCCGCCCGATGTGTGGTCACAAGCAGCAAAATTTTGCAGCTAAAATCTTGAGCTACATAAGTAATGTGCTCTTAGCTTGAAAACATCGGTGCAGCGAGTTTTCCTTTCTCTCAGACCAATGAAACACTTGAAAGCTCTTGCGAGGAGCATTCAAAAGACGGGAATCTTCTGTGATAACGAGAGTCTCTTGATCAGTTGGTACGTCAAGCTACCCTTCTGAATACTTAAATCTGATGCTCGTGCTGTTCCTGTTTGCTGTTGCTGTTTATGCGGCATCCGTCTACTTTTCCATCTCCTCAACTGATGCTGTGAATAAATGTTGATAGTTTCAGTGTGTCAAGGGAGAGATTTCTCAATTAATGCAGGCATCTGTCCCCAAACTGCAAACAGCCCTTCTGAGTAATTCTGTGAGCACTTTCGTTGGTATGCCGCCAACATTTGACCAAAAGCCTACCCACTTATCGAACTCTCGTCACAAAAGCACTTAATGATGATGCATCCTTCTGTTTCCCACCAGCATATTTCTGGTCACTCTCATTCTGAAGAGATGCTCTTAGAAGCTTCTGTTCTTGATGCTTCGGTGGTCAACATCTTGTAACCCATAATCACTTGCAATTTCGGACTTGTTTCTGGTGAGTAGAACTCAGCATTGAGCACCTTTTAATTCTTTTCAGATTGCAGTTTCAAGCTTTTCTCTTCCAGATAGTGACCATTTCGCATCTGTTTAACACATTTACTTTTGGAAAATTCTTCAGTGTGTTATTTGATTCCGAAGTTTAGAGAGGAAAATCAAATTCACATGCATTTCAGACAGCGACGGTGTAACATCAACAGTTGCCGCTGCATTACTGAGAACAGTTTGTCAGAATACTCATTTAGAAGTTTGCTCCAAGTACAAAAATCGCTCGAAGGGACCACTCTCTCTCTTTTTTTTTTTTTTTCCAACTCTCAAAGTTCAAACGACTATTCATTCGGAAATTTAATTTACTTCTGCAGTATTTATTTTACACTTTTGCACGCTATCCGTACGTCATACAAAGCTCTTCGAAAATGAGCGAAGTGCTGCAAGAATCTTTGCATTACCTTAGAGAATTTCCCTAAACTAGTGCATAGTTCTTAGGACCTTTGCAGCAGTTTGGTCTCAAACAGACCTGAGGAAACGATGTTTCTTAGACAAAAGTTGAAATGGAGTTCCTAGTGGCTAAGGAGCAAACATAAGCATAAACTTTCCAAATGTGTTCGGAGACTACAATCGAAGGAATGGCATCTTGCGATTTTTCTAAGCAAAAGTTTCAATACATCTCTCCCTGTGGAATGAAGCTAGATTTTAGATTACCACATGGAAGAAATATGCATTCCAAGAAGGAATTAGCTACTTTGTAAAGGCACCATAGGTGCACGGGCTGATTGTGAGTTGGTCTAGAGTGGACATGCAAGATGTCGTTGTCTTGAGTATTAGGTTAAAGATTTCAAACCAGTTTGGAAACAGGAAACACTGCAAAACTGCAGGGGACCGTACGGTCCTATTGTGGAGTTTGGTAAGACTCCAAATGGATGGGAATCCACTCGGAGCAAGGAAGATGCCACTGGTGGACGAAATCTTGGAAAGGATGAAGAGGTATTGAGGACGTGTCGCCGTAGCCACGGCAAATCCCAGACGTTTCTTGCAGAGGGACGGAGGCGCGTTGAAGATGTTTTGTTTGAGGATGGGTTCAAGCAATGTGCAAACAAGAGGGAAATAAATAAAGAAGCGCATCCGAAAATAGCTCTCACAAGTGGCTGTCTCTATACCAAACTTTCCGCTCTTTGCAGAGTTTTGGACAAGGACAAGGGAAGACGAAACTTATTGAGTTCCTTCCACATCGCAGTTCGATGCCTTGCAAACTCGCTTTTATTTCCAGTCGCCAATTTTCCGAATTCCCTTAACTCTCAGTTTATCTACGAGAAACATAGCTGTTTATTTAAAGAGCAGCAGGGATGTAGTTCTTAGTACTACATAAGTAAATCCTCGAAGTTCAAGTACGCACAAAGCAGATCGCATTCAGGTTAATTAATAGTTTGCAATTAGTGTCTTTGTAAATGTATCGTTATCCAAGTGTCGACACTCGAAATCCAGTCGCATAAAGAATACGAAAAATCGAAAATTTTCAAACACGGATGAATTATTTCAGCATATATACATGCATCTCTTCCTCCGAATGGTAAAATGTCACCATGCGAAAGAAAAAAAAAGAATGAATGGATTCTTTAGACAAGCGGTAGGCTACCATCATCTCCCTGTCCTTTAGAACATCATTCTCCAAGATGGAAAACTGCGTTTCCTGGTCTTGGATCAGCGATACCGTAAAACAGCTGAGTGAATTATCTGAATGCAAACTGAGTAAATTAAAGAACGGTGAGTGATGCAAATGGTTAAATGCTACTGATAAAAAAGCACATCTGAAGCTATCTTTTTCTCATCAATGGACTGCCCCTTCTAGTTAGCATTCTCTCAAGAGATAACTGACGCTTGATTAAAAGAATAATCCCCTAAACGGTCCGAATATGTGCTGTCCTTGGTTTCCCCAAAAGGAATCGACTACAGACAGTGGAATAATGCAAATCGGAACTGGCACACATTATACCGATTCCAGAGCTCTCGGTTGAGTCCCTGCCCAAAATCCAGCCCGACACTCCCTTCGTTTAGCTTTTCTTGCGCACGTGGAAAGGGATGAAAAAGCGTCTTCGTGTGGAAGTTAAAACTGCTGTGTCATCGGATCAGATCATTCAAAATTCCGTCACTTCCTGTTGCTTGACGCAGCCGACACAACACGATTCATCCGTTCCACACAACTTGTAGAATTCCAGCGGTTCCGTTCATAAACGCCAATCCCTTCTTTTGCGCACGCGGCAAAATCAGTGGGGTGTTGGTGGTTGTGATGATTTCACCACGCTATTTGAAAATTTCGCGTTCGATGTTCTGCCTCTTGGAATGGTCCAGTTCTTGTTTCGTTCCCGAACGCTCCCTGGAAGAGGAGGCACTGATGATGCAAAGTCTGTCACGGTGTTCGCTCTGTAGCAAATGATTCTTCTGTCTGTCCATTTAATGATAATTCGAAGTCTCACTCACAGAATGCTGATCTCTTTTAAGATTGTTGCCTCTTCCCATTTCACGGTCCTAAATGAAGGAATCCACGCCATTTCAGGTTTGTTTTCAAAATCTGGGATAGCTCTTCCTGTTCACACTCTCGGGAATCCAATGGTTCTTGATGAAGGTCAAAGAAATTCATTGCGATCACGCGTGATCATTTCTTAGAAGAAAGAAAACGATATGTAAATGCTTCTGGCTTTTCGGAGACAATATTCCGAGTAAAGCTGATGAGAATCAGCTATGTGTGATAATGGATGGACGAACTCGAATATCCGTTTTAGTATGTAAATGTAAACGAAACGAAGGCCTGTATGGCGGTAAATCTCATGCGAGGGCGATTTTTTTTTCTCCGAGTAAAAAGAACAAAAATATCTGTAGTTTCTCGTTAGACAATTGCATGAAACTTCTTACCTCACCCGAATACGACATCTCTGTAACAACGAGTGACTTCAGGAAGAAGGAGAGATACATCTAAACCTGCAACTTTGTGGAAGAAAGAAACGCAACAGTACTAAATCCCTGCATTCAAATGCAGTGCGCTCACTGAGACGAAGTCCACGCGAAAGTCAAAATGGTGGAAATCCAAGTGATCGTCGAGACATAGGCCTACGAGCCTTGTTGCCAGGTTCATCGTAATTCGTGACATTTGTTTTTGTTTTTTGGTTTTTCTTTCTTATGGGAGGAGAATGATTCCTCCTTCATTCCCTGAGCACAAGGGAGGGGCTCGTTTACTCCTAGGGATGCAGATTCGCGTTTTCGGTTTCCAGCAGGGAACCCCCTGGTTTTTCGGACTTATTTTGGAAAAGCAGTCGCCGGGACTGGACTCCGCTGAGACTCGTCGAGCGTCAGAACAACCCTATCGTGAGATTGAAACGATGCTCCTCTCTTCCTGATCTTCATCCTGCTTGTGCTTTTTTGACAAGGGTACGAAGTCTTCTTGCCTGCATCTCGGGAGACTTCCCGGTGAGCTCCCTTCCAAAGGTACTCTCCAGCACCCCCTCCACTTCTGTCCCGCTCAATAGGAGCAGGGGATCACCTCTGCTTCCTCCCGCCAGATCGACCTTTGTAGTCTTCCTCGCCAGCCAGAGAGCGGCTGTCGGTCTGCGAACGCCAGTCCTCTGTCTTCCCAAATCCCACCTGGCGCACATACAACCCCCTACAACTCTGGCTTCGAACTTGAAGCATCCACAAAAGCCTTCATGGATGGGCTTCCTTCCTCTGTGATCCCGGAAGCTGATCGCAAAGCAGCCAGTGACCTTCAGCGACTGCATGCCGCGCGCCTCCGTCCCGTAGGAAAAGCAGGAGAGGGCAGGAGGGTCAAGGTCAACCCCAGGAGAAGTCAGTGAGGAGGGCTCACCCTCTTTTAGAGATGTCATCGCTGGCTGATTGATCTGGTCACGCCAAGGCGTTTCTTGTTAAAAATTAAAAAAAAATGCGACAAAACGTTCTCGTAATGGGACTGCAACCCCACTGCGTCCTTAAAATCCTAGAGTCCGTGCTGCTCGTGAGCAGCTTGCCTGGAATGTTCTTCCTGAGAGCTCTTTCGCGGGATGCAAGGATGCTTTGTGCACGCCCTGCGGAAGAACGAGGGCAGAGGCCCTCGAGACTGCGTCTCCGCATGCCGCCGAAGTCCCATGCGGCCGGGTGGATCACGCGTGAAAGGGCCAACCCAGCTGTTATCCCGGGAAACTTACGTGTTCGCCCGCCTTCCCGCGTGTATCAGTCTCGTCTTCGAGGCTCCTGCGGGGTCTTGGTGATGCCAACACTTAGACGGACGACCATCGAATTGTATATGGTGGGAAGAGTGACTTTCTTGTTCTTCAGACTTCCTGACAATTCAAGTGGGCTCTTCACCTGGTTAGCTCCAGGGACGTTCGATAATTGAAAAAGAAACTACAGTAACAAAGACCTTCGTTCCTTGTGAATCGAAAAAAAAAAAGTCATTTGGGTTCTCAAAAAAAGTCATTCAGTCAAGTTCTTGCTGACTCGCAGGTCATCTAAAGAAATTGTCCGGAATACATGAAAACGGGGGACGAGGATGGAGACGAGAGGACATACAAATAAATGAATTATGGAGGATAGGGATGAGCGCGCCGGAATTCGTGCTCCTTTTCTAAAGTGTAAGATGGCGGTGATCTCCCTGCTGACCACCAATTCAAGATTTGGAGGGAGAAGGGAGAGGCACTTGCATGCCTTCTTCATTAAGGACACGGCAATGGCTTCCCGTTGCTGCCCCTGCTGCACTCCTAGGAAAGTAGCGCGCATCTATTATGCCTCGGGTGCAACACAAAGCCACAATAACGGCGGCAGACTGGAGTCACTCTAGCGAGAAGAGATGCAGCATCTCAGATGGCGTATCTTGTGGATGCAGTGACCCCATATCAAGCCTTCCCATAGGTAAGCGAAGTTCATTAAGAGATGCGGGAGCTATTCGACCGTCTTGCACCTGCCACACTCTGAATAGAGACTCCCCCTCGTGACGCGGTGCAGACGCTCGTTGTGAGGGAGATCCCAGTGCGCCACTTCGTGTTGACACCTGAAGGAACGCAGGGCTCGGGGAGGGGGAAGGAAAAGACAGTACTTCCGGGGTCCCACTCAAGGATTTCGGCTTCTCTGCGCAGACCCTTCGCTTAAATGCAGGGCGTAGCCGCTTCGGCCAGCTCTTTCGACAAGCATCCGCCCAGGAATTTTCCCATTCCTGCGATAGTGCAGGAGGACTTCCACCTTGATGGTTGGCAGCTGTCGTTCCTCCACAGGAAAGACGCCGCTCATGTTTAGACCTGCTTGGTCTGCTCTTCGATGAGCTTCTGCTGAGAAATCCTGCTGAACCGTTGAGCCTGTGCGATATCTTCCAGGCTGGTGCTGGTCAAGCTCGCTCGGGTGTTCCCGGATTCCCACTGCCAAGCATGAAATCTCGAAAGGTGGCAGGAATTCCATTCGACCGCCACAATTCCATATTGGAGCAAAGAACTGCTAGGGATGCGCCAGGTGAAAGGGCATCGCTCACGAAGAGGTGCTTCATCACGTCCCTGAGACTGTGCACCAAGGGCGGTTGCGTAACGCAATCACAGGGGCCGGAGGGCAACACAGTCAACAAGTAGGTGCGCGAGGGATTCCCGTTCCTAGCACCTGCAGCAGTTTGGTTTCACAGCCTCCCACGTCCAGTGGGACCGGAGGGCGTTGCACGGGAGGCCCCATTGCAGTAGCAGAAGTGCCGACTCCTGCCAATTCCGGAAGAGGGTTCGGTTGTTCTTCACGGTTGGGGATCACTCAAGGTCTTCCTGTAGGATTCCCAGCAGCTTACCCCAGCACAGTAGTCCCTTCGGTGAAGTACTTGGGGTCTCAGCATCTGTGAACTGGCCCGTGGTCCAACCGCCTATTTCCCTCGTCTTCTGACTGTTTTCGCAACTGACCCTGTTTGGCGCGTCTCCCGAAAAACTCGCGGTCCTTCTTGAGTCAAGGACTCTTCAGAACGCTTCGGAACAGTTTCCATCCTTCAGAAGGCAGAAATGGCACTGAGATGTCTCTTAACCTGTTCCTTGGAGGGACGATCCAATTTTCGGAATAGACCATCGCTTTATTGTACCTTGTCTGTGGCCACCGCTTTTTGTTTATGTACCCTTCTGCACTACAAGACTGCGTGCTCAACGCCTGTTGAGAAAAGAACCTGATTGCGGTGAGCTGCCGGGATCCGCCATCAAGAACTTGCGTGCGATTCCTTGTCTCTGACCGAATCCTGGACACATTTTTAAATAAATAGCGAGTAATAGAAAATGTTAAATCTGGAAAAAAAATTATCAGCTGTTTGCGGGGTGCATCCGTATTATATTTGGTTTTTCTTCTCATGTTTGAAGGTACCGCAACTCCCCAGGCAGCAAAGCAGAATGGGGATTCTCACCGTGCTTTGCGCCCGGGAAGTTGTATTCAAGGCAACTTCAAGGTTGTATTCATCTGTTTTTACGCCCCCTTGAAATTTTAGAATAGGAAAGCAGCTTTTTCCCCGCGAATTTTCAACGTGAGCATAAACTGAAGAAATATCGTCGTTCGTAGCACAGAAACTTGGCACCATCTGAGACTGATGCCGCGTCCTCGAAAGCCACACTATACAATAGTCCGTAATTCTGTTCCATGGCCCTGAGAAGTCAGAGTTCTCCAAACAACATGTTCATGAGATTGTGGATATTCGTTCACTGGGATTCCATCATCTGCCCCTCTTCCAAGTGAAATGTTGCCTGATCTCCCCAGATTGTGTGCTGTAGCGCTCCCAGTGCATTCGGATAAGTTCCAAAGGGAGAACATGCCTAGGATGAGACTGAAAGGAGTTTTCCCTGGAGTGATTCTATAATATCTGGTCCCTGAGAACAGCTACAATGAAATCTCACGAGAAGATCAGGATTCGCTATTGAAAGATGAGACACAGGATCACGTTACCATACAGGATGCTCTGTTAATTCCAACATATGATTCCACACGAACTGTCTCATCGTCACTGCAAACTGGAATGAAGGACTTTTAAGGGCGCGATATTCTCGCCTGAGGCACCTCTAAAGACTGGCATTGCGTCTTTATCTGATTAAGTCACGGAAAACAACAGTGGTCGCTGTATCCAAACTTGGTTTTGTGGTACCTTTGGCTACCTCAGAGCACATACTCATAGATTCCCTCCGCCAGTGATTCTGTATCACCGCCCCTTGCATATACTGCAGAGTTGGATGCAAGAAAAATCCAAAAAAAAGGGCAAAAGAGCGAGAGAATGCCTGTCCCTGACCCTTGAATTTGTTCCAGCTCCCACCCAGGTTTCGTGAAACTCGACCTCCATCCTAGCCAAACCATGCTGTGGGACAATCGACTTGTAGAGCACCGGGAAAGAAAGACTTCATCTTCGATACAACAAAATAGGAACTCACTTTACAAAGGGTGAAAGTTTCTTTTCGGAGCGCAAACGTTCGAAGTGGGCGTGAGGATTTCAACGTTTTCTGATGCCACGTGAAAAGGATGAACAGTCCAATCTGGCCAACGAACTATGCGCAGTTGTGTACACGTGCAACTTGTTGGTCGGAGTTTTCGAGATGAAAAGCAGCATCGAGTCTTTTTCGACGACTATTTGCGCTCGCAGGTCGGCAATCGTCTCCAGATGGGTTCGGCACTTTCAAACCGTGCCCTGTTCGGGTAAACGGTGCTACCACGCAGGAAGGGGGCCTCCTCAGCCAGTCTTTTAGAGGCGTCTACCAAGCAATTGGCTGAATTCCCCGAAAGCAGCGAAACACATCGCGACTTCTTTGCTAGGTGTCGCCATGCCACAGCTTGAGGACCAATCGAAACTCTCTGTTAGAGATTTCCGGAAAAGATTCCCTGTGGACGGCATCCCTTCCCTCTTCCACATGGGAATGCGGAGAGAAGGTGCTTCCCTTCAGTCTAGACAACGTAAGCGCAAGCGAAACGTTCCTTGTCTGGCAGACCAAGTGCCAAGTCTAGCGGTCACCGTGTCAGCCAGCTTGCTGCACATCCAAAGCCAGAAACTCGCAGCTACAGTAAAGGATTTTCACCCGGTTGCCCAGGGGCGTTTGTTGGTGGTGATAGGACTCTCGGTGCTACCATGTTCAAGGGAACACTTTGATCTTTGCCAAAAGCCCGAGAAGCGATGGTCAAGGGAACACGAAAACTGCGGAGATACCAGTCTTCTTCGTTGCTGAGGCGGATCCCGCCTCAGAAACAAGGGGAAAGGACAGAAAGAATTAAAATTAATGTCAATAAGAAAGAGGAATATTCAAAAGTTCGTTGGAAGGGGTTCGACCACAATTCGTTGTGAGGTGTCCTCTGCATCCTCTCCAAGATACCGGCAAGTTCTAACCGGGTAGTACCCGAGTGAGGCCATATCGTAGTGATTCTCATGAATTCTTGCCCGTAACTAACTGACGTAAAACCAGAATAAGTGTGTGGCCACTCCCATTCTGACCTCTTCTTCCAGGCAGCCAGTATCCCACGAAGACTGCAAACCACTGCTAAGCACGTGCTGTCTGCAGCGCAGCAAGCACGAAGAGACTTTTCATCATGTCCCAGCTAGGGCGGCCTTGTGGAATCCGTAGAGTGGTCTATTAACCGGAGGGCAGGAGCCGGAGGGCAGCACAGTCCACGAGCAGGTGCGGAAGAGTTTCTCTTTCCCCGCCCATTTTGCATCTGCACTCCTCCAGATCCAATGGAGCAAGCGTGCTTTGCCTGGCATCCACAATGCAATATCAGCGACGCCGGTCTCTGCCACCTTACAGGGAAGGGTGAGCTGTTCATCAATACCGCTGGCAATTGCAGTCCATCCAAAGGATGTCTTCGGTCTTTCCACAAGAAAACAAAACGACATTGTCTAAGAATTCTTGGAAAGAAATTCTTCCATCTCCATCTTTGTCGACGATGTTACACATCTTCTTAATAAATACAGAATCGGGTTTCATGAGAAGAGCATTGGAGAATTCACTCTTTGACAGAGATATGAGCATTACCACAATTGTATCAGAGGCCATATCCTCCAGCTTCCTCTTCTCTTTAAGCTTTGGTCCGAATGTAAGAGAGTATGCTTTTTTGAAGAAGTGCTCCAGTCGTTTTTGCCTCCTTTCTTTCGTTTCAGCATTATGAAGCGTATTATCCCTGTTGCTGTTGGCGATGCAGATAGAATTGATGAAAGGCGATAGGAAACTTTCCAGCTTCATGAGAAAATTTTTTGCAACTTTCTGAAGAATAGAATTTCAGAGCAAGGTCATGATCTCTTGGCACACAAATCAGAATCCTGTTTTTTTTTCCTGGCGTCGTCAGAGGACCCAATAATAATCTTATCAACTGCGATGAAATGGGTTTCTCAACTTGTCGCCTTTGAGAGTGACCGTATAGAAGGCTTGTTCTGGGCCGAATTTCACTTTGACCAGATTCCTTGTGGTTTTGGTGCGGCCACTCTTTCACAGCCATCTTATCGATGAACTTTCCTTTCTTGTTTTCTTGCTGCAAAGTTTTGAGCTCTTCTACGAGAATTCTGCGCTTTCACGACGACATAGCCTACGTTTGCTAGCAGAGAAGGACAGGTACCAAGAGGATAACGACACCT
The DNA here is from genome assembly GCA_036172245.1 of Raillietiella orientalis. Taxonomy (NCBI): domain Eukaryota; kingdom Metazoa; phylum Arthropoda; class Ichthyostraca; order Raillietiellida; family Raillietiellidae; genus Raillietiella; species Raillietiella orientalis. Next base: position 199,032 of record JAYWIR010000018.1, on the reverse strand, counting down.
TGCTTCCCTTAAATTAGTCAAATCCTCCCGCACCTGGGGGATGTTAGATGCTTTGCCCGAAGGGGCAGTCCTTTGGGTGGGACACTCGAAGTCGCGGCCTCCAGTGCAGGTTTCCCACTCGCTTATGTGGGGACGTTCGTTTAAGAATAAACCGACGATCTTGTAGGATTCTTGGCTCTATCACGTTCTGCAGTTCCATTGAGCTTGCCACTTGGGGTTTGAAGCGGGGGCACGGGGCACGGGGAAAAACTAGAGAAATATAACCTCCAAAAATTGGTCCCAGAACTGTTTGTCTGGAAGATTCGGAAAGGCATCACAGTGTGCCTCGCGAAGTCCACTTCATCTGCGGGATACTGGCAAGTTGGCCTCTATTTTGTTTGATGGGCTCATCTCGTGGCGACTTTCTTGAAGAATTTCGCCCATTGGATGGGACTTCTGTCGTCATGACCTCTTCTGGTAGCGTTCCAAGCCTCCACTATCCCGCGCCGGCAGCAGAAAACTCCTCAGCACGCGACTGGCGGCAGAGCATCATGCGCAAAGAGGCGTTTCATCACGTTTCTGGGATCGCTAACAGGGATCCGAGGAGGTGTCGGAAAACAGTCCCAAAGGGTACGGAGTCTGCAAGCAGATGCGGGTGAGTTTCTTTTTCCTCGCACCTGGCACAGTGCGGGTTCGCATTACTCCAAGTGCAATGGCGAAGGAGTGCTTTGCATGGAAAACCTTGCTGCAAAAACCCCGTTCTTTGCATGTAAGACCAGCAACGTCAACCTCTGCCACTTTCATGAGGGAGGAAAGCTGTCCTTAAGTGTAGCCGGCAACACAAAACCTCCTGGAGGAATTTCCAGGAGCTGCGATCAGCGTAGCAGATCTTTAGGTGGGTTACTCGGGGTGGCAGAGTAAGTAAGTTCGCGCGCTGACTACCCACCAAAAGGTTTCTTCCTTCCTGCTAAGCAGAAGGTCACTTTTCACTTTGCTAGTGTTGCACTGTCACTTGCTTCCCTGAGGAAGGGCAGTATCGGGGCAAGTGGCGCACACGAAGCCCACAAGGTTGTCGAGCACCTTCTGCAGAGAGTTTCTGCCACGTTGCAGAAGAACGGATCTTTCCCGCTCGTGTCTGGATCTTTTCCATAGTGTGAACCAACTCCTGAGGTCAGGCAATGCAGTTCACGAGGTGGCAAGAGATCCATGCGTTCTCCCTAGACAAGGCAACCAGCTGCCGAAGTTGATACCCAACATAGGCTGGACTTCAGTGGCAGACGACAAGGAACGATGCCAGACCATCGCAGTCGGCTGCTCGCTCGACGAAGAGATGTGCTGGAGCGCACCATGGCGTCGTCCACGGCTTTGCTACAAGCCTTCCCAATTGGAGCTGACACTCCATTCCTTACAGCATCAAAAGACCCAGTCCACCATCCGGACTTAGAGCAAACCAGTCTTTCAAGAGAACCCTGGCCCCACAGTGCTTTTCGTGGGGATCTTCAGTCCACTTTCTCACTGCACTGAGTCGGGGCAAGCAGCGAAGGGAGGAGGAGGGGAGTCACTGATGAGTTCCAACCAGCGGGCCTTTCCGGCAAGAAAAAGTTGCTTTCCATGGACGGGCCGAGCGCCAACTTTACTCTTTACAGATGTTAGAACCAAACTTCTGCTAGACAAAAGTCCCCTAATGGAACGCCAAGGCACTTAAGAACCGGCCCATGGGGATCTCCAAGAAAATCCAGTCCTATCGCCCAGTCAACGTCTCACCAACTGCCATAACCAACGACTTTGCCTGCTGACCTTCAAGTCCGTTCTCCGTCTCAACATCTCCATGAAATCCTCGAGTGCAGACGACAGTGTGGACATGGGCAGCAGCAGCAGAAGATCGTCAGCGTCGGCCGAAACGACAGGCGTACAGGGGTAAGAGCTCAGCAAGGTGGTCCGTATCTCCGAGTAGTCAGGAGCGCAGATTGTGGACAGGAAGATGTCCTGGAAACCAATGCGTTACAAGCTCCAGAAGCAGTTCCTGGTCCATGAAGTAGAAAGCTTTGCGCAGATCGACCGCGACCTCAAGGGCTCCCGACAAGTCCATTCCTCCGGGGCATTCCCCTCCGTGGTAATCAGAGAATCAAGGATTCGGGCGACCCGTGGGAAAAACCTACTCTTGCAACTTTGTTCCTCGCGTGCACATGGTGAGAGTTACCTCCATGGTACGCTGTTCTCAAACAGCGTAAGTCTGTTCCGGACTAATCACGGATCCGGCAATGCGTCTCAGTTGCTCCGTCAACAGTTTGTCAAGCGCAATAGCGTCCACGTTCACTACTGCAATCGGCCTCCATTTGCCGATGTTGCGCAGGTCTCCTCCCTTCGACAGAGGGCGTACTCTGTCTGACCGGAACGAGCTGGTGCTTTTCTTGTTTCACGGATTAGCGTGCATAATGTATGCACCATGGAGGTAAGCTCTTCCTCAAAGCAATGATAGTAATTTAAAGGCAGGCCGTTCTCCTCTAGAAAAATCCTCCTCTTGAGCTGTCCGATGGCTGACATGATCTCTCCCATATTGAAAGGCTTGCAAAGACATTGCTGCAACTCCTTCCCTAACGCTGATGCGCCCTTGGGCGGAAGACGCTGCGCGGAGACCCACTCTACAGATACCCTTAGTAGAGGAATGCTCGTGCTCAAGGCCACCCGAAAGATCAGTAGTCCTCTGCTTCGGTCCCGCCACACGACGTTCCGCTTGCCGACGACAGCACTCGCACTCCCTCAGTATTCCCGACGCTCCTCTTCTCCTCGCCTGTTTTCACCTTGAACCTGCGACGCATCGCGTCTTGAACATTGAACGGGAGTGCCCCGCGCAAAAGCAAGGAAGGAAGGTCTCCGGTGTCTCCGAGAGATCCCCCGCAATCTCCAGTCCTTCCCTGGGAGTCGATGAAATTCCAGGACAAAACAGCTGAGCGGCGCACTCAAGCAGGATGGGGGACTGCCATCCAGCTACGCGCGCCCCAGCAATTCGCGGGATGCCAGCAGGAGCGTCGTCTCCGCACGTCCACAAGTTGCCAGAAACTCACGAACGCCCACGCGATGGCAACAGCAGCTACCTGTTCGCTGCTCCATGGAAACGGTCGCCCTGCACCAGGAGGAATCCGAGAATGAGCAGCTTCATTCCGACTGCACGGCAGCTTTGCAGAGAAACAGCTGAAAGTGAAAGAAAGGAGACTTAGTGATCGGCAGTAGCGGCGAGGTCGGTGTGCAGCGGCGACTCTTGGTCAGACAGGCAGCTCCGGTGTTTCCAGCGCTGGCGAGCCTCGCGATCGTCTCGTGGTCGCCGGCGACGACGGAAGCTGCGGCCAAGCCTGCGCAGCTAGATTTTCGTCCTGGAGAGGGCGCTTCCAGGCTGCAGTGCGCACGTCCGCAACGGCTTCCCGGATGGAAGGAGGGCTAGGTGACGAAGGCATTCAAGCGTTCTGCTGAGGATGCAGGGACCTTCGCGGCGCTTTCCGGGGTGGACTGCGCATCATAGGCTGGGAGTTGAGGGATTTTCGAGAGGCAGCTCGGACGCCCGTGCAGCCAAGCGAGGACCCAGTGGGCCGGAAACGGGGTCTGTGCACCTCGCGAGAAGGGATGCATTCTCACTTTTAGCGGCTGGATACAGAGGGCTGTGTCGATGTTGCATCCATGGACCGAGAGTTAACCGTGGCTGCGTGCGAGACAACGAGACTGGAGCATTTGGGAAAGATAAGAGAGGCGGCGGCGCATCCAGCAGGAGGCGGAGGGAAAACCGCGAAGACACTCGCATTCCTTCCCTGCCGGTCCCCTGCGCAACAAGTGCGCTCTCGCCTTTGCGACTCTGCGCGCGTGCGGCATCTAGCTCGAAATTGCGCCCTCTCCACCGCTCACCTCGGCTGCCATCCTCCTGGCTCCTGGAACGTCGGATGAGCTCGCTTCGATTCCGCATGAGAACCGTCGCGTTCGCGGAGCCAACTCCCCCTGGGAACGCAAGCTGAGGGGTCTTCGACGCTAGTTGTGCACAGCTGCTGCTGGAGATGATCTACGACTTTCCCCTCCCTTATCGGAAGTCCCTGCAGCGAACAGGGAAGAGGAACCGCCGAACCATAAATTGACGGTCCGGGCAGCCACACACCTCACCTGACACCGAACACCTCTCGCCGCCGTCGCATTTTGCAGCCACGCGTTGTCACCCTTCGGGATCCCAGTGCGATTGGTACGAACCGGAAAGTGCATCCTTGCAGTGCTGCGATCCATCTCCTAGCTGCAGATATCCTGCAAGACACCCCTTCGAGTGTTGGCTCCAGGTACGCATGACCTTTGAGCGTCGAGCGCCTCCCTCGCAACGCGCAGCGGAAGCGGATCAGAGAGCTCGCCAGTGGTCCGAAGCAGGGAACCGCTCTCCAAGGTGCATGGCAACGGACTACGCGTGCGTTTACCGCTGAAGGCTTCCGGCCGCAGCGGTTTTCCCGACGGGGCTGAAGGATTTGATTGGACCAGGTGGTCGGACGTGCTGTCCGTCTGCCTGATGGAGTCAGGCTACAAGGATCTTCCGCCGCTGGCGACTCCAGTCCCTGCCTGTCCTCCGGAAAATCAAATCGAAGGGATGCTGCTCGCCGACAAGAGGAGCGTGCGGGTCCATAGGTCGCACTCCCTCGGCGCTGCGACGCTCCTTGTGACGCATGCCATCTTCGCGGTCCCGCGCGGCGCACGCAACACGCTGGTCAAGAGCCTCCGGCGTCTCCGAGCACTCGCATTTTGGTTTCGCGGGAGAGATGTTTGCGCTGGTGAGTCGTTCCACTTCATCCGGGGCACACCCGACGTCGAAGCGAACGCCGTCTCGACGCCTCCAAGAATGAGCGATGGACCAAGGGACGAGGCGTCCGGGCAGGTGTCCTGCCTGGTCCGCCAGACGCGAGGGTGTGCGTCCCTGTCCTTTCCGGAAGAAGCGACTTTCTTCCGGAAAGTTCCACCAGTTCCTTTTCTGACGTCGCGCTCGTTGCACGGGCGCTTCCGGAACCGCGGCCGCTCGCGAGAGCTGCTCGCAGTCCGAGGCTGCTTCCGCCGTCGCCGGCGACCACGAGACGATCGCGAGGCTCGCCAGCGCTGGAAACACCGGAGCTGCCTGTCTGACCAAGAGTCGCCGCTGCACACCGACCTCGCCGCTACTGCCGATCACTAAGTCTCCTTTCTTTCACTTTCAGCTGTTTCTCTGCAAAGCTGCCGTGCAGTCGGAATGAAGCTGCTCATTCTCGGATTCCTCCTGGTGCAGGGCGACCGTTTCCATGGAGCAGCGAACAGGTAGCTGCTGTTGCCATCGCGTGGGCGTTCGTGAGTTTCTGGCAACTTGTGGACGTGCGGAGACGACGCTCCTGCTGGCATCCCGCGAATTGCTGGGGCGCGCGTAGCTGGATGGCAGTCCCCCATCCTGCTTGAGTGCGCCGCTCAGCTGTTTTGTCCTGGAATTTCATCGACTCCCAGGGAAGGACTGGAGATTGCGGGGGATCTCTCGGAGACACCGGAGACCTTCCTTCCTTGCTTTTGCGCGGGGCACTCCCGTTCAATGTTCAAGACGCGATGCGTCGCAGGTTCAAGGTGAAAACAGGCGAGGAGAAGAGGAGCGTCGGGAATACTGAGGGAGTGCGAGTGCTGTCGTCGGCAAGCGGAACGTCGTGTGGCGGGATCGAAGCAGAGGACTACTGATCTTTCGGGTGGCCTTGAGCAATGGTATCTGCGAAACTCGCGACATGAGAGGGTGTTGCTGGAAAGTCCAGTGCGTTCTCTCGAGTCATGAAACCACGGATAGCTACCGGTACCCGAGCAAAGGTGCCGAGGTTTCCGAGTGCGCAGAAAAACTCGTTCTTTGCACCCTCTCTCTCACCGCATCGACAGGGGACGGTCTGGACTCGCGAGTTCCACTGGGCAGCTGCTTGCGCGCATTCCCGACACAGCTCGGGCACGCAAGGCAACAGCGCGCCGCTCTTGAGCGCATCACTTTCGGAACTCTGCGCGGTATCTCGATGCAGCCACCGCTGCTGGAATCTACAACCTCGAAGTCTTCAGCTGAACTGTGGGCATCGTCAAGCGACGGTCGCCGCCATATCCATGGCATTCATCCACCTTCCGCTTTCCGTCTTCAGCGTTCCCTCGTGGGTACGCGAGACCAGGAACGAGGCCCGCGCTCGTCTCCCGTGCGAACTTCGGTCTTTGAGTTTCGTGCGTCATCGCTGTCTCCGGGATTCCCGTGTAGATCGGCTGCTATCTGCGAACTTCTTTGGCTGCTACCGCAGGAAGCAGATGATTACAAAGTCCGATGATTACTGCCTTCCGGTGCAGTGCTCGTCGGCAGTGTCCCCGTGGTGTACGGGAAGAAGGGTGAAGGTGTCTCCATGCCATCTTTTTCAACGTCTGTAGTTCGTGGTGCATCCTTGCCGGCAGAGACGTTTTCCTGGGATTGTCCAGTGCATGAAACGGAGCCTGGGCGTTCTCTTCCTGGGTTCCCCAAGTAGGGAAATCGAAAGCAGCAGAGGCCGAGGTGCTCCTAACGCACTCGAAGGACGGCCGGCTTGGAAAGGGTCCCGTTTCAGGCGGATACTCAAGCTGCCCTCGAGTCTGCTTCACTCGCTCTTTCCGTAGGCAGCCCTCGACTTTGCTGCAGCCATCTTCCTGGTGGGTAGACCGCAAAGGTGTCGACAAGGCGCCGCCTTCAAATTCGAGCGCAGGGACGGGAAAATCTGGAAGGGAGCCACAGCCAACCTGCAGCCCGAATTGCTCAAGCACGATCCGGCTACCTCTGTCGAGCAATGGAAACGTGAGTAACCTTCTGAAACGGTGCCTCCTCCTCCCCTCTTTTTCCGTTTGTCGGAGTTACCCGAGTCTTATCGAATGGATTTCTGTATTTTCCAGCCTGCAGCCTGCAGCGACCAGCTAGGTCCAGTCGTCCGGCTCTCCATGGGCTTTTGGTTTCCCTTCCCTAAAGATCGGAAGCAAGAGCGGCTATTTCCATCTCGAGCTCCATCTTCTTTCTTCTTCCTCCGCGGGCTCTGATTGCCAGGGCAAGGCACGTTTCTGGATCCCCCACTGTGTGTTGGTTGCTTCTCGTAAGGGTCCCCAGTTGTTTCTCCCCTCAATTGCCGTAAGATCACGGGACCGTGACCCAGGTCATCCTGCTGCAGTCCACCAACTGCGGTTCAACTCGTCGAGAAAGCTGCAAATTCGCTCACAAAGAACACGCGGGAAATCTCCCACTGCTGTGTTCGTGGCTGCAAAGGAACCTCCTATGGAAGAGACCATGCTTTCCACGAAGCCGGGAGGGGTTCGATCTATTCCGCTCCTCGCGTACCTCGTTGTCGCATGGCACTTTCGAAGCTGAAGAGAGCATGTCGTCGGATTCCAGGGATGCAGATTCGCTCGAAAGTCAAAGTGATGCGCATCGCGAAGGTCTGCGACTCAGAGCGAGAATGCTGCGCCCTCGCCAGTCGCTTCGCTCCCTTGCCAGCTCCGCCACTGGAGACACCCGGAAAAGGTAGACCCTACGCTATCACCAACTTGCATTGCCTGAGTCGACCAGCCAGGCTGTCGACTTCCGAAGATTTTTTCTCTCGCGAGGGAGTGAATGCGCGATTCTCGCATCCCGAATAATCGACGGGAAGACGGGTCGGATGTGGGTTGCTTATTCATCACCCACCTTGTGGGCTTCGGGCGAGCACTGCTGGCGCCGGGAATCTGAAGGCGCACGGGGCGGTTGGTTGCTTTTTGCACGTGGGCGAACATCCGTGCAACCCAGCGGGCGCTTTTGGTGATGGAACGCGCGAGGATTCTGTGACACGCTCCTGGAGTTCCTGGCCTTTGGCGATCCGAAATGTCCGGGTTAGCAGAGGGTGTTTTCTTGGAGCTTCACCAGAGTGGGTCACTCGGGCTGGAAGAAGCTGTTTCCCGGGTTCTCTCGTTTCAGTACATTCAAGTGCGGGAAATACGTATCGGACATCCTCAGCAAAGAGTGCATCTCCACCCCAATAGCCACACACACTTCATTTTGATCAGGGACGAAAGAGAAAGACACGGTAAGCTGGGATCACTCGTGAAGCTCACGTGCCGCTGCTTAAATAAGATCATGGATTTGTGAAAGACGCGTCGTCCACATACGAGAAAGTGAAGGGTAACGCCATGATAAATGGAACCGGCGTGGAGCAGGGAAAAGACAGCGTCCGGGTGAGTTCCCCGGGTGCAGAGCTGCTGGTCGCTTCGCGCGCATCACGGTGCACTCTCGATCCAACGAGGGTTCTTCGGGCAGCGCGACATCGCGCGAGTCAGCAGGCAGCTCCCCAGCTGCCGCGAAGAATTCCCGCGCTTCTTTTCAGCAGAACCTCATTCGACGCGGGCGCCTTGGCGAGCGGCACGCGGGCACGACGAGACGTTTGCCATCCGAATTAAAATTCTATAACAAATTTCATAATAAAGTCGAATTTTTAAAATATCGTAGGAGGACACTTGGTTCTACCTCGCGCGAAAGACTTGCCAAAACCGATAGAGACCGGTGGGGCCCTCTCCAGCGGCGAAGGAGTGAAGATCAAACAAAAAAATGAACAAAAAATGGGAGACAAAAAGGAGGGGAGGGAAAAGAAAAGATTACTATTTGCCAGGAAACGTCCGCTGCATCCTGTTCCGGATGCTGACAAGTTTTGTTTTCTTTTCTTGAAGTTGGGCCCATCGGGAAGCGGTCTTCAAGAAGATTTCCGCCCAGTGGATGGTACGACGAGATGTGGGGCCCTCACTCCCCTTCGGGTCACCCTCATAGCGAACAAAGGCAGTGCCTCCACCGCATAGGGACTCCCGCGTCGCGCCGGGCAGCGCAGGGTTTCTCGATTTGGCGCGCGCATTTGTCGTGCACTCCACGAACTGGTGGAGAGGGGTGGGGCGGGGACGAGGGGAATTGCGACATCCCAAAAGTCCAGCGCGGAACAGTGGAGTTTCGTGACTCCTCGGTCATTTCCTTCCAGATCGGGGACACCTGCATCCGTGACCTGCAGTTCTTCACCCTGCCGAAGTACCCGCAGATCACATTCTTCTTCGACGGATCCCTTGGACTCGGTCCGGTTCCACATAGCTTTACTAAGGAGGATGGAGGCGAAGTTTCCTGGCTAAAAAGGCTCTCATCTTCCTGTCCGTCCTTTGAAGCGAGGTTCACGTTCGAGTTTGAGAGGTGATCTTCCTTCGTTACTTGCTCGAGGGCGGGTGGTGGTGGCGATCTTTCGACCCAAAGCCCGAAACGGAGGTCCTGAATCTGCTCGATCTCGCCGCGCTTAAGAAGCGTGCGCGCGACACCCGCCCGCCAGCCCGCGTCCCCAAGGAAATGTGTGCTGCACCCCTGGCTCTTTGCGCTCGGTCTTTTGCAGGGCATCTCTCGACGTGGGGACGGTTCCCTCGCTTGACACCGGGAGTCGCAGCTTGCTCAACGATCGCCAGCTCCGCCGGAAGGGGACTCTTCGTCGGATTGGGCGGCGTCGGAGGCCATGTGGTCACGGTCTCCGCTCCTGGCCACGGGTTCGAATACTCGGAAAGAATCGACGCCGAGAGGTGGGGACGCTTCGTGGGTTCGAGTTCCTCCCGCGAGATGACGCTGGTTGGCCTGCATTCGGGTGGGGTGCTGGTAGCGGTTCAAACCAAATGCCCCCGATGAGGGCCCTACCCGATGAAGGCCGGAACAACGGGAGTTGACCTCCAAGTCCGTCCAGGAATCAAGGGGTGGTGAGTTCCCCTCCGATTGTGAAAAGAGGAAGAGCCTCTCTTCAAGGGGGGAACCTTCGTGGAGTAGGTGTGTGGCCACCTCTCTAGAGTTCAGAGAAGCGTGCCGCTCTCTTCGGAGAGAGTCCTTCTGAATTTCGGAAGCGTTCCTTTGGGGTTCCCTTCAGAGGAGGAAAGAGGAGCGGTTCCCTTGCGGGTTCCCTCCGGAGAAGAAATTCAGCAGAGGATCCTTTCCGGGTTCCTTTAGAGAAGAAAACATGGAGCCCCCCTCCCCCGGGGTCCCTCTGGAGAGAATAGGAAATGAGATTTCCTTCGGAGTTCCCTTCGGAGACAACCAGGGTGAAGGTTCTCTCCGGGTATCCCAGGCCCGCAAGTGACGGACTCCGATCCCTTGGATCCATAGGGGATCCCTTTCACTCCACAGTGGCGCGGCCGAGGTCGCTTTCGAGGACAATTTTCTGAAGGAACGGGATGCGCACTACCAGGGCCTCAGTCAGGTCTTCTTACCTCTGATGAAGAGGCCACAGAGGTGTAAGAGTCGCCGGTTGGCCGTTTGCCACCCTCCTTGCCGCTGAATAAAAGCTCACGCCGACCCCGCGGATGGCCAGACACACCCTTTTCCTCCGCAAGCGTCATCCTTTCGTGTCTCCTTCCAAGTGTCAATGGTTCCGAAAGGAGCGATCGTCTGCCGAGATGGCTGCATGTGAACGCCTTTTTTCTAGGGTTTCTGAGGAATTCTTGAAGTCTCCCGGCGTTCTCCACCTTGGAAGAAGCTCTACGAGACGTCCCGAGTTTCTAGTGGTTGAAAAGAGTGCGAGCCCTTCTGAGTGGATTGTGCAGATCGATAGGTAGAAAGTCGCACTTGGCGCCGCCGTGGCAGGCTCGATATCCGGTTTGCCAGAGTGAAGATAAACTCGGAAACCGTCTGCGAGGTGAACTGCACAGGGAAATTCGACTTCGGCCAGGAAAGCATCGGTCTGTCGAAGGAGCTCTACAAAAGATTCTGGCAGACTCAGGGGAACTCTTTTTCGCAGGTGAGTGGAGGCTCGGCAACTTTTCAGACCGCAGATTACACGCAGGAGGCTTGTTTCCATCGGAGCCTGCCCATTGTCGTACTGACCATCGGCGGTAAGGCATTCGGCATTTCTCCTGAGCGGTACGTGCAAGTGGTGAGTCCGTCCTTTTCGTCCTTTGAAGCCACTGAGCAGTCCCGCAGAACGAAGGGGAGTGTCACTTGCTGGTCACGTCAACTGCGCCGAGCAATAATCAGGTGCTCCTGGGAGCCATCTTTCTGAGCGAGTACCGCACGGAGTTCCACCCCTTAGATGGAAAAATCCACATATTCAACGAGACAACTTATGGAGGCGGGAGCTTCCGCTAGTGGCGCGCGCCCACGGTGAGCGGCGCTTTGCGCGACGCATCTTCCCAAGTTGTCGGAGTCTGTGGAAAAATACATGCCGGCGCGGAACCCGACTTGCGGCAACTTCGTTGCAGTCTGCAGTCGCTCCGTTTGCAAGCAACTGTCAAGGGCAGCGCCGTGTATGCGTGTGCGCCTTTGCATGGCGCACTTCAGGTGGGGTACCGACTTCACGCATTAGTCACGTGGATGATCCTGTGGTAGGAGCTGCCGCGCCTGGAGGAGGGTGAAGGATCGTCAGCTTTCGTTGAACGCAGGAGCAAAAACGCTCCCCTTCTTCTTCCGCTTTCAGATTAAGGAGCTGCGGGAAGACCTCGTGCACACAAGCTTCTTATTTTATCCTTAAAGTTGGGAAAAAGGCCAGGGAGGCAGCGTCCTATCAGAAATCATCCAGCCTCTTGCAAGAGACAGACGCTCTACTTCTGACGCTCCTCCTTCATTCCGCAGGGCTCCTTCCTTCCGATGGAGGTCCGGTGCTCCCTAGAAGAGCGATGAAAACACCCCTGCAGAACGCGTTTCTTTTGGAAGCAGAGATTCCTTCTGATGAAGGCAAGGTTCCGAAGCTCAGTGATGCTGGATGCGAAGAGGTTCCGGCTTGGGTCTGCCACACAAACGGAAGGCACAAAAGCGCCTCGTCGCCCAGGGATCCTGAGACACGCAATGTGCATGTGTGACTCGAGCGTCGGATGGGTAGTGGAAGCAGAAAAACCGTGGTTACTCCGCACTCCTGAAGGGAAGAACGAGAGCTGCTGATCTGAAGAAAGACTCAAGGAACGGAGAACCATCATGCTAAAGAGAGGGGAATTGCTTTGCCTAAAGGATTCCCTTCACGCCCGCAGTCTTTAGAAGCGGGCGTGAAGGGGACGCCCTCTTTCAGCACGCGAGAAAATGCAGATCGAAGAAGGTTCAAGGAAATTCTTATTAGATGCCTGGGACTCTCATCGTCCCGCCGATGAGCCTATCCCTATGTCTTCCGTTGACGTGGACGTGATCCGTGCGGCGACCGTGCTGCTGGTCCTACTGCTGAGAAAGGGCGTCCTGTCGCGTGGTTGCAACGCGCAAGGGACTCCGGCTGAACATGAAAGGGAAGGGGAAAAGGCGCGCAGAGAGATCAGTTCTTGGGGCTGGAGAATCTCGTAGCATAGTGCCTTCCGGAGTTGCCACCCGGTCATGCTGTGTCGTTCACTGGAAAGCAATAAACTTGCAAAGGCAGTGGTGGGGCAGGTGGTCCTACTACGCTCATCCACTCAGGGAACATGCCATCTCACTAGCGAAAATCTCAGTGCCTGTCGCAGAATTGCCAGCGCGTGGTCCGCTCGGCAAGAAGCGCTGCCAATGCCGAGCCCTTCACATGTGCTTTCCTTTCTTGGGACCATTCTTGTTGTGTTTACAGCCTACCGCTGGCCTTCGCACCGATGTGGATGGGTCGGCCAGCGTGAGACCCGTGCTCCACGAAGTGCATCAAAGAAAGAACCGAACACGCGGAACGTCGCAACTGTGGCGGCACATCCCGGAGTCGAGTTCGTCAGAGGAGCACCGGAACTCTGTTAAGACGTTGAGTGACGGGAACAAGGAACGGTTCGAAAGAATACAAGAGATTGACACGGCGGCATCACGTAGACGAAGACTCATTCGAGATCCGTCCTCGCGCAACGCACCAGAAGAATGCTTCAGAGAATTCGTCACCTCGTTCGCAAGCGAGTTGTATCCGGCTGGAACCCTCACGACGTGGCTCCTTTGGTCAAAAGCTGCACACTGCTCAGCGCGTTCACGAATAGTCGAGGAACAAGGGATGCCACAGTGAAGGGAATTCCATAAATCGGGGTAGCTGTGCAGAATTTAGTCTGCGGAGCCACCCCTGAAAGCCCTTCCTGCGATTGCTCAGGAGAGCAGGCCGTGGTCTCCCCCCCGATAGGGTTCGAGAAGAATTCCATTATCTACTGCCTATTTTCCAAAACGAAGCAGAATTAAAAAAAAAGATAGCCGCGCAGTGAGCAGACTTTTCCATGTGCTGACTTCCTGGTCCCTCTGACAAAATTTCGTGGAGGGCGTGGATTGTTGAGACTTCCCCGTGCCCAAAAGTTGGAAAATGCATCAAGTAGTTTGCTGAAAGGAGAGGAAAGCACTGATAGTTCGTGGAATTGAAGGAAACGGGATCACCGAGACGGAAGGAACTTTCCCTAATACTGAGATATTGGTTTTCAACGTGCCGACACGTGGACCGACTGAATCGAGTCTCCATACACGAGACAGCTGCTTGGTGTCAGGGATGCCATTATGACGAACGTCCACGACGTGCAAGTATCCTTGGATTCCCACTATAGCGATTTCTGGAGTTTGAAGGAAGCATTTGCATGCAGCGCATTTGGTTTTCTTTGAGTCGATGCAAGCTGATTCTTCAAGGAAGCATTAGACTATGATAGATCGGAAAGGCGAAATCAGGGAAATGAAGAATTTAGCGCTTCTTTGAAGCGAATCTGTTAAGCATCTGGAATAAAAGAATCATTACTGTTCATATTTTGTGGTTGTGAACAAGTGAAAGGGATTGCAGCTACCATCAAAGCAAGAAATTTCACTTGAGGGAAAGAAATTCTTCGTGATCTCATGCTATGCCTAATGCTGCAGTGATGTGGATTTCAGAATCACCGTTGCGCCGTCGCTCAAGTGAAGGCATCAAGAATCCATTCACCACCAGGAGAACAAATCACTGAGACTTAGCAAGATGGGAAAGCTTCTCCCTGATTCTTGAATTCCTTTGATATCCCAGGTTCCTCCGTTGCATGAATGACCAATACTTTCGAGTTGTTGCCTTCATCTTGAAATCCCGATGCGATTTTTGCCCATTCGATGTCCGCTTGCAGCTTTAAAGAATTCCTTGTTGCTGCTTCTTCAAGTGACCTAGGATGAGGGGTTTGTTGTAGGTGAAGAGCTGAACAAAATAATTCTTTTCAATCGTTCTGCCATGCTTTTTCATGGCATCGTACATTCAGAGAAAATGCAAGTCTTCTTCTTTGACCACTTGGCTTCTGTTCTGGAATATAGATGCCATTTATCAGATGAATCGGCTGCCTAGGTCGTGGCTCCTCATCGAGATTCCACCTCGCTTCTGAAATCATACTCTTCGTTCTCCACGCAGCAGAACGAAAGCGTACATCACTTTCGAGATGTCGAAGATGACCGTGGTGGATCATTCTCGAGTTAGATCTTGGGTTTCTTGGTAGCCAACCCTAACGCCAATGAATGAAATATTGAGTAGATGTTTAATTTTCACTACCGAATTCGTGACCACAGCTTCGTGCCCCATGTCGGATATCAGGCTTACAAATCAGAGCTGTTGGTTGGCAAACTTGCAATACAACCAGCCGCTAAGTTGGCTGAATGATTTCCCTATTTCTGTAGATCATATTGAAAACCGAGTTTATCTAGAGCTCAGGTGTCCGACATGCTCACACCAACAGCATGGACCAGGGAGAAAAGTTTCTCCGGACTGTGTCCAATCTGGTTCGGAAGAAACCGTCCCTCACCTGCTATTGAGTTACGATGATCTAAAATAGGGTTGGAAGGGGGTGGCAAGAGAACTTCTACCCGAAAGATTTTCTCAAAGAACTCACGAGACGTTTCTTCGTACTAGATAGACTTTCAATGACCGATGCAGAAGTTCAAGATCTTGTGCTGCATCCATGGTATCGAGGCGGTTTACCTTGCTACGGAGCTACGCCAGCAGCGGAGGGGATCTCCCTCCTAGTCCTCTCCGTAATATGGATTTTGGGGGACTGGTCAGACGGTTAATAAACCATGGAGAAACAAAGCTTGGAACCTCTATTCTAGCATGCAATTATCAGGAAATCCTATACTTGGATCCACACTGAAATAAATTTGAAATTTGAGCTTTGCATTATGTAGTGGACACGGATTACAGAGGCCAAATTTTTTTGTATTTGTTTTACTATCCATGCTTGTTGATGATGCAGGAGAATCTAGGCTATAGCACATCTCATTCATGTTCACATATTCTGAGGACCTTAAGGATGTTCTTTTTGACATGATGGTACATTGCATTCTTGTGAAATATTTGGTTCTTTGCATAATCACGTGACAAAATGGAAATGCTAGGCTTTAACTCTTTTAATGGTCCAAGACTAAGCACACTTGAACTTGATGAAAGATGATTCATTGCCAATGATGTGAATAGAAACACTGGATGATGTAAGATACCTGGCACCAAATTGAGTTTTAACTTTGTAAACAAGTAGGTGGCAGGTTATGCTTAGTTTTATGCTCACATTGTGAGCAGCCTACTGCCAGACAATTTATAATTTAGTTCACAAATAAACTTGCGATTAAATTGTAGCTTTAATACTTTATAATGCATAGCATAAACAACTGTTTTTTTGTAACTAAAACCAAAACAATACTTTGTCCAACAGAAAGTCGCAAAAAGAATAGGAAAATTTTAATGGTTGGCCACTCATTCCAAACAAAAATTATGTTCTTAACACATATCACAATAGACTACGAATGCTACAAAGAAAATGCTTGCAAACATCAGCTTCTTTGATTTGTTATATTGCATGCTTTGTAAGTCAATGAGGAATGATCATAACAAACAAAATTTTTGGAAAATAAACAGTTTCTTCCATCACAAACAACAGTGTTGCAGTTTAAAAATGCAAAGCTATATCATTTTGCCTATGCACTGAATTGTTACACAGGCATATGTCATTTTGCAACCAAAGTGTCCCCACCAGTATCTGCTGTCTCTACCACCATGCACAAATTCCAAATGGCGAACACCGGGTTGTTTATTTACAATGGTAAGCTGAATTCTTTTCCAGTTACTTTCGCCAGCTTCTAGTGATGTGCTAATCTTCTCTTGGAGGATGACTGCACCATCTACATTCAGTAGCCTGACTACCATTTCATATTCTGCTCCACAATCAAAGCATGAAGCTATCCTAACAAGGAAGATGTTTATGCATTAACATGCTGATTTCTAAAGCAAACTAGTTGTACTTTTATTATGCAAAACAAAGTAGCACAAATAACTAACAGTAATTTGAGAAAACACTGCTTGAAAAATTGATTTATTGACTTCATTACCTACCATTCAGAAGCAGCAAATTCCAGCTGTATGTTATCTAAGACTACTTCAGGCAAACCTTTCTTTGTTAAATCTATTCTTTGTTTCTTCTCAGAAAATGAAAATGAGGTTGCAAAACAAGATTTACATCCTGAAGCTTGAACCACATGTTCAGGAACTGGATTAGCACCTGCTGGCGTCTCTTCAAGTAACCAACCATTACCACCCCTTATAATATCTGTCCAATATAGAAATCCTTCTGCAATTTCAACAAGCATAAACAAAACGTGACCAACAATATTTATTTGGGGCACTTTTGCTAAATTAAAAGATTCCTAACATAATTATCTCTTGCCTTCATCAACTCGCAATTTGCATGTCAAACACATACATTAAGTTATTAATATGCAATGATTCCATTTTATCCTTTCTTTAATCGAACAACGCTTGGTCTGAGGTTTACTTAACATCTGGCAAAATTATATTGTATCTTCAAAATAACGAGGATACATAAGGATTCGTCGAATTTCCGAGGACCAAATTAAGCATTTACAGTGAAACAAGAATTGGCTTTAATGCTGCAACATGACTTTGACTCAAGCATGGTTGTTTAACTAGACAAGAACTATGAAAAAGGTCACATCTAATAAAACAGAAAAACCTTTTGCACTGCTATTACTCAACAAATTCCTTCCAAATGGTTGCCATTTGTAAATGGATGCGAAATCTTTCCAGTTTTGGTACCTAGAAAGGGTGTCGGCTACTAGTTGGGGTAGCAGAATTCCTTCACGTCTACATTTTTTCACCCAAAAACTAATATGATGTATGATTTCTTTCCAGGTTTTACAAACCAGGCAGTGAAAACTTAACAGTTCGTCTATTTCCAGAAACGATAATATATTTTGAAGAATTTCTGGAGATATACTATAGCTTCCTCTTTCCACAGTAAGTACAAGCCCGTTGCTGGAGCATGCCATGGTCTTCTGCTTCCTGCATCAGCAACACGCACTGATGCGCAACTAACTCCTGCCGTTCCCTCTTCTTGCCGGAGTACTTGGCTCTTTGCATTCTTCTTCATCCCGTGGGTTCCCGTGACTGCCCGAACCGACACCGAGGTCCCAGGAGCACGACGATGCACCTTCAGGACCACGCGTTCTCCGAAATCTGAAGCATCTGTCGTGCCGTTCACCTTGCCTGGCTCCATGGTTGCAGGCACCCATCAGCGGTGACCTTCGGTATTGCAGGTCACGAAAAATTTGAATTCTGAGGGGGGAATGCATAAAAGTAGAGATTTGAAATCTGTTCCGCCACGAAAGCCAGGGAGAGGCTTTTCCGAGAAGGCAGCTTAACTTGAGAGCAGATGAAAAGAAGCCCATCTACCTGCAACTCCGTACCGAAAGAGCACCAACGTGTGTTTTGCGAACGGTCCGCTTTGAAAACACGCAAATCGTGGAGTCTTGCAGAACGCTTCCAATGCTGGCAACCGCGTTCTATTTTTTTGCTTCGTGAAATATTCATCTGTAAAGATGTAAAGACAGAAGAGCCGAGACGGCAATCCATTCTTGCTACATGAAAATCTTCGACAACCACGTATCCATTTTGCCTTCTTACAAGACTTCAGCTTTTACCATCGAGTTCCGTTTGCCATTGCATAGATACGCCCAAAATGAATCGATAGGAATGCCACTGCTCAAACACTGTTTTTCCAAGACTAGGCTGCACTTCCCTAAGCGAAACGTGTCTCTTGTGCAAGATGTAAAGACATCTAAATCACCACGGGGATTTGATCCTAGAAAAGAATATTTCTGAGTTTTCTCTGGGGAAACTTCCTCAAAATTCTCCAGTGCATACCGCAGGCGATGAGCTAAATTTGCTTCCTCTCTCTGCATCCTGTCCTGATGCTATTTGATTGCATTACCAACGATCGTCGGGCAAAGACGCTCACATTGCCATCCTAATTTGAAAACACCTCGGGGACAGAAGACTGTGACACTGCAATTTCATTTTCCAAGTAAGAACTGGTGAATGTTTTCGCCGTTTTTCCCAGTACGCTCCTGCTAAAACACCAAGGGTGTAAACACTAGCGTTCGTCTGAGGGAATTTTCCGGTGATTTAAGACCAAGAAGTTCCGAAGTCCCCTTCAAAAAAGGGAAAGCTGGGTCTTGTATTCAAGATTTTGTATCGGTAGTTCTATTCGCAAACATCTTGAATGAAGTTTCATTGCAGGGGAAACGTGAGGATCCAGTTTGTGCGACCTGTGCAGCAGACACGGTCTCGAGATCGCTAAGAGGTCCGACAATCATATGCACGGATTACAAAAACAGCCGTGAGAGCTCTGCTCTCCGAAAAAGCTACTGTCCACCACTCTATGTATCCAGTGGTGGCAATAGGAAAGGTGGTGGCAGACTGTTTCTCATTACGTCAGTCATCGAGAGGAAGGTACGGGGGACACCATTCTCATTATCAACGGTTCACGCATGTCACCACAAGCACTCGTGCTTTTCTTTTGAAATGTGACACACCCGTATGTGTCCTATCCGCTGTGCCACCACCCTGGCAAACTGCATTGGCCATCTATCATGGAAGGATCTCTCCGAGTCACATGCGGGGAATCGGACCTCTCCTAGCCCTCTGTCCAAGGATTGGAATTCCGACACGGGTTGCCGCTGAAGTACACTACGAAGAATCGGTTGAAGGTGGAGATGTGGATTCGGCAATCTGCCAGTGTTTCAGAGAAGTCTCTGCGCAAGAGCCTGCACCCCACGCACGGGCTCTCACGTAAGACTGGCACCCACATACAACAACGTGAAGAGATCTTGTCCGCACGTCACAGCGCTCCTCTAAATTCAAAGGACATTTCCTCATTCATAGTCCAATTTGTTGCCTTGGTAGCATCATGTCTGGCAATGTTTGTGATGACCCATCTATCACTGGACATCTTGGAGTAGTCTGGCTCCCAATTGGCGAAGATGATGATGTGGGGTATGTCAAAGTACTTGATTGTACCTTGATATTTGGAGTCAAGCACGATACCATTCTTGAGACTCTCGATGAAGCCGTACTGGACGTGTTCCTGATTGTCTCTTGTGAGATCAACGACAATTATTGGTTCGCCGCTGTAAATGTGTGCGGCGTCGGTCTTCTTGCAGGAGTGCATGTAAATGGCTCCTTTCTTAAGGTATACTTCGCCATGGTGGTTTTTCCGGCGTTTCCGATGGCGTCGTAGAACTAGTAAATTTTCCTTTCGCTTGCTGGCTTTCGAATGACGTCAGAGAGATCCATCTGCCATTTTCTGAGTCTGAGGTTGGCTAGTGGGTTGGAGTATGTTTAATTCCTGGAAAGGCGAAAGCATTCCTTAACGAAATTAATATTGCGAGCGTAAAACTTGGTATGACTTTTCAATATGGACTTTTCGTCGGCGCCGGTTTGGATGAGTTCGAGAATCTGAAATTAGATGGCGTAAGTGGTGTAAAAGGAGTGTTGTATTGGTTACCTCTTCTTCGTAGGAAGTGACTTCGTTCGCTTCGTCGATCATGCCATAAGCCCACGCGTGGTTATCTTCCTTGGTGCAGTACCTGAAGTTGCTTTGAGGTGTTCCTCGGCTCTTCTCAAGATGGCACTTGTGGAAGGGCTTCCTGTGTAATCCAGGAAGGGTTCTGGGCTCCTTAAGTTGCATATAGCCCTGAAGTTGAGGTGTGCCTGTGCTGGCGGTTTCTTTTCCTAAAATACAAAATTTGCAGTTGCTGCGGCACCAGCATTTGATCTTTTGAAATTCGTCTTCGGTGTAGTTGTTAAAAGTTATACACCAATGATACATAAGGATAGAAGAGTCCGTATGGCATCGTTGAATGGTAATTCACTGGTGGTATGACTGTGGATCGGTCCTGGCCAGTGGTTTATATACGCCGTAAGTGCGTAGTTGGTGGCACAGCAATCTGATAAGTATTATCCAGATTGTTGTAACCGATTGTGTAGGAAGTTGTAAATTATATTTTCAGAAACTGGTTCTTATCAGATCCGCGATCGTGAAGGACTTTAATCATGCGGAAAGCCTTGCAAGCTTTCAGATGTAGTGTCTGGTGTAATCCGACCTCGTGAAGGACTTGTGAAAGTCGGATGGGCTACGCCCACCAGCGCGTGAAAGTGTAAGGGGTGAGGGGATGCGAAAAAAATGGCAGTAGGCTGTCAATCAGCCGAATGGTAGTACTACATCGTTTTCGGTCTCGAAAACGGAAGGCGTTTGCGAGAGCGTCGGTGGCCAAGCGCCGTAGGGTAGTGAAGTCTGGAAATAGTACATTTAAGCGTAGGCGACGGTATAATTATCGTAGGCGAAAGGTACCGTTCCGTTGTTTCGCCCTCCTGCCTTATATCTGAGTGAAGAGAAGAAACCACCGACCACGCGAGCCCTCTCTTCCTCTTTCTCCGACTGCTCTGATCCGCAGGCTGCTGCCACAGCACCGTTTCATGAGAATTCCCCGTCTGATTACCGTCCGATGCGGACCTTGGTTCGGTAACCGTTGCCGCTGCCGAAAGCTCACCCGAAAGTGTGAATTTTTTTCACCCGGTCACGCCCGAGGCGTGACCGGGTGAAAAAAAGGAACCAGTTGGGAACAAGCAGGTTCCCAACCGATGGCAAAACAAGTTCGAGGGAAGATCCACCGACATGCAGGTCGGGATATCAAAAAGTACGGAATGGAAGAGGGGAGAGGCGAAACAGAAAAAAAGAAGAAATCCGGGGGATTGGGGCAGGGAGAAATTTGGGTTTGCTCTGTATGCACTGGGATCAACATACAAAACCAGGAAAATTGCAGAGCTAAAGGGAGTGAGGAATGAGACAAAAATAAAAATAAAGAGAGGCTAGGGTCCAGGGTCACCGGTATTAAAACCCGCGCTGGATGCGGGCAATCTCGTCCTTTACTTGAAAACGTGGCCACCTTTCAGCCTTCCCCACGTAGGCGGCTGCAAGGAGTAGGTGTCTTGTGCATCCGCTCCACGTGCTTGAAGAAGAATGCAAGAACAGAATTGAGTAGGCATCGCGACTACTTTCTACTGCGTTTCTGTTGCAAGTTGAAATCGCCTCTGCCAATTTTCGGTTTTAGATCAGTTGATCCAATCCCTGACTGTTCACCCAGAAGCAAACTCTTCTCTCTTCCACTCACCCCACAAGGTCTTTTTTGCTTCCAGGAAGTTGCTTTTTTTTCTTGAAAGACTTTGCCTCGGAGATCTGCGCTTTGCTTGGAACTCGAAATGAGCGCACACTGTTGTTCTCAGAAGTGCAAGAAGAGGAGTCAATTTTCACAAGCCCTCCTGCATTGGAATGCACACTCCATCCCCGAGAGAAGTCAGTTCGTGCCGGAGAAAGAAACGGAAGAGCCACCGAGTGCATTCGTAATCGGTCCTCGTGGTGCACAATGAATGGATGAAAGGAAGATTTGATGTCAGGGTGCTTCGTTAGCGTATTAAGGCAAGAAAGATCAGCACAGTGCACAAAAAGTGGTGCACCCGCATTTCGAATTCGCATAACGGAGTGCATCTCGGAAATGCGGAAGAGCGTTGCTTCACGACGCCTTCGCTACTCGGCCAGCGCTTTCTGCTTTGTTTTGCCCGGGGCTGTGTTTGCCTGATACTGAAATCGCGTGTCTGGAAGGAGCAGTAAACTCTGTAGGCAATGCCACCTTTTGCAACCACCGACTTGCTGCGAGGCACTTGTTGGTTGCTGCCAACAAATGCAGTACGGACTTTTAGGGATCGCTTTGGAAGTATGCGGGTGCTTTCGCCAGTCTGGCAGCCACTGCACGCGACACGGGGGCTTCGAAACGAACCGGCCCTTGCAACCGGAAGCGCTAGAGGACATTTGCGAGGGTGGTCGCGGCGTCGACTTAAATTGCCAGCGCTTGAGCGAGGCAGTGCGAGTTCTTCGAGTTGGTGGCGGGAGTTCAGTGCACTCTCTCCGGAAGGGAACGGTGGGCTCAGCAAGTTTCAGGTAATTCAAAAGAATTTGATGTTTCTGTTGGGTTGCTGTGGCGAAGGTGCCATGGCTCCGCCTGGACGTTCTCTTTGTAAACGACTCGTTCATTTTCTGTCGATTTCGTGGTTGACCACACTCTCGGTTCGTTTGTGTATTGGAAAGGAAGGAATTCTTCAATGTGTGCTTCACGCCTAGTAGTTGATCTTTCGAAGACTCGTAGATTGATACGAGATCTGCAGGCTTGTTACGTTTCCAGTGTGCCAACCGAACCCATAGGGATAACCCAGAAGTAATTCTTTTGGCGTGTGTGTATCTCCTGGAGCCTCGTGTTCGGTTGCAGCAGCGTGCATCATGAACTTTCCCACCCATCCACTATGGCTCGTTAAACGCTGCATGTGGAATGTTTCCAAATGCATCTTTAAGCACTCAGATTGTCAGCAGGACTGTCTTTTATGTCAGAACTGTAAATTTTTCACCACTGTCAAATCTGACGAGTCAGCTTTGTTTTGTCATCTAAGATCATCTTTCTAAAAGAGTTCTTCACAATAAGGAATCAATATCGAAATCAATTCTTGGCTGTGATTTGTGAGAACTTTCAATATGCCTTTTTGTTGCACCGTTGGGCTTTACTCTTACGATTACTGTCCAAACATTGGATTGGACCATCATTTGTTTGTCTAAATCTCACCTGTAGTGTTCAATAATGTTGTGGACTTCGTTGGCATCCTGTGTTGGCGATGGATTCATTGGCATTCACGGAAGCACTGCCGACCATCTGCTTTGCTCTGCTTTGTCATGCTTTTCGAACAAATTGGTGCCTATGTGTGCATCCGGAATTCGGTCTCCTGCAACAACGTTGCATCTGCAATGCAATAAAAGGCCTCTTGGCCTTCATTGCATTCAGGGAATGTCGTTATATCATCTTTAAGAGATTTCGGTCCATACGGAGCTTCAGTTTTTCTCTCTCTATAATTGAGTTGTGGCCGATGTTATCACTGCATCTGCTGCTATTCCAAACATTGGCACTTTCTCAAGTTGTGATAGTTGCCCTGTTCTTGCGCAGCATGGAAGCCGCCAAATTCTTGAGCTTGCGCTGTTTGTAGAAAAGCGACTGTCAACTCCATCCATCCTGTCATCGTAGTTAACGATTGATAATGCACACGACAGATTTTCTCTGGTTCACTCCTTAAATACAGCTAACACCATTTCCATGTGTCGCAATTGATTAGCTTGGAGGCCTTCGAGGTGCAACTGCTTAGTAGGGCGGATCTTTTCGTGCTCTTCCACATCACATCTTCCACTTCACACTGATCAAACCACAGCAATGATGTAGTAGCGAATCTCCGCTTTTTCAATATATCAGCCAAATTTAATATTGAATATATGAGTATATGAATCGAATATATGAATTGGGAAATATGAATCTCCGGACCAAGGATCCCATCCTCCAGAATGGGAACATTTCTCTGGGGCGTTCGATTCGCCCAGCAACTTGCCAGACCATTGCTTGCTGCACGTAGCTGGGTGGAGTCACAAAAGGTGTTTTCGGAGCCGTGGTGGTCGGTTTGGTGGTCGTCGAGCTCGAGCTGTTGTTTCCTGAGCTATGCTCAAAAACTCTTGATTTTCTTAGTTTGCACAGTTTCTCGCTTTCGAGATCTGTGGTTTCTATTTTCCAGGCAGACCGCCTTCAGTTGATCCAACTGGATTTTTGATTGCAGTTCGAAAATTCCAAGTGAAGCTCTGCATCATTAGCTCTGTGTCATAGTCTTGATAGGCTCTGATTACCTTTTTACGTCATCGTTACAGCCATCGTTACAATCTTGAGATGCGGTACTTGATTTTCCAAGTAAACTCTGTCCACACGTATCATGGTGTTCACTGATAATTTCTACAGCGTCTTTGTTCCATACTTTATCTACATCTGGATTCTCTGTACTACTCATGTCGTGGTTCCAATTTTCCTTATCACTCTGGGGAGAACCTTATTTTATTGTGATCTGCGGTTGTGAAGTAAATTAACCCCTGAGGATCTGCTGGACTATGAAGGGCAGTCTTCCGATGGTTGCTCACCTATCTACTGGTACTTGTTGACTTGAAGACGGAAAGACGGAAAGACTTTTGAAAATTGGATGCCCGAACGTGTTACATTGCCGGCAGAACTTCTGCTTCCCCACAAACCAATAACACATTCGTTGTTGACAATGATTTTGTTGAATGATTGTTTTCACGCAATGTTACGCGTGCGGCGACTCGCCCACTTAGATGCGCCTTGGATACCAAAGGCGTTGGGATTACGCCACATCGCGTAAATTTCTGCGTTTGGATGGTTCAGTGCGGATGCCCTCGTCGGCCATCTGCACTGTTGTGCCTGTAAGGTGGATCAAGAAGATTGCGTCCCTCAAATGGAACGGGTGTCCAGAGCACTGCATCAATGTGCTCATCATCTCTGCAGATGAGCTCTGCATACTGCCCGCCGCTCCGTATAGAAAGGCACACTCTCCTCATCTTTACTGCCAATCCTTCGAATGGCATTCCCGAATTTACGGGTCGTTATTGCAGAAGTTGCCTACCTTATGAAGAAGGGGTGGTTCCACATAGAAAAACTTCTTCGTTGGCTTCGCTCTCGGCAGCTAACAAGAAGCGCGTGTGACCACCAGCCAGGTATGCATGCTACTAAGTATCGATGAAATAGTCCTGTATATAATCAAACATACGGACCATCTGCAACTCCATAGTCTCGGTATTCAATAAAATCCAATTTAAAGCCAATATACTAAAGGCTTTACGGATGAGACCAGCAGGATACTTATACCGTCCAATTTCGGTGACAATTCGATGGTCCCTCCTATGGCAGTTTCGTAACCATAGGCGATTGGTGCATGACCTCTCTGGTATCAATGGAACAGCGAATACTGCTTCATCAATGGTCATCTCCATAGAGATGACTGCCCAGTGGATGGCTTTCCGACTGCTGCGATCTCTCCTTGATGCGGTCCACTTATCCAGGATTCCGCGTATGTAGCAGAGAATTGCAACATACGCGGCGGCTGGCAGGGCGTCCCGCATCAGGAGGCGTCGAAAAATGTTTTTGGGAGTCGCCTACTGGAATGTTTAGGATCGACCAGAGTCGATCCCACATCTATCGGAGGGCAACACACAATTATTAAATGGGCACACTTAAAGCACACTTCCTTTCCCCGCACTCTGCACAATAAGCATCCAATCTCCCCAATGTCCAGTGAGACGCGTGCTCTGCTTAAAAGTCCCCAATGGAGCAGAAGCAACGCCGTCTCCTGCCACTGCAGGAGAAGGTGCCGTTGTCTCTGGGGGCCACTTTACCTCCTCCGGAGGTACGTCGACAAGAGCACCCCAGCGTACACGTCCATTCGGCGGGACACTCGGGGTTGTAGCGTCCGCTAGTTCCCGGGACGTCCACGCCTTCATCAGTTTTTTCCTGTCCCCGATGAGGCAGGACACTTCATAGGAAGCCACTTGGCTTCTCTAAGGGAGGGCAGCACGGTGGCAAGGGGGATGAATGGGAGCGCTGCCCATTGGGAGCCCGAAAATCGTCCCAAACCGTTCCCACAGGGGTCGGAGGGCAGCACAATCAACGATGAGGTGGGGGAGCGACTTCTGCTCCCCACACCTGGCACACTGAGGATTCACGGCGCCCCTTGTCCAGTGGAAGCCGCGTGCGTTGCAGGGTAACCCCCAGTGCAAAAGTAGCAGAGTCGACTCTTTGCCACTTAAGGGGCAGGATCCTCGATTATTTCAATAACGGGGACCACTTCAGCTCATCCATTGGGATAGCGAGCAGCTCACCCAATCGCTTCAAACATCTCGGCTCGAAGCTCGGATTCATGGCGCCCTCCAGTTCTCCCATTGTTCAGCCGCTCATCAACTTCTCCCTGCCTGCGATTCGGCAGGAGATATGCCACCTCGGCATCCGTCTCCTGTGAAGCACCCTCCTCCGGAAGGGCATCGCCGTAGCAAGGGGGGTACTCTCCTCCCACGTGCAGCTCGCGGGAAATTCCAGTACTTCCCGAAGAGTGCGGCGGGCGTATATGCCGGTCCGCAGGCAGTTCCATGTCTCCTTCATAACTCCACTTCACCTCATCCGGTGGTATACCGAGCAGCTCGCCCCAGCGCGCAACTCCATTTGGCGGGACACTCGGGGTTGTAGCGTCCGCTAGTTCCCGGGACGTCCACCCTTCATCAGTTTTTTCCTGCCTCCGATGAGGCAGGACACTTCATAGGAAGCCTCCTGGCTTCTCTAAGGGAGGGCAGCACGGTGGCAAGGGGGATAAATGAAGCCCACAAAAGCTTTTGTGGGTTGGAAACTATCTCCCGCAGGGGCTGGACAGCGTTCCTGCCACGACGAAGGCAGGAGAAGTCCAGCTCGCTGGAGCCGTTGATTTTTGCCCACGCGGAAACGGACTCCTGGAGCCAGGTAGTCCAGTTTGCGGGGCTGCAGGAGATCCACGGGTTGCTCCTCACCAGGGCCACCAATTCCCGTAGCTGAAACCCACAATAGTTCAGGTTTCGGTGGTTGGCTACTAGGATTGAAGTCAATCCATTGCGGCCGGTTGCCCTGTGGACGAGGAGTCTTGTAGGCGCACACCGTGGTGCTGTCCAATATTTCGCCACAAGGGCAAGTTTCCTCGTTTGGAGCTGATGCTCCATGCGTTCCAGCGTCAGGGGGCTGAGGCCGTCGTCCCGACGCGGAGCGCA
Source organism: Raillietiella orientalis (assembly GCA_036172245.1). NCBI lineage: Eukaryota > Metazoa > Arthropoda > Ichthyostraca > Raillietiellida > Raillietiellidae > Raillietiella > Raillietiella orientalis. The sequence goes on along the minus strand of JAYWIR010000018.1, from coordinate 172,110 downwards.
CAAGTCCATTAAAGGGACTCTGGGCCTCCCCTTGCCCCAAAGGGCGATGCGGAGGAGGTCCTTTGTCCTCTTCTTAATTTCGAAGGGGATGGGGCAAACAAAAAGCAGGGGCAAAGAAGGGGGACCGCGAAAGCGTTCCAAACCGCGGCCCGTTCCCGCAGGTAAAACTTGCCGTCCCGGAACGGGCCGATCGCCAACTGCACCTTTTGGAGACGGTCGGACCGGGCTTCTGCAATGCAGAAGTCCCCCAACGGAACGCCAAGGTACTCGATGTACCCGCCCGTGGGGATCCCCAAGCGGATCCAGTCAGGCCGTCCAACCCACGTCGCACCAACCGCCACCACCGACGACTTCGCCCTGTTAACCTGCAGTCCAGTCCCACGGCTTAGCAGATCGAAGAAATCCTCGACTGCGGCTGCCGGGGCGGACATGGGCAACATCAGCAGAAGATCGTCTGCGTATGCAGCTACAGCGGGCGTGCCGGGGTACGAGCTAGGCAAGGCAGCCAATGTCGTCCTGTACGCTCTCAGCACCAGCTCGAAGTAGGTGCTAAAGAGCAGGGGACTCAGGCTATCGCCCTGCCTTATCCCGCGGTGCACCGACACGCCGTACACATTCTGGCTGCTGAAAAAAGCGTTTACGATGGCACTGCGCCAGCAAGAGCGCAGGTAGGTTAGAAGGGAGGGTGGGAATCCCGTGCGCTCCAGGAGCTCCAGAAGGAGTTCCTGGTCCACGCAGTCGAACGCCTTATGGAGATCGACCGCGATCTCTAGGGCCCCCTTACCCGCTTGGGAGTCCCACATATGACGGAGGGCAACACACTAGAATTAAGTGGGGGAAGGTTTCCCTTCTCACTCCGCGCAGTTGGCATCCACATTCCCAGATGTCCAGTGAGACAGGCGCGCTCTGCTCGAAAGTCCCCAATGGAGCAGAAGCAAACGCCGTCTCCTGCCACTGCAGGGGAAGGGTGCCGTTTTTCCAAGACGCTGGGGGCCACTTCACTCCTCCGGAGGCATGCCGAGCAGCTCGCCCCAGCGCACAACTCCATTTGGCGGGGCACTCGGGGTTGTAGCGTCCGCTAGTTCCCGGGACGTCCACGCCTTCACAAGTTTTTCCTGCCTCTGATGAGGCAGGACACTTCCCACGATTCCTCCTATTGGCTGTCCCTGGATTCTCTGAGGGAGGGCAGCACAGGGGCAAGGGAATTGAAGGAAACCCACAGAAGTTTCCGTGGGTTGGAAACGATCTCCTGCAGTGGCTGATCAGCGTACCTGCCTCTACGGAGGCAGGAGAAGTCCTCATTGCTGGAGCCGTTGATTTTTTCCCCCGCGAAAACGGACTCCTGTAGCCAGGTAGTCCAGTCCGCGGGGATGCAGGAGATCCACGGATTCTCCGTCACCAGGGCAACCAGATGGCGTAGCTGAAACCCACAATCGTTCAGACTACGGTCGTTGGCTACCAGGATTGAGGTGAATCCGTAGCAGCCGGTTGCCCTATGGGCGAGGTGTCTTGCAGAAGCACACCAAGGTTTTTCACCCGGGTGGGCCGGGAATTTTATTATTAAAATTTTTTACAATACAAAAAAATTCCATGATAAGGTCATTTTTGCTTCTTGAGTAACCTGTTCATGCGTTGATTTGTTTTTCAGTCATAACACATGATCCGACTGTCTTGTGGCACTTGTCCTTACCGACCCGCAGGCTGATGAGGTCCTCCACAGTGGCGCAGGGGCGGGAAAAATAAAAATAAAACAGAAAAAAAAGAAAAACGTCTGGAGGGAGCAGTTTTTTTTGGGAGGGGGGGAGCACACCAAGATGCTTGCCAGTTCTTCGCCACAAGGGCAAGTTTTCTAAATTGGGAGCTATCGCTTCATGTGCTCCAACGTCAGGAGAGCGGTCCACCGTCCCTGCGTGGAGCGCACAAGTCTTTCAGTCGGACGTGGGGCCTCCGGTTGCCCCAGAGGGATTTTCTGATGAGGCCCCTTGTCCGTGTCCTAATTTGGGTAGGGGCGGGACACACAAAAGGTAGGGGGCGAAGGAGGGGGGCCGCAAAGGCGTTCCACACCTCGGCCCGTTCCTGCAAGTAAAACTTGCCGTCCCGGAACGGGCCGATCGTCAACTCCACCTTTTGGAGACACTCGGACCAGGTTTCTGCAGCGCAGAAGTCCCCCAACAAAACGCCAAGGTACTTGAAGTACCCGCCCTGGGGATCCCCAAGCGGATCCAGTCCGACCGTCCTGCCCGCGACGAGTCCGATGCAATAATCGACGACTTCGCCCTGTTTACCTCGAGGCCTGTCCCACGGCGCAGCAAGTGGAAGAAATCCTCGAGCGCCAATGCCGGGGTGGATCCGGGAAGCAGGAGCAGAAGGTCGTCGATGCCACCCGGGTACTCCGGGACGTTTATTAAAACCTTGTATCGGTCAGTACAAAACGTGGTACAAGGCCCCACTAACGGCCACGCAACACCGGACCTGCCGGGACGCCGGGACGCAGCCCGGCATGACTCTCCTCGGCAGTGGAAGGAGATGGGGGAGAAAACAAAAATAAAATAAATTTGAGAAAAAACAAAAAACAAAAAGAGTTTGGAGGGCCGGGAAGGGATCACATTCCACTACGGGAAGGGCCCATCCTTTGTAGGATGCCCTCGAGGTCCTTCTTTATTCTATCCAGCTGGGCCATCCGGTAGCTCTCTGCAGGAAGCGAACAGCATATGGGATGACGTCCGTCACGTCATGTTCATCTTCGGCATCACTCCAGGCCGCCACGATGCCTCGAACGCAGCATAGTGCTGCGAGAGCTGCGGCTGGACTGAGGGCGTCCCGTACGAAGAGGAGCCGGAAAACGTCTCTGGTAGCGCTGCCATTGGGAGCCCGAGGATCGTCCCAAACCGTTCCCACAGAAGTCGGAGGGCAGCACAATCAACGATGAGGTGAGGGAGCGATTCCCGCTCCCCACACCTGGCACACTCATGCCTTACACTTCCCCGCGTCCATTGGAAGCGGCGCGCGTTGCAGGGTAAACCCCAGTGCAACAGCAGCAGCGCCGACTCTTGCCACTTCAGGGGGAGAAGCCTGGATCCGATTAATACTGGGGGCCACTTCAGGTCATCCGTCGGGATGCCGAGCAGCTCTCTCCATCTCAGAAGTCCACGCGGGAGGACACTCGGGGTCGTGGCGTCTGCCAGTTCTCCCATGGTCCACCCGCTCATCTTCCTCTCTCTTCCTGCGATACGGCAGGAGACTTGCCGCTTCGGCTTCCGGCCGCTGGTTAGGGCCCTCCGTAGGAAGGACAGCGTCAAAGCCAAGGAGGTGGTCTTTGCCCACGTGCTCCTGGCGGGACACTCCAAAGTGGTCCGCAGTGTGCAGCAGGCGTTGGGGCCGAGTCGCAGGCGGTTCCAATTTTCTGCTCCTGGGTTATTCAACTTCGCCCACGTCGCAACGCATTCCTCCAGCCATGCGGGGAGTCCCAGCAGAAGTCCCTCAACGGAACGCCAAGGTACTTCAGGTCCCTGTCCGCGGGGATCCCCAAGCGGATCCAGTCAGGCCGTCCAACCCACGTCACACCAACCGCCACCACCGACGACTTTGCCTTGTTCACACGCAGTCTCGTCCCGCGGTTTAGCAGATCGAAGAAATCCTCGACTGCCGCTGCCGGAGAGGACATGGGGAGCAAAAGCAGAAGATCGTCGGCATAGGTTACTGCGGGCGTGCCAGGGCACGAGCTCGGCAAGGCAGCCAATGTCGTCCTGTACGCTCTCAGCACCAGCTCGAAGTAGGTGCTAAAGAGCAGGGGACTCAGGCTATCGCCCTGCCGTATGCCCCGCTGCACTGGCACGCCTTACACCTTTTGACTGCTAAAAGAGACGGTAATTATCGCGTTGCGCCAGTAGGAGCGCAGGTAAGTGATCAAGAGGGTGGGAAGCCCATGCGACCCAGGATTTCCAGCAGAAGCTCCTGGTCAACACAGTCGAAAGCCTTATGGAGATCGACTGCGAGACGGCGACCTGAGGCCCGTGAGGTGCTCTCCACGGGCGAAGGGGCGGGAAAACCAAAAAAAACAAACAAAAAACAAAAACGCCTGGGGAGACAAACGTACGTCTACATCTCCTTTTTCCAATTTGTCTTTTCACGAATCCCTTCAGGATTCCCACAGCTGGCATACTGTTTATTCCGGACCGCGTCTTTGCCCTTCTCATCAAGATGCTCGTGACAAAGAAAGCGATGGTGATCCGGACCATTGGGTTGTATCGAGGAACGTTGCCGTTCCCTTGAAACATCCTTGCCAGGATCTCCATGTTCATCCGCTGCCGGCCTGATACCTCCTTCAGCTTGGTCAATTCCCAGCACAGAGTCGGGGAGGTGAGTACGTGAAGTTGGGTATCCCTGGCTCCTCAGGCCTTGCATAGCTCGTCCTGAGCGTTGCCTGACCAGTGCCTCCTCCTCATGACGCTCAGGATGCCTCCGTGATGAAACATCAGGAGTATTCGGGGCAAGTTTTCACTTCCATTTCCCAGGTTGTTTTCATCTTCAAGTTATATGAGATAATTTCGTCCTATGAATATTTCCTAATTCACAGTCACAATGGAGAATTTCTGAGAAGCATTTTCGCGCAGTCAAAGCATTGGTTGCCAAGTTGCAGAACGGAACTCAAAGCATCATTTGATCTCTGTTTTCCATCACAATTTCCATATAGCTTTGTACGAAGAGGAACACCACTAGTAGGATAGCAGGCAACAGACAGTAAACAGATTCGAGGACAAACAGAATGTGTGCAAAGCTTCTTAAAGAAACAACAGAAATTTGAGAAACTTAAGGAGCAATCCAAAGTTTCAGTTTGTACATTGAAAGCATTGAAGAAAAAGTATGCAAAAAAGGAACCAACCTGAAGAAGAGTGGAAAGCGCACCAAGTGAACAGAGAAGTAAGCGTGAAAGATAGTCCAAAGCTTTCCTGCAACGCGTCAAGTGAAGGCATGCATAAGAAGTAAAATTTACATCTTGGAGTCTTGGAACTTTCCCTTGTCCACTGCGCGGCGACTTGACACTCTCATCAGTGCACTGCGGAGCTCGAGTGACGTCACGACCGCAGCAGGGTATCTCCTCCACAATTTTCTGTTTGCCTAGCAACAGAAATTTGTTCTCACGAAAGGGCGACCAGCCTCGACAGCAACATCGCCATCACCCTCTCCTGGGGCAAACGACGATCGCTCCGGGAGCCACCCTACCCCCCGAGGGCGCTCCCGGATGCAGAACCGTGTCGCCGATCCTTCCCCAACGAAATCCAGAGTTGTCCTTGGCATGCCAAGAGGAGGGTGTGTGACGTCAGAACCCTTATCTCCCCATCTTTCGAATTTCTGCTTTCCGGATGCGCCCCTGCATCAGCGTCCGTCCAGATCATCTTCTTGGACAGCCAGATGGGCGCTCTCCTTGCCGGTTGAGGCGCTGCAGCTCCCGGCAGTCCTTTTCCGGACGTCTTCGTGTGTGCAGCGCCCTTTCCCACCGGTCGGGCCTGCCGCCAGCTGGCGAGCCTTTGCTTCCTTTCCCTGGCTCCGGAAAGCGAGGAATCTTTCCGTCCCGAAGGAAAGAAGTTCTCGTCTTCCTCCCTTCGATCACTGTTGATTCGTGAGCGTGCCACAGCAAGCGTTCTGGCGAGTCGGGCAGTAGGTCCCGTAGGTCGAGGTGCCGAGCCGATTCCGCCCATCGCCTGTAGGTTGCCTCGGCCTGCGGGCAGTCCGCGCGGGATGGTCCGTTGTATGTGAGCCCACGCTTCCCTTGAACAGGTTTTGCATTTCCAGGCTTCAAATTGACCCACAACTCTTTTGGAGGAAAATTCGTCGAGGAGTAGAGTCAGTAGTGCTCTCCTTTTTCACAAAATTCGGATGCTTTCTTCAGGCTGTCGAAGCTCCTGGTGGCGTTTTCATAAGCATCTCAAAAATCAGTAGCAGTGAATAAAACAGTATTTGTGTTGATGCTCAGTGGCAATTTGCGAACACATCTGAAAGTATTTTTCAGCTTGCATGTTGAGGAAACATGCAATTTTTTCAACCGTATAAGCCGGGGGCTTTTATTTTTAAAATAATACAGTATATGTCATGCTGCACTTGGCCTCACCGACTCGCTGGCCGGTGTGGTACTCTCCACGGGCGAAGGGGACGGGAAAACCAAAAAAAAAAAACAAAAGATGCAAATGTGGTTGTAGATTGCAGTAATTCACCATTGAGTTGTTAATCTGTGATTTAATTTAATTTTCTCCTTTCAACTTGGATTATTTCTGCTTACATTATCAAACTTTGTGGTTTACTGGTAGCAATCTCGGTTTCCATGTGCATAACACACATGGCTCTGATGCACATCTTTTGTTGCCCTCCCTAATGAAAATAAACACTTTTCTTTACTTGAGCGTTCTCTTTAAAAAACATTTTTACAATCATTAATTGCTGTCAATTATTAATTAATTGTATTTGTGTTCCTGTCAGAACACATTGTTCTTATTTTCTTATCTTATGCACTTGCCCTTTCCGACTTGCATGCCGGTAAGGCCTTCTCCACTCGCGAAGGGGACAAGAAAAAGATAAAAAACAAAAAAAAGTAAAAACGCTAGGGGGACGATGTTTATGGGGAGGGGAGGGAAGGGAAGGGATCACGGTTCGCCGAGGGGAGGCCTCTGCATCTGGTTCCAGATGCGAACAAGTGCTGGCAGAATTTTTCTCAGCCGGCGCCAACGGGAAGCCTTCTCCATGGAGATGACTGACCAGTGGATGGCATTCCGACTACTGCGGCCTTGACGCGTTCCACTTGTCCAATATTCCCCGTATGCAGCAGAGAACTGCAACACACGCGGCACCTGGCAGGGAGTTCCGCATCAAGAAGCGACGAAAAATATTTTTAGGGTCCCCCACCGCTACGTTTATGGCCGACGAGAGTCGATCCCACGTGAGGCGGAGGGCAACACACTCGATTAGTAAGTGGGGAAAGGTCTCCGTTTCCCCGCACTCTGTACAATGGGCATCCAATCTCCCCAATGTCCAGTGAGACAGGCTCAAAGTGCTCTGTTCAAAAGTCCCCAATGGAGCACAAGCAGCGCCGTCTCCTGCCAATCCTAAGGGAGGGTGCCACTGTCCCAATACGCCGGGGGCCACTTCACTCATCCGGTGGTATACCGAGCAGCTCGCCCCAGCGCGCAACTCCATTTGGCGGGACACTCGGGGTTGTAGCGTCCGCTAGTTCCCGGGACGTCCACGCCTTCATCAGTTTTTTCCTGCCCCCGATGAGTCAGGACACTTCATAGGAAGCCTCCTGGCTTCTCTAAGGGAGGGCAGCACGGTGGCAAGGGGGATAAATGAAGCCCACAAAAGCTTTTGTGGGTTGGAAACTATCTCCCGCAGGGGCTGGCCAGCGTTCCTGCCGCGACGAAGGCAGGAGAAGTCCAGCTCGCTGGAGCCGTTGATTTTTGCCCACGCGGAAACGGACTCCTGGAGCCAGGTAGTCCAGTTTGCGGGGCTGCAGGAGATCCACGGGCTGCTCCTCACCAGGGCCACCAATTCCCGTAGCTGAAACCCACAATAGTTCAGGTTACGGTCGTTGGCTACTAGGATTGAGGTCAATCCATTGCGGCCGGTTGCCCTGTGGGCGAGGAGTCTTGTAGGCGCACACCGTGGTGCTGTCCAATATTTCGCCACAAGGGCAAGTTTCCTCGTTTGGAGCTGATGCTCCATGCGTTCCAGCGTCAGGGGGCTGAGGCCGTCGTCCCGACGCGGAGCTCACAAGTCCATTAAAGGGACTCTGGGCCTCCCCTTGCCCCAAAGGGCGATGCGGAGGAGGTCCTTTGTCCTCTTCTTAATTTCGAAGGGGATGGGGCAAACAAAAAGCAGGGGCAAGGAAGGGGGACCGCGAAAGCGTTCCAAACCGCGGTCCGTTCCCGCAGGTAAAACTTGCCGTCCCGGAACGGGCCGATCGCCAACTGCACCTTTTGGAGACGGTCGGACCGGGCTTCTGCAATGCAGAAGTCCCCCAACGGAACGCCAAGGTACTCGATGTACCCGCCCGTGGGGATCCCCAAGCAGATCCAGTCCGACCATCCTGCCCGCGACGAGTCCGATAAGATGATCGACGACTTCGTCCTGTTCACCTAATCGACCTTTCGTTTAAAGTTTTGGAACTATGAAACAACACTGTGGTGATTCCAGCTCTTTGTTTACATGTAAGCCCAATAACGCAGACAACATTCCAAGGTCCAGCAAGAAAGAAAATTTTTTACGGTAGAATTTGTGTATGTCGGAATCCTAGTTACAAACCTTGCTTGAACAGAAGAATCCATTGGGAGAGTTTCAGGTATGCTGCTTTCAGCGGCCTCGAAAGAAAGTTATTCGACTAATTTCAAGAGTTTTGGCCTCTTCTACGCCAGTTCTATATTAGATGCAATGGACGTAATGAAGATTTATCATGCGCGTTTCGAATGCTCATCCGACCAAAGGTTTTTCATAACACTCAGCTGAGCTCTCTGTCCTGCCTCAAACGATTCCAGGAAATCAGGGTAGGTCTTTAGCATAGCAGCATCCCCCACACCTTCAGAGTGAGTGATTGCTTCTTGCTTTCGATGTGAATTCGTTTCGATTTGTCATAAAGACATCGCAAGTCCATTTGCTTGATTCTTCAAGATTCTGAATCTGTCTGAAATTCGGAGAATAATACTTAAGAATTGTTACTGCTATGACGAGCTTACCAATCTCAAGCATAGCAACAGCTGAACAACAGTTGAACTCGAAGGAAATTCGTTTCTGTTTTTGAAAGCACGCATATTCCATGTAAGCATACTCAGCATACCTTCTGCAGCTTTCGCAAAACCGTTGGTGCTGCAATGTAAAGCACTGATCACCAGAGAATTCCTTTTGTTATACATGTGCAAACAGTAGAATGATGTGGTTATTCCTTTCCATCTTTTTAGAGTCGCATCAGCACTTGTAAATACCAAGATTTTTTAGAAAATATATAAACACCAAGATTTAATAGAAATGTCAAGATACATAGGCAAGAATGAGTTGTATCTACAGGAGCTAATCACTCCCTTTTATGATCGTTGTGTTGGTTGGCAGTGCTCCCTTTTTATCTGCGAATGATACTGCTTTTAGGTCATTCGGTGTGTTTGCCCATCATTAGGCGTTCATCAGATTGGGATCTCTCATTTTTGACTGATCGTTCAACTTGTCTGCATAGCTGGCAAGAAAATAGGATTATGGTGGAGAACCGTGATATCAACTATCGTAACCATCAGGATTTGCTTCTACAAAGTCCATGATTCTGACTGATGGACTTTATAGGTTTGACTAAGAACAATCATATGGAAAAGTACTTCCCTCATTCCCCAATTTTATCTTCCCAATAGCACCAAACTACCTTTTATGCTATCAATTTGCTGAGCCTTTTCCTTACCATCCAGAGTTCATTCTGCCACCAATTTTCCATCTACTTCACATTTAGTTAGTCTTTTCCCAAGTTCCTACTTTGTCCCAGCAAAAGACTCTATCAATAACTTACATGATAAATTCGAATCCTTTAGGTAGGTTTTCATGAAGATGAAAACCCACATAATGGCACGAAAACTTATTCTCAGCTGTTTCAATTCTCCATAGAGATTACTCTCATGAGCAGAGTGAGCTGTACAAAGAATGTGTACAGACCCACTGATCTGAATTCCAGTATGAGCGGAAGTCACTCATCCTTCTTACGCTTTGAAATGCATGAATTGCTTTTCTTTTTCATTACTTGAATGCAAAAACTCTGTTTTACTGCATGCATTTCAATTTCCATACAACACATGCATTTGTATATATGTTTTTCTCTCCTGTTATGCACAACACTCTTCCTCATAGGATGCTCTTTTCAGCTGTTAGCCATGAATTTCACGAGAAGTCAAACACCTCTTGATCTCAGGAGTAACACTTTGGTTCATGAAACAAATCTATTTATCCAATTCGAAGATAGGATGCGGAAGTCCTAATCAACTTCTCTCTAACAAAGAATTATTCTCTCTTATCCACTTCATCACTGCTATAAGCACCCTGCAAATGGATTCCACTGAAAATACAGTTGCATTTGCTGCTGCTTCTATGGTCTGATTCCTGGATAGGGTCTTGCTGCATGCTCTCTGTTGAACCACTTGCAATATTTGTCTGATGCTCATGTAGACAGTGATCATGCCAACAGATTACATGCTATCCCTCTACCTTAGGATCCGAACTCGGTAACTGACAGCCCTTGGGAAATCATTACCAAACATACCAATGGCTTCCATGTAATTTTGCTGCCACATTTCCGAAAGTAATGAATCAATCCTTATCAAAATAAAAAAATGAATCTTTTATTCACAGATTCACCTGCCTGAATCTTCAGTTCTTTTGTTAGCGATTCTCGTGTCATCATGGGTGGAATCCACTGTTTCAAGTTGCAAGTAATATCACTTGATCAAGAAACCAGAAATGATGGAAGAATGAATACTGGAAACGATGGTACCATACTTAAGTTCTTGTCAGACTGCCTGTATGGGATAGAACTATGTTACTGCATTCCATTATCTGTCCTCTGGTTGCAATGCTCTGATGGTCCGTTTTGTGTGTGCCCACGCTTCCCTTCAAGAGTCGCTGGAGGTGGCCGCCAACCTGGACAGGAACATCATCGTACAGGACATGCCGAATAGCGTCTAAATTTGCACGCTATCTTAGTAGTAAATCTTAAATAAATGAATAAATGTCTTTGTGCACTATCATAGGGTCCAGGGTACGGATTTCTTGGCTAATCTTCTTTCATAGGCATGCTTGATGAGTGGCAGTTGATTTTATCACACTCGCGTGCAGATGGAAAGTTTCTTGAAACTTTACGAATCATTAAGAATCTTTCATCTTGTGAATCCATTGTCCAGCTTTCATGTGGCTGTATAGATGAAAAATAATAGCACAGACAAACAGTTGCTATCTCACATCTTTATCTTACAGCTTTGTTTTCCAGAAAGAGAAAAGGAGTGAATTCGAAACTATTTGGCAAATGGACTTTGAGAGATTTGGATTGATGTCTTTTTTCTCTTTTGTTTTCATCTTCATTTCATTATGAAGAGATGAACAGCCACAAAATGGGTTAGAGAGCTTCACGGATCAACGTTTAAAGTATTCCATTTCCAGCGTATAGGAAGATTGCATTCGAATAATCTCATCGGCTGTTCGATTTGCAAATTATTTCACTTTGTTTTTGGTCCTTAGATTTCTAGCCGAGTGCTTCAATTATTCATGATCAGCAAGTGAAGAAAGACTGAAAGGGAGACTAATTAGTCCTGGATCTGAGCAAGTCAACCCCTTCCCAGACGAACAAAAGATATAAAGTATTCCCTTGGATACGAAAATAAAACTATTTAACGTTCCTCCGTTTCAATGTTTTGGTAGAAAGAAGCACCTAAAAAGTATAAATCCAACATACGTGTATGTCTTATGAAAAACATGCAAAGACACATGTGACAAGGAATGACTGCAAGTGGGTAAGATCAATATTTAGGCGGCAAGATCCTACGAAGCGTGCGTGAGGTCTCCCTTTCTGTGTCATCTATCTGGTTTCACGAAACAGGGAATGATGATTCTCTTCAGCCATACTTAATCACGTTTTTATATGTATCCCTATGTGTGGGAATGTCTGTGCCGATCGTACAGGTTCCAGATTTGGGTACGGCATCCAGTGAGATGGGTACGAGTCCATTGTACATGAACTTTTCGGGAATCTCGAACGTCCGTTTCAACGAATTTTCATTTTGATGCGATCCCGGGTGGGATGAATGTTTTTTTACTGGAAGGGTTCTCTGTGATTTTGGCAGCCATACACCGGCATGTTGCAAGCGAAACGCCACTGTTCCTCATGAAGTACGATGCACTTGTTCGTTTTTTGCTTCGTGATGAAATACATACAAAGTGTATTCTAGGCTATAATACGTACTTGCTCATTTTGAGCTTCTGCAGAAGTATAAGCATATTCCTGCATTCTTTCCGCGGGGCTTCTACCCTCGAAATGAGGACGACTAGGTCTCGCAAGCGACAGATAAGAGGGAAAGTAAAGTAGAAATTTAAACATTCTTGTTTTATCAACAAGAGGAATATTTGCAACTAAGCACTTGCTTTTTATCCCACCCTTTTCAATCCCTAAGTAATGTATCATCCGAGGAAACTTGAGCAGCACACACTAGGGAAAACAGCATTCTGAATGCAAGTGTTGCCATGGCGTAGGGTGCAGCTCGTGGAGTGAACATGTAAAAATCAGTTACCATTACTCTTTGAAAGATGAGTGAACAATCTCACCCTCCGCTCAGTTCGTATACAATTTCTCTCTGTCCTGGGGTTCTGCTCAGCGCATGGGTGGAGCATTTTCAACACTTTGAAAGGGACAGTGCTTCCCATTCATGGATCACAGCAACTCAACTTCATCCCAGACAAACAAAAGATCCAAAGTATCATTAATCGTCTACTTCATCTACTTTATCTCTAGACGATGTAATGAGTTTTCTTCGTGTCTTACATGCCAGTTACCTCTAAAACAGCTCCATTTGTATCTTTTCTTCACTCCTTATTAATTGCAGTCCGTTTTATTGTGCTTGATAATTAGCTGCAGCTGTGTATTCTTGTTTTATTCTTTGCTGAGTGCTTCGGAATTGGAGGAACAGAAAACCATCCCTCAGATCACGCATTTATAATTGAATTCAAAGTTTGAAGTCAATTATAAATGTCAAGTCAGTCAAGCTTATAATTTGCTTGTACAGTAGAGCACTTCCAACGTGTCTTCTTTCGTTTGAAGTGAACTTTCTTATGATTTTCTTTCAAGTTTGGCTATTCATCGCCGTGGTTTCATTTGAAACAATTGCATTTGCTTTCCATCCTCCCACTTCCGCAAGAAGCCAGCTTGACTTGGAGGATCTCCTAGCCTTTGCTCCCAGTGGATGTCCCTGCTGTGTTGGATGCTGAACGGAACCCATCCGGTTGACTGGAAAGTTCCATACCGGGAAGACATCCTGTTCTAGAAATTCCGGGGTCTCGATGAGCGGACGTCGATCGAACGAACTGACGGATGGGTTGCTGATGGCAAAAGAGAAGGCATGTGCTTATGATGTTTTCCCTCTGTTCTTTCACGTGTTTTCATGGAGGCTGTCGTTTCTCTTTCAAACGCTCAGCACGCGACCGGGGTGAAAATGCCGTTTTCTCTTTCCAGCACGAGACATGCCCTAACAACGACTCCATAACAGGTATACTTTGTGGATGACCAGGATCTCCCATCGCTCATCTTCTAAATGTAAACGCCCAAGGCGTTTTATCCCCTTATGTGGAGATTCAAGTTCTGCAAGCAATGATTTGACATGCGTTCCAGCGTTTTCGCCCAATTTTTGCGCTGATGGCAAGATTGATCTCTTGCCTGCACCCTTGCCTGTTGTATAGGTGAATCAGTAGTTGGCGAAGAGTAGGTGACCCCGCTCGTATGAAAAATGTCCGGCGACACAAGGCAATCTAACGCATGATATGGTTTTGGCTTGATAAGGATGGTTCTCGATCAGGGGTTATAATGTCTCGCTTCGTTCCATGGTGAGTATGCTCACCACTAGAGTCAGTCGGAGTTTTCCATATTCAATTCTTCACCGCCTTGAGTGTAGAGTTTCTTGTGAGAGCTTGGAAGCAGTAGGTCAAGGGAGCTGAATGGTCTGAGGCGACTATCTCTCAAAAATAAATCTTTTTTCTTCAGAAGATTTACGGTGGCGAGGCATCCTTTGGCTCTTTCATCCTATTCGTCTTCGTTGGGAAGTTGGAGCCAAGGATGGCTCACCACCACTTCTGGATCCTCTGGTTAATGATAGTCTCTTTATTGTGCGCCCCAAATCGCTGATCCCGGGATGTAACGAATGTGAAAATAAAGTGTTTTGGTGGTATCTATCTTTCTCCTTCTAGGTACAAAGTCTTCTTGATGAGCACTCCGCATAGAATTTATTAGCAGTTGCCAATGGGCGCGAGTCGCAGTTTGTCAATGCACTTCTGATGTCGTAGCATTTTTTTAAGGTGATTCTTCCATTTAGGTGAGATTTTCCCTGGAGGCAGGTGCTGCGTTCTGAAAAATTTTTACGAAGATCACTGTGTTTCAATTCTAAAGATAGGAATCGTCTCATTCCATAAATGGTGCTTCTTTCAAAACTTGCAATTGTGGTCTGGCATAAAAGAATGAGAATGCTTTATAAGCTGAAAATCTCACAATAGTAATATAAAATGGACCATTGGAATGATCGACCGGATGGATAATGAAGATGCTCTTGATAAAGCGGAAACATATGAGAAAAATAAAAATGATGGCGTATTTCATGCTCGTATGCTACAAAGTGCCCTCAAATGAAAACAAATAGTCGAATTAATAGGTGCATCAGTCGCTGAAACTCCTGCACTTCCCATCATTTGCTTTTCCCTTAATCTGCCTGGAGACTCACCTTTGTCTTCACATCCATTCTATTTTTCTTCATGTTAATGAATAACGTTCTGTTTGTCATAAATGCTTAAATTTTAAGAAGCAATTAACTTCGAACGTCCATGGACGATGGAATTGGGCACGCTTATCTTTCTTAATGGATTCACTCTTCCCAATATGTTTCTTCTCTGCAGCAAATGCCGATTGAATTTGCATAGCAATCAAAAATTCAGGGAATGCTTCCGGTGTGAGGCATTTGCTTTCTTTCTTCTTCCTGAAGAATGTGTTTCCTTTGGATGCTGTGCTACTGCAATTATGATCTGAATGAACGGAAATGACCAACTACAGATCGTCGGATAAGTGCGGGCCTTTCGAATGTGGACGTCCATGTACACTAACTTTTCTCAATATATAGCAATCAGAAAAAGTATTTTGATGATTTTGGACCGGAAGCGACCGGAGATCCGCCCGGGCACGGTTTTGCCCTTCAGTGGGTCAAGTTTTTTCCACAGGGCGTGTCTGTTTTTGTGAAGAAAGAAGCGAAATTCGGTCTCGAATACGGTGTTAATAACCCTAACGAGTTTTGCGATTTCAGTTGGTAAAATTCAAATGTACGTTATGTACATGGCAATGTTTATTATTAAAATGCTGTGGCATTATTAACATAGCAAGTTATTAAAGTTGAGATGCAACAAATCGATGAAACTTATTATGAATTAATTGAAATAACTGGACAAACTCTGGCTGCATTGATGTCAAGGAAATGTTCACGTTTAGAAGTAAATATTCATGTGTGAGGAGGATATTAGCTGGGAGCTGATTTGTGCCGTCCGTGAAGGAAGAACAGAAAGAAAGAGAAGCTGAATTCATTCGTATGGTCAGTCCTACTCGCCAGCGGTGTGGTCACAAGGATATGTTTTACTTGATGATGCTGTGCAGAATAAACACACAGAGGTTGCTAAACTACTTTTAACAAGTGGTCCGAAAGTTAACAGGGTAGATACAAGACATTAGATAGAGGTGCTCAAATCAATGTGATAGAACTCAACATCGCAGTTGATGGTGTGAAAAATGGTGTTGAATTCGTTTTAAGTCTTAGAGAGGTTCTTTGCAGTGGAAACAGCTAAAGTATGACTCCCCTATGCCTTGGTACCAAAGGAAAGGAAAGCATGGAAGTTATCGAATTGCTTTTAAGTAGAGGTGCTTATGTCAATGCCCAACGAAGCGATGGTATAACTTGTCTTCATATGGCAGCAGAAAGAGGGTATTTCCAAATTGTTAAGCGTCTTTTTAAACATGGAGCTAACATCGGTTCTATGTCTACCCATCTCTTTGAAAGGCCACTGCACCTTGCTATTATAGCAGGACATGAGGAAGTGGTTAAGCTACTTTTAGAGTGCAGAGATTATGCTGATGCTCAAGATAAGGACGGGAAAACTTCCCTATGCTTTGCTGTTCTTCCACCCGGATAAGCCGGGCTTTTATTATCAAAAAACATATTTACAATTATTAATTGCTGTGGTCTGTATTTGTGTTCCTGTCAGAACACATTGTTCTTATTTTCTTATGCACTTGTCCTTTCCGACTTGTATGCCGGTAAGGCCTTCTCCACTGACGATGCCACCCGGATACTCCGGGACGTTTATTTAAAAGCTCTTGCATGGTCAATGCAAAAAAACGTGGTACAAGGCCCCACTAACGGCCACGCAACACCGGACCTGCCGGGACGCCGGGACGCAGCGCGGTGTGACTCTCCTCGGCAGTGGAAGGGGATGGACGAGAAAATAAAAATAAAATTGAGAAAAAAAAACAAAAACTGTTTGGAGGACCGGGAAGGGATCACATTCCACTACGGGGAGGGCCCATCCTTTGTAGGATGCCCTCGAGGTCCTTCTTCATTCTATCCAGCTGGGGCCATCCGGTAGCTCTCTGCAGGAAGAGAACAGCATATGGGATGACGTTCGTCACGTTGCAATCTTCATTTTAGGCATCACTCCAGGCCACCACAATACCACGGATGCAGCAAAGTGCTGCCAAGGCTGTGGCTGGACTCAGACCGTCCCGCACGAAGAGAAAACTGTATACGTCTCTGGGGTTGCCACCAACCGGTATCCCAAGGGCCGTTTCAAGACGATCTTAAAGAATCCGGAGGGCAGAGCAGTCAACTAGGAGGTGGGGGTAGGACTCCTGCTCCCCACACCTGGCACACGCAGGATTTACTCTTCCCCGCGTCCAGTGGAAGCGGCGCGCGTTGCAGGGTAGACCCCAATGCAGCCACAGAAGCGCCGATTCTTGCCACTTCAGGAGAAGAATCCTGGATCCAAGTAGTACCGGGGGCCACTTCGGGTCATCCGACCGGATGCCGAGCAGCTCGCCCCATCTTTTTAGTCCTCTCGGCTGGACACTAGGGATCCTAGCGTCTGTCAGCTCTCCCATGGTCCAGCCGCTCATCATCTTCTCTCTGCCTGCAATACGGCAGCAGACTTGCCACCTCGGCTTCCGGCTGTTGTGAAGCGCCCTCCGGAGGAAGGGCATCGCCGTAGCAAGGGGTGTCCCTTCCGCCCATGTGCAACTGGCTGGAAATTCAAGAATTTCACGCAGACTGCGGCGGGCGTAGAAGCCGACTCGCAGGCAGTTCCACGTTTCGTGGTTCTTCTCATTTATCTTCGCCCACGTGCCAGCGGTCTCCTCCAGCCATGCGGAGGAGTTGACGGGGCTGCAGACCATCCAGCTGTTCTCCTTTGCCAAAGTGGACATGCGTCCAAGGAGCAGGCCGCATCTTCGTATCTTCCAACCGGAGCACAGAAGATAAGACGCTAGTCCTTGCGTCCTGGAGACACGGCTGGCAAGAAGGCGGGCAGGAACGCACCAAGGGGTGCTCCACAACTTCGCTGCGATGACCGAGGTGCGCCATCGCAGCTGGATTTCCAAGCGCTCCAGCGTCAGGAGACCATGACCGCCGCCCCGACGCGGAGCGCATAAGTTCTTCAGAGGCACTCTAGGCCTACCCTTGCCCCAGAGGGCGATGCGGAGTAGGTCCTTGGTCCTCTTCTTCAACTGGGGGGGAAACGGGGCAAACAAAAAGCAGGGGGCAAAGGATGGGAGCCGTGAACGCGTTCCACACCGCGGCCCATTCCGGCAAGTGGAACTTGCCCTCCAAGAACGGGCCGATCGCCGACTCTACTTTTTGGAGACGACCTGACCAAACTTCTGACGGGCAGAAGTCCCTCAACGGAACGCCAAGGTACTTCAGGTCCCTGTCCGCGGGGATCCCCAAGCGGATCCAGTCAGGCCGTCCAACCCACGTCACACCAACCGCCACCGCCGACGACTTTGCCTTGTTCACACGCAGTCTCGTCCCGCGGTTTAGCAGATCGAAGAAATCCTCGACTGCCGCTGCCGGAGCGGACATGGGGAGCAAAAGCAGAAGATCGTCGGCATAGGTTACTGCGGGCGTGCCAGGGCACGAGCTCGGCAAAGCAGCCAAAGTCGCCCTGTACGCTCTCAGCACCAACTCGAAGTAGGTGCTAAAGAGCAGGGGACTCAGGCTATCGCCCTGCCTTATCCCGCGGCTCACCGGCACGCCGTACACATTTTGACAGCTGAAAGAAACGTTTATAATGGCACTGCGCCAGCAAGAGCGCAGGTAGGTTAGAAGGGAGGGTGGGAAGCCCGTGCGCTCCAGGAGCTCCAGAAGGAGTTCCTGGTCCACGCAGTGGAACGCCTTATGGAGATCGACCGCGATCTCTAGGGCCCCCTCACCCGCCCGGGAGTCCCTTGTCTGCCCGACTGGCGGCCCCAAGGTGGGGTTGCCGATCTTTCCGTTTCCTTTCTTCCCACTCCGCTGCACGTGCAACTATGTGCTCGCGAAGAAGAGGTTGGCCTCCATACTTCTCCCGGGAACAGTGTAAGTCTGCTCCGGGCTAATTATGGAGTCTGCCACCTGCCCCAAACGCGACGCCTACAGTCCGGCAATCAACTTGGCGTCCGCATTCACGATCGTAATCGGACACCAGTTGCTTAGCTTTCTGATGTCTCCTCCCTTTGGAAGGAGCCTCACCCTGGCTGACCGAAACGAGGCGGGAATATCGCCTTCGTCTCGGATTAGCCTTGTCAACTCGAGCACCAGGGTTGCCAGCTCTGCCACGAAGCATTGGATAAACTCCGCGGGCAGGCCATCCTCCCCTGGCGTCTTACGCCTCTTGAGCCTTTTAATTCCGGCGAGAATTTCGCCGGTCGTGAAAGGCTCATCGAGGCTTTCCCTCTCCTCCTCCCCTATCGCCACGGAACCATTCAAGAGGAATCGCCGCGAGGCG
Organism: Raillietiella orientalis; assembly: GCA_036172245.1. Classification (NCBI taxonomy): domain Eukaryota; kingdom Metazoa; phylum Arthropoda; class Ichthyostraca; order Raillietiellida; family Raillietiellidae; genus Raillietiella; species Raillietiella orientalis. The sequence continues at coordinate 153,330 of JAYWIR010000018.1, read as the reverse complement.
TCTCGTTCCGGTGGTGTTTTGGCGTAAAAGGAGGAATAATAACACCGCACGAGATCCCGTACCGACGCCGGGGACGAACGTTCCCGGCCCTGATCGTCCAGCAAGCTGGCCGACCCGGATTGCCAGGCTTGGCGCTCGGCCCCGGCGCGGTATTCGGCCAGGCGATGGACATTGGGGGTCCTCTCGTAATGGTGTGTGTGTAAATACGCCCTCTCGTTGCGAGCTCCCTCGTCAAATCCCCGGGGCAGGCGGTCCATGGGGAACTGCTCACAGAACTCGCGGACCGAGGCCATGAAAAGGTCCCAATCGTAGAGATTCTGGAGCGTGACGCCTCTCAGGAATTCGCGAATCCTGTTGTTTCGCACCTGAGAACCGCGTCCAGTCTCCCGGCAGGCGCCACGCTCTGGATGGCGGTCTCTTGTCGCGCGGGCATATCTCGAAAATTAACCGGGAATGGTCCGACAGCATGGACGCGATTTTCCCTCGTTTGCCGACCCGTGGGCACAGGTCAGCATCGAGGAAGACGTGGTCGATGCTGCGGACCATTCCCTCAGCTCCCTCGGATACGAGAGCAGGACGTCGGCAGGTTGGCAAGTGTTGTCCTGTACCCGCTCAGCACCAACTCGAAGTAGGCGCTGAACAAGATGGGACTCCGGCTGTCACCTTGCCCAATTCCTCGGTGCACCGACAGGTCGTAAAAGTTGCGACCGCTAAAACCAATATTGATTAGATCATTGCGCCATAGCAAGCGCCAGTACTGCAGGAAACAGTATGGAAGTCTAAGGCGCTCCATGAGTTCCAGAAGGACCTCCTCGTTCATGCAGTCGTACGCTTTGTGCAAGTCGACCGCGATCTCGAGAGCCCAGTTCTTCCGCATTTCCACTAGTACGGTTCCCCGAACCCTTCCGGGAGATCTTATTCCTACGGGGCTTCGCTGCAACTTGCTGTTGCAACCTCATCCAGGTTCTCGCGAGGAACAAGATCGACTTCCTACTTCTGCCCGTAAAAGCATGGGTCTGCTCCGAGCTGATGAAGGAGTCCTCCACGCGTCTCAGCCGCGCTGCCCACATCCTGGAGAGCATTCTGACGTACGCCTTTACCATAGTAATCGGACGCCAATTGCCCAGATTGCGCGAATCTCTTCCTTTCAGAAGAATACTCTCTGGCCGAAAGGAGGCTGTCACTTCGCCCCTCTCCGGGATCAGCATGGTCAGCTTCAATACCAAGAAAGTCAGCTCTGACCTCCAGTCTGTGGGTAAGCTCTTCCCCTTCCCGGACGGCCACTCGCGCTCCAGCTAGCCCACTAATCATCCCCTGGATATCGAGGAAGTCGCCGGGCTTTGAGCACAGTGCGTGGATCATCCCGTATTATTGCAGTGAAAGGACGCTTCATTGGACCTGCTTCATTGGTCATCCTCACCATAACTCCGTTAAGGTTCTCGACCTTGGAGAGGTCCTCCGTCACCGGGAAGATCTTGCGCCCTCCGATTGTGATCGGTGTGTGCATCAGCCTTTGAGCAAGTTTCGCCTCCTTGCAGGCCACCTCGACTGTCTGCCTACCGCTCAGGATGGAGAGGGAAACGAGCTCCTGCTTTAGCTGCAGCTTTTGCAGCTCCTTCGTGAAGGAGCGCACTACTGCCGGATTCCATAATTGACCTAACTTGTACCCCAGGCAAGGGTTGTAGACCTTTTGCTTTTTGGATTGTCTCTTTTTATCTTATACAGCTGTTTGGAACCAGGCGGAGATTTAACCAAGCATCTCTTTCAATCGAGCGTTCTCAATCCGCAGAGCTTTTTTTCCTGTTCCTATTCTTTCTACTTCTGCTTCCAATTCCTTCTTTTTTTTTTTGGCTGTAAGTTTTTGCAGCGTCTCCATGGCTGGTGGTTTCGAAAGAATCAGCCATGTTGGCTCACATTTTTTTTATGATTATCCTTTTAGATAACCCCTCTCTACCCTATTTTGCCTTTCCTCTGATCGGATAAATCGGGTCTGCTAACAAATTTCATCCTATCATTATCAGTCAACTGTACTACTGACCTAATATCTCCTTGGCTAACCGTTTCGTTAACCTGCTTTGTAGTTCATTCATCAGCCATATGATCCTCCTTATTTTGTTCAAATTATTTATTCAAATTAAATAATTTGATGAATTCTACTGAAACTGTTGAGAAAATCAATGCGACTTGTGAAAGTCTTCATGGGCGTTAACTGCAAAACAAAGGGGATGATGCCCATTTCCGGACGTTGAACAAATAACGTTTAGCATTTATATGTTGCAGCAAAGTCATTGTGTTTTTGCCTCCAGCTTTTCTTTTTCAATGTTGAAAAGCTTTGCGTCAAGTAAATATGAAAGTGGGATCATTCCATGCTGCTGAAGATTCTGCGGAAACTGGGCTTCCAAGGTAAGTTCCTTCAGTACGTGGCTCACATTCTGGACAAGGAGAACTTCACAATCAACGGGAATGGGCTGACTTCGGAGGAGGTCAGGATGGGAAGAGGAGTCCGGCAGGTTGACACCCTGAGCCCCACGATCTTCGTGATGTGCATGCAGGCAGTGAGCTCCATCGTTACCAACGAGAGCCAGATAAGAGGCGTCAATCTGGAAGAAGAAACTATCGCGCTCCTGGAGTATGCCAACGACCTGCTCTTCGTCATGTCGGACAAGTGGGATGAGAAAGCGTTCGTGGACATCATGAAGGCCATGAAGGGCGAACAAGACCCAAAGGTGAATCTCAGAAAGTCCCATCTCCTCGCTGCGCGAATACCGGAAGTCACCTTCCTCCACTCTCACGGCTTCCAGACCGAGTGAAATATCTGGGAGTGCTATCGGTGACGAACCACCAGTCACGGAGAAGCAGCAGTGACAGACCACCCTGGCCAAAATAAGGGAAGATACCAGCCGGTCCGTCAGAGAAAAGATATATCTTCTCGAAGACGAGGCCAACCTCTGGAACGGGACGATGACGCCAAAGTTTCTCTCCGCGGCATCTTTCCTTTCCATCTCCTCAAGGACTGAAACAGAACTGGTCGGCATCCAGAGGAACTCTTCTGCAGCGGGAGAGTACCCAAAGTAAAGATGGAGCACCTGTGTCTCCCGCAGGCGGAAGGAGGTCACACTATGCGAGACATCGCCAATGCCGTGAAGCTCCAAGACCACAAACATGTCGTCCAAATCGTCAGCGCGTGGTACGGCTGGCCGTTCTTGTTCCAGCGCGCCTACGCAAGACTGGTGCACAAAGTCTTGCGTAGAGTGCTTACATAGAGTACCCGGAAAGTGTCCACTTGGCCTGGCCGAGGATTCAGAACCTCGAAACTGAAGACCATTCCCAAGTGCAAAGAACTCTCGGACAACTAACACTTCAAGGTGATTCCCTTGTTTCTCGGCGTACCTTGGGACACAGAAGCAAAACGACGTTCGAGGAATGCGAGGGACTGTGAAGCAGCGGAGTCATCCAATGTTGCATACGTGCTCAGGAAGTAAGAAGACGTTTGCATAGAATGTTTGAAAGCGGAACTACGTTGGATATATCGTCACTAGAGGACAGCGCAATTCGACGATCCCAATGAATCTCATTCCACTTGCTTCCGACAGAGTCTCTTCAACTTTCCGAAATTCAAGAACTCTTCGAGACCAGCTCTGATAGAGGGACTCCAGTAGGGTGGAGATCCCTGGATATCCATACAGAATTGCAGATCCTCACATTCAATATCTCTTTATAGCTGGAAAGAAAAAACTTGACGTTGGTGGAAGGAAACACGAACAGCGTCGGTTTCCAATTCTTTCCCGATTTGGGACTTCCTAGACAACTAAAGGTCAACATTCGTCAAGGACAGCATCCTAGCAATTTCATGCAAAGTAATCGTCGTACAAGGTTTAGGAATGAATTTTCATTTATGAAGAAATATTCACGTCCTCACTCGAACAATAGTTCACCCTTTGGACACGGTTTGGCGAAGAAACCAAACCGTTCTGCAGGGCATCTACAGAATGGTTCTCAAGGGGTCTTTGCATTTGCATTGTTATTTGAGTATGCTCACAATGAGCTATTGCACAAGTTCTTGCAGGAAACACTAAAAAAAGCGAAGTCATAGACAACTGCAAAGGACCTTTGGGAGACTATTCTACTTCCGTCCAGGAGAGTATCCAGTTCATAAGCATTCGAATCCTACCAAGAGCGAAGCAGCGATGCTTCTTGGTTCTCTGTTCATTATGCTCATCGAATTCATTCTTAGCAGACTCAACGTCTCATTCTCAGGGCATCTTCCTTTTATGTACCTTGTTGCTATTCGCAAAGGCGGGAGGTGTACTGGCAATGAGCATTGCCGTGTGGTAGAAGCTCGAAAGTGGCACCAGCTATGGGTCCAGAAGAACGTGTCACCCCGCGTTACTTCGTAACGCGTTACTTGTCCATCTCTGCAGAAAACTCATTCATCCCCACCCAAGAGATCCTGTTAACCCAGAAAGATACTTGCATCCTTCTCCCTTCTGTAAGGCTCCAAGGAGTCAAGTTGTAGGCACACCAACCTTTGATGAGATGCCTTCTTCAGAGCGCTCTACTGTAGCCAAGCAGAACCCATTGGTTATTAAAATCTTCGATTTGGCGAATCATTTTTCTGGGTTAACAGTATCTAACCGAAACAATTGCTAAGATGTAGACCCGAGAATTCTCCAAGATGAGTGTAATACTTTCGCATGGTGGCACTTGAACGAGCATCTTTTCAGTCATCTAGATTTAGGCGAAGCTTGTTTCATGCTTTTCAAATCATTCCCTCTCAAAAGGGACGCATGGGATTATGACGTCATTCATTCATGTGGTATGCGGATTGTAGCTTTGTTTGTAATGTTCGATTTTACATCACCGCCGATAAGCCTTCTGAGCAGCAAAAATTGCACTTGCGTGAAACACTGTACCTTCTATTTCTGAGGTTTTATCAATAGTCAGATAGTAATTTGTAAGGTGCTTCAGGTGCCAACAGTTCGTATCCTTCATCTTGGCTCACATGCCATCACCGTTGAGTTGTTAGTGGCAATCCGAAAAAACCTTCTAGGAATTTTTCCTGCCATTAGACAATTGTACTCGATATTGGGATGAGCCTTCCAAAGTGTATCATTTTGCATCACCTCGTACAAGAACCCACGAAAAGAGAGGAGACGATTTTTGAACTCAGTAGACAAAATGGCTGACCTTACAACCATTTGCCTATAGTCACTTGAGGAATTCGTTTGTACTGGGGTATCACAAGGCGAGGGGTTTAGCATCGAAATCTCTAGTTTTAAAGGAGAGACCATTTTAGGCTGAGAACTTCGTAAACATCTTCGGCAAAACCAGAGACTACATCGACTCCCCGGTCGCAGCTTGGAGAGTACAAATAAGTACCTCTCTGATTCTGAGGTTTGAATTGCGCTCACAATGGGCAATGTTGGCCACGATACCAGGCAAGTAGTTTAAGGGAGCGTCATGTTGGACTGCAGCTACCGAACGATCCCCGAGAAGCACATCGAGAAATTATCCATGGAAACGACTGGGACATCAGCAAATTCAAAGACAACTCTTTGCCCATGGAGGCGTGCCAACCTGGCCCCTCCAATAAAGGGCTCGCACCAGCAGTGGCAGCAGGCACGCCACAACAGCCGCTGTCCCACGCAGCCGTGGCAGTGGCTGCCCCAAAATCCAACTAGATGTCAACGGCTGTCGGTTTTCCAAGTGTGCTTTAGGCACACAAAAGGACACCAGTAAAGTCGGAAGTCCTCGCCATCCAACGAGGGGACGTTTCGATAATTATAGTCGGGCTGAAAGTCAAGGCAAGTGACCTCTAAGACGGACCCCTAAAAATTGGCAACGTGAAAGACATACATAGCATTGCATAAGGAAAATGTCGACTTTGACGGGATCCAGGCAATCATACCTTGCGCAATGGGCTTTACAATTCATACATTGTGTGAGCCGCTTGTTGGCGCGCTCATGGAGCAGAGGTTCAATATTAATAAAAGAAGGATGCGTGATACTGAAGAAAGCTCGAACACCACAGTATTCCTGCAAGGAATCGCAGGATTTTTGTGGTACTCCAGATTGCCTTACGGATGCCTTATGGATGCTTATCCATACCCTGAGGGCAGCAATCTGGAGTACCTCTGCCAATTCGAGAAAGTCACCCATTTGGAATTCAGAAACCACATGAGGAAAACATTCACCAGAAAAGGTATGGCCAGGATCAAAATGTTCGATGAAGCCAAGTTTCCGGGAGTGGCCAACATCGATGCCTACTCCCAAGGCGTTCTTAACAAATGCAGGCAGCAGTCTGTTTCCTGTGTTGGATGCATGGTGTTCGGGCACCGTGTCGGAGCTTGCCTTAGGAAACGGTGTTACAGGTGTGGCCAACAGAGCCACTTTCTTAAAGCATATAACCAGCCGGTGCTGTCGCTTGCTAAAAAGGAATGCCAGCGGGATGCGAACTGGAGAGTGATCCAGAAACTGCCGCTTATTCCGGAGATGCCAGAGACAGAAAAAGTAAAAAGAGAAAATGCTCCTTCGACCGAGGAGACTGTTATAAAGGCAGAACAATTTACTGAGGTCAAAAGGAAAAAAGGAAAGAGAAGGCTGAGGCAACAGGCCCAACAAGCCTCCGGAGAGCCGACGGGAGTTGCCGTGCCTTGCGAGGAGTTGGTGCAAGTTGCGCAGATAGAGAAGGGGCTAGTAGAGATCGAACAAGAAGTGCATTCAGGCTCTAGCAAGGAGCAACAACAAGATGCCCTCGAACCTGAACCTGGTGCTGGATTTCACCGATACGGAGAAAGCATTCGATACCGTGGACCATTGGATTCAAGCCGAGGGTTAGGCTCAAAGTTTTGTGCCTCGCTTGACAGGAAAGTGGGATAGGAATTTTTTGTTGGATGCAGACTATGGGGGCATGGCAACTTCTGCAGCCCACCGAGAAATGAGACAAGTGGCCTTTTGCAGCTCATAGAGTTTAGTCGAAGTTGCTGAGCAACTCGAGACTCCTGATGTCTAACCTCATAGAGAGTGAGTAAATGAACATTGATCCCAACTGGAAAAGGAAACAGGCACTAGTGAGACTTCATTAATTCAAGGTTGTGCCCAGAAGCAGAGAAATTTAAGAAGAACTAGTCCTGGAGATACCTCACTTGACGTCTGTTCCAAGGGAATCTTTTCTTTGGATACACCGGAGGCAAAGGTTGAAAATAAGTTTGCTTTGCGAACAGTTCGCCAGCAGTGGAAATCGCCACCAAGTGCGGCCTTTCTGCTTCAGCATAGAGATGAAACGAAGATTCAGTGGCAGAACGCAGGAGTTTTGGAAACAATTGCCATATCAACCTTGCGCACGGGCAATGTCGTAGCCGACGAGGGAGACTGAGGCGCGAGTATTGCTGCCATATCAGGCGTGGCTGCTGATGAACAAAGCCAACATAAAGGAAGAAACTTTGAAGAAACACCAAGATGATGAAGCCCTCGATGCAGCCTCGAGCCTCTACGGACTTGAGCACGCAAACGTGTAGGCGGTCGGGGCTGCACTCCGGAGGAGTGGCCTTCCCCCGGACACCCAGGACAACCTCCTGTTGTTCTATCACGGGGGGATCCTGAGTAGCTCCAGACTTCGACACTGGACCGGGAGCATCCAAGATGGACTCTGCAAGGCGTGTGGGGCGGAAGAAACGCAGCTTCCGCAGTATTCACCTGCCCCACGCTTCGACCTGATTGGCAGGAAATGAAGGCGATGACCTAAATTGCAGAGAAGTAAAAAGATGGGGATGGTGGCGGGTTTGTTTCAGGGGAACGGAAACGTCCAACTGTACAACCCGATGGTTCGAACCACGCTTGCTCTCTTCATCACAGCAATTGTGATCAGAAGGGTGAAGATGCGCAGATCCCAAAGAGGAATACCAGCATTCGAAATCTTGAAAAGGCTCGTGCAAAAGGAGATAAGGATCAGGAGCTGAGGAAAGTCCCCGACTGGACGTATCGCTACATCCTGAGAAAGATTAACGACCACGTCCAGGCAGAAGGAACAACCCTGCACCCATCCTGAACCCAAACTTCAAAGGATGCACAAATGTGAAAGTGAAAGTGAAGTGGAATGAACAGTGCAAGAATAGTGAAGTTATTGGCGAAGAAAACATCGGAAAGAAAAAAGAAAAAAGGAAGCGACACAAAAGTTGTTTGCCTAAAGTTGCTTGTTTAAAAGTTGGTTTTAATAGATTTCTCCCCTCCCTCCCGGTTTTCGGATTCGGGGAAAAGAGAGACTGCATCGAGTCGGAGAGCGACACGGAGTAGAAGAGACCATCCGAAAAACGGATGACCACTTTTCGAAAGAAAAAGAAAAACGAGAAGAACGGCACATGAAACACCAATCAACCCCTTCCTGTTGACTACAGGTAGCCTGAGGATCGCCTCCTAGAACATCAACGGCGTGTAAAGCAAGGACAAGAGGATACAAGAATTGATGAGACGAGAGATAGGGATTACGAGCTGCGGCATGATAACGCCTCGACGTACCGCTTCATCTTGAAAAAGATCGCGGACGTTGGTAAGTGAGTGAGTGAACTTCCCTCCAGTCCCCAGTCATCTCATCCAAAGGAAAACACCTCGATGATGATAGTCAAAAGGACACTGTGTGGGGGAAAGCAGAAAACAAACTGCGTGAGAAGGCAGAGAGAAAATGTGAGTGGATAAGAGCGAAAATCATGTAGTTCTATCTTTCTTGGTGTTAAATAAATTCACCCCACTGCAAGTCGGAACTGAGGAAAGTGTGAACTCCGTAATCACCAAGAGATTAAAGTCTCGAAAGTATTCCTCTTCCCGATTCTCTCCGATCATTAGAGGTTTTGTTGGTATATCAAGGGTGTTTACCACTTTACAGATGAGATAATAGGGAAATCAATGGAAAAGAGTCCTGTTTTTTTTTTTTGTTAACAGCCACAAACAAACGCTTCTATGATGACGTGTATATACTCTGGTCTCGTCCTCATGATCCTTCCTGATGATTTGGGCAGCATCCCGGCTCAGCTGCGTCTGGAATCCTCCGAGCAAGTTTGCATGCTGGAATTGTCACAGAACCACCAGACACGTTAACAGACGCAGAGCTTGGAGATTTATCTTTAGGAAGTGCCTGAAAAATAGAAGGATAGAGAGTAGCTGTACGAAACCTACGGGCTGTAGGGCATTTGTTCTGATGCTTTCACTGTGCACGTTTGATGAAAGGAGACCCAAACGACTCACCGTAGATATGAACTTTGACCACAGCATGCGCAAGAAGCTGGCGTCCGCACTGCGCAACGCAAGCATCATGCCAGTCTCCCGTTCCCAAGTATCGGGAGCAAACGGAGGATCTCTCCATGTAGGGTTTCACTGTGATTCGCTTGATGCAAGAAGATGCTTCTCACATCTCTCACAGACTGATGCATGCTGTTCATTCAAATGTACGCAAAGCCTTCAGGAGAAGCTGCCGATCTTCTTAGAAGATCGGAGACGACGTTTCATTACATAATGATTGAGTCAAGTAGTCAAATTCCTTACTAAAAGGACGACAACCTGCTACTCCAAACTGAAGATTCGAAGGGCAAACAATGCTGGATAGTGGCTTGCAATTCCATCTTACGGGTAGGCTCAAAACTCACATTTGGTCCAGATGCTTCTTTACCCGAGATTGCCATGCTTTCTCTCACTGTTCAGCTCTTACAAAGGAGGAAAATATTCCCTTCGTGATGATACCAAGAATTCTTCCGCCGATCTGGACAGTCGATTTTTGTCCTTGAAAACGGAAATATGTCGAATTCTCTCTCTCCCCCCCTTTTGCTTTGCATTTTAATTTTTGCTCCACTATTTTAGATTGCCGGCATTATTTTTCATAATTCCCTAGCCATCTATTTTATCTTTGTAACTATTTCATTTCTAGCACTCAGTGATTGAAATTCCTCAGTAAATGACGAATTGTTTTCAGGATTTCAATCTTTCGGGATAAGCGATTTTATGGCTTTTAAGGCTCTGAGGATTTTGATCTATCGGTATGTGAAGATTCAGGATTATGTCTTTGGCCATTGTGAACACAACTTGTTGAGGCGCCTGCCTGCTCTTTGAATTCATCAACTAGATGAACGCTTTCAGAGATCCTGCCATATTGGTGGATGCAACAGGACAAGATGGTGGTCGACGTAAACCTCAGGAATGCATAAACAGGATTTTGGTATAGTCGCCGAAGTTCTTTTATAGCTGTTAAGCACCTGCTGGAGTAAACGTTGGACAGTATAGGACTCCCCGCGCTTCCTGCCCTGACTTTCGGCCTCATGGGCACGCAGAGCATCCGGAAGCTGATGCGAACGGTGTTTTCGACCAGGTTTCGAAGAAGACTCATGTCGTACCGTTGCTGAAAGTGAATCGAATTTTTATGACATGGGCGACAGACAGTGTTTTGCCTAATTCTCAGCTATCGTTTTACTCTGTGGTAACTCAATGTGTAAATTGCGAAAGAAATTTTGATGTTAACTTGTCCTCAATTTAGGCAGCTTTCATGTGATGTGCGAACAGAATATATGTGTCTTCTCTGTATAATTCTCATGTTGAGTGCTCAGGAGAGGTAAACTCAGAAATATATATGAAAAATCAGAGAACACTAGGGGATTTCTGGATATCAAAGGTAATCAATTAGAAGTAGACGGTCCTCTCATTGGACAAGGCACGATTGGTATCGTCGACAGTCGTCTTGCACGTTTCCATGATCTTCCACTTTATGCAAAACAGGACAGAATTACAATTTTGAATTCTCATGGAGCCAATTGCTTTTCCTTAATTCCATTTCATAATCTTACAAATGTAATTTAGATTGCGAGAAAACCTGCTCCTGGATTAAGACCTGACATATTTCTCCACACGAAATTCCACGAAATGTGGAAAGGAATGTGGAAATCTTGACGAAGAATGCAAGAACAGAATTGAGTAGGCATCGCGACTACTTTCTACTGCGTTTCTGTTGCAAGTTGAAATCGCCTCTGCCAATTTTCGGTTTTAGATCAGTTGATCCAATCCCTGACTGTTCACCCAGAAGCAAACTCTTCTCTCTTCCACTCACCCCACAAGGTCTTTTTTGCTTCCAGGAAGTTGCTTTTTTTTCTTGAAAGACTTTGCCTCGGAGATCTGCGCTTTGCTTGGAACTCGAAATGAGCGCACACTGTTGTTCTCAGAAGTGCAAGAAGAGGAGTCAATTTTCACAAGCCCTCCTGCATTGGAATGCACACTCCATCCCCGAGAGAAGTCAGTTCGTGCCGGAGAAAGAAACGGAAGAGCCACCGAGTGCATTCGTAATCGGTCCTCGTGGTGCACAATGAATGGATGAAAGGAAGATTTGATGTCAGGGTGCTTCGTTAGCGTATTAAGGCAAGAAAGATCAGCACAGTGCACAAAAAGTGGTGCACCCGCATTTCGAATTCGCATAACGGAGTGCATCTCGGAAATGCGGAAGAGCGTTGCTTCACGACGCCTTCGCTACTCGGCCAGCGCTTTCTGCTTTGTTTTGCCCGGGGCTGTGTTTGCCTGATACTGAAATCGCGTGTCTGGAAGGAGCAGTAAACTCTGTAGGCAATGCCACCTTTTGCAACCACCGACTTGCTGCGAGGCACTTGTTGGTTGCTGCCAACAAATGCAGTACGGACTTTTAGGGATCGCTTTGGAAGTATGCGGGTGCTTTCGCCAGTCTGGCAGCCACTGCACGCGACACGGGGGCTTCGAAACGAACCGGCCCTTGCAACCGGAAGCGCTAGAGGACATTTGCGAGGGTGGTCGCGGCGTCGACTTAAATTGCCAGCGCTTGAGCGAGGCAGTGCGAGTTCTTCGAGTTGGTGGCGGGAGTTCAGTGCACTCTCTCCGGAAGGGAACGGTGGGCTCAGCAAGTTTCAGGTAATTCAAAAGAATTTGATGTTTCTGTTGGGTTGCTGTGGCGAAGGTGCCATGGCTCCGCCTGGACGTTCTCTTTGTAAACGACTCGTTCATTTTCTGTCGATTTCGTGGTTGACCACACTCTCGGTTCGTTTGTGTATTGGAAAGGAAGGAATTCTTCAATGTGTGCTTCACGCCTAGTAGTTGATCTTTCGAAGACTCGTAGATTGATACGAGATCTGCAGGCTTGTTACGTTTCCAGTGTGCCAACCGAACCCATAGGGATAACCCAGAAGTAATTCTTTTGGCGTGTGTGTATCTCCTGGAGCCTCGTGTTCGGTTGCAGCAGCGTGCATCATGAACTTTCCCACCCATCCACTATGGCTCGTTAAACGCTGCATGTGGAATGTTTCCAAATGCATCTCCAAGCACTCGGATTGTCAGCAGGACTGTCTTTATGTCAGAACTGTAAATTTTTCACCACTGTCAAATCTGACGAGTCAGCTTTGTTTGTCATCTAAGATCGTCATCTTTCTTTCAGAGTTCTTCACAATAAGGAATCAATATCGAAATCAATTCTTGGCTGTGATTTGTGAGAACTTTCAATATGCCTTTTTGTTGCACCGTTGGGCTTTACTCTTACGATTACTGTCCAAACATTGAATTGGACCATCATTTGTTTGTCTAAATCTCACCTGTAGTGTTCAATAATGTTGTGGACTTCGTTGGTATCCTGTGTTGGCGATGCATTCATTGATCTCCGTGGTAGCAAATGCCAACCTTGTTTCACTGTTTCTGCCAAATAGAACTGCTTTTCGAACAAATAGGTACCTTATGTGTAAGGTACTAATCAGGTTGCTCAGCGAGATGAGGCCTGCATGTTTTGGCAGACCCAGCCAGACCGCTGCCAGACCGCTTCCAGCAGATCCAGAAAATCATGAGTCAAAAATTTGCAGCTTCACGTTCGTCAGTAAAGGACAACGTTCTGATATTCCGCTGGTATCCGCCATCTGATGTTCAGTGATACAGGTCCAATTGGCCTGCGTTGCCTCTACAGCCGTCCTTGGTTGTTCTCACAGCCGCCTCCATTGATGACGCTGCCTTCTGGGTTGCTAATACTGCTTGGAAAACTTTTTTGTGGTCCACTTCTTCTTATAAACGTCTCTGTCTAGCTCCTCGAGCACTGGAGTGTTAGGTTACCAGTTTCTTATCCTAAATGGATACACTGAATTTTTCTAAAATCTTCAGCATTCAATTCAGTCATCTTGCTAATGGGTCCTATGTAGCTATTTTCGACAGCTGCTTGAACCACCACTTTTGCTACCATCCCTAACTGTGATCCTCTGAACAGCTTCATGTGAGTACAGATAGGCTGTCTACTAGGATAGTCCCACGACGGATTTCGAAGAAACGATTTTCTGACGCATTACTAACTCTGTACTTGGTGGAAAGAGGTGCGGTTTGTGTTCTGTCTTTGATAGTCGATGATAAAATATGGATCCCACGAAAATTGCAAATCCTTCGCACCGTCGATGTTAATCCATTATGATACTAGGAGCATGGACGCTGAGCACGTCTCCATGCTCCCATGATCTTCACCTTACAACAATTCTTTGAAATGTGATTTCCTTTTGATATTCCGAATATAGCTCGCCGCATTTCAGTTTGCGGATAAGTAGTCACTCGGCCATCATTGCCATAATCTGCGATAGTTATAGCATCAGTGCAATCATCAATGGGGGTTTGGGAACTTATCATGTTCAGTTGAGTAATCTCTCAGGATGGATGTTGGTAGATTCCTGTTTTTTAGGGCCACTTTCCTGCTTTGCCTTGACATCTATTATCTATTAGTCGCCTACCATACGCTAGCAGTTCGAAAAATATATTACTTTGACCCGTCACAGTGACTGTGCTGGTCTGTGTCTCCACTTGGCTCTTCGAGCACTGAGTGTTGGGAGTACCCATGGCAGCGTGGCAGCGTATTTGACGTTAATGCCCAACTCCTCCAGCTTTCGTTGTTCATGTAGCTACGGATGGGTTGATTACGGCACGGTGTCATTCAGGATTTCGTTGTTGTCCACGCTTGGAATAGGGTACTAGGGAAAAGGGAAAGTACTGCTCCTACGTTTTTCTTATATACACTTCATGTATGGTACTGTGATGGAACATATGTACTTCTTCAATATTGAAGAGCTCTTCTGTTGTAGGGCTTCTGAGCTTCTATTTCGTTCTTGTATGCTTTAAGCAAATCTATTGATGCTTCTCCCATACCTTGGTGGATAGATTGTTCCGGATACATAATGAGTTGTTACATAATGAGACATAATGAGATACATAGATGAGATGCTGATTTGGATTCACTGGCATTCAACTCCCTTGAGTTGAGCGGTACTTCCTCTTGCCAAAAGTAGCTAAGTACAATGTACTGTAGTACAGCACAGTTTAGCATTTCCACGATCGGAAACGGAAACTATGGCATACGAAGCCACTCATGAAAACCGTTACGGTAGCACAGCACTGCATGGATATGTGGTTTTTTGTATTTTGGCTGGCTTTTCTGCTCAAAGTAGGCTCTTTTTTCCTCGTTGTCTCTTCAGAGACAACGAGACTACTTACGACTCCAGAAGACTTGAGAGTCTTCTGGAGTCGCTGGAATGGGCGGCTCGTAGATTCCTTCGTCTCGGAGGTGATTTCCGAAGTGTCGGTTGTCCACCAGCAGAAGAGCGCAATATCTACCTCATCCTATGATGCGAAAACGGATCCCTATCTCAAATTCGTGGTAGCATCACTACCGTCATGACCAGGAAATAGTTCCTAGCTACATCCTTGACCGCCGGGTTCAAACTGAACCTGGCAGTCTGGAATTCTTGGAATTCTTATCGTCAGTGACGCGTCAAAAGTCTCCTGACGGTCGCCTGACTGATGGCTGATCTCCTGCTCCGGTCGTCTGCACTGGTAAAGCGAACGGAGAATCAGCAAATCACATTCAACCTGCGCACTCTCAAGGCGAAATTCGCCGAAAGACGCACTAACCAGGTGGGAGTATCCTCCTGTGATTTGCCCAGTGGTAATGCTCAGTTAATCAAGCTCCGCACTTACTGCCGCTCAATTATAATTAGCTGGCATTATATCACCGGGATTTATCAATACTGCATTGGGTATCGGGCAGTTCTGTCTCGCACAGGACATATAATTTGTGCATCTGAAAATGCCATCACCATTGCACGAAGATTGAAACGGGACGGTAAAAGGGTTAGGTCCGGGGTGTACTCGCGGTAACGCGGTCACCGCCCGCCTCTCTTAGCGGATTCACGCATGGGTCTGGAACATCAGTACTTTGATCCACGGGTGACAAGCTCTCTCACCCGTGAATTAGCATCGCAAGTGGTTTTATGCTCACTACCAATTGGTAATACTGTTTGTTTAGTTATGCCAATTGGTATGACTAACACAAGGCGATTTAATTAGCTGCATTTGCAGCTCGGCCAAAGTAACTCTGCACAAGGCGTTCTTGGTGATACGAGGGTCACGGCGTTTGAACTGACCAAGTCCTCTGGTCCTCTGGTTTCCCTGCAGTAGCCTGCGCTGCAGGGATGTTTTTCTATTAAATCCAACCAAGCTTGCTGACACAATGCGCAATTTCGCACCGAAGCAGGAAGCTTTCTCGATGAAGAATCAAATATATAATCAAATATAAGGTCTCCTACTTGAAATTCTTGCTTCTGAATTCTAAAAGGTCTCACCGACTCTCCTTCCGTCACTTGCATTTTTGAACTGATCCTTACTTCTGATCGAAGATCAGCGTTTTGTCGAACGACTGTGCTTCTGCATCGCTCGACACACGCTCACGTCACTCAGTGACAACACTTTCCCTCGACTGCTTTTCCTCTTACTTCTTTTTTTTGGTTCATGACAAAATCTTCTGTCGAACCTTTTGCTAATGCATCTACTCCCAACTCCACAATGGGACCACCCCCACAACGTAAGGTACCGATAAAAGCGTCACGCCAGCTTCAAATTA
The DNA here is from genome assembly GCA_036172245.1 of Raillietiella orientalis. NCBI lineage: Eukaryota > Metazoa > Arthropoda > Ichthyostraca > Raillietiellida > Raillietiellidae > Raillietiella > Raillietiella orientalis. Next base: position 137,423 of record JAYWIR010000018.1, on the reverse strand, counting down.
CAGCCGGTATCCTGCAGATGAGAGGGAAGGGACTATGAGAATACTCGATGAGGTCGATTCGAGGAACTATGGCTTTTCGATGGTGGGTTCAATGTCAGACCACATACCGTACCTCCAGTCTGAGCGCGGGGTTACGATGCCGTATCCTACCAGACTCCACCGTGTCAACACTGGATTAGTCTTACGATTACTGCCTGTGATGTGGATCCACTCTGACAAATGAAAGAAATTATCTGAGCACATACCAGGACCCGTACCAGGTTCCAGTAGAGTGAGGAGTGTTTCCTCGCAAGAGGTACGGTACGTCCGACAGTCTACTTCAACAGTCCCGTCTAGTATCCGAGGGACAACCAACCAATCTCTCAACTCCTCCCTGATACCCTCGACACCCTTATACCTGGTGTAGCAAGGTATATTCTCCCAATAACAGATGTCTCCATGAAGGATGGATGGAGGCCCCTCTCAGGTTCATCAAATCAGTCCTATTCTTGAGGAATGTCTGCACATCGTGTTTACAGACACCAGCTAAAAGCATACTCTGGCTAAAAGCCACCACCCAAAAGCATACTCTGGCTAAAAGCCACCACCCCACTGCCCATCATTCGGGCGAGGAGGTGAAGGCCGTCCTCAAAGGCTTCCTTGGGTAGCCCGCAGCCAACGCAAGCAGGGTGCCCTTCCAACCGAAACCTCTTGAGTGGGATGTTGACATCGGCTTCGAACCCTGGAACAGCAGCAGGGGTTGCTTCTAATATCCTTCAGGACGGACAATGCCGCGTCCCTGAACGCATGAACCCTCCCTCATAAAGCGAGAATCCTCATTTCTGCGTCCCTCCTGCTTTTGCATTTATTGCATTAATCCTATTTTGCACTGAAAAATACATACAAATACACTGGTTCCATCTCATGAATATTCTAAGACATTCTAAGCATTCCCAGAGATGAAATTAGAAATTTCATTCCATTAGCGTTCTGAAAAATTCTGACCCTATTAATACAACACCATATCTATTACTTAACCTGACACCTGAATCAATAAATCATAATATACCAACATCCCCATACCTAACCCTAATCCCATGAATATCACGCCTAATTGCCTCAGTCCAACATACCTATATAATCAGAACATATAAAAACGATTCATATCAAAAATAACCAAAACAATAAGAAATAATACCCAGTCCATCCCAACTTAAAATAATAGTCATTAAACTACCACTTAATATTTTGATTTGTAGTAATAATAATTATAACATAAAATTCTACTAGCTCACAGGCCTCCTCCCGCCAGTTCCTTCTTGCTCGATCCTTCCCACCCCCACACCGTGAGCTCCTCCAAATGGGTGCCAACAAAGGCACCTCTCCATCCAGCAGCAAACCACAGGATGTTTGTGGCGGTTGCACTCGCTCGGGGAAGGAGAAGGTGTCATCCCTCGCGTGTGCAGCTGAGCTCTCATAGCCTAACAAATGGGCATTTTAATGAGGTCGACCCATGAGATCTGATGGGAAGTTCTTTTTCCTCTTGGATCGGGACCCACCCGGAGAACCTCCAATCCGCCTTCAATGTTACAACAGGGTACGGGAATGATGGCACTGTCACGTGATCAAGTCTCCGTCCCATAATGAATTCAGGCCGGTGGACAGAGTTCGCCGGACTGGCCGCCCTCACCTATACCGTGTACAACTTTGAAACGCCTAATTCGGTTCAAAACGGTCTGGAGGAGAGCGGCTTGGGCCGGCTAGGGAGGACCGGTTTCCCTCGTCGCTGTTTGAGGAGTGAAAGGATGACGGGGGAATTACCGACGAATTAGTGAACCCAACATTCCAAACCTGTCAATTTCTCCAGCCCGGACTATGCTGTTTCGAAATCAGCCCCGAAGTCCGTCCGGTACATATTCTCTAGAACCGCACTGGGAGCCCCCTGATACTAAACCTCGAGGAGTCTGTTATTCTACTGCCTCAACCAAAAAGGAGCAGCGGTCCTTCCCCAGAGTCAGGAGTTCCTAAATGTAAGACTCTAATATGGAGATCGATTTCAAGAGTTGCATGTTGAATCCGGCTCCCTGCGGATGGTGAGGAAAGGTCTCGGATACTCCTGCATTCGTGAAGATGTTGAGGGCTCCGTCTCTATGTGCCTGAATTTGCCAAAATCCTATTAAATTTGGGTTGACAGTGGAGCCGTCTGCACAAATTGGCGGAATCCACTGTGGTAGGGTCGCGTAGTCTTGCGCAGATCATTCCGATCGCAATTCAAAGGCACGGGATTTCTTAACCATAATCATTAAGGGAAGTAGTTGAAATCATTCCATGTAAGCCTGGAATCCCATCCACGGTTGTAGTGGGCATAGCTGGGAACTCTGGCTGCAGGTGCCGTTCAGTCTTCACCTGCGTTGTCTCAAGCCACATAGGCTCGAGGACACAGAAACCCTGTGTCGAAGCTAGTCGGAGGAAAACTTCTTCAATGGTCAGGTTCTGATGAGTCTTTTTTGACTTCAGACCTATAATCCTGCGCCACACTAGGGCAGTCGCGTAGTAGTCAAAAAGTCTTCAGGGATCAGCTTTTTGACCATATTAACGTCATCGGTGGATAGTTCTTGGAAGACTCTGCGAGCTAGCTCTTTTAAAGCAGCCAGCAATGGACGCTGGGTTGAAAGTAAAGCAGGTACTTGTCCAAGGTTTCTGCCAGGGAACGTAGTCTCCTGCCTTCTGGGGCTTTCGCCCGAAGCACTCTTGGGGGATATTCTTCACGGAACCATTCTCACCGGGTTCTTCAGGATTCATGAGTCTTTATAAAAAAAAGTCCAAGAGGAATAGATTTGGAAGAAATCAGCTCTGTATTGATTTCAATCCTAATTGATATACAATTAAGCTCCAGTTTAATTCTCTAGTGCGAACCTCGCTCCTCAAAAATAAAATGCATTCTGCCACATCGAGGGGTTAGTGCGTTCCCCGGTACCAGTGTTAGTCTGGTGCCAAGTTCGTTAGTTTGTCAAGACCAGCCTAAGGTAGGCTCTCACGGTGGTGAGAGCCCCCATACAGGCATCATTAGTTCGTCGGTAATGCCGCTGCCACTTTTTCATTCCTCCAGGAGGCGTATCAGATAATCACCATGGCCTAGCCTACCCAAACCACTCCTCACCGTGCTGGATCGAGACAGAAGACTCGTAGTTGTACACCGTGTAGGTGCAGGTAGCAACCAACACCGCCGACTCGGAGAACCTCGATGTCCCAGGCAAGATGATGCAACTCCTAAGAGGTCTCGAGAGTGCTCCATCCATCATACGCTCTAAAAATCTCCCTCTTTCGGAGCCCCTTTCCCGAACTACCTCCACTTGCTCTCTATCATGTACGTGTATGTTCCTGTGGCAACCCACTCTGCGTATTTATCGCGCTCCTTAGAGCGACTATTCGACCCCCCTTCGCCCAAACAATAATCCTATTGCTTGGGGGTTGCAAGGGAAAGTCTCCCGTCACTCCTGCGCTGACGAGAATTGATAAAGCCTCGTTTCGCGGCGAATGCGGGAAACAGGTGTTGTCCCGTACGCGTCTGGGTTGTAGCCAGCCCTACAGTCCTTGGCTTATCGTAAGACAGAGAAGAGGCTGTTCCTTCTCTTGTTGAGTCTCCGACTTGAGCTCGACAATTCTCAACCAGGCCAGCGCCGTGACATAATAGTCAAAAAGTTTCAGGTGTTAGCTGCTTGGCGAGGAGACTGTTGTCAGTGAGCATGCGCTGAAAAACCGCTTTACTCAGCTCATTTATAGCCACGAGAGATGGCTACCGAAGTGTCTTGGATGATGTCTAGGAGATTCACCTCTCGTATCGACATGTCTTCAAGATAGCATCGGCGTAAGGATCTCTCTCCACTAAATCTTCCTTCTTTGGATAAGAAAGATGCGCCACTCTCGCAGGAGAAAGAGTGGCTGGAATTGGAGCCAACTTTCTCCCTGGAAACCATATCTGCTACCTAACCATATCTGTTCTGCCTGTAAACATTTTTAATACTTCATTATGAAATTTTCTTTGTAAAATCTTGATGTCTCGGCATGTACGAGTAAAAAACCTAACAAAAATCTTACCCTCCAAAGGAAGATGTACATTCAGGCAGTGTTGTACAAGGAGTTGCAAAGCTGTAGCGAGGGTAAGATTGCAACTCCATGTACAACACTGCCCGAATGTACGTCTTCCTTCGCTAGGTAAGATTTTCCTTAGGTTTTCCCTTACTGAGGAGCTGAACATGAGGAAGTCATCAACATTTTCCACTCGCTGCTGCAGCTGGGCCGTGCGACATATCCAGAGCATGATTCCGCGGATAGATTACTCCCAGCCTATGTTGCAAGTGCATTAGAAATGGAGTTCTTGGTTCTGGCACTTCCCAAGTGCCATCGAGAAAAACGCTTAACGATTCCTTGACTTCATAACAGGTATTTTTTGTAATCTTTCACAAGATATTCTAAGATGTGCAATTTATGAGCATGGGGAAAACAAGGCATAAATATTAGTCATATGACTGTATTCATCTTACTCGACAGATCAAAAGACATGTTGTTAATAGGGGATGAAAAGGCAATGATTAAGACAACCTAGTTTCAGTTGAGAGGAGAATACATATTACCATCTAACGGCGCTGTTTTCATTTTGTTTCTGACGCAAAGCGTGACCAACGAATGCCATGTTGGCTTAACAAGCAGCAAGGGAATGCCATCTCTCAGCCTGCCATATAATCTGGATATGAAGGTGCTGCCGGGATGTGATCAGAATTCAATTTCCTTGATGCAAGCAGCCAAACGTTACTTCTTTCGTTGATGCCCATCATCACTTTCCTTTCCGCTTTGTATTAAACTTCATGCCACGATATTTCAATTCCGGAAGCCAGCCAAGGGGGTCTCAGCTTCCGCGTTGCAGCAAGCATTTGGATGGCTCCGTGTGCTATTCGGCTCATTTTCCGGAGCGCTCCTTCGATTCCTGAAATAAAAGCCTGAAAAAATCTCTTGCAAGGATGGCCAATCTCTTTCTCGTATATGTACTGGCAGTAGGAAAAAATTGTTGCGCATTAAGAACACGTGGCTATCACAAGAAATGCTTGTTCTCTCTTGAAACAGCAATGTAGGACATAAGTGCGACACTACAAGGCAGGAATAAAGGAGACATTGCCTGAGAAATTTTCTTCTCAGTTTCCCATACCATCTCCTGTGGAAGAGAGTGGAGAAATTCTCAAGGTGGCGCTTTCATTCTTTCCAAATACAGTCCTGTCGCTCTGTTATCACGCAGTCATTATTGACATCAGTCATCAGAATCCCTTAAGAGCAAGCTCATATTCCATCGAGTCTTCTAGTTTGCACCTGATCATCCGACCATAGTTTAAGTAGCATTCGAGTTGAAGATCATTCACACATCTGGCCTCTGCTCCAGTGCTCCCCTTAATCAGGAAGCAGAGTTTTTCACGAGTGTCATTCGCGCTCGTCCATTCAGGAAGGAGTCACTGGCTGCGGATCAAACGTCAGGTAATTATTGCTCTAAATATGTTGCCATGAGTGAAGAATGGATGCATTGATGAAATTAGGACCATTAAAAGAGATTGCTCCACGAATGATCAACGACTTTTTAAAACTAGGAACAAAGCAGGAATGCTTCAATTTGCATTTTTGACTTAGAACTAGCTCTAAATTTCTGTAAACTTCCACTGGGCTACATCACGCCTGAATGCTCATCGCATGATTTTGTGTGACAAATGATGCTCTGGTGATCTTGCTTGCTTGTGGGAAGGTATTCCGGACATCTAATGGAACGCATAGCAACAGTTGGCTGCAAAGATTTCCGTGAAAATTGCCATGACAATGGCAGAAAAATGAAATCGTGTCGCAGAAAAAAACTCTCGGCTGCTATTCGTCTTCTTTTTCTGAAAGGAACCACGCCCAGTTCCATGTATTCATTTCCATACTTTGAGTATGGGTGGCTTCTAGAGTCTTCCCACTGTTTCTGCTTGGCTCCATGCTGTTGGTAAATTAATTCCACGATATCAACTCAGACTGCGATGCACTCAGAGGGCTGCAATCCCTTGTACTCAACTTCTCGTGTTCCTTGGCTCCAAGGGCTGAAAAGGTTTTCCGGGCCCCTTCTTGGCTGAGTTAGAAAAGATGAGAGGTGCAAACAAGAGAGGCAATAAAGCGCCCATCGTTTCCGATTCGGAGGACGAATGGTCGCCCAGTTCACGTTATTCCTCCCGCCGTTTAAACAAGCTGCGCTCTGAAAAGAACATCCTCCTGTTCCCAGCAGTGAAAACCACTTGGCATTTTCTGAGTTTCAGTCCCACCGATCTGTCGGTTCGTTCCTGGTAATCTCAGGTGAAGCTCCTGATCTGGCAAGAACTGCTGCTCTGCACACCTGAAGCGGACGTGTCCGGTGAGGCGATCCCCAGAACCAGCGCATGACAAAAGTTTGAGCCAACTTAGCACCCCCACAGGAGTAAGGAAGGAGAGCACCGCAATGCGGGTGAATCCCGGAAGTCATTTGAAAAGTTTCCTTGGCACGCTCCAATACTAACCCAATGTGCTTCATGAATGTTCTTTAACAGGGGCCCTGCTGCAACGAATGCAAGACCAGAGTCGTTGGATAAGGATGAGGTTTTTGATTCTCGGCTTTTTATTGGTGCACAAATTCCACATCGACGGAAATGCCAGGTAGTTTGCAGTGAGAGTGCGCAGTGGATCATCCTAAAGCGAACACCTCTCATTTTTAAGCGCATTCTCAATCTTAGGGCTTTCTCAGCTTCTCTTTCACAGCTAACGCGGACTCTTGAAACACAATATTCGCATCTGAAGATGCACCACGATGGGCACGAAATTTTCAAACAACGCCATCTCTCAGGCATTGCGTTCCTTGAGGACTGCTTCATCTTCTTGCTACCGCGATCCTTATCTACAGACCTGTGATTGAAATGGTTTGCCATGGAAGGGAAGATCCGCTCGCTATTGGGCAGACCGCAATCATCGTGCTCATGGCTACTTTTTCCAGAACTACGGTAGGGAAGACCCGGAGATCTAGCCGAACAGATGGACTGGATGAAGCACCTGCTATCGTTGAGCTGAAGAATAGGCAAGAAACCTCGAGGAAGCAGAAAGTTCCGATTTTCGTCCAGAACGATGACGTAAGCGCACCAGTACGGTTTCCTCGAACGCAGAGGGCCGGGACTCCGTGAGACGGTCCTTCTGCGGGTGCGTACGTACACCCGAGGGTGAAAACTGTGAACTGTAGCCTCCATTTGAACGGCAAACTTACGAGTAATCAGGGTTTTCTCTTTGCGGTTTCGGGGCCACGCATGTTTTGCGTGCGGGACGTGGTCAGGGGAGATGCTTGCTTCTTGTTCACTACCCCGAAAAAAAACATGCGGAAAACACTTCCATCTGAGGGAACTTCCCTAAGGGAGCACGCTGCCTGCAATCTGCATAGGAACCCCATGATGCGTGGGAAGGTCGACTCCTTTGCACAAATTGGATCGGAACCACGAAGCCTTGCGATTCTTGGGAGGACTCCGGAGGGTCCACTCCCTATTCCGGCTAGTTACCCGGTACCCGACGTGCACAAGCGTCATCCTGGAACCTGTGAGTCGGCAAGCGTCCTACGGGGGAACTCAAAATTCGCAACGCACCCCTCCCTCCCTTTCTTCCCAAATTCTCGGTACTGGATTCTCCACGTGGGTATTCGAATCCGATAAACGTTTTGTGCCACGCGCGAAAACTGCAACCTCGCGGCCATCAACGCCAGCGCCTTCATGTGCGACTTGGGGAGACTACGAATCGTGTCCTTTTTTCTTCCCGGACAAGCCATCCTCGTTTGGCGGAACCTGCTAATCCAAGCCAAAGAGACTGCACAAGGAACTCCCTTCCTGCGTGACAAACTGCGCGCAACGGTGGATGGTCACCTCCTGTCGAAGTTGCCCCTGTCCGCGTGAACGCGATTGTGAAAAGCTTCCCCGTACGGAAGGAAGCAAAAACCGGGAGTAAAGCGCCGCGGGAGACGTGGGCGAAGTGGGAGTTCGCATCGGGGAAGGGGGGGGAATAGCTTTTGCGAGCGATGTGTTTGCGTTTGCCACCGCGTTCCACCGCCCCAGTTTCCCCATCCCTCGCACCACTGACAGGTAAGGGCACGGTTGGGAGAAGCCGAAACGCATCCTGCTTGCTACTCTGGGTATTTGACAGGGCAGGTGAGCCGGCATTGGACACCGAGTCAAATCTCTCTCTTAGTAGCGGATAGGTTCGCGTGCTGGAGCGACAGTGCGGTTGCGTGCAGGCAGAAGTGCGTCTCTGAATCTCGAAGATGACGAGCGCCGTGTGGGGTCCAGACTGGACAGATTGGATACTGCGTTTTAGGTGGCGTACGTGGAAATCAATGTCGGCACTCCTGCGAAAAAGCTCCGCCTCATACCATGTCTGGACGCAAATGACGTAAAGATTCTCAGAAAGTATCCGAAAACCCAAACAACGTCAAAAGGTAAAAGTTCTTTCATGGAACTGCTTTACCAAACCGTGCTTCCAGATCTGGGACGTAGGTATGCTTGGAATGAATCCACCACTCACGAAAAGCACCGTGTACATTTCCCTAAAACTGGAATTAATTTTCAGGAAGAACAGATTGGAGATTATTTTCAGGTGATTCCTCAAGCACAACTGCGTTCACATCTACAGCGTCTTTTTTTTTTTTTCAATAATTTTTCATTTTATCGGGATGCTCTCAAGCCTTCGATAAGAATGTCTGTGCTTTCTTCCATCTTCTGATTTAAGCCCGCGTCGGAGGCTTTGTGGTTAAGGCTTCCGCGCGTGGCACCACCCTGCGTCACGGGTTCGATTACTCCTGCAGAAACTGACGCCACTGCGTCGTTGGGTTCAGAGTTTCTCCTGCAATGGCCGCGACTTCCGCTTGTCTTTGCCGCCTTGCCCGCAGCAGCCTTTGCTTCGATCTCTTCCCCTGTACGTGTCTCTGAGCGGAATTTTTGTGCTCCTCCAATGCACGTTCTTCGATGTTCGTCTTCTGGAACCGTGCGCCAACGCTCTGCATGAATTCCCATCCGTTTCAACTCCTGCTGCTCCAGAAGCAGCACTTACGGCGTACAGAGGATTATGGGGTCATGAAGAGTTTCCTATCGCTTGACTTGAGGGCGTGGCTTCGCTTTCGAAGGTATTTCACTCGGAAACACGAGCAGACCAAACACTGGTGTTTGCAACGCTTGTATGAAACTTCCCCTGGCCGCTGAATTCCATGCACAGATCCCAACCCTCGAATCACTGGTTAACAGGAAGATAACTTTTGCACTCTGCCGTTTTACCAGCTTTTCGCGAATGTGCGCACTCGTAGACAAGGATGAGTGGGAATGCAGCTGACATGAAGCAGCTTCTTATGTGCTTCCTGCACCGTAGATTCAAGACGGTAAACGCTTCCTCCAGGTGTTCGTCTTGCAGGACGCTTTCCAAAATGATAGGCACGAGAAGACCGCCCTCGAGGGTACATTGGGACTCGCTCCTGGATGGGAAGCGCCCATGCCAGATATGCAATACACATTTTTCAAGAACTGGGACACCACCTACGATAATCCACATCATCAGATGTCAATTTCATGCCACAGGTAATTGATTTGTTGATTTGAAATTTCAGCTGAAATCATGTCATGTGTCGCTTTGCCATTGCTGGAAGATTAAAGATGCCAAGACTTTTACATCACAGAAGTGCAAAGGTTCCTCCACTCTCAATGTAGGATATTGACGATGGACCCTTCGGCATTTCTTGTGAGCCGAGCCGTGCATGCAAAATCAGCTCAGTCTGTAGAAATGCGGTCTTCTACAAGTATTAAGAACTGCTATCTACATTGTAAAGAAAGCAAATGCAAGAAAGTCAGGGATTCCTTCACAGAAACCAACCACTGCAGGCAGCTGATTGCACGCCTCTAGGACATGGGCGTGGCTGCCACGAATACCAATCATTCGTTTCTCAATGCAGCGGGCGAGCGGGTGCACCAGGTCGTTTCATCAAATCGCCGAGGTCTGCAACGCTTTGGAATTGTTCTTCGTGATTGTCGAGTTTTCCTCTTATGAGGTATTTCTGTCAAAGAACTGGATGTTGTAGCATGCATGGAACGCTAAGACCTTCTACGTAGTCTTCTACGGTGCTCGCAAACTTCCGCTTGACATCCATTTGTACTGAAGAAACGAGAAAATCAGGTTTCCACAAGGGTGCCTTGTCATTGCCGAGGAATGTCTCGTCCGTCTTCGACTAGCAATTAGTGACCTTTCGGCCTTATTGCGGTGGCATACCGAAAGAGAAACGACTGCGTTCTTTGAATTTTTTTCTTCCTTCGCAACAGTTGTCATATTTTGTCTCTCCGTCCTGGGGAGAAAAGCACTGGGGAAACAATTCGGAGAGCTAGGACACCAGTCTCAGTGCTATTCTTAGGAATAATATCTGCTCTCGACGAGATATGCGAGGGAAAACGGATGGTGATATCTGGAATACTTGTTTCCTCTGCATTCTGACAAGAGCCTCAGACAAGACCCGGAAACAGACTGACATGCAAAAAAAGGTGCTTTTTAAAGGCAGCAAGAATGAACGAGGGCATCCATTGCAACGAGGAACCAAGAACAATCTAAGGAATTTCCATCAAGGAATACCCAGGATTCAGAAAACAGCTGTTTCGCTGACGTCAGTTTTCTTGAGATCGCAAAACAAACCGAGGATTTCCTTCCCTGAAGATGTCCTCCACGTTATGCTGCTTGCGAAAAGCAGTTCGCTCAGACACCACCCCAATGCAACTGGCCCGCGATCTCTCACTATTCAAAACAGGACACCAGCAGTGGAGACAAAAAAGGATTTCTAATGGAGCAGGAGCAATCCAGCGCCTAATTTTGTTTCAAAGCCCTCTTTACGACGCGGGAACATCTCACTGCCCATGTTGTAGCACCATGCACTTCACTTCGTCTCTTGAATTTTCTGGGAGAAAAGAGATGCCAGAAATCTTGATGCGGGAGTAGCAGCCGTGCTGCAGACTGGCAATCACGGAATTTCCCACGACTGAGGAAACTCTTTCCAGGGAACCCAACGAAGCGCAAGGATTTCTCACATTCGGGGACCACATCTGGGGTGAGAATCAATACCTGGATTACAATAACGTAAGGGAAGAACAACAGTGGATATTTCCCGCGAAAAGGTAAAGGATGAATGAGTCGATGACGAGACTGCAAGGTGTCTCCTTGACAAGCGCACAATGAGCGATCTGTTTTCAGTATGAAACTGGGACAAACAGCTCTTTCGGATGAAGGAATCAGCTTCCAACTTACCTTGAACCATAAAGGGATGGGCTTGCCTGAAAAAGAGTACCGAAGATACTTGGACATTCTTGGCGTGACCGAACCTGAGGAGGTACAAAGGGAAAGGTGGGAGATCCGTTGGAATTGTCGTGGACGTAGATAAACTGCGAGAAGATGGAAGCTGCTCCGGACCTGGAATTCCAGATAAGAAACGCCATCTTCCGATTCACTGCTCAGGATTATATCCGGAAAACTGACAACGGCTGTACCAGCCTCGTCGTCAGCACCATGAAGCCGTATTTCGGCAGACTCTTCTTTGAAAAGTATACGGTGGAGGTCAACTTCTGGGAAAGCACCTTGAGGTACTTCGAGGCGTCCAAGATCAAGAGGAGCCAGCCGTAACCGCGTTCCTGCAACTTGTCTCATTCGGGAGAAGGAGCTCATCTCGATGCTACAAGAATAAACGAGAATAAACGAGCGCTCCTGGCACCAGCCTTTAGTCTCCACAAAGGCGAGCGCACGCCGTCGCAGTCGGCTGCTCGCGGGCAGGCAAAACTTTGAACGCCTCCCATGAATCCGCACGTTGGAGAAGCTCGCCATCCCCTCCGACATCCGTTCCTGAGGAGCACTTGCGGTCGTTCGTCCTTGTTCGATTGCACCCACAGAGACAACTCGAAACTTTTCCTCCGACGCTGCCCTCCCGCGTGCACGACTCCATGACCTCTCGGCGCTTCCTGCGACCTGGAATTCAGGAAGCCTCGAATCGCCCCGAGTTGAGGCAACTCCGCGGGTCTTCCGCCGCACTCCTCTCCAAGGTCAGCGCGCGGAATCGCCGCGCGCTCTGGCTATCTCCGTCGGCCAGTGCGGCTCACTTTGGGCGTTGCCTGAGAGCACCTTTCGGGCAGTTGTCGCACACGTTCGAGCCGGAAATGCGGAACGCTGCATCTTCAAGGAAGCAGTTTTGTTCTCAACGGCCGAGTCCGAGAATCCAGGTCTTCATGCGATGAAGAAACCGCCAAAGAGAGGCGGCTGCTCCTTGCATTCGGCAATGTGTGCGCTCTCCGAGACCACTCGCGAGCGATGTATTTGGACACGGTGGTCCGCCGTACTGTGCCCACAATAGCTTCGATGGTATCCACGAAATCCGCAAGTAGGCATTCGGAGGAAAGCGTAAGGAGCGTTCTCAGGTCAAGTCGCGTTCCATGTACCAGGTCCTGATTTTCCGGTTGTTCGGAGGTGCTTGCTGAGCGACAGTCCTCACCGGTGCCGGGAGACGCCTGCTTGGTGCAAGGCGGCAAGCAGCCAGTCAGTCAATCATGAAACGCTTGCCTTCGAGGAGATCGGGAAAGGCACCGGACGTCGTCTCCAACGTTCCTCGCGATGCCGTGTAGAACGCTGGCACTCTCTCTAAACTCCGAAGAAAAAGGAGCCTTCTAGAGAAGGAAAGGGACAGTTCTTGTCGGCACGAGTACGTAACGACTCGAGAAATGCAGAATCTTGCAATGCGGATCATGAGCAAGCCATCCGACTGAACTTCCGTGCGGTTGGCTTAGCAAGAGATGGTCAGCGTTGGATTTGAAATGGACAATGAAGGTATTCACGTTTCCGTCGTAAATGAGTGGATCGAAGCCAATCGGTTTCCCTAGGTAATTATAAGTATCTTGGATGGAAAGGGACGGAATTGGTGCACCATCCGCAGACAGCGATGTGTTATGCACATGCGGTGGGGAGGCTACTTATTTGGAGCCGCACTTATTTGGATTTATTTGCAAATTTGCAGCTCGGGTTGAATCTGTCAGTGTGGTGACGGCCATTTGTAGCTCATTTATCGAGCTAGCAATAAGCGCAACATCGTCTGCATAAGCAAGCGGAATAATAGAGGGGTGTTGGTGCTTCAGGATTCGGATAAAGGGTTCTAGAGCGATGTTAAATAACAGCCCACTTAGGGGACATCCTTGGCGCACTGCGGAATGAATCGGTATTGGGATCGTAAGTCCGCCGGAAGCCACTATCGTTGTGGTAGATTCCGAGTACATTTCCGCAATGATTCCATGGAACTGACTACCGGCCCCTAGCACGGTCAACGTGTCTAGAATGAGCTGATGGGGGATGGACGTAAACGCTTCTTTAAAGTCTATCCATGCAATGGTGATGTCTTGGTGGTGCACTCGGGAGCGCTCGAGTGCAGTGGTCAGCACAAAGTTTTGCTCCAGCACGTCATCATAAGGAAGAAATCCCTTTTGATGGTGTCCAAGGATTCCGTTGTTGAGGATCCACGAGCGCATTCTTTTCTCAAGGATTTTGCAGAATAGTTTGCCAACGGTATTGGAGATTGCGATGGGGCGAAACTGCGTGACATCTGCCGGATCAGATGCTCTAGATTTAGGGATTAGGACTGTGAGTGATGTTTTGCAGCCGCTGGGGATACGCAAGTGACGGACACATGAATTGTATAGAGCTGCAAGACAAGATCCGTCTGGGTCTGCTTTCCGCAGGATGGACTACTGGATTCCGTCATTTCCTGGGGCAGTGTCTTGGGAGTTCCTCAACGTCAACGGAACTTCTTCAGGGGTGATCTCTGCCCAATTCACTTCCGATGAAGCCAGAGTTAAAGGGCTTTCCTTGAGTATGTCCGCGTTCATCATCTTTGCTGAGAACATTTCACTAAAAATAGTTTGAACCATGGATCCGTTAAATTGAATGGGATTCGGGTGAAGAAGAGTGCGAATGGCTCGTTTTCGGTTTCGCCGATACAGGAATTGAAGTAGTTCCGATGAAGTAAGGCGAAAGGCATTGGAAGAGGATGTAGGCCTTGTGGAAGGGTAAAATCGGCGTATGTGGGATGTCGAAGTTATGGTATTCATAATTTCGTTGAGGGTGTCAAGGGTACGTTGCCAAGTGTCATTATACGCCGATTGTGTAAGAAGGGTTGTGAGGATCGGAGTGTAAGAACTAAGGACGGAGTGTGCTCGTGTGTAGTATATGTTGGGTGTGTGGCAGAACGTGTTGTGCTGCGGAGACATAGGGTGCACGTTCGCTGGTTGAGTGCAAGGGGTATAAGGGAGTTGGATGTATTGGTTGTGCTCGCTGTTGTAAGGCTTCGGAGGAAGATGAATTTGATGGAACTTTGATAAAAGATACTGATCCTGTTGGCGTACAGGCTGTTGTAAGGAAGGATGCGCTGTTTCTATGGCTACAGGTGGTGTGGGTGGGTGGGGGTTCGGGTGTAGCTATCGCATCAAAACGGTTAAACGTGGGTATCGGGAGAGAAGTGCGGAATGGGGATAGAAGTTTGTTGCTTTGATTTTGGAGGCGTATATGCCATCGCATGTGATTGTGTAATCCACGCATAGAAGGAAAAGTGGCCATACAGTTAGGAATGTTACATTGATAAGAAAGGGGAACCGTGGGGGGTTGAGGGCGAGCGGAGTGTTTGTAGCACGGATGATGTTGAGTAGGATAGGAGACATCGGAGTTGCATTTCCTACAGAGTAACCTGTGCTTTTGGAAAGGAAGCTCGTGTGCTGTCGTCAAGTGACGTTTAAGAGACCGAAGTGTGTTTCTTGCATCAAGAGTTTGTGTTCTCCAGGGACAATATGACAGTATGCAGCATAGGGTGCGAGATGCGGGAAATCGAACCAAAAGGACGTTGTCAGGTGTAAGAGCCACATCATCGTTAGCAATTGGTGGGAGTGAGAGGTTCGTAATTGGAGAGGTAGTACGACGGGCGGTGGTTTGAGGAGAGGCTGGACAGCCAGGAAGGGTCCGATTGGTTGGTGGTGCAGCTAAACACTGTCTAGAAGATCAACGGTGTCTAGGTGGTACTGGATTGCGTTGAAACTTTGGAGGAGGTCTTTTGTACTGTCGAGATGTGGATGGTGAAGAGGATGTGTGTGCTGGATGCAAAGTGAGAGGTGAGAAGAGGTTGTTTTGTTTGCGGATCGCTGGAAAAGAATTTTGTTGTGTGGAGCTATCTACGGTGTGTGGAGAGCTCGCCACAGGTAAAGCTTCGCATGGTATTTCGATCAAATCAGGGATCTTTTCGAGGGATCGCACTTCGGTGGAATATTTTTCGCGGAGGGAGTTGCAGAAGCACGGATGCAACCGTTGGGTATAGCTTCTCGAAAGGCACGAGTTGTTCTAATACGAATACAAGGTGGGTTTAGGGCAGTAATAGGATACTTTGTAGTTTGTTCTCGAGATGAAAAAGGGATACTGCACTGTGGAGGGGATACAGAAAGGCACGGTTCAAGGGAAGAGTTTGTCTCAGGATTAGATTGCACAGAATTAAATAGGGACTGAATAAATGCCTTCTTCTTAAGTTTTTCCATTCGAATAGGGGAAGAGCGAGTACTAAAACGTGCAGGAAGTTGTCTTGCTATTGGGGATTTCCTGCAGACTGAAGATGATTCATGTTGAGACGTCGACGAGTCATGTTGATTCATGTCGACGAGAACATGACGTCGGCTGCCACGTGATCTCATTTTCCAGAAGACGCAAGGAACGAGATTTTCGGCATCCAACGCCGGTTCTGAAAGGAAGGAACGGCCGAAGCCCTGTCCCCTACCCTCACCATATTTTCATTTATATTCTTTTAAATATGTCTTTGTGGTCCCCTCCCTCCCGTTCCGGACTTTCGGTTTACCGACCTGCGTGTCGGGGAGCCCTCCCTTCGTTTTTCTGGGCCCTTTGTCGGAACTCTGCTCCCGGATATTTTAGCAATAAATGCCCCGGCACACCCGGGTGAGAAACAATTGCATCTTCGGCATAGGCGGTCGGCTTGCAATCTTCTTGCTGCTCCTCTAATTGTTAGGACATTAAGCCTTGCGGTGTGGATGAAGCGATACTCTGCGAATCGAATGTTGTCACCTGAAGTCATCGCCGCCAACTGGGACGACTTGCCATATGCTGCTCACAGGGAGCACTCGCTGTTGTTGGACTCGAAGGGACCGATGACTGCGCTGCAAAGCCAAGCACGGGAATGGTTTACCATCAACCCAACGTAGAGAAGAAAACAGCTGCTGATGCGAAAGCACGCTTAGTTTATACTCCAAAGCTTCGCTACTAGGGCAAGTGTCCTCTACTGTAACTGCCGCTTCAGGTGATCCAGCATCAGGAGGCCGAGGCCTTTCTCGCGGCGCGGAGCGCACAAGTCCTTCAGGCAGAATCGGGGGCTTCCTTTGCCCCACAGGGCTATTCTCTGGAAATCCATTGTCCGTCTCTTCACACCGTTTGGTGGGGGACAAACAAAAAGCAGGGGGTGGAGGAGAGGGGCCACAAATGTTTTCTACACTGAGGCCGTTCTGGCAAAAAAAAAACTGCTATCCTGGGATGGACCAATCGCCAACTCTCACTTCTGGAGCCAGTTGGACCGTACCTTTGCCGGAGATTAGTCCTCCTTAGTATACCGAGGTAATTAAATTCCGAACTGTAGTGATCCTTCAGCGGATCCAGTCCAGCTGACCAGACCGACTGCTACCATAGACAATTTCGGCTTGTTCACCTCCAGTCCTGCCCCGTCGTTTAACAGTTCGAAGAAATTCTTGACTGTGGAAGCCAGGGTGGATATGGGGAGCAGCAGTCTCCTTGTACGCCCTCGACACCAACTCGAAGTAGGTGCTGAAGAGCAAGGGTCTCAGGATGTCGTCCTGCCGTATCCCTCGGACCTTGCCGAGCGACATTGGCGTAATCAGAGTGATGCCAGTGATTTCCGTTCCGATATTCCCACCGACCGACGGCACGCATCCGATCCGAACGCTGCATTCAATGGATATTTGTCTCTTCCACGTTCTCCTTTTTTTCCTTTTTCTCTTGGATCCGTTTTTGCAGTTCCGGAGTGTGCTGCACGATTTGGGTGGATGGCAGCGGGGGTCGCTCTTTTTGTTTCTTCTTCGAGTCCAGCGCACATCGTTTTTTTTTGGCTTTTTTCCGAAGACAAGATGCAGAGTATCCTTTTCGGGGTGCACCGTTCTCGTCTACGCTTTGGTTGTGCATTGCAAGCACCAGATGCTCAGCCGCCTCTTTCGGAGGTGATCCGTGGTGTCAGTGCCTGCAGTACTCAGGTTTCCTACATGCTACAGATCGATTTGTTCGTAAGTTGGCGCGAACTTTGATGCGTGCACAAACAAAGCGAACCGTTTTGCAGAATTTCCACCAAAGTGGCTGTTCCGAATGCATCACAAGATTACGGAAAGCTCCCCTACTTGTGGAGCAGCTCCATGGGTGAGTAGTTACCTTCAGAGCGAGGACGTATGCCGGCTTCTGTCTGCTGAGAACTCACCGCGGGGATTCTCGGGGAGTAATTTTAGAATTGTAATGGATTTGTAATGGAATCAGAGACCGTGAGAAGACCTTCTGTTAAGATGACTGGAAGTTTCCTTCCTTTTTAATGAGAGTTTGGAAAATTCGTGGAAACTTTAACGTTCAGGACGACTTCAGAAAGAATCCTAGATCGTCTTTTTCGGGATTCCCTCATTCGCATTCTTTACAGGAACGGAACATCGATTTTGATTTTTTTCAAAGCTCAAATGGTGGGTTGTTTGTGAAAACTATATACCTTTTGTTCTGTTGCACTGGAGGTACAAAGTGGGAAACATTGGTGCAAGGTGAGGAATACATTCCGGTTCACGGCAATCTGGAAACCAAATCACTCCGTGGTCTTTTACTTCTGGCTCTCTTTTACATTAACTCTCAAAATGCATGCCAAGAGAAGACACTGTATCAAGAGGTCGAGATGTCAGCGAAACTGCGTCGTAGCCTAGCATGCTGAAGTTTGGAGTGCCTTGATTCCCTCCTGATGCAGTATATCCAATGAAGAATCCTAAACAATTCCCAGTGACTAACGAAATTGTTGCACTGTTTGTCAGGACTACAGCAATGCATCTCTTCGTCGGGAATAAAAGGGAATTTTTCAGTAACATTTCCAAGGGTCCTCATCACATATCTGTAGAATGGGCTTTTCTTGAACTCCTTCCATTTTGAAAAGTAGCAGAAGTTTCGCGAGAAAAATGTTGGTCATGATACGACCGCTGGGTACATCGGAACTTTCCTATCTGCTAGTAGATCTTTGAGACTTACAAACTTTTAAGTCTGCAGGGTTATGTACTGCCGTACGCGTCTTCGAATATGAAAATGGATGTGTCGGAAAATTTTAAACTAAAGTTCGAGAGCAAGTGGAGAGTCACTGCATCACAGTGACATTCGGATTTTGAATTGCAACCGCTGGACAGAGGCTACAGTCGAACTGGAATTGCCAAGCGCAAGCGAGTTTCGAATGCGACAAAGAATCAGCACGAGGACTCATTATGGTGTTACTCTTACGCTGTTTTCTAGGTTGCTGACCTTCCAACAGTCCTCTGAATGGGCCACGTGGTAGCACGTTTCTTCAGAGGAATGAATGTCGATATTTTCATTCCATTCTTAAAACATGGTTAGGAAGGTTACTAGTGGCTGATGCCCATGGATAAGCGGCGTGCATGCTACAGAGATTCTTACAGCTTACGGATACAGTCTTGCACTCCTTGAACACTATGCACTAATTACTGGATCTTTGGTCCTTGGTAAACTCCGCTCTCCGCTCCCTCACCTTCTACCCTGCGGGAAAATCCTTGTCTTCATCTACCCATCAATGGAGGACGTGAGTCATTAAATTTCCAATGATTTGCCGATACTCTCCAAGAATCGGAAAGGGTCCAGAAGGGTCCACGTTTTCAGCGTTTCCTGCTGCAAACGATCCTCTGATTTTAGAGGCAAGAGAAGGTCCTCTTGCAGCAATCGCGATTGGACGATACACAACACGCCCGTGTCTTCAGTGACGCGGCAGGATCATTGCTGGTCCTTGGAAATCCATGATATTCTTCATGAAAAGTGGACCAGGAACCAGAGACTGTCCTCAAACCTTGGCATGGGAGCCAAGCACCCACCTAAACGACACTCACATTTGCATTCATTCAGCAAAGAAAGCTGAGATCGGTGTCTTGTCAAGGAACAAGTCCTTAGCTTGGAGTTTGTGCTCTGCAGAAGCTCATAGCACTTGCCTTCAAGCTATGCAAGAGGAACCGCAATATAAGCGGAGTCGTTCTCTTGAAAATGCAAGATGAATCTTGTTTTGGTTCGGATAAAGTTCGAAGAGCTCAAAATCCAAATACTATGTTTATTTGGTTTCTTGCTGTAAACATACTTTCTTGTCCGAAATGCAGTACAGCAAGCGAAAGATTTTCAGTAACCTTTCGACCTAAGACAACGTTTCAAACGAAAGGAGCCGGAAGAAGTCTTTCGTGTAATACGGGAAGCCATGCAGTGCTCCCAGATCCAGGAAAATACGATGAGAAGTGCAAAGATTGCAAACCTGGAGGAGACAGAACGGTGTCCAGGGATTATATGCGTTCAAAGAACTAACGAAAATCTGCATCCCTGAGGTCGCCGATGCTTAGAACCTAATCTGTCACAGTGGACATAAAGATTGGAAACGCTAGCGAGAGCACTGCCCTGTCCAAATGAGCGTCAAGCTTATAATAAAGCGACTATGTTGCGCCGCAGTTCGAAGAGATCTTTGGATGGCTGATCGCAGTGATGATGATCTGCGGACTTTTTAACGGGTTGGCATTCACTGGGTGTTCGTTTCGGGGTAGTCGATCCTCCATCAGTTGCTGAGCGTTTGTGGAATCTCACGAAATGTGCGTTCTTGTGATCCGACGCGCGTGCTTTCCATTCCTAACATTTCAGGAGTGGAAGACAGAAACCGAGGGAACCGCCAGAATTCCTCTACATATTCGAGCTCCAACACGGGGAGCATAGGACTCAGACTGCCCCTACCTGATTCTATAAATCCATTTTTCAGACCACTTAAATTGTATCTTGTGAACTTGGGAATAAGAGCTCCTGACTTCGTTTCATTTGTTTGTCCTACATTTTACAAATAATTTGAACGGAATTTTCAAAAGTCGATCTTCCCTTACAGTAAACACACTATGCATTGGCTACTTCAAAATGAGCATGCGATGCCGCTTTGAAAATTCCTGCTGAATACAAATACGGCAACCTACCCCTACTGCATTGGAAGTATAAGCATGTGACTGTAAAGCCGAAATTCTGGAAAACGATCTTTTTCAAGTTTTTGATCTCTTTGCTCATGCTGCATGATGAAAAATTCCTAACTCCAATAAATAACAAACTTCGCTAAATTGATTTTATACAGACACTTTCATCGACCTGGGAATGATCAACAAACACCAAAACCATAATTTTTGTACCTAGGAACAGGGACAACTATATGAAAATAATCATAAACTAAATGCAATGTAATACCAGTTTCAATGATGCTTTAATTTGAAAGTGTGAAAATTTGAAGCATCCCTATCTCAGTTTCCATGTCAATTCAAACACAAAAGATTTCACAGTTTTTTTTTTTGGCAGGATTTTAAAGAAAAGGGTAGATAGGATGAGATCAAAAGTACAAAGAAGCAACAAATAATATAACAAACCACATGAATTCATGTCCTAAATAACTCAACCAAATCTGCACATTCTGCTTAAAGATGAAACAAGATGGAAGGCAGACATAGTCTGCTTGGCTGTTTGAATTATTTATTGCCTCAAGCATAGAAATGCATGCTGGGCATAGCATCATTATCAACTTTGCTTTGCTTGCAGTTTCTGTGTTTATTTCTAATTAATGTTCTGCAATATGTTTACCTTTAATTTTTTTTATAAAACTTAATTCAAAAATACCCTAAGTATTGCTAGCTTGATACACTCATACTGTTTGAGAATTTCAATCAACTATAGGCATTAAATCAGGCCATATTTATATAATCAAATTCCATGTTTTGCTTCTTAGGTAAAAATTTATAGTTACAGTATTCTTATTCCAAACATCTTAAGACTTTGCCAACCAAAATTTCTATTCAGTCTGATTCACAAACTTGTAATTACCTTATTCCGAATATTATCAATCAATCAAAACCCAATCGAATAAGTTCCCTAATGGAAAAAACAAAAACAGAAAAAAATCAGCCTCTACCAGAATTCAAGGTCTGAATATATATATGTATATGTTATTATATTATCATAGTACTCTGAATGTGAATATAAAATGCATACAAACAAAAATAGGAGCCAAGCAGGGACAACAAAATGATAACTTTGTTTTGGTTATTTTTCAAATTCTTCAAGATAGTTTTGAATCTATGCTTTTTACTCAGTCAAATTGAAATCAAATCTTGGCTAAATTGCCTTTAGTACTCATAAACTTGATTAGTAACTATCATTACCATAATCCTGTTAAAGTTTCTTTTGGTTTGTATCTCATAGCAAAGAAACAGACTATCTCAACACAAATTTCCTTTATATTTAACACATTAATTAGCCATTATGAATGGCAACGTCCAACATTCTTGTTTCTATTGTATGCTAATCTATAACTTCACATCTTTTGGTTCTATACACCTCAGAAATCATTGGCAGAGATTAGCAATTGGCTAAGTAATTACTCCAAGGTGGATCTTTCCTGCAAACAAACACAATATCTCAAGTGTATGCTGCATTTTCTTCTCTTGTTTCTTAGTTAATGACTACACTAAAAATCCTTTTCTAAATATTTGATTTTCTCAAGAGTGATGTCCATTGAATTTTTATGCTTAAGTTTCTCCAAAATATGGTTCCATCCTGTTGCTGAAACATTCCTTGAAATACAAACATCTGCTTTTCCAAAAGGATAATTGCATGCTAATCTATTTGACTAATCAAATGACAGTAGCCAGTTCAGTCAACAATAAAGCTGAAGTAATGTGTGTAAAATGATCTAAAATACAACCAATAATTTTCATAAAAAAAGATGCACTTGAGTTACAGTAATTGGTATAAAGGAAATAAAGAAATAGGGTTAACTATTGACCATTTTGCAAAACGAATTCTATAATGATATGAAATTCTAAGCACAACAAAGATTCACCAATTAAAAAACAACTTTAACATGTACTTCCAAGTAAGCTACAAGGTGTGCATGTCAACAAATAAAGTCTTGAGTAGTATATCGAATCACAGGAAAACCTCCACATACACAATGAAAAATAAATGTGCAGCCTTAAAACATAGCAATGGTGGAGCAACATTAAAATTTAATGCAATACAAAATACACATTATACTTAAGGATATTTATCCCATGGGTATCTTTGAAAATGTGCTAATTCCTATCATCCAGCAAGTAAAAGAGCATGTAATTAAGACTACACTTTTGACAGTTCTTAGGGATGCTGCAATTTGAAAGAAAAAAAAAATTCAGAATCTTCCACTGCATCCTGAAATCATTTAATCCTTCGCTGGCTTCCATACATTACAACTGTGAATTTTAAATCTCTGAACCTGTCATTCAATTCAATCTATGTTGATTCAACTATGCCAACTGATTACATTGAAGAAGAACCTATTTACACATGAGATTTGAGTCTCCAAAACATCACATCAAGAAGGCTGCATTAATAACAATCTTTTGCAGTAGTTTACATTAATTAGCTGCTAAGAATTTTTTGAAAACTTAATTAGGGACTTGCATATCCGATATAAGTACTTTGTACAAGATATAAGCTGTCCAGAATTAGGATATTTTTTTTACAATGCTGGGGCATCCCACATGTTTGTGCACTCATGCAACTGATGATTAAACCTGTATAGCACCTCTCATATTTAGAAAGATTCAATACGCAATACAAACTCTTGGAAGCTTACATGCCAAGAAAGCTGACAATTTCCAATATTCTAAAATATGCTGCAACAGATTCGGGGAGCTGAAGTTCTAATCCCTTCAGCTGAAGGCAGACTTCATCAAAATTCACAGATAATTGACTTTATGTGCACAGTAGATGCAGGACGATTCTGCGAGTTTTTTCCACACCCTTTGATGATTTTTTTTTTTTTTTTTTTAAATCAACGTTAAGTTACCAGTGTTCAATCAAATGCACGCCTTGACCAGTTTCATTCTGGTCATTCGTTCATAAAGAGAAAGAAAAGATCTTGCTGGAAATTTCAGGACAAGGTACTATTCTTACATTCCCCTTACTGCTTCTTGAAGGCCACGCTTTATCAAAGACGTGTATCTCACAACAGGGCAACACTATGGTGAGACCGCGGCCGAAGGATAAGAGTGAGCGCCCCTTGAATGACGGCGCGCACATTGCAACCAGAAGTCCCTTGTCGTTCGTTCCTACTGCCCCGGTGTGGTTTCTTTTCTGTCGAAGCGGAACCGTCGCACTGGAAATTCCCTGTAAAACTAAGGAATCCAAGGAAAGGAATACAAGCAATGGCATTCCTCGGGGGAGAGTGCTGCTGAATCCCGATTTGCTCGGCAACCATCCTCAATGTCCTCAGTGTCCTCAATGCTCTACAATGTTGCCAGTAATCTCATTTGCATCGTCCACAAGGCCGGAACACGCGCCCAGGCGCGCCTGCGGGCGTTCATCTGCGTCCTCCCCACTCTGCAGTGGCGTAGTTATATCAACAGCTCACAAAAGAAAGAGGTTAAGAAAACAAGGAAGTTTTCCACTTTACCTTTGTTTTCCTGTCAGAACTGTGGTTCAGGAGAGCTACATCTCCTCTTTCGTAAATTGGTGCCAATACTCGTGTCCAGAGTTTGCTTACTCATCCCAGTTTTACGTTCTATGCATCTTTGCAGATCAACCATGAGTTCTTAGTGTGATTTCTCCTAGTGGTTTCCCATTGCAACGAGGGGCACTTCCCATTCCGTTAATCCCTTTAGCAGTTCTTCAAAGATGTCCTCACTTAGTGAAGGTGGTACATTTCATCCCGCATTTTTCGTGAGGATTCATGTGACCGTGTCCTGTAGAATTTCTGCGAACTGCGTCTACTGGGCTTGAGGCTCAACCCTTTTTTCCTTCCGTGGACATTTGTCTACTACTGCATCTTCCAGTAGAGACAGTGTCTTCTGATTTCTCTTGCTGTAACTCCAGTTTGTCCCCTTGTAACTGACCTCAGTCTTTCGGAGTTCGATAAACACAACTCTATTCCGTTTTGAATTTTTCTTCTTCCGTGCTTTCTCTTCGAGTTTGTTCATGGTGTACGTGATGTGATAGATTGTACGTGACAGATTGTACCCAAATGACTAACACAGATCTGTCATCCATGCGATTCATTATTTACTGCAGCTAACGTTTCCTTAATGAACATAAGTTTACTTTTATACATATTGATTCTTCTTTTGTACGTTTCTGGATATGGATGTATGATCAACCAGACTTGTTAAAGTGATTAAGATTTATTGCCTCTTATGAAGGATTTCCTTGAACCTTTGCTCCGACGAGGCTGAAGAGTTTGGACTTGATTGCGCTCAACTGGCCATATTGAGCATCCTTTTCATTAACTTTAGAGAGTAGGGAGATATCTGAACCCGGATCTTCAAGAAATATATGGCATCTCGCTTTCTGCTACAGCACGTTCCTATCATTTGAGATCTTTTCAAGTGATCTAAGATGATTTCATTCACGATACATAGGGCAATCATCAGTAAAGCATCACATTTAATGCTTCGTACGCTTCTACCAAGGCTCTCGGGTTCTCTGCAAGAGCATGAAATCAAACTTAGTTTTGCTTCTCTATGTACTCGTGTTGATAACTCTGAAACTGATCTGTAAATCTGAAGTAATCCGTATCATGAAAAGTGTATTCGATAATCAAATTTTGCCCAAGACAAACAAAAAAAGACTAGATGGGGAATTATTATTTTCTGCTCTGTAATAGCAGAAGATACTCTGTGAAGATACGATGCGAATATACGATACGACAAATTAGACGAAACGATAAGACCAATTAGATGGTGTCCTGCAAGTTTAATAGCTGATGGATGCTATACGTTGTCTACACAAGGGCGGCATGCTACAGAGGAAGAAAAAAAGGATTCCGGAAATGAAAACGTCTTTGTACTTACAAGAGCTTTCTTGATGTTTTAAACATGGATAAACACGGATCGTAAGTTGAGCGTTCGACTGTCCTTCTGAAGGAGAGTGCTTGCTGATCCTTTTGATTGCTGGCTTTTGCAATTCTCACATTTTTAGAAAATATATGAGTAGTATCATAGCTATGATGAAAAGTTTGGGGGGGTTTTCTCTTTCGCAGCTTTCTGCCGAACTTTTTGATTTTTCTTTTGTTGGTTCTCCAATTACTCAAGAATCGCTCATCTTCTTAGGTGGGGTCCACAAAGCTCTTTAACGCTGCCCAAGCCACTTGAAGGTGCGTGCAACTCAAGTTATAGGGGGTAATCTCGGAGGAAGTACCCTCTGAACCCAGGAAGGCCCCGGAAGAAAGAGTCCATTCCTCTTACTCTTGGTAGGGAATCCCGAAACAAAACCTTCTTTATTCCCTCCGGACAGACCCCCGAAAGGGCCCCTCCTTATTTCTTCTCTGAAAGAAACACAAGAAAGAATCCGCTCCTGAATTTCTTCTCAGGAAGGCACGCGGAACTTCCAAATTTCTCTGAAGGCGCTCCTCGAAGGAAGCAGCGCGCTTCTTACACTCTGGAGAGGCAACCCTCTAGGGCAATCCAACCAGATCCATGGTACTTGATAGAGGATCTCCCTTTGAGGGATGGGGAAGACGGCTTCATTTTCACAACCGAAGGGGGACTCCAAATGGGACTGGGTCTGTGCCTTAGAGGCTCTGCTTCTCGTGAGCAGCTCTCCGATGAGGTCCACACAGGAGGAGTGAGGGAAGGAGTAAACAAAAACTCGAAAAAAAAGACGAAACTTCTGTTTCAAAGTGTTTGGAGGGGCAAGGGATCACAGATTTCTTCCTGGCTTCTTCAGCCTCCTCTGGAGGATGTTGGCAACTTCCTCTTTTTGTTGGCAGAGATGTGGCCATCTTGTCGCCTTCCTCAGGGAGGAGCGCCGATCCTTTACGGGTATTGAAATCCGCAACGATCGGTACCACGGTCGGAGAGAGCAGCCACGCTGCCGCCTACGTAGGCCAACGCACTGTGACCCGCCTTCACGCTTTGACATGGCGCTTTATTTCAATAGATGGAAACCATCGCCACTGACTCGAACTCTCTGATGTCTTTTGGTCCTGGATGAAGAGAGCAATGCTGTCCATGATCACAACTTAAGCCTGGAATCCTCCAGCGATGATTCCAGTGTCAAGAGAAACACGGAAAGTTTCGTCAATATGAAACTCGGTTCGTTCATGAGCAGGAGTTTTCAAAAGCTACTTTCGCAGAATCCTTATGAATGTAATCCTCATTTTGTCTACTGGCAGTGACTTTCTTTCCGTGCAGGATGAACTTCTCAGCTTAAACGAACTTGTCTCTCGCGCTGCTCTGCAGCAAAATGCACGATATCCGAGTCGAGCCTGATGTACCATTGGATTCCCGCACTCTTGGTCATTATTTCTAAATGGCCCTGCATCGCTTTGCTCCTTCGCTCATTTGATGCAGCTGCCACTCCGTTACATTCATCGGAGCTCATTTCCAAGTGAAACACTTCTCTAACCTCCGTGCATTCGGAAGCCGGAAGGCGTTTTTGTTCCGGCAAGCTCTTAGAGAGTGTAGCACCTAATCAAATCCGAGCAAACACGTTGCTTCCAGATTTAGTTGCTTGGCTGGTTTTTTTTTTTTTTTTTTTAAAGGCCAGTAGAGACCCCACGAGGAGATCGTTACTATTGGCCTAGGGATGATGGAAATCCGTTTGGGTTCCTTTCTGTCCTCGCTGTTTGTTCCCTTCCAGCATTTTTTTTCAGGTTTTTCAGGTTTTCCTTTTTTTGGTTCGCTAAGTACCTCAAGAGCCGGTCTCGCACCTTGCGGCGCATGGGACTCTTTCACACCGTTCCATGCCACCCGCGGAAGGTGCGTGCTATTCTTCAAGATAGGGTGCACCCCGGAAGGGGGTCCGCCCTTGGGCTTGGCTTGGCTTGTTCTTCAGGAAACACGCGAAATTGTCCTTGGGCCGCATGTTTCCATGTATCCGCTGGATTCGCTTTCAATAGAGATAGCTCGCTCCATAGCGAGGATGCGAATGCTACGCTCTGCTAGGTTGTCTCCTCGACTCTGCTCATCTTTTTTAAGGGGGAGGGGAAACGCTTTCCGATGAAAGATAGTCCCGAGAAAGCGTGAATTTTTGGCGTTTCGTGGCTCGGGATTTTGACGGCATTCCCGCTCGAATATTTATGCATTAATTACTTCTATAAATATTTATGATTACTCATCCTATCTTGCTTCAAGAGCTGGGTGGGTTTATCGATGGGTTTTTATCGCTCGCATATGAAATTCTAAGATAACAATCAGAGTATCGTGGAATGCGAGCAGGAATATATTTATAAACCAATATTCAGAAGCAGCATCCAAACAGGAGCGAACTGATATTGTAGAAGAACAAATATTTGAGTCAGACGGCACCTTCTTGCAGACAGAAATAGAAACCAATAGATGGTACCGGTAAGTTTTTCCGTTTTTTTTTTTTTTTTTTTTTAAAAAAAAAAAAACCTTCTAGTCGGAAACTGCACATTTACGGATCTGGTTAGAGTACTTGCCAAAAAAAAATATATATTCCCAAGTCCAGTTTCCCATGAGTGATGATTTTCAGTCTTATTCTCTGACGGCTTGTTTTCCTGCTTCCCCCATTCCCACGTGATGAAAGCGATTGCTGTCGGAATGCGGAAACGTGGACCAAGTTCTGTGGTGTGAGTTGTGGACGCGAATACCATGACTTGTTCGTTGCATGCGTTGCCGTAACGAGCAAACATCCGAAGACAGATCCCCCCTCTGGCCCTGTTATTTCGTTCGGCCGCTAAGTCCATCGTGCATCACCGGTCACTCGAGTTGAGGATGGAGCAAACGAGCATGAAGCATCAATGCAAAAGCCAGTGATGTAGCAAGTTCTTTCGGTGGTCTCTGCGCTTCTTTACAGTCCTTTAAAGGACACCCCATGCGTTCAAGCACTGAGAAAGAACACGCGGCGGCGGCTCAGAGACCTGAATTACACCCTTCCAGGGAGACTTCCCTTCGCGACGGTTCAGGAAATGCAGGCGCGCTGAGAGGGTGAACAACAGGGTGCCGCTCACGACACGAGCAGGAACCGCGCAGTCACGGCAACTCACATTCGAATTCAACGACATCCTCGCGAAGCTGTACGCACTCTTGCTGGTCGCGCCTTGGCTTGAAGTTTCTGCAGAAGAAATTTCTGCCCCTTCGTTGGCTACTCGCGCTTGGCCACTCTCAAATAGGAAGGACTTTGCAAACTGAAAACAGAGACCATTTTGAAGATGAAAACGGAGGCCTGATCTCACCTACAGGAAAGAATTCGAACCGCCGATGGGCTCACAACTTTCTGCATGCTGCGAAGTAGTCGGTAGCCAAGTAGAGCGTCTGGCAATTTTTCCTTCAGGTTCCAGACCGCACCCGTTCTCCACTGCCGCCCCGCTTCTCTGTTTAGTGCTCCCGACTTTGAATTGACTTGCTTGGTGATCTCATCCGGATACCGGCCCTTTCTTCCACTTGCTTTCAGCGTTTTTGGTGCTGTTTTTTAAGCTGTCTGGTTCTTCCACCGATGGAAGCAAAGCGGTTCCTTTGGTAGTTCACCGTTCATCGCTGTTGGGTTTTTATGATGAAGTTGTCTCTTCATAAAGCTATAAGGTGTGTGTGGGTGTTTTTTTTAATATGCCAAATACCAGATATTCCAATTCTATTGCTTTCCTTGTTGTTTCTTCCAATGCGTCGTGTTTGTTGATAAGGTTTATGCGCTTCATTGTCATTGAAGACACTTTTGTAGTTTGTCAATCTGCCAGCTTCATGGTCTGCTCTTGGGTTATGTGCACTTGGTAACCGACTCAGTGGCAACTCAATGGAAAGTAGCAAATAGCACTGGAATCCCTGGAAAATGCTGCCATTTGCAACATTTCTCAGCATCCAAGGCAAGCCATCAGCCTGCCCCTTGAATGAATCCCCAAGAGGATGTGTATCAGCAGTCACTACTTTCGGTCTTCCAATGCTGCATCCATTTATTCCAGCTTCCGAGCAAGAGGCATCGTGAAGCCTCACACTTCCCTTGATAGAAATTCAATTTTTCTTTCAAAAAAAGGTAGATGGATAAGTGAATACCTGATGGAGACTCCCTTGCCACGATTCTATTGGATAGAAAATGCGATGCTCGCGAGAATCCAAGTCGCACTCTAGGAACACCCAAGCCAACTCGAAACAAGCAAAACAAACACTTTACAGCACACCTCGTTTTAAAAAGCGAGAACAGCCAGAGGCGGCCGCGGTGAAAGTTTCTGAAGCTGAGGTCACTCTCGGCTCGAGTGTTTCCATTATCCGCAATCCTTGCTTCCGGGTCGTCTGCTTCGGTGAAAGAACGGAAGATGCAGACCACCCTTCTTCCATCGCTACATTGATTTTCAGTTAATTTTCATGCTACTTGTGTTTCCAGAGTGAAAACCACCATCCTGACTTTCCGTGATCATGAAGAAGACGCTCAAACTGTGGGATTACGTCCTGCTCATCTTGTCACATGTGCTCTCAGTTTGTGTTGGACTGTATTATCGATTCACAGGTGGCAAACAAAAAACGACCAAAGTAAGTGCATAAAGTTGATCATAAAGACATCCCCCCCCCAAAAAAAAGCTAAAAAATAAAAGAAAAAAACTTTTCAACATTCAGAAAATGACACGAGAGCTCTGTTTTTATTTAAAAGAAAGAAGTTACATAAAAATCCCTATCACAAATTTCGAATCACTCGAGAAAGAAAAGGCTTCAAAAAATCACACACTAGGCATGAAAAATTAACCGCCGATGCGGCATACATTTACTTCTAGAATTTTATTGATTGTATTTTTCATCCCAGGTAATGATGTGATGCTCAGATAGCTTTGCATTTTCTTCCTCGCAGACAGAAGAAAAACATGCAAAGCTATCTGAAGATTCTGTCTACGAGAATCACTCATTTTCTCGGAATCCGTAAGAATCATTTCAATTGATCCCTACGATGAGACAAGCACAATTCATCGAATTTGTATTTCGTGCCCATGAATTTTCTCTTCTGCTGGCATCTTTTTTCGAAAAGAAGGGGAAAAGGGAAAACTTGGAGCGGTCCCGAAACAGAGCCGGCGAATCGAGATTTCGGTTCCTCCTGCCAGATCCTGGTCTCCGACAATCCCCAAATGCATCACTGACCAAGTGTCCCCCCATCCCGCAGGGTAACTGCCTTTCTGGGGAGCATCCCTGGTCAAGCCGCTGTTCCAATCATCGAATCCACGCTGACGTGGGAACTGTTCCCGGTTTGTACTTCCGTATACCTGGAGCCTCCAGGTCGGAACTTTCCCTGGTCCACGATGCAGAGGGTCGGATTTTCTGCGGGCGGAAATTTTTGGTGCGATCCTCATCGGACCCTTCGGATGGGAGGTGCATGGGGCAGTGCACGGGAAGTGTTCCTTCCCTTCGGACGAGGTTCAGCAAAGATGGGTTTCGTTTTCGTTTCTTTCTTCAACAAACCGGGTTTTGCATGCGAGCGTTTTTTTGTTTTAGTTTGCTTGTTTTCAGTGCTCGGGCGTGATGGCATGAGAAACAGCGGGATGAGTCACGAACTCTTTCGATTGCCATCCTTGGAAGTGTCTCTCTTTGCGTTCCTATGCCGCCCTCCAAAATCCCTCCGAGAAAAGTGACTTCACTGACCTCCCAGTTGCGTCCCATGGGAACAGAAGTCAAAGCGACTCGTTCCAGTAACACCTGCGCGCTTTCTTCAATGGTGCGAAAAGAGATAATTATCCCGATCACCAGTCGCGATTTTCTTCCGAAAAGACGCACTCGTCTGTATCTGTTTGTTTGCTCTTTCATGGAGTCTACGGAGCGGATTTTCTTTTTCTTTTTTTTTGACCTGTCACCCACTTAAGTTCCCGAGTTCTTTGTCTTATCTTTTATCTTGCGTAATTGCGGACAGCAGCAAAATGCAATTTGTATCCTTTTATCTTGGACCGAGTCGCATCTTATTATCCAGCATCGAGTGACTTTGCTTTGCTTCTCCCGTCCGTTTATCGTGAAGTTCTTTCGATATCTGTATTAAAAGCTCCAGACGGATGCAGCGCAAACAAAAATCTCGAGATCGAAAAGCACACGAAATCGGAACCCGATCCCCATCCCGTGGGCATCTCCGCTCATCTGGCTCGATTTATTTGCAGATCTGCCTTCCAATCAGATCTGGACTCGACCGTGTCTGAAGTGTCCCACTTCAGGCAGCATGGATTTTCCTCAGAGGACGCACGGCGCTCCTCTGCCGTGCACTACAGCGACACGTGCTTACGCGAGAGGTGCATTACTTAGGAAAACGCGCGACGAAACACTGGATGCGCAGAGAGTAGCAAACACTGCGGTGCACGGATGTCGCTTGGTTTACTAGGACAAAGGCAAAACGCCAAGTGCTGAAACATTTCAATTGATTCGGGCAAATCAAGAGCAAATGATAAGTTTCCACTTACCTGTTTGTCTTTCAAGGAATACTTCCTGGGTAATGCCGACATGAATGTCCTGACCGTTGCACTGTCTCTTATGGTCAGTCTGCTATCAGCAATCACACTGATTGGAGTGACCTCGGAGATCTACCTCTATGGAGCCAAGTTCGTGTTTATCAACATTGGCTTCCTGTTGGGCACCCCGATAATGGCCTATCTCTTTGTCCCCGTGTTCTTCAAAGAGAGCAGCATCAGTTTGTACGAAGTAAGTCAGTTTTTCGTTGCACACAGAGAGGCACGAGCTGCCCACGCTTGCTCCGTTGGCTTTTCGGCTTTTTCAGGCGCGCGTCCGTGTAGGAATAGATGCATCTGGTGTCGAGCAGATGCTCCTTCCTAGAGCTAAGAGGCACCTTTAGATGACTCGCACTGTCCCGGATCCAGTTCTTCTTCTAACAATTCAGAGGGCACAGATAATACGAATGGAGATGGTGCCACAGAAAGAAGAGGATTCGAAATCGTGCTTAGCGTCAGATCGAACAAGTCGCACTACGGGCAAGCACGCGGCTGCTACTTAGACACGTAAAAGTAGAGGTGCAATCCTGACTATAGAGGAGCCTGCGTCGGCAATCAGGCCCCGGTCTTGTCCTGAGGAAATGATCGGACCAAGCAAAAGAGTGGTCCTCTGGTTCTCTAGAGCGCTTCCGTAGGAAATCGAGTCAATAGCTTCCGGCGTTATCGGATGGAGGGTAAAAGGTGGAAGCGTGACTCTGTCTGCTTGTCTCCAGGGTCGCTTTGCTTAAGGAATAGGAGAGCGCCCATGTTTTAGCTTAAGACTGACTGCTTGCGGTTCTGCATCAGAGCCTCCTAAGGTTCCACAGCGTTGCCGCCTCCCAATGCTGAGTCATGCATCCCAATGATTCCCGAGGATGCAGAACGGCCGAACTTCCCGGGAATTAGCTTGCACCCGATTCGAGGGCAGCTTTCATTCCTTCGTCATCCTTTCTGTATCCTGCATATTTCCACAGCTGCTCACCGAACTTCACGGTTCCAAAGAACACGTCGATCGCCGGCTAAACACAAGAAGTTTGAACCCTCTATTCTTCACTGGACATCTCTATCTGAGTTTTCGCTCTCGTAGCAAGTCTCTCGTTTCCAGGGTCATTCGCCTGCCCATTCGTTTGCTTGAGCGACACTCGCTTCACGCTCACAGTTCGTCATAGCGTGCATCATGTCGGATGATATTTGCATCGGGATTTCCTCCCTCACTGAGCTTTGGGAAGTTTGTTTGCTTGTTTGCTTTTGCACCGGTCATCTCAAAAGGGAATTGGCATTTCCGGAAGAGGTGAAGTGCTTTGATAATTGGAAGATTCCTTCTTGATCCGCTAGAAGAAGTGTTCGAAAGAGAACCCAGATTCGTCTGTCAAGTGCTGCTAAATGGGTTTGAAGGCAAACCTTCCAAGAAATTCAGCCTCTAAGAAAGCGGACTGCAAACTATTGAAACCATTCTTCTGAGGTTAAAAGATTTTCGGGCTTCATGGTTGCAAATCTTGTACCCTTGATCCCTAGTGCTGGAATCTTGTGTCTTCAGTTCTTATGAGTATTCGGCTGTTGCGGGAGTTGCGACTGAATCCTGAAGGGAACAGAACTTCTGGTTACCGTCGGGAAAACACCTCGCTCGCTTGTTATTACCGTATTACCGTACTTTCAGATAAAAGCAGCTCTCCCAATGTAGGAACATTTCCTCACTTCTGTCACGCTCTGCGAAGCTTTTTTCATTTCACAGTCTCTCTCGGTACACCTCGGAGTCCTTGGGTGCTCGATTTCCGGCTTGTTCGAGGTCTAACTGAACGGCAAGACTGCTTTCCTCCCCGTCTTCGTGCGCTCTACTAAGCAGACATGCAGCTTTGTTTTGTCGTCGACTGCTTCAATCCCAGAAACCTGCAGCCTTTGATTTCTTTTTCCTAAGAAACTGCGGATGACTAGCATCGAGCACCTAAACGAATAGCCATGTTTCGGGCATCTTCTAGGACTAGGTGGTAGTGGTAGGTCATTTACATTTACGAGCACTGCCTCCTTTTTAAGAGCTCCCCTTCCGTGTTTTTGCTCCCTGAGAAGATTTTTGGAAATCAGCAGGTGCGTCTTCAGAATGAGGGAAACGTCCTCTCTGTTGCGAAGAGGCCAATTATGGAAATCCTTTTGGATTCTTCTTTTCTTCTCTGTCTTTGCTGTTCCCCTCCATCTTTTTTTCTTTCTGAGTTGTCCTTTTTTGGGGTGCGTCAAGTATCTGAAGAACCGTCCGCGCCTGGCAGCTCACGCAGCTCTTTGACACTGTTCCATGCGAACGAAAGGTGCGTGTAATTCTTCAAGATAGGGGGCACGCCGGAAAGAGACCACCCTATGAATCCTAGCTGTTTGTTCGCTCCTCCACTGAAGAGACGCTTTCGAAATTTCTCAGAAGGGCGCTTCCTAAGGGAGCAGCCCGCTTCTCTGCACTCTGGAGAGGTATCCACACCAGACCGGCTTCCATGGTACGAGATGGAGGTTCCCTTTTAAGGAGAGGGGATCCGCTCCTTTCCACTATCCCTTTTGCACTATCGGAAGAGAACCCGACTCCTTGATTCTGTTTGTTGGAAGGACTCGGAGCAAATAGCCAGAGTCACCACCCTATGAATCGAGGAACTCTGGAGGAAGCAGTCCAGTTCCCCTCTTGCTTGGGAAGTTACCTCGCCCTGGTTGTCTCCCAAGAACCTCCAGAGGAAACCTCTTCCTTATTCGCTTCGCAGAGACCATCCGCAGTTTGTGGGAGCCACTCCTCGTTTCTACTCCGGAGGGAAACCAGCGAGGGAACCGCTCCTTGTTTTCTCTTCCTCTGAAGAGAACCCCGAAGGGACCCTTCCTTATTTTCTCTGAGGGACTCTCTTCGAAGAGCACTTCTCGACACTCTGGTGATAATCTATTTGATCAACGAGCTCCATAGACGACTGGAAGTTGAACCCTGAGAGTGCCAACTTCCAGTTCCAGCCAGTCAACGAGACGTTAGGTTTCCGTCTTCTACCAGTGCCGCACTCAAGTAGGCTAACCGGCTATGGGAATTCAAAACCCACGACGACATATCCTTCCTGTCCCTAGCGTCTTCGATCCTTCCCTCCACCGGCAGGATTCCAACCCACAACTGTTGAACTTGAACCCGCAACGCGCGGAGACTGCGACCAAACGGCCGCCAGAGAGGGCTCGAGCCCTTTCCAGGTGCGCTGCTTTCGTTCTTCCCGAACAAAGTCAGTCGTCCCCAGGACGATTCCAGACGGACGCGCCCCTGAAAGATGGCGGGTCCAGGAGGTGCGAAAGTTTCTTTATTGGTGGAGGCTAGGTGTATCTTGTCGTGTAGGGAACAAACTTGCCTGTTTCTTCAAAGAGGAGACACCAGTCTTGGGCTGGGGGATGGGGCGGCGTTTCTTTGGGACAGCAGCCACTGGACTGCTAAGGACAGATTTTTCCTCCTCAAAGGGAAAGCGCTATCAGGGAAATGACGGAAGTCTGTTTCAACAAGTCTGGACGGCCTGCCTGGCAGAACATCGCGTAGAAACGTGGAAGCGATGGTTTCATCTTTGTTTTTCCTCTTGGCTGCTTAGCAGCATCCATCTCAAGGGCAGGGGATGTGTCCAGTAAATGTTTTTCGGATGTGGAATGAGCTTGTGCGTCGTGACCACCTACGTCCAAGGGACGCCCGACTCCTGTGGCACTTACCTGGTTCTCGGATACCAAAAACCGAGCAACGGGGAAGTGCCAAGGACCAAGGGAACCAGCTGTCAGAACGCGGACAGAGGGAGAGGGAGAGGACGTGGGAGAAGCATCAATCCTCGGGATGCTTCTCCTGCATCTCCCCCTCTCTCTCTCGCCTCAGGCTTTTGTTCGGAGCGACACACGCGCCAATTGCGCGCCAAGGATGGAGACCAGATCGCGCCTTCGAAGGACAAGATTCGGTCTCCACACCGGAAGGAGATCTGGGATCGTGCCGTTCCCGGAGACCAAATGCCGTACTCGCAGTGATGCATACAACGTGCGGCAGCGACCCGTCTCGAGAATGACGTCGACGACGGGATCCACCCTCTAGAGTTCTTCTGGCTGCTCCGCGCTCGTACTGCAGATGGAGGAGAGCAGAAGGGAGAAGCCCGAAGTCATGGGACCTCAGCTGCTCGTTTGACGGAAAGAAAAAACACCCACTCACTTTGCCCTTGCTGTCTGGCAGAGAAGCAGTGTGGGTCGGTCTGCGCGTGCGCGATCCGTCTGGTTCCTCCGGACAGCGGCCGGATCTGCAGAAAGCAGCTGTGTGCACTGCAGGTCACTGTAGGCCGCTCAGAGATGCTTCTCTGGCATTTCTTTCTCCCTTTTCCTGCCTCCTCAGCCGTGCCCTCTCAAACGAAGGCTAGAGGGAGGAGAGGGGAAAGAAAGACTCGAAAGGTGCCCGCGGAAGAGCATTGCAGAGCTCCAAAGCGGCTCAGCCCCAAGACAGCCAACCGACGTAGCCCGTGCGCCTGCCAGGTGGTTTCTTTCCCTCTCTCCCCACCCTTTCACTTCTTTCCCCTTGGATGAGCCTTCCATTTTTCATTTTTTCCTTTCCAAGTACCTCGGCAGGAGATTCGGGAGAACCCTTCGCACATCCGTCAGTCTGATTTACGTCCTGCAGACGACTCTGTACCTGGGAGTGGCCCTGTACACCCCGTCCCTGGCTCTGTCCACAGTGTCTGAGGTGACCGTGGAGACGGCCGTCATCGTGGTCGGAGCGGTGTGCACCATCTATTCGGCGATGGGAGGGATCAAGGGAGTGCTGGTGACGGATGCCATACAGGTGAGTCCTTCGAAAAGTACTCGGAGGAAACGAAGCTTCCAGGCGTTCCTTATATACGCATCCATGCTAGCTGTTCTGATCAAGGGGTCCATGCTCCTGAGTGGGTTCGGAGAGATCTGGAGCATAGGGGAAAGAGGAGGAAGGCTGAACATT
This sequence comes from Raillietiella orientalis, assembly GCA_036172245.1. Taxonomy (NCBI): domain Eukaryota; kingdom Metazoa; phylum Arthropoda; class Ichthyostraca; order Raillietiellida; family Raillietiellidae; genus Raillietiella; species Raillietiella orientalis. Next base: position 100,695 of record JAYWIR010000018.1, on the reverse strand, counting down.
CCTAGGTAAGACTTGCGTGCCCTACCCGCATGGCTTCCGCTCGCCCCCTCCGGCGCTGCTGGGGGAGATAACGTGGCACCGGACGCCGACGCAGTTCCTAGCAGAAAGGAATCCCTGAAGGGTGTGCGCGGAGAAGGAGGAAGATGGAGTGGAGGTCGACTATCCGTAGGCAGGGGCGCAGTCCCCTGCAGTCGAGAGGATGGGCCCATTCTTTGAAAGTCAGCTCCCTTCCCCGCGCGTACGTGCATGGGAAATTCAGCGCGTGTCACGTGGAAGGGCGTCTAGTCAACAGATTGGGTGGGTAGGAGGGGGAGATGACCAGTCTTTCCTTCGAAATCTGAATTGAAAACGGGACGAGAGGCTTCCAGGAGCCTCTTTGATCGAGACGTCGCCAGCCCTGCATCAGGAGTCAGGGCGACCTCGACCGAGTGTGCCAAGATGACACAGGATGATATTCCCTGGACAGAGGTCAAGAAATGCCGAAAGCGAGGTCATTGCTGATGCATCACATGCGTCCCTGGAGAAGGAAACCTCCACATCGTAATGCAGGGCCGCGCTGGGCACCCAAAGGCGCAGCATGGCAGCATGGCACCAAGGAAGACACGAAAGAAAAGGAGGAAAGCCTGGCCTTCTCTGCTTTGCCCTCAGGAACTCGAGCATTAGCTCGTAGCTGTCACCGGGTCGCGGGGTTGGGTGGCGGATCCGAAGTGAGATAGGGTTCTTCGGGAGCTGAATATTCCTCCAGACTGTGTGCGAGCCACAGGCGGCTCCCACGCTCTCCAGGAGGACTCTCCAGTCCTTCCACTGACTGAAAAGAAGGATTGCATGGGATGGCGTGTGGACCGGTCCTTTACGGTATTCTCAGATTTGCCGTCTTTACACCCAGTCTATTTTTGTTCCATGTGCGTGATGCTTTGAGGCTCTTTCCCAAAGAACCCGCGTCCACATCTTCACTAGCGCCGATCCTCAGCTCTCGCGTTACCTCTTCATTTCGTGGGAGCGAGATGGGGGAAGTGGAATATTTCCTGAATGCTTTCTGCCGTTGATGTGGAGGTGTAGAGAATTCTCAGCACTTCTTCTCATCTCCTTCACTCTGGATGATGGGATTCGATGGAACGCGCCGGTTTCCCGAGGCTCGCGAAGAAACGCCAGAGAATTCTATTAAGGGACGACGCGACTTGGGAGCGCCACCGACAATCCGACCTTTCTGGAATCTTCTGCAAGAGCACGCACACGCGCGGACTGTAGGTCGTGCATGCGTGAGTGCTTTGTAGCGCGGACTCCGCGAACGGGACTCTGGTAGCGTCCGTGCTGCTCGGCTGACGCGCGTGAGGCCATTCCGGGATCGATCAAACCATCCGGGAAAGAGCGGGGTTGTTAGCCTACGCGGGAGTCGCAGTGAGCGCCTGCGACTCCAAACGCTGGGTCGGTTCCCAAGGCAGCCGTCGAAGCCTCCCTCCCTTTTCCCTGATCCATCGCGAGCCAGAAAAGCCTCTTGGGTCGTTTCCTGAGGCGCCGAACGCCACCTTGCAGGAAACAAGCAGGATGCAACGGGATTCCTTTACACTGCCTGAACTGACTTTTCGTCTTGGATGCTTCGGGGTCCCCGATGCCCAGCGAAATCGTCGGCACGTGCTGTTCCCGATGCCCAGAGAAATCGTCGGCGGTTGCTGTCCTCGATTTGCACGGAGGCAGCGTCATCGTTCACGCTCGCTGCATCGTTGGGATCCTTCGAGCTTGCGCTCCCCTGAAGCATCCTACTGACTCCGCCTCCCGTCTACTCCTCCGCTGCACGCGTGTGGACGAGCGATTCCGAAGTCACCTCTTGCCTTCTCTCAGGAGGATCCCCTCCCGGTGATCCACGACGTCCTTGCCGGTGTCTTAAGTGTGACCTCTTGGTGCTCTTTCTCCATAGTTCAGTTTTCCCACCCTCCTCGAAGACTCTTGGACACGATTCCCATGGCAGCAGTTCCCGATATGAGTTCGCAGCTGAAGGCGCGACCCTCCGTGCAGCCTCCTAATACTCCGTCCCGGGATCTCGAGCAGAGAGAGCGTAAGGAATGGAGAACGGCACTGTGAAGGGACCCTGAAATCGGGAGACGACCACGACCCCCTGTCGACATCGACGATCCGTGACCGCGACGCGAACCGAAGAAGGAGCATCTGCAATCTCCCTCTGGTAACCTCCGAAGAGGATTTTGAGAAGAGGTCATCCTCTGCAACCTCAGCTTCCAGCCTACTCACCTGAATGGAAGGGAAACGTGCCGAGAAAGCTAGAGGGGAGGGACTGCTGAATGGATGTGCGGGAAGCGCACTGCTGAAGGCACCTAAACCTACCCTCGCTGTTGTTCCAGGCCTTGGAGAAGATGCAAAATCAAGGCTGGAACGGCAGGCGGCAGAGAGGCTGCTAACTTCTTTTGCGCAGCAACGCATCGAAGTGCCGTTCTTCTTCGCGACGGCTCCGGGGCTGGTGGTTTCCTCGCCACTAAAATCACAGGCAACATCCAGCGCCGACGCCGTGATCTTTTCCTGCATGGGCAGCGTCAGTCCTTGCCCCCACCCCCTTCCCCTTTCGTGAGGGCAGGGGAACCGAGTGCACCATGAAAAGTTGTCAGAAAGAGTACTTATTTCCCTGGGACCACGAGGATTGCGAAATCTTCCTTTTGCTATGGAGCCCCACCTGAGGCGCACTCTTAACACCATGTTTCCCTACGAGCGAGGTACGCCAGCCCAGCGGCGAGGAGCCCTTCCGATAGCGGGCGGAGGCACTCTTCGGGAAGGGTCTGTCCAATTCGGACGCCCTCTCGCACCCAAGGAGGATGGCCCCTTCCGTTTGTCATCCCTCCGCGTGGCGCTCCATCCCCCGCCCTCTCCGGAACGTCATGGCGCCTGTTGGATCCGAAGCTGCGGAGGACCAAAGTACTTCGCTGCTGCCGCATGACGTCTGCGCGTTTAGAAATCCCTTGCAGCAATTACTCTGTGGCCTCGTGGCGGGGACGGCGTGACACCGTACAAAGTCCAGTTTGGTGCGTCCACGGTGACCTGCCAACGTAAGGTATTCCGCGACCTTCGAGTCTCGCAGTCCGCTTGAGACCTCGGCTTCGAGCCGACCTCTGGGAATCCGGTGATGGATCTCCCGGCGGTGCGGACCACCTATCAAGGGAGGTGTCCTTCCCGTGCGGAGCAGGCATTCCAAGTCCACGCGCCGGATTCCATTTTCGAGCTTCCACTTTCGAGCGATTCCGAGCTTGCACGGAGTTTCATGTTTGGGTTCGTTGGCGCCATGGGGCTTCCAGCAGTGCAAGGATGCCAGAAAAGAAGACGTGGGCAGCACTGATGCGAGGAGAACCACCACGGGGCGCACATGGGACGAGGATGGGGCTCGATCGTAGGAATGGCAGTCTCGAATGCGCTTTGTCAGATCTCGCTGCAAGCGCCCGCGGTAGATGCTGATCGAAAGAGGAAGCCACCAGATAGGGACCAGGGCTCCTCGGCAGAGCATAGAGAGTGGAGCAGGCGAGCAGTTCTCCGGAACGATCGACTGCCTCTATCCCCTGGTCCCTTAAAAGGAGCAGGAGCGCCCCGAATCCGCTTGCCCAAGGCGGGGGGCAGTGCTGCTAGAGGCGAAGCCAAGGTTTCAGCCCAGGCAAGCAAATCGGCTGCCTCCGCATGGGCTCCGATGGCTATATCCATCCGTCTCGAAGTTCTTTGTTCTCCTCCCAAAGTGAGGTGATCATGTGAGCTCAAAATTGTGAGAGCGCGGAGTGGAGGAGACCTTCCCTCCCTTTCTCCCTCTTTCCCTCTTCCTCACGTTCCTTATTCCTTGGACTCTTGCCATTCGAGTCTTGCCGGGCGTCTCTTCCTGCCCCGCACGCTCGTCCGTACTCGTGGAGGTCGGTTTGTCGGCACTCGAAAAGTGGACTGCGGGCTCACTTGAAGTGCAGATGCAGCACAGCGGACTGGGGAGCGAGCCTTGGCAACCATGCCGTCCGCACATTCCAGACAATTCAGAAATTAAAATGGGAACTTTTTGATCACCCACCTTACAGTCCTGCCCAGAGACTACCACGTCTTCCTGCACCTCCAGAAGTGGCTCAAAGATTCGAGGGGGGAAAGGAGTTGAAAACTTTCAGTGCTGCACTGGCTGAACTCTTAGGTGAGGGAATTTTATGCAGACGGCTTTGAAAATCCAAAGTATCCAAAGTGTTTGGAAAATAATGGTGACTACGTAAAAGAATGACATGGGGATGTACGTGTTTGTAACCAGGAAAACATTTTGGTTTCTCTTATTCGTTCTTTCTTTATATCCGATGGACCCTTCCTTTTGATATGCTCGTCGTATTTTATTTGTAAGAGTTTATTCTGTTGTCTTTTCAACTGTGATAAGCAGGTTGCTCCTGTTTATGACGGAACGGTGATGTAGATTACACTCCAAGCCTTCTATAAACTCTGTTCCTTCGGCACAGACGCTTCCGTGCAGTAAAGACAGCATTAGGTTGAACTTCGGATGTCTTCTCTAGTACCTGGAAGGCATCGTAGTCTTTACCTTGAATCTTTTTTCTCTCAGATGACTTTGATATTATTGACAAATGACGCAGGAAGCTACTTATACCGAAGCTGCTCCTTCTGCTAGTCAAACTCGATGTTGGAGAGGTCCTGAGAACAGCCTTTGCCTTGTGTAATGAAGGAATTTTGCTTTCAGCCTCAGCTACGACCTCACTATTCGCTATTCCTTTGGGAGTTTGATCGTCGGAGGATGCGTACAATTTTTAGCATCTTATGCCGTCAGTCAAACACAGATACAGCGGCTGTTAACAGCTAAGTACGCTTGTTGTTCGTTTTCCTTGAGCACCTCGAAAATGTAATTCCCAGAAACCTGAAACACGCTCAGATATCGCTGTGGTTGCAGTGGCCAATCACTACGATTCTGAATATTGTGGTCGTTCTGTGTGGCCTTGTCATATATGCCTACTATGCTTACTGTGACCCCATGCTTCAAGGCAGCATTGAGAAACCAGATCAGGTGAGAAATGCGGAACACCTTCCTCCCCATTCTCGTTATGGGGTATTTTCATTTAGAACTGGGCCCGTTCGCGATCTGCTTGCTTAAATACTTGAATAAATTCACTGGCCGCTGATCCTCATCCACTCTTAAGCTGAACGTAAGAGACAAACGTAGCCGACCGAGCTCAGGGGAGTCCTGATCTCGTTTCGCACCCGCCTCGATTGAAACCCCTTCACCCCCTCAACTGATTACCGAAGGAACCGTGTCCCTCCAGCTTAGCCGCTCTAGAAGTGCATGCTCTGAGACTCACGTTTGGGATGCTGTTCTCTCCCAAGATTTAACAGCAAGTCGATGAAGCAGGGAACCACACAAGCTGTGAAGCATGGCAGCTGCTCTCATCTCTATCGGTCAGCTTGCAAAACAATCATTCTGCCATTTACTGGTCTCATCCCGGACTCCTCTTCGAAGCGAGAAACCCTCGCTCTCCTCACAGTCCGGTCCTCACCATCTTAGAAAGCACCCGCAGGGAACTGGTTGCCTGAAATTGCTTCACTTTGTTCCACGAGCACTCTTGCGTTGGCTTCGGTGTTCACCCAGCTTCCCTTCCTCTTCATCCTGGCCCTCCCTTTTACCTCCATCGTCCCTGGGCTCTTGCAGGATTCCTTATGCATTCTCATGAGCATTTCTTCAGTATCAGAGGACTCTTTTCCAAGAGTGTGGACTACGATAATGGCCGCGCAAAGCAAAGAATCCCTGGACCAAGAAAGGCAGATTGTCAGAAGACCCGTCTTTAAGGACAGCTTGAAGCTGCAAGGACGAAGTGAAGTGCAAGAAAGTAGGAAGAGAACGATGGATTCAAAGGGCAAGGCGATCTCAAAGGAAATCAATGCTTTCTTCCAAATGATCGAAAGTGGATCGAAGTTAAGATTTACTGGAAGCACCATGAGCATCATAAGGATCATAAGGATGAGAAGACGATCAGGATAATAGTAGACCACACGAAACAGTATGAACAAGAAAATGTTCGAGTAATAGAAGAATAGCGAAGTTGATTGTCCAAGGATGGATGGAAGAAGGAATTTTTCCTTGAGTAGCTGAGACTGGTTGCCATGACAGAGCTGGAAAACTTCAGACACAGCTGGAGAAGGGGAGCGGGCAAGGAATTTCTGGCAGAAAAAAGATGTGAGGTCGACTTGGGCTGCCTTGTTCACGACGCTCCATCTTATTTTTAAACCCAGTAGTCGTTCCACACACACACACACTCACAAAGCCAGAAATAGCATGAGTGAAACATCACAACGGTGGCATTTTATGAAAACCACTCGCTTGACTGCAGCGTTTTTGCACGTTCCCTGTTTTCTCCTAACATGGAAAACAGTCGCTCTCTTGAAGGACCGAAATGCTCCATGGTATTTTTGCAAATGTCGGCGTAGCAACATGTGAGTGTGCATCCACGACGAACCCGACGTGAAGGAACACTTTGCACACTTTGTGACACTCCATCCCTTGACGATCCCACCGCGAAAAATTCAGTCGGCTGTTTGAAAACCACGGGTGCACCTCGACATCCGATGTGAGAGTGCTTTCGTGTTGGTAGAAAACAGAAACGTATGGCACGCATTCGACGTGGGAAGATGCAAACTCCCACGATTCGAGGCGACGGCGGCAGTCGGCTGGAATGAAAAAGCTTGATCCGGAATTTGATTAGTTCGAAAATCCGCTACAATTTAAAACCCCCAGTAAATCGTAATCTGAAAAAATTGCCATCTGCGTGTTTGCGTTTACTACATCCGAATTGGAATTTCCAGCTCCTGCCATTTTTTGTCATGGAGACAATGGGGGATATCCCGGGACTCGTCGGACTGTTCTTCTCTGGGTTGTTTTCTGCTGGCCTGAGCACAGTGTCTTCGGGACTGAACTCCGTGGCGGCAATCATTTACAACGACTTCCTCTTAGTAAGTTCAAAAGTTTGAGCTCAGGAGCTGCTGCTTCGCTCCTCGCTATCGGCGCTGCAGCGTCACTTTGGGAGCTCGCGGAAGGGAGGAATTGATCTCACAAGTAATCACCACCGACAAGGAGTCCGCAGTGAAACCAGAACGAGTCCCTTGGGAACCTCCGATAGAAAATCTTTGCCCTGACTTGTTACACACCCAGTGACTTGCAGCAAGCCCGGTTTGGAGGTGCGCGCACGCTCGATTTTCGAACGCTCGAGTTCACAGTCTGAGCTTGAAAATCGATAAGGTCAGACAGGCATCGATGGTTGGCACGGAAGACTAACGCGCGATACAGACGCAGGCACTCGAGAGGACATTCGACCAGAGGCGAGAAACCGCGACTGAACTTCCCCGCTGTCTCGAGTGAGCCGGGGAAGCGCCTTCGGATTCCAGGGACGGGAAGATGTTTCCTTCTGAACAGACAGCAGTCAAGCCTGTTACTTTGATGGATGCTGATCAGAGATGGGATTGCTCCGGAGAAAGTTCACTCCCGGTGCTGAAAGTGCAGCAGCCTCTAGGATGTAAATCGCTTTGAAGATTCGGAAGGAATGCATGAGAAACGCCAAGGGAGGAGATACTTCTTGCTCACCTTGCAGCACTTCCTTCCGCCTAGCCAACGAAAGGATGGCGCGCTGCTGGCGCTCAAAGGTGGTGGTGTTTCGTAGGGAGCTGAGGACGCAGTCGTACTGCGAGGTCACCAACGCGGTTGCTATGTGTATGTTCTCCCCGCCCACTCAACAAGCAGAACGTTTTCGGATTTCTAGCTCTGCCCGCCCATCATCTGAGGAATTTCTGGCTTTGTATGCTCAGTGTCAGAGAAGATGCCCCTATGCAGATGAAGTGGAGGTGGCTGTTCGCGGCACTGCCTCCGGCGACGCGGCGCACCGCTCCAGCGGCCGAGGATAGCGCATGGAGGAAGAAATCGGACACTTAGGCATCCAGCAAGAAGCAAGCCTCCGGGCCGGACCCTTGCCCTCGCATCCGGATCCCCGCCTACTCGCGCGAGGGAACAGGAACAACGGCGTTCCTTCCTTTCCCCCCTTCTTTGCTCCGTCCGCTGCGGACACTCTCGTGACCGTCCGAGCTCCTGAGGCTGGCTGTCGGTACGGTCCCGGGATGCGCCCCAGATGGAAGAAGACGGAGACCCCACGGGCTGCACACCTCGGCAGAAACGAGGCTCCGCGAGCCGTTGCCTCCCCTCCAGCATCCAACACGGCCGCGACGCGGGTGGACCGGACCCGTGGATTGAGGGGAAGGAAGCCACCGGTGGGGGGCAGAGGACTCTTCCCGGGGAAGCGACCCCGTGGTCTCATCCGAACGAAACGGGAAGACCCGTACGGGACGAGAAGGGAGAGGACGGAGGAGGCGGTAGAGGACCGCAGCGACAGTGAGGACCTCAAAGGCACTACACCCTCCATCTTGTGCCAGCCCCTTCGTTCATACCACGAGCCTCGCCGGTTCCTCTGAATTTTCGAAATTCCTAGCTCTGTTCACAAGGGTTCTGGGCCTCGCGTTCCATTTCAACCAGCGACCGTGAACCACAGTTCCTTTCGTTCCTCATTTCCCCCCTTTTCTTCGGATTCGTATGAATAGGTGAACTTTGGGGTCGTCAGAGGAAGCCCTGGTTCCATCCATGGCTGCTGATATGGAAAAGGGATTCGTTCGTTCCGGATACTAAAAACGCGCTTTACTTCTGAATACCTACTTTCGAGAGCTTTATTCGTGGGTGGGCATCTGACCGATGTTGCTTGCTCCCTTGTGCTGGCTGGCCTCCTGTACCTGTTGCGCAGATGCACACACTTGTGGCTCGCCAAGCACTCCAGTTCAGCTTCCCCCTGCCTTACAAGCTGCTGGTGTTGGCTGCAGGTTTGCAGAGGCAGGGTTGAGCACCCATGGGTTGTCTCCCTTTCTATCGAGTCGTCAGATTGAACTCTTCCTTCCACCAACCACCATTTCGTCTGTGGGCACAATCGGCATGTTCGACATTTTGTTTTGGGTGGATTGTCGGCTTCTAAATAGAGAGCCAGCTTCACGGCACGCGCGCTGGCACCTGCCTTCGCTTCCCTGACGTTGCGGGCTGCAGATCGTGTGTCATCGACGCTTTTGTATGGCATTCTCGGGACACGATGGGATTCTTTGCTGTTGTTGGACAAACATCAGATTGGCAGATGAATTGAGCAGACACGCTTGGCCGATGACCTAACTTCCGTCCTTCTTGCAGACTCCGTATTACTCTAATGCTCCGGTGCAAATACCCGAAGACTCGAGATGTAAACGTTCGTTTGCTTCCGTGGGTCCATTTTGTTTGAGGGTTGCAGAGAATTTTCCACGGTGAAGATCTTCGAATCTTTTTCTCGAGCTGAAAGAAAACTACGGATATCTCAAAAACAACCACCGGCGACTTCAATCACGTGTACTGGAATGCAATCGGAGCCGACCTTCCCGTTTTCCCTTTGATTTTGTCTGCAGCCACTGAGGATTGTTTTCCACATGTTTGCTTGGAGCATATCGGATGTCGCATTCCTGTTACGACCATGGAAAACTGCAAGCAGCCTCGTTACTACTGGATACATCACTACTGTATACATTCATCGCTACTGCATCCACTGGCTTTATGAGCCTTATTACATCAAACTGGAAATAGCTCAAAAAAGGGGGGTGCACTTTCTTTCGCAGCTGCTTCCGCAGGTGGTTTCAGCTGTGGACTGGTTCGCCCATCAGTATCCCCATGAACCTATTTTGCCTGCATTTACTTATTCCTAGAGATGTTTTAGGACAGCTCGATTATCCTTGCATCTGCTCGCAACGCACGCTCTGCAATTGATATGACTGGTAGAAGGTGAAGAACACTCCCTGAATTGTGAAGCTGTCCTTATCTTCGGATTCTCTTCAACGGCATTTCCTCTGGGCACGGAGATAAATGCCTCCAACAACAGCTGTAGTTTCCCGTATGTAGTTACATAGTGGGCTCTTGTGTAATACGAACCCCATATGGGCAATACAGTGGTGTTTATGAAACATATAAAAATGTGCGTTGAACAACTTCACAGTAGAACATTCATCACTTCACTTTAAAAAGGAAAGAAAGATTAGAATTCTCGACTTGTTATTCGACTTAGGAAAAAGCAAAGCACTTGGAGTTTTGTCGACATCTTATTGGTTGATAAGCGGTTCTTCAGTTTCCGTTCGATGGTTCGCATTTTTTAACGATTTACTGTACCTTTCGAACCTGCTTAAATGATGTGTCCGTGTCCCTCTTAAAAGAAGCTGAACTGATACCCCGACATTACAGTATTCATCCAATGCGTTGTGGGGAGTGGGTGTATCACGTTACGCAGGCACTATCTTGATTTTTCCGTTGTGGGAAAAAAATGTCCTGAGCTTTGCTGTTGCTGCCAGGAAAATCTTGAATTGAAACGATGGTCTTGATCGTTGTTTGCCTGCCCTGTGCTGATGCTGCGTGGGAATCGAGGAAGACAAATGGGTTACGCAAGAGGATTTACTGTACCTCCACCTCGAGGGTGGCTTAACCACCAGGGATTTCGGATTGGTGAATTCAAGCTCGCCTCCAAAGACTGGCTTCTAGGGTTGTGAAACTCGGAGGACTGATGATGAAGGCTGATGAGTACCTTGTGGTCTGCAGTCCACTTTCTCTTCATCCGCGAGCTGAGAGCATTTTCACAGAGGGCAAGGGAAGCCAATAAGTTGACCAGTAGTTGTCGGCACTCGAGCGTGCGAACTTGGGAGCCGTTTCGAGTTGCGAGGAAGAGTTGCTGCTGCCTCCAGTTCACGCTGGCCCTCTTCCTGCAAGGAACGCGTCCTTGCAAGCAGCAAGTCGAGATGAGTAAGCTGGAGATAAGACGCGACCGCATTCCACAGCAGCATCAGAGATTTGGGTAAGATAGATCGTGTCTCGTCAAGGAAAAGTGTCTGAAGAAGTCACGATCGCGTATTGCAACTCTTCCCGGGTGGCATTCCCAGGCGGGAATCTCGTGTGATCATTCTACAGGATGAGTGACTTCGGGTTTGAGCTGCCTTCCACCGCAGAGCCAGGGTCATCGCTCACCCTATAGCGAGCTGAAGCTGCCGAGGTTCTGGTGCACAACTCCGCGTTTCTTCCCGGGGACCAAGCCGGAGAGAGAGAGGTCTGATCCGAGGCTGTTTCTCCAAAACCCCCTCGGATCATGCCGCGAGAACTTTGCGGAAGCCCTGCCCCCGTTCGAGGGAAGGGGGGGCGGAATGCGGAAGATACGATGGTCAAAGCAGCTCTCCGATGGCGAAGATAGCACAAAGATAAATGAACGCCGGCTTCCAAAAAATCCTCCATGCTCTTCACATTCTCCGATAACTTGGTGTCGATAAGATCGATGCGATTTCGAGCACCTGTTGCTATCGAATTTCGACTAAGGTTGAATCTGCTGGTATTCTGCACCCGCTGAACTGCTCGGCAACAAGACAGGGATCAGGAAATCGGTAGCAAGTTGAGCTCAGTGCATGCGATCTTGGTAACCATGCTGGAAGTCCACCACCATCCTCAGTGCTTTAACACATTTTTTACCCGAAGCCGATAATTAGGCTTTTCAATTGCCGAGATCTATCCGCTAGAAGGATCTGTTAAATTTTTAGCAAAGCATTCATATTTTACGCTGACTTGTTGGTAACTGTAGAATAATCCTTCCACATCTTTATAAATTTAAAAATTTTGACCGTTTGCAATGAAAGTTCGTACATATCGTAATGTTCCGTTACATGAGGGTAATTGTCATGAGCTCTATCACACTTTAAAGAAATATTAAAAAATTTGTTAAGTTTTGATAATTATATGTTACAATTTAATGTCATATAACATCCGGTGTCATTGTCATATATTACATGACAATATTGTTAACTTATAGAGTTTTACAAGTAGGCACTTCCGCTCCCCCGCGAGATAGCCAAAACCTGGAGACTCATCAGGCCCAACTGAGTCGGTTGTTCGAGAGTGGCGACCTCAAACTTGAGTGGTAGATAGAATGGGAAGACAAAGTTCTCAATGTTTCTGGCAACTCGCACAGCCACGATATTTCTTGCACCCACAGTTTTGGAATTCCTCCGCTCCGTGCGGTGTATCGTACTCAAAAGTACGATGACTACTAGTAGACTACTCAAAAGTAGTCTTTTTGCTGGGATGGCAGGGTGCCCTTCGCCATCCACCTCCAGTCTAGTTTGCTCGTTACGCAAAAAGCATCGCTAGCGAGCTGCACTGAACGCGAGGAAGCGGGTTCGAATCCTGACGGCTGGGAAGGTCGGAACTCACTGGGTGAGACATCCGCTTTGGAGCTGTGGTGTGGGAGCCGACCCGTTCACTCGGGAAGCGGGTTCGAGTCCTGACAGAGAACACTTGACCACGGGAAATTCAGAAATTACCCGGCTACTTCATCGCTTCCAGGATGAGAAACGCTATGGAAACAGTGGATGATCCCACCCCTCCTTTGTTTTCTTTTTATTGCTTCCCGAAGATTCTCGATCTCGGCTTCCACGACTTTACAAGTTCCTTGTGGTTGGTAGGATCGGGGAGGCGCACACAGAGCAAATATTTCGGGTGATTGAAGGAGTTCGTTACCTGGGAATCGGGTTTTCATGTGGGACTGACGATGCATCCTCAACTTCCGCTTCTGCTGAGTGGATGGCCCGGAACTCCTCCTGCTTCTGTTGGTTGCGACGGTGTTTTCCAGATCCTGCTGAAGAAACACTCCGTTTCCCCCCGTCTGCAAGCGCTCATATGCCAAGCCATCGTCCTCCTCCTGGGACTTCTCTCCGTCATCGTGGCCATCGGAGTCAGATACTTAGGTGGGGTCCTGAAGATGACTCAGATCATACTGGGTGCGTTGGGAGGACCCATACTGGGAGCTTTCGTCCTCGGCATCTTCTTCTCTTCCGCTAACGAAGTGGTAAAGTACGAAGAGGAGCTGCAAGAGACGCGCTCGAATTGCAGGGTGCCCTGTCAGGTATGGCGATCTGCTTCGGGTTCTGTTCTTGGATAGCCTTCATGGGTGCCACGGTGCGCGAACCGGAGCTGTCCAGGACGACTAGCGGCTGCAACGCGTCCTTCACGTTCAGGTACTGTGCGAGCCCTTTCGAAAATGCCAAACTGCTTCCTGATTGGTTCCCTGGGGAACCCGTATTCTTCATCCGATTGGTTGCCCCTAGGAACCAATCTCTCGCGGAACGGCAGCTTCCGTTCGTCGAACGGTTGCTGTCGAAACAAACAGAAACGTCCTCATCCTCCGACCGAATCGTAAGAGGGCAAGCCAAGGAACAGCGAGGGACCTCAGCCCGGGGGATGTCCGGCAACATGCCTTCTGCCCCGAGTTTTCCCTGAAAGCGGGGGGCTCCCACCCGCGCTTCCGTTCCGACCAGAGAGCGTGGGATCCGAGCTTCGTGTGCTGCTCCCACACCTGTCCAGGAAAGGGGGGGGATCTCTTTCGCGAATTCCGGGATGCTGGTTCCCGGAAAGAGGGTAGGAGGGGGTGGGAAGAGGGGAAACCCCCTGGGTATCCACAGGAGCCTTTCGCGAAACCGGGACAACGTGGATCCCGGCTTTTCTGTGAGCGCGCCCCTTCCTGTCCCCGCCGCCGCTACCTCTGGCGGTCCGCCCTCTCTCAGGACGTCTTTCCAACCCGGAAAACCCTCCCAGAGGAGCCGAAGAGGGGAAGAGAGGGGAAAGGTGAAGAGGAAAGTTCTGGGAGTTGCACCGATGCGTGCCGTCCCGGAGATAACGGCGGCGAGGATGACGGGAAGGACTGTCCTTCCCCTCCAGGGTTCCTCGGAGGAGAGACCCCCGAGCACGAGATCCCGGTCTTCGAAGCGCCTCTCCTGGCATGGGCTCCGTCCCCGCGTCATAGGGGCGCCCGTCCACCTCGGGCGCTGACTGCAGCGGCATCCACTCTCCTGAAACTCACTTCCTCCGTGAGCTCCACTCTTGAGGGAGGGCCTACGCCCCCAGGTCGAGCGGAGATTGACCCTCCCACCTGTCCGCTGACGGAGGATCAGGAGAGCTCCGAGCCACGGACAGAGGGCCCTTTGCGGTCCTCACCGTCGCTGCAGTCCTCTACCGCCTCCTCCGTCCTCTCCCTTCTCGTCCCGTACGGGTCTTCCCGTTTCGTTCGGATGAGGCCACGGGGTCGCTTCCCCGGGAAGAGTCCTCTGCCCCCCACCGGTGGCTTCCTTCCCCTCAATCCACGGGTCCGGTCCACCCGCGTCGCGGCCGTGTTGGATGCTAGAGGGGAGGCAACGGCTCGCGGAGCCTCGTTTCTGCCGAGGTGTGCAGCCCGTGGGGTCTCCGTCTTCTTCCATCTGGGGCGCATCCCGGGACCGTACCGACAGCCAGCCTCAGGAGCTCGGACGGTCACGAGAGTGTCCGCAGCGGACGGAGCAAAGAAGGGGGGAAAGGAAGGAACGCCGTTGTTCCTGTTCCCTCGCGCGAGTAGGCGGGGATCCGGATGCGAGGGCAAGGGTCCGGCCCGGGGGCCGCTTCTTGCCGGATGCCTAAGTGTCCGATTTCTTCTTCCATGCGTTATCCTCGGCCGCTGGAGCGGTGCGCCTCGTCGCCGGAGACAGTGTCGCGAACAGCCACCGCTACTTCATCTGCATAGGGGGCATCTTCTCTGACACCTTCGGCCACTGCGGTCCCTGGGTCCATCGTGCGCAACTCCCTTCCCGACCAGAAGGACATTAAAACCGGGCAGCGCGGGCGAAACCTTCATTCCGAAAACTGCATGCAGGATGAGGAGGAATGATCCAGCGCAGGGATGGCGAGTTTCGACAGGGGGGGCGCCGTGCCTGACCCCGCATCGAAGGTCGCTAAAACCTGATGCGGAGCTCCTTCTCGTGCGCCGGACGGTTGTCGCCGGCGTTGACGCGGTGGCGACCCGCCGTCGCTGCTCCACATCTGCAAACGCACGCCTTCCTCTTTGCGATCGAGGACTCTCCGAGGTCAGACAAGCTCCCCATGTCACCCACGCGATCCCTGCAACTACCCGGAACTCGATTTCCTGGAAGCTAGTCGTCCGGCTCAACAACACTAAGTGGCCAAGTGCGGTGGCGGCTTGCGCCACACGCTCGTCCCTCAGTAAACGTCAAGAGGAAGGCCTGTTTCCCTTGGATGGATCAGTCCATCGGGGAAAATGCCCTGAGGGCCCTTTTTTCCCTTCCGCCCCACCCATTTCCCTTCCCTGCAGACCTCGTGAGCGAATGAGGAATGATCCTCGGAAGCAGGTGGATGTTCCACGATTCCGTAGTACGAAGCACGCCCGGGTCAGCAGCGGCGTCTACTGAAACTCGGGTGGAGACAGCAGCGCCTCCACGAAGCAACCACGTCTGTGTCAGAATGCTCTTAGCCACCATCGGTCCACCAGCAAATGAGGCTGCTAATCTGTTGCGAACGCAGGTGCTTGCTGAAGACAGAGAGGTTCCGCTCGTTCAAAGTGGCCACAGCAGCTTAAGATGTACGGAGAATGTCTCGCGATCATCCCAAGTCGCTCGCTACGCGCCATCGTTTAGCGACCGGGTAGACCCCACCACCACCACCTCCTACCCCTTTCAACCCTATGCCTATCATGGACGCTTCCGTGATCTCACTGATCCAGCGGTTCCCATACACGGGCGGGAACCAATGCCTCGGTACGCTCGTTGTGTCCTGGGATGCGTCCGCTTGCAAGACAGAGTGCGATCCCTTGTGTTTCCCGCCGCTGCAGATCCAAGTGCGCGCGTGCGCAACTTCCGCCCGCCCCGAGGCGATAGTCGACCCGTTACGTCGCTGACCGAACGGCCCGAGAGCCGCTGCAGCGTGGTATGAAAGCAGGGAAGAGACGTTGATGATGATGATGCAGCTGGAGTAGCGTCGGCTCGTCAAGGCGCTCCGTGTGCGGGAGGCTTCCAGAATTTTCTGTTTCAACTCTGCACCCACGTGCTTCCTGATGTGCGCGCTCGCACCGTGAACGGGGAAGACGTCCGTCCGGTTCCTCTATAGGAGAATGTCCGCTTTGGGATGAAGCCGCTATTTGATCGAGAGGAATTCCTGGGTTGATTTTCTTTTTCTTTCTTTTCCGTTCCAGAAATGCAACCATCTTGGCGGCAAATCCAGTGACCAGCTACCTGTACAGCATATCGAGCATGTGGCTCTCCACGATCGGAGTGGTCATCACCGTCGTGATTGGATTGCTGGGAAGTCTTCTGATGAGGAAGAGCTCTGCTCCTGTGGACAGCGAACTCCTCTCTCCTTTAAACTCTTGGATTCGGCAGAAGATGCTGAACTCCAGATAGCCATCGTGCCCGCAACCACCTCTCCGCCGTTCCATCCACTCGAAGTGGCGTCCCCCCATGCTGGTCGTCGGCTCCGGATGCTCGCGAAAGACGCGGCATCTCCCCGCAATTCGCTTCCGTTCAGCACTCGACGCTGGGCGGATCCGCATGACGGCGATTAAGAAAGATGCTGTGCACTCGCATTTCGATTCTTTCAGCTCTCTGCCACCAGCCAGCCACCCCTGCGCTGGCGCACTGCCGGCATCCGGTAGCAGTGAACGCCTGTTGACGCACGAGCGTGCGGAACTGTGCTCGTTCGTGCCACTTTGACCACAACTCAGGCATGTTGAGACACCACGTTCGAGATGCCGAGCGCGGTTTCGGATGCACAGAACCTCCCATCCGACTTGGGCGCGTTTTTTCCGGAGGTGCCCATCCAAATCTCGAAAGATCTTAAAAACAAACACATACGTTTAAGTACAGGTTCACATACAAATTGATTTTCATGTACGTTTATATATACCAACACATATTATTGATATAATGAATGATACGTATTAATATATCATCAGTATATTTATTAAATATTTTAAAAACAAACACATATCTATTATATATATACATATATGTAATGATATATATATATATAATAAATATGTTTTCATCGAATTACAAAAAAACAGTGGTTACAATTGAAAATAGCAGAAAAAAAATAAAAAGACGAACGAATTACAAAAAAACAAAAAAGAAAATTTGACATATGGAAATCTGTATTAAAGAAATAGACATCTCTAAATACGTATATTAGTATACATAAGAAACACACATGTTTATTTTGGGTTTGGTTCAAAATACCCAACGCCGAAATTCCGGAAGATCTCGAAAAGAAATACATGAAATACATACATATACTTGTATACAGATTAATATACATCGTTAAGATTATAAAAAATGAATATGTATACTCATTGTGTATATTCATATACATTTATTTACATAGAGATTAGTATGCAAATCTCTTTTACAATTTATAATACATATAATACATACTTATCATATCTGGTAAAATATATTATTGACATAATTAATAATACGAATTAATACATTGTTAATATATATATCAAAGACTGTTAAAATAAGCGTCTATGTTTTTTATATGTAATACTTTATATTTATTTATATCATAAATACATATTAAATGAATATATAATCATCAGATCGTGAAAAATAAAAAACAGTGGTGGCAATTAAACACAGCGATTTTTTTTTTTAAAAAAAAGCAAACAAATTAAAAAAAACTAAAAAGAAATTTTGATTTCAGCTCCTACACTCAAGAAATGAAACTTTCTCAGCAAATGGTGGATTCCATTTCCGGGATTTTGATCCTATGCCTAACATGAGAGTTCGTAATTCGATAATTATATACTCATTTCATATATGTATTTATTATATGCATACATATATGCTAATGTACATAAGGAACATATGTATTTCTATTTTGTAATCTTTACAATATCTATTAATCAAATATATATATATGTCAGTGTGTAGAATAAACATATTATTAATTACATCAATAATACGTATCTTCATAAATTTCAGTAAATATACGTGTTGAAATAATGCTACAATTCATAAGCATATCAATAAATATTAATAAATTTGCATACAAATCTAAATCCAAACACGCATGTTGAGATATGTGTAAATATATATGACAGGCATTTGTATTTATTTTTGAGAGCTTCCGGGATTATTGAATCGATCCCGTTTCGGGCTTCGGGCTTTTCCATCCGTTTATTTCGCATTCCCTTCCTTTCTTTATGTAGCGGACTGAAGCGCCGCTCGGCGCGCGTCCTTTGTTGCGGCGGCAGAGCGTCAGAGGGACGCGGCGCGTGGCGGCAGAGCGCAGTCGGACTGAGGTGCGTCGTATCTATGGAAACGAGGTTCCGGCGCCGCCGAAACTCCCGACGTCGCGACCTGGGATGCGTTTCCGGCCCTCCGCGTGACACTCGCGGCTTGCAGCGCCAAATCGGGAAAGCCCTCCAGAGGATCCCTACCGGCCCTCGGTGCAAAGACGGACCCGGCGGCGGTCGCGGTATAGAGATCCTCCTTCGTCGCGTTCTCAGCACGTCCCGCTTCCGGTCAGAGCGCCCTCGACCGGGTGGGGGAGGGGGTCGCTTGGGGGTTCGGGTCTCTTGAGGAGGGAGGACCCCTCTTTGGACGTGGTATAACTGCGAAACCGTGGCGGCTTCCCAGATTCCCTTGGCGACTGCACGGAACCACCACTCCTTGCGGCGTCTGTTCCTCCGGAAGCTCTTTCAGGCGGGATCCGGCATGCAGCCGAAAAAAACCGTGGGGTATTCCCGAGAAAGATAGCGCTTGCCCGACTTCTTCGCCCGCCTCCCGAGCTCCGGAGATTCTGCGCCCCCACCAGGGGAGACACGAGCCCGCGAGTCGCAGAACCTCCACCAAGCTCGCGCACCCCGGACGTGCCCGCGGGAGCGGCGAGAGCTGCGGACGCTCCAAGGACAAGTCCGGAGACGTCACCGGGGCTGCGCCCAGCCTCCCGACTCCTTCGCCGGTGATGGTCACCCGATGCCCAAGGGCTGCTCTCCACCATCCCGGCTCCTCTCGATGGGACCGCAGAATTGGACCGAGCGCGCGCAACGGAAAGCGCCTCCAGCCGCCGAATAAGTTTCCTCCCTGATTGCCCGCAGCGTAGCGTCCGTGGGGCGCCCCGCCGTGGCCCGTTTCCACCACGGCGGGCAGCACGTCTGTTAAGGAAACGTGCCGCAAGAGCCGCGGCAGTGCCGATTTGTAGCACGTTTGCAGTGGTCAGTTTTCCTTATTTATTTGTTTATGACATGCGGACGCTCTTCACCTGTTAAGTTGCTGATCCCGGGTGCATCATCGGAGTCACCACGCATCATCCCTGATGCCTTCCTTTGGATTCGCTGCGCAGAAATGCCAGCACGCGCCTGTATTCTTTCTTCTGCAAGGACGCCTTCCTCTCTTGAGGCCGAAGGCATCGAACGTGGCAGCCGGAGCTTGTGGAAGTGCACGCGGATGGGGTACCGCGAGCGCCCCCCTTAAGTCACGTCTGACGTGTCTGTATGTCAACCGCATGCGTGCTGTGACGATACACATCTCCTGCGGCCATACATACAAGGCTGGTGCATTAAGGACTTCAAAGATATTCACAGTCTTCGCCTCTTTTCTTCTCTTTTTTTTCTTCTTCTCCCCCCCCCTCCCCCCCCACGGCACTCCGGTGCTTCCATTCCCTTGAGATCGAGGGAAGAAGCCCGGCGCTGCTGCATCGTCTTGGAAACGCAGCAGCTTTGCGTGGCCGCTATCAAGCCCGCGCCGAGCTCGAGCGAATGCAGCTCCAGCACTCGGGGTAGCAGGCGGGTCCTCGTCGCCTCTGCGCCTCTAGGGCGCCGACCCGGGCCCCTGCGTCGCACCGAACCCAACACGCGGAGGTGGACAGGTTGGGTCCCGAGGGAGAGGTAGGGAGAGGGAAAGGGCGGTTGGCGGTCCCGCCCGAGGGTTTTCTTGCAGCCGAGCGACACCGAGCGCGACAGACCCTTAGGGCGGCAGCGTCTGCCAGTTGTCCCTAGGGGTGTCAATCTCGCCCTGGTTGTCTCCAAAGGGAACCCCGAAGGGAACCTCTTCCTTATCTCCCCAGAAGGGTCGGTCCCTCAGAGTGGGCCACTCCTCATTTCTTCTCCGAAGGGAACAAGGGAATAATCCGCTCTTGGAGGTTAAGTTTCACTTGCCGGAACGGACCACGTCCTGGAACACATTTGCTGCTCCTCTTCTCCGCTCCTGCTCTTTCTCTGCCTCGTCCCCAGAGGAGTGAAAAAGCAAACAAAGTACCTTCTACGTATAGCCCTGTGGGGCACCGGGGGGCCCCGAGTCCCGTTGTCAAATTTGTGGGCTCTGCGTCGGGGCTGCAGTCTCAGTCTCCTGACGCTGGAGAGGATGGAATGTCAGCTGCGTTGGCGAACCTTGACCATCTCAACGAAGTTGTGGAGCACCCATGGTGCGTTCCGGCACGTCTCCTCGCCAGTCGTGAGCATCGGAAGGAAGGTCTCGCGTCATTCCAGTCATGCTCACTCTCCAGGATGTGTAGATGCGGTCTTCTCCTGGGTCTCATGGTCACCCTGGAGAAAGAGAACGACTGGATGGTCTGCTGATCCTCCAACTCCAGCGCATGACTTGAGGAAACAGTCGGCGCATGGGCGAAGCTGGGCGAGACGCAAAATGAGACGTGGAACTGCCTGCGACTAGGCAACCACGCCCGCTACACACTCCGGAAGATACTGGAGTGTCCCGCCAGGAGTACACGGGTGGAGACGGCTCCCCTTGCTGAAACACTGCCCTTCTTGAGGAGACTTGGCAGCAACCGAAGGCCGCGATGGGAAGTCTCCCTAGAGACTGCAGGCAGGAAGAAGCTGATGAGTGGTTGGACCATGGGACAGCCGGCGGATGCAGCGACTCCCAGCGTCCTTCCACGAGGAATACAGCGCTGGGCGTGCTGCTCGGCGTGACCAGCAGAAGACCTGGATGACCCCCACTGCTCAGGAAATGCAGCGCCTCCCCCTGAAGTGGCGGAAGTTGCCGCTTCTGCTGTTGCACTGGAGCTTTCCCTGCAGCACGTGCCGAGCCACTGGACGCTGGGGAGGGCAAGCCCAGACTGTCACGGTTGCGGGGAACGGGAATCCCCCTCCCACACCTGCTTGGGGACCGTGTTACCCTCCGGACCCTGTGGGAGCGTTGTGCAACGACCCTCGGATCCCAGCTGGAAACCCCAGGGACATTTTACGGCTCCTTTTCTTGAGGGACATCCTGCAGCCAACCGCAGCCCTGGCAACACTTTGCTACCTTTGGAGCAACGCCACTGATGGACGGCACGATAGGGACGCCATCTGCTTTTCCTCGGGCTTCCTGAGGACGGCCGCAAGATGGCCCCACCTGGGGCATACTCAGATGGAACTTGCTGGCATCCTGGAAAGGATGTAGAGGACGGCCTGCAGTGGAACGTGATCCCTTCCCAGCCCTCCTCCCTCCTTATCTTTGTAAATAACGTTATTTTTTTTCTTTTTCTTTTTGTTTGTCCCCTTCTCCTCCACTGCCGAGTCGAACCTCGCCGGCCTGAGTGCCGGTGACTCGGCAAGTTCCGAACTCTTTCGGACGTTGTACGGCCGATGGCCCAACACATGTTTGTTTGTTTGTTTTAAAATAAACGCCCTGGAGCACCCTGGTGTCAAAACGAGTGCCGTACTCGAAGGCGCCATGACCAACCAGCGTCATTCTTCGCGGGGAACTCGAAACCCACGGTGTACCCATTTCTCGTGATCCATCCTCCAAGTGGAGATTCGAACCCACCTGATGCCACGCACGGGGACCTCGGCCACGTTGACGCCAACGCGTTTGCTGAGGTGAGGAGGTACCTTCAGAGAGATGGATGCGCGTGCTGGTCCCGGACTCAACTCCCACTCTGACTATGGGACACTGGGGAGCTTCGGTCCTCTCTCACTACCGTTATGCACTCCTTGGAGTTAGAGGTGTCACAGGATTTCCAAGAACCGAAACGAGGGTGTTCGTGAGAAAGAGTTCCATTGGCTTCGTAGCGAAAATCCCTCGAATGAGAACACTCCCAGTTGTGGAAAAACAAAAAATAGAAGCAGAAACTAGAAGAGGAGGAACAGAAGCGCTCTAAGGAGAACGGCTCCATGGCCAAAATGCGGTTCAAGAAAACAAAATCGAAGCAAACGAAAAGAAAGCAAAACCCGATTTTGAAGACTTAGCAACCCGAAGAGTTTCCTGTTGTCTTCTCTTCTTAGAGAGGACAATAAGAACAAGGATCGTTGTCCCGAGAGAGCATCATCTCCTCCTGAAAATCGAAGATGGATGGGAAGCCCTTATCATCCTAGCCTAGACGCATACCTCCGAAAACAACGAGATTTCAGAAAATGAGTTCGAATTTCTTGCATCTACCTTTCTGTTGGGAGTAGGTGGTACAGAACCCATCCCTCAAGAAAAGAGGGCAAGGCCGTTTGGAATTGCTAGCCAGAGGGAAAATCAAGAATTGGAAGAGAACGTCGGGAATGAATGTTATGTGAGCAACAGCACATTAATTCAGAAAACTGTCCCAAGCTTTCAAAGGGGAGCTCAGGAGGGGGGTGCAATGTCGACATGTCACTTCACACATGCATCATCAATGCATCATATTGGTCTCTTGGAAGACAAAGGTGAGCACTTCCTTCCCCTTTTTCAACTGTTCTCGAAGCAGCTCTTCAGAAGTTTGGACCAAAGAGCAGTTCTATTGATTCCTTGATTTTCCCCTCCACCCTTTTCACTCCTCAATTCCCCCAAAAACTGCCCATTAGGAGGTTTGGGCATCTTGGATTTAGAATTCTTGCGTAGTTGAGCTCAAATAAGTAGACATTTCCTGAATTATTCAATTTTATGGTTGTGCACAAATTTAGAATTCAGTAGAGAAAACTGAGCTTCGAAAATCATAAAAGCAAGCAATTAACGTAAAACTAATGCATGTCATCCGAATCATTACTTTTAGGGGAAAGTCAAGAACTTTAAAGCATCTTCATTAAAGATTTCAAGATAGATAACATATTACTTGCAAACTCAAAGGACATCTCTAAGAGTATCTCCTAAGTCGAATTAAGGTTATTTGAAACATTGGAAAGACGACTGAAAACTCTTAAATTAGAGAATTTTAGAGAGTTATGCCATTGCAATCAGATTTGAAAGACTCATTGAACATCTCCTTGAGCGGCTGAATTATCAACTGCATTTAAAAATTCAAGATTAACCCATGTAAACAGATTCATCCTGGTTGAACAAGGTGACTAGAGTCGTCAGGATACTCATTTTTCTTCCAACACATCATTCCTTGAATTTGATTCCAACAACAAGTAAAAGGAGTTCCTTATAGCATCTGTAAATACTAGGGTATAGTTTGTAACGACATATTTGAAACGCAAAGAGATCTATCGACCATTGGAAATGCTTTTCACTTCATTGCTCTTCACATATGCCGACCATGCACATATACTTAGAAAATTCCAACGTTTTACATTTTCGATCGCATTTAATTAACAGTTTATTGCCTTTCACTCCAGTAATTTGGCAATATATTGGGAATACACGAAAAACTGTTCCATTTGTGGTCTTCAACTCTAAATTCAAGCATTGCTTTAATTAAGAGCATGTTCATGTGATCGAGGTGAAATTTTTCATGTACAAAAGTGCTTAAATTCATTATTAGCTCATTTGTTTTTGTGGTGAATTATGCCAAATGGATAACAAAATAAGCTCTTAGAAAACCAATACTGGGAGAAATAATGCTCCATTGCATCAGATTATTTAGAGCATTCCATTATTTTTCACCATTCCACTGTTCACTTAAATTGACCAGTTCTTGTACATCAAGCAATTAAATTTAATTCTCGTATAAAAATATGTAGTGGAAGCTCAATGATTATGACACTCCTATGAAATCATAGAGAAAATTAACGAAAATGCTATTTCATATTTTGCATTGATTCTGGAATCATTGATTCTTTAAGAAACCTTTTTTTAAAAGTATGTATTGTATTAATATTTTTACATTCTTTGTTGTACCGGAATTGAAAA
Organism: Raillietiella orientalis; assembly: GCA_036172245.1. NCBI lineage: Eukaryota > Metazoa > Arthropoda > Ichthyostraca > Raillietiellida > Raillietiellidae > Raillietiella > Raillietiella orientalis. The sequence continues at coordinate 76,752 of JAYWIR010000018.1, read as the reverse complement.
AAATCAGTGCTGATACTTGATATACTGTTACATATTATCTAGGATCTTAATTCAAGCGTATGTTCTAAATATATTAAAAAAGGAGAGTGGTAAACTTCTGGTTTTTCCGGTGTTTTTTAATATGGCGTGCGCAGCACAAGTTTATCTTTTTAGCGTTTCGAGTCATAATATGAAACTTATTTTATTTTATATATGATCAGTTCTCACTGCTTCCGATATGATAGACGTAATACATTTACTACATTGTCTAGTTACTTCATTCAGTTTTATAAAACTGATTGTTGCAGAATTAATTGCATCGAAATGCTAATTATACGTGCTTCTGTTGGTGGATCATTAAGCATCACGTTTCAGAGTTTAAGTTACCTAAAGTCTCATACAACACATACTGTTCATTAATTCAGCCATTTTCTAAAGGTAGCATCAGCATTAATTTCCACGAGCAGGTGGAACTGGGTTGCTTCAAGTAAAGTACTGAAGTCTTTGTTTTCATGGTATTTGGTATTTTCTAAGCATAACTGAGTGTATACTATTGTAATTTAAGGTGTGTATCGTGCGCGTTTTAGTTACACGTCTTAGATAGAAAATAAGTTAAATTAAGAAATGATAATGAATTGGGTTTAGTAATGATGGCTGGAGAATGTTCAGTAGAATTGTTCCTGAAGTTTTTTTTGGGTACAGTTAAGATTGCAAGATTGAGAAGGAATGGGAAATGGTTGAAGTCATTCTTTGGAGTAGTATGAAATCCTCGAAAATTTTTGTGCATTTTGGAGACCATGATATTTTCATTTGGATAACCCATAATCTAAATTTTTGTATCAGTTTCAGAATTCTTCATTAAATAAAAACTTGAAGTTCTGATCATTCATCTTTAGGGTTTTATAATAGCAACCAGAGATTGTTTTTTAATGTCATTTTAGGTTTTGAATTCTTCCTTGATCATGGGTATGAAATGACTTGTACAGTCTTCAGTTTATATTAATATTTCAATGTTGCGTCCTTGAAGTTTCTTCACATCTTCAAAATTTCAGATAATGTGAAGAAAAAGCATTTTCAATGAATGTTTTTAGTCGTGTAATCATTCACTGACATTATGTGAAGAGTAGATTCATTTTATATAAAAAACAATGCTATAATCATTTATTTTGCAATTAAAAGGTGTGGTGTTACAAATTTACATATTTTGGATATACTTTCAGTATTTGTTGGGAAATCTTGTTTTTGATTTGTATATCTGCTAAATAATTTCTGCCTTAATTTTTTTTATCTAGCAAATGCTGTGGATAGATTCATATACAGTAGTAATGTACAAATATGGATGCATTGTTCCTAGGTCAACAAAATTTTGTGAACACATGTTCAATAGTTTCTATTTTGGTTGGGTTTTTCTTTTTGTGTTTGATGTGCAAAGATTGCGGTAATTTCAACATTAGTCCTTGTGTGAAAGAGGGATGTATCACATTGGAAAATCGTAATTTTGCTGTGTATGTTCTTAATAAACTCAGCCATTAATTAATGTTATGTATACCTTTTTTTTTAGAATGTTTACTATTTTAAAAGTAATTACTTCTTCAGTGTTGTCACCTATGTCACACAAAAAGTCCTAGAGAAACTTACTTATTAACAATGTCTCTTGAGGAAATATTAAATCATCCAGATAGTCAGTTTTTGAGTAATGTAGAATGTGATGTAAAGGATCACACACACGGTTTAATTGACGAGTATGAATACATGGACCAACATTCTCTTCAGGATGTGTCCTTGGAGTAAGTTCAAATTATAATTGTCCTCAATTCCAGCTTCAGATTTCTGACTTTTTAGATGTGTTTTCTTGAGATTGGTTGTTCTCTTCTCTGTTTCTAATATGTGTATGTTCACACTTGATTGTGAGTCCAAATATGAGTTCTTTACTGTGAAAGTTCATCTAAGAGTTCTATGAAAAGATTTTTTTCTTTGTGTCTTGATGACATTGATTACTTGTAAATCCAAAGAGAGGATTTGAATTTTGAATGTGTTAGTGAAGTACATGTAATGCAATCCATTGATCAGTTTCCTTTTCAAGAATCGCATGTGCTACTAGTTGTAATGTGTTTTCTCACATGGAGATTAATAATTTGATTTGAAGTAATGAATCAGCTTTTTTGCTAAATGTTTAGACCATTGGTTGATCAAGGTTTATTTTCACATGAAAAACAGAACCTTTGAACAACCAATTGTTCATCAAAAAAGGAAAAGGAGAGAAACTATCATAAATTTCCAAATGAATTTTTTCTATTTGAAAGTATTTTCATTTTAATTTATCAGGAGACATTGAAATTTATTTGTGTGATTGTTTTTTGAGATTTATCTGAAGATTTATCGGAACTTGAAGCAGTATTCTAAGCACATTCATGTTAATTTAAATGCTTGCTTTCTTTTCAAGAAAAATACTCTTTTTTTACTAAGCAGTTATTTGAGAAATTTGTTCTTCTTCACAAGTTTCTGTGATAATGCACTCAGTAACAATTGATGACATTTGTTCAGTTATAGTATGTCTTAATGAAAAGTACTGCTGAGATGTGTTTGAAAATGTGCTTCTTTCATGCATACACCTACAATCCATAAGTGGATAAAACAACATCATCGCTAACATCATTGGAACTTAATGAATCTGCCTAGGTTTCCTGGAAATTTTTTTATTTTTGATTTTCTGATCTGTTCTATTATTTTTATACATTTTTGGAAGAATTCTAGAAAGAACAAAGCACCAATTCAAGTCCTTATTTGTTTGCACTTGCAATATTGTGTTAAAGAATGTGGCTATACCGTCATACGTATTGGCTTGGCTCTATTTCTTTTTTTATCTGCTGAATATGGATGGCCTAGATTTAACATTCTAAGAGTCAGTTTGTTTGGCTGTAAAAGAAGTTTTGGTTTTCAGGCCAAATTTTCTTTAAAAGAGTAGTTGATTTAATCTTTTCTCAAAAAAAGAGAGAAAGAAACTAAATAGAATAAATATGCTTAAAGAAGTAAGAAGGTAGAAGCAAAGCTGGTATCGAGCAAAACAGAGCTACTAAGCAAATTAAAGAGAAGTCTGGAAAGTTTGTAGGAAGTGATGCAAAGTTTCAGAAGTACTGCAAGTGTATGGACTTTTTTTGATTTGTTGCTCTGAGTACTACCATTGTCCAAAAAATTGTTGATTCTAAATCGTGAAAGAGCTGCAAAAGTTGAACAGGCAAAGGAGATGCAATGAATTCTGAGCACACTCTAAATTGCGTTTGCAGTAAATTAATGCAGTAGTAAGACCTTACCAGTAGTTGTAGCGATTTTGAAAGTAACCTGTTCCAGTAAAGATTATCAGTGACCTTCAGCAATCAAATTGAGCTCCATTGGGAGCATACAAGAACAGTATTAGTAGAATGAAGAAGTGTTTTGAGGAGAGAGAATACAGGGTCTGTAAAGACTATGTTATCATCTGAATAATTCCCAGATTATACATATTTAGAACAAAAATGGCTTTTAAAATCATGATTTCTTGTTTTTAATTTACAAGTTTTTCGCACTACTGGGAAAACTTGTGCATGGCTAAAAAGTTAAGAATGGAAGATATTAGAGATTGCATGGAAGATCATGGCAATATGTTGAGTATTAAAGCCATTTGAAATAGCACGGAATTAAAAAATGCATCGAAGAAATGATTGAGTAAAATTAGAACTTCAAATCAAACATGCTCCTTTTTTTCTTAAAATTTCAATTACGTATTAAAACTAATGTTTAACTTAAAATGGCTACATGTGATCATAGAAGCAAGGAAAACTTACTTAGGTTGCTTTTATATTGAGAACCATTAAAAGAGTCGCCACTATAAGTTACCTATAATTGCTCTTTGTCATCTCTGAAAATTCAGTAAGCGAAATTTAAGAGACTTCTTAATTAATTTGTTAATCACTTGCAGAATCGATAATGGAATGAAAATCCTTACAAGTTCACAGTGACTGAAGAATAATTACGTATTTAATATGAGGAAACTGATGGTTTAATATATTTCCAATGATTTTTCAGTTGCTAATGAGCAAGCACTGATGGCATACTTGAAAAAATTCAGAAAGAATGAATACAATGAAGACAAAAAGCAGAATTCTGGAGAAAAGATGTTAATGTTGACTGTTAATTGCAGCAAAATGAAAGATTTTTGATAGCTATCACCTTGTAAATTTCATTTGTATTGTCAAAATACATAAGATACCTTGCAACCAGCAATATATTCAGTTATCATAGAATAATTTGCCATTGCTAATGTAAAAAGATCAAACAGCTGTCGTTATTGTCGTGAAAAATCTTGTTTTATTATAGACAAAATGGCAAAAGCAGTATCATTACATCATACATCATAAATGTTATATTTTTTATAAGTGAGCATCAGGTGATGGTGGACAATATTTAAAATCATGGATGGTGGATTTAAAATCAGTATTAAAGGTTATATGAAATAAGTATTAAGACATTATTGTTTTAATTATATGGTGATATAGTTGTTCCTATGGAAGCATTTGGATTGGATGCATCAAAAATCTGTTTTCCTTTCTAAATCGCAGCTTGTATCAGTTTGACATAAAAGTACCATAGGCATATTTATTGCATGGTATTCAGAAGGTGGAGTTTTTTTTTTCTGGAGTTACATCTAAAAATGAGTTTTAATAAGGTATGTAAGTTAAACAGTGTAGGTTCTTCAAAGTTTTTCGAAATTCTAATCCCAGTAACGTCATTTCATCCAAATCATGTTTTTTATACTGGTTTCCAGTATTCCCCAAAAGTGTGAAGACTGTAAGCATAATGTCATTTATAAGTTATTTTTAAGAAAGGTTCATTGCTAGACAGACAGACTTGCTGAGTCCTTACCGTTTTTGATCCTGGCACCAGAAAGACTAATAAATACTAATGGTGATGGGGAAAATCATAAAAGGAAGTTTACATTATATCAAATATTAAAAATGGATAGCACCAAGAAAAGTTCTTTTTCAAAGAGTCGACATAAAACTACACAACAGATCTGGAAGTGTAAAACAAAGTGCTTAAAAAGCACAAACCCTATTAGTAAAATAATATGCATATGTATGTGCATTGTATGAGATCATGTGTATGCTAAGAGAGATGTATTTGCACTTGGTGCATTCTTAACAATTGCTTTAAGGATTTTAATACTGAAACTATTTTAGTAGCAGTAAAGAATCAATTGTTCTAAATATAAATATTCAGAGCTGAGTACTTAATTGGAAGATAAATGAAATTTCTTATGAAGTTTAGAAATTTAGTTTTAGTAAAGATATGCAAACAGCAGCCTATTCTAAGAAATTACCAAAAATTAAAAATTCAGCTTCATAATTGTATTAGGTTTGTGTTGTTTCAAAATGAGGCAAACCTCCAAAGCTCAAAGCAAATCAGGTCTTGAGTTAAATGTCATTGAAACTTTACTTTCATCGAACAAACTGATTGCACCATTTTAAAACTAATTTTGAATTCGTTGTAGTTACAAAATATGTAGCACTGGGAAAATTAGTTGCATTTTCTTTATGGAAATTGCATTTTATCATGCCAAAAATAAGAACCTTATTCTGAGAATTTCAAATTGAGAATTAATATGTGAGATGTGAAGTTTCAAATTTCCTTGATTATGAAGACTGACAAAAAACTGGATTCCGTATGAACATGATGTAAATCACCTAATAGCACTGTAGGCAATTAATTGGAATGCTGTTAGTAATAAATATGACTAAGTGTATACAAATTGTTGGATAGCATGATAAAACGAACTATTTTCTGTGGTTCAAATGCAAATTTTGTTTTTTGTTCTTCTCGAATTTGGTTGAATTGGCATATTAGGTAAATACAGTACCTGTATATGTTTTCTTTAAGGTTCTTGTTTTTCATAAACATATTACATAATTTTCAATTTCATTTTGTTGCTTTGTTGGCATTATTAACTCTGTAACATTATATCTGTGTTTTTTATTTAGTTTTCATTATGTTTCAAAGCACAGTTTGTATATTTGTTCTATAAGCATGGTTATATTGGGCACTCTTGAAAGAGTTTTGTATTAATGTATTTGTATTAATTTTTAATTTTTATTGTTCTGTTGACAGAAATACATCCTGATTTTCAGAAAAAAAAATCAACAATTTCTGAGACCTGTTAATTCATGTTTCTTGCTGATGTGAAAATCAACATTTTCCAGGATTACTTAAATCAAAGGATATGCTTCTCAAGTTGGATGTTAGTCCAATTGAATAAGGTTCACTAGGTATTAAAATCAACATTTGTGAACATTATGTATTTGATGAAATACATAAGTATATATTCAGAGTTATTTTATATATTTATATATATATATATGCATGTATATATGTATATAAGTATATACATGTGTGTGTGTGTGTGTACATATATATATAATCATATACATGTTATAGACAGTTCCTAAGATTGTTTTTGTGTGTGTGTATGTGTAAATGCTTCATTTGTTATAAGAATTCGAAAATTTCAGTTCCGGTTTTGGCTATGGTTAATTCATCTATTTAGTAAAGTTTGTAAGCAATGTTTTCGAATTTATAAAACTAATTAGATTATCATTTCAAGCCAAGTTTTCGTCAGTTTTATGATTCATGCTTTGGTGGAAGAATGGCAAATGAAAAATACCTTTCCACCTTATAGAGAAATTGTTATGAATTGAACATTGTGTAAGGTTTTGAATTCAGTTATTTGCAAATGGCATCATTAATTTATTTGTTTATTTGTTTGTTTTTCAGAGACATGTTTTGTATTTTCATGTGGATTTGATTGATTTGAAAGCAGCACTAATAAAAAGATACTGGATGTGATGATTAATGATTTATTCATTATAATTAAAAATCTTTTTGTTTTCAATGTTTGTTGTTTTTGAAGTTTTGAAATTTAATTTTCAGAATTTGGTAATTCGTATTGTATGATTTTACATTATATATTTTTTTATTATCGATAAGTTTTGCCTGCAAACTGTTTTGTATTGTCTAATTCAACCAGAAACCTTACAAAGTATATTCTGTTGGCTTCTGCCATGCATAAATAATAGGCAAGTGAAAAACGAACACATAAAATGTGTTTTGCATGCCTTTTGTTGAAATATTTGATGATTTTATGTAAAAAATTGTTATCACAATATTTGTATAAATTTTAAGAATTGAACTTGAAACTTTATTTTTGAGAAAATGCGTATCATATCTATTTGATTTCTCTTGTTTATTTTGAAGGGGGAAAAAAAGACCATTTTCTGGTTTCTCCTTTTTATGTATTCTTTTCTACCATTTTTAAATGTGGTTCTTTTTTCAGCTTTTTATTTCTTAAAATGATTTATCGGTTTCACGCTTTGTGAATGGTTTTTCTTGATTCGCTGATTGAGTTATTTTTAGCAGTTATATACTTAATTGTGATAGAGTGAGAATATTAAAAAGACATAAATCATTATGATTGGCTGGTTTTTATATGTAAATTGTGTTATTACAACGTTATTGCTAAGTATATTTCTTGGAGAGCTGGCTATTTTTTCCAGTTATTTTTCAGCACCAAAGAATATTTTCATTTAAGTTTTTACACTCTGCAATAAAGAAGAGACTATGTTTCCAAGCCAAAGTTCAAAAGAAAAAAAATTTTCTCAGTTACGTTGATGAGGTTTCATTTTGTAAAAGGCATTTCGTTGTGAATTATAGGTGTATAAACGTTTCTCATTTATATATGATCTAAGTAACTTGAATCAAAGCAGCTAGGTGCTTATTGGTTCTCAGCTACAGTCCATTTATGTGTAATATGTGCTTTTTATGTTTTTCTTTTCATATCCCTACTTTTCAAAGGATTATTCCCTGTTGGTGCAGCTGTTTAGTTTTTTTGGTTCCTGCAAGGTAATTTCTAGATCCATGCTTCAACTTTATCTACACATCTAAATTCATTGCTGTTTTTAAGGAAATGTTTCAAATTTTTGACGATTAACCTTTCCAAAAGTTATAAATTATGATAGGTAAAATATTGTTATATCTTTTGTGTAATAACAGCTGATGGGAGACTCTTTAAAGCCTTTAGGTGTGCAATGATGATGATGATGAAGGTTTGTTTTGATAATGAAAACTTTGAATTCTTATTATGATTCTCTTTCGAATATGCAGTGTCGAAATTGTAACCTTGTTATTTTGTTACAGCTTCTTTGTAAACTTCTTTTCCAGCAAGAATGGTACTTTAGCCTGTATAGTAGATTTTCATTACCTTATAGCAAGTTCATGAATTGCATCATCTTGCTATTCATGGATATGATCTTCGCATTAAAATATTTTGCGTTTTAATTGCGTTATTTTTAAAATAGAAAACAATTGTGATTTTTATAAGGTGCTGTGATTGTCACATGGATTAGCAAATTAAATGACTCTTACTCTTGATTTATATTATTATATGTTGTGTTTAAGACGACCAAGTTAAAACATCCTAACACATATCTCATCTTCTCAATCTCATGGCAGTATTCCGTAATATTTTACAAAACTACAAGGATGAATATAAAGTTCAGCATGTAAGAATGCTTAGATGCATTATAGGTACCATCTGTTCTTATCTGTGTATGACAATTCATTGTGCAGGTTGTTGGTGAACAACTGTGTGATGAGACCAAGAAAGGTTCACCTTCCGACCTTCAGACTCCTTCTCCCTGTACTGTCTTTTCTATTGCACTTGATTAGCATACCAAGTTTTAAATGTGGTTAATTTTCAAAAACCTGCTTTTTTTTTTTACTTGTTTTTTTGGCAAATTGTTCAAAGTGCGATTGCAATCAATTTCTCGTTTCCACACTTTCAGTAGATCAGCAGTCAAATGCATGTTTTCTAGGTAGCTACAACAACACAGAAGAAAACAAGAGATTTAATAAATAGTTACACCTCAACCAAGTTTTCCATGAATTATCGAATGTTTGCACAAGTTAATACTTTGATTCTTACAGTACTGTGTTTCTTATGTAAATTAATTTTAATTTGATTTAGTGTTTGTATAAAGCTGTAAGTACATTCTTGCTTCATTTTACATTAGATTAGTGTATCACAGAAAATACATGCTCATTTGTATCCATATTTGGAATCTGATTAATGTGGATTACAGATCTGTAATTGAATATGATGTTTCTGTTACTGTGTCATTTTCAGTTGCCTCCAGAACTGATATGTATGTGTATAAATGCACATATGTGTGCACATATATATACTCATCATTCTAGTTACTATTTAGAATTTGCTTTTTTATTGTTTTATCATTTGATTGCTATCTGTTGTTAGCTGTGTTTGACAAAATTGAATCCATAATTGTTATGTCAATTGATTACTTTGTTATTGCAAAAGAATTTATCTTTATTTTTTGTTTCAGTTTATCACAATTACTAATTTGTGAATACATTATCCGATTAATAATTATTTCTTACCTTCTAAAATATTTGGATATAGTGATTACAAAATTAATGTTTCAAAAATTATGTATTGAGGATTAAATTTCAATACAGTGATATTAAAATGAAAATGAAAATCTTTGTTTGTTGATTTTGAATTTTAAAGATTGTAAGTTCCTTTGCATATATGCTGCCTCTTTGCATTTGATAAACAGGCTTATATTGTTTTTTTGACTACACAGATCCCAAAGTAGTTCACTTGGAACAACAGACTGGGATAATCTTTACGTCAATCTTCCCAGAGGTTTTCGACCTCCTCCACGACCAGGTTTTTGTGCTCCTCCTCCTTTTAGAGGCCCTCCTCCTTTTGCATCCAGAGGTCCTAGATTCCGGACTATGCCTCCAAACTGGGATCCGAGTTGGGGTCCCCTTCCACCCCCACCTGGAGTTGCTCCCTCAAGCCTCATGGCTAGCGTATGTTATTGATTATATATACATATTCAACTTTTTTTTAAAGCAGAGTGGCTCCAATTGGAACAATTCCAGTCCAGGAGCTTCTGCCACTTCTTTCAACTCTACAACTGGCAATGAAAATAAATCCTCATCAGGTATTGAAACAAGAATGTGCACTAGGCCTTAAATGTAAGCATTTACATTTGGTATAGGTATTGAAAACACTGGAGAGATTTGGGTGGAAACGAAAACATCAGAAGGAAAAGTGTATTACTACAACGCCCGAACTAGAGAAAGCTCATGGACTAAACCTGATAATGTTAATATTTTATCACAGGAACAAGTCGAAGTTATGACTGCAGCTGCTGGAGTTCAGGCAGCTGCAGCCAATACATCAACTGCTGCCCAAGCAGCAGTTGCACAAGCCCAAGCAGCTTCCTTGAAGTTAATGGAGACTGAATGTGCTGAAAGCAAATGCAATCCTGAACATGAAGGAGCATCTGGTGGGAAATCTACGATGTTTCTAAGTCATTGTGGATATTGTTGTCAGATGCCCAAATGATGATGCATCCTCCCCCAATGATGGGATTTGCTTCACCTTTTGGAAATCCTCCACCATATGGAATGCCACCTCCCACATATCCTTATGGTTACATAACAGGAATACCTCCACCTTGGGGAATACCACCTCCGGGCATGATGCCTCCATCTGGAATGGTATCAATTGATCAGCTGGAAGAACCCATGCAGAATGGCGAAACAAGTGAAGAAGAAGTGAAAGCTGAGGTTTCTTTTTTTTTTTTTTTGCTTCTCTCTCTCTCCTCCCCTTGAAGATATATTTTGAACATTTATGCTTGTCTAGATTGATCCAGAAATAGAATCCAGGGCAGCAGACTGGTCTGATCATAAAGCACCTGATGGACGTTGCTATTATTATAACACAAAAACTCAGGAATCCACCTGGGATAAACCCAAAGCTCTGAAGGATCTTGAAGGTAACCGATTTGTTTCGGTGACCCTTATGCTATTTGCTTTTTTAACAGCTGCACGCCTAGCTGCAGCCCAAGGAATCAGTGTAACAAGTCGAAAAGCCAAAATGCAGCATACTGACAAGGGTAAGTCCGAGTCTTTTAAGAGACAGGATGATGATGAAGAAATGGACGAAGCCTACATAAGCCAAGTTCCTGGAGAAGAAATTTCGATTTTACCTGTCATAGAAAAAAAGCCCTTCATTGTAAAAGAAGAAGAAAAAAAAGAAGAAAGAAGAACTGACAAGTCTCGTCCTGTTTCTTCCACGCCTGTTCCGGGCACTCCCTGGTTTGTGGCATGTTTATGGTTTTATATTTCATCTTCGCCCTTCCGTTAGGTGTGTTGTATGGACAGGTGATCACCGAGTGTTTTTTTACAATCCCTCGACGCGAACTTCTTTATGGGAACGTCCTGAAGATTTGCAAGGCCGGGTCGATGTCGATAGGTTGGTCCAGAATCCACCCGATTCGGTGCAAGAATCTAAGGAAAAAGCGGTCCTCTCACAAGCTTTAATACGCACTCAGGAAGAACTTAAAAAAAAATATGAGGAAACTGATACAGAACCTCCTCTTAAGAGAATTAAAGAGGAAGAAGAAGGTATGCACTGTAGCATGCAAGCAGTTTACCAATAATAAGGAACTCATAGATGAAAAGCCAAAGCAAATTGACTTGGGTAGGGAAGCTGCTATCGAAGCTGAAGTCCGAGCAGCCCGGGAACGTGCTATTGTACCATTAGAAGCAAGAATGAAACAATTCCGCGATATGTTATGTGAAAAGGAGGTATGTTTAAGTCACCAAGACAGCATGCAATTATTGATTATTTGCAAAGGTATCAGCCTTCAGTACCTGGGAGAAAGAGCTGCACAAAATTGTTTTTGATCCCAGATACCTACTCCTCACTTCCAAAGAAAGAAAACAAGTTTTTGACAAGTATGTAAAAGAACGAGCTGAAGAAGAAAGACGAGAAAAAAGGAACAAAATGAAGGAAAAACGAGATCAGTTTAGAAAACTGTTGGAAGAAGCGAAGTTGAATGGAAAGTAAGTGCGATTCCATGCTGGCAGTGCCTTTTGTAGTTTGTTTTTGCAGATCATCGTTTAGTGAATTCACTGCCAAGCATAATAAAGACGAACGTTTTCGAAGTATTGAGAAAATGCGGGAACGTGAGAGTCTTTTTAATGAATTTATGTTAGAAGTTCGACGCAGAGAAAAGGAAGAGAAGGCTCAGCGTAGAGAACAGGTATGTCTTTCCCAAGTTATAATTGTAAGCAAGGTGCCATAGATCAAACGTGACTTTTTTTCGTTGCTCCGAGAACATTCTTCCATTGATCGACATTCCCACTGGAGTGAAGTCAAAAAACGACTGGATTCCGATAACCGATATCGGGCTGTTGAATCCAGTAGTCAGAGAGAAGACTGGTTCCGGGATTACATTCATATTTTAAAAGAGGAAGATCGAGAAAGAAAAGAAAGGAAGAAGAAAAAAGAAAAGGAGAAACGAGAAAAAGAGAAATTGAAAGAGATGAAAGAGAAAAAAAGGAAGGAGAGTGTGGAAAGTGTGCAGGAGGTCAGTTGAATGCTAACTTTCAACATCAATCTATCCATCGTTTTTAGGCTGAGGATGAAGCTGGCGAGGAAGCAGAAGAGAAGGATGAGGAAATGGAAGCCAGAGAAAAGGAAAAACAGGAGAGGATTGAAGCTAGTATCCGAGAGAGGGAAAAGGAGGTGCAGCGTACGTTAGCCACACACTTAAGGGATCGGGATAAGGAGCGAGAGCAACACAAACATGACGAGGCTGTGCAACATTTCTTGGCACTACTTGCCGATTTGGTGCGACAAGCCGACCTAACCTGGAAAGAGGCAAAAAAGCAATTGCGCAAGGACCACAGGTGGGAGCTCGTGGAATCGCTCGACAGGGAAGAGAGGGAGAAGCTTTTTAACCAGCACATTGAGGTGCTAATCAAAAAGAAGAAGGAAAAGTTTCGTGAACTTCTCGATGACACTGTTCAAGTCACTCTCATGTCCACCTGGAAAGAGGTAAAAAAACTCATCAAAGAGGATCCGCGCTATGCAAAGTTTTCCTCCAGCGACAGGGTAGGTGACTGTGGGCATTGTAACAAACAACCACGGAGGGGGATTCTCGTTTTAGAAATGCGAACGTGAATTTAAGGAATATCTAAAAGACAGGCTCGTTGCTGCCAAAGCGGATTTCAGAGAACTGCTGAAAGTAAGTGTAGCAGAGATGGAAAAGCGTGTACGGAAGTTGGATTGTTCATAGGAAACCAAAATAATCACCCATAAATCTTTTAAAGCGGTGGAGGAGAACGAGCAACATTACAAGGATATACTGGAGTGTCTCCAAAAAGACAGTCGGTATTTAGTTCTAGATTGTGTTCCAGAGGAAAGAGAGAAGTTACTCAGGATCTATTTAGAGGATCTTGATAAAAGAGGTCCTCCTCCACCTCCTACAGCTTCTGAACCTGTGAGACGAAGCTCAAAATAAACAGTTTGATTATCAGTTCCTGTGCAATAACAATGGATTGGTTTTAGCTATTCTCAACTCAGCAAGCAGTAGAGCTATATAAAGCTCGTGAAAATCAGGAATCCAGCTGTGCTAATGTTTGCTGCAGCTTTCACAATCAATGGAGTGCTCACCACACCTTAATGCTATTATTTGGGGGATTCGTTGTTGTTGCTCTTTAGGTCTATTCTTTTCAACCATCACTAATCCTTAAATGATCTCAACAACTGGTCCCAAATTAATTTTCAGAAAATGAACGGAACTCAGTGATCAGTATTGTTTGATTTTTACAAAAATGAGTTGAATGCAGTGCCCTCCCTGTTGATCTCGTATTTTATGTTAGGTATGCAAGTATGTTGTGTCAGTGTAGGTTTTGATATAATATTTTTTAATCAAAGCATTGAAATATCAATAAGTACTTTGGACAATCAGATGAAAAGTTAAGAAATAGATTTCAGTCCTATTCAAACGAACCTTACATTCGAAAGTCAACTCTTAAGCAACAAATTTGGCACCATAAAATACACAATCCAAAGACTCGACACTTTTTCCTTACATGATTGGATCCTTATATGGCAATCAAATATTTTCTGGAAATGGAAAAGCATAAAATGAAAAGTGGAACTGCAGTTTTTTTGAAGTTCATAATAAAGATTAGGGCACAATAATGAAGAGTTTCTTAGACGATCAGTGAACAGTTTTGGGTGGGGAAAGTGCCCAGAAGTGTAAATCATGCAAGGTGCAAGTTCTATACCCCCTCCTTTTGTAATGTGTATATATATATATATATATATGGAATGAGCATGATAGGTGTGTGGAGTTAAAGTTTTTCATAAAGGTAAATGAAGTTGGCGTAATTCAACAGAGAACGATTACGTAGGTTTATGACGTAACTGCATTCTATAACCCAGAATGAAGCAAATAAAAAGGTCAAATTACGTATTTGCAAAATTTTTGATGTTGCTATCCGAATGATTGATAGGCAACGATTCTGATCAAGGGACTTGCAAATGCATTTCAATTTTGTCATGACAGTTTAGCTCTTTAGAGATGGGCCACATGATAGGCGTGCGTTCATTCTTCGGTAAAAGAGTTCGGTTTTAAAGTTTTCCTCCTGATAAATAAAAAGGCCATCAAGAAAACAGTTGGAAATTGTGCAACCTTTGGGTAGGTGAACGTTATGTTCATGAGATGGCGGATGTCTATATGTTTTTTTTTTCTTGGAAGGTATCTTTCATTTGTTCTAGTACAATAGCAGTAACTGATGAATTGTGAAAACTTGAATATACCTCAAGAAATCGTGAAGGACCAGAAGAAATAAACATGAAGATTATATCCTTTACATACATTTCAGTGAAAGAAGGAAATAATCTCTAAACAAATGCCTATGAAGAAAGAATTCCCATAGTTTGTATATCTACATACAGGAAGAAACCAGTTGCTTTTGCAATTCGAGCAGGGAATTGTTTTAATTTTCTGAAAAAGCAAAACAAAAACCCAGGAAATTAAATGCGCACTGGATTTGTGTTGCTATAATTTTGCATAAAACAAAACAAAAAAGGTGTGCAAATCCCTTGCTCTTGAGCATGAGTCTGTAACAAACTTTAAACTGTAGCTTGATGGCTAAGGTTCTCAACACGTTATAATCATGCCTTCCTCTGATATGGTTGCTCTTATGTATGTCTAGGTAGCTAATTGGTGTCACTACTAAGCATCATGAAAATTTCAAGAGATAAAAATGTGCATCTGTAAAAGACATCTGTAAAGGCAATTTTCAAGTAGAAAAGTGGAACATTCGAGAACCAACAGAACCAAGACTCCGTCATATGAAGAAATAACAAAATATATCCAGAAACGTCTCAACATATGGTGAATCAGATTTAAAGAATCATAAAATATGTACATTGCTTTAATATTGAAAAAAACCTTAGGCCTTAAAAAATAAGGGAATATTAAAGTATTAGGTCGATGTTTTGTTGACGATCTTCATAAAAGTTACAGGAAGTGTGCGACTTTGGAAATATAAGGAAAATGAATGCATAAATTCGGATTACCCTGCAACCATGATAACACTTGATTTGAAGGTCTTATAAGAATTCAAAAGTAAAAACTAAATGTGTGACTGCTGTTAATGTTTAAAATTAATATGGAAGCAGCTTTCCCATAAATGTAAGATAGGAAGATAAAAAGCATCTTATTTTTGAAATCAAATTTCTAATAAATTACCTCCAAAAAAATATTTCTTCCTTCTCCTTGAAATAAGTTTGCTTGCTGTTTGATTTAATTTTCAGAATTTTCATCTTTTTGGAACATGAAAAGGGCCTAGATATATAAAATATGACTAAAATTTCAATGACAATTTGGCAAGCAATTCATGAGAATACTAATACAGTTATATATGCAAGTGATCTATCCATCTAATATATAAAAGAAAGATTTGATATTGGATTTGGGGACAGTTCAGGAAAATATATTTCTATATAATATCTGAGATTTTTAAAATTAATGTTTTAAAGAAACCTTTGCAACAAGATGAACAACACTATAAGTTCCTAATACAAACAATAAGACAATTGAAAAATTTAAGTGTTCTTTTCGAAAACCAATGCATGAAATCGTTTTTTTTAAAAAAAAAAAATTCTAAATCACTAGTGCAGTATTTTTCGTTCTAAATTAATAGCTAATGCATTACTACCTCATCTATTAATGTGCTGAAAATTTTCATGATCAGCATTCTTAAATGCGTTGAGACTGAACAGGAATGCAGTAATAGTTTTTAGGATACATAAGGTGACAACATCAAGCATAACCTTTTGCTTCAAAAAGATCTCACTCTCTTTCCTGGACATAACTTACAGTAGATTCCCCATGTCAGCACCTGTCTTATCTTCCACTACAGTGATAAGTAACTTGTACCCAAGGATTACATTATTCAATCTACCATTCTCAAACGGATTTGCACTTTAATCCTATTTCAAGGTAACATTATATTTACACATCCAAAAGGAACACACCATAAGTCACTTTACATTGCTGCAATTTTTTAAATAAAACTCTAGTTTCTTCAAAGGCTGCAAACAAGCATGGTTAAAACTTTTAATATTTGTACTAGATAAGACCTATGATAAAACCGAAAAATGTTCTGTAATGCAAGTGAAATTTTGCTGAAAATGTTTGCACACTTCATGGTTTGTAACTGGTACAAAACTCCAAAAGGTTGTCAATACAAATAGCAAACACAAATAGCATTCATGTGAAAAATTTTCCAGTAAAACAAAGAAAGCAAAAGTAGAATGATAGATTTGAAAACTGTAAAATTATTTTGACAGAAATGATAATTATACTCTCTGCTCATTGTGAATAACCCGAAAATTCCTCATAAACATAAATGGATATTTTCTTAAACAAACAAGTTATCATTTACATGGCTTTTTTATTTTGTTTCCGGAATCCTTTAGATCCTCACTGTTGATACAATGCTTCTGCATATATTCTGCAGCAAGTGTTTTTAGAAGCATCTGTGTTCAAATATGTCATCTTCACTGCTTTGTAAAGTAGGACTCCAAACTGACTTCACATTAGTGGTATTTTTCCAAATATAAAATATAGAGTGGACAAAGCACTCATCATAATGAAAAAAAAAATCCTTCTAGAAAAATTGACTCCACAAATGCTAAGATGACTAAACTGTTATACCAAGATAAAAACTTGCATATTAATAGGATATATTTCTTTTTTATTTCAAATCTTTCACAGCACACATTTTTTCCATGAACAAAATTCAACCTTGGATTTAATTTTCCATATCCTACTTTGACAAAAATGCTTATTTTTCATGTGAATTTTCATTCTTCATATTTCCACATGAAGTATCGAAAAAAGTTCTATAAACATTTCCAAACATCAGAAGATAGCACATTAAACAAAGAAATTGAAGAATCTAAAAACTTTAGTAAAGTTGGATAATGTATTCATATTTGAAATATCTGCAAATATATTCAATATAGAGGGAGATCAATGCTAATGTGGTGAACAAGATTCTCAACCCAACCTTGCTGTTCCAAAGATCTATTAAAAATATCAAAAAGTTGCAATCTAAAAACAAATCAGTCTTTCCATGAGCTAAAAAGAAAATTATGCACTATATCTCATTACCTAATGCAATTATCATGCTACATGGACACTGATGCACCTGAAGATACATTGAAAACACAACAAAATTCTACAATGATGACAACATGCTAAGAATAATCATGCAAACACAGAGCACAGAACAAAAACTAAGCACTACAAGAATGTCACGAAACGATAAACTAAATTCAGAAATGATGTTCAACAAAAGAAAAATAATGCTGTATTTTCCATTAATCTTAACAAAAAAAAATGTAAACCAAAACATGAAACTAGAAGTATAAGATACTAAAAAACATTTAAGTGGAATGTGGATTGAGCAGAAACCATTATTCTATGGAATTATGTGCATGCTAAGTTCATTTGATGTATTTCACTTCCCAAATTAATCCTCACATAACATGCAAATATCAATACTATAAGAAAAATTTGTGTCCTCTTGAATATTGCATCCATCCATATCACACGACACAATGTACTTGGATCACGATATACCAAAAATCAACCTTCTTCTTCTTGCATAATAGGCTCATCTGCAGATTGATTTTTTTTGGAAACATCCTCCATATCTTCTGTGCTGTATGAAGCAGAGGTCTTTTTCTTTGCTGAATTTTCTTTTTTTTCTTTCTGACCTTTTTTAAATTCTGCAAAATCAAGATCTAATTATTAAATAATTAATAATGAACTAACAGATTTTCTGTAAAGTATTAAAACTGACAAGTATTTACAAGAAAAACAGGGATACAAAGACTTTGCTCTTGCCTTCTAAATACTCTTGTAAAATTGGCACAAAGAATTCAAATTCCATATCTGAAATCGCTTGAATAACTTCAGCCCCCGAAATTGTTTTTTTTTTTTTCCTGCTGGCTATACTATTGGCACATGAAGTTGCATATAAAACAAAAACTGAAGCTGCTTTTCCGATTGCTAGACGTGCTTCTTTTGATATATTAATGCCCTCTGGAAGAGCATCTTTGATAATTCGATGCACTACAGTCATTGGCAAATTTAAATCCTCTGGACACTCTGCCATATTGTTTACAATCAGAGTGAATCACAGAAAGTTTACGTATACGAATTAGTTACGTTCAAATGTCAAAGATTTTGAAAATTCCGAATTAGTTCTAAAGTTGGAGGATTGTCATCTGAATCATTACGTGCAAATGACAACATGTGAAACATGGTATTATTTTAATTACATCACGAAATTACAAAAAACTCTGTTCACCACAAACTCTTCATGGTGCATGTGACACTTTCCCTCGCTAATGTTGAAATTACCAACTTTTCGAGTATACGAAAAATGTGCTTCATATCAAGGAAAATCCTACGCAGAATATGTTTGTTTATTGATATATATGAGTATTTATATTTTCATTGTGCTGATTTATTGATCGTAAGCACAATCGACTTAATATTCATAGATCACACGACACATTTACAAACTGAATTGATCCGTTTCTAATTACAACTTCAATGCCGAGTGCACATGCAAAAGTGAATTGAATAAGTGGTCATCTACACCAGATTATAAGAATGTATCTCATAATCTGGGGTGAATGGGGCGTCACATAATCAGTCCGCCGATATTGCTTCAATATTCAAACACTTAAGTGTCTCTTTAGCCATTGGATAATTTTCTGATTTATGTTTTTGTTTTCACACTTTATTGTTGTTAAATTGAGAGTGGATTCAATGTATAGATGACGAAAACATTGCAAAAATGAAACAGCATCAGAATAAATCAGTAAAAATAAAATGAACAGTAGAGGAAACATTTTAAATCATGATTTCCCTGTATGACTGTAGTAAACAGTCATTATTTTTTACTATTACTTTGATACGGAGAATATGCGAACAAAAATAGCATTTCTAATTACTACTGTATCGATTTTCCCCAATTCCCACAAGGGGTGGGGTGAATATATTTTCTATATATCATTCATTCTACAATTTTCCATTCATACTTTTCACTGCACTTTATTGTCCACCTAAAAGTACCTTGGGGTGATCACTAGTCCTGCACTCAGGGTGGGTTCCTCCTCGATGTTTCCCGGGCGTCGTCCTCGATCCTCTTCAGGATGAATCGGTACGTCCAGGCATGGAGTCGTCCGCAGTACCTGATGCCGATCTCCTTCTTAATGAATCCTTGCAGGATCTCCATCGGGGAAGAGGCTCTTCTGGTTTTCCTCATCTTCCATCACCACACAAGTATGGCGGTGATGAAGAGGGCGATGGTCGTTCTGGGATTTGGGATTGTAGCAGGGAACATTACGATTTTCCTGGAACATCCCAGCGAGGATTTCCATCACGGACTTGTTGTTGAGTCCTATGATCCTTTTCAGGATCAGCCAGTCGTGTAGCAATGTGGGTCGTCTCGTATCGATGTCTCCACATGCCGTGCAGTCTTCATCTTCCCGTCTTCCGGTATAGTGCTTCAGTATGGACCCGCTCTGGATGCCTCCGTGGTAAAACATCAAGAAGTCATCCTGCGTGTCTGGCGGTAGGTCACTCCTCCAGAGCGTCGTGCCGATCGCCAGCAGGTTGATCCTGTCGCTTCCGAAGCGATCGGCGGCTTGTTGGAGGGCACTGATGTCCATGTCATCCCCTGGTAGCAGTCTTCTGACGTTTTGTTTGGTCACCCTGGACCAAGCGAGGTCGTTATGGTTCTTCCAGACCTCGCGTGTCCTATAGGTGAACCTTCCTAACATCATCTCTATATACCGAAGTATACGAGTGTGATGTAGGTAACCTCCTCTTTTCCATTCCTGGATTCGTTGCACAGTAACTCTGGGCCGCTGGTAGATCCAGCTTCTTGTGTCCAAGGGCACTCGAAGCATCCAAGGGATCACCAAGATGGATTCTTCCTGCCAGAGTTCCTTGCTTCTAGGAACGATCTTCAACTGGAGCTTGCGCACCAGTTGTGGCTTCCTCCTTCAGGTGGGGTCGATGGTGATCCAATCCCCTGCTCTGCCTAGCAGCGCAGTCATCATGCCTTTCGAGTTGTTTAACAACTTCGAATAGGTCCTATGCGCCGCATAAGGCCAGTCATCCCAGTGAGTGGCGATGTCCAGGATGTGTCGCGTATCCATGATTTCCACGGAATGTGCAAGCGACTTCATCCCGGTTCCGCCCCCTTCCTTGGGACGACACAGGGGTTTCAGCCGTACCCTCGGACGGTAATGGCTCCAGAGGGTTTTCCGCTGCAGCTTCTCCAACTCTCTCGAGGTTTCCTTGTGGATTCTGGAGAAGGCCGCTCCGAAGAGTACCTTTGGAAGGAGGATTCCGTTCCAGAGGTTGGGCTTCTTCTTCATCCCAAGGTCCAGTCGAGTGTATTTGGCTGCTTCTTTTGCCGTCTTCCCTAGAATTTCCGTCCACAGTAGCTTCGACGCAGAGTCGTCGCCGATGTGTACTCCTAGGTACTTGGCATTGTCCACCGTTCGGAATCCTCTCCCCGTGAGAGTGGAGAGATCTAGGATTCCGACGGGCAAAAGTTGGCTCTTCTGGGCGTTGATCTTCAGGTCTAGTCCTTCTTCCATGAGCATCACCACATCCAGGAACGCTTGCTGATCCCTCTCTCCCCTGATGAAGAAGAGGAGATCGTCCGCATAGTCGAGATGGGTGAGCTGCTGGTCATCGATGGATATCCCGCGTAGACGCCCGCTCTTCTCGATGAATGAAGACAGCACCTCCATGTAGATAACAAACAGCATCGGACTTAGCGAGTCGCCCTGCCGAACTCCTCGTTCCATCCGAATGGCTGCTGTTTCTACTCCGTTGATCTTGATCCGGAAACGTTGATTCCGGAGGATCATTCCCACGAAGTTGCTGAAGTATTCCGGAAGTCCCAGTTTTTCCAGAATCTTCAGCAGCATCCTGTGGTCGATGGTCTCGAAGGCTTTCTCCATGTCGGTGAAAGCCAGCACCAGGTTCTCGCCGAGGTATCGGCTAAGTCCCACGGTGGCCTGCGCGCACTTGACATTGTCCGACATGTGGCGTCCGGGTACTGCACACGTCTGGACGGGAGAAATCAGCCTCAGCATGACCTTGCCTAAGCGGTTGGCCCAGATCTTTGCCAACCACTTGGCATCCGAGTTAAGGATTGAGATTGGCCTCCATTGGGCTATCCTGGATAGGTCGCCTCCTTTCGGAAACGATCTCGTCCTGCTCACGTAGAAAGACTCCGGTAGTCGTCCTTCTTGCTGGATGCAGAGGGTCAACTGGTGGAATAAACACAGGTAGGCGTGCAAGTACGGCTGATAGTCACTGATGGGAATACTATCAGGGCCTGCCGCCACATCCTTGCGTAATTCCTGAAACGCAGTCTTCACCTCTTCTTCGGAGAAATCCTCCTCCAGTCTCTTCCGTTGGAGGTCGTCAATCTTCTTCTCAAGATGGCTCAGGAAGGTCTTCTGTATCGCCTGACACTGATGTTGTCGTCGGAAGTGTCCCGTGTAATGCCTTTCGAAGCCATCCACGATGTTCTCCGACGTGTGTCGGCTGTGTTCGCCGTACTGAATACGGAAGATGTCTGTGGCCAGATTCTTCTTCTCCAGCACGCCGACTTCCCCTTTGAATTTTGGAAGACGTACCGACTCTCGTACTGGTCGTAGTACTTTGAGAGGGAGCGATCTTGGATGTTCAGCACCCGGTACGCCTCCTGACTCAGTCTCTTGTCGCCGTATTGCATATTTGCAAACAAATGGATCCTGGGTTTCAGGCTGTTCCAGTCAGCGACTATTCGGATCGTAGTCGTCTTCAGAATCGCCTCCAGGACCCCCTGATGACTGGGATGAGTCTCGAACCAGGCGGGCATGCTGATGAGAGCCGCCCTGGTGCCTTGCCTACGCCGAGGATTTTCCGTCCTTAGGGAAAACAGCACCAACGGGTGATCGGACAACGCGGTGAGCGTGTCGCGAAAACCTTGAATGCGGTTCCCTAGTTCGGTGCTGCGTAGGACGTGGTCGATCGGCTTGTGGCTAGCTGTTCGCCACAGCAGCCCGAACTCGTCGGACAAGCGCCGATACGCCGTCCTTCCTCTGGCGGCCTAGGAATGGGTGATTTCATCCAGGATGTTGAGATCGCCAGCGACGATCACGACATCCTTGGGCGCGACCTTTTCCCAGAGTGCTGCGTGCAGCGCCTCCGCACACCGATGTTTTTGTTTGTGTGGCCTGTACACGCTCACCAGGAAGAGGGGAACGGTAGCGGACCAGGCCAGTGCATGCCGATGATGCGTCCCGGAAAGGGATAGAAGACTTCCAGAATGGTGGGGGCCAGGTGGTTCTCGATCAAGACCGCCACACCTTCCGTGTTCCGCCGTCCCTCGCTGACGAACATCTGCCTATCGAGGCGTCGTTCCATTTGTTGGCTGATCTGGGGACCTGGCCTGTGGGTCTCCTGCAGGCGCACGATATCTTGATGTGCGATGGTCTGCACGATCCTTTTCCTTTTGCTCCGGTAGAGCAATCCGTTGACGTTCCAGGAGGCGATGTTGATCCTCCTGGCGGTCGATAGAGACGAGGCCATAAAGGGGAAGACCTACTTCCTGGCCTTCCTGAGTTTCTTTTGTCTGGGAGATTGTTGTGATTTCCCAGACGAAGGAGCGGGCTTCTCGCTGCCGGCGTCGCTCTGCGTCTCGGTGAGGTCGGTGAAATCGGCCTCCTCAGTGGAGTGCTCGGCTCGTGCGACGAGCTTACGAGTACCTCCAACGCCACCTTGGCGCAGAAGTTTGCCTTCACGTCGAGAAGCTTGTTCTCCAGCTTCTCGCGCTCGGCAGCCTCCACCACCTGGTTGACGGTTTGTTGAGCATTGCAGATTTTCTGCAGGAGTTGCTCCTGCTGAACTCCTCTCTGCGCCTCCTTTACTTCTTCTGACAGTTTCTCCACCTCTTCGGTGGTCTGCAGGGCCTCCTGCGACACCGGGGTGGGTTCTGGCACTTTCGCCTGTTCGCCTTCCTCTGCTACCTCCATCTTCTCGCCTTGCTCTGCAGCTACTACCGGGATAAGAGGAGTTTCCTCATACCCTTCTTCCCTATTTCAACGAAGCCGTCCGCCGATGCCGGGACGACTTCTCTCGCCTTCCTCTGCTTTTCAACCACCTTTTGAGGCTGTTCCGCCTCGTTGAGGGTTCTTTCCCTCACGGGGGGAAGTCCTCACATTCGACGCCAGTTGGCGTATTCGGGACAGCTTCACCTAGCATGTCTCCCGGTGCCTTGCAAAAGGCACAGACCTCCGGCTGCTGGCAGTTGCGGACTTGGTGCCCCTGCTTGCCGCAGCAGAAACAACGAGATCTTGGGTAAGCACTGACTCTGTGGCCAAAATGCTTGCACCCAGTGCAAAATACCGGTTGCTGCCGGTAGAGCACGCTCACCTCTTGGGAGTCCCCCATCGATGTGTGCGATTCCCGGGATCACCGTAACCTCGCATAATTTGATCTTGGCGATCACGTCGCCAGAAAAGATCTTCTCGGGGAAGTTCTGGAACTCAAGTTCCAGGACTTCCCCATATTTGGCCAGAAAATTCCACACCGTTATTTGGGTGGTATTTGTTGAGATGCCGCTGAGGAAGACGGTCGTGTATGGCATCTCGCCGATGCCACGGACCATCCTTTCCTGGATGTTGATCCCCCTTTGGATCAACGCTTCCCGAAGGTGTTCACAATCCGTATAGACTGTGAATCCAGATGTACTTCGGATGATCGCCTGGATGTGATCGAAGTCTTCATTTGTCTTGTAGAGGGACAAGTAGACCTCCCCAATATTATCGAACCGGATTAAGCCGGTCTTGAAGGTGATGGGCTTCACGTTCGGACCTATCCAAACGATCGGCTCCTTCACTCTAGCCAGCTTCCCACTCTCCGGTTTGCCAAAAATTCTTTGCAGCTGGGCACTAGCCTGGCCCGCCGCCACCGAAAATGGCTGCACCGCCGTAGCCGAGCAAGATGGCGTTCGCGTACTGCACGCCGTGTGCCACGTGGACGCCCGCGGATTTTGCCTGGGGCGCAGCCGCCGGCGCGACCCTCGACGTTACCGCCGCGGGCGTGACCCTTGGCATCGCCGCCGCCGGCGCGATCCTTGGCGTCGCCGCCGCCTCGCCATTGCCGTACTGTACCTCCATTTCTATGGGGGACGTCGGTCTCTGCTCCATCCTAGACTCCTGCATCCGGACGATGGGCTGACGACTTCCCGTCGCCGTCTCCGTTGGATGCAAGTCCCCTCTTGTAGTGCTGCCGCAGGTGGTGAAGATTCTCGGCTGCACTGTCACTTGATGCCGTCCACACTCACTTTTCCAACACTTGCCCTCTCGGGGCACACAAAAATTGCCGCGGCAATGGTTTTACGCACTGCCTTGGCGGGGTATTGGGTGAAGTTTTCAACGAGCAATGATCGCGGAGCCGTCGCCTTCCTCGCCTAGGATGCTGCCCGTGCGCGAGGCTACATTACTACTGCATCGATTCAGTGTAATCTCGAATTTGAAGCATTTCAACTTCTACGTCCTCAAAGTGTTTGAGCATTCGCCGACGGTTGTCTTTTTGTCAATGTGATTTTTTTAAAGTCTGTTTGTACTCAAAAATTCTTGATCGAAAAAGCAAGAAATTTGCATTTAACTTAACCCGGGTTTCCTGTACATTATCAAGAATGTAAAGAAAGTGAATGGGAGTTGCTAGGCTCTGCTTCTTTATCTTTAAAGTTTGTCCGACTTTATAATTGTAAATAAGTAAAAGCGTTTATGCAGATGACACAAATCATGGAGTATTAGGGAGGAACTGCATTACTTGCGCAAATATTTTTCAAACTCATATTTGTATGGTTGATTGAGAAGAAAGTGCAAACAAACTTAACACCAGACTGAGATATGGATCAACATATCCGTATATTCAGTTGTCTACAGTTGAGGAATTTGAAGCATACCTCTAATAATATAAGTGCACTTGAGATCCTGTGCAGTTAAAAAGTGAGCAGCACTATTGGTTAGTATGGGTATTTGACATTTGGACATCATCTAGACAGGGTTTTTTTTCTTCAAACATAACGTATTTCAAGTTTTTGTTATCCGTGTACTAAGGAAGATATTTTGATTTGGAATTTTAAATTAAACATAATTATGAAATACTAATTGGTGTAAGGTTTGAGCATACCATAGTTTATTTTATCACACCCAATTTATCTTATTATTGCCTTTAACTTCGAATTCCAAGTAAAAGTATTTTGAGTTTACATTAATATGAACGACTTAGGCAGAAGTATAAATACTGAAAGTGAAACATGTTGCAACTAATTTGAAGTTTTGAAAAGTTTTCCCACTCGTTTCTGAAGAGTCAGAAACTTACTAACGAAACATGTGTGTTCAGGAACTTCAGTTCATTTATTGGAATATCCTTTTATTGCACTATAATAAGCCTAATTCCTTTCGATATTGATGATATAAAAATTAATCTGTTCGTAATGAACTGAGACTGAATGACAGTTTTACTCTATGACAGTAAATGTTTGCCGTGAACAAGTATAGTACAGTTAGAGAATTTCGCTCTAATTTTCTAATTTGTTTCCAACCTTTAGTCAATGTACTGCAAATTTTATGGTGAAATTTCATTTTTGTGTACAGAAAGCGAATTGAGAACAAATGAAACTACGAGGAGCATTTCAAAAGAAAGGGCCGATCGGATATAAAGAAAGAGCAAATAAGAGAAACAAAAATGTGTATTGGTGGCTCGAAACGTGTACATCCCCATGTCATTCCTCTACTCAGTCATCATTTTTTTTCAAACACATTTGATACCGTGGAACGAGCTTTTCAAAACCGTCTGCACGAAATTCCGTCGCCTGGGGGCTCAGTCAATCCAGCAGTACCGAAAGTTTTCAACTCCTCTTTTTCCCCCTCGAATCATTGAGCCACTTGAGGTGGAGGAAGACGTGGTGGTCACTGGGGGCGAGGTCAGAATTGGGTGATCAAAAGCTTCCCATTTGAATTTCCGAATCGTCTGGAATGTGCGGACAGCAATGTGTGCTGACTTTATGGAGCCTGGAACAAACATCAATTCGCAAGTTTACTGTGTAGAAACACTTTCAAAACTGCCTCGTGCCATTCAGAACCGACGACGTGGAATGCTGAGATCAGGAATTGTTCCCCTCCTTCACGACAGCGCGCGCTGATGGTAGAAATTTTGATATTTCATATCTCGCTTGGATGTTACTAAGGAGAAGGGAACGGACTTGGCGCGAACTTTAAGAATTCAACTTTGATATTTGCACTACATAGAATGTTTTCACCCGGATAAGCCGGAGCTTTTATTATTTAAAAAACCAAAATAACAATTATTAATTGCAGTCGATTGATTTTTAATTGTATTTGTGTTCCTGTCAGGACACATTGTTCGTATTTGTTATGCACTTGTTTTCCGACTTGAGTGCCGGTAAGGCCTTCTCCACTCGCAAAGGGGACAAGAAAAAGATAAAAAACAAAAAAAAGTAAAAACGCTAGGGGGACGATGTTTATGGGGAGGGGAGGGAAGGGAAGGGATCACGGTTCGCCGAGGGGAGGCCTCTGCATCTGGTTCCAGATGCGAACAAGTGCTGGCAGAATTTTTCTCAGCCGGCGCCAACGGGAAGCCTTCTCCATGGAGATGACTGACCAGTGGATGGCATTCCGACTACTGCGGCCTTGACGCGTTCCACTTGTCCAATATTCCCCGTATGCAGCAGAGAACTGCAACACACGCGGCACCTGGCAGGGAGTTCCGCATCAAGAAGCGACGAAAAATATTTTTAGGGTCGCCCACGGCTACGTTTATGGCCGACGAGAGTCGATCCCACGTGAGGCGGAGGGCAACACACTCGATTAGTAAGTGGGGAAAGGCCTCCGTTTCCCCACACTCTGTACAATGGGCATCCAATCTCCCCAATGTCCAGTGAGACAGGCGTGCTCTGCTTAAAAGTCCCCAATGGAGCACAAGCAGCGCCGTCTCCTGCCAATCCAAAGGGAGGGTGCCGTTTTCCCAAGACGCTGGGGGCCACTTCACTCCTCCGGAGGCATGCCGAGCAGCTCGCCCCAGCGCACAATTCCATTTGGCCGGACAGTCGGGGTTGTAGCGTCCGCTAGTTCCCGGGACGTCCACGCCTTCATCAGTTTTTTCCTGCCCCCGATGAGGCTGGACAGTTCGCAAGAAGCCTCCTCTTGGCTGTCCCTGGCTTCTCTGAGGGAGGCGCGAACTTTAAGAATTCAACTTTGATATTTGCACTACATAGAATGCATTGATCCTGTTCGCATATTTTGTTTTTCGAACGAAAATCGCAATGAACAAGGTCTTACATCGCAACAACCACCATTTCAAGAAATGCTTAATGCATTATTTCAAATCAAAGAATGATAGAAACTCCACGGAATTAGAAAGGTTGGCTGTATATAATGTAACCATAAGAATGCAGAACGCTTGATCTGTTGCCATGTTTAAAAAGAAGCTGCAGAGAATTTCAAAAATAGCTCATTTTATCTCGAAAGCAATATTTCACAATGGATGGTGATACTCAAGTGAGAAAACATGACCAAGCTCTACGTAGCTAGATTATTCAAAGCTAAGTGTTCATTTTGGATTGTGCTTTTCTTTATTTTTGATAGGGAAACAGCGAGTTCAGCAGTCGTTGAATGGTACCTGCAATTGTTTAGTCCCCTGGCATTAAGTTATCTTTGTGATTTTGTTCCCTTTTCGTTTTCTAAGAATCCAAACAGAATTTTCATCTTTCTGATCTTTACGCCGTAGAAGTTGTTTTTCAAGTGCAATCAATAGGAAATGATTATGTAAACGTTTTGCAAATGTTAAATGGACCTTCCAGACGAACGGTCTCATACGGAGGAATGCACTAATATTTTATTTTGCACGAAGAAAATTCGTGGTGACCATCCCTTGCTTGGATTGCTTTAAACATGATGCTGGTTAGGAGAAAAACGAAAACAAAAGGTATTCCTAGAGAGTCTGAAGCAGTGATTCAGATAATTTAGGAAGTCGAGACCTGTTGAGTACTATTCTGGTTTTCGGAAGAGAGCCTCCGTCACGACACCTCCACGTTCCAAGAAGAGATCTAACTGACTTGTAATGGAATCTCGAAAAGGGCATCATCAATATATACTGGAAACCACAGTTGGGAAAGTGCTTCGGAAATAAAAAAAATGTCTGTGTAGACTTTGCGTGAGCACGTGGGCGCGTTTCAGAATTCGTTGCATGAAAACTTGTCAAAGTTCACCGAAGGCAAGCATCTCACATCACTGCTCCCTCTTCCTGTGTTTGTCGAGCGGACAGGGTGAGGTACGGGAAGAGATCTGAAGTTCGAGGCCAGATCCCGTGGTGGTCGTTTCCAAGAGACGAGGGAGGAGAGCCGACAGATCCCGACGGTGCTGGCGCTGGAGGAATTCCGTTCCTGACCAAAGCACGCACGGTGTCGAGATGCAGTGGCAGGGATGCTGTGGCAGAGACGTCCCCAGCGCTGTGTTCCCGAAAGCGTTCGAGGGGTTGCCACTTCATGGCTTGAAGTGCAGAAGTGGAAGTCTCGTTTGAGGTTTGGAAATCCGGAGAAAAGGAGTGCTCGAATTACTTAGGACATTCAAAAATGGAAAGTGAAGCGGGTTTCTTTGTGCTAGGAGCCAAGGTGTATCCATGAAATTATCATCAGGTAATCTGAATGATTGTCGTCAGTGGTTTCTGTAACGATGTAAAGCAAGCTACTCTTGAAAGGAGCTGTTGAAACAAGGGCAAAGCCGAGTAAATTAATTATTATCTCAGGATTCAGTAATGTGCAGTAATACCCGATTTCATCAGATATTCAGGAATGACTATCGCGTTTACTCACACAAGTTACCGAAAGTTTCCATTTCAACATTAGGAATTTTACGGTTGAAATCAGTAGTTTATAGTTTTTGATTTCAGGAAATAAATTTGTTCACTTGCAAAGCACGTAATCATTTGACATAGAAACAATCTTGGAATTGCAGTTATACAGTGAGGCAATGGTGCAACTTCATCAGAATTTGAGCTGGTTTGATTTTTTGTTGAATCCAGACTTGTTAGAAAAACATTTACTTCAGAGTTGTCAAGGTAAGAACTTTGTAATGTTTCGTAAATAATCCTGAATGATTAAAATTTACAATTTGGCCACCGATTTTGATTATGTGAACTTGGAATCATTGAATCGTTGAATTTAAATAATAGAATTAGAAGATTATTTGTTTTCTTGGAAATGAATTAAAATTATTTATGCAACATATTATTGTTTATTCGATGCTTGTAGATCCCCGAGCACCAGAATTAATTATTCAGTTTCTGAACAATTCAGAAGTTTCTCCACTATCATCAACTGAAGACAAGTCAGAAGTAGTTATTCTGGAATCACAAATGATGGAGAAGAAAAAGTCGCTAGCCCTCAAGTTTCTAGCATTAAAAACAATGGCATTCATGGATTGGAATTTTGATATGTTGGAAAAAGAGTGAGATCAGTATCTCATTAATCAGTAATTACATGGTGTTTTAAAGAGTACCCCTCCCACTGCAGTATTCATTGGTCAACCATTTGTTACTTTTAACATTTGGTAGTCAGCCTGTGTTTTCATCAATCAATGTTCCTGATCTTTTGCCACAAATGTTATTAGGGCTAAGTCTTTATCTTTCCTGGAGTATTAGAGCCTTAACTAAAACTGCTTTGCCTAAGAAAATTCCAAAGAATTTACCTGTTTCGTTGTAAGTTGAAAAATTGTCTTTTGAATTTAATTTTTTTTTTAAAGACCTACAAATTCAGCTGTCCCTGTGGTCCAAATTGCTGGAGTGAATGTAGAGGGTTTGCTGCAGAAACTGGAAACTGAATTTCCTGTCAATGCAGATATCTTAAAGAAGATTGCTTTTAGCAAAGGTTGCTCTTTGTTAGTTCCTGGTCCCAATTGCTTTGACATTCCAAAGTATAATGAGATTGATCTGCAAATATTTTGGAAACAAGCAATGCCAGTGGACATGAAAGAGTTACAGTGTAAAGTGAGTAATTATTCATATGGTTAGGAATATTGAGCTATTATCAAGGTTGCATTTGACCTGGGATATTATTATATGATTTTGAATCGTCACGAAGAAGCAACTTCTCTTTTTTCGGAGGCCTGGAAGATAAAACCGTCAGCTTTTAATACAAAACTGTTTGCTGTAGATGAAGAAGAATTGAAAGGCTTTTGCATAGCTTTGGGAATTTTAGAACATAAGACTACTCTTTTGGAACAGTTTGAGAGATCAATTCAAGACCAATATAAGGTTCTTAAAGTACCTCATTGGACTACTAATAGTTAGCAGGATTTAATACCTATTCTCTTGGAAGATAATGTGGTGAAAAACTTGCCAATGTGTTGGAGAGAGCGTTTAGAATGCAGTCTCATCTCAGCCAAGTCTCACCGTCTGTACAAGCTCTATTATCAGGTAAACATAAGACATTCTATGAGTTTAATCAAAAATTGATCCTGCAGGTTGCCACCTGCAATGTGATCCGGCGTGTTCTGGATGGGGAATTACCTCGTTTAGACTATTTGGCTTTAGTTGCTGAGCAACCTGGACTAGCAGATGTTTCATTCCTAAAAATGGTAAACTGCTTCAGGAATTCAAGACAGTATACAGCCAACATAGGTTATCAGCTCTTGCCAAAAAGGCTGTTTAGAATCAGAGTGGCAACAACTCAAAGAATTCATACATAGCTTAGCTATTCAGGCAAATCCTAGAATATCAGGACTGGATCCAGAAATCCAAAAGAGTTTGTTTGAAACTATTAATGTTTGTCCACCTCAAGAAAAATATGAACAAGGAATCCCTCCTGCAGCATTCACCAAACGGATGGAGGCCTCTGGTACTCCTTTAGGTAAGTGATGGACTTGTCAACATTTCTGGTTATTAGCATTTTCTAACTGTTTACGATTTTAATGCTAGATCAGAGATTGGAATTGGGATACTTGGAAAGAGAACTAATTGAAACTTATGATCCTTTGTGTATTCAGCAGTTAATTCAGAGATTACTTGTTGCTGATCCACATCGTCCTTTAAGATCTGTCTATGCCAAGGTTTATCTGATCGCCTTTATATCCCATATTTTCAATTGGTTTTTATTTCTTAGTGGGAACTTGCTATACCTGTCCAAAGTGCAATATCTATGATGCCTGCAGGCTTCTTACAGAACTTTGCTTATGTGACTATGGCCAAGTCTAGAGAATTAACCAACTTGAAAGTTTGTCTCTTAATATGTAGTTTATCGTAAATTTGGGCAGAGTTTTAGTGAGGCATGCCATCTGCTTGAAGTGGTTATATCGGAAGTAGATACCTCCCAGGTACATCAACCAGCTCCATGGGCGTATAAATTAATTCATTTGATTCATTGGGAAATTTTGCTGGTGCGCATTTTGTCATTTCTAGATGCTTGGCCTCATGGAGAAGGTACGTGATATAGAAACGAAACACTTTTGCATCGATATTAGGAGTTGGCGAATTGGTATCCCTAACTAAACAGTGCTTGCGGACATTGCATAGTGGGGAACTTCTCATTCCTCGTTCTGAACTTGTGGAACATTGTGTTGCCCTTCTCTTGAATGTGGGGGAATGGGAACCTTTAGCAGAAGCTGATAGCAGTTGGACATTAGTGCAGTTGGCAGCTTTGTTAGCCCAAGTTTGTCATATGGCTGCTGCTGCTTCTTCCAATCGATTGTTGACCCCTGGGCCAGCCTCTGAACGTTTATGGACAGCAGTTGTGAATCTATTGCATCCAAGTTCTGGAGCCATTTCTAAAAGGTCATCTTCAGTTAGCACTCAGGAATCACCCCAGTCTGCCCTCTCTCGACAAGCATTTCGTCGCTTTCTTGGAAAAATAAGAGAGAAATTAGTGTTCTCTGTGCTTATTTCATGTTTGTGTCATTTGCATACTCTCATTCATAATGAGCCAAATCAAGAGCTTCATGATGAATTCCCTGGTCTTTGGCCAATGTCAATTAGACAGTAAGTAGTTCATTGACTAAGATGTTGATCCTCTATATTTTGTAGTAGTGGGTGCAGCTTAGAAGCAGTAGTTGATTATCTGGATATGGTTCTGGAACAAGGTTTATCTCATCATCCTGAACACATTCCTTGGTTACAAATAAGATCAGAATTTTGCTATAGTAAGTTAATTAATGCATTGGCATGCAGTTTCTGTTTATAGTTCGGCAGCAGTGGGGTACAGCACTTCATCATTACTTGGAAATGCTTTCCCTTGCTAGTGATTATTTTTCTCATCCATTATCACATGATGTGATGAATGATTCTATCATTCATCAGATGATTTATTGCTGCTGCCAGTTGCAGTGTTATACACAAGTCAGTGCAGATTTATTTATACTCTTTGTGATAACTCTTGTCATCCAGGCTGCTGTTCTGTGTCAGTTTCTAGATCCAGTGGACTATACAACAGCATTTAAATGGCTGAGTGAACGAGGATGCAATGATGCTTCTGATGCTTATTACTGTCATATTTGGGACATAACTATTTTGGAATTTTTAGTTTATATGCACCACCAGAAAGGGGAACTTGAAAAGAAAAATGTGGCGGTTAGTAACAGCTTCACAAAACCTAGTTTTGTAAATTATTGTAGCTTAAGGAAATTGGTAGTCTGGAACTGAATTCTGATAATAGCAAAGAAATTATCAGGGATGCTGCCATAAAGAGAAAGACATTGTTCTTGCGTGCTATGACCCTACAGTACTTAGCATTGAATTCAGTGGATCAAGTAAATTAATTTGTATGGAGGAATCAATGGTGCTTTATGTTCGAGAATATATTTTTGCATCAAATTAGGTACAACAATTTTGTAATTTTGATTAAGATTTAAATGTAAAAGTATATGATTCGACCAGCGTACTTAAATACATCACTGGAAAGTTTAGGTGAGACGGAATTTTAAATACACGTGGAGAATTTTGAGGTGAAATACGCGTTGAAAATCTCCTTTCAAAATACATATTTTGAGATTATGAAATGTGAATTCTTTTATTAATTTGTGAAAAATCATCTTTATCCGTTTGTCTCAAGCTTCACCAAACAACATGCACCTGCAGCATGCTGGAACTTTACCGGATGTTGAAAAAAACAAATACACGCCACAGAAAAGCATGCCTGTCTTACAGTACGAAAAGGCTTCATGCATTGTGTACGTCTTTTAACGCCTGGTTATGTACTGTGGCGTCTTTCATTGGTTTTGTATTTTGTTTTCCTGGTTTTTCTCATTTGTGCCAACATGTAATCATGGTAGAATAACTTTTCAGGATTTCCAAAAAACATTTCCTTTGATCGCAACATTTTGATCTTTTCATCACAACAAGCTCTTAATACTTTCCCACATTGTGGCTCTAAAGTGGAAATCAAAGTACTTTCTCCTTTTTTATTGTTCTTTTTTTTACTTGCGACAGTAACTACACGGAAACCTATTCGAAAGTAATTTAGGAACGCGGGGAACCCTTAAACACTGAGAGCTCTTATTTGTTTCCTGTCACAAAAGCACACCAGTGCTCGAAGTCGAAAATGTCCACCCGGTGCCTCTTAAGAAGTAGATACACTGGAAAAACTCCAACTCTCTAGAGTCAGGAATTGATTTACGGGGGATATGCAACTACCACGGGCAGTGGTCGGTAGCGCTGACTATTCCATCCTGTTCTCAAGTCTTAAACCTGCATGGCAACTTTGCCATCATCACCACTATGAAACCTCGAGATTTTCGAGTCACATTTTTTTCAATGTCTTGAAACATGGTGACAGGTGGTTATTCTGCAACCGTTTTCGCCTTACACCTTGGCATCGCTGGAAGAGCAACTGGCCTTCCTAGAAACTTCTTATCCGTTCTATCCTCCTTCCATACATACGTTCCAAACTAGATTCCAATGGTTCTGGTGACTTGCACAAATATTGTTCAGCTGGTCTGAGTCCCGTGGTCAATGGGAGGAAAAAGGTGAGGACGAGGGCAAGTGCGGAGGAGCAGCGCCACCGGCTTTGCCTCCGAGATCTGGCGGGTGTGGACGCACGCGCGCTGCTCCGGCCAGCGCTCACGAAAGGAAACGGCCGCGGCGATGGGGAGGGCGGACTGCGAAGAGATCGTGCGAAGCGTGCGCTAGCAGTAGGGACTCCCGCGTCTCGCGAAGGGCGGCATCCTTCCAAGTGCAGCGAGGACCTCCACGGTGCAGGCACTCAAGCTGGCGAACCGATCACACCTACTGCTGCAAGAAGCACGGCAGAGAAAACGAAGAGCAGCGGCCAGGGAGTCTCCAAGTGGGATCAGCACTCATCTTCCTGTTTTCAAGGTTCTCCTCTCCCCCTGTCCCCTGGAAACGGGAGGAAAGCTCAAGTACTCCGGAACATTTCTTACAGACTGCGAAAGCACCTAGGCGCCGCCTAGTATGTTCGAAAGGGTCCTATAGATTTCTAGGACGGCATCGTCTGACTGTCCAAGGCGCAGGTGGTGGTGACTCCCCGCAATTTCTTCGGGACGTCACCTTCTTTATGAGAAAGACTTCTGCTTTCCAGGAGAATGCTCTGCAAAGCAGATGACCACCAGATTGTTGGCGGTGCGGGCGATGAAGGCGAAGGACGAGGAGGTAAAGGTTGCAGAGGAGTCAGTGTTGCGTATGATCAATTATTATAGGCAGGTGGCGACATCTTACCATTTATGAAAGTTAACGACTGATAGGCTGTTTCTTGATAAATTGATCGATAATCAGTGTCAATCATGTTTGGAACATTAACTTCAGTTCTTAGAGACAACTCACTGGGGCCTAACAAATCTGATTCATCATGGGAATCATTTGAATGAATACTTATGAATAACTGTTCTTCCAAATCTGCAGCATTACTTACAACACTTACATTTTGCGTTACTTTGGCCAATTCTTGTTTGAATATCGTTTCTTCTTGAGGTCCATCAGAGAGCTCTTGTCATATAAAATCTGAGGGACGGAAGGGGTTTGCGAAGGCCGTCAACCCTTCCTCCCTTTCTGCAGTCAGCTCTCCCCAGATAGACCTGGTTGTCCTGCCTCAGCCGCGCTTGCTCCACGCTCCAAGCTTGTGGACCAAGGAACGCAGCCATCTCCAGGAGAAGGAAGAGAGGAGGAAACGAGCCGGTCCTCGAAATCTCGCCTTCGTCTCTGGCAGACTCTGTCTGGGAAGCGGGAAAATGGAAAATTCATACGTTCTTCGACTGCAAGGAACATGCGGGAACGGGGCACGGCCATCGGTGAAGCTGCTCCTTGCAGTCGAAGATGACACAGACACAGCTGCAAACAATAAACTTGGCGAAAGAGGTTGAAATCGAAGAGAAAGATCTCCAGCATCTCAGCAACAAAATGGATGCATATGCACTACCTGCGACCAAGCTGCCACTGCTTCGAGGATGGCAGGAAGACCAGAAAATCCTTCCCAGAACCAAAATGTTGCGAGAAGTACCACCAGTCGGCGTACGAGATTTCGTATACGAAGAACGCTTGGATCGCTGTACCGCTGGTGCATTAGTCGCAGCCACATCGCTGGATGTGGACGATTCTTCTATTCTTACAAGGTTTTGCTGCGCCTTTCCCATTGCGCTTCACATGGCCTTGTCTAATAAGCAGGGAGAAGGCTTCGGTCCTCAGGGCGGACTTCA
This sequence comes from Raillietiella orientalis, assembly GCA_036172245.1. NCBI lineage: Eukaryota > Metazoa > Arthropoda > Ichthyostraca > Raillietiellida > Raillietiellidae > Raillietiella > Raillietiella orientalis. Next base: position 40,529 of record JAYWIR010000018.1, on the reverse strand, counting down.
GCGACTTGTCATCACGAGATCCGGTTTTTGAAACGCGTTTCCGCGTTTCATCCAGCCTCCATAGATACAGCGTAAACCGCGTTTTGACTCAACTGTGGTCGAGACAACTCTGTCACAAGCAGGCTTTGATTTTCCGTGCCGCTACAGTGGTCGCAGGCACGGAAAATCCTATTCTCCACTTTTTGCGCGGCAAGGATCCTCAAGCGAGCGACCACTTGGAGTTTTTTTTCCTTCCATGCATCTCAGTCGACAACCGGCGGCATGGAGTAGTACAGATGAAGGAACGCGAGGGATTCCTGCTCTTGCTTGCCGAGCAGAACTTTGAGTGCGCCACAAATGATTTCCCTCATACGATGATTTTCTCTTCTTGCATGACTGGAGAGCAAAAAGTGATTGCCATCACCATCGAGGTCGCTTGCAGAAGAGAAATCAACACGCTCCAGGAGCACCGCACGCAGGGCCGCTAGCAGCCATCCCTATACGCGCAGACTCCGCCCTGCCTGTATGCAATGATCTAAAATGCCATCGAAGAATCCGTTGGGTGAAGATCCTCGCTGAAGAGAAAGCAGTCCCAGGAATAAATTGGCGCAGACAGTTTCCCTCTTCCGATCAAACAATGGGAGTCCCTTCGAATGATGGGAAGGGAGCCTTTTGATGCACCATCGGATGAGGACGAAATCCCAAGCCCTGCCCTCCTATCTAACCTCCAGTTACCATCTACGCAATCATCACTCACAGAAATAAGTAGGCGGCACTGCACAATTCACGCGTGCGAAGAAACGCAAACCCACGTGCAGCTGCCTGCTTTGGTCAGGAAGCGTGACTCGCAGAGGATCTCGATTGCAGGTTCTCAGCTCCTCAGCATCCAGCCATCCCGCTTTCGAGCATTCCCTTGTTGGGTCTCGAACATTCGACCGGAGCACATCGGCGGCGGAGGACGGATGGGGGGCTCGGATGGCGCGCACGACATAAGGCGCTCTCGTGGAAGCTCAGAGTCCTTCCACGCCCACCACAGGGGAGCTTCCACGAGCCCATCGGCGTCACCGACCTTGGGCGCGACCGGTCTCCGGCTCGCTGCGACGGCGTCGCCCCCCCAGCAGCATGGCAGTGTGTTGGCCGGTCGCTCATGCAGCGAGGGGCACATCGGCACTTCTGCACGCTGAGTCCTCAGCACTTTCTGCACCAGCACCTCCAAATTATTTTAGAATTAATTAAAATAAATAAACCTTCATTACTACAGAAAAATTACTAATTAATCCATACACCTTAAAGATAAAACTTTGCTTCGGAGGAAAAGAACTGTTTGGAGTGGAGTGGGAAGCGGATGCCAAGGAGCGCCAGACAAGCAAGAGACGTGGCAGCGTCCTCCTGCACCCTAGAAGAAGGCAGCTTCATGTGCATCCGCTACCCTCGAAAGGGAGAGCCAAGCGGACGACGATGTCCCCCGAAGGGGAAGGGCGCCGCCAAGTCTCCACAATCCTTCGGAGGCGGCCCTTCTGCTTCAGCCTCTCTGCTGGTCTTCCTGGAAGAGAAAAGGAAGAGGGCGGTCTTGCGCAACCCGTGCAGTGGAGCTGCTGTCTCCCTCCGGGAGCGGGAGCACAAAGCGCCTGGAGTTCGCCAGCAGCGCTCGAGAGAGCTCGACGCCTGCAACTGACACGCTGTGCAGCCGTAAGCAACCACCTTCCTCGCGATCCTGAAGCCGCGTAGACGCACCGAGTGGGGATGGCCGCCATCAACTCATGTTCCTGCAAGGTGACTTTCGGCATCCGTCAGAGTGCCATTCGAATACAACGCCGACGACGACCCGTGGCAGCAGAACTGCGGTCACGGCATCGCGACGCTGATCCCGCTCCCTCGGCAAGCTGTCCACAAGCCAATGTCACCTGCTTCCAGCGTCGAAGAGCACCGAAGGATGGTCTTTGGCAGCATGACGCCAATCTTCGCCTCCTTCTCAATACCACCCCTCAAAAAGAAACGTCTGCTCGACTGAAACTACAAAATTGTATTGGTCAGGCAGATTGTCGACTCGTAACCGTGTCGTTGGCTCAACATCGTATGGAGTCATTTCTGTGTCTACGCTACATCGCCGTGTCCTTGCCTGACCGGCGTGGGGTCGGCTGATCACCGCGTCGTCGCTCCATTAGTATACATCATTTATTCTCAGTGCCCGGTCGTTGAGAAATCATCGTGTCTCCGGCTCATCACCGTGCCGATTGACGATCGTCGTGTCGCTGATGCATGTTCGATCAGGTCTCCGCCTCATCTTGTTGTCTTTGGCTGATCATCTTGACGTCAACTGATCTCCGTGTCGCTGGCTCATCTCGGTAGCATCGGCTGATCTTCGTGTCGATATCGGATCATTGCATGGTCGCCTCTTCTCCGTGTGATCTTCCTGATCATCGTGTCGTCGACGCATCTCCGTGTGTTTGGCTTACCTCCAGGTCGATGGTCCGGCTGCGGCACTTTCTCCTAGCACTAACGGGTTGCGGGGTGCTGCGCTGACACACCGTCCGTACGTTCTTGCGCTGCCGCTGACCGTGCCTTCCGTCGACCTTGGTTCCACCGTCGCCGCTCCTGAAACGTCCCCCTCCGCACACACATTCCCAATTTCCCGAACGATTCACGCTGACGCGTCCTCATCCGGTACTGCTGCGACGCCTGGTCCGGTTCCTCGTCTTCTTCTCGTATAGCTGCTGTCTGCCCTCGAGGACGTGGTCTCCGAAAAGCGCGAGTCATCCGGTATCCGGGGGACGCCCGTCCCCGCGGCCCGGACGACAAGCTAACGAGATCGGGGGACGCCCGTCCCCACAAGAATGAACATTCAAAAGCCAAGGGACGCCCGTCCCAGGCATCGCGAAAAGAAAATAAATTTCTTTTTACGTTATCGCTCGGGTTTCTCAGCAACGCGAGTACAACGCGTCCGCTCGGACACTCTCTTGCCGAATTCTCTTGCAAAGAGGTTTCCGTGACAACCGATCCTGGAGGATGATTAGCCAATGGCGGGGCCCTTGTTCTGCGCGTGCGCGCACGGTCCTGCCGCCGTCTACGGGGCAACGAGCTACGCTGTAGCGTCGCCCGCCAAGCTCGAACTTGGTCGCATCCCCGCCCCCCGATGACGTTCCTGATACAGCTTTCTTATCCCAAGCCTGTCCGCCGAAGTCAAATACCGAGCCATCATTCCCTTTGTCAGCAATACTCTCCCTTGCTTCGCTGCATCTCTCCGGAAGAGCCTGGCGACCTCGGGTGAGGGTCCCGAAGCACTCGAGAGTCGCCGCTGCTCCGCCGAGCACCGCTCTTCGACCCGCATATTCAGAAAGTCAGTTCGGCTCCAGAAGAGTCAGCTGTGCCCCAAAGCTCATCTCTCCTCTCGAGCAGCTGCCGATGGAACGTGAGTTCCGGAGGTACCTTTCCATGAAGGGAATGCTCAAGGTCGCTCGCGAGGAGCTTGCCATGGGAAGTGACCGAGCACTCCCGTGCGCGGTGATGCAGCGCGCAAGACGCACCGGAGTTCCAAACCAGGAGTCCGACCGCTGCCTCGAATACGACCTGCCCGATCACGTCGGGATGTTTGTGTAGGATGGTCGGTTGCAAGAAGGCTCTTCTTCCACGCTCACCTTCTCCGAAGCCACCTGGCGCAAGAAGCGCAGGAATGAGTTTCCAGAACTCTCGTTTCGAAATCCCAGCACATGCCGGTCCTCGAGTCAGCGAGCTACCAAGCCTGGCTGAAATATCTGCTATTTGGTTTCCGAGAATTCCGATGTGTTCATTGCGGAGAAACGGTGCCGAGCAACTCCGCCAGATTACTCTCTGAAAAGTGGCAAGTTCCCAGAATCAGCGTTGCCAACATCCGACGTGGGGGCTCTCGATTCGCCGAACGATCTTCAGCTTGAATGCTCCGCTTGTAAAGCAAGAGTAGAGACCTTTGGTACACGTGGCATCTCCATCCTGTTCGATCCCGCCTTCTTGCTCGAACAGCGATGCTCGTCTCCCGTGAAAACAACCACTAAAGCTTCCTTGCTTCCACGCGATGAGTGCCCTCTTGCAGCAGGCATCGTCACCCCTCCTTGCTTGCCAGCAAGCCTCCTCCCTCTCTCTGTAGAAGAAAGCTGCCTTTCTTTAATTTCACGGCATCTACGAGAGATCCTCCGAGATCATTCTCTCCAATCGTTTCAGCTTCACCCACCGCCAACCAAGTCAGTTCTGGCAACGAGAAGTTGCGCTGCGCAATACAAGCAGCATTCCGCGGAAATGCTGTGTGGCGGAACCCACCATCACTTCTTCACGTCGATGGTTTGTTTCGAGGTCCAAAGTACGAATGCGTGCAGCTTCCTCCATCCATGCTGCTTGTCTCGGGAGAACCATTAGTTTCTGTGCCTCTTGAACTATGCAAGCCTTTGCGCTAAAGAAGCACACTCTTTCTGCTTTTTTTCCCCTTTCTCAGGTGCCTCTCTGAGAGGTCGGTTCACTCTTGCAGCACGAATCCTTCGCACCTGTTCACTCGCTGTCTGCGAAGACATTCTCACCGAAACTGCCTACGAAGACGCTTGCCTTCATCTTTTGTAGCATCACATACTGTTTTTTTTTTCACGCTATCAAAGCTGCACTCCTGCTTCAGTGGCTGTCCTATCGGCCAAGGCATGGTGACCAAGCTCTCCCTCGATCCTCTACGCATTCTACTGCTGCAACGCGATCAACCATGCCGAGTCACTCGGCCCGCGTGGCACCTTCTCCGAAATCCGCTTCCCTGATTTGAGACTTCTGTTTCAGCCGCTTTCCTCTCTTCATGACCCGCAAGTCGCCGGGTTCCCGGTGCTTCGCATACTCTCTGGGCCAAACTGCTTTCCAGTGCTCATCGTAACATTCTTTGCGCAATCCATTCTCCCCACACATTCTATTCCTTACTTACTTCCCTAATTTTCTCCAATTAAACTCGCCGTGCTACATCATATGGCTGCCATTCCAGCCCCCACCAACTTCCCCAAAGGGCTTCTCCGCTGGACGAATCTCGTAACGCTGCAACATGTGGGATCCCCGTGGTGTTCTGCGACAGCTCCGTGCTTCCCTCGAAGTGACAGCATCGGGACATTCCGTGCGACGCTCGCCTCCACCGCTGGACCAGGGGAGGTGCAGCCCAGAGTGTGACAGGTGGGGCAAAAGGGAAACCCTACCGCACCAACTTCTGGAGTGCGTCGGGATGCTGCACCGCGTCCCTGAGCTGCCTGGAGGAAAACCTTTCGGATGCCTCTCTTCGGGTGTGGTGGGATGTCACCTGCGCGGCGATCGAAATTTTTATAGCTGCGTCCGCGGAACCACGACGTCTCGAAGTCCCGCTAAAATAACAGAGAAGTCACATCCTTCGAGTTTTCGTTCCTGAGGATTCCGGTGCGATGTCCGCACCAGAGACGCAACCAGGAGGGACTTGAGCGGCATGTTTGAGAAGGTGCAGGGCCCACGAGGGGACAAACCGTGATCCTCTCGCTTCCCTCACACCCAAACATTAAAGTACTTTTTTTGTTTATTTTTTGTTCATCTTCCTTCCTCATGATTTCCCTGCGATTCTCCAGGCGACTGCTCCTAGCAGACAACTCCTCCCGCGAAACACCCGGAAGCAGTTGCACCTTGCTGCCACTACAGGAAGACGGAAGGATGCATCGATGAAATTTGTAATTCTCAGAAGAAACGCTCCGGCGTGACCGGGCGAAAGAGCAGACGCTGCTGCGCCCGGCCTTCTCTTCAGGGCAGCGTCCCGAGCGCACTCTGGAAGACGCCGAGCGGCAGGGAAGAAAGGTGAGGTGGCGACGGCAATGCTGGGGAGTGAGAGATTCGCGGTGCCGGAGGCCCATCCCAACCGCGCCACTCAGCATTTAGCGGGCAAGTACGAAAGTCTCATCCAGTACGCGGCCAGTAAGCCAACCCGGAGCTGTGACTCCATCTTCGACGTGGACTCTTCTTGCAACCGTTTCGTTTCCACAGAGTGAACAGGCAACTTCGGAGCCCGTTTAGTAGCAGAATTCATTCTAGGAATTTTCCAGGCTAACACCTTTATCAAGAATACCACTGTAAAAGCCTCATCTTCCATCGATGATCCCGTTTTCTTTTCGGTCATGCTAACTGCAATGTTACGAGCTCTTGCAGAATGCGACCTTGAGACCCGTGCACGAAATCTTCTTATGGCTTCTACACTAATTGCATACACGCATTCTGTGTTTTCTTTCCCGGACATCAGTTTGCAAGATTCCTTTAAGCAGCTAGTTACGGCCAACACGTCACACGGACTGGAGATCATTAAGGGAAGCACCGTTTCTTTCCACTCGGCAAACCATCTCCGACAGAATCAGTACAAGATGCAAAGGCGAACGCAAGCAGTGATTTTTTTCAGAATATAATGAAACTGCTCAGTTGGTGTGGCTGCAATCCCACCAAAAGCCTTATGTTGCTACTCAAGAGAGCACGATCTCTCTTTCCTTTAGAAAAGAACTTGGAAGAGCTCAGGAAGATTACGCGTTTTCATTTGACCACAGTATTTATCATTCCCGAAAATTTCCTTTCCTACTTCCTGATGCATTCCTTTACACATCATCATGATCATCGCATGCATTTTTCAAGTCTCTTTGGAGGATGCTTCCTTTTCTAATTCTCCGAATCGTCAGCTTTCTCCGAATGCTCCTATCGTTTGTCAGTTATGATTCCTCAACCAGCGAGGGGCGTTTCATAATGCCCATTTGGGATACTTTGAGTGCAAAAAAGAATTGGAAGCGAATATCTCCTACACAGAGAACAAAATCTCCACTTCTCCCAAATAATGGTCCATCTTCAAAATACAATTTTTGTGAAAGCGTTAGACCCCATATGAGCCCACCGTGCCTCTTAAAAACAAACGGAAACATTCAGAAACGCAAGAGTGCCACAAGCAAATAAGACAGGAAAAAACGAGTGATTTGCAAATGCTTCATTGAAGAAGATTCCTCCCATGTCGATGGAACCTTCGACACCTGAGGATCCACGAGGGTTCCCTGACGCACATGTCCCGCCGAGGCGGACACGTTCGCAGAGGATTCTTGAAGATGTTCCAAAGCTCCAATTGTTGCCAACAGGAGGACGTGAGCTCAAACCAGAAGGACAAGCTCTCCCCGCATGGCAAGCAACAAATCATCAACGGTCCTTGGGAAGCAAACAAAACAGAACGAACGCCGAACAGCTCGATTTGCGTGGTCATCGTCAGGCAACGCGATCTTCCCGTAAGAAGATGCAGCGCATCCCTCTTGCAAGGACGACTACAGCTACTCGAAAGAGGTAAGCTCCGAGTGGTAAGCAAAACGCGCTTTGTCGCGCATCTCAAGTGAATTCAGCAGCAATCATAACGATAATAACGGCAGTAATGATCATAACGGTGATTCCAATAATGAGAATCATAATAATAATAACGGCAAGTACCACAGCGGCAATAATAATCGTAACATCGATAGTAATTGCGATAATATAATGCTAATAATAATAATGATGATCGAAGACTTGGAAAAAAGGAACAGCAAGACAAGAACGGCAGAACAAAGAAAGGAAACCTAGCAACGCATCATCCGATCTCGGAAAAATTTTCACCTGCTACAACAATGAAGAATTTCCAATCAGTTCGAACGAAGGTGCAGTACCAAAAGCATACGAAGGATGGAATTTAGAAGACTGCTTGCCAGCAAAGAGAAATGGCAAATATTTAGAACTGCTGAGCTGAACATAGAAATCGAGGGAACTATCCAAGTGGGGATGCAGAAGCAGACCAGGAATTGCATCTGGATGAGGCGCGAACTCAAAAGGAGGGAATGCATTGGTGAAACGGTTAGCTCAGGAAATTCGAGGCGCAGCGAGCAGATTTGGATCCGAAAACCGAACTAAGGTCCTCTTGCCCCAGGCTGTCCACTTTCGACAGTGGTCACACGGAAGCAAGCAATTGCATTTCCGCGGCTCAACTCTTTGAGCGCAAAAGACATCGCGCGAGGTTGCATGCTTGAGGAATAAGTGGGCCCAAAAAGGAAAGGAAGAAGGGAATCGAGCAATTTAGTCCACCAACGCGAACGGGGGGTTCGAATTCGTTTGTAAGAAGATGCAGGTGAGAACTTTGAGATTCAATCGTAAAAACGCTAATGAAGAGAGAAGCAGAATGAATCGCAAAAGGAAACGTTCGAACGGAAAAGACGTTCCTCCGTAGGACACCTGGAACGAGCACCAAAGAGCGTCTTCGGGGGAGCGGAAATTTGTAAGAAAACGCAAAAATTCAGATATTCCATTTGCGAAATGCGAACTTGGGCGGCATTCAGGGATTCCATAGAGAAACACACGAATAAGAACATTGCGAATGGGAACGCGGGACATGAGATGGAAAAATTCGGCACTCCGGGACATAAAGAGGAGGGAGTTACTGGACCTTGGAACGCACACATTTGAACTGCGAATATCTCAAGGTACGACTTTCTAACTCAAATCGGACGCCAAATGAATTCAGGGGCGGAGAGACAGTCGGGCATGGGTGAATGTGCCACTCGAAGATGGGAATGCAGTAATCTAAAAAACTGATGACAAAAAGGGGAAATAAAATTACCGAGAAATCAAAGGACACATCGGGTGAGTTTCCAGAATTCAACGTGCACAATACAAACACCAAAAGGCCCCTGGAAGAAGTAAGACTTCCACTCATTCCAAGGAGGCAGCAGATGTGCGGTTTCAAAGCCGAAGGATGCACATGGAAACCCAAAGGGGTACGTCGAAAATACAAGTATGGAACTCCTGATGGCTCAACGCCGAAGGCAACGTCCTGGAAAGATGGACGCCGAACACACGGGAGCGGAGTCGCGGAGGTGTGAACGCGAAATCGGGGTAAGAAGTCAGCAGACCAGCGGGCAACTTGTTCTCCAGGAAGTCAGGGAGAGACTGGAAATGTGCGAAGCAAGGAGATCATAGAAAAAGGTGGACATTCGCGAAACTAAAAGAGGGTGAAGACCCCAGGAAGGGACCTAAACATCACAATGTACGGGTGCGTATAGATCGGGACAGCCTCGCACGCAGAAGGACAACATGGTAAAATAATCAAAGATCAGAAGAGGTTAGATAAGCGCAGGTTAGGTTTCAGTTTAAATCAAGCTGCACCAAAAGGAAAGATGAAATGTTAGAGTTTTGCGCTTTGAAAAAAGCAGAAGAATTCACATCCAGAGTGCAACACCGCCGGTAATGGCTTCAAAAGAGATTCGCTAGTAAAACAGAGGGACTTATGAAATATGAAAAGCGGGGAAAGATAACGAAACGCGAGCAAGAAAACACAACAGCAACTTTCCCCTTCAGCATTTAAAGCAGGAAGAAGAGGAGCTTCATCTGGAAGAAAAGAGGAACAACAACAAACAACCTTCCAGCAAAAATTACAATCCGCTCCAAATTCCCGAAAATCTGTCTTCCACGAAGCAACCCACTGAGGTACCTAAGTGCGTAAGTACCAATGTAGAACCTCAGAGAATAGTGAATGCCACCGACTTCGAAGCTGTTGAGATCCCAACGTACGTAAGCGACTCACTTATGAATAGCGCTCAGCAACCACAAAAAGACAGACAGCAAAACAGAGACACCGCAAACAAAAAACGCCAACATCAGTTCACATCAAAATTATGGTTCCACACGGAAAAGGGGGAAAAGTAAGGAGGAGGGGAAAAAAGAAAAATAAAATATAAACAATCGCTATCACAATTAGAACTCGAGGGTGACCTTTGCGAACCACGGAGCCAAAGCCCCCTTCCACGGAACCCACGAGAAAAAAGAGCAGCGGCCAAACTGGTAACCAGACCAAAGTCCGAACCCTTGCGCAAAAATTCTTCCGCGTCCACCTCCCCTCTGTCGTCCACGATTGCCAAAATCCGAAGAAGCAGAAAGAAAGTGAGGACTGGCTTGCTACAAACACACGGAACAAAAGGACATTCGGAAAGATGAAGAAACGAGGACCCCGTCCAGAGAGGACATTCCAAGAAAAAAACGAAAAAGTCAGTAAATTTCTAATGATCCATTCCACCCTCCCACTCACATTTTAGATACAAACAACCTATCCCATGAACACGCAAACTCCATCGGCGACTTCCGAAAGAAGGAACGAGCATAGAAAGGCATCCAACGAAGAAGAAGATGGATTCATCGGTAAGAGAATTTCCCTTTTTATGTCCTCGGCACCAGCGAGGAGGAGAACAATTCGTTGAGGAGGAAAGCAACTGTAGCGAGATAACGATCACGAAGGATGAACGGCAATCATACAGTAAGAACAAAAACCGCAAACAAAACGAATTGAAGGTACAAGAATTAAAATGTTCAATTCTAGGTCATCCAGCCGGACCCAGATTCCTCTTCTTCTGCTCAAAGACGGAGACGCCCGAGAACATTTGAGATGACGCTGACGGATACCCAGAAGAAGAACGTAAATTCTTCTGTGACTGCCTTTGCATTTCAGGTTGTCGTGTCGAAGAAGACTGCTCTACCATATAGAGGCAGAAAAGAGAATGCAGTGTGACCACGAAGAGGAAGAACGAACGGCCATGATGGAGGATTTTCGAGAACCGCAAGAAAAACGAATGAAAGATTCAAGAATTCTAATATAAAGTTCTAGAATATCCTGCCGTACAAAGGAATCCTCCTCCTCTGATTACACACGTGGACAACGGGAAACATTTGAGAAAAAACCAAGCGATCCCAAGAAGGAAAACGTAGCATTCAAGGTGAGCGCAATTGCTTTTCTCGTCGTCGAGTCGGAAGGATGTGAAATTCAGACGGGGGCATCTAATGAGAGTCTCGTGTACACACCATGGAGAAAGATAAACTGCAAGGAATGAAAATCCCTGGGAACCGAAGGTAAAAGGATTCCAATATATAGCAATTCTAGAATTCAATCCTAGTTATGCTGCCGAATTCAGGAATCCCCTTCCTCCAATCCCAGATATGGACATCGGGGAGCATTTGGAAAGCCGCAGAGGTATTCCGTGAAGAGGAACGTGGATTCCAAGGTAAGTTCCATAGCTTTTCTCGTCGTCGGGTCGAACGGATTTGCGATTCCTAAAGGGGGAACTAATGTGAGTGTCTTGTACTGTCCTTTGAGAAAGACGAACTGCAAGGACAGAGGATCCCTCGATACTGAAGGTGAAGGGATTTGCAGATACAAGAATTTGTTTATTGAATCCTAGGTGATGCTGCCGAATTCAAGAGTCCCCTTCCACCCATCCTAGACGTGGACATCGGGGACCATTTGGGAAGACGCAGAGGGATTCCGTGAAGAAAAACGGGGATTCCAAGGTAAGTTCAATTGCTTTTCTCGTCATCGGGTCGGACGGATTTGCGATTCGTAAAGGGGGATCTAGAGGGAGTGTCGTGCACTGCCCATGGAGACAGAAGATATGCGAGGATAGAGGATCCTTGGAAACCGAAGGTAAAGGGATTTGTAGAAACAAGAAGTATTTTATTGAATCCTAGGTGATGCTGCCGAATTCAAGTGTCCCCTTCCACCCATCCTAGACGTGGACATCGGGGACCATTTGGGAAGACGCAGAGGGATTCCGTGAAGAAGAACGGGGATTCCAAGGTAAGTTCAATTGCTTTTCTCGTCGTCGGGTCGGACGGATTTGCGATTCGTAAGAGGGATCTACTGTGAGTGTCGTGCACTGCCCATGGAGACAGAAGATATGCGAGGATAGAGGATCCTTGGAAACCGAAGGTAAAGGGATTTGTAGAAACAAGAAGTATTTTATTGAATCCTAGGTGATGCTGCCGAGTTCAAGTGTCCCCTTCCACCCATCCTAGACGTGGACATGGGGGACCATTTGGGAAGACGCAGAGGGATTCCGTGAAGAATAACGGGGATTCCAAGGTAAGTTCAATTGCTTTTCTCGTCGTCGGGTCGGACGCATTTGCGATTCGTAAGGGGGGATCTACTGTGAGTGTCGTGCACTGCCCATGGAGACAGAAGATATGCGAGGATAGAGGATCCTTGGAACCCGAAGGTAAAGGGATTTGTAGAAACAAGAAGTATTTTATTGAATCATAGGTGATGCTGCCGAATTCAAGAGTCCCCTTCCACCCATCCTTTACGTGGACATCGGGGACCATTTGGGAAGACGCAGAGGGATTCCGTGAAGAATAACGGGGATTCCAAGGTAAGTTCCATTGCTTTTCTCGTCGTCGGGTCGGACGGATTTTCGATTCGTAAGGGGGGATCTACTGTAAGTGTGGTGCACTTCCCATGGAGACAGAAGATATGCGAGGATAGAGGATCCTTGGAAACCGAAGGTAAAGGGATTTGTAGAAACAAGAAGTATTTCATTGATTCGAGGTTATGCTGCCGAATTCAGGAATCGTCTTCCTCCTATACCAGACGTGGACATCGGGGACCATTTGGGAAGTTGCAGAGGGATTCCGTGAAAAGGAAAGGGGATTCCAAGGTAAGTTCAATTGCTTTTCTCGTCGTCGGGTCGAACGGATTTGCGATTCGTGAAGGGGGAACTAGTGTGAGTGTCGTGTGCTGCACACGGACAAAGATGAAATGCAAGGACAGAGGATCCCTCAATACTGAAGGTGAAGGGATTTGCAGATACAAGAATTATTTTATTGAATCCTAGGTGATGCTGCCGATTTGAAGAGTCCCCTTCCACCCATCCTAGACGTGGACATCGGGGACCATTTGGGAAGGCGCCTAGGTATCCCTTGAAGAGGAACGGGGATTCCAAGGTAAGTTCAATTGCTTTTCTCGTCGTCGGGTCGGACGGATTTGCGATTCCCAAGGAGGGATCTAAAGTGGGTGTCGTGTATTGCCCATTGAGAAAGATGAACTGCAAGGACAGAGGATACCTGGAAACTGAAGGTAAAGGGATTTGCAGATGCAAGAAATTGTTTATTGAATCCTAGGTGATGCTGCCGAATTCAAGTGTCCCCTTCCACCCATCCCAGACGTGGACATCGGGGACCATTTGGGAAGATGTAGAGGGATTCCGTGAAGAGGAACGGGGATTCCAAGGTAAGTTCAATTGCTTTTCTCGTCGTCGGGTCGGACGGAATTGCGATTCGTAAGGGGGGATCTACTGTGAGTGTCGTGCACTGCCCATTGAGAAAGATGAACTGCAAGGACATAGGATACCTGGAAACTGAAGGTAAAGGGATTTGCAGATACAAGAAATTGTTTATTGAATCTTAGGTGATGCTGCCGAATTCAAGTGTACCCTTCCACCCATCCCAGACGTGGACATCGGGGACCATTTGGGAAGATGTAGAGGGATTCCGTGAAGAGGAACGGGGATTCCAAGGTAAGTTCAATTGCTTTTCTCGTCGTCGGGTCGTACGGATTAGCGATTCGTAAGGGGGGATCTACTGTGAGTGTCGTGTACTGCCCATTGAGAAAGATGAACCGCAAGGACAGAAGATCCCAGGATACTGAAGGTAAAGGGATTTGCAGATACAAGAATTTTTTCATTGAATCCTAGGTAATATACCGAATTGAAGAATCATCCTCCAGCCATCCAAGACGAGGACATCGGGGACCATTTGGGAAGACGCCGAGGTATCCCTACAAGAGGAACGGGGATTCCAAGGTTCATTCAATTGCTTTTCTCGTGGTCGGGTCGGACGGATTTGCGATTTTTAAGGGGGGATCTAATGTGAGTGTCGTGTACTGTCCATTGAGAAAGACGAACTGCCAGGACAAAGGATCCCTGGAAACTGAAGGTAATGGGTTTTGCAGATATAAATTTTTTTTATTAAATCCTAGGTTATGCTGTCGAATTCAGAAATCCTCTTAATCTTATTCCAGACGTGGACATCGGGAACCATTTGGGAAGACGTTGAGGAATTCCTTGAAGAGGAACGGAGATTCCAAGGTAAGTAGGATTCCATTTCTCGTCGTCGGGTCGGACGGATTTGCGACTCCTAAGGGGGGATCTAATGTAAGTGTCGTGTACTGCCCATGGAAACAGAAGTTATGCGAGGATAGAGGATCCTTGGAAACCGAAGGTAAAGGGATCTGTAGAAACAAGAATTATTTTATTGAATCCTAGGTGATGCTGCCGAATTCAAGAGTCCCCTTCCACCCATTCTTGACGTGGACATCGGGGACCATTTGGGAAGACGCAGAGGGATTCCGTGAAGAGGAACGGGGATTCCAAGGTAAGTTGTATTGCTTTTCTCGTCGTCGGGTCGGACGGATTTGCTAGTCCCAAGGAAGGATCTAAAGTGGGTGTCGTGTACTGCCCATTGAGATAGATGAACTGCAAGGACAGAGGATACCTGGAAACTGAAGGTAAAGGGATTTGCAGATACAAGAAATTGTTTCTTGAATCCTAGGTGATGATGCGAATTCAAGTGTCCCCTTCCACCCATCCTAGACGTGGACATCGGGGACCATTTGGGAAGATGCAGAGGGATAACGTGAAGAGGAACGGGGATTCCAAGGTAAGTTCAATTGCTTTTCTCGTCGTCGGGTCGGACGGATTTGCGATTCGTAAGGGGGGATCTACTGTGAGTGTCGTGCACTGTCCATGGAGACAGAAGTTATGCGAGGATAGAGGATCCCTGGAAACCGAAGGTAAAGGGATTTGTAGAAACAAGAATTATTTCATTGATTCGAGGTTATGCTGCCGAATTCAGGAATCGTCTTCCTCCTATCCCAGACGTGGACATCGGGGACCATTTGGGAAGTTGCAGAGGGATTCCGTGAAAAGGAAAGGGGATTCCAAGGTAAGTTCAATTGCTTTTCTCGTCGTCGGGTCGAACGGATTTGCGATTCGTGAAGGGGGAACTAATGTGAGTGTCGTGTGCTGCACACGGACAAAGATGAAATGCAAGCACAGAGGATCCCTGGATACTGAAGGTGAAGGGATTTGCAGAAACAAGAATTATTTTATTGAATCCTAGGTGATGCTGCCGAATTGAAGAGTCCCCTTCCACCCATCCTAGACGTGGACATCGGGGACCATTTGGGAAGGCGCCGAGGTATCCCTTGAAGAGGAACGGGGATTCCAAGGTAAGTTCAATTGCTTTTCTCGTGGTCGGGTCGGACGGATTTGCGATTCCCAAGGAAGGATCTAAAGTGGGTGTCGTGTACTGCCCATTGAGAAAGATGAACTGCAAGGACAGAGGATATCTGGAAACTGAAGGCAAAGGGATTTGTAGAAACAAGAAGTATTTTATTGAATCCTAGGTGATGCTGCCGAATTCAAGAGTCCTCTTCCACCCATCCTTGACGTGGACATCGGGGACCATTTTGGAAGACGCAGAGGGTTTCCGTGAAGAGGAACGGGGATTCCAAGGTAAGTTCAATTGCTTTTCTCGTCGTCGGGTCCGACGGATTTGCGATTCGTAAAGGGGGAACTAATGTGAGTGTCGTGTGCTGCACACGGACAAAGATGAAATGCAAGGACAGAGGATCCCTGGATACTGAAGGTGAAGGGATTTGCAGAAACAAGAATTATTTTATTGAATCCTAGGTGATGCTGCCGAATTGAAGAGTCCCCTTCCACCCATCCTAGACGTAAACATCGGGGACCATTTGGGAAGGCGCCGAGGTATCCCTTGAAGAGGAACGGGGATTCCAAGGTAAGTTCAATTGCTTTTCTCGTGGTCGGGTCGGACGGATTTGCGATTCCCAAGGAAGGATCTAAAGTGGGTGTCGTGTACTGCCCATTGAGAAAGATGAACTGCAAGGACAGAGGATATCTGGAAACTGAAGGTAAAGGGATTTGCAGATACAAGAAATTGTTTATTGAATCCTAGGTGATGCTGCCGAATTCAAGTGTCCCTTTCCACCCATCGTAGACGTGGACATCGGGGACCATTTGGGAAGATGCAGAGGGATTCCGTGAAGAGGAACGGGGATTCCAAGGTAAGTTCAATTGCTCTTCTCGTCGTCGGGGATTTGCGATTCGTAAGAGGGATCTGTGAGTGTCGTGCCATGGAGAGGATAGAGGATCCTTGGAAATAAAGGGATGAAACAAAATTTTATTGAATCCTAGGTGATGCTGCCGAATTGAAGGTCCATCCATCCTTGACGTGGACATCGGGGATGAAGACCCGTGAAGAGCGGGGATTCCAAGGTAAGTTTAATTGCTTTTCTCGTCGTCGGGTCGGACGGATTTGCGATTCGTAAGGGGGGATCTACTGTGAGTGTCGTGCACTGCCCATGGAGAGAGAAGATATGAGATGACAGAGGAATCTTGGAAACTGAAGGTAAAGGGATTTGCAGATACACGAATTTTTTTCTTAAATCCTAGGTTATGCTGCCGAATTCATGAATCCTCTTCCTCCCATCCCAGACGTTGACATCGGGGACCATTTGAGAAGACGTTGAGGAATTCCTTGAAGAGGAACGGAGATTCCAAGGTAAGTTCGATTCCTTTTCTCGTCGTCGGTTCGGACGGATTTGCGACTCCTAAGGGGGGATCTAATGTAAGTGTCGTGTACTGCCCATGGAGACAGAAGTTATGCGAGGATAGAGGATCCTTGGAAACCGAAGGTAAAGGGATTTGTAGAAACAAGAATTATTTTATTGATCCCAGGTTATGCTGCCGAATTCAGGAATCGTCTTTTTCCCATCCAAGGGGTGGACATCGGGTACCATTTGGGAAGCTGCAGAGGGATTCCGTGAAAAGGAACGGGGATTCCAAGGTAAGTTCAATTGCTTTTCTCGTCGTCGGGTCGGAAGGATTTGCGATTCCCAAGGGGGGATCTAAAGTGAGTGTCGTGTACTGCCCATTGAGAAAGATGAACTGCAAGGACAGAGGATCCCTGGAAACTGAAGGTAAAGGGATTTGCAGATACAAGAATTTTTTTATTAAATCCTAGGTTATGCCGAAGAATTCAGGAATCGTCTTCCTCCCATCATAGACATGGACATCGGGGACCATTTGGGAAGATGCAGAGGGATTCCGTGAAGAGGAACGGGGATTCCAAGGTAAGTTCAATTGCTTTTCTCGTCGTCGGGTCAAAACGGATTTGCGACTCGTAAGGGGGGATCTACTGTGAGTGTCGTGCACTGTCCATGGAGACAGAAGATATGCGAGGATAGAGGATCCTTGGAAACCGAAGGTAAAGGGATTTGTAGAAACAAGAAGTATTTTATTGAATCCTAGGTGATGCTGCCGAATTCAAGAGTCCTCTTCCACCCATCCTTGACGTGGACATCGGGGACCATTTTGGAAGACGCAGAGGGTTTCCGTGAAGAGGAACGGGGATTCCAAGGTAAGTTCAATTGCTTTTCTCGTCGTCGGGTCCGACGGATTTGCGATTCGTAAAGGGGGAACTAATGTGAGTGTCGTGTGCTGCACACGGACAAAGATGAAATGCAAGGACAGAGGATCCCTGGATACTGAAGGTGAAGGGATTTGCAGAAACAAGAATTATTTTATTGAATCCTAGGTGATGCTGCCGAATTGAAGAGTCCCCTTCCACCCATCCTAGACGTGGACATCGGGGACCATTTGGGAAGGCGCCGAGGTATCCCTTGAAGAGGAACGGGGATTCCAAGGTAAGTTCAATTGCTTTTCTCGTGGTCGGGTCGGACGGATTTGCGATTCCCAAGGAAGGATCTAAAGTGGGTGTCGTGTACTGCCCATTGAGAAAGATGAACTGCAAGGACAGAGGATACCTGGAAACTGAAGGTAAAGGGATTTGCAGATACAAGAAATTGTTTATTGAATCCTAGGTGATGCTGCCGAATTCAAGTGTCCCCTTCCACCCATCCTAGACGTGGACATCGGGGACCATTTGGGAAGATGCAGAGGGATTCCGTGAAGAGGAACGGGGATTCCAAGGTAAGTTCAATTGCTTTTCTCGTCGTCGGGTCGGACGGATTTGCGATTCCCAAGGAGGGATCTAAAGTGGGTGTCGTGTACTGCCCATTGAGAAAGATGAACTGCAAGGACAGAGGATACCTGGAAACTGAAGGTAAAGGGATTTGCAGATACAAGAAATTGTTTATTGAATCCTAGGTGATGCTGCCGAATTCAAGTGTCCCCTTCCATCCATCCTAGACGTGGACATCGGGGACCATTTGGGAAGATGCAGAGGGATTCCGTGAAGAGGAACGGGGATTCCAAGGTAGGTTCAATTGCTTTTCTCGTCGTCGGGTCGGACGGATTTGCGATTCGTAAGGGGGGATCTACTGTGAGTGTCGTGTACTGCCCATTGAGAAAGATGAACTGCAAGGACAGAGGATACCTGGAAACTGAAGGTAAAGGGATTTGCAGATACAAGAAATTGTTTATTGAATCCTAGGTGATGCTGCCGAATTCAAGTGTCCCCTTCCACCCATCCTAGACGTGGACATCGGGGACCATTTGGGAAGTTGCAGAGGGATTCCGTGAAGAGGAACGGGGATTCCAAGGTAAGTTCAATTGCTTTTCTCGTCGTCGGGTCGGACGGATTTGCGATTCGTAAGGAGGGATCTACTGTGAGTGTCGTGTACTGCCCATTGAGAAAGATGAACTGCAAGGACAGAGGATACCTGGAAACTGAAGGTAAAGGGATTTGCAGATACAAGAAATTGTTTATTGAATCCTAGGTGATGCTGCCGAATTCATGAATCCTCTTCCTCCCATCCCAGACGTTGACATCGGGGACCATTTGAGAAGACGTTGAGGAATTCCTTGAAGAGGAACGGAGATTCCAAGGTAAGTTCGATTCCTTTTCTCGTCGTCGGTTCGGACGGATTTGCGACTCCTAAGGGGGGATCTAAAGTGAGTGTCGTGTACTGCCCATTGAGAAAGATGAACTGCAAGGACAGAGGATACCTGGAAACTGAAGGTAAAGGGATTTGCAGATACAAGAATTTTTTTATTAAATCCTAGGTTATGCCGAAGAATTCAGGAATTGTCTTCCTCCCATCATAGACATGGACATCGGGGACCATTTGGGAAGATGCAGAGGGATTCCGTGAAGAGGAACGGGGATTCCAAGGTAAGTTCAATTGCTTTTCTCGTCGTCGGGTCAAAACGGATTTGCGACTCGTAAGGGGGGATCTACTGTGAGTGTCGTGCACTGTCCATGGAGACAGAAGATATGCGAGGATAGAGGATCCTTGGAAACCGAAGGTAAAGGGATTTGTAGAAACAAGAAGTATTTTATTGAATCCTAGGTGATGCTGCCGAATTCAAGAGTCCTCTTCCACCCATCCTTGACGTGGACATCGGGGACCATTTGGGAAGACGCAGAGGGTTTCCGTGAAGAGGAACGGGGATTCCAAGGTAAGTTCAATTGCTTTTCTCGTCGTCGGGTCGGACGGATTTGCGATTCGTAAGGGGGGATCTACTGTGAGTGTCGTGCACTGCCCATGGAGACAGAAGATATGCGAGGATAGAGGATCCTTGGAAAAAGAAGGTAAAGGGATTTGTAGAAACAAGAAGTATTTTCTTGAATCCTAGGTGATGCTGCCGAATTCAAGAGTCCCCTTTCACCCATCCTTGACGTGGACATCGGGGACCATTTGGGAAGACGCAGAGGGTTTCCGTGAAGAGGAACGGGGATTCCAAGGTAAGTTCAATTGCTTTTCTCGTCGTCGGGTCCGACGGATTTGCGATTCGTAAAGGGGGAACTAATGTGAGTGTCGTGTGCTGCACACGGACAAAGATGAAATGCAACGACAGAGGATCCCTGGATACTGAAGGTGAAGGGATTTGCAGAAACAAGAATTATTTTATTGAATCCTAGGTGATGCTGCCGAATTGAAGAGTCCCCTTCCACCCATCCTAGACGTGGACATCGGGGACCATTTGGGAAGGCGCCGAGGTATCCCTTGAAGAGGAACGGGGATTCCAAGGTAAGTTCAATTGCTTTTCTCGTGGTCGGGTCGGACGGATTTGCGATTCCCAAGGAAGGATCTAAAGTGGGTGTCGTGTACTGCCCATTGAGAAAGATGAACTGCAAGGACAGAGGATATCTGGAAACTGAAGGTAAAGGGATTTGCAGATACAAGAAATTGTTTATTGAATCCTAGGTGATGCTGCCGAATTCAAGTGTCCCCTTCCACCCATCCTAGACGTGGACATCGGGGACCATTTGGGAAGATGCAGAGGGATTCCGTGAAGAGGAACGGGGATTCGAAGGTAAGTTCAATTGCTTTTCACGTCGTCGGGTCGGACGGATTTGCGATTCGTAAGGGGGGATCTACTGTGAGTGTCGTGTACTGCCCATTGAGAAAGATGAACTGCAAGGACAGAGGATACCTGGAAACTGAAGGTAAAGGGATTTGCAGATACAAGAAATTGTTTATTGAATCCTAGGTGATGCTGCCGAATTCAAGTGTCCCCTTCCACCCATCCTAGACGTGGACATCGGGGACCATTTGGGAAGATGCAGAGGGATTCCGTGAAGAGGAACGGGGATTCCAAGGTAAGTTCAATTGCTTTTCACGTCGTCGGGTCGGACGGATTTGCGATTCGTAAGGGGGGATCTACTGTGAGTGTCGTGTACTGCCCATTGAGAAAGATGAACTGCAAGGACAGAGGATACCTGGAAACTGAAGGTAAAGGGATTTGCAGATACAAGAAATTGTTTATTGAATCCTAGGTGATGCTGCCGAATTCAAGTGTCCCCTTCCACCCATCCTAGACGTGGACATCGGGGACCATTTGGGAAGATGCAGAGGGATTCCGTGAAGAGGAACGGGGATTCCAAGGTAAGTTCAATTGCTTTTCTCGTCGTCGGGTCGGACGGATTTGCGATTCGTAAGGGGGGATCTACTGTGAGTGTCGTGTACTGCCCATTGAGAAAGATGAACTGCAAGGACAGAGGATACCTGGAAACTGAAGGTAAAGGGATTTGCAGATACAAGAAATTGTTTATTGAATCCTAGGTGATGCTGCCGAATTCAAGTGTCCCCTTCCACCCATCCTAGACGTGGACATCGGGGACCATTTGGGAAGATGCAGAGGGATTCCGTGAAGAGGAACGGGGATTCCAAGGTAAGTTCAATTGCTTTTCTCGTCGTCCGGTCGGACGGATTTGCGATTCCCAAGGAGGGATCTAAAGTGGGTGTCGTGTACTTCCCATTGAGAAAGATGAACTGCAAGGACAGAGGATACCTGGAAACTGAAGGTAAAGGGATTTGCAGATACAAGAAATTGTTTATTGAATCCTAGGTGATGCTGCCGAATTCAAGTGTCCCCTTCCACCCATCCTAGACGTGGACATCGGGGACCATTTGGGAAGATGCAGAGGGATTCCGTGAAGAGGAACGGGGATTCCAAGGTAAGTTCAATTGCTTTTCTCGTCGTCGGGTGAAAACGGATTTGCGACTCGTAAGGGGGGATCTACTGTGAGTTTCGTGCACTGTCCATGGAGACAGAAGATATGCGAGGATAGAGGATCCTTGGAAACCGAAGGTAAAGGGATTTGTAGAAACAAGAAGTACTTTATTGAATCCTAGGTGATGCTGCCGAATTCAAGAGTCCCCTTCCACCCATCCTTGACGTGGACATCGGGGACCATTTGGGAAGACGCAGAGGGTTTCCGTGAAGAGGAACGGGGATTCCGAGGTAAGTTCAATTGCTTTTCTCGTCGTCGGGTCCGACGGATTTGCGATTCGTAAGGGGGGATCTACTGTGAGTGTCGTGCACTGCCCATGGAGATAGAAGATATGAGATGACAGAGGAATCTTGGAAACTGAAGGTAAAGGGATTTGCAGATACACGAATTTTTTTCTTAAATCCTAGGTTATGCTGCCGAATTCATGAATACTCTTCCTCCCATCCCAGACGTTGACATCGGGGACCATTTGGGAAGACGCAGAGGGTTTCCGTGAAGAGGAACGGGGATTCCAAGGTAATTTCAATTGCTTTTCTCGTCGTCGGGTCCGACGGATTTGCGATTCGTAAAGGGGGAACTAATGTGAGTGTCGTGTGCTGCACACGGACAAAGATGAAATGCAAGGACAGAGGATCCCTGGATACTGAAGGTGGAGGGATTTGCAGATACAAGAATTATTTTATTGTATCCTAGGTGATGCTGCCGAATTGAAGAGTCCCCTTCCACACATCTTAGACGTGGACATCGGGGACCATTTGGGAAGGCGCCGAGGTATCCCTTGAAGAGGAACGGGGATTCCAAGGTAAGTTCAATTGCTTTTCTCGTGGTCGGGTCGGACGGATTTGCGATTCCCAAGGAAGGATCTAAAGTGGGTGTCGTGTACTGCCCATTGGGAAAGATGAACTGCAAGGACAGAGGATATCTGGAAACTGAAGGTAAAGGGATTTGCAGATACAAGAAATTGTTTATTGAATCCTAGGTGATGCTGCCGAATTCAAGTGTCCCCTTCCACCCATCCTAGACGTGGACATCGGGGACCATTTGGGAAGATGCAGAGGGATTCCGTGAAGAGGAACGGGGATTCGAAGGTAAGTTCAATTGCTTTTCTCGTCGTCGGGTCGGACGGATTTGCGATTCGTAAGGGGGGATCTACTGTGAGTGTCGTGTACTGCCCATTGAGAAAGATGAACTGCAAGGACAGAGGATACCTGGAAACTGAAGGTAAAGGGATTTGCAGATACAAGAAATTGTTTATTGAATCCTAGGTGATGCTGCCGAATTCAAGTGTCCCCTTCCACCATCCTAGACGTGGACATCGGGGACCATTTGGGAAGATGCAGAGGGATTCCGTGAAGAGGAACGGGGATTCGAAGGTAAGTTCAATTGCTTTTCACGTCGTCGGGTCGGACGGATTTGCGATTCGTAAGGAGGGATCTACTGTGAGTGTCGTGTACTGCCCATTGAGAAAGATGAACTGCAAGGACAGAGGATACCTGGAAACTGAAGGTAAAGGGATTTGCAGATACAAGAAATTGTTTATTGAATCCTAGGTGATGCTGCCGAATTCAAGTGTCCCCTTCCACCCATCCTAGACGTGGACATCGGGGACCATTTGGGAAGATGCAGAGGGATTCCGTGAAGAGGAACGGGGATTCCAAGGTAAGTTCAATTGCTTTTCACGTCGTCGGGTCGGACGGATTTGCGATTCGTAAGGGGGGATCTACTGTGAGTGTCGTGTACTGCCCATTGAGAAAGATGAACTGCAAGGACAGAGGATACCTGGAAACTGAAGGTAAAGGGATTTGCAGATACAAGAAATTGTGTATTGAATCCTAGGTGATGCTGCCGAATTCATGAATCCTCTTCCTCCCATCCCAGACGTTGACATCGGGGACCATTTGAGAAGACGTTGAGGAATTCCTTGAAGAGGAACGGAGATTCCAAGGTAAGTTCGATTCCTTTTCTCGTCGTCGGTTCGGACGGATTTGCGACTCCTAAGGGGGGATCTAATGTAAGTGTCGTGTACTGCCCATGGAGACAGAAGTTATGCGAGGATAGAGGATCCTTGGAAACCGAAGGTAAAGGGATTTGTAGAAACAAGAATTATTTTATTGATCCCAGGTTATGCTGCCGAATTCAGGAATCGTCTTTTTCCCATCCAAGGGGTGGACATCGGGTACCATTTGGGAAGCTGCAGAGGGATTCCGTAAAGGAACGGGGATTCCAAGGTAAGTTCAATTGCTTTTCTCGTCGTCGGGTCGGAAGGATTTGCGATTCCCAAGGGGGGATCTAAAGTGAGTGTCGTGTACTGCCCATTGAGAAAGATGAACTGCAAGGACAGAGGATCCCTGGAAACTGAAGGTAAAGGGATTTGCAGATACAAGAATTTTTTTATTAAATCCTAGGTTTTGCTGCGGAATTCAGGAATCGTCTTCCTCCCATCCTAGACGTGGACATCGGGGACCATTTGGGAAGATGCAGAGGGATTCCGTGAAGAGGAACGGGGATTCCAAGGTAAGTTCAATTGCTTTTCTCGTCGTCGGGTCGGACGCATTTGCGATTCGTAAGGGGGGATCTACTGTGAGTGTCGTGCACTGCCCATGGAGAGAGAAGATATGAGATGACAGAGGAATCTTGGAAACTGAAGGTAAAGGGATTTGCAGATACAGGAATTTTTTTCTTAAATCCTAGGTTATGCTGCCGAATTCATGAATCCTCTTCCTCCCATCCTAGACGTTGACACCGGGGACCATTTGAGAAGACGTTGAGGAATTCCTTGAAGAGGAACGGAGATTACAAGGTAAGTTCGATTCCTTTTCTCGTCGTCGGTTCGGACGGATTTGCGACTCCTAAGGGGGGATCTAATGTAAGTGTCGTGTACTTCCCATGGAGACAGAAGTTATGCGAGGATAGAGTATCCTTGGAAACCGAAGGTAAAGGGATTTGTAGAAACAAGAATTATTTTATTGATCCCAGGTTATGCTGCCGAATTCAGGAATCGTCTTTTTCCCATCCCAGGGGTGGACATCGGGTACCATTTGGGAAGCTGCAGAGAGATTCCGTGAAAAGGAACGGGGATTCCA
The DNA here is from genome assembly GCA_036172245.1 of Raillietiella orientalis. Classification (NCBI taxonomy): domain Eukaryota; kingdom Metazoa; phylum Arthropoda; class Ichthyostraca; order Raillietiellida; family Raillietiellidae; genus Raillietiella; species Raillietiella orientalis. The sequence continues at coordinate 16,149 of JAYWIR010000018.1, read as the reverse complement.
AGGTAAGTTCAATTGCTTTTCTCGTCGTCGGGTCGGAAGGATTTGCGATTCCCAAGGGGGGATCTAAAGTGAGTGTCGTGTACTGCCCATTGAGAAAGATGAACTGCAAGGACAGAGGATCCCTGGAAACTGAAGGTAAAGGGATTTGCAGATACAAGAATTTTTTTATTAAATCCTAGGTTATGCCGAAGAATTCAGGAATCGTCTTCCTCCCATCATAGACATGGACATCGGGGACCATTTGGGAAGATGCAGAGGGATTCCGTGAAGAGGAACGGGGATTCCAAGGTAAGTTCAATTGCTTTTCTCGTCGTCGGGTGAAAACGGATTTGCGACTCGTAAGGGGGGATCTACTGTGAGTTTCGTGCACTGTCCATGGAGACAGAAGATATGCGAGGATAGAGGATCCTTGGAAACCGAAGGTAAAGGGATTTGTAGAAACAAGAAGTATTTTATTGAATCCTAGGTGATGCTGCCGAATTCAAGAGTCCCCTTCCACCCATCCTTGACGTGGACATCGGGGACCATTTGGGAAGACGCAGAGGGTTTCCGTGAAGAGGAACGGGGATTCCGAGGTAAGTTCAATTGCTTTTCTCGTCGTCGGGTCCGACGGATTTGCGATTCGTAAGGGGGGATCTACTGTGAGTGTCGTGCACTGCCCATGGAGATAGAAGATATGAGATGACAGAGGAATCTTGGAAACTGAAGGTAAAGGGATTTGCAGATACACGAATTTTTTTCTTAAATCGTAGGTTATGCTGCCGAATTCATGAATACTCTTCCTCCCATCCCAGACGTTGACATCGGGGACCATTTGGGAAGACGCAGAGGGTTTCCGTGAAGAGGAACGGGGATTCCAAGGTAATTTCAATTGCTTTTCTCGTCGTCGGGTCGAACGGATTTGCGATTCGTAAAGGGGGAACTAATGTGAGTGTCGTGTGCTGCACACGGACAAAGATGAAATGCAAGGACAGAGGATCCCTGGATACTGAAGGTGGAGGGATTTGCAGATACAAGAATTATTTTATTGTATCCTAGGTGATGCTGCCGAATTGAAGAGTCCCCTTCCACACATCTTAGACGTGGACATCGGGGACCATTTGGGAAGGCGCCGAGGTATCCCTTGAAGAGGAACGGGGATTCCAAGGTAAGTTCAATTGCTTTTCTCGTGGTCGGGTCGGACGGATTTGCGATTCCCAAGGAAGGATCTAAAGTGGGTGTCGTGTACTGCCCATTGGGAAAGATGAACTGCAAGGACAGAGGATATCTGGAAACTGAAGGTAAAGGGATTTGCAGATACAAGAAATTGTTTATTGAATCCTAGGTGATGCTGCCGAATTCAAGTGTCCCCTTCCACCCATCCTAGACGTGGACATCGGGGACCATTTGGGAAGATGCAGAGGGATTCCGTGAAGAGGAACGGGGATTCGAAGGTAAGTTCAATTGCTTTTCTTGTCGTCGGGTCGGACGGATTTGCGATTCGTAAGGGGGGATCTACTGTGAGTGTCGTGTACTGCCCATTGAGAGAGATGAACTGCAAGGACAGAGGATACCTGGAAATTGAAGGTAAAGGGATTTGCAGATACAAGAAATTGTTTCTTGAATCCTAGGTGGTGCTGCGAATTCAAGTGTCCCCTTCCACCATCCTAGACGTGGACTTCGGGGACCATTTGGGAAGATGCAGAGGGATTCCGTGAAGAGGAACGGGGATTCCAAGGTAAGTTCAATTGCTTTTCTCGTCGTCGGGTCGGACGGATTTGCGATTCCCAAGGAGGGATCAAAAGTGGGTTTCGTGTACTTCCCATTGAGAAAGATGAACTGCAAGGACAGAGGATACCTGGAAACTGAAGGTAAAGGGATTTGCAGATACAAGAAATTGTTTCTTGAATCCTAGGTGATGCTGCGAATTCAAGTGTCCCCTTCCACCCATCCTAGACGTGGACATCGGGGACCATTTGGGAAGATGCAGAGGGATAACGTGAAGAGGAACGGGGATTCCAAGGTAAGTTCAATTGCTTTTCTCGTCGTCGGGTCGGACGGATTTGCGATTCGTAAGGGGGGATCTACTGTGAGTGTCGTGCACTGCCCATGGAGACAGAAGATATGCGAGGATAGAGGATCCTTGGAAACCGAAGGTAAAGAGATTTGTAGAAACAAGAAGTATTTTATTGAATCCTAGGTGATGCTGCCGAATTCAAGAGTCCCCTTCCACCCATCCTGGACGTGGACATCGGGGACCATTTGGGAAGACGCAGAGGGTTTCCGTGAAGAGAAACGGGTATTCCAAGGTAAGTTCAATTGCTTTTCTCGTCGTCGGGTCGGACGCATTTGCGATTCGTAAGGGGGGATCTACTGTGAGTGACGTGCACTGCCCATGGAGACAGAAGATATGCGAGGATAGAGGATCCTTGGAAAAAGAAGGTAAAGGGATTTGTAGAAACAAGAAGTATTTTCTTGAATCCAAGGTGATGCTGCCGAATTCAAGAGTCCTCTTCCACCCATCCTTGACGTGGACATCGGGGACCATTTGGGAAGACGCAGAGGGTTTCCGTGAAGAGGAACGGGGATTCCGAGGTAAGTTCAATTGCTTTTCTCGTCGTCGGGTCCGACGGATTTGCGATTCGTAAGAGGGGATCTACTGTGAGTGTCGTGCACTGCCCATGGAGAGAGAAGATATGAGATGACAGAGGAATCTTGGAAACTGAAGGTAAAGGGATTTGCAGATACACGAATTTTTTTCTTAAATCGTAGGTTATGCTGCCGAATTCATGAATCCTCTTCCTCCCATCCCAGACGTTGACACCGGGGACCATTTGAGAAGACGTTGAGGAATTCCTTGAAGAGGAACGGAGATTGCAAGGTAAGTTCGATTCCTTTTCTCGTCGTCGGTTCGGACGGATTTGCGACTCCTAAGGGGGGATCTAATGTAAGTGTCGTGTACTTCCCATGGAGACAGAAGTTATGCGAGGATAGAGGATCCTTGGAAACCGAAGGTAAAGGGATTTGTAGAAACAAGAATTATTTTATTGATCCCAGGTTATGCTGCCGAATTCAGGAATCGTCTTTTTCCCATCCAAGGGGTGGACATCGGGTACCATTTGGGAAGCTGCAGAGGGATTCCGTGAAAAGGAACGGGGATTCCAAGGTAAGTTCAATTGCTTTTCTCGTCGTCGGGTCGGAAGGATTTGCGATTCCCAAGGGGGGATCTAAAGTGAGTGTCGTGTACTGCCCATTGAGAAAGATGAACTGCAAGGACAGAGGATCCCTGGAAACTGAAGGTAAAGGGATTTGCAGATACAAGAATTTTTTTATTAAATCCTAGGTTATGCCGAAGAATTCAGGAATCGTCTTCCTCCCATCATAGACATGGACATCGGGGACCATTTGGGAAGATGCAGAGGGATTCCGTGAAGAGGAACGGGGATTCCAAGGTAAGTTCAATTGCTTTTCTCGTCGTCGGGTCAAAACGGATTTGCGACTCGTAAGGGGGGATCTACTGTGAGTGTCGTGCACTGCCCATGGAGACAGAAGATATGCGAGGATAGAGGATCCTTGGAAACCGAAGGTAAAGGGATTTGTAGAAACAAGAAGTATTTTATTGAATCCTAGGTGATGCTGCCGAATTCAAGAGTCCCCTTCCACCCATCCTTGACGTGGACATCGGGGACCATTTGGGAAGACGCAGAGGGTTTCCGTGAAGAGGAACGGGGATTCCGAGGTAAGTTCAATTGCTTTTCTCGTCGTCGGGTCCGACGGATTTGCGATTCGTAAGGGGGGATCTACTGTGAGTGTCGTGCACTGCCCATGGAGAGAGAAGATATGAGATGACAGAGGAATCTTGGAAACTGAAGGTAAAGGGATTTGCAGATACACGAATTTTTTTCTTAAATCCTAGGTTATGCTGCCGAATTCATGAATACTCTTCCTCCCATCCCAGACGTTGACATCGGGGACCATTTGGGAAGACGCAGAGGGTTTCCGTGAAGAGGAACGGGGATTCCAAGGTAATTTCAATTGCTTTTCTCGTCGTCGGGTCGAACGGATTTGCGATTCGTAAGGGGGGATCTACTGTGAGTGTCGTGTACTGCCCATTGAGAAAGATGAACTGCAAGGACAGAGGATACCTGGAAACTGAAGGTAAAGGGATTTGCAGATACAAGAAATTGTTTATTGAATCTTGGTGATGCTTCCGAATTCAAGTGTCCCCTTCCATCCATCCTAGACGTGGACATCGGGGACCATTTGGGAAGATGCAGAGGGATTCCGTGAAGAGGAACGGGGATTCCAAGGTAAGTTCAATTGCTTTTCTCGTCGTCGGGTCGGAAGGATTTGCGATTCGTAAGGGGGGAACTAATGTGAGTGTCGTGTGCTGCACACGGACAAAGATGAAATGCAAGGACAGAGGATCCCTGGATACTGAAGGTGGAGGGATTTGCAGATACAAGAATTATTTTATTGTATCCTAGGTGATGCTGCCGAATTGAAGAGTCCCCTTCCACCCATCCTAGACGTGGACATCGGGGACCATTTGGGAAGGCGCCGAGGTATCCCTTGAAGAGGAACGGGGATTCCAAGGTAAGTTCAATTGCTTTTCTCGTGGTCGGGTCGGACGGATTTGCGATTCCCAAGGAAGGATCTAAAGTGGGTGTCGTGTACTGCCCATTGGGAAAGATGAACTGCAAGGACAGAGGATATCTGGAAACTGAAGGTAAAGGGATTTGCAGATACAAGAAATTGTTTATTGAATCCTAGGTGATGCTGCCGAATTCAAGTGTCCCCTTCCACCCATCCTAGACGTGGACATCGGGGACCATTTGGGAAGATGCAGAGGGATTCCGTGAAGAGGAACGGGGATTCGAAGGTAAGTTCAATTGCTTTTCACGTCGTCGGGTCGGACGGATTTGCGATTCGTAAGGGGGGATCTACTGTGAGTGTCGTGTACTGCCCATTGAGAAAGATGAACTGCAAGGACAGAGGATACCTGGAAACTGAAGGTAAAGGGATTTGCAGATACAAGAAATTGTTTATTGAATCCTAGGTGATGCTGCCGAATTCAAGTGTCCCCTTCCACCCATCCTAGACGTGGACATCGGGGACCATTTGGGAAGATGCAGAGGGATTCCGTGAAGAGGAACGGGGATTCCAAGGTAAGTTCAATTGCTTTTCTCGTCGTCGGGTCGGACGGATTTGCGATTCCCAAGGAGGGATCTAAAGTGGGTGTCGTGTACTGCCCATTGAGAAAGATGAACTGCAAGGACAGAGGATACCTGGAAACTGAAGGTAAAGGGATTTGCAGATACAAGAAATTGTTTATTGAATCCTAGGTGATGCTGCCGAATTCAAGTGTCCCCTTCCACCCATCCTAGACGTGGACATCGGGGACCATTTGGGAAGATGCAGAGGGATTCCGTGAAGAGGAACGGGGATTCCAAGGTAAGTTCAATTGCTTTTCTCGTCGTCGGGTCGGACGGATTTGCGATTCGTAAGGGGGGATCTACTGTGAGTGTCGTGCACTGCCCATGGAGACAGAAGATATGTGAGGATAGAGGATCCTTGGAAACCGAAGGTAAAGGGATTTGTAGAAACAAGAAGTATTTTATTGAATCCTAGGTGATGCTGCCGAATTCAAGTGTCCCCTTCCACCCATCCTGGACGTGGACATCGGGGACCATTTGGGAAGATGCAGAGGGATTCCGTGAAGAGGAACGGGGATTCCAAGGTAAGTTCAATTGCTTTTCTCGTCGTCGTGTCGGACGGATTTGCGATTCGTAAGGGGGGATCTACTGTGAGTGTCGTGTACTGCCCATTGAGAAAGATGAACTGCAAGGACAGAGGATACCTGGAAACTGAAGGTAAAGGGATTTGCAGATACAAGAAATTGTTTATTGAATCCTAGGTGATGCTGCCGAATTCAAGTGTCCCCTTCCACCCATCCTTGACGTGGACATCGGGGACCATTTGGGAAGACGCAGAGGGATTCCGTGAAGAAAAACGGGGATTCCAAGGTAAGTTCAATTGCTTTTCTCGTCGTCGGGTCGGACGCATTTGCGATTCGTAAGGGGGGATCTACTGTGAGTGTCGTGCACTGCCCATGGAGACAGAAGATATGCGAGGATAGAGGATCCTTGGAAACCGAAGGTAAAGGGATTTGTAGAAACAAGAAGTATTTTATTGAATCCTAGGTGATGCTGCCGAATTCAAGAGTCCCCTTCCACCCATCCTTGACGTGGACATCGGGGACCATTTGGGAAGACGCATTGGGATTCCGTGAAAAAAAACGGGGATTCCAAGGTAAGGTCAATTGCTTTTCTCGTAGTCGGGTCGGACGCATTTGCGATTCGTAAGGGGGGATCTACTGTGAGTGTCGTGTACTGCCCATTGAGAAAGATGAACTGCAAGGACAGAGGATACCTGGAAACTGAAGGTAAAGGGATTTGCAGATACAAGAAATTGTTTATTGAATCCTAGGTGATGCTGCCGAATTCAAGTGTCCCCTTCCACCCATCCTAGACGTGGACATCGGGGACCATTTGGGAAGATGCAGAGGGATTCCGTGAAGAAGAACGGGGATTCCAAGGTAAGTTCAATTGCTTTTCTCGTCGTCGGGTCGGACGGATTTGCGATTCGTAAGGGGGGATCTACTGTGAGTGTCGTGCACTGCCCATGGAGACAGAAGATATGCGAGGATAGAGGAATCTTGGAAACTGAAGGTAAAGGGATTTGCAGATACAAGAAATTGTTTATTGAATCCTAGGTGATGCTGCCGAATTCAAGTGTCCCCTTCCACCCATCCTAGACGTGGACATCGGGGACCATTTGGGAAGATGCAGAGGGATTCCGTGAAGAGGAACGGGGATTCCAAGGTAAGTTCAATTGCTTTTCACGTCGTCGGGTCGGACGGATTTGCGATTCGTAAGGGGGGATCTACTGTGAGTGTCGTGTACTGCCCATTGAGAAAGGTGAACTGCAAGGACAGAGGATACCTGGAAACTGAAGGTTAAAGGATTTGCAGATACAAGAAATTGTTTATTGAATCCTAGGTGATGCTGCCGAATTCATGAATTCTCTTCCTCCCATCCCAGACGTTGACATCGGGGACCATTTGGGAAGACGTTGAGGGATTCCTTGAAGAGGAACGGAGATTCCAAGGTAAGTTCGATTCCTTTTCTCGTCGTCAGGTCGGACGGATTTGCGACTCCTAAGGGGGGACCTAATGTGAGTGTCGTGCACTGCCCATGGAGACAGAAGTTATGCGAGGATAGAGGATCCTTGGAAACCGAAGGTAAAGGGATTTGAAGAAACAAGAAGAATTTAATTAAATCCTAGGTGATGCTGCCGAATTCAAGAGTCCCCTTCCACCCATCCTTGACGTCGACATCGGGGACCATTTGGGAAGACGCAGAGGGTTTCCGTGAAGAGGAACGGGGATTCCAAGGTAAGTTCAATTGCTTTTCTCGTCGTCGGGCCGAACGGAGTTGCGATTCGTAAGGGGGGATCTACTGTGAGTGTCGTGTAATGCTCATTGAGAAAGATGAACCGCAAGGACAGAAGATCCCTGGAAACTGAAGGTAAAGGGATTTGGAGATACAAGAATTTTTTCATTGAATCCTAGGTTATATACCGAATTGAAGAATCATCCTCCAGCCATCCAAGTCGAGGACATCGGGGACCATTTGGGAAGATGCAGAGGGATTCCGTGAAGAGGAACGGGGATTCCAAGGTAAGTTCAATTGCTTTTCACGTCGTCGGGTCGGACGGATTTGCGATTCGTAAGGGGGGATGTACTGTGAGTGTCGTGTGCTGCACACGGACAAAGATGAAATGCAAGGACAGAGGATCCCTGAATACTGAAGGTGAAGGGATTTGCAGATACAAGAATTATTTTATTGAATCCTAGGTGATGCTGCCGGATTGAAGAGTCCCCTTCCACCCATCCTAGACGTGGACATCGGGCACCATTTGGGAAGACGCCGAGGTATCCCTACAAGAGGAACGGGGATTCCAAGGTTCATTCAATTGCTTTTCTCGTGGTCGGGTTCGACGGATTTGCGATTTTTAAGGGGGGATCTAATGTGAGTGTCGTGTACTGCGCATGGAGACAGAAGTTATGCGATGATAGAGGATCCTTGGAAACCGAAGGTAAAGGGATTTGTAGAAACAAGATATATTTTATTTAATCCTAGGTGATGCTGCCGAATTCAAGAGTCCCCTTCCACCCATCCTTGACGTGGACATCGGGGACCATTTGGGAAGACGCAGAGGGATTCCGTGAAGAAAAACGGGGATTCCAAGGTAAGTTCAATTGCTTTTCTCGTCGTCGGGTCGGACGGATTTGCGATTCGTAAGGGGGGATCTACTGTGAGTGTCGTGCACTGCCCATGGAGACAGAAGATATGTGAGGATAGAGGATCCTTGGAAACCGAAGGTAAAGGGATTTGTAGAAACAAGAAGTATTTTATTGAATCCTAGGTGATGCTGCCGAATTCAAGTGTCCCCTTCCACCCATCCTGGACGTGGACATCGGGGACCATTTGGGAAGATGCAGAGGGATTCCGTGAAGAGGAACGGGGATTCCAAGGTAAGTTCAATTGCTTTTCTCGTCGTCGGGTCGGACGGATTTGCGATTCGTAAGGGGGGATCTACTGTGAGTGTCGTGTACTGCCCATTGAGAAAGATGAACTGCAAGGACAGAGGATACCTGGAAACTGAAGGTAAAGGGATTTGCAGATACAAGAAATTGTTTATTGAATCCTAGGTGATGCTGCCGAATTCAAGTGTCCCCTTCCACCCATCCTTGACGTGGACATCGGGGACCATTTGGGAAGACGCAGAGGGATTCCGTGAAGAAAAACGGGGATTCCAAGGTAAGTTCAATTGCTTTTCTCGTCGTCGGGTCGGACGCATTTGCGATTCGTAAGGGGGGATCTACTGTGAGTGTCGTGCACTGCCCATGGAGACAGAAGATATGCGAGGATAGAGGATCCTTGGAAACCGAAGGTAAAGGGATTTGTAGAAACAAGAAGTATTTTATTGAATCCTAGGTGATGCTGCCGAATTCAAGAGTCCCCTTCCACCCATCCTTGACGTAGACATCGGGGACCATTTGGGAAGACGCATTGGGATTCCGTGAAAAAAAACGGGGATTCCAAGGTAAGGTCAATTGCTTTTCTCGTAGTCGGGTCGGACGGATTTGCGATTGGTAAGGGGGGATCTACTGTGAGTGTCGTGTACTGCCCATTGAGAAAGATGAACTGCAAGGACAGAGGATACCTGGAAACTGAAGGTAAAGGGATTTGCAGATACAAGAAATTGTTTATTGAATCCTAGGTGATGCTGCCGAATTGAAGTGTCCCCTTCCACCCATCCTAGACGTGGACATCGGGGACCATTTGGGAAGATGCAGAGGGATTCCGTGAAGAAGAACGGGGATTCCAAGGTAAGTTCAATTGCTTTTCTCGTCGTCGGGTCGGACGGATTTGCGATTCGTAAGGGGGGATCTACTGTGAGTGTCGTGCACTGCCCATGGAGAGAGAAGATATGAGATGACAGAGGAATCTTGGAAACTGAAGGTAAAGGGATTTGCAGATACACGAATTTTTTTCTTAAATCGTAGGTTATGCTGCCGAATTCATGAATCCTCTTCCTCCCATCCCAGACGTTGACACCGGGGACCATTTGAGAAGACGTTGAGGAATTCCTTGAAGAGGAACGGAGATTACAAGGTAAGTTCGATTCCTTTTCTCGTCGTCGGTTCGGACGGATTTGCGACTCCTAAGGGGGGATCTAATGTAAGTGTCGTGTACTGCCCATGGAGACAGAAGTTATGCGAGGATAGAGGATCCTTGGAAACCGAAGGTAAAGGGATTTGTAGAAACAAGAATTATTTTATTGATCCCAGGTTATGCTGCCGAATTCATAAATCGTCTTTTTCCCATCCAAGGGGTGGACATCGGGTACCATTTGGGAAGCTGCAGAGGGATTCCGTGAAAAGGAACGGGGATTCCAAGGTAAGTTCAATTGCTTTTCTCGTCGTCGGGTCGGAAGGATTTGCGATAACCAAGGGGGGATCTAAAGTGAGTGTCGTGTACTGCCCATTGAGAAAGATGAACTGCAAGGACAGAGGATCCCTGGAAACTGAAGGTAAAGGGATTTGCAGATACAAGAATTTTTTTATTAAATCCTAGGTTATGCCGAAGAATTCAGGAATCGTCTTCCTCCCATCATAGACATGGACATCGGGGACCATTTGGGAAGATGCAGAGGGATTCCGTGAAGAGGAACGGGGATTCCAAGGTAAGTTCAATTGCTTTTCTCGTCGTCGGGTCAAAACGGATTTGCGACTCGTAAGGGGGGATCTACTGTGAGTGTCGTGCACTGCCCATGGAGACAGAAGATATGCGAGGATAGAGGATCCTTGGAAACCGAAGGTAAAGGGATTTGTAGAAACAAGAAGTATTTTCTTGAATCCTAGGTGATGCTGCCGAATTCAAGAGTCCCCTTCCACCCATCCTTGACGTGGACATCGGGGACCATTTGGGAAGACGCAGAGGGTTTCCGTGAAGAGGAACGGGGATTCCGAGGTAAGTTCAATTGCTTTTCTCGTCGTCGGGTCCGACGGATTTGCGATTCGTAAGGGGGGATCTACTGTGAGTGTCGTGCACTGCCCATGGAGAGAGAAGATATGAGATGACAGAGGAATCTTGGAAACTGAAGGTAAAGGGATTTGCAGATACACGAATTTTTTTCTTAAATCCTAGGTTATGCTGCCGAATTCATGAATACTCTTCCTCCCATCCCAGACGTTGACATCGGGGACCATTTGGGAAGACGCAGAGGGTTTCCGTGAAGAGGAACGGGGATTCCAAGGTAATTTCAATTGCTTTTCTCGTCGTCGGGTCGAACGGATTTGCGATTCGTAAAGGGGGAACTAATGTGAGTGTCGTGTGCTGCACACGGACAAAGATGAAATGCAAGGACAGAGGATCCCTGGATACTGAAGGTGGAGGGATTTGCAGATACAAGAATTATTTTATTGTATCCTAGGTGATGCTGCCGAATTGAAGAGTCCCCTTCCACCCATCCTAGACGTGGACATCGGGGACCATTTGGGAAGGCGCCGAGGTATCCCTTGAAGAGGAACGGGGATTCCAAGGTAAGTTCAATTGCTTTTCTCGTGGTCGGGTCGGACGGATTTGCGATTCCCAAGGAAGGATCTAAAGTGGGTGTCGTGTACTGCCCATTGGGAAAGATGAACTGCAAGGACAGAGGATATCTGGAAACTGAAGGTAAAGGGATTTGTAGATACAAGAAATTGTTTATTGAATCCTAGGTGATGCTGCCGAATTCAAGTGTCCCCTTCCACCCATCCTAGACGTGGACATCGGGGACCATTTGGGAAGATGCAGAGGGATTCCGTGAAGAGGAACGGGGATTCGAAGGTAAGTTCAATTGCTTTTCACGTCGTCGGGTCGGACGGATTTGCGATTCGTAAGGGGGGATCTACTGTGAGTGTCGTGTACTGCCCATTGAGAGAGATGAACTGCAAGGACAGAGGATACCTTGAAACTGAAGGTAAAGGGATTTGCAGATACAAGAAATTGTTTATTGAATCCTAGGTGATGCTGCCGAATTCAAGTGTCCCCTTCCACCATCCTAGACGTGGACATCGGGGACCATTTGGGAAGATGCAGAGGGATTCCGTGAAGAGGAACGGGGATTCCAAGGTAAGTTCAATTGCTTTTCTCGTCGTCGGGTCGGACGGATTTGCGATTCCCAAGGAGGGATCTAAAGTGGGTGTCGTGTACTTCCCATTGAGAAAGATGAACTGCAAGGACAGAGGATACCTGGAAACTGAAGGTAAAGGGATTTGCAGATACAAGAAATTGTTTATTGAATCCTAGGTGATGCTGCCGAATTCAAGTGTCCCCTTCCACCCATCCTAGACGTGGACATCGGGGAACATTTGGGAAGATGCAGAGGGATTCCGTGAAGAGGAACGGGGATTCCAAGGTAAGTTCAATTGCTTTTCTCGTCGTCGGGTCGGACGGATTTGCGATTCGTAAGGGGGGATCTACTGTGAGTGTCGTGCACTGCCAATGGAGACAGAAGATATGTGAGGATAGAGGATCCTTGGAAACCGAAGGTAAAGGGATTTGTAGAAACAAGAAGTATTTTATTGAATCCTAGGTGATGCTGCCGAATTCAAGTGTCCCCTTCCACCCATCCTGGACGTGGACATCGGGGACCATTTGGGAAGATGCAGAGGGATTCCGTGAAGAGGAACGGGGATTCCAAGGTAAGTTCAATTGCTTTTCTCGTCGTCGGGTCGGACGGATTTGCGATTCCCAAGGAGGGATCTACTGTGAGTGTCGTGTACTGCCCATTGAGAAAGATGAACTGCAAGGACAGAGGATACCTGGAAACTGAAGGTAAAGGGATTTGCAGATACAAGAAATTGTTTATTGAATCCTAGGTGATGCTGCCGAATTCAAGTGTCCCCTTCCACCCATCCTAGACGTGGACATCGGGGACCATTTGGGAAGATGCAGAGGGATTCCGTGAAGAGGAACGGGGATTCCAAGGTAAGTTCAATTGCTTTTCACGTCGTCGGGTCGGACGGATTTGCGATTCGTAAGGGGGGATCTACTGTGAGTGTCGTGTACTGCCCATTGAGAAAGATGAACTGCAAGGACAGAGGATACCTGGAAACTGAAGGTAAAGGGATTTGCAGATACAAGAAATTGTTTATTGAATCCTAGGTGATGCTGCCGAATTCATGAATTCTCTTCCTCCCATCCCAGACGTTGACATCGGGGACCATTTGGGAAGACGTTGAGGGATTCCTTGAAGAGGAACGGAGATTCCAAGGTAAGTTCGATTCCTTTTCTCGTCGTCAGGTCGGACGGATTTGCGACTCCTAAGGGGGGACCTAATGTGAGTGTCGTGCACTGCCCATGGAGACAGAAGATATGCGAGGATAGAGGATCCTTGGAAACCGAAGGTAAAGGGATTTGTAGGAACAAGAATTATTTTATTGATCCCAGGTTATGCTGCCGAATTCAGGAATCGTCTTCCTCCCATCCCAGGGGTGGACATCGGGTACCATTTGGGAAGCTGCAGAGGGATTCCGTGAAAAGGAACGGGGATTCCAAGGTAAGTTCAATTGCTTTTCTCGTCGTCGGGTCGGACGGATTTGCGATTCCCAAGGAGGGATCTAAAGTGGGTGTCGTGTACTGCCCATTGAGAAAGATGAACTGCAAGGACAGAGGATACCTGGAAACTGAAGGTAAAGGGATTTGCAGATACAAGAAATTGTTTATTGAATCCCAGGTGATGCTGCCGAAATCAAGTGTCCCCTTCCACCCATCCTTGACGTGGACATCGGGGACCATTTGGGAAGACGCAGAGGGATTCCGTGAAGAAAAACGGGGATTCCAAGGTAAGTTGAATTGCTTTTCTCGTCGTCGGGTCGGACGCATTTGCGATTCGTAAGGGGGGATCTACTGTGAGTGTCGTGCACTGCCCATGGAGACAGAAGATATGCGAGGATAGAGGATCCTTGGAAACCGAAGGTAAAGGGATTTGAAGAAACAAGAAGAATTTTATTAAATCCTAGGTGATGCTGCCGAATTCAAGAGTCCCCTTCCACCCATCCTTGACGTGGACATCGGGGACCATTTGGGAAGACGCAGAGGGTTTCCGTGAAGAGGAACGGGGATTCCAAGGTAAGTTCAATTGCTTTTCTCGTCGTCGGGCCGAACGGAGTTGCGATTCGTAAGGGGGGATCTACTGTGTGTGTCGTGCACTGCCCATGGAGAGAGAAGATATGAGATGACAGAGGAATCTTGGAAACTGAAGGTAAAGGGATTTGCAGATACACGAATTTTTTTCTTAAATCCTAGGTTATGCTGCCGAATTCATGAATCCTTTTCCTCCCATCCCAGACGTTGACATCGGGGACCATTTGGGAAGACGTTGAGGAATTCCTTGAAGAGGAACGAAGATTCCAAGGTAAGTTCGATTCCTTTTCTATTCGTCGGGTCGGACGGATTTTCGATTCGTAAGGGAGGATCTACTGTGAGTGTCCTGCACTGCCCATAGAGACAGAAGATATGCGAGGATAGAGGATCCTTGGAAACCGAAGGTAATGGGATTTGTAGAAACAAGAAGTATTTTATTGAATCCTAGGTGATGCTGCCGAATTCAAGTGTCCCCTTCCACCCATCCTTGACGTGGACATCGGGGACCATTTGGGAAGACGCAGAGGGATTCCGTGAAGAAAAACGGGGATTCCAAGGTAAGTTCAATTGCTTTTCTCGTCGTCGGGTCGGACGCATTTGCGATTCGTAAGGGGGGATCTACTGTGAGTGTCGTGCACTGCCCATGGAGACAGAAGATATGCGAGGATAGAGGATCCTTGGAAACCGAAGGTAAAGGGATTTGAAGAAACAAGAAGAATTTAATTAAATCCTAGGTGATGCTGCCGAATTCAAGAGTCCCCTTCCACCCATCCTTGACGTGGACATCGGGGACCATTTGGGAAGACGCATTGGGATTCCGTGAAAAAAAACGGGGATTCCAAGGTAAGTTCAATTGCTTTTCTCGTCGTCGGGCCGAACGGAGTTGCGATTCGTAAGGGGGGATCTACTGTGAGTGTCGTGTAATGCCCATTGAGAAAGATGAACCGCAAGGACAGAAGATCCCTGGAAACTGAAGGTAAAGGGATTTGCAGATACAAGAATTTTTTCATTGAATCCTAGGTTATATACCGAATTGAAGAATCATCCTCCAGCCATCCAAGTCGAGTACATCGGGGACCATTTGGGAAGTTGCAGTGGGATTCCGTGAAGAGGAACGGGGATTCCAAGGTACATTCAATTGCTTTTCTCGTCGTCGGGTCGGACGGATTTGCGATTCGTAAGGGGGGATCTACTGTGTGTGTCGTGCACTGCCCATGGAGAGAGAAGATATGAGATGACAGAGGAATCTTGGAAACTGAAGGTAAAGGGATTTCCCGATACACGAATTTTTTTCTTAAATCCTAGGTTATGCTGCCGAATTCATGAATCCTTTTCCTCCCATCCCAGACGTTGACATCGGGGACCATTTGGGAAGACGTTGAGAAATTCCTTGAAGAGGAACGGAGATTCCAAGGTAAGTTCGATTCCTTTTCTATTCGTCGGGTCGGACGGATTTTCGATTCGTAAGGGGGGATGTACTGTGAGTGTCGTGTGCTGCACACGGACAAAGATGAAATGCAAGGACAGAGGATCCCTGAATACTGAAGGTGAAGGGATTTGCAGATACAAGAATTATTTTATTGAATCCTAGGTGATGCTGCCGGATTGAAGTGTCCCCTTCCACCCATCCTAGACGTGGACATCGGGCACCATTTGGGAAGACGCCGAGGTATCCCTACAAGAGGAACGGGGATTCCAAGGTTCATTCAATTGCTTTTCTCGTGGTCGGGTCGGACGGATTTGCGATTTTTAAGGGGGGATCTAATGTGAGTGTCGTGTACTGTCCATTGAGAAAGACGAACTGCCAGGACAAAGGATCCCGGGAAACTGAAGGTAATGGGATTTGCAGATATAAATTTTTTTGAATAAATCCTAGGTTATGCTGTCGAATTCAGAAATCCTCTTAATCTTATTCCAGACGTGGACATCGGGAACCATTTGGGAAGACGTTGAGGAATTCCTTGAAGAGGAACGGAGATTCCAAGGTAAGTTGGATTCCTTTTCTCGTCGTCGGGTCGGACGGATGTGCGACTCCAAAGGGGGGATCTAATGTAAGTGTCGTGTACTGCGCATGGAGAGTGAAGTTATGCGAGGATAGAGGATCCTTGGAAACCGAAGGTAAAGGGATTTGTAGAAACAAGATATATTTTATTTAATCCTAGGTGATGCTGCCGAATTCAAGAGTCCCCATCCACCCATCCTAGACGTGGACATCGGGGACCATTTGGGAAGATGCAGAGGGATTCCGTGAAGAGGAACGGGGATTCCAAGGTTCATTGAATTGCTTTTCTCGTGGTCGGGTCGGACGGATTTGCGATTCGTAAGGGGGGATCTACTGTGAGTGTCGTGTACTGCCCATTGAGAAAGATGAACTGCAAGGACAGAGGATACCTGGAAACTGAAGTTAAAG